>CM060103.1:13098040-14406884 GCA_030522485.1 Stenchaetothrips biformis
TTCATGTCAAAGGAAACAAGCGCCTCAACCACAAAGACGCATTTTCGCATAGAAATAAGCTAAAAAGCGTGTTTTTTTGGACTAGCCATTTGGTCCCTCATAGTGGCAGCTCGATTGGTGACAGAAACTACAAAAGGTTATCCTTTATCACAAGAAACCATTGCCTGAAAAACGAAGTCGCATTTTCGCATCAAAATAAGCAAAAATTCAAGTTTAAAGGACTTGCCTGTTGATCCCGCATGGTTTTAGCTTCTTTTACTTACAAAGATAGTTCAGGGCATAAGAAACAAGGGCCTTAAGCACAAAAACGCATTTTTGCAAGGCAAAAGGCTTAAAAGCCTATTTTTTGGCCTCGCCTGTTGGTCCCGCATAGTTTCAGCTTGATTGGTGACACCGACCTATAAAGATGATTTATGTCACAAGATTCACGTGCCTCTACCAGAAAGACGCCTTTTTGTCTAGAAATAAGCTGAAAAGCTTGCTTATCGGCCTGGCCAGTCGGTCCCGCAAGGTTTTAGCTTAATTGGTGACAAAGACCACAAAGGTAATCATTAATCACAAGACAAAAGTGCATCAACACAAAATCGTATTTTCGCATTGATTCATGCTAAAAAGCATAATCTAAGACAAAGCATTGTGATAACGCACAGTTTTAGCTGGATTTGTGACACTGACTGTAAGAGACAATTTAATCTACAAGACACAAGTGCCTCAAACACAAAGTCGCATTTTCCTTCGGAAATGAGCTGAAAAGCGTGTTTTTAGGCCTGAGGCTTGAGGTGTGAGGCTTTTTCTTTTGAACCCGCATAGTTGCAGCTCGATTTGTGACAACGACTTGCAAAGATAATTCATGTCAAAAGAAACAAGCGCCTCAACCACAAAAACGCATTTTCGCATAGAAATAAGGTAAAAAGCGTGTTTTTTGGACTGGCCTTTTGGTCCCGCATAGTGGCAGCTCGATTGGTGACAGAGACTACAAAAGGTTATCCTTTATTACAAGAAACCAGTGCCTCAAACACAAAGTCCCATTTTCGCATGAAAAAAAATGAAAGGGCGTGTTTTTGGGCCTTGCCTGCTCTTCCCGCATAGTTTAAGCTTGATTGGTGACGGAGACTACAAAAGATAATGTTTTATAACATGACTCAAAAGCCTTAAAAACAAAGTCGCATCTTCAAATTTAAAAAAGCAGGAGTTAGTGTTTCTAGGCTTTTCGTCGTGATTGTCTACAGTTTAAGCTCGATAAGAAGCAGTGACTCTTAAAGAGTATTCTCGAGTCACAAGATATGACGAGCCGCAACAAAAAATCTTATTTTCGCATTGATTCATGTCAAAAAGCATAATTTATGACCAAGCCTCGTGGTATCGCACAGGTTTTGCTCAAATTGTGACACTGACTGTAAAAAACAATTCAAACCAAAAGACCCCAGTGCTTCAAACAAGAAAGTCGCATTTTCTTTTTTAAATGAAATGAAAAGCGCATTTTTGGGCCTGGCCTGTTGATCCCGTAGAGTTTCGGCTTATTTCTAACAACTTCTTCGTTTTGCGTGTGCGCCACGTCAAAGTCTGTGGTCGCGCTTTGCACGTTTTTTTACTATAACAACACCCATGTTTGCAGACGTTTTTCTCCTGCACCAAAGTAGTTACAACCAAATCCAAGTATATCGTTCGAAAGGGCATGCCTTCGCGAATCTAAAACTGTTTTTGGAAACGTATTTGGTTGAGAAATGGCAAAACTGCGTGTGTTTTAGCAAACTTTGTGAAAAAAAAAACATTTAAAAAGAATTCGCATTGGGCGTAGGAAAAAGCCTGAGGTTGCCCGGCGCCCGCTCTGCGCGCATTTGATAGGTTTTAGTGTTCACTTGAAGAGAAAAAAAAAATTAGCTGCGCATAGCTGCGCAAACGGCAATTCTTGGCCGATTTGTGTGAGCGCGCAGCGGCAAAATCGCGTTTCGTTAACTACAGATACCGCCCAAAACGGTCGGGGCCACTGTCTCCGGGGAAGCTCCAGCTGCTCAGAAGCCCCCACCTGCAGTCTTGTTTGGAAGTCCCGGAAGATTTGTGGTTGATGTATCGATTCCAACGTTCTTTGATTTTTTTTTGACATTTTCACTCATTTTTCTTAAAACTTTAGGTCAGAGGACGAATCATAGGCAAGAAAGTGGCCCTCCGCAGAAGAATAAAATGTTTTTGTTTGTTCTACGGTTCTACATTAATTTATCTGCTGCCTGCTCTTCCCTCATAGTTAAAGCTTGATTCGTGACGGAGACTACAAAAGATAATGTTTTATAACAAGACTCAAAAGCCTTAAAAACAAAGTCGCATCTTTAAATTTAAAAAAGCAGGAGTTAGTGTTTCTAGGCTTTTCGTCGTGATTGTCTACAGTTTAAGCTCGATAAGAAGCAGTGACTCTTAAAGAGTATTCTCGAGTCACAAGATATGACGAGCCGAAACACAAAATCTTATTTTCGCATTGATTTATGTCAAAAGGCATCATTTATGACCAAGCCTCGTGGTATCGCACAGGTTTTGCTCAAATTGTGACACTGACTGTAAAAAACAATTCAAACCAAAAGACCCCAGTGCTTTAAACAGAAAGTCGCATTTTCTTTTTTAAATGAAATGAAAAGCGCATTTTTGGGCCTGGCCTGTTGATCCCGTAGAGTTTTGGCTTATTTCTAACAACTACTTACAAAGATACATCTAGTGACAAGAAACCAGTGCGTAAAACACAAAATCGCATTTTCGCATCGAAATAAGCAGAAATTCGAGCTAAAAGGTCTCGCCCCTTGATCCCGCATAGTTTCAGCTTCATTGGTAAAACTGACTCCCAAAGATAAGTTTAGAGCATAAGAAACAAGTTCCTCAACCACAAAAACGCATTTTTGCACAGAAAAGGGCTAAAAGGCCTGTTTTTTGGGCTTGACCCGTTGGTCCCGCATAGTTCAGCTTGATTGGCGACAACGACTTTCAAAGATAATTCATGTCAAAGGAAACAAGCGCCTCAACCACAAAGACGCATTTTCGCATAGAAATAAGCTAAAAAGCGTGTTTTTTGGACTAGCCATTTGGTCCCTCATAGTGGCAGCTCGATTGGTGACAGAAACTACAAAAGGTTATCCTTTATCACAAGAAACCAGTGCCTGAAAAACGAAGTCGCATTTTCGCATCAAAATAAGCAAAAATTCAAGTTTAAAGGACTTGCCTGTTGATCCCGCATGGTTTTAGCTCCTTTTACTTACAAAGATAGTTCAGGGCATAAGAAACAAGGGCCTTAAGCACAAAAACGCATTTTTGCAAGGCAAAAGGCTTAAAAGCCTATTTTTTGGCCTCGCCTGTTGGTCCCGCATAGTTTCAGCTTGATTGGTGACACCGACTTATAAAGATGTTTTATGTTACAAGATTTAAGTGCCTCTACCAGAAGACGCATTTTTGCCTAGATATAAGCTGAAAAGCGTGCTTATCGGCCTGGCCAGTCGGTCCCGGAAGGTTTTAGCTTAATTGGTGACAAAGACCACAAAGGTAATCATATATCACAAGACACAAGTGCATCAACACAAAATCGTATTTTCGCATTGATTCATGGTAAAAAGCATAATTTAAGACTAAGCATTGTGATAACGCACAGTTTTAGCTGGATTTGTGACACTGACTGTAAGAGACAATTTAATCTACAGGACACAAGTGCCTCAAACACAAAGTCGCATTTTCCTTCAGAAATGAGCTGAAAAGCGTATTTTTAGGCCTGGCCTTTTAATCCCGCATCCTTTCGGCTTCATTTGTAACACCTACTTTCAAAGATAAATCATGTCACAAGGAAACGGTGCCTAAAACACAAAGTTGCATTTTCGCATCGAAATGAGCAGAAATTAGCTTTTTCTTTTAAACCCGCATAGTTGCAGCTCGATTGGTGACAACGACTTGCAAAGATAATTCATGTCAAAAGAAACAAGCGCCTCAACCACAAAGACGCATTTTCGCATAGAAATAAGCTAAAAAGCGTGTTTTTTGGACTGGCCTTTTGGTCCCGCATAGTGGCAGCTCGATTGGTGACAGAGAATACAAAAGGTTATCCTTTATTACAAGAAACCAGTGCCTAAAACACAAAGTCGCATTTTCGCGTGAAAAAAAATGAAAGGGCGTGTTTTTGGGCCTTGCCTGTTCGTCCCGCATAGTTTAAGCTTGAATCGTGACGGAGACTACAAAAGATAATGTTTTATAACAAGACTCAAAAGCCTTAAAAACAAAGTCGCATCTTTAAATTTAAAAAAGCAGGAGTTAGTGTTTCTAGGCTTTTCGTCGTGATTGTCTACAGTTTAAGCTCGATAAGAAGCAGTGACTCTTAAAGAGTATTCTCGAGTCACAAGATATGACGAGCCGAAACACAAAATCTTATTTTCGCATTGATTTATGTCAAAAAGCATCATTTATGACCAAGCCTCGTGGTATCGCACAGGTTTTGCTCAAATTGTGACACTGACTGTAAAAAACAATTCAAACCAAAAGACCCCAGTGCTTTAAACAGAAAGTCGCATTTTCTTTTTTAAATGAAATGAAAAGCGCATTTTTGGGCCTAGCCTGTTGATCCCGTAGAGTTTTGGCTTATTTCTAACAACTACTTACAAAGATGCATCTAGTGACAAGAAACCAGTGCGTAAAACACAAAATCGCATTTTCGCATCGAAATAAGCAGAAATTCGAGCTAAAAGGTCTCGCCCCTTGATCCCGCATAGTTTCAGCTTCATTGGTAAAACTGACTCCCAAAGATAAGTTTAGAGCAAAAGAAACAAGTTCCTCAACCACAAAAACGCATTTTTGCACAGAAAAGGGCTAAAAGGCCTGTTTTTTGGGCTTGACCCGTTGGTCCCGCATAGTTCAGCTTGATTGGCGACAACGACTTTCAAAGATAATTCATGTAAAAGGAAACAAGCGCCTCAACCACAAAGACGCATTTTCGCATAGAAATAAGCTAAAAAGCGTGTTTTTTGGACTAGCCATTTGGTCCCTCATAGTGGCAGCTCGATTGGTGACAGAAACTACAAAAGGTTATCCTTTATCACAAGAAACCAGTGCCTGAAAAACGAAGTCGCATTTTCGCATCAAAATAAGCAAAAATTCAAGTTTAAAGGACTTGCCTGTTGATCCCGCATGGTTTTAGCTTCTTTTACTTACAAAGATAGTTCAGGGCATAAGAAACAAGGGCCTTAAGCACAAAAACGCATTTTTGCAAGGCAAAAGGCTTAAAAGCCTATTTTTTGGCCTCGCCTGTTGGTCCCGCATAGTTTCAGCTTGATTGGTGACACCGACTTATAAAGATGTTTTATGTTACAAGATTTAAGTGCCTCTACCAGAAGACGCATTTTTGCCTAGATATAAGCTGAAAAGCGTGCTTATCGGCCTGGCCAGTCGGTCCCGGAAGGTTTTAGCTTAATTGGTGACAAAGACCACAAAGGTAATCATATATCACAAGACACAAGTGCATCAACACAAAATCGTATTTTCGCATTGATTCATGGTAAAAAGCATAATTTAAGACTAAGCATTGTGATAACGCACAGTTTTAGCTGGATTTGTGACACTGACTGTAAGAGACAATTTAATCTACAGGACACAAGTGCCTCAAACACAAAGTCGCATTTTCCTTCAGAAATGAGCTGAAAAGCGTATTTTTAGGCCTGGCCTTTTAATCCCGCATCCTTTCGGCTTCATTTGTAACACCTACTTTCAAAGATAAATCATGTCACAAGGAAACGGTGCCTAAAACACAAAGTTGCATTTTCGCATCGAAATGAGCAGAAATTAAAGGTTTAGGGCTTTTTCTTTTAAACCCGCATAGTTGCAGCTCGATTGGTGACAACGACTTGCAAAGATAATTCATGTCAAAAGAAACAAGCGCCTCAACCACAAAGACGCATTTTCGCATAGAAATAAGCTAAAAAGCGTGTTTTTTGGACTGGCCTTTTGGTCCCGCATAGTGGCAGCTCGATTGGTGACAGAGAATACAAAAGGTTATCCTTTATTACAAGAAACCAGTGCCTAAAACACAAAGTCGCATTTTCGCGTGAAAAAAAATGAAAGGGCGTGTTTTTGGGCCTTGCCTGTTCGTCCCGCATAGTTTAAGCTTGATTCGTGACGGAGACTACAAAAGATAATGTTTTATAACAAGACTCAAAAGCCTTAAAAACAAAGTCGCATCTTTAAATTTAAAAAAGCAGGAGTTAGTGTTTCTAGGCTTTTCGTCGTGATTGTCTACAGTTTAAGCTCGATAAGAAGCAGTGACTCTTAAAGAGTATTCTCGAGTCACAAGATATGACGAGCCGAAACACAAAATCTTATTTTCGCATTGATTTATGTCAAAAAGCATCATTTATGACCAAGCCTCGTGGTATCGCACAGGTTTTGCTCAAATTGTGACACTGACTGTAAAAAACAATTCAAACCAAAAGACCCCAGTGCTTTAAACAGAAAGTCGCATTTTCTTTTTTAAATGAAATGAAAAGCGCATTTTTGGGCCTAGCCTGTTGATCCCGTAGAGTTTTGGCTTATTTCTAACAACTACTTACAAAGATGCATCTAGTGACAAGAAACCAGTGCGTAAAACACAAAATCGCATTTTCGCATCGAAATAAGCAGAAATTCGAGCTAAAAGGTCTCGCCCCTTGATCCCGCATAGTTTCAGCTTCATTGGTGAAACTGACTCCCAAAGATAAGTTTAGAGCATAAGAAACAAGTTCCTCAACCACAAAAACGCATTTTTGCACAGAAAAGGGCTAAAAGGCCTGTTTTTTGGGCTTGACCCGTTGGTCCCGCATAGTTCAGCTTGATAAGCGACAACGACTTTCAAAGATAATTCATGTCAAAGGAAACAAGCGCCTCAACCACAAAGACGCATTTTCGCATAGAAATAAGCTAAAAAGCGTGTTTTTTGGACTAGCCATTTGGTCCCTCAAAGTGGCAGCTCGATTGGTGACAGAAACTACAAAAGGTTATCCTTTATCACAAGAAACCATTGCCTGAAAAACGAAGTCGCATTTTCGCATCAAAATAAGCAAAAATTCAAGTTTAAAGGACTTGCCTGTTGATCCCGCATGGTTTTAGCTCCTTTTACTTACAAAGATAGTTCAGGGCATAAGAAACAAGGGCCTTAAGCACAAAAACGCATTTTTGCAAGGCAAAAGGCTTAAAAGCCTATTTTTTGGCCTCGCCTGTTGGTCCCGCATAGTTTCAGCTTGATTGGTGACACCGACTTATAAAGATGTTTTATGATACAAGATTTAAGTGCCTCTACCAGAAGACGCATTTTTGCCTAGATATAAGCTGAAAAGCGTGCTTATCGGCCTGGCCAGTCGGTCCCGGAAGGTTTTAGCTTAATTGGTGACAAAGACCACAAAGGTAATCATATATCACAAGACACAAGTGCATCAACACAAAATCGTATTTTCGCATTGATTCATGGTAAAAAGCATAATTTAAGACTAAGCATTGTGATAACGCACAGTTTTAGCTGGATTTGTGACACTGACTGTAAGAGACAATTTAATCTACAAGACACAAGTGCCTCAAACACAAAGTCGCATTTTCCTTTAGAAATGAGCTGAAAAGCGTGTTTTTAGGCGTGGCCTGTTAATCCCGCATCCTTTCGGCTTCATTTGTAACACCTACTTTCAAAGATAAATCTTGTCACAAGGAAACGGTGCCTAAAACACATTGTTGCATTTTCGCATCGAAATGAGCAGAAATTAAAGGTTTAGGGCTTTTTCTTTTACACCCGCATAGTTGCAGCTCGATTGGTGACAACGACTTGCAAAGATAATTCTTGTCAAAAGAAACAAGCGCCTCAACCACAAAGACGCATTTTCGCATAGAAATAAGGTAAAAAGCGTGTTTTTTCGGACTGGCCTTTTGGTCCCGCATAGTGGCAGCTCGATTGGTGACAGAGACTACAAAAGGTTATCCTTTATTACAAGAAACCAGTGCCTCAAACACAAAGTCGCATTTTCACATGAAAAAAAATGAAAGGGCGTGTTTTTGGGCCTTGCCTGCTCTTCCCTCATAGTTAAAGCTTGATTGGTGACGGAGACTACAAAAGATAATGTTTTATAAGAAGACTCAAAAGCCTTAAAAACAAAGTCGCATCTTCAAATTTCAAAAAGCAGGAGTTAGTGTTTCTAGGCTTTTCGTCGTGATTGTCTACAGTTTAAGCTCGATAAGAAGCAGTGACTCTTAAGGAGTATTCTCGAGTCACAAGATATGACGAGCCGAAACACAAAATCTTATTTTCGCATTGATTTATGTCAAAAAGCATCATTTATGACCAAGCCTCGTGGTATCGCACAGGTTTTGCTCAAATTGTGACACTGACTGTAAAAAACAATTCAAACCAAAAGACCCCAGTGCTTTAAACAGAAAGTCGCATTTTCTTTTTTAAATGAAATGAAAAGCGCATTTTTGGGCCTAGCCTGTTGATCCCGTAGAGTTTTGGCTTATTTCTAACAACTACTTACAAAGATGCATCTAGTGACAAGAAACCAGTGCGTAAAACACAAAATCGCATTTTCGCATCGAAATAAGCAGAAATTCGAGCTAAAAGGTCTCGCCCCTTGATCCCGCATAGTTTCAGCTTCATTGGTGAAACTGACTCCCAAAGATAAGTTTAGAGCATAAGAAACAAGTTCCTCAACCACAAAAACGCATTTTTGCACAGAAAAGGGCTAAAAGGCCTGTTTTTTGGGCTTGACCCGTTGGTCCCGCATAGTTCAGCTTGATTGGCGACAACGACTTTCAAAGATAATTCATGTCAAAGGAAACAAGCGCCTCAACCACAAAGACGCATTTTCGCATAGAAATAAGCTAAAAAGCGTGTTTTTTGGACTAGCCATTTGGTCCCTCATAGTGGCAGCTCGATTGGTGACAGAAACTACAAAAGGTTATCCTTTATCACAAGAAACCATTGCCTGAAAAACGAAGTCGCATTTTCGCATCAAAATAAGCAAAAATTCAAGTTTAAAGGACTTGCCTGTTGATCCCGCATGGTTTTAGCTTCTTTTACTTACAAAGATAGTTCAGGGCATAAGAAACAAGGGCCTTAAGCACAAAAACGCATTTTTGCAAGGCAAAAGGCTTAAAAGCCTATTTTTTGGCCTCGCCTGTTGGTCCCGCATAGTTTCAGCTTGATTGGTGACACCGACCTATAAAGATGATTTATGTCACAAGATTCACGTGCCTCTACCAGAAAGACGCCTTTTTGTCTAGAAATAAGCTGAAAAGCTTGCTTATCGGCCTGGCCAGTCGGTCCCGCAAGGTTTTAGCTTAATTGGTGACAAAGACCACAAAGGTAATCATTAATCACAAGACAAAAGTGCATCAACACAAAATCGTATTTTCGCATTGATTCATGCTAAAAAGCATAATCTAAGACAAAGCATTGTGATAACGCACAGTTTTAGCTGGATTTGTGACACTGACTGTAAGAGACAATTTAATCTACAAGACACAAGTGCCTCAAACACAAAGTCGCATTTTCCTTCGGAAATGAGCTGAAAAGCGTGTTTTTAGGCCTGAGGCTTGAGGTGTGAGGCTTTTTCTTTTGAACCCGCATAGTTGCAGCTCGATTGGTGACAACGACTTGCAAAGATAATTCATGTCAAAAGAAACAAGCGCCTCAACCACAAAGACGCATTTTCGCATAGAAATAAGGTAAAAAGCGTGTTTTTTGGACTGGCCTTTTGGTCCCGCATAGTGGCAGCTCGATTGGTGACAGAGACTACAAAAGGTTATCCTTTATTACAAGAAACCAGTGCCTCAAACACAAAGTCCCATTTTCGCATGAAAAAAAATGAAAGGGCGTGTTTTTGGGCCTTGCCTGCTCTTCCCGCATAGTTTAAGCTTGATTGGTGACGGAGACTACAAAAGATAATGTTTTATAACAAGACTCAAAAGCCTTAAAAACAAAGTCGCATCTTCAAATTTAAAAAAGCAGGAGTTAGTGTTTCTAGGCTTTTCGTCGTGATTGTCTACAGTTTAAGCTCGATAAGAAGCAGTGACTCTTAAAGAGTATTCTCGAGTCACAAGATATGACGAGCCGCAACAAAAAATCTTATTTTCGCATTGATTCATGTCAAAAAGCATAATTTATGACCAAGCCTCGTGGTATCGCACAGGTTTTGCTCAAATTGTGACACTGACTGTAAAAAACAATTCAAACCAAAAGACCCCAGTGCTTCAAACAAGAAAGTCGCATTTTCTTTTTTAAATGAAATGAAAAGCGCATTTTTGGGCCTGGCCTGTTGATCCCGTAGAGTTTCGGCTTATTTCTAACAACTTCTTCGTTTTGCGTGTGCGCCACGTCAAAGTCTGTGGTCGCGCTTTGCACGTTTTTTTACTATAACAACACCCATGTTTGCAGACGTTTTTCTCCTGCACCAAAGTAGTTACAACCAAATCCAAGTATATCGTTCGAAAGGGCATGCCTTCGCGAATCTAAAACTGTTTTTGGAAACGTATTTGGTTGAGAAATGGCAAAACTGCGTGTGTTTTAGCAAACTTTGTGAAAAAAAAAACATTTAAAAAGAATTCGCATTGGGCGTAGGAAAAAGCCTGAGGTTGCCCGGCGCCCGCTCTGCGCGCATTTGATAGGTTTTAGTGTTCACTTGAAGAGAAAAAAAAAATTAGCTGCGCATAGCTGCGCAAACGGCAATTCTTGGCCGATTTGTGTGAGCGCGCAGCGGCAAAATCGCGTTTCGTTAACTACAGATACCGCCCAAAACGGTCGGGGCCACTGTCTCCGGGGAAGCTCCAGCTGCTCAGAAGCCCCCACCTGCAGTCTTGTTTGGAAGTCCCGGAAGATTTGTGGTTGATGTATCGATTCCAACGTTCTTTGATTTTTTTTTGACATTTTCACTCATTTTTCTTAAAACTTTAGGTCAGAGGACGAATCATAGGCAAGAAAGTGGCCCTCCGCAGAAGAATAAAATGTTTTTGTTTGTTCTACGGTTCTACATTAATTTTGAAAAAAAAAGAAGTTTTTCATGTAAATTACTCAAAAGTTGTACTTAGGTCACCAAGTGAACTATGTCAAATTGCTGTCCAATAGTTTTTTCAACTTCAGAAACGTGTTTAGATGACCCTAAAACCCCAAGATACGAATTTTCATGCACCTATCGCAACATTTCGACTTTTTCTTGTCGAAAGCGGTCATTCCGCCCACTGTGCGCCGCTCCCTGGTCTCGAGCACCTCGAGCGTGGGCTGCTGGGGCTGCTCTGGGGCGGGTTCGTCCACCGGCACGGCGCGTTCCGGCGATGGCGTGCGGGAACGGCCGCGTTTTCCGTCTCGGCGGGGCGCCGGCGGGGTAGGCACCCCCTCGTGCGCGGGTGCCGTGCGGGCCGGTGGCGTAGCAGCGCGGCGCGGGGGAGTGGAGGGGCGCGGCGGGGAGGGCGTCCAAGGCCTCCAGGGGCGGGCCGCGGCGGCGCGCGGAGGGGTGGCGGGGCGTGGCGGGGTGACGGGGCGCGGCGCGGCGGTGTCATCGCGGTGCTTGCCGCCGCCGACCATGGCCAAGGCCATGTCCCTGGTCACCTCGGCCTGGCTATCGAAGCCGTCCTGCCCAAGGCAGTAGGCCTGATAGCCAGCCTCCAGGAACGGGACGACCCGAAGGTCAGCCCTCTGCTCCGGGGTGGCCTCCATCAATGCCAGCGGGGCCGTGGTGTAGGCCTCGGCGAGAAGGGCGGGCTCATAATAGCAGCCCTCCTCCCACTCCTCCAGAATGTCCAGGAGGACTGAAGCCATGGTGCTGGCTTTGTCTTAAAAAAGACAGTTTTTCTTCTTGGGCTGCGACTCTTCTTAGGCTGCGACTCTTCTGCTCGGACTTCTTGACACGGCGACACTTGATGATTGACTGTGGAGACCCGGGGCCGGGCGGCCGTATTTATTTGAGCGCACTAGTTCCTAATTTGCCCGTATAGGCGGCGCGCGCGGCGCGCTCCAGGGCTCCAGGCGCTGCACTGCGCATGCGCGGGCACAGTTCAATAGTTATACGAATTTGGCCGTGAGGCGGCGCCACTGTCGCGCCGCGGCAGGATAAATACGGACGCCGGCCCCAGGACCGGCACAGTCTTACATCGTGCGTCGTGCCGTCAAGAAGTCCGAGAAGCAGTCCGAGTTCCAGCTCAGAAGAAGAAAATTGTCTTTATCAAGACAAAGATGATGCCTGCCCAGAAGCAAGCAGTCAAGCGGGTGGCCAAGAAGAGCCTCAGCCTCAAACCCCGCGCCAAACGCCAGATCCTGGGCGACTTGGTGGCCGAGCTTGGCCTGGATGAGGAGGGTCCTGGTGACGCCGGCAGCGTTGCGATAACGCGGGCTGTCGGCCAAACCGGTGACGCCCCCGCCATGGCCATGGAGGGAGTCAGTGTGCTCCCGTCCTCGGCGGAGGATGCGCGGCACGCCCCAAGCATGCCCCTCCTCACCCTTGAGGACCCCGTCGACGCGGCCGCCATAGCGCCCGTCGACATCATCGAGTACCCGCTGGTGCGGCAGGCCCCCGAGGACGCCGTCAACGCGGTGCCCTCCAAGGAGGTGCCCGGCGTGGAGGCCAACAAGGCCGTCATCCCAGACGACCTCATGATGGACTTTGACATGTCCCCCGCCCCCGCCCCCTCCCCCATAAGCTCCTCATCAAGTTCTGACCTGACAGACTCTACCAGTGAGTCCTCCTCCACCAGTGCAGGATCAGATTTGCTTGACCAGATATGCAATGAGGCCTATAATCAGATGATGGCCACAGAGACCATTGAGGAGTTGGGTCTCAACAATACCCCCACGGTCATGTCAATCCGTGTCAATATTAAAAATAATTCATGTCCCTCTGAATTCCCTATGAAGTGCATCCCCAGGGACTTTGCACTCACAAAGAATGGTTCAAAAACTATTCGAGTGGGTTTGGACGCAGCTAATGATTTTGCCCCCTTCGTCCTTCTTTTGGGCGAAACCAATAAAAATGGAAATCGACTCTATCACAGACTGTCCCCTGCTGAGCTCAATGTCATGATGTCTCGTGAAGTCCAGATGCATGTTCTCAATGCTTTGGAAAATAGATCCCAGCTCGAGCCCTTATCTTTTGGTGAAATCACCTTATCTATTAATAAAGATGATGCCAAGAAGTTTATCACAGTGTGCGTGGAGAAAAAAGAGTCACCCATTAAAATTTACTTGGCTTTATCAAGCTGGAAAATGATATTCAACCTGAAAGAAAATATGGAGTATCAATTACTTAATATGACTGAGATGGCGATCCTTGCCAAGTCTAATTACAATCATTTAATTTCACACTGCAAAGATTATTGTGTGAAAAGTGGATACAAAAATCTGCAGTCTATTGTTCAATTGTCTCGTGATCATGCAGACAATTTAATTGCTAGTGCGTTGAGATGCTACTTGGCTTCATTCCCTGTCTCGATCAAACTTGATTTACAGTCTTTCCACAAAGATTTCATTAAAGAATCCATCTATGATTCTATGAGACAGGCTTGAGTTTACTCATACTCATCTGCATAAAATAGAAAAGAACAAAAAAATTTTAAAAAGAAAAACCCCAAAAAAGTATAAAATAGAAAACCCCTAAAAAATAATCATGAAATGAGTCTAATTAAAAAGCGCACGGAGAAGCATGCAGGCCCGTTCAAATAAACAGAGGTGAACGTGACATTAGAGAGCTATGATGATTTATGGAAACCAAATAAGTTTTCACTGAGCTCTATTTTAAAAGATAAGGTTGTGACAATGATAAGAGAGAATCATCCTCACTCTAGGAATGCACAGCTAAAAATAGAAATGATGAGATAAAAAATATCCTTATTGTCTTACAACATTTGAGTGTGTGAGTGCTAAAAACTCAACTTTTTTCCATTAATTCTCCACTCTATTTATCAAAAAGATACTCAGGCCTCCAAATACTAAATGTGATTAATCTCATGGACATAAAAAAGAAGGAGACATAGTCCAATCAAAGAGTGCAAACAACTCACTCACTTCTGCCGTTGGATTTGGAGCCGAGAAAGTTGATATCTCTAACACCCCCATTAAAACCAAAATTTCATAAAAATTCAACAAAATGATTAACAGGCAAGCTAGACCAATACCTAAACTCTATTGGAAATCAATCCCAGCTTCAACAAACCCATAACGAAGCGCGCCGCTAGGTGCGCAACTGGTACACTGTGTTAGTTGTTTGAACGGAGTCAGCCATTTGGAGGTTAAAGTGCCCTTACATAACATGGGTCAAAAAACAGATAATTCAAGATTGTCACTCATCTAAAACATAATGAGGGGCTCATCCCCTTCATAATCAAGCTAAGAGTTTTTCAGTCACACCCAAAAAGATGTTTCAAACATTAAAAAAGTGAACTTGATGGTTTGACCCGAGGAAGCTTGATGTCTGTAGCATCCAATTAAAAATGGATAATTCTTGAATACCATTCAAAATGACTCTCAGCCAAGCTAAAAACTATTGAAATTGAAGGCTCACTTTTAAAATACTACTTCAAAGACCAAAAACTTGTTCCACAAGGAGTACAGTCAAAAATAGTGAATAGGATTGATTAAATAATTCAACAACGAAGTTCATTGGAGAAGTTTTAATTCAAAAACATTGATGACTTGATTAAAAAGTATACACATGTCTAAGACAATAACAATATAAAAAATGTCAAAAGACATTCAATTACTAAAAAATGTCAAAGGACATTCAATCACAAAAAATGTCAAAGGACATTCAATCACAAAAAATGTCAAAGGACATTCAATCACAAAAAAGACATTTAATCATAAAGCAAAATTATGTCAAAGACACCAGTTAAAGAGAGAGCTAGTCTCACAATGAAGCCTCTAAAAAAACTTGATCACTACTGACGTCTCATTCTCTTGTATGCTTCTAGTTCTTGTTCGTAAGTCTGTAAACGAGAAAAGAAAGGGTAAACTTAGATAAGAAAAGTGTGCACATGGGGGGTCTTTACTTAAGGTCAAGTGAAGGAGAGAAACTTACGAGAGGGATGCTACGACGCTGCGCAGGCTGGTGGCCTCCACGAGCAGACACTTGGGGTTGGGGGGCATGAAGAGAAGGCCCATCACCAGCTTGGGGAGCAGGGCGTGAAGGCCCACCACAAGCAGACACTTGGGGTTGGGGGGCATGAAGAGAAGGCCCATCACCAGCTGGGGGAGCAGGGCGTGAAGGCCCACCACAAGCAGACACTCGGGGCAGGTGGGCATGAAGAGAAGGCCCATCACCAGCTTGGGGAGCAGGGCGTGAAGGCCCACCACAAGCAGACACTTGGGGTTGGGGGGCATGAAGAGAAGGCCCATCACCAGCTGGGGAAGCAGGGCGTGAAGGCCCACCACAAGCAGACACTCGGGGCAGGTGGGCATGACGAGAAGGCCCACCACCAGCTTGGGGAGCAGGGCGTGAAGGCCCACCACGAGCAGACACTCGGGGCTGGTGGGCATGACGAGAAGGCCCACCGCCAGCTTGGGGAGCAGGACGTGAAGGCCCACCACGAGCAGACACTTGGGGGAAAAGACGAGAAGGCCCACCGCCAGCTTGGGGAGCAGGACGTGAAGGCCCACCACGAGCAGACACTTGGGGGGAATGACGAGCGGGTGATGCACGTCCTGAGAACACCCTGCCTCTTTGTGACACACGCACAGGTGGCCCCACATCAATGTCATTGTCATCTTCTTCAACTTCTTCCACAAAGATTTCCTCAGGCTGAGGTGGTGGACGCTCCGCTCTAAATCTGTCGAAACGTGGTTCCACTCTGTCCCAAACAGACTGAAACAAAAAAATGACAAAGAACACATGAAAAAATGACGTACATCATTTTTTAAAAATGATTTCTTTACATTAGAGAGGAAAAAACTTACAACACGGCTATGATCTTCATCACGACAATTCCGCTCCCGCAGTATTACTACTGTCTGGGTACCCCTGCTAACATTAGGTCTGGTTCCAGTCTGAGTGCCCCTGCTGACCGTGAGACTAACCCTTCTGGCGGAAGGAGGCTCCTGAAAACAGAAAGATGCAATGAACAAAAAACATACAGAAACCATAACCTCTCACACACGCACCAAACACGCGAATCAAGGCGTTTTCACACAATGACACATTTTCCCTTAGGTTTCCACGGACAGACGGACGAAAACCACTTAACACTCGTTCATTGCACAAAGTAAATGACAGAATCCTTTAGAGAAAATTCAGAAATTGAATCGCCATGTAAACAAGCCCAGCGAGGCTGCCAGCACACAGGAGGGATACACAGCACTGACTGACGTCACACACCACACCAACCCACCAAACACTGCAGTGGCGTGGCGGTGTGTTTTGAAATCTTTCGCCTCATGAATCAAGATCACAATCGGACAGAAATCCAAAATTTAATGTTCCCTGACATCGGCGAGACGCCCCGCGTACACTCGCGAGTAAGAATCACAGACAAGACAAGTAAAATAACTGAAATTACACGACCGACGCCGCCAGAGGGAAGGACCACTTACTCAGTTTTGAGTATTTCTGACAAAATTTTTTCGGAATTTCACACATGAGCACACACCTGAAGCGCCCCGAACAGGATACGAACCGCAAAAACACCGAATTTACCCACAGAAAGCAGCACAAACACGGAGACGCGCGCCGGTTCCCACGCTCACAGGACGGCGGCAACTCGCCTGATTATGACACTTTTTTAGACCCAAATTTTCGCGAATTTCACACAAGGGCACCCCCCGCGAAGCGTCCCGCTCAAGATTTGAACAGAGAGAACACTGATTCTAGCCACACAAACAAGCCGAACAGGCTGAGACTGGCTGGCGCGCCCCAACCGCATGGCACGAAGGGGACGCCAAGTCGAAATCTCATGATTTTAGCACTACCGACTCGGAAAATATTACTTCCATGAAAAGGATTTACTGACACGAGCACAGTGAGACCACAACACAAACGCGAAAAACACTCAGACGCAATGAGAAAGCGACATGACGCTATCACACCACGAGGTGCGCCGACGCAACGAAACAGCCACACGTACACACACACATCATTTTTTTCACTTACCTCAAAGAGATCTCCCGAAACATTTAAATCAATGGTGCCCTCGTCCACTTCTGACATGCTTGACTCAAAATCAAGAAATTCAGACATTGTCCAATCACGCACAAACACACACCTCTTCGATGGACGGCTGGAAGGCAAGTGACGCGTTCGGACAAGACGGAAGGGGTGGCTACCACTTCTGGCCGGCGGAGGACGCAACGGTCGCTCTACCGGCCAGCATAATTCAAATACTTTTCGATTTCGTGATGATTGTAAAGGATATGTAGAAGGTCAAAATCTCTCAAAAATTATTTCTTATCAGTTGACATTGTCTTGAACCGTTGACAACAGGTAATATGCAGATTCAGAAAACACCGGAGGGGAGAGGGCGGGGGAGGGGAGGGGCGGATGGGGGACGGGGGGCTCTGGACCACTGCCTTTTTCTCAGACAGTTTTCCTACGGACAAGACATGACAAGGGGCGTGTAGTCAATAATTCCAGAAAAATATTTCAGCCGGAGAAATGATATCGAACCTATCGAACACTCGTCAGCATGCGGAAAATAAAAGAGACAACGTGTGTTGAGGCCGGTCAGGGCGTCCGGCACACTGGGCGCGTGGGAGGAGGGGAGGGGCTGCGGCGCTCGGCTCGGCTCCGCTCGGCTCGGCTCAGCTCGGCTCGGCGCTACTTGACTCCGCTCGGCACCGGCGGCGGCGTCGTGGCCTGGCGTGGCGCAGGGGGAAGGGTTCCTGTGCAGCCGGAACTCGCGCGCAGTGGCGGGCAAATTCAAACCGGCCGTTATGCGTACGGCTCAGCGTTTGGCTCAGCGCTCGGTGCGCGGCGCACACAGATGAAAACTCGGACCGTTCGCATACTCGGTAAGCTCGGCTCAGTAGCTCAGTGGGTTATAGTGTGTGTTCTGTTGCGCTTCTCAGCGCGGAGACACGGGTTCAATACCCACTGGGTGAAGACGCCTTTTTCTTCACTAACTTCGTGTTCCTGCCGTGAGGTGGCGCACGCGGCGCTGGCGGCAGGGTATAAATCTAGGGAGCGCGCCCTCCAGGGCAGTTCGGAGGGAGGAGCGTGTCTGAACACGTCTTGCCCAAGCCGAGCCGCCTCACCATGTCTGTGGACAAGTACCTCAAGAAGAAGGACGACGTCGCCGATGTCGCCTCGCCCAACCAGTTCGCCGCTCTCGGCGCGCTGCCCAAGACGGACTACCGGAAGGCCCGCCCCTTCAGCTGGCCCAGCTCGTCCGAGCCCGGGGCCACCCGGAGCCTCGTGAAGGAGCTGGCCGAGGAGGCGTACTCCCGGTGCCCAGAGGACACCCCAGCCAAGGTCCTGCAAGACCTCGGCCTGATCACCTTCGCCGTGACCGAAAAGTGGACTCCGCCCACGGCCAAGCTGACCACCTCCAAGGACTGGAAATCCAACAAAACCCACCTCAGCAAGGCGCTCTCCTTCAAGGAGAGCCCCCTCCGGGACGCCCTCGTTAAGGCGGTGCCCTTCACCTTCAAGGCGGTCTTCGAGGAGCACTACCAGAAGACCGAGCACATCACCGAGCCGGACTCGATTGCTGAGTACGAACCAATGTTCTCGCCCATCGAGCCCATCTTCTCGCCCATCGAGCCCATGGACACCATCAACACCGAGCCCACTCTGCCGTGTGCTGCCAGTTCCTTCTCCGAGAGCCTCTACTCCGCCGTGAGCAACCCGCACCGAAGCCGCAGTCCACCGGCCCAGGTTGGCTCATCCACCATCATCGCTCCGCCGCAGCCTCAGCCGCAGCCGAAGCAGATGACCCCACCCACCAGGCAACCCGCTCAGCAGCAGGCCGCTGCCCCGGCGCCGTGGCCAGTCCGCGACGCCGCCTCACCTCGCCCGCCCCCGGTTGTCGTCGACTCCCGGGACCTGGACGCTGCCACCATCACGACGCTGAGCCAGGGACTTCGGTTCCAGCTCCGCATCGCCTCCAAGTACACCACCACCGAGCTACATTGCTTTGATCTGGCCGATTACGACCGGGTCAAGGCCAATGTAGCCGGACACGAAGCCATCGCCGGAGGCTGGCACACCTTCACCCCGAGGTCCCGACGCCAGCGCCGTCTGGTCCTGACGAGGGTGGCCACCTTCATCTCCTGCGAGGACGTCCTGGAGGACATCGTCGCCGCAGGGCTGCCCCGGCCCCTCACCATCACCAGGTTGCCCTACCGGGTCACCAAGAACACTGCCAACGGCCCCGTGACTGCGTGGAAGCCGAGCCTCTCCATGCTGGTGGCGTTCCCTCCCGGAACGCCGCTCGCCGACATCCAGGCCCACACCACCGTCTGCAGCTGCAATGTGCAGTGGCAGACGCCCAACAAGCGCCCGGACCGCTCGAGCGCCCTCTGCCGACGCTGCGGGGCATCCGGACACCTCCGAAACAACTGCGGACGCGTGCAGCGCTGCCTGCGCTGCGCGGGGACGCATGCTCCGGACGCGCTCACCGAGTGCTCCAATCCACCTAAGTGCACGGCCTGCAAGCAGCCCGAACACGCCAGCACGGACTCCGTCACCACCAAGGACTGCTCGGGTCGCCTGGTTAGCCAGCCGACGTGCCCGAAACTCCAGCGCCAGATCCAGCAGGCCGCCGTGCAGCCTGCAGCCAAGCCGAAGCCGAGACCGAGGAAGCCCGCCCAGGACGTCCCCAAGGTCACCGTCACCAAAAATGTGAGTTTTTCGAAACCTCCGAAAAAGTTGCAGCACCAACCTGAGGCCGTTAAGGCCACCTCCAAGCCCGTGTCGAGTCGCCGGCCGCACCCTAGTAACACCGACTTGTCGCTCGACAGTCGAAATAGTATCGGCAAGTCGATAGCCGATAACTAAATTTCGTTTGTTGAGCGACTGTCGACGCATCGTCGCGCGGTCGACATTTGGCGGCCGATGATTTCTCGTTGTCGCCATTCTATCGGTTGGCCGATAACGCGCTTCCGACAACGCTGCGATAGTCAGTCGATGATGACCGGCCGTTGTCGAGGAGTTATCGGGACCGATGTTGGTGCGATGCGGGAATTTCGAAAGTCGCGCTCCCGACAACGCAGCGATAACGACTCGATGGCGACTGACCGATGTCGAGAAGCTGTCGAACTCGATGTTGGCTCGACGGGGAAACTTTGTGGAAACTCCGATGGTCGTGCTCCCGGCAACGCTACGATAATGACTCGATGACGATCGGCCGTTGTCCGGGCGGTCAGTTCCTGAGCGCATTTGTGGCACGCCCAACGATGCGCTAGGAAGGCGACGCGGCCGCCCCCGAGCAGTGAGGGAGTTGATTATCCTCTCTGCTCTAAGAGACGGAGGTACTAGGACGCTTCTCGGGGCCTTTGTGAGTGGTCCGCGGCGCGTCGGGCAAATGCAAGTGGGCTGCAGACTATCTCTGGTGAAGCCGGCCAGCTGAGCGCAAACCAGGAAAGTGAAGGAAACCTCACTAGCCGGCGCCAATAGGGTTCACACGCTCTCAAGATGCACAAAAATTCTAAGTCCCGATGTTGGCGTGGGTTGCCTTGGCGGGCCGCTCCGCACCCCCCTCCACCGCGCGCCGCAGCAGCCGCGCGCTTCCCGCCTACCCCCACCCCCGCACGCAGCAGCTCGCTGCGGCCCGCCCGGGCCATGTGCTCGGAGCCGCGCGGCCTTCACCCCCAACAAGTCCGGTAGTCTCGGGGTAAGCGTCCGCGCTACGAAGCTACAGGACCGGGGTTCAACTCCTCCCGGCCGCGGGCGCGCAAGCGTCATTCGGCGGGGAGGCGAGGCGTCGTTCGGCGGGGAGGCGAGAATGGTCAGCATGTTAGAAAGGACAAATAGAAGACACCTAACAAAAATCGATTAAGGAAAACAATTTTTATCCCGCGATCTGCCGAAAATTTATCGACCACCGGATAGCGAGGTGATATCGCATTCTGATGTCGAGAAATCATCGGCGCCGATTGTCGTACGATCTCGGAAAGTGTGCCATTCCGATGATTTAAAAACGTCGGGACCGACGGTCGACCGACAATTTTAAGCCGAGGTGCCGACAATCGATCGACAATTTTTCGACTGATCTGTGCTACTAGGGCAGACCAGGGACTCCGCGGACGCAGCCTTCAAGGAGACCCTCGAGACCTTGATGGAGTCTCCGCACCTGCTTCACCACTCCATCCAGCCGGTGGAGGTGCTTCCCTTGCTGACAGCGGGACGAGCGGCCATCCTGGGCGCCCCGACCGCCGAGCACCAGTTACGCCAGGCGCTGAGGCTCAGCGCGATCCTGTTCTACGGGGCGCGCTGAGCTTGCCCGCAGCCTTGCCTCCCGAGCTGCGACTCTCCCGGCCGCAGCACGAGCCCCTACCAGCCTCATGTGCGCACGCTGCCGTCTTGTTCGCAAGACTGCTGCTTAACCGATCTCAAGGGGGTAACGACTGGTCAATTTCGTGTCAGCCGGATTACGGATTACCCGGATTACCCGCGGATTACCTCCGGATTACATCGAAAATTTTCCTGGATTACCTTTGGATTACGCAGGATTACCCCGGATTACCTCAAAATTTTCCCGGATTACCCCGGATTACCTCCAAATTTGTGGTTATCCGGATTACGGATTACCAATTTGCTGTCAGCCGGATTACCGAAGTCGTTACCCCCTCGACCGATCTCCATTAAGCACATGTGCTTAATCATCGACCACCATACACCTCGAGCGAGCCTGCGGGCTGCGACCTCCTGGTGCGCCGTCTTCCTTTTCAGGTCGCACCGGACGGGCCACGGAGGCCGCCGGTCGCGCCACGCCCTGATGAGCAACTGGACCAACCAACCCGGCTACCAGTTACGCCAACCCAACTCGGACTTCACTACTACGTCCGCCAAGATGAAATTAAGCCCGCTCTGATTAAGTACCTTTAATTTGTATATCCAGTTTGTAAATACAGGTTTCATTTCTTTTTCCTGTGCTTAACTATCAGCGCAAATATTATTCATGTAACCAAAATGTAAATAAGGGTAAGGTTTCCAACGGGTTCCTTAAAAACCCCTCACTCGATGTACCTAAATTTGTCAAAATAAACCTCTTTAAAACGCAAACCCCTCCAGGGCATCATTCTTCGTTCCGTCGCTGACCAGTCCACATCGGCACGATGACTTACGCTATCTGTGACATTCAGATGCTCCGAGGCAAGTACGGGGAGTATGTTCTGAAGGAAATTTCCTTCTATGAACAAACCGAGGCGGCCCAGGTCCACAAGTCGACCACATTCCTCCCTCCTTACCCCGGAGATACAATCCCAGAGAAGCAGAAGAGGCAAAACAACTACATTGTGAATCGCCTCCATTCCCTTCCCTGGGACACGGGGTTCTCGCCCTATGACAGGCTCCCACAGACTCTCAGTGAAATGGCCACAGAGTACGATTTTCTCTACGTCAAAGGCGATGAGAAAAAAAGAATTCTCGAATTTTTCTTACCCTCAAAAAGGGTGTTTGATGTCGAGAGATTCGGTTGCCCCAGCCTGAGAAAACTACCGAAGGTATGGGCACCATGTCAAAATGATATTGAAGGGTCACATAGCTCCAAAAATTGCGCAGCGCGCAATGCCAAGCGTGTGGGTTTGTGGATGCAAAGGTACCTCAACTCACCTAAATGAGTGTCGCTGTAAAAAAACTGAAAAACACACAAAAAATCATAAAATGACAAAACTCCCTAAAAAATTGTGCCAATGATATCCGTCTGATTAGGCGCTTCGGGAGACAGCAAGCAGGCCCGAGGGGTGACCTGGGGACAGCGCGCGAGGGCTGTGCGCGGGACGGAGCGCGGCGGGGCGGGCGGTCTACCTCGCAGGCGACCACCCCGCTGAGGGTGACATTCCAGCGCCAGGCCTCGTCCTGCCCCCTCCCCCCCTGACTAAGGTTAGGTTGGGTTAGAGCCCTCATCTTGACCGCCAAAAAAATTAGGTTTCGATGGGTTACACCCAAAAAAAATTAGGTTTGGTTGGGTTACACCCTCTCAGGACACCCCCCAACCCCAGGGTGACATTGTCCCGCCATCATGGTGGACGGTGACATTATGGTATCCTTACTACTGTAATCATTTATCACAAGACACAAGTGCATCAACACAAAATCATATTTTCGCATTGATTCATGCTAAAAAGCATAATTTAAGACCAAGCATTGTGATAACGCACAGTTTTAGCTGGATTTGTGACACTGACTGTAAAAGACAATTTAATCTACAAGACACAAGTGCCTCAAACACAAAGTCGCATTTTCCTTCAGAAATGAGTTGAAAAGCGTGTTTTTAGGCCTGGCCTTTTAATCCCGCATCCTTTCGGCTTCATTTGTAACACCTACTTTCAAAGATAAATCTTGTCACAAGGAAACGGTGCCTAAAACACATAGTTGCATTTTCGCATCGAAATGAGCAGAAATTAAAGGTTTAGGGCTTTTTCTTTTAAACCCGCATAGTTGCAGCTCGATTGGTGACAACGACTTGCAAAGATAATTCATGTCAAAAGAAACAAGCGCCTCAACCACAAAGACGCATTTTCGCATAGAAATAAGCTAAAAAGCGTGTTTTTTGGACTGGCCTTTTGGTCCCGCATAGTGGCAGCTCGATTGGTGACAGAGACTACAAAAGGTTATCCTTTATTACAAGAAAACAGTGCCTCAAACACAAAGTCGCATTTTCACATGAAAAAAAATGAAAGGGCGTGTTTTTGGGCCTTGCCTGTTCGTCCCTCATAGTTTAAGCTTGATTGGTGACGGAGACTACAAAAGATAATGTTTTATAACAAGACTCAAAAGCCTTAAAAACAAAGTCGCATCTTCAAATTTCAAAAAGCAGGAGTTAGTGTTTCTAGGCTTTTCGTCGTGATTGTCTACAGTTTAAGCTCGATAAGAAGCAGTGACTCTTAAAGAGTATTCTCGAGTCACAAGATATGACGAGCCGAAACACAAAATCTTATTTTCGCATTGATTTATGTCAAAAAGCATAATTTATGACCAAGCCTCGTGGTATCGCACAGGTTTTGCTCAAATTGTGACACTGACTGTAAAAAACAATTCAAACCAAAAGACCCCAGTGCTTCAAACAGAAAGTTGCATTTTCTTTTTGAGATGGGATGAAAAGCGCATTTTTGGGACTGGCCTGTTAATCCCGTAGAGTTTCGGCTTATTTCTAACAACTACTTACAAAAATGAATCTAGTGACAAGAAACCAGTGCTTAAAACACAAAATCGCATTTTCGCATCGAAATAAGCAGAAATTCGAGCTTAAAGGTCTCGCCCTTTGATCCCGCATAGTTTCAGCTTCATTGGTGAAACTGACTCCCAAAGATAAGTTTAGAGCATAAGAAACAAGTTCCTCAACCACAAAAACGCATTTTTGCACAGAAAAGGGCTAAAAGGCCAGTTTTTGGCCTTGACCTGTTGGTCCCGCATAGTTCAGCTTGATTGGCGACAACGACTTTCAAAGATAATTCATGTCAAAAGAAACAAGCGCCTCAACCACAAAGACGCATTTTCGCATAGAAATCAGCTAAAAAGAGTGTTTTTTGGACTTGCCATTTGGTCCCTCACAGTGGCAGCTCGATTGGTGACAGAAGCTACAAAAGGTTATCCTTTATCACAAGAAACCAGTGCCTGAAAAACGAAGTCGCATTTTCGCATCAAAATAAGCAAAAATTCAAGTTTAAAGGACTTGCCTGTTGATCCCGCATGGTTTTAGCTCCATTGATGAAACTGACTTACAAAGATGGTTCAGGGCATAAGAAACAAGTGACTTAAGCACAAAAACACATTTTTGCAAGGCAAAAGGCTTAAAAGCCTATTTTTTGGCCTCGCCTGTTGGTCCCGCATAGTTTCAGCTTGATTGGTGACACCGACTTATAAAGATGATTTATGTCACAAGATTCAAATGCCTCTACCACAAAAACGCATTTTTGACTAGAAATAAGCTGAAAAGCGTGCTAATCGGCCTGGCCAGTCGGTCCCGCAAGGTTTTAGCTTATTGGTGACAAAGACCACAAAGGTAATCATTAATCACAAGACACAAGTGCATCAACACAAAATCGCATTTTCGCATTGATTCATGCTAAAAAGCATAATTTAAGACCAAGCATTGTGATAACGCACAGTTTTAGCTGGATTTGTGACACTGACTGAAAGAGACAATTTAATCTACAAGACACAAGTGCCTCAAATTCAAAGTCGCATTTTCCTTCAGAAATGAGCTGAAAAGCGTGTTTTTAGGCCTGGCCTGTTAATCCCGCATCCTTTCGGCTTCATTTGTAACACATACTTTCTAAGATAAATCTTGTCACATGGAAACGGTGCCTAAAACACAAAGTTGCATTTTCGCATTGAAATGAGCAGGAATTTAAGGTTTAAGGCTTTTTCTTTTAAACCCGCAGAATTGCAGCTCGATTGGTGACAACGACTTGCAAAGATAATTCATGTCAGAAGAAACATGCGCTTCAACCACAAAGACGCATTTTCGAATAGAAATAAGCTAAAAAGCGTGTTTTTTGGACTGGCCTTTTGGTCCCGCATAGTGGCAGCTCGATTGGTGACAGAGACTACAAAAGGTTATCCTTTATTACAAGAAACCAGTGCCTCAAACACAAAGTCGCATTTTCGCATGAAAAAAAATGAAAGGGCGTGTTTTTGGGCCTTGCCTGTTCGTCCCGCATAGTTTAAGCTTGATTCGTGACGGAGACTACAAAAGATAATGTTTTATAACAAGACTCAAAAGCCTTAAAAACAAAGTCGCATCTTCAAATTTCAAAAAGCAGGAGTTAGTGTTTCTAGGCTTTTCGTCGTGATTGTCTACAGTTTAAGGGGGTATCCAACCTTGACGTACCAAAAAAGTATACGTTTTATTCCATGCTACTGAGGGGGATTTCTAACAGACCAGACTAATACAATAATATCTCGTTATTAATTGATGTTTAAGGAAGACTTTTACAAATTTTGAGATTTTTTAAACATATAATTAAGGTTTTACAGTAAATGCCGTGAAGGACTGGAGTCGGGTGTATTTCTTGACTATATGACAAGATTCTCTTCAACCAGACACCTGTAAACAAAAGTGAGCCCAGAATTAGAAACTAGGATGTCTCAGCTCTAAGCTGAACTAGGATTATTGCTATAGGACCAGTTTTTCATACTTTGTAAAAATAAATACAAAGAATTTTCTTATAGAAACCCTAACGTCAAACTTGATATTTAATTTAAAAATAGAAATAAATTTTTGATTTTCATAATCCTAGTCTAGCTTAGAGCTGAGACATCCTAGTTTCTAATTCTGGGCTCACTTTTGTTTTTAGTTGTCTGGTTGAAGAGAATCTTGTCATATAGTCAAGACATACACCCGACTTCAGTCATTCACGGCATTTACTGTAAAACCTTAATTCAAAGTTGAAAAAATCTCAAAATTTGTAAAAGTCTTCCTCGAACATAAATAAATAACGGGATATTATTGTATTTGTCTTGTCTGTTAAAAATCCCTCTCAGACGCATGGAAAAAAACGTATACTTTTTTTGGTATGTCAAGGTTGGATACCCCCTTAAGCTCGATTAGAAGCAGTGACTCTTAAAGAGTATTCTCGAGTCACAAGATATGACGAGCCGAAACAAAAAATTTTATTTTCGCATTGATTTATGTCAAAAAGCATCATTTATGACCAAGCCTCGTGGTATCGCACAGGTTTTGCTCAAATTGTGACACTGACTGTAAAAAACAATTCAAACCAAAAGACCCCAGTGCTTCAAACGGAAAGTCGCATTTTCTTTTTGAGATGGGATGAAAAACGCATTTTTGGGCCTGGCCTGTTGATCCCGTAGAGTTTCGGCTTATTTCTAACAACTACTTACAAAGATGCATCTAGTGACAAGAAACCAGTGCGTAAAGCACAAAATCGCATTTTCGCATCGAAATAAGCAGAAATTCGAGCTAAAAAGGTCTCGCCCTTTGATCCCGCATACTTTCAGCGCGATTGGTGAAACTGACTCCCAAAGATAAGTTTAGAGCATAAGAAACAAGTTCCTCAACCATAAAAACGCATTTTTGCACAGAAAAGGGCTAAAAGACCTGTTTTTGGGCTTGACCTGTTGGTCCCGCATAGTTCAGCTTGATTGGCGACAACGACTTTCAAATATAATTCATGTCAAGAAACAAGCGCCTCAACCACAAAGACGCATTTTCGAATAGAAATAAGCTAAGAAGCGTGTTTTTTGGACTAGCCATTTGGTCCCTCATAGTGGCAGCTCGATTGGTGACAGAAACTACAAAAGGTTATCCTTTATCACAAGAAACCAGTGCCTGGAAAACGAAGTCGCATTTTCGCTTGAAAAAAAAGTGAAAGGCGTGTTTTTGGGCCTTGCCTGTTTGTCCCGCATAGTTTAAGCTTGATTGGTGACGGAGACTACAAAAGATAATGTTTTATAACAAGACTCAAAAGCCTTCAAAACAAAGTCGCATCTTCAAATTTCAAAAAGCAGGAGTGAGTGTTTCTAGGCTTTTCGTCGTGATGCCCAGTCGGTCCCGCAAGGTTTTAGCTTAATTGGTGACAAAGACCACAAAGGTTATCATTAATCGCAAGACACAAGTGTATCAACACAAAATCGTATTTTCGCATTGATTCATGCTAAAAAGCATAATTTAAGACTAAGCATTGTGATAACGCACAGTTTTAGCTGGATTTGTGACACTGACTGTAAGAGACAATTTAATCTACAAGACACAAGTGCCTCAAACACAAAATCGCATTTTCGCATCGAAATAAGCAGAAATTCGAGCTAAAAAGGTCTCGCCCTTTGATCCCGCATAGTTTCAGCTTCATTGGTGAAACTGACTCCCAAAGATAAGTTTAGAGCATAAGAAACAAGTTCCTCAACCACAAAAACGCATTTTTGCACAGAAAAGGTCTTAAAGGCCAGTTTTTGGGCTTGACCTGTTGGTCCCGCATAGTTCAGCTTGATTGGCGACAACGACTTTCAAAGATAATTCATGTCAAAAGAAACAAGCGCCTCAACCACATAGACGCATTTTCGCATAGAAATAAGCTAAAAAGCGTGTTTTTTGGACTAGCCATTTGGTCCCTCATAGTGGCAGCTCGATTGGTGACAGAAACTACAAAAGGTTATCCTTTATCACAAGAAACCAGTGCCTGAAAAAGGAAGTCGCATTTTCGCATCAAAATAAGCAAAAATTCAAGTTTAAAGGATTTGCCTGTTGATCCCGCATGGTTTTAGCTCCATTGATGAAACTGACTTACAAAGATGGTTCAGGGCATAAGAAACAAGTGTCTTAAGCACAAAAACACATTTTTGCAAGGCAAAAGCCCTAAAAGCCTATTTTTGGGCCTCGCCTGTTGGTCCCGCCTAGTTTCAGCTTGATTGATGACACCGACTTATAAAGATGATTTATGTCACAAGATTCAAGTGCCTCTAACACTAAGACGCATTTTTGCCTAGAAATAAGCTGAAAAGCTTGCTTATCGGACTGGCCAGTCGGTCCCACAAGGTTTTAGCTTAATTGGTGACAAAGACCACAAAGGTAATCATTAATCACAAGACACAAGTGCATCAACACAAAATCGCATTTTCGCATTGATTCATGCTAAAAAGCATAATTAAAGACTAAGCATTGTGATAACGCACAGTTTTAGCTGGATTTGTGACACTGACTGTAAGAGACAATTTAATCTACAAGACACAAGTGCCTCAAACACAAAGTCGCATTTTCCATCAGAAATGAGCTGAAAAGCGTGTTTTTAGGCCTGGCCTTTTAATCCCGCATCCTTTCGGCTTCATTTGTAACACCACCTACTTTCAAAGATAAATCTTGTCACATGGAAACGGTGCCTAAAACACAAAGTTGCATTTTCGCATTGAAATGAGCAGGAATTTAAGGTTTAAGGCTTTTTCTTTTAAACCCGCAGAATTGCAGCTCGATTGGTGACAACGACTTGCAAAGATAATTCATGTCAAAAAAAACATGCGCTTCAACCACAAAGACGCATTTTCGAATAGAAATAAGCTAAAAAGCGTGTTTTTTGGACTGGCCTTTTGGTCCCGCATAGTGGCAGCTCGATTGGTGACAGAGACTACAAAAGGTTATCCTTTATTACAAGAAACCAGTGCCTCAAACACAAAGTCGCATTTTCGCATGAAAAAAAATGAAAGGGCGTGTTTTTGGGCCTTGCCTGTTCGTCCCGCATAGTTTAAGCTTGATTCGTGACGGAGACTACAGAAGATAATGTTTTATAACAAGACTCAAAAGCCTTGAAAACAAAGTCGCATCTTTAAATTTCAAAAAGCAGGAGTTAGTGTTTCTAGGCTTTTCGTCGTGATGCCCAGTCGGTCCTGCAAGGTTTTAGCTTTATTGGTGACAAAGACCACAAAGGAAATCATAAATCACAAGACAAAAGTGCATCAACACAAAATCGCATTTTCGCATTGATTCATGCTAAAAAGCATAATTTAAGACTAAGTATTGTGATAACGCACAGTTTTAGCTGGATTTGTGACACTGACTGTAAGAGACAATTAATTCTACAAGACACAAGTATCTCAAACACAAAGTCGCATTTTCCTTCAGAAATGAGCTGAAAAGCGTGTTTTTAGGCCTGGCCTGTTAATCCCGCATCCTTTTGGCTTCATTTGTAACACCTACTTTCAAAGATAAATCTTGTCACAAGGAAACGGTGCCAAAAAACACAAAGTTGCATATTCGCATCGAAATGAGCAGAAATTAAAGGTTTAAGGCTTTTTCTTTTAAACCCGCATAGTGGCAGCTCGATTGGTGACAACGACTTGCAAAGATAATTCATGTCAAAAGAAACAAGCGCCTCAACCACAAAGACGCATTTTCGCATAGAAATAAGCTAAAAAGCGTGTCTTTTGGACTGGCCTTTTGGTCCCGCATAGTGGCAGCTCGATTGGTGACAGAGACTACAAAAGGTTATCCTTTATTACAAGAAACCAGTGCCTCAAACACAAAGTCCCATTTTCGCATGAAAAAAAATGAAAGGGCGTGTTTTTGGGCCTTGCCTGCTCTTCCCGCATAGTTTAAGCTTGATTGGTGACGGAGACTACAAAAGATAATGTTTTATAACAAGACTCAAAAGCCTTAAAAACAAAGTCGCATCTTCAAATTTCAAAAAGCAGGAGTTAGTGTTTCTAGGCTTTTCGTCGTGATTGTCTACAGTTTAAGCTTGATAAGAAGCAGTGACTCCTAAAGAGTATTCTCGAGTAACAAGATATGACGAGCCGAAACACAAAATCTTATTTTCGCATTGATTTATGTCAAAAAGCATAATTTATGACCAAGCCTCGTGGTATCGCACAGGTTTTGCTCAAATTGTGACACTGACTGTAAAAAACAATTCAAACCAAAAGAACCCAGTGCTTCAAACAGAAAGTCGCATTTTCTTTTTGAGATGAAATGAAAAGCGCATTTTTGGGCCTGGCCTGTTGATCCCGTAGAGTTTCGGCTTGTTTCTAACAACTACTTACAAAGATGAATCTAGTGACAAGAAACCAGTGCGTAAAACACAAAATCGCATTTTTGCATCGAAATGAGCAGAAATTCGAGCTAAAAGGTCGCGCCCTTTGATCCCGCATAGTTTCAGCTTCATTGGTTAAACTGACTCCCAAAGATAAGTTTAGAGCATAAGAAACAAGTTCGTCAACCACAAACACGCATTTTTGCACAGAAAAGGGCTAAAAGGCCTGTTTTTTGGGCTTGACCTGTTGGTCCCGCATAGTTCAGCTTGATTGGCGACAACGACTTTCAAAGATAATTCATGTCAAAAGAAACAAGCGCCTCAACCACAAAGACGCATTTTCGCATAGATATAAGCTAAAAAGCGTGTTTTTTGGACTGGCCATTTGGTCTCTCATAGTGGCAGCTCGATTGGTGACAGAAACTACAAAAGGTTATCCTTTATCACATGAAACCAGTGCCTGAAAAACAAAGTCGGATTTTCGCATCAAAATAAGCAATAATTCAAGTTTAAAGGACTTGCCTGTTGATCCCGCATGGTTTTAGCTCCATTGATGAAACTGACTTACAAAGATAGTTCAGGGCATAAGAAACACGTGCCTTAAACACAAAAACACATTTTTGCTAGGCAAAAGGCTTTAAAGCCTATTTTTTGGCCTCGCCTGTTGCTCCCGCATAGTTTCAGCTTGATTGGTGACACCGACAAATAAAGATGATTTATGCCACAAGATTCAAGTGCCACCACAACGACGCACTTTTGCCTAGAAAGAATCTGAAAAGCGTGCTTATCGGCCTGGCCAGTCGGTCCCGCAAGGTTTTAGCTTAATTGGTGACAAAGACCACAAAGGTAATCATTAATCACAAGACACAAGTGCATCAACACAAAATCGCATTTTCGCATTGATTCATGCTAAAAAGCATAATTTTAGACTAAGCATTGTGATAACGCACAGTTTTAGCTGAATTTGTGACGCTGACTGTGAGAGACAATTTAATCTACAAGACACAAATGCCTCAAACACAAAGTCGCATTTTCGCATGAAAAAAAAAGTAAAAGGCGTGTTTTTGGGCCTTGCCTGTTCGTCCCGCATAGTTTAAGCTTGATTGGTGACGGAGACTACAGAAGATAATGTTTTATAACAAGACGCAAAAGTCTTCAAAACAAAGTCGCATCTTCAAATTAAAAAAAGCAGGAGTTAGTGTTTCTAGGCTTTTCGTCGTGATTGTCTACAGTTTTAGCTCGATAAGAAGAAGTGACCCTTAAAGAGTATTCTCGAGTCACAAGATATGACGAGCCGAAACACAAAATCTCATTTTGGCATTGATTGATGTCAAAAAGCATAAATTATGACCAAGCATCGTGGTATCGCACAGGTTTTGCTCAAATTGTGACACTGACTGTAAAAAACAATTCAAACCAAAAGAACCCAGTGCTTCAAACAGAAAGTCGCATTTTCTTTTTGAGATGAAATAAAAAGCGCATTTTTGGGCCTGGCCTGTTGATCCCGTAGAGTTTCGGCTTATTTCTAACAACTACTTACAAAGATGAATCTAGTGACGAGAAACCAGTGCGTAAAACACAAAATCGCATTTTTGCATCGAAATAAGCGAAAATTCGAGCTAAAAGGTCTCGCCCTATGATCCCGCATAGTTTCAGCTTCATTGGTAAAACTGACTCCCAAAGATAAGTTTAGAGCATAAGAAACAAGTTCGTCAACCACAAACACGCATTTTTGCACAGAAAAGGGCTAAAAGGCCTGTTTTTGGGCTTGACCTGTTGGTCCCGCATAGTTCAGCTTGATTGGCGACAACGACTTTCAAAGATAATTCATGTCAAAAGAAACAAGCGCCTCAACCACAAAGACGCATTTTCGCATAGATATAAGCTAAAAAGCGTGTTTTTTGGACTGGCCATTTGGTCTCTCATAGTGGCAGCTCGATTGGTGACAGAAACTACAAAAGGTTATCCTTTATCACATGAAACCAGTGCCTGAAAAACAAAGTCGGATTTTCGCATCAAAATAAGCAATAATTCAAGTTTAAAGGACTTGCCTGTTGATCCCGCATGGTCTTAGCTCCATTGATGAAACTGACTTACTAAGATATCTCAGGGCATAAGAAACAAGTGCCTTTAGCACAAAAACACATTTTTGCAAGGCAAAAGGCTTTAAAGCCTATTTTTTGGCCTCGCCTGTTGCTCCCGCATAGTTTTAGCTTGATTGGTGACGGAGACTACAGAAGATAATGTTTGATAACTAGACTCAAAAGCGTTCAAAACAAAGTCGCATCCTTAAATTTAAAAAAGCAGGAGTAAGTGGTTCCAGGCTTTTCGTCGTGGTTGTCCACAGTTTTAGCTGAAAGAGAAACAGTGACCCTTAAAGTTTACTTCGAGTCACAAGATATGACGAGCCGAAACACAAAATCTTATTTTCGCATTGATTTTTGTCAAAAAGCATAATTTATGACCAAGCATCGTGATATCGCACAGGTTTTGCCTAAATTGTGACACTGACTGTAAAAAACAATTCAAACGACAAGACACAAGTGCTTCAAACAGAAAGTCGCATTTTTTTTTAGAGATGGGCTGAAAAGCGTGTTTTTAGGCCTGGCCTGTTGATCCCGTAGAGTTTCGGCTTGATATGTTACGACTACTTACAAAGATGCATCCAGTGACAAGAAACCAGTGCCTAAAACACAATTTCGCATTTTCGCATCGAAATAGGCAAAAATTCAAGTTTCAAAGCCTGGCCTGATATCTCGCATGGTTTCAGATGGATTGGAGACACTGACTTACAAAGGTAGTTTAGGGCATAAGAAACAAGTGCCTCAACCACAAAGACGCATTTTTGCAGGGCAAAAGGCCAAAAAGCCTGTTTTTTGGCCTGGCCTGTTGATCCCGCATAGTTTCAGCTTGATTTTGTGACACTGACTTACAAAGATAGTTTGGAAGGCTTTTGAGTCTTGTTATTAAACATTATCTTTTACAGTCTCTGTCACCAATTAAGCTTAGATTATGCGGGACCAACAAGCAAGGCCCAAAAACACGCTTTTTAGCTTATTTCTATGCAAAAATGCGACTTTTTGTTTAAGGCACTGTTTAAGAAACTGTTTAAGGCACATCATGCAGCGTCATGCAGTCACGAAGTGTCACGCAGTGTAACGCTTTTAGGCAGTGTCTTGTTGTCACGATAAGTCACGCTGCAACGCAGTGTCACGCTGTATTGCAGCAGTGTCACGTTGTAACGAAGTGTCTCACAGTGTCACGCTATCACACAGTGTTACGCAGTTAAGCTCTGTCTCGCAGAGTCAAGCTGCAACGCAGTGTCACGCTCTCAAGCAGTGACACGCCACCATGCAGTGTCACGAAGTGACGAGTGTCACATTGTCACGCAGTGTCGCGATGTCAAGCAGAGTCACGCTGAAACGCAGTGTTACGCTAAAACGCAGTGTCACGCTGTGACGCAGTGTCATGTTGTCATGAAGTGTAAGGCAGTGACACGCTGTGACGCAGTGTCACGCACTGTCACGCTGTCAAGCAGCGTCACCAAGCGTCATGCTGTCACTCAGTATCACGCTGCAACGCAGTGTCACGCTGTCACGAAATATAACGATGTCACACAGTGCCACGCTCTCGCGCGGTGTCGCCTTGTCACGCAGAGTCACGCTGCAACGCAGTGTCACGCTGCATCGCATAAGTGTTACGTTGTAACGCAGTGTCACACAGTGTCACGCTGTCAGGCAGTTTCACGCAGTATCTCGCTGTCACGCAGTGTCACGCAGTGTCATGCTGTCACTCAGTGTCACGCTGTCACGCAGTGTTACACATTGTTACGCTGCTACGTACTGTCACGCTGTTAGGCAGTGTCACGCTGCAAAGCAGTGTCACGCTTTCACGGGATATAACGTTGTCACACAGTGTCGAGCTTTTACACTGTGTCGCGTTGTCACGCAGAGTCACGCTGCAACGCCGTGTCAAACTGCATCGCATTAGTGTCACGTTGTAACAAAGTGTCACACAGTGTCACGCTGTCAGCAGTGTCACGCAGTGTCACGCAGTGTCACGCTGTCACGCAGTTTCACGCAGTGTCACGCTGTCACGCAGTGCTACGCATTGCAACGCTGCAACGCAGTGTCACGCTGCATCGCAGCAGTGTCACGTTGTAACTAAGTGTCACACAGTGTCACGCTGTCACGCAGTGTCGCGTTGTCACGCTGAGTCACGCTGCATCGCAGAAGTGTCAAGTTGTACCGAAGTGTTAAACTGTCACGCTGCCACGTGCTGTCACGCTGTCACGCAGTGTCACGCAGTGCCAGGTTGTACCGCAGAGACACGCTGCAACGCAGTGTCACGCTGTCACGCAATATAAAGATGTCACACAGTGAAACGCTTACACGCAGTGTCGCGTTGTCGCGCAAAGTCATAATGCAACGCAGTGTGTTGCTGCATTGCAGCAGTGTCACGTTTTAACGAAGTGTCACACAGTGCCACGCTGTCACGCAATGTCACGCAGTATCACGCTGTCACGCAGTTTCACGCAGTGTCACGCTGTCACGCAGTGCTACGCATTGCAACGCTGCAACGCAGTGTCACGCTGCATCGCAGCAGTGTCACGTTGTAACAAAGTGTCACACAGTGTCACGCTGTCACGCAGTGTCGCGCTGTCACGCTGAGTCACGCTGCAATGCTGTGTCACGCTGCATCGCAGCAGTGTCACGTTATATCGAAAAGTCACACAGTTCCACGCTGTCACGCAGCCTTACGCACTGTCAAGCTGTCACGCAGTGTCACGCTGCATCGCAGCATTGTAACGTTGAAACGAAGTGTTAAACTGTCACGCTGTCACGCAGTGTTACGCTGTCACGCAGTGTTACGCTGTGTTACGTTGTAACGCAGTGTTACGCTGTCACGCAGTGTTACACATTGTCACACTGCCGCGTACTGTCAAGCTGTTAGGCAGTGTCACGCAGTGTCAGGTTGTCACGCAGAAACACGCTGCAATGCAGTGTCACGCTGTCACGAAATAAAACGAGGTCACACAGTGTCACGCTTTCTCGCAGTGTCGCGTTGTCACGCAGAGTGACGCTGCAACACAGTGTCACCCTGCAGCGCATGACTGTCACGTTGTAACGAATTGTCATACAGTGTCACGCTGTCACTTAGTGTCACGCTTTATCGCAGCAGTGTCACGTTGTATCGCAGTGTCAAACTGTCACGCTGTTACGAAGTGTCACGCTGTCACGCAGTGCTACGCATTGTCACGCTGCCACGTGATATCACGCAGTCACGCAGTGTCGCGCTGTCACGCTGAGTCACGCTGCAATGCTGTGTCACGCTGCATCGCAGCAGTGTCACGTTATATCGAAAAGTCACACAGTTCCACGCTGTCACGCAGCCTTACGCACTGTCAAGCTGTCACGCAGTGTCACGCTGCATCGCAGCATTGTAACGTTGAAACGAAGTGTTAAACTGTCACGCTGTCACGCAGTGTTACGCTGTCACGCAGTGTTACGCTGTGTTACGTTGTCACACAGAGTCACGCTGCAACGCAGTGTCACGCTGTAACGAAGCAGTGTCGCGTTGAAACGAGGTGTCACACACTGTCACGCTATCACGCAGTGTCGCGTTGTCGCGCAGAGTCACGCTTTAATGCAGTGTGTCGCTGCATCGCAGCAGTGTCATGTTGTAACGAATTTTCTTACAGTGTCATGCTGTTACCCAGCGTAACGCAGTATCACGCTGTCACGCAGTGTGACGCAGTGTAACGCTGCATCGCAGCAGTGTCACGTTGAGACAAAGTGTTAAACTGTCACGCTGTCACGCATTGTCACCCTGTCACGCAGTGTCACCCTGTCAAGCAGTGCTACGCATTGTCACGCTGCAACGTAGTGTCACGCTGTCACGCAGTGTAACGCAGTGTCAGATTGTACCGCAGAGTCACGCTGCAACGCAGTGTCACGCTGTCACGTAATAATACGATGTCACACAGTTTCACGCTTTCACGCAGCGTCGCGTTGTCACGCAGAGTCACGCTGCAACGCAGTGTTACGCTAAAACGCAATGTCACGCCGTGACGCAGTGTCATGCTTATATGAAGAGTCAAGCAGTGACACGCTGTCACGCAGTGTCACGAACTGTTGCGCTGCCAAGCTGCGTCACGCAGCGTGTGTCACGCAGTGTCACTCTGTTACGCAGTGTCACGCTGCATCGCAGTGTCGCGGTGTCAAACAGTATTACGCTGTCACGCAGTGTCATGCTGTCACGCAGTGCTACGCATTGTCATGCTTTCACGTTGTATCACGCTGTCACGCAGTGTCACGCAGTGTTACGTTGTTACGGAGAGTCACGCTGCAACGCAGTGTCACGCTGCGACGCAGTGTCACGCTTTCACGTGATAAAACGATGTCAAACAGTTTCACTCTTTCACGCAGCGTCGCGGAGTCACGCAGAGTCACGCTGCAACGCAGTGTCTTGCTGCATCGCAGCAGTGTCACGTTGTAACGAAGTGTCGCACAGTCTCATTGTGGCACGCAGTGTAATGCAGGATCACACTGGCACGCAGTGTCACACAGTGTCACGCTTTCACACAGTGTCACGCTTTCACTCAGTGTCGCGTCGTCACGCAGAGTCGCGCAGCAACGTAGCGTCACGCTGCATCGCAGGAGTTTAACATTGTAACGAAGTGTCGCGCAGTGTTATGCTGTCAAGCAGTGAAACGCAGTATCACACTGTCAAACAGTGTCTCGCAGTGTCAAGCAGTGTCACGCTGACACACAGTGTATCGATGCCACGTAGTGTCACGCTGTCACGCAGTGTCAAGCAGTGTCAGGTTGTACCGCAGAGTCACGCTGCAACGAAGTGTCACGCAATATAACGATGTCACACAGTGTCACCCTTTCACGCAGTGTCGCGTTGTCACGCAGAGTCACGCTGCAACGCAGAGTCACGGTTTCACGAAATATAACGATGTTACACAGTGTCACGCTTTCACGCAGTGTCGCGTTGCCACGCGAATCACGCTGCAACGCAGTGTCACGCTTCATCGCAGCAGCATCACGTTGTAACGAAGTGTCACACAGAGTCACACTGTCATGCTGTGTCACGCAGTTTCACGCTGACGGTCAGTGTTACACAGTGTCACGCAGTCACGCAGTGTCACGCTGCATACCGTGAAACGGGGTAATTTCGGGCACTTTTGAGAGGTATTTTTAAAACTGTGAAAGTCGTGGTGTTGCCATGGACCTGAGGGTTAAAATTTATCATCTACCCACCTTTAGCTTCAATTTGACGCCAATTCCAGATATCTACGCCTCGCCGTTTATACAGTGGAGGGCCCAAAGCAGTGCCCGAAATAACCCCGTGTTTTGGGGTAATTTCGGGCACCCCAGGAAAAAACGACTTCTCGTTCTGATTATGGTCTCAAAATCAATAATTGTCTCTTTCTTTTGAGCTCATAATGTGAGCTCATAAAATGTTAAATTCTTAAGGATGTAGATGTGGAGGGATGGTAGGGGTGGCCATTTATACATAATTTGAAGTCATGATTGGAACAAATAGTTTGATGTTTGGGAGAGTTTGGTGGAGCTATTTAGGACGCTTCTTGTAAAACGTCTAACCTTGAACCTTTATCCTTTTACGTTTTTGATAATGATACAACTCGGGCCGCACTACATTACGCGAAGATGAGTCGTGGATCTTCCTCTTGAAACTGACGTACATGGGAGGCAAGTCTTAAGCACAATTGGGAAGATACAGGGGCTTTCTGGAAAACTCTGCATTCCGTAGCAACCTGGCAAGCCATGCGGCCGTTCTCAGAGTCAAAGTCCCGGAAAACATGATAAAATTTTAGTCACGAACCAATCATTGACACTAAGATGGGATGTGTACATACTACACATAAAAAGTACAGATGTAGCCTTGGCCCATTTTTATGATGGTCAAAGTTCTACAAAGCGACTACTGCGGCAGTTGAGTATTATCTTTGTTAATGGATCATCTCCATCGTTCAGAAGAGCTCTGAAGAGCTGTAAAAAGCTTTACACCACTCTAGCCCTGCGAAATTTAAAGTGTTCAGAACAACCCTGCTTGCCCTTGCATGCCATTTCAGTGCCCGAAATTACCCCTAAAAGTAACAATTTTTTTAGTTTTGAGCCCCTATTTACCATGCCATTTGCCGCAGGTGATTGAAAATTTGACACAGCATGCTCAAAACATGTCCAAATCGAAATAAAAATACCTTATGCACCGTTTGTGAACAGGTTTGGCTTGCCAGTCGAAGTTTTCACGCATACACTGAATTAAGGTAAAAAGTGTAAAAACGCAAATCACTGTATCTCGGAAAGATTGGATCTGTTTTGGTCTCCAGAGCAATGATCCGACGGTTTTAAGTGTGGTGAATGCAATGCGCGCAACGGGAGAAGCCTCCGAGGTCGCCGCTAGACGGCAGCATCATCGGAATGCTTTCGGGCAGAGATGCCCGAAATTACCCCGGGTGCCCGAAATTACCCCGTTTCACGGTAGCAGCAGTGTCACGTTGTAGAAAAGTCTCAAACTGTCATACTGTCATGAAGTGTCACGCTGTCAGGCAGTGCTACGCATTGTCTCGCTGCCAGGTACTGTCACCCTGTCATGCGGTGTCATGAAGTGTCAAGTTGTCACACAAAGTCACGCTACAACGCAGTGTCAACCTGTCACGCAATGTCACGATGTCACAGAGTGTCACGCTGTCATGCAGTGTCACTCAGTATCACGCTGTCACGCATTGTCACGCAGTGTCACGCTGTCACGCAGTGTCACGCAGCATCGCAGCATTGTCACGTTGTGACGAAGTCTCAAACTGTTACGCTGTGACGAAGTGTCACGCTGTCTCGCAGTACAACGCATTGTCACGCCGCTACGTAGTGTCACGCTGTCCTGCACTGTTACGAAGTGTCACGCTGTCACGCAGTGTCACGCTGTGATGCAGTGATACGCATTGTCAAACTGCCTCGTTGTGTCACGCTGTCACGCAGTGTAACGAAGTGTCAAGTTATCACACAGAGTCACGCTACAACGCAGTGTCACCCTGTCACGCAATGTCACGATGTCACAGAGTGTCACGCTGTCATGCAGTATCACGCAGTCACTAAGTGTCACATAGTGTCACTCTGTCACGAAGTATTACGCATTGTCACGCTGCCACGGAGTGACACGCACTTTCACGCAATGTCAGGTCGCACCGCAGAGTCACGCTGCAACGCAGAGTCACGATGTCACGCAATATAACGATGTCACACAGTGTCACGCTTACACTCAGTGTCGCGTTGTCATGCAAAGTCACGCTGCAACGCAGTGTCTTGCTACATCGCAGGAGTGTCACGTTGTTACGAAGTGTTCCACGGTGTCACGCAGACACGCAGTGTCACGCTGCATAGCAGCAGTGTCACGTTGTAGAAAGTTCTGAAACTGTTATGCTGTCATGAAGTATCACGCTGTCAGGCAGTGCTACGCATTGTCACGCTGCCAGGTATTGTCACCCTGTCACGCATTCTCACGAAGTGTCAAGTTGTCACACAAAGTCACGCTACAACGCAGTGTCACACTGTCACGCAATGTAACGATGTCACAGAGTGTCATGCTGTCATGCAGTATCACGCAGTTACAAAGTGTCACACAGTGTCACGCTGTCACACAGTGTCACGCCGTATTACACTGTCACGCAGTGTCACGCAATGTCACGCTGTCACGCGTTGTCAGGCTACATTGCAGCAGCGTTACGTTGTAACGAAATGTTAAACTGTAACGCTGTCACGCAGTGTGACGCTGTCACGCAGTGTTACACATTGTCACGCTGCAACGTATTATCACGCAGTGTCACGCAGTGTCAGGTTGCACCGCAGAGGCAGGCTGCAACGCAGCGTCACGCTGGCACGCAATACAACGATGTCCCACAGTGACACGCTTACACGCAATGTCGCGTTGTTACGCACAGTCACGCTGCAACGCAGTGTCTTGCTTTATCGCAGCAGTGTCACGTTGGAACGAAGTGTCCCGCAGTATTTCGCTGTCACGCAGTGTCACGCTGTCACGCAGTGCTACGTATTGTCACGCTGCCACATACTGTCCCGCTGTCACGCAGTGTCACGGAGTGTCAGGTTGTTACGGGGAGTCACGCTGCAACGCAGTGTCACGCTGTCACGTTATATAACGATGTCACACAGTGTCACACTTTCACGCAGCGTCGCGTTTTCAAGAAGAGTCACGCTGCAAAGCAGTGTCACGCAGCATCGCAGCAGTGTCAAGTTGTAACGAAGTGTCACATAGTGTCACGCTGTCACGCAGCGTCGCGTTGTTACGCAGAGTCACGCTGCAGTGCAGTGTCACGCAGCATCGCAGCAGTGTCACGCTGCATCGCAGCAGTGTCACGCAGTTTTTCGCAGTATCACGCTGTCACGAAATGTCACGCAGTGTCAAGCCGTCACGCAGTGTCACGCTGTCATGCATTGTCACGCAGTCACGAAGTGTCATGCCTCTACGCAGTGTACCGATGTCACGTAGAGCCACGTTGCATCGCAGTGTCACTGTGTCAAACTGTGTTATGCTGTCATGCAGAGTCACGCTGTCATGCAGTGTCATGGAGTCACGAAGTGTCACGCATTGTCACGATGACAGGCAGTGTCACGTTTTCACGCAAAGTCACGCTGCGACGCAGTGTCACGCTGCATCGCAGCAGTGTCACGTTGGAACGAAGTGTCATCCAGTGTCACGCTGTCACGCAGATGTCAGGCTGTCATGCAGCTTTATGCAGTCACGCAGTGTCACGTAGTGTCACGCTGTCACGCAGTGTCACGTAGTGTCAAGTTGTCATACTGAGTAACGCTGCAAGGCAGTGTCACGCTACATCGCATCAGTGTCACGTTGTAACGAAGTGTCGCACAGTGTCATGCTGCCACGCAGTGTAACGCAGTATTAGCAGTGTATCGCAGTATCGCACTGTCACGCAGTGTCACGCAGTTTTAAGCAGTGTCACGCTATCAAGCGGTGTCACACAGCATCGCAGCAGTGTCACGCAACATCGCAGCAGTGTCAAGCTGCATCGCAGCAGTGTCATGTTGTAACAAAGTGTTAAACTGTCACGCTGTCATGCAGTTTCACGCTGTCACTCATTGTTAAGCATTGTCACGCTGCCAGGTAGTGTCCCGCTGTCACGAAGTGTCACGCAATGTCAGGTTGTACCGCTGAGTCACGCTGCAACGAAGTGTCACGTAATGTAATGATGTCACAGAGTGTCACGGTTTTACGCAGTGTCGCGTTGTCACGAAGAGTCACGCTGCAACGCAGTGTCACGCTTCTTCGCCCTAGTGTCACGTTGTAACGAAGTGTTAAACTGTCACGCTGTCGCGAAGTGTCACGCTTCTTCGCAGTGCAACGCATTGTAACGCTGCCACGTAGTGTCACGCTCCGACGCAGTGTCACGAAGTGTCCTGTTGTCACACAGAGTCACGCTTCACCGCAGTGTCACGCAGCATCGCAGCAGTTTCTTGTTGTGACAATGTGTCACATAGTGTCACGCTGTCACGCAGTGTCGCGTTATCAGAGTCGCGCTGCAAAGAAGTGTCACGCTGCATCGTAGCAGTGTCACGTTGTAACGAAGTGTCTCACAGTGTCTTGCTGTCACGCAGTGTCACACAGTGTCACGCAGTAATACGCAGTGTCACGCAGTGTCACGCTGCATCGCAGCAGTGTCACGCTGCATCGCAGCAGTGTCACGCTGCATCGCAGCAGTGTCACGCTGCATCGCAGCAGTGTCACGCTGCATCGCAGCAGTGTCACGCTGCATCGCAGCAGTGTCACGCTGCATCGCAGCAGTGTCACGCTGCATCGCAGCAGTGTGACGCTGCATCGCAGCAGTGTCACGTTGTGACAAAGTGTTAAACTGTCTCGCTGTCACTCTCTGTCACGCTGTCACGCATTGTTTCGCATTGTCACGCTGCCACGTAGTGTAACGCTGTCAAGCAGTGTCACGCAGTGTCAGGTTATACCGCAGAGTCACGCTGCAACGCAGTCTCACGCTGCATCGTTTCAGTGTCAGGTTGTAACGACGTGTCACACAGTTTCCGCTGTGAAGCAGTGTTACGCAGTATCACACTGTCACGCAGTGTCACGCTGTCACGGAGTGTCACGCTGCATCGCAGCAGTGTCACGTTGTATCAAAGTGTCACACAGTGTCACGCTGTCACACAGTGTCACCCAGTATCACGCTGCCACGTAGTGTCACGCTGTCACGCAGTCTCACGAAGTGTCAAGTTGTCACACAGAGTCACGCTGCAACGCAGTGTCAGGCGGCATCGCAGCAGTGTCACGTTGTAACAAAGTGTCACAGAGTGTCACGCTGTGACGCAGTGTAATGCATTATCACACTGTCACGCAGTGTCACGCAGTGTCACGCAGTGTCACGCAGTGTTACGCAGTGTCACGCAGTGTCACGCAGTTCCACGCATTGTTACGCATTGTAACGTTGCCACGTAATGTCACGGTGTCACGCAGTGTCACGCAGTGTCAGGTTAAACCGCAGAATCACGCTGCAACAATTTGTCGCGCAATATAACGATGTTACACAGTGTCACGCTGTCACGCAGTGTCGCGTCGTCACGCAGAGTCGCGATGAAACGCAGTGTCACTCTGCATCGCAGCCGTGGAACGTTGTAACGAAGTGTCACACAGTGTCATGCTGTCACGCAGTGTCACGCAGTGTCAAGCAGTGTCACGCAGTTTCAAGCAGTGTAACGCTGTCACGCAGTGTCTCGCTGCATCGAAGCAGTGTCATATTTTAACAAAGTGTTAAACTATCACGCTGTCACGCAGTGTTACGCTGTTAAGCATTGTTACGCTGCCACGTAGTGTCACGCTGTCACGCAGTGTCACGCAATGTCACGTTCTACCGCAGAATCACGCTGCAACTAATTGTCGCGCAATATAACGATGTCACACAGTGTCACGCTGTTACGCAGTGTCAGGTAGTTTCACGCAGTCACTCAGTGTTACGCACTGTCACGCTGTAACGCAGTGTCACGCTGCATCGCAGCAGTGTCACGCTGCATCGCAGCAATGTCACGTTGCAACAAAGTGTCGCACAGTGTCATGCTGTCACGCAGTGTTACGCAGTATCACATTGTGACGCAGTGTGACGCTGTGTCAAGCAGTCTCACGCTGTCACGCAGTGTCACGCTGCATCGAAGCAGTGTCACGCTGCATCGCACCAGTGTCACGCTGCATCGCAGCAGTGTCACGTTGTAACAAAGTGTCACACGGTGTCACGCTGTAACGCAGTGTCACGCAGTATCACGCTGCCACGTAGTGTCACGCTGTCACGCAGTGTCACGAAGTGTCAAGTTGTCACACAGTCACGCTGCAACGCAGTGTCACGCGGCATCCCAGCAGTGTCGTGTTGTAACAAAGTGTTACAAAGTGTCACGCTGTCACGCAGTGTAACGCATTATCACACTGTCACGCAGTGTCACGCAGTGTCACACAGTGTCAAGCAGTGTCACGCTGTCACGCAGTGTCACGCTGCATCGCAGCAGTGTCATGTTGTAACAAAGTGTTGAACTATCACGCTGTCACGCCGTGTCACGCTGTCACGCATTGTTACGCATTGTAACGCTGCAACGTAGTGTCACGCTGTCACGCAGTGTCAGGTTGAACCGCAGAATCACGCGGCAACAAATTGTCACGCAATATAACGATGTCACGCAGTGTCGCGTGGTCACGGAGGGTTACGCTGCATCGCAGCAGAGAACGTTGTAACGAATTGTCGCACAGTGTCAAGCTGTCACGCAGTGCAGCGCAGTCCCACACTGTCACGCACTGTCACGCACTGTCACGCAGTGTCAAGCAGTGTCACGCTGCATTGCAGCAGTGTCACGCTGCATCGAAGCAGTGTCACGCTGCATTGCAGCAGTGTCACGCTGCATTGCAGCAGTGTCACGCTGCATTGCAGCAGTGTCACGTTGTAACAAAGTGTCACAAAGTGTCACGCTGTCACGCAGTGTCATGCAGTATTACGCTGCCACGTAGTGTCACGCTGTCACGCAGTGTCAGGTTGTACCGCAGAATCACGCTCCAAGAATTTGTCGCGCAATATAACGATGTCACAGTCACACGCTGTCACGCAGTGTCGCGTCGTCACGCAGAGTTGCGATGAAACGCAGTGTCACGCTGCATCGCAGCCGTGCAATGTTGTAACAAAGCGTCGCACAGTGTCATGCTGTCACGCAGTGTCAAGCAGTGTCAAGCAGTGTTACGCTGTCACGCATTGTTACGCTGCCACGTAGTGTCACGCTGTCACGCAGTGTCAGGTTGTACCGCAGAATCACGCTGCAACAAATTGTCGCGCAATATAACAATGTCACACAGTGTCTCGCTGTTACGCAGTGTCAGGTAGTTTCACGCAGTCACGCAGTGTTACGCACTGTCACGCTGTAACGCAGTGTCACGCTGCATCGCAGCATTTCGCTGCATCGCAGCAATGTCACGTTGTAACAAAGTGTCGCACAGTGTCATGCTGTCACGCAGTGTTACGCAGGATCACACTGTGACGCAGTGTGACGCAGTGTCAAGCAGTGTCACGCTGTCACGCAGTGTCACGCTGCATCGCAGCAGTGTCACGCTACATCGCAGCAATGTCCTGTTGTAACAAAGTGTCGCACAATGTCATGCTGTCACGCAGTGTTACGCAGTATGACACTGTGACGCAGTGTGACGCTATGTCAAGCAGTGTCACGCTGTCACGCAGTGTCACGCTGCATCGCAGCAGTGTCACGCTGCATCGCAGCAGTGTCACGCTGCATCGCAGCAGTGTCACGCTGCATCGCAGCAGTGTCACGTTGTAACAAAATGTCACACAGTATCACGCTGTAACGCAGTGTCACGCATTATCACGCTGCCACGTAGTGTCAAGCTGTCACGCAGTGCAACGGAGTCCCACACTTTCACGCAGTGTCACGCAGTGTCACGCAGTGTCACGCAGTGTAACGCAGTGTCAAGCAGTGTCATGCTGTCACGCATTGTCACGCTGCATTGCAGCAGTGTCACGCTGCATCGAGGCAGTGTCACGCTTCATTACAGCAGTGTCACGTTGTAACAAAGTGTCACACAGTGTCACGCTGTCACGCAGTGTCACACAGTGTCACGCAGTAATACGCAGTGTCAGGTTGTACCGCAAAATCACGCTGCAACAAATTGTCGCGCAATAAAACGATGTCACACAGTGTCACGCTGTTACGCAGTGTCACGTAGTTTCACGCAGTCACGCAGTATCACGCACTGTCACGCTGTCAAGCAGTGTCACGCTGCATCGCATCAGTGTTACGTTCTAACGAAGTGTTAAACGGTCACGCTGTTACGAAGTGTCACGCTGTCACATATTGCTACGCATTGTCACGTTGCCACGTAGTGTCACGCAGATTTACGGTGTCTCTTAGTGTCACGCTGCATAGCAGCAGTGTCACGTTGCAACGAAGTGTCACACAGTGTCACGCTGTCACGCAGTGTCACCCAGTATCACGCTGCCACGTATTGTCACGCTGTCACGCAGTCTCACGAAGTGTCAAGTTGTCACACAGAGTCACGCTGCAACGCAGTGTCAGGCGGCATCGCAGCAGTGTCACGTTGTAACAGAGTGTCACAGAGTGTCACGCTGTGACGCAGTGTAATGCATTATCACACTGTCACGCAGTGTCACGCAGTATCACGCACTGTCGCACTGTCACGCAGTGTCACGCAGTTTTAAGCAGTGTCACGCTATCAAGCGGTGTCACACAGCATCGCAGCAGTGTCACGCAACATCGCAGCAGTGTCAAGCTGCATCGCAGCAGTGTCATGTTGTAACAAAGTGTTAAACTGTCACGCTGTCATGCATTTTCACGCTGTCACTCATTGATAAGCATTGTCACGCTGCCAGGTAGTGTCCCGCTGTCACGAAGTGTCACGCAATGTCAGGTTGTACCGCTAAGTCACGCTGCAACGAAGTGTCACGTAATGTAATGATGTCACAGAGTGTCACGGTTTTACGCAGTGTGGCGTTGTCACGAAGAGTCACGCTGCAACGCAGTGTCACGCTTCTTCGCCCTAGTGTCACGTTGTAACGAAGTGTTAAACTGTCACGCTGTCGCGAAGTGTCACGCTTCTTCGCAGTGCAACGCATTGTAACGCTGCCACGTAGTGTCACGCTCCGACGCAGTGTCACGAAGTGTCCTGTTGTCACACAGAGTCACGCTTCATCGCAGTGTCACGCAGCATCGCAGCAGTTTCTTGTTGTGACAATGTGTCACATAGTGTCACGCTGTCACGCAATGTCGCGTTATCAGAGTCGCGCTGCAAAGAAGTGTCACGCTGCATCGTAGCAGTGTTACGTTGTAACGAAGTGTCTCACAGTGTCTTGCTGTCACGCAGTGTCACACAGTGTCACGCAGTAATACGCAGTGTCACGCAGTGTCACGCTGCATCGCAGCAGTGTCACGCTGCATCGCAGGAGTGTCACGCTGCATCGCAGCAGTGTCACGCTGCATCGCAGCAGTGTCACGCTGCATCGCAGCAGTGTGACGCTGCATCGCAGCAGTGTCACGTTGTGACAAAGTGTTAAACTGTCTCGCTGTCACTCTCTGTCACGCTGTCTTGCATTGTTTCGCATTGTCACGCTGCCACGTAGTGTAACGCTGTCAAGCAGTGTCACGCAGTGTCAGGTTATACCGCAGAGTCACGCTGCAACGCAGTGTCACGCTGCATCGTTTCAGTGTCAGGTTGTAACGACGTGTCACACAGTTTCCGCTGTGAAGCAGTGTTACGCAGTATCACACTGTCACGCAGTGTCACGCTGTCACGGAGTGTCACGCTGCATCGCAGCAGTGTCACGTTGTATCAAAGTGTCACACAGTGTCACGCTGTCACGCAGTGTCACCCAGTATCACGCTGCCACGTAGTGTCACGCTGTCACGCAGTCTCACGAAGTGTCAAGTTGTCACACAGAGTCACGCTGCAACGCAGTGTCAGGCGGCATCGCAGCAGTGTCACGTTGTAACAAAGTGTCACAGAGTGTCACGCTGTGACGCAGTGTAATGCATTATCACACTGTCACGCAGTGTCACGCAGTGTCACGCAGTGTCACGCAGTGTCACGCAGTGTCACGCAGTGTCACGCAGTGTCACGCAGTTTCACGCATTGTTACGCATTGTAACGTTGCCACGTAATGTCACGGTGTCACGCAGTGTCACGCAGTGTCAGGTTAAACCGCAGAATCACGCTGCAACAATTTGTCGCGCAATATAACGATGTTACACAGTGTCACGCTGTCACGCAGCGTCGCGTCGTCACGCAGAGTCGCGATGAAACGCAGTGTCACTCTGCATCGCAGCCGTGGAACGTTGTAACGAAGTGTCACACAGTGTCATGCTGTCACGCAGTGTCACGCAGTGTCAAGCAGTGTCACGCAGTTTCAAGCAGTGTAACGCTGTCACGCAGTGTCTCGCTGCATCGAAGCAGTGTCATATTTTAACAAAGTGTTAAACTATCACGCTGTCACGCAGTGTTACGCTGTTAAGCATTGTTACGCTGCCACGTAGTGTCACGCTGTCACGCAGTGTCACGCAATGTCACGTTCTACCGCAGAATCACGCTGCAACTAATTGTCGCGCAATATAACGATGTCACACAGTGTCACGCTGTTACGCAGTGTCAGGTAGTTTCACGCAGTCACTCAGTGTTACGCACTGTCACGCTGTAACGCAGTGTCACGCTGCATCGCAGCAGTGTCACGCTGCATCGCAGCAATGTCACGTTGCAACAAAGTGTCGCACAGTGTCATGCTGTCACGCAGTGTTACGCAGTATCACATTGTGACGCAGTGTGACGCTGTGTCAAGCAGTCTCACGCTGTCACGCAGTGTCACGCTGCATCGAAGCAGTGTCACGCTGCATCGCAGCAGTGTCACGTTGTAACAAAGTGTCACACGGTGTCACGCTGTCACGCAGTGTAACGCATTATCACACTGTCACGCAGTGTCACGCAGTGTCACACAGTGTCAAGCAGTGTCACGCTGTCACGCAGTGTCACGCTGCATCGCAGCAGTGTCATGTTGTAACAAAGTGTTGAACTATCACGCTGTCACGCCGTGTCACGCTGTCACGCATTGTTACCTATTGTAACGCTGCCACGTAGTGTCACGCTGTCACGCAGTGTCAGGTTGAACCGCAGAATCACGCGGCAACAAATTGTCACGCAATATAACGATGTCACGCAGTGTCGCGTGGTCACAGAGGGTTACGCTGCATCGCAGCAGAGAACGTTGTAACGAATTGTCGCACAGTGTCAAGCTGTCACGCAGTGCAGCGCAGTCCCACACTGTCACGCACTGTCACGCACTGTCACGCAGTGTCAAGCAGTGTCACGCTGCATTGCAGCAGTGTCACGCTGCATTGCAGCAGTGTCACGCTGCATCGAAGCAGTGTCACGCTGCATTGCAGCAGTGTCACGCTGCATTGCAGCAGTGTCACGCTGCATTGCAGCAGTGTCACGTTGTAACAAAGTGTCACAAAGTGTCACGCTGTCACGCAGTGTCATGCAGTATCACGCTGCCACGTAGTGTCACGCTGTCACGCAGTGTCAGGTTGTACCGCAGAATCGCGCTCCAAGAATTTGTCGCGCAATATAACGATGTCACAGTCTCACGCTGTCACGCAGTGTCGCGTCGTCACGCAGAGTTGCGATGAAACGCAGTGTCACGCTGCATCGCAGCCGTGCAATGTTGTAACAAAGCGTCGCACAGTGTCATGCTGTCACGCAGTGTCAAGCAGTGTCAAGCAGTGTTACGCCGTCACGCATTGTTACGCTGCCACGTAGTGTCACGCTGTCACGCAGTGTCAGGTTGTACCGCAGAATCACGCTGCAACAAATTGTCGCGCAATATAACAATGTCACACAGTGTCTCGCTGTTACGCAGTGTCAGGTAGTTTCACGCAGTCACGCAGTGTTACGCACTGTCACGCTGTAACGCAGTGTCACGCTGCATCGCAGCATTTCGCTGCATCGCAGCAATGTCACGTTGTAACAAAGTGTCGTACAGTGTCATACTGTCACGCAGTGTTACGCAGGATCACACTGTGACGCAGTGTGACGCAGTGTCAAGCAGTGTCACGCTGTCACGCAGTGTCACGCTGCATCGCAGCAGTGTCACGCTACATCGCAGCAATGTCCTGTTGTAACAAAGTGTCGCACAATGTCATGCTGTCACGCAGTGTTACGCAGTATGACACTGTGACGCAGTGTGACGCTATGTCAAGCAGTGTCACGCTGTCACGCAGTGTCACGCTGCATCGCAGCAGTGTCACGCTGCATCGCAGCAGTGTCACGTTGTAACAAAATGTCACACAGTATCACGCTGTAACGCAGTGTCACGCATTATCACGCTGCCACGTAGTGTCAAGCTGTCACGCAGTGCAACGGAGTCCCACACTTTCACGCAGTGTCACGCAGTGTCACGCAGTGTAACGCAGTGTCAAGCAGTGTCACGCTGTCACGCATTGTCACGCTGCATCGAGGCAGTGTCACGCTGCATTACAGCAGTGTCACGTTGTAACAAAGTGTCACACAGTGTCACGCTGTCACGCAGTGTCACGCAGTGTCAGGTTGTACCGCAGAATCACGCTGCAACAAATTGTCGCGCAATAAAACGATGTCACACAGTGTCACGCTGTTACGCAGTGTCACGTAGTTTCACGCAGTCACGCAGTATCACGCACTGTCACGCTGTCAAGCAGTGTCACGCTGCATCGCATCAGTGTTACGTTCTAACGAAGTGTTAAACGGTCACGCTGTTACGAAGTGTCACGCTGTCACATATTGCTACGCATTGTCACGTTGCCACGTAGTGTCACGCAGATTTACGGTGTCTCTTAGTGTCACGCTGCATAGCAGCAGTGTCACGTTGCAACGAAGTGTCACACAGTGTCACGCTGTCACGCAGTGTCACCCAGTATCACGCTGCCACGTATTGGCACGCTGTCACGCAGTCTCACGAAGTGTCAAGTTGTCACACAGAGTCACGCTGCAACGCAGTGTCAGGCGGCATCGCAGCAGTGTCACGTTGTAACAAAGTGTCACAGAGTGTCACGCTGTGACGCAGTGTAATGCATTATCACACTGTCACGCAGTGTCACGCAGTGTCACGCAGTGTCACGCATTGTAACTTATTGTAACGTTGCCACGTAATGTCACGGTGTCACGCAGTGTCAGGTTAAACCGCAGAATCACGCTGCAACAATTTGTCTCGCAATATAACGATGTTAGACAGTGTCACGCTGTCACGCAGTGTCGCGTCGTCACGCAGAGTCGCGATGAAACGCAGTGTCACTCTGCATCGCAGCCGTGGAACGTTGTAACGAAGTGTCACACAGTGTCATGCTGTCACGCAGTGTCACGCAGTGTCAAGCAGTGTCACGCAGTGTCAAGCAGTGTCACGCAGTGTCAAGCAGTGTCACGCAGTGTCAAGCAGTGTAAGGATGTCACGCAGTGTCACGCAGTGTCACGCAGTGTCACGCAGTGTCACGCAGTGTCACGCAGTGTCACGCAGTGTCACGCAGTGTCACGCAGTGTCACGCAGTGCCACGCAGTGTCACGCAGTGTCACGCAGTGTCACGCAGTGTCACGCAGTGTCACGCAGTGTCACGCAGTGTCACGCAGTGTCACGCAGTGTCACGCAGTGTCACGCAGTGTCACGCAGTGTCACGCAGTGCCACGCAGTGTCACGCAGTGTCACGCAGTGTCACGCAGTGTCACGCAGTGTCACGCAGTGTCACGCAGTGTCACGCAGTGTCACGCAGTGTCACGCAGTGTCAAGCTGTGTATCGCTGTCACGCAGTGTCACGCTGCTTCGCAGCAGTGTCACGTTGCAACGAAGTGTCAAACTGTCACGCTGTCACGAAGTGTCACGCAGTGTCACGCAGTGTCACGCAGTGTCACGCAGTGTCACGCAGTGTCACGCAGTGTCACGCAGTGTCACGCAGTGTCACGCAGTGTCACGCAGTGTCACGCAGTGTCACGCAGTGTCACGCAGTGTCACGAAGTGTCACGCAGTGTTACGCAGTGTCACGTAGTTTCACGCAGTCACGCAGTATCACGCACTGTCACGCTGTCAAGCAGTGTCACGCTGTTTCGCATCAGTGTTACGTTCTAACGAAGTGTTAAACGGTCACGCTGTCACGAAGTGTCACGCTGTCACACATTGCTACGCATTGTCACGTTGCCACGTAGTGTCACGCAGATTTACGGTGTCACTTAGTGTCACGCTGCATAGCAGCAGTGTCACGTTGCAACGAAGTGTCAAACTGTCACGCTGTCACGAAGTGTCAAGCTGTCATGCAGTGCTACGCATTGTAACGCTGCCACGTAGTGTAACGCAGTCACGAAGTGTGACGAAGTGTCAAGTTGTCACACAGAGTCACGCTGCAACGCAGTGGCACGCTGCAACGCAGCAGTGTCACGTTGTAACGAAGTGTCACACATTGTAACGCTGCCGCGCAGAGTCGCGTTGTCGCGCAGAGTCACGCTCTAACGCATTGTCACGCTGCATCGCAGCAGTGTCACGTTGTAACGAATTGTCACACAGTGTTACGCTGTCACGCAGCGTAACGCAGTATCACGCTGTCACGCAGTGTCACGCAGTGTCACGCTGCATCGCAGCAATGCCCCGTTGGAACGAAGTCTGAAACCGTCACGCTGTCACGCAAGGTCACGCGGTCACGCAGTGTTACGCATTGTCACGCTGCCACGTAGTGTCACGCTGTCGCGCACTGTCACGATTTCACGCAGCGTTACGCATTGTCACGCTGCAACGCAATGTCACGCTGCATCGCAGCAGTGTCACGTTGTAACGAAGTGTCAAACTGTCACGCTGTCACAAAGTGTCACGCTTTCTCGCAGTGCTACGCATTGTGACGCTGCCACGTAGTGTCACGCTGTTACGCAGTGTCAGGTTAAACCGCAGAGTAACGCTGCAACGCAGTTTCACGCTGTCACGTAATATAACGATGTCACACAATGTCACGCTTTTACGAAGTGTCGCGTTGTCACGCAGAGTCACGCTGCAACGCAGTTTTACGCTAAAAAGCAATGTCACGCTGTGACGCAGTGTCATGCTTTGATGAAGTGTCGCGTTGTCACGCAGAGTCACCCTGCATCGCAGTGTCACGCTGTCAGACAGTGTCACGCTGTCACGCAGTGTCACGCAGTGTCACGCAGTGTCACACAGTGTCACACAGTGTCAAGCAGTGTCACGCTGTCACGCTGTGTCACGCTGCATCGCAGCAGTGTCATGTTGTAACAAATAGGGTTGGAAAATTTCCGGAAATCTTCAAAGTTTCCGGAAACCTGGAAAATTTCGGAAAATTTCGGAAATTTTCGGAAATTTTGGAAATTTTTATAAAATAACTGAAAATAAGTTATGTGGATGTGGATGAAATAGTGTCCCCAAAAAATAGATTTCGACTTGTTTTGAGAGCTAAATAACGCAATATTTATTTGGTTTGACCACATAGGACACTATTTGTAAAGTGACAAGAATCATTGACAAGAAAAATTAACGAACCATGTATATAAAAATCACAATGTCACACTACACATACATTTACATACATGACAACTACTGACGGCGACGGCGGGACCGGGTGGAGTGTCTCACGCTCAAAGTAGGTGTAGGTGGTGGTGTTGGTCTATGACGTCGGGTGGCGTTGTTGCTGACTTCCTCGGCAGTCGTTGCTGCCCTTGTATTCCTAGCAGCCGGGTTGGGGTTGGGGTCGATAACCTGTCTACGCCTTTCACCTGAGCTGTCTTCGGCTTCATCCTCTTCCCCAATGCTTTTGTCGCGCTCCGACCAGTCACTGTCTAGTGCTGCTACATCATCCAAGTCAATCTCGTCGTCGTCGTCGTCCTCTTCAGATCCAGATCCGTCGTCAGATTCCTCCTCGCTGTTAGATTCAGCAGAAGTCGAGGGTTCTAGGTAGCTATTTATGTAGCTCTCCATGGCGTCAACACTGAAGAAATACGGTGTTTTCCTAGAAGAAGCCTTGCCGTTGTTTAGCCCTTTCTTGCAGGCAACCAGTTTTTGAACCCTTAAATTTTTTAGGCGGTTGCGACTCTTGCACTGAATGTGGTTTCTCTCCTTCCAATCCCGCTTACATTCTGCTGACGTAGGTGGCAATGAAAGAAGTCGCCACGCTATGGGTGCTATCGCATCCCCTGCACAAATACCTCGCCACTACACACGAGGCTCGGTCCGCTTGGCCGCATCCCACACAGCGGGACGAGCAAAGAGGCCCGTGCGGGTGCGGTATTGACCTAAGGACGCAATTACCTCCCCTTCATTTAACTCTAAATTGTTACAGAGCTTTCCAATGTAGTCTATACAGTCAACTATTTCGTCAGCAGAGAGCATTGACTCCCGTTCTCTGTACCTCGGGTCCAACAAAAAGGTACTCTTGTGGATTACTTTTACAGTGTACTCCTCTCTGTCAGTAAGAATTTGTCTCACTTGGGCTCTTTGATTTCTCTTAAAGCGAAGGGCTCTCAAGTTGGCTTTGATACCACCAGAGTATTTTTTCTGGAGAAAAACTACATCTGATAACAAGGCCTTGTTAGACTCAATAATAGTGATAGAAGCATGTAGAGGCTTTAACATATCTAGGGCTAGCTTGACCCTTTCCCGGAATTTAGTGTTGTCAAGAGCCCAAGCCCTAACATTTCCATCAAAATTGAAATCTTCATTGACAACAGTTTCCTGGACTGCAGCTTTGTTTCTCATTAGACTATTCAGCATGATGACACTGTATCCCCAGCGGGTCTTTGTGGGCAACTTCAACTGCAGACACTTGTCTCCATATTTTTCTGCCTGTTTTTTCCTGAAAGTATTAAGATTCAAGTAGGATTTTTTAACTGCCTTTACAGTTCTTTTTGCTACAGCCATGACTCTTTCCAAAGCTGGCAAACTAACTAAATCTTTAAACAATAAATTGAAACAGTGAGCTCCACAGCCAGCACCAGTAATATGAGGATATAAAGCCTCAATCATGCCCACATGGCCCGCATTGCAGCAGCATTGTCAGTAATAACAAGTAAAAAATGTTTGGGCCCTTCTGCATTTAAAATTTTTTCTACTTCTCCTGCCAAAAATTCACAAGTTTCCCTATTATCATCTGGCAAAACATAACTGTAAAGTACTGGTTCTGGAGTAGTGATTATAAAATTTACAACATGTTCTCTATTCACATTTCCACATCCATCGAGCATTAGGGCTCTGCAATCACTTGACTTAATTTTCTCTTTGTTGCAACTAGAAATTAAATTATATTCCTTGTCTAGTAGATTGTGGCTCAGCTTGTACCGCGATGGGGGCTTGTCGTAGGCTGGTCGCATGAGCTTGAACGCAGCTGCAAAGTGTTCTCCTTCGAAAATGCTAAGTGGCAGACCTGTGAAAACAAAAAATAAAAAATAAAAAATAATGATTTATTTCTTTGAAGAATATTATTATTTGTTATTAAATTGATAAGTGACGGTGACGTTACCTTTAGCGTAAACTGCCCTTGCCAGCGCCTCGTCGATACGGTTGCTTTCCTCCTTGCTCATTGTATCCATAAAAGCCACCAACGTTCCAGATCTCTGACGCTTCGGTGGGGAGGGTCCATCACCTTGGCCACTGCCACCTGGGCCGCCGCTGCCGCTGGAAGATGCACGCTGCAGGGAGTGTTGTGGACGCGCTGGCGTCTCTTGTCCATTTTCTCCACCGCCGCCTCCCGATGGTCCCGCTCCCGCTGCAGCAAAACGGAAAAGCGTTAAAAACATACAACTACTTGGTGAGGACGAGCGCGAAGCCGACGCCTTCTTCTCTGTCGCGCGGGGTATTGCCGCTGGGGAGCTGGGGGTTCGAGGCGCGGGGTATCTACGGAGAGCACGGACCAGAAAACAATAACCACACAAACACGGTTATTTCAACAAGACATAACGTAAAATCTCTTGGTTACGGTCAGTTTAGCGAGTGCTAAAGAACAGAAATGTCCACTAGTAAACTAAAATTATTGTTTGTAACCTACCATTACTAGCAGTTGCACCTGAACCACCCTGGTTCGGCTCCAATCCATCTTCGTCAGCATCTACATTGATTGTAGAAAACCCGTACGCCAGGCGTAAATTATTGGGCAGTTTAGGGCACTTTGGGAGATGCTCCTTGCATCGGGTAGCGTTTGCCGTCTTCCAGACTTTCTCGCAATGACGGCAAGTCATACTCAACTTCTTGCCGACCGCATCGGTAGTGACGTGGAACTCTCGCCACGAGTCATTCTCCAATCGTGGCATTGCAACATAACCTTTAATATAAAAAACAGTTTTCACTTGACGAAAATAATTTGTCTCAGACACTACAGGAGTGAAAGTACACAATTTCTTTAACTGGGAAGACAAGCTGACGGTGCTCGCCGGCCGGTGTCGTCAAAGCTAACCTCACAATCCCATGGACATGGCCAAGCCACCGCAAAACAAAACATCATTTCGGAACGGAAAACGGCTCACATTACTACCGCAAATAATATTCCTTTGTACTCACCATTAAGAATAACACTGACAATAATAATTTTCTTCGTCTGTGATGCGAACGCACTTAGTTAAAGCGTAAATGCCCACTGGCGCTGATCAATCAAATGATTGCACGTTAGCCAACTTGCCGAGACGAGACGCCCCTTTGCCACTCGCCTGCGCGCCAGTCCTACCAACCTTTCAAACGTTTTTCGCGCTGAAACAGGTCAGATTCAAACTTAGGGTGACGTAACGAGATACAACATCGACGCAAATGGGTGTCTGTTGTATGTGTTTCGAAGTAATAGAGCGGATAACTCGTTCCCCCTCCACGCGACCGCTGCCGCACCCTTCCTCTCCGCCTCAGCCCCCGCGGCTCCCCCCACTACCGCCGTTGCCTAGCGACCAGGTTTCCAAACAAACGAGCGCGCCGGGCGACCTAACCTACGTTACGCACGTCGACTTTCCCACTATGAACTGTCGAAATGGCTAGAAAGAGCATAATAAAACTCAATGCCATTGCTGAGTTTTGCTCCCATCAGCCTTCCTTGATTAAAAGAGGCGAAAATGCCCTTGAATCAGGCCATGTCAAAAAGATGGTGTTTGATCCGGAGACAAATGTGTTGGCTGGTACCGTACAGGCTAGCATGAAAGATAGAATGTATAGCATCAAAGTAAGTATTCGAGTCACAGTGATACTTAATAACGTGAGCGCCATGAAACAATATCTAACCAGGCATCTACTATAATTTCAGGACCAAAACATGTATGAATGAGACACAATTTGTAAACAATGTTCAAGTACTTTGCCCGTGCGTAATGTTGCAGGGTCGATAGAACCACTTAAATCTATCGTGTCTTGGTGAATGTCCATACTGTCATTCTCTTAATTTTGCCCGTAATATTATGTACTTGTTTGGTATTTTGTTTTCCCGACTGTCTCTGAGCTGTGGCACCTCAGGACAGTGATCAGATTCTGACACTGGTTGCGGTGTGTGTCTCATTGAAACATGTTGGATTGAGCATCATCAAAATGGTAATGCATTGTTTTGTCTGTGTACATTCATTGCATGGTTAATCATGAATTTCATGCATCAGAATAAAATTGATCCAGAGGTGCAGTGAGGTGTGTGTGTTCTTTGATTGACCCTTGGTTTTTGGCTTTACTTATTTCTTGTTTCTCTTTCACAATTTATGTTTCGGAGAGGGAGTTCACGTGAGCTTAATGTGTGTTCTGTTGTGTGTTCAAGGCATGTTTTTTCGAGAAAGCACTCTTAACAAAGGCACGCTTTGCTTAAAGAAATGTCTTGAATATTTGTTTAATATTTTTTTTATGTCTTAGATAACATTTGATAATGAAAAGAAGGTGGAAGGTGGCACATGCACGTGTGTCAAGGGCCTACACTGGTGTAAAAAACTTCAGGATTTTCCAATCAAACAATACCAATCAGGAAATCGTCTGGTTGCTAGAAACTTGAGTGGAATTCGCGCACCGCTTGATTGCTTTTTCTAAGTTCTGATTGACTATTTCTGATTGTGTTTTTCTGAGTGGACACTTCTGATTGACTTTTTTTGATTGTGTTTTTCTGAGTGGACAGTTCTTATTGGGAAGACAACTTCAAACATCGGTAATATGACTATGCCTTGGCACATTCGAAATTGACGACAACTTCTCTGGGGGGTCAAACCGAGTCCGATCCAAATCTAGAGTCCGATTTTCGATAGCTCGTGATCAGGCCTCGATATGCTAGTAAGTATGATCCGATTTGTATGAAATTAAAATGGCCCTAGTCAAATCGATTGAACATGTCACATACCAAATTTGAAACGGATATCGTAAATACTTTCCATTTTATAGGCATCAGATTTTCCTGATGTTCTTTTCTGATTTCTGAGTGGCAATCAGCAATCAGAAAACTGAGCAGAATTGTTCTGATTGCCAATCAGAAATCAAATATCAGGAAATTTCTGATTGGCACTCAGCTATCAGACATCATATATTTGTTGATGTCGGTACTCAATCAGGATTTTTTCTGATTAACAATCAGGAATCAGAAATAATTCCGTAAAGGCAATCAGAAATCAGATGATTCCTCATTGACAATCAGAAATCAGAGATGATTCCTGATTGACAATCAGAAATCAGAGATGATTCCTGAATAATAATCAGACATTAGAAAATCAATCAGGAAAATCCTGATTTCTGATTGGAAATCAGAAACTGCAGTCTTAACTGATCCGTGCTACGGATTACAAACCAAAGTTGGAGAGTGAATCCAGTGTACAAAGCAAATCCAGATAAATGCCGTCGTTCAGGGATTCATTCAAAGGCTCGTTATGATTGCCTCCCAGCGGTTCAGGAATTCATTCAGGACTCGTTCTGAGTGCCACTCAGAATTCAGCGAACCAATCAAGAAATATTTGATTGGATATCAGAAATCAAAAAATCCAATCAAGAATTTACTGAATTCCAATCAAAAATTAGAAAACCATCCAAATTTTTCTGATTTCCATTCAGAAATCAGGAAAGGAATCAGGGAATCCTGACGTTTTTTACACCAGTGTAGCTGTGTGCCATCACATGATGGCGTTATTGTTGACTGCTCACTATAATGTGAGTGTCACAGATGTGGCATGCTCTTGGAGTCAGCCTGCAACTCGACTCGACAAGAACTCTGGGGAGTCTGTAAACGAACTGTTTCCACGCACCAATCCGAATTATTGTGCTGTCCAACATCCACCCACTGAGGAGGATTTAGACCGCTTCTATCGCACTGGTGGCATGTGTGGTGAGGGTGGGGCTGGGTTCATGTGGCTTATGTCACCTGAGCCCATGGATGTTGAACCATTTGCTGAAGTGATGCCTGTGTCTGCTGTTGTCGACACCATCAGAAGTGCTGCATTCCAAGAATCAAACGACAAGTTCACATATTTGAAGAATGAAGTTAAAGTGACTACCCAAATTATTAAAGATCTTGCTGCAGCCACAGTGGACCAGTCTAAGTCACCATTGTGGCAACATCTGCGCATTGGTGTCATTACTGCAAGCAACTTTGGTGAAGTGATCAAATGTATTTATTCAAAGAGGAAGCCTTGTGCTTCATTAATGGCAACACTCACAGAAAACAGAGACCTAAAAAAAGTCCATGCCATAGCTTGGGGCTACGACAATGAGGGAACAGCTCGTAGAGAATTTGAGCAAAAAATGAACATAAAGGTATGTAGTATTCATTAAAAAATATTTTGTACACTGCATTATAATAAGAATAATTTTTGAAAAATGTTTTGCAGGTTGAACTTACTGGCCTTTGGCTTCACGAGACCGGTCTCCTTGGAGCTAGCCCTGATGGTTTTGTGGGATCTGATAGCATCATTGAAATAAAGTGCCTATATTCTCATCGTCACACGACAGACCTGAAGAAATCTCTCTCGAAGGTACCTGCTAAGAAGTCGGATGAGTACATTGTGCGTTGGTCCATGCGGCATCAGAAGTACATTATCAATGAAGCACATAAGTACTACCACCAGATACAAGGACAACTGCACATCACTCATAGGGAGTTGTGCTACCTAGTCATCTGGGCACCCAGTGATGTCAAGAAACCACTATCCAATCTAGAAATTATTCCTATTAAAATTAACAATGACTGGTCTAAGAACCTGTACAGAATGTTAGTTTTCCATGAGAAATGGCTTCTCCCTCACCTTGTTGAAAAGTTGAAATAATTTTCTAAACGAAAATGTTTTTTGTTAACTTTTTTTTATTTAGAAGTAAATGTTAAATTGTATTTTATTTTACATGACATTTTGTAAAAAAAATTTGTACAACATGTAGACATTTACATGGATCTGTTAATGTTGAGTTACCTTTTGGTACCATACATTTTTAACAGTCTTATAACAATATAAACATGCTTCCCATTTATCAGCTTTGCCTCATTGCCTCTTCTACCTCACAGATTAAAGGTCTCATCATATTGCATAAGGCACCACAAACTTGGAAAATTTCAGAGGCATAGGAGAACATAGAAGATGGAATCAGGTCCAGAATATGAAATCTTTTCATTCTTTGTATTGCCCTCTCAATATGTATTCTACTTCTGGCTATTTTTAAAGTCTCAAATATTTGACCTTTAGTAAATTGTTCAGTTTCCTTAAATGGTGGAATATTTAATGAGACCCCTCTTGGAAGTAAATCTTTGATCAAAAATCCCTTGTCAGCCATGACTGCATCACCAGGCTCAAAGACATCTAAAATGCCACATTTTTCCACAATTGTATTGTCTGAAGTAGAGCCAGGATATAACTCGCTTACAAAAACCGTTGTGCCATTAGGAACTATACCCTTTAAACCTTTGAATGTTGTCCTCTTCTTGTAATTACTAAAAACCAAATTGTGTTTAGACATGGAAGTAGGCATTTGGGTTGTTACTTCTGTACAGTCAATAATCATCCTACAATTTGGATAATCTGCAAACGCCTCTGGCATAGAAAGCTGGATTTTGGATTAAGAAGGCACAGTGCCCATAATACCCTTAACTAGCACAGTGTGGAGTGCACTATCATGTGTGAGAACAACATTACTCACAACAGTTGTACTCACTTTAAACATAACACTGAGTGTCAAGTGGCTGGCATTCCTTCTAAGTTTCAACAAAGTCAAAAATAACTGATCAACCCTAGATAAACACTTCACTTGAGATTTAAAAATATAGGTCAAATTTTCAGGTACCATACTTAATAACCAAAAGAATGTATTAACATTAGGCAGCCCAGTAAAGTGTCCAACATTTTCATCGTTGCATACTTTCTCAAAAGCAAAGGGGCTCTGCTCAAGTAAATTAACTTTCTCTGCCAACATTTCTTTTTCTGTCTTCAAAACTTGAGATACCTGAAGCATACCATTAATATCCGTTTGAAGTTTTTCTACTTTATCTAATAAACATTTAACCTCTTCATTACAATTGTCTCTTTGAGCCAAAATGTCACATTGTTCTTGTCTTATTTTGTTCAATGTCTTGTTGAGCTCCTCGTTGTCTCTCAGCAGTGCTTCATTTTTTGTTGAGAGGCTTGTCACTTCATTCATCAACGCCAGTTTCTCACTTCTTAAATTTTCAAACATTTCCCTGTAAGGGTTACAGAAATTTACAGTAAGTCTTCATGACAATGTAGAAAATGCTTTGAAAAATAAATAATAATGCATACTTATAGTCTGGAATCTCAGAGGACTTTGGGTAACAGCTTTCATGGGAGGAATCAGCAAACAAGGGTCTGAAAAGAAAAAGTAAAAATTAGGCCACCAAATTATATATTAGAATTTGGCATCGCCAGGAAACCTATTCAGTACTTTCATCGTCTTACATAGCGTTCAACAGGAGGGCAGGTTCAGTTTCAAGGTCATTGACATCCCTGCGTTTCAAATGCATTAGATTTAAAATGCAATGCAGAAATAGTAATGGAACTGCCAAGAACTTATTGACTAAACTCACAAGAAAACAGTAGTCTCTTTCACTGGAGAGCGGAGGGCACAGTCAGTGGACACTAGTTCAGAGTTCCTCGGTGTTGTCATCAGGCGAGCATCGCAAACCACTGGACTGCCATTATCTTTCTTAACCGTTGTGTCCCTGTAAAATACATTCAATGAACACAACAGCAATATTTTAAAAAATGAATTTTTTCTTACATGTATCATTTACAACAATTAAAATTCTACTTTACTTACAGAGTGGCCACAGTAGCCACTTTCCATGGAGATAGAGGGGCACCTGCAGTAGAAGTTGGTCTAGATTTCCTTGATGTCGTCATCAGGCGAGCATCGCAAACCACTGGACTAACGTCTTTCATAACCGTTGTATCCCTGTAAAATACATTCAATGATCACAACAGTAATGTTTTAGAAAATGAATTCTTTCTTACAGGTGTCATTCACTGCAATTAAAATTCTACTTCACTTACACACTGGCCACAGTTGCCACTTTCCACGGAGAGCGAGGGGCACTTTCATTTGGCTTTTGCTTACTGGGTGTGTGCAGTCGAACATTTAGTGCCAGTTTTCTTCTAGCTCCCCTGTAGAAAGAAAAAGTTATTGAATGTAACGGACAGGAATATCTTGCCTGTTCAACAGAAAGTATTTGATTACCAACCATGTTCCCAGACTTCTACATGGTGATTTGGTATTGCTTTTCACTTTAAATTTTGGCGTTTTCTTCCTGTTTTTTTCTGGGAAATGGCAGCTGCACAAAAGAGCACTTCCACTGGGCTCTTTGCTATCAGAACGACTGCAAAACGAATAAATTACGTTAATGCTTGTCCTAACCATCCCAGGCCATTATCTGCTAACAAGCAGTGCACTTACTTCAACGCTTCAGTCCACTTTTTCTTCGTTCTTGGACTCTTTGGAAATTTGAAGAATGAACAAACATCCCTTTCGGAGCGATGTGAGCATCCGGGATCGTAACACTTCCCCATTATAAGTGAAACCGTTTAACTTTCCTCCCAGCGAGCGGCTCTTTCGCGTCGGAAGTGCTAGGTAATGGTCGCCCGGCGCGCTCGTTTGTTTGGAAACCTGGTCGCTAGGCAACGGCGGTAGTGGGGGGAGCCGCGGGGGCTGAGGCGGAGAGGAAGGGTGCGGCAGCGGTCGCGTAGAGGGGGAACGAGAAATAGGCTCTATCTTGACTAATGTGACAGGACTGGACAAAAAGAATGAACTAAGGATGGTAAATAGCTCATAAACGTCTCCAATTAACTGCCGAAATAAGTAATTTGAAGTATGAGTAAAAAAACAACTTTTTATGAAAATTTCCATTTTTTCCGGGGTCGCGGAAATTTTCCGAAAATTTCCGGAAATTTTCCGGAAATTTTCCGGGTATTTTCCGACGCTTCCAACACTAGAACAAAGTGTTGAACTATCACGCTGTCACGCCGTGTCACGCTGTCACGCATTGTTACGCATTGTAACGCTGCCACGTAGTGTCACGCAGTGTCAGGTTGAACCGCAGAATCACGCGGCAACATATTGTCACGCAATATAACGATGTCACACAGTGTCACGCTTTTACGCAGTGTCACGTTGTCACGCCGAGTTACGCTGCATCGCAGCAGAGAACGTTGTCGCACAGTGTCAAGCTGTCACGCAGTGCAACGCAGTCCCACACTGTCACGCAGTGTCACGCAGTGTCAAGCAGTGTCACGCTGTCACGCATTGTCACGCTGCATTGCAGCAGTGTCACGTTGTAACAAAGTGTCACACAGTGTCACGCTGTCACGCAGTGTCACGCAGTGTCAGGTTGTACCGCAGAATCACGATGCAAGAAAATGTCGCGCAATATAACGATGTCACATAGTCTCACGCTGTCACGCAGTGTCGCGTCGTCACGCAGAGTCGCGATGAAACGCAGTGTCACGCTGCATCGCAGGCGTGCAATGTTGTAACAAAGTGTCGCACAGTGTCAAGCTGTCACGCAGTGTCAAGCAGTGTTACGCTGTCATGCATTGTTACGCTGCCACGTAGTGTCACGCTGTCACGCAGTGTCACGCAGTGTCAGGTTGTACCGCAGAATCACGCTGCAACAAATTGTCGCGCAATATAACGATGTCACACAGTGTCACGCTGTTACGCAGTGTCACGTAGTTTCACGCAGTCACGCTGTGTCACGCACTGTCACGCTGTCAAGCAGTTTCACGCTGCAACGCAGCAGTGTCACGTTCTAACGAAGTGTCAAACTGTCACGCTGTCACGAAGTGTCAAGCTGTCACGCAGTGCTACGCATTGTCACGCTGCCACGTAGTGTAACGCAGTCACGAAGTGTGACGAAGTGTCAAGTTGTAACACAGAGTCACGCTGCAACGCAGTGGCACGCTGCAACGCAGCAGTGTCACGTTGTAACGAAGTGTCACGCACTGTAACGCTGCCACGCTGAGTCGCCTTGTTGCGCAGAGTCAGGCTCTAACGCAGTGTCACGCTGCATCGCAGCAGTGTCACGTTGTAACGAATTGTCACACAGTGTTACGCTGTTACGCAGCGTAACGCAGTATCACGCTGTCACGCAGTGTCACGCAGTGTCACGCTGCATCGCAGCAATGCTCCGTTGGAACGAAGTCTCAAACTGTCACGCTGTCACGCAAGGTCACGCGGTCACGCAGTGCTACGCATTGTCACGCTGCCACGTAGTGTCACGCTGTCGCACACTGTCACGATTTCACGCAGCGTTACGCATTGTCACGCTGCAACGCAATGTCACGCTGCATCGCAACAGTGTCACGTTGTAACGCAGTGTCAAACTGTCACGCTGTCACGAAGTGTCACGCTTTCTCGCAGTGCTACGCATTGTCACGCTGCCACGTAGTGTCACGCTGTTACGCAGTGTCAGGTTAAACCGCAGAGTAACGCTGCAACGCAGTGTCACGCTGTCACGTAATATAACGATGTCACACAATGTCACGCTTTTACGAAGTGTCGCGTTGTTACGCGAATCACGCTGCAACGCAGTGTCACGCTTCATCGCAGCAGCATCACGTTGTAACGAAGTGTCACACAGAGTCACGCTGTCATGCTGTGTCACGCACTTTCACGCTGACACGCAGTGTTACGCAGTGTCACGCGTATTTCACCCGTAAATTCAAGGGAGGTTTAGGTGAAAATGAAAAAAATTATAAACCAATTGTCAAGGAGGTCATCGAGGGAGGTCATTTCACATGGACGACTAGGGGTAAACCAGGGGTATTACACAGTGATTCACGGTATTACAGAGTATAACACGGTATTACGCGACAGCTTGTACAGGCCATTACGGAAGTGTTAACCCCCTCAGTCCTGTTGATCCCGTACAGTTGCGGCTTGAAATGCAACAACCACTTACAAAGATGAATCTAATGACAAGAAACTAGTGCCTAAAACACAATTTCGCATTTTCGCATCGAAATGGGCAGAAATACGTGCTTAAAGGTCTCGCCTTTTGATCCCGCATTGTTTTAGCTAGATTGGTGAAACTGACTTTCCAAGATAGTTGAGGGCATATGAAATAAGTGCCTCAACCACAAAAACGCATTTTTGCATTAAAAAAAAGGCTAGACGGCCTGTTTTTGGAGTTGGCCTGTTGGTCCCGCATAGTTGCAGCTCGATTAGGACTTGCAAAGATTTTTCATGTCAAAAGAAACAAGTGCCTCAACCACAAAGACGCATTTTCGCATAGAAATAAGCTAAAAAGTGTCTTTTTGGGACTCGCTTGTCGGTCCCGCATAGTGGCAAGTTGATTGGTGACAGAGACTACAAAAGATTATCCTTTATCACAAGAAACCAGTGCCTTTAACACAAAGTCACATTTTTGCATAGAAATTAGCTTAAAAACGTGTATTTCGGACTGGCCTGTTGGTCCCGTAGAGTTGCAGCTCGATTGGTGACGACGACTTGCAAAGATTATTCATGTCAAAAGAAACAAGTGTCTCTTTCACAAAGACGCATTTTCGCTTAGAAATAAGCTGAAAAGAGTGTTTATCGGCCTGGCTTGTCGGTTCCGCATAGTTTAAGCTTAATTGGTGACAAAGACTACGAAGGTAATTATTAATCACAAGACACAAATGCATCAACACAAAATCGCATTTTCGCATTGATTCATGCCAAAAAGCCTAATTTAAGACTAAGCATTGTGATAACGCACAGTTGTAGCTCGATTTGTGACACTGACTCTAAAGAACAATTCAAACCGCAAGATACAAGTGCTTCAAACAGAAAGTCGCATATTCTTTTTGAGATGGGCAGATAAGCACATTTTTGGGCCTGGCTTGTTGATCCTGTAGAGTTTCGGCTTGATTTGTAACCACTTCTTACAAAGATGAATCCAGTGACAAGACAAGAAACTAGTGCGTAAAACACAAAATCGCATTTTCGCATCGAAATAAGCAGAAATTCGAGCTTTAAGGTCTCGCCCTTTGATCCCGCATAGTATCAGCTCGATTAGTGAAACTGACAGCCAAAGATAATTAAGGGCATAAGAAACAAGTGCCTCAACCACAAAAACGCATTTTTGCATAGAAAAAGGCAAAAAGGCCTGTTTTTGGGCTTGGCCTGTTGGTCGCGCATAGTTTCAGCTTGATTGGCGACACCAACTTATGCAGATGATTCATGTCACAAGATTCAAGTACCTCTACCACAAAGACGCATTTTCGCTTTAAATAAGGTGAAAAGCGTGTTTATCGGCCTGACTTGTCGGTCCCGCAAAGTTTTAGCTTGATTGCGTGATTAGCGTGATTAGCGATTGGAGACACTGACCTACAAAGATAGTTTAGGGCATAAGAAACAAGTGCCTCAACCACAAAGATGCATTTTTGCAAGGCAAACGGATAAAAAGCCTGTTTTTGGGCCTCGCCTGTTGGTCCCGCATAGTTTCAGCTTGATTTGTGACACCGACTTATAAAGATAATTGATGTCACAAAATTCAAGTGCCTCTCCCACAAAGACGCATTTTCGCCTAGAAATAAGCTGAAAAGAGTGTTTATCGGCCTGGCTTGTCGGTTCCGCTTAGTTTTAGCTTAATTGGTGACAAAGACTACAAAGGTAATCATTAATCACAAGACACAAGTGCATCAACACAAAATCACATTTTCGCATTGATTCATGCCTAAAAGCATAATTTAAGACTAAGCATTGTGATAACGCACAGTTTTAGCTGGATTTGTGACTCTGACTGTAAGAGACAATTCAATCTACAAAACACAAGTGCCTCAAACACAAAGTCGCAGCAAATGAGCTGGAAAGCGTGTTTATAGGCCTAGGCTGTTAATCACGCAAAGTTTGGGATTTACTTGTAACAATTACTTTTAAGGTAAATCTTGTCACAAGGAAACAGTGCATACAACACAAAGTCGAATTTTCGCACCTAAATGAGCAGAAATTAAAGTTTTAAGGCTTTGCTTGTTAAACCCGCATAGTTGCAGCTCTAGTGTCGACAGAGACTACAAAAGGTTATCCTTTGTCACAAGAAACCAGTGCCTCAAACACAAAGTCGCATATTCGTATACAAATGAGCAGAAATTAAAGGTTTACACCCTTGTAAAAAGGAACATATATGGCCACTTTATTGACAAAATATATTGCTCAACATGTATTGATGAAATATGTGGAAAAGATAATTAAGCAAGATACTCTTCCAATATAAAAAATATGTGGAAATTATATAAATTTCATACATAGCTCTATATATATAAGCAATGTAGTGTGAATAGCACCATGAAGACTAGAAACGACTTCCTTTTCTAGTTAAAATAATGCGATTTTCGCGTTGCCAGGACTTCCGGTGGGGCGCCCGTATATATCGCCCCGATGAACTTTTCGCGCTACACCCAAATAAGACGGTTAAAAGTTCCGAGCTGTTCCAGTTAACGTGTTTTAGAGGATTTCTCAAAATTTCCCGGAGACTTAAACGCATAGGAAAGAACTTTTTCCCTGATGAATATATGGCGTCAATATATATTCCAAGATATAATTATCTTGCGAAAAAGCCGCCTTTCAACATCGAGTGCCAAGGTATCCAGAAAAGTTTCTTGAAAAGTCTGCCCTCTTAACTCTACCTCATTCCACGCCAGAGAGAGTATGTAGAGGGAATCGGGGTGGAGTGCACCATTGCATGTGCTGTGTAAGATATTGAGACATATATGTTTCAAAGATAATATTATATTGGGAAATATATTCCCAATATATTATCGAGCACCAAGATATACCACCATATATAAAAGACGTATTGCGCAAAATAATTTACAATGTATTGAGCAAGATACAATTATATTGACCATGTATGAAACATATATAGGGTCATATATTGCCACATATTTTCCATATATTTTCCTTTTTGCAAGGGCAGATTTGTCTGTTAAACCCGCATAGTTGCAGCTCGATTAAAGACAACGGCTTGCAAATATAATTTATGTCAAAAAAAAACAAGCGCCTAAACCAAAAAGACGCATTTTCGCATAGAAATGAGCTAAAAAGCGTGTTTTTTATGACTTGCCGTTTGGTCTCGCATAGTGGCAGATCAATTGGTGACAGAGACCACAAAAGATTATCCTTTATCACAAGTAACCAGAGCCTTCAGCACAAAGTCACATTTTCGCATAGAAATAAGCTAAAAAGCGTGTAGTTTGGACTGGCCAGTTGGTCCTGCATAGTGGCAGCTCAATTGGTGACAGAGACTACAAACGATTATCATTTATCACAAGAAACCAGTGTCCTAAACACAAAGTCGCATTATTGCATAGAAATAAGCTAAAATGCGTGTTTTTTTGTGCCTTGCCTGTTGGTTCCGCATAGTTTGGGCTGGATTGGTGACAGAGACTACAAAAGATAATGTTTTATAACTAGACTCAAAAGCGTTCAAAACAAAGTCGCATCTTCGAATTAAAAAAAGCAGGAGTAAGTGTTTCCAGGCTTTTCGTAGTGATTGTCCACAGTTTTAGCTCGAAAAGAAACAGTGACTCTTGAAGGGTATCTTCGAGTCACAAGATATGACAAGCCGAAACACAAAATCTTATTTTCGCATTAATTTTTGTCAAAAAGAATATATTATGACCAAGCATCGTGATATCGCACAGCTGTCACGCTGTCACGCAGTGTCACGCAGCATCACGCTGTCACACAGTGCCACGCTTTCAAGCAGCGTCGCGTTGTCACGCAGAGTCACGCTGCATCGCAGCAGTGTTACGTTGTTACGAAGTGTCACACAGTGTCACGCTGTCACACAGTGTCACGCAGTATTACGCTGTCACGCAGTGTCACTCTGTTACGAAGTGTCAGACTGTCACGCTGTCACGAAGTGTCACGCTTTCTCGCAGCGCTACGCATTGTCACGCCGCTACGTAGTCACACGCTGTCCCGCAGTTTTACCAAGTTTCACGCTGTCACGCAACCTCACGCAGTGTCACGCTGACACGCAGTGTCACGCAGTGTCACGCAGCGTCACGCTGCATGGCAGCAGTATCACGTTGTAGCAATTTCTCAAACAGTCACGCTGTCACGAAGTTTCACGCTGTCACGCAGTGCTACGCATTGTCACGCTGCCTCGTAGTGTCGCGTTGTCATGCAGAGTCACGCTGCAACGCAGTGTCACGCTGCATCGCAGCAGTGTCACGTTGTAACAAAGTGTCACACAGTGTCCCGCTGTCACGCAGTGTTTCGTTGTCACGCAGAGTCAAGCTGCAACGCAGTGTTACGCTGAATCGCAGCAGTGTCACGCTGTAAAAAAGTGTCACACAGTGTCCTGCTGTCACGCAGTGTCACGCCGTATCACGCTGTCACACAGTGTCCTGCTGTCACGCAGTGTCTCGCTGCATGTCAGCAGTGTTGGGTTGTAACGAAGTCCTAAACTATCACGCTGTCACGAAGTGTCACGCTGTCTCGCAGTGTCACTAAGTTTTACGCTGTCAAGCAGTGTCACGCAGTGTCACGCTGTGACGCAGTGTCACGCTGCATCGCAGCAGTGCAACGTTGTAACGAAGTGTCACACAGTGTCATGCTGTCACGCAGTGTAACGCAGTATCACACTGTCACGCAATGTCACGCAGTGACAAGGAGTGTCACGCTGTCACGCAGTGTCATACAGTGAAACGCTTTTACGCACTGTTTTGTTGTCACGATAAGTCACGCTGCAACGAAGTGTCACGCTGTCACGCAGTGTCACGCAGTGTCACGCTGTCACGCAGTGCTACGCATTGTCACGCTGCAACGCAATGTCAAGCGCATCGCAGCAATGTCACGTTGTAACGAAGTGACACACTGTGTCAGGCTGTCATGCGGGTCACGTTGTCACGCTGGGTTACGCTGCAACGCAGTGTCACGCTGCATCGCAGCAGTGTCACGTTGTATCAAAGTGTCACACAGTTTCACGCTGTCACGCAGTGTCACGCAGTACCACGCTGACACGCAGCGTCACGCACTGTCAGCCTGTCACGCAGTGTCACGCTGTCACGCAGTGCTACGCATTGTCACGCTGCCACGTAGTGTCACGCAGTCATGCAGTGTCACGAAGTGTCACGAAGTGTCAAGTTTTCACACAGAGTCACGCTGCAATGCAGTGTCACGCTGCAACGCAGCATTGTCACGTTGTAACGAAGTGTCACACACTGTCACGCTGTCACGCAGTGTCGCGTTGTCCCGCAAAGTCACGCTCCAACGCAGTGTCACGCTGCATCGCGGCAGTGTCACGTTGTAACGAATTGTCACACAGTGTAACGCTTGTACGCAGTGTCACGCTGTCACGCAGTGTCACGCAGTGTCACGCTGTCACGCAGTGCTACGCATTGTCACGCTGCAACGCAATGTCACGTTGCTTCGCAGCAGTGTCACGTTGTAATGAAATGTCACACAGTGTAACGCTGTCACGCAGTATCATTCAGTTTCAAGCTGTCACTTCGTGTCACGCTGTTACGCAGTGCTACAAATTTCACGCTGCCACGTAGTGGTGCGCTGTCACGCAGTGTGACGCTGTCACGCAGTGTTACGCATTGTCACGCTGCCACGTAGTGTCACGCAGTGTCACGCAGTGTCAGGTTGCATCGCAGAGTCACGCTGCAACGCAGCGTCACGCTGTCACGCAACATAACGATGTCACACAGTGTCCCGCTTACACGCAGTGTCACCGTGTCACGCAAAGTAACGCTGCAACGAAGTGTCTTGCTATATCGCAGCAGTGTCACGTTGTAACGAAGTGTTTCACAGTGTGACGCTGTCACGCAGTGTCACGCAGTATCACGCTGTCAAGCAGTGTCACGCTGTCACGCAGTGCTACGTATTGTTACGCTGCCACGTAGTGTCACGCTGTCACCCAGTGCCACGGAGAGTCAGGTTGATACGGAGGGTCAGGCTGCAACGCATTGTCACGCTGCCACGTAATATACCGATGTCACACTGTGTCACGCTTTCACGCAGCGTCGCGTTGTCACGCAGAGTCACGCTGCACTGCAGTGTCACGCTGCATCGCAGCAGTGTCAGGTTGTAACGAAGTGTCATACAGTATCACATTGTCACGCAGTGCCGCGTTGTTTCGTAGTGTCGCGCTGTAACGCATTGTTATGCTGCATCGACGCAATGTCACGTTGTTATGAAGTCTCAAACCGTCACGCTGTCACCAAGTGTCACGATGTCTCGCAGTGCTACGCATTGTCACGCCGCTTCGTAGTGTCACGCTGTCCTACAGTGTCACGAAGTGTCACGCTGTCACGAAGTGTCACGCAGTGTCACGCAGTGTCACGCTGTCACTCAGTGTCACGCTGCATTGCAGTGTCACGCTGCTTCGCAGCAGTGTCACGTTTTAACGAATTCTCACACTGTGTCACGCTTTCACGCAGTGTCGCGTCGTCACGCAGAGTCGCGCTGCAAAGCACACTTTCAGAAATTTTGTTGTTAATTAACAACAAATCTATTGCTAATTTTTTTTCTGACAACAGTTGTTTTTAAACGACAGCAGTCGTTCACGAACAGAGAATGTTGTTGATAAATGACAGTTGGGTCATTCTAAAACAACTTACTTGTTGGGAGACAACTTTTCCGTCGTTTCAGTTTTAAACAAAGATGTTGTAGGAAAACGACCATGTTGTTGACAGTTTTGTTGTTTTCGAACAATCGTTTCTGACAGTGCAGTGTCACTCTGCATCGCAGCTCTGCAACGTTGTATCGAATTGTCGCACAGTGTCTAGCTTTCACGCAGTGTAACGCAGTATCACACTGTCACGCAATGTCACGCAGTGTCAAGCAGTTCCACGCTGTCACGCAGCGTCACGCTGCAATGCAGCAGTGTCATGTTGTAACAAAGTGTTAAACTGTCACGTTGTCACACAGTGTCACGCTTTCACGCAGTGTCGCGAAGCGTCACGCTGTCACGCAGTTCTACGCTGCCACGTAGTGTTACGCTGTCAAGCAGTGTCACGTAGTTTCAAGTTGTCACACAGAGTTACGCTGCAACGCAGTGACACTGCACCGCAGTTTCATGCTGCATTCCAGCGGTGTCACGGTGTAATAAAGTGTCACACAGTGTCACGCTGTCACGCAGTATCACGCTGTCACGCAGTTTCAAGCAGTGTTACGCTGTCTCGCAGAGTCATGCTGCATGGCAGCAGTGTAACGTTGTAACGGGGTCTTAAACTGTCACGCTTTCACGAAGTGTCACGCTTTCTTGCAGTGCTCCGCATTGTCACGCTGGCACGCAGGGTCACGCTGTCAGGCATTGTCACGAAGTGTCACGCTGTCACGCAGTGTCACGCAGTGTCAGGTCGTGACGTAGTGTCGGGCTGCATAGCAGCAGTGTCACGTTGTAACGAAGACTCAAACTGTCTCAAACTAAAAATTAAATTAAAACCCGCATTCTCGAGCCACGCTGTGTCACGTAGGGTCACGCTCTCACGCAGTGAAACGCTTTGTCACGCTTTCACAGAGTGTCACACTTTCACGAAGTGTCTCGCTGTCATGCAGGGTCACGCTGTCGTTAAGTATCACGCTTCACGAAGTGTCAAGCAGTGTCACGCTGACACGCTTTGTCAGGTTGCAACGCAGTGTCACGCTGTCATGCAGTGTCACGCAGTCGCGAAGTGTCACGAGTGTCACGCTGTCACGTAGTGTCACGCTTTCACGAAATATATCGATGTCACACAGTGTATCGCTTACACGCAGTGTCGCGTTGTCACGAAGAGTCACGCTGCAACGCAGTATCACGGTGCATCGCATTAGTGTCAAGTTGTAACGAAGTGTCACACAGTGTCACGCTGTCACAAAGTGTCACGCAGTATCACGCTGTCACGCAGTGTCACGCAGTGTAAGGCTGTCAGTCAGTGTCACGCTGCATCGCAGTGTCACGCTGCATCGCAGTGTCACGCTGTCCCGCAGTGTTACACATTGTCACGCTACCGCGTACTGTCACACTGTAAGGCAGTGTCACGCAGTGTCAGGTTGTCACGTAGAGTCACGCTGCACCGCAGTGTCACGCTGTCACGAGATGTAACGATGTCTCACAGTGTCACGCTTTCACGCAGTTTCGCGTTGTCACGGAGAGTCACGCAGCAACTCAGTGTCACGCTGCATCACATTTGTGACACGTTGTAACGAAGTGTCATACAGTGTCACACTGTCACGCAGTGTCACAGAGTGTCACGCAGTGTAACGCTGTCACTCAGTAACACGCTGCATCGCAGAAGTGTCACGTTGTAACGAAGTGTCAAACTGTCACGCTGTCACGAAGTGTCAGGCAGTGTCACGCTGGCACGCTTTGTCAGGCTGCAACGCAGTGTCACGATGCTACGCAGTTTCACGCTCTCACGCAATGTCGCGATGTCACACAGTGTCACGCTGTCATGCAGTGTTACGCAGTCACGAAGTGTCACGAAGTGTCACGGTGTCACGCAGTGTCACGTCACGCTGTCACGTAGTGTCACGCTGCAGTGCAGCAATGTCAGGTTGTCACGAAATGTCACATTGTCACGGTGTAGCCCAAAGATTTGTTGTCACGCACTCTCATGCTGTCACGCAATGTCCAGCTGTCACGCAGGGTCACGCAGTCACAAAAAGTCACTCAGTGTCACGCTGTCACGCTGTCACGCAGTGTCACGCTGTCACGCAGTGTCACGCTGTCACGCAGTGTCACGCTGTCACGCAGTGTCACGCTGTCACGCAGTGTCACGCTGTCACGGAGATTTACGACGTCACGCAGTGTAACGCTGCATCGCAGCAGTGTCATGATGTTACAAAGTGTCAAGTTGTCACGCTGTCAAGCCTGTTTTTAGGCCTTGCTTGTTGGTCCCGCATAGTTTCAGTTTGATTGGTGACACCGACTTATAAAGATAATTCATGATGACAGCGACAGCTGCTTAATGACAGTTCTAAAACTGTGGACAATCACGACGAAAGGCCTAGAATCATTAACTCCTGCTTTTTTGGCCCGTCCCGTATTATTTATAAAATAAATACGGAGGACGGGCATATAGTCTGATGCTTGCTGTGCGTCCGTCCGTTCGTTCGTTCGTTCGTTCGTTCGTTCGTTCGTTCGTTCGTTCGTCCGTCCGTGGACTTCCCGTTGTCCGATCTTCACCAAATTTGGTATGCAGCCTCCTTGGGTGACCCAAAGAACCGCTCGGTGGCAGCAAATCCGATCCGAGCCCTGGGGGCGCTGCTGCAGGTGCATCATGGTCTACATGGGTTGCAGGAGGATTTCGGCAACGGGTACAGCTAGAAGGGCATGTAGGGGTATTTTTGGAATCGGGGCGACGAGACAAAGCCAACGGTGCTGGTTTCGAGCAAATCGGAGGAGTTTGGACCAAGGTTCAAATCCCGGGGGGACCAAATTTATTTTTTTTGAGTTTTACGTTGTTTCTTATGTTTTTGAGGGTGCTGATGACGAAAATGATATCCATTTTGACCTAAGACGCCGCGAGGGCGACGCTGCAGGTGCATAATGGTCTATAGGGTAGATAAGGATTTTGGCAACGGGTACAGCTAGATGGGCATGTAGGGGTATTTTCGGAATCGGGGCGACGAGACAAAGCCAACGGTGCTGGTTTCGAGCAAATCTGAGAAGTTTGGACCCAGGTTCAAATCCCGGGGGGACCAAATTTATTTTTTTTAGTTTAACGTTGTTTCTTATGTTTTTGAGGGTGCTGATGACGAAAATAACGTCCATTCTGACCCAGACCCACGTGTTAAGCCTGTAAGAGTTATACATTTGCGACACTCGTTAAATTTAAAATGTACGGGACGGGCCAAAGTTGCCGATCTGTATCGCCACTTTTCCTGTTATTTATTTGAAGATGCGACTTTGTTTTGGAGGCTTTTGAGTCTTGTTATAAAACATTATCTTTTGCAGTCTCTATCACCAATCAAGCTTAGACTATGCGAGACCAACAAGCAATGCCCAAAAACACGCTTTTTAGCTTATTTCTATGCAAAAATGCGACTTTGTGTTTCAGACATTGTTTAAGACACTGTTTAGGGCACGTCATGCAGCGTCATGCTGTCACGAAGTGTCACGCAGTGAAACGCTTTTACGCACTGTCTTGTTGTCACGATAAGTCACGCTGCAACGAAGTGTCACGCTGTCACGCAGTGTCACGCAGTGTCACGCTTTCACGCAGTGCTACGCATTGTCACGCTGCAACGCAATGTCAAGCGCATCGCAGCAATGTCACGTTGTAACGAAGTGTCACGCTGTCACGCAGTGTCACGCTGTTACGCAGTGTCACGATGTCACGCAGTGTCACGCTGTCACGCAGTGTCACGCTGTCACGCAGTGTCATGCTGTCACGGAGTTTCACGACGTCACGCAGTGTAACGCTGCATCGCAGCAGTGTCATGATGTTACAAAGTGTCAAGTTGTCACGCTGTCAGGAAGTGTCACCCTGTCACACAGCGCTACGCATTGTCACACTGCTACGTATAAACACGCTGTCACGCAGTGTCAGGTTATACCGCAGAGTCACGCTGCAACGCAGTGTCACGCTGCATCGTTTCAGTGTCAGGTTGTAACCAAGTGTCACACAGTTTCCCGCTCTGAAGCAGTGTTGCGTTGTCACGCAGAGTCACGCAGCAACGCAGTGGCACGCTGCATCGCAGCAGTGTAACGTTGTAGCGAAAATTCGCTCAATGTCATGCTGTCACGCAGTGTAATTCAGTATCACACTGTCACGCAGTGTCACGCAGTGTCAAGCAGAGTCACGCTGTCACGCAGTGTCACGCTGCATCGCAGCAGTGTCACGCTGCATCGCAGCAATGTCACGTTGTAACAAAGTGTCGCACAGTGTCATGCTGTCACGCAGTGTTCCGCGCTATCACACTGTCACGCAGTGTAACGCAGTGTCAAGCAGTGTCACGCTGTCGAGCAGTGTCACGCTGCATCGCAGCAGTGTCACGCTGCATCGCAGCAGTGTCACGTTGTAACAAAGTGTCACACAGTGTCGAGCTGTCACGCAGTGTCGCGTTGTCACGCAGAGGCACGCTGCAACGCAGTGTCATGCTGCATCGCAGCAGTGTTACGTTGTAACAAAGTGTCACACAGTGTCACGCTGTCAAGAAGTGTCGCGTTGTCACGCAGAGTCAAGCTGCAACGCAGTGTTACGCTGAATCGCAGCAGTGTCACGCTGTAACAAAGTGTCACACAGTGTCACACTTTCACGCAGTGTCTCAGAGTGTCACGCGGTGTAACGCTGTCACTCAGTGTCACGCTGCATCGCAGAAGTGTCACGTTGTAACGAAGTGTCAAACTGTCACGCTGTCACGAAGTGTCAGGCAGTGTCACGCTGGCACGCTTTGTCAGGCTGCAACGCAGTGTCACGATGCTACGCAGTTTCACGCTGTCACGCAATGTCGCAATGTCACACAGTGTCACGCTGTCATGCAGTGTCACGCAGTCACGCAGTGTCACGTCACGCTGTCACGTAGTGTCACGCTGCATTGCAGCAATGTCAGGTTGTCACGAAATATCACATTGTCACGGTGTAGCCCAGTGATTTGTTGTCACGCACTCTCATGCTGTCACGCAATGTCCAGCTGTCACGCAGGGTCACGCAGTCACAAAAAGTGACCCAGTGTCACGCTGTCACGCAGTGTCACGCTGTCACGCAGTGTCACGCTGTCACGCTGTCACGCAGTGTCACGCTGTCACGGAGTTTGACGACGTCATGCAGTGTAACGCTGCATCGCAGCAGTGTCATGATGTTACAATGTGTCAAGTTGTCACGCTGTCACGAAGTGTCACCCTGTCACACAGCGCTACGCATTGTCACACTGCCACGTATTGACACGCTGTCACGCAGTGTCACCATGTGTCAAGTTGTCACACAGAGTCACGCTACAACGCTGTGTCTTGCTGTAACACAATGTCACGGTCGTCACAGAGTGTCACGCTGTCATGCAGTGTCAGGCAGTCACAAAGGGTCACACAGTGTCACGCTGCCACGGAGTTTCACGATGTCACGCAGTGTCACGCTTTCACGCAATGTCTAGGTGTCACGCAGGGTCACGCTGTCACACAGTGTTACACTGTCACGCTATCACGAGGTGTCACGCTATGTCACGCATTGTCACGCTGCCACGTAGTGTCACGCTGAAATGCAGTGTACTGCTGTCACTCAATGTAAGGCTGTTACACACATTCACGACAAAAAATCGCTTATTCGCATTAAAGAAATCAGAAATAAGTGTTTTTTGGCCTTTCGTTGTAATCTTCGACAGTAACTTTAGGAGATTATTCTCGAGTCTCGAGACATGACGAGATGAAACACAAGATTTTATTTTCGCATTGATTTATGCCAAAAAGCATAATCAAAGACCAAGCATTGTGATATCGCACAGTTTTAGCTCGATTTGTGACACTGACTTTAAAAGACAATTGAAACTACAAGACACAAGTGCCTCAAACAATTCGCATAAACCAATAAAGATAAGGTAAAACGCGCGTTTCTTTGGACTGGCCTGTTGGTCCCGCAAAGTGGCAGCTCGATTGGTGACAGAGACTACAAAAGATTATTCTTTATCACAAGAAACCAGTGCCTTAAACACAATGTTGCATTTTCGCATAGAAATAAGCCAAAAAGCGTGTTTTTGGGCCTTACCTGTTAGTCCCGCATAGTTTCAGCTTGATTGCTGACAGCGACTACAAAAGATAATCTTTTTTGACAAGACTCCAAAGTCTTCAAACAAAGTCGCATCTTCGAATTAAAAAAGCAGGAGTAAGATCTTCTAGGCCTTTCGTCGTGATTATCCACATTTTCATCTCGATTGGAAACAGTTACTCTAAAAGAGTATTCTCGAGTCACAAGATATGACGCGCCGAAACACAAAATCATATTCTCGTATTGATTTATGCCAAAAAGCATTATATAGGACCAAGCATTGTGATATCGCACAGTTTTAGCTCGAATTGTGACACTGACTCTAAAAAACAATTCAAACCACAGGACACAAGTTCTTCAAACAAAAAGTCGCTTTTTCCTCATGAATTGGGCTAAAAAGCGTGTTTTTAGACCTTGCCTGTTGATCCGGCATAGTTTTAGCTCGCATGGTGACAAAGACCACAAAAGTTATCCTTTATAACAAGAAACGTCTGCCTTAAACACAAAGTCGCATTTTCGCATAGAAATAAAGAAAAAAACGTGTTTTTAGGTTTTGCCTGTTGGTCCCGGATAGTTTAAGATTGATTGGTGACAGAGACTCCAAATGTTTTTTCTTTACCACAAGAAACCAGTGCCTTAAGCATACAGTCGCATTTTCGCATGGAAAAAGACAGGAATTTAAGGTTTAAAGCCTCGCTTATTGATCCCGCACAGTTTCAGCTCGATTGGTAACACTGGCTTACAAAGATAAGTCATGTTAAAAGAAACAAGTGCCTCAACCGCAAAGACGTATTTTCGCCTAGAAATAAGCAGAAAAGGGTGTTTTTTGGCCTTGCTTGTCGGTCCCGCATAGTTTTGGCTCATTTGCTGACATAGACTACAAAGCTAATCATTAATCACACGACACAAGTGCATCAACACAAAATTGCATTGTCGCATTGATTCAAGCCGAAAAGCATAATTTAAGACTAAGAATTGGGTTAACGCACAGTTTTAGCTCGATTTGTGACACTGACTGTAAAAAAACATATAAAGCCACAAGACACAAGTGCCTCAAACACAAAGTCACATTTTCCTCTAGAAATGAGCTGAAAAGCGTGTTTATAGGCCTGGCCTGTTGATCCCGCATAGATTCGCGGCATGATTTGTTACACCAACTTTCAAAGATAAATCTTGTCACACAAAGTCGCACATTCGCATAGAAATAAGCTAAAAAGCGTAATTTTTGGACTGGCCTGTTGGTCCCGCATAGAGGCAACTCGATTGGTGACAGAGACTACAAAAGATTATCCTTTATCACAAGAAACCAGTGCCTTTAACACAAAGTCACATTTTCGCATAAAAATATGCTAAAAAACGTGTATTTTGGACTGGCCTGTTGGTCCTGCATAGTGGCAGCTCGATTGGTGACAGAGACTACAAAAGATTATCCTTTCTCACAAGAAACCAGTGCCCTAAACAAAAAGTCAAATTTTTGCATAGAAATAAGCTAAAAAGCGTGTTTTTGGGCCCTGCCTGTGGGTCCCGCATAGTTTTAGCTTGATTGGTTACAGAGACTACAAAACATAATATTTTATAACAAGACTCAAAAGCCATCAAAACAAAGTCGCATCTCCCAATAAAAAAAACGGGAATTAGTGTTTCTAGGCCTTTCGTCGTGATTGTCAGCAGTTTTAGCTCGATAAGAAACAGTTACTCTTAGAGAGTATTCAAGAGTCACAAGATATGACGAGCCGAAACGCAAAATCATATTTTCGCATTGATTTATGTCAAGAAGCATGAAAAATGACTAAGCACCGTGATATCGCAAAGTTTTTGCTCGATTTGTGACACCGAGTCTAAAAAACAATTTAAACCACATGACACAAGTGCTTTAAACAGAAAGTCGCATTTTTCTATAAGATGGGCTGAAAAGCCCATTTTTGGGCCTGGTCTGTTGATCCCGTAGAGTTTCGGCTTGATTTGTAACAACTTCTTACAAATATGAATCTAGAGACAAGAAACCAGTGCCTACTACAAAATTGCATTTTCGCATCAAAATAAGCAGAAATTCGAACTTAGAGGTCTCGCCTGTTGATCTCGCATAGTTTCAGCTCGATTGGTGAAACTGACTCAAAAAGATAGTTTGGGGCATAAGAAACAAGTGACCCAACCACAAAAACGCATTTTGGCTTAGAAAAAGGCGAAAAGGCCTGTTTTTGGGCTTGGCCTGTTGATCCCGCATAGTTTCAGCTTGATTGTCGACACCAACTTATAAAGATGATTCATGTCACAATATTCAAGTGCCTCTACCACAAAGACGCATTTGCGCATGAAATAGGCTAGAAAGCATGTTTATCTGCCTGGCTTGTCGGTCCCGCAAAGTTTTAGCTTAATAGGTCACAAAGACCACAAAGGCAATCATTCATCACATGACACAAGGGCTTCAGCACAAAATCGCATTTTCGCATTGATTCATGCCAAAAAGCATATTTTTAGTGTTCTATTGGTGACAGAGACTTCGAAAGACTTAAAAGCCTTCAAGACAAAGTCGCATTTTCGAATTTAAAAAAGCAGGGGTTCGTGTTTCTAGGCCTTTCGTCATGATTGTCCACAGTTTTAGCTCGATTAGAAACAGTAACTCTAAAAGAGTATTCTTGAGTGACAAGATATGACGAGCCGAAACACAAAATCATATTTTGATTTATGCGTTACATTGATTTATGCCAAAAAGCATAATTTAAGACCAAGCATCGTTATATCGCACAGTTTTAACTCGATTTGTGACACTGACCCTAAAAAACAATTCAATTCACAAAACACAAGTGCTGCAAACAGAAAGTCGCATTTTCTTTTTGAGATGGGCTGAAAAGCGCATTTTTGGGCCTGGTATGTTGTTCTCTTATAGTTTCGGCTTGATTGTAACAACTTCTTACAATGATGAATCTAGTAACAAGAAACCAGTGCCTACTGCAAAATTTCGCCTTTTCGCATCGAAATAATCAAAAATTTAAGTTTAAATGCCTGACCGGTTGATCCCGCATAGTTTCAGCTCGATTGGTGACACTGACTTACAAAGATAGTTAAGTGCATAAGAAACAAGTGCCTCAACGACAAAAACGCATTTTTGCATAGAAAAAGGCTAAAAAGCCTGTTTTTGGGCCTGGCCTGTTGGTCTCGCATAGTTTCAGCTTGATTGGTGACACCGACTTACAAAGATTTTCATGTCACAAGATTCAAGTGCCTTAACAACAAAGACGCATTTCCGCCAAGAAATGAGCTAAAAAGCGTGTCTTTCGGGCTGGCTTGTCGGTCCCGCATAGTTTTAGCTTTATTGTTGACAAAGACTGCAAAGGTAATCATTAATCACAAGACACAAGTGCATCAACACAAAATCGCATTTTCGCATTGATTCATGACAAAAAGCATAATATAAGACTAAGCGTTTTGATAACGCACAGTGTTATCTCGAAACAGGGGGCTGCAACGCCAATGGCCAGCGTGGGGGCAATGCGCGAGACCACGGAAAACACAGAAATGGGGGGCCCTAATGCTCAATGACGGTCGCTTTTCTTCAATCTCCCGTTACGCGGTCTTAGAAAAAAAGGTTAGTTCTGTGTATTAGGCCATATGGCACACCGATTGGTTGCACCGTTTAGCAGTAGTGAGCCGTCAAAGTAGTCCATTTTCAGTACTTTTCCCGCCATTTCTAAATTTGAATTTCAGAGTTTCAGCAATGGGCATTTTCTGTGAAACTAGGAGTCTCATGATGAACTTATATAGCCTAATACACCGAAAAATGACTTTATTTTAGGTTTGCTTTGAGAAATCAGAGTTACACGTCACGGGTTTCGGGAATTAAGGCCCCCCAATTGTCAATGTACCGGTCTCGCGCATAGCCCCCACCCTAGCCATAAGCGTTGCTGCCCCCTGCTCGAAAAGTGACTCTGACTGTAAAAGACAATTCAAACCACAAGACACAATTGCCTCAAACACAAAGTCACATTTTCCTTAAGAAATGAGGTGAAAAGCGTGTTTTTATGCCTGGCCTGTTGATCCCGCATAGTTTCGGCTTGATTTGTTACACGTCCTTTCAAAGATAAATCTTGTCACAAGGAACAAGTGCCTTAAACACAAAGTTGAACTTTCGCATCGAAATAAGCAGAAATTCAAGGTTTAAGGCTTTGCTTGTTGAACCTGCATAGTTGCAGCTCGATTGGTGTCAACGACTTGCAAAGATATTTCATGTCAAAAGAAACAAGTGCCTCAACCACAAAGACGCATTTTCGCATAGAAATAAGCTAAAAAGCGTGTTTGTTAGACTAGCCTGTTGGTCCTGTATAGTGGCAGCTCGATTGGTGACAGACTGAAAAAGATTATCCTTTATCACAAGAAACCAGTGTCTTAAACACAAAGTCGCATTTTTGCATAGAAATAAGCTAAAAACCGTATTTTTGGACCTTGCCAGTTGGTCCCGCATAGTTTTAGCTTGATTGGTGACTAAGACTACAGAAGATATTCTTTTATAACAAGACTCAAAAGCCTTCAAAACAAAGTCGCATCTTCGATATAAAAAAGCAGGAATTAGTGTTTCTAGGCCTTTTGTCGTGATTGTCTACCGTTTTGGCTCCATTAGAATCAGAATTTTTAAAAGAGTATTCTCGAGTCACAAGATATGACGAGCCGAAACACAAAATCCCATTTTCGCATTGATTTATGCCAAAAAACATAATTTTAGACCAAGCATGGTTATATCGCACAGGTTTAGCTCGATTTGTGACACTGTCTCTAAAAAAACAATTCAAACCACAAGACACAAGTGCCTCAAACACAAAGTCGCAGCAAATGAGCCGAAAAGCACATTTTTTGGCCTGGCCTGTTGATCCTGTATAGTTTCGGCTTGATTTGCAACGACTACTTACAAAGATGGAACTGGTGACAAGAAACCAGTGCCTAAAACACAAAATCGCATTTTCACATCGAAATAAGCACAAAATTCGAGCCTAACGGTCTCGCCTGTTGATCCCGTATAGTTTCAGCTCGATTGGTAAAACAGACTTACAAAGCTAGTTTAGGGCATAACAAGCAAGCGCCTCAACTACGAAGACGCATTTTTGCAAAGCAAAAGGCTAAAAAGCCTGTTTTTAGGCCTTGCTTGTTGGTCCCGCATAGTTTCAGTTTGATTGGTGACACCGACTTATAAAGATAATTCATGATGACAGCGACAGCTGCTTAATGACAGTTCTTAAACTGTGGACAATCACGACGAAAGGCCTAGAATCATTAACTCCTGCTTTTTTTATTTGAAGATGCGACTTTGTTTTGGAGGCTTTTGAGTCTTGTTATAAAACATTATCTTTTGCAGTCTCTGTCACCAATCAAGCTTAGACTATGCGAGACCAACAAGCAAGGCCCAAAAACACGCTTTTTAGCTTATTTCTATGCAAAAATGCGACTTTGTGTTTAAGACACTGTTTAAGACACTGTTTAGGGCACGTCATGCAGCGTCATGCTGTCACAAAGTGTCACGCAGTGAAACGCTTTTACGCACTGTCTTGTTGTCACGATAAGTCACGCTGCAACGAAGTGTCACGCTGTCACGCAGTGTCACGCAGTGTCACGCTGTCACGCAGTGCTACGCATTGTCACGCTGCAACGCAATGTCAAGCGCATCGCAGCAATGTCACGTTGTAACGAAGTGTCACGCTGTCACGCAGTGTCACGCTGTCACGCAGTGTCACGATGTCACGCAGTGTCACGCTGTCACGCAGTGTCACGCTGTCACGCAGTGTCATGCTGTCACGGAGTTTCACGACGTCACGCAGTGTAACGCTGCATCGCAGCAGTGTCATGATGTTACAAAGTGTCAAGTTGTCACGCTGTCAGGAAGTGTCACCCTGTCACACAGCGCTACGCATTGTCACACTGCTACGTATAAACACGCTGTCACGCAGTGTCAGGTTATACCGCAGAGTCACGCTGCAACGCAGTGTCACGCTGCATCGTTTCAGTGTCAGGTTGTAACCAAGTGTCACACAGTTTCCCGCTCCACAGTGTGACGGAATCTGAAAAAAGGTGACAAAATCCATATTTTCAAAGTCAAGATGGGACGAAATTGACTTCTGCATCGTATAAAGGAATGCCCAATCTATGAGACGCTGCTTGAATTTTGACCCAATTCCAAGCGGAAGAGCGTTGGCACGGTTTCAAAGTCAGCTGTTCGGAACTGGTGTCTCGCGCGGCTTGGATATTGGCAACCTTGCAAGCCTTGGTGAGGGCACATTTTTACCGCAAACGAAAAATTGTGCACTGTGCGTGAAAGAGTGTTCTTTTCTCTACATTTTGCTTGTGGAGTGAACTATGTACCAAAACTTTAACACTGCGAAAATTCCGTCGACATAACACATAGTGAAAACTTCTGAATATTGCAACTAAGTTTGAGTTTTAAATCGATTCGCGTGCATTCGTGCGATAAATTTGGTGTCTACTTGAAGCTTAGACCTTCCTCTACAAGATCAGTTCAAGTTTAGGGTCTAATATGCACTAGCCGACTCTCCACGGGCAATAATGTCGAGCACACCGCAGCGCATCGCTGCTCAAGGTGATGCGTTTTCTAGATGTCAGACACGTTCATCCTACTTCTGGCAGCATTGAATGGAAGTTTCGCTTTACGAAACTATCAAGCAAGCCAAAGAAGAAGGAAATTCGCCGGAAAATATTGTTTTTGAGGGATTCCTAACCTTAAATCCAACTAGAGGGATCGACCACCTAGAAAAGCTATCCGTCGCACCACTGTCAAAACTGATCAATCCTGATGAAAACTAATTTCACACCCGACTTCAGCGACCTCAATACTACATTAAAGCCACATTTTAAAAATACACACTGAAAAAAATATTTTTTTTAACCATGCCACTTCCAAATTACAAGCCGTAGTCGCATTTTGATTCAAATTTCTTTGCCCGCGCCCTTTGAAACCTATGTACACCAAATTTGGTACAAATCGCTGAAACAGATTGAATTTTATTAATTTTGTCACTTTTCTTCGGAATTCGTGACACTGTGCGCTCTGAAGCAGTGTTGCGTTGTCACGCAGAGTCACGCAGCAACGCAGTGGCACGCTGCATCGCAGCAGTGTAACGTTGTAGCGAAAATTCGCACAGTGTCATGCTGTCACGCAGTGTAATTCAGTGTCACACTGTCACGCAGTGTCACGCAGTGTCAAGCAGAGTCACGCTGTCACGCAGTGTCACGCTGCATCGCAGCAGTGTCACGCTGCATCGCAGCAATGTCACGTTGTAACAAAGTGTCGCACAGTGTCATGCTGTCACGCAGTGTTCCGCGCTATCACACTGTCACGCAGTGTAACGCAGTGTCAAGCAGTGTCACGCTGTCAAGCAGTGTCACGCTGCATCGCAGCAGTGTCACGCTGCATCGCAGCAGTGTCACGTTGTAACAAAGTGTCACACAGTGTCGAGCTGTCACGCAGTGTCGCGTTGTCACGCAGAGGCACGCTGCAACGCAGTGTCATGCTGCATCGCAGCAGTGTTACGTTGTAACAAAGTGTCACACAGTGTCACGCTGTCACGCAGTGTCGCGTTGTCACGCAGAGTCAAGCTGCAACGCAGTGTTACGCTGAATCGCAGCAGTGTCACGCTGTAACAAAGTGTCACACAGTGTCACACTTTCACGCAGTGTCACAGAGTGTGACGCGGTGTAACGCTGTCACTCAGTGTCACGCTGCATCGCAGAAGTGTCACGTTGTAACGAAGTGTCAAACTGTCACGCTGTCACGAAGTGTCAGGCAGTGTCACGCTGGCAGGCTTTGTCAGGCTGCTGTAACGTGTCCGTTCCTTTTTTTTTTCTTTTATTTATTTTTGATCTATCCCCTTCTATTTCTAGTTGTCTTCGTCTCGCTATTCCTCTTTTATTTTTATTTTATTTGGTGTCTGCAGCACCGTACGGTCATAGCACTTGAATCCCTTCCCCGCTCCATTTAAAATCTCGCGCTCCTCATCAATTCCGGTTCATTCTCCCCAATTTCGAAAATTCCGCGCTCCTTATCACTTTCGGTGCCACCTCCGCCTCAGTCACGAGAGCACGTTGTCCGGGCGTTGAACGAGCGATTCTGGCGTTGGTTTTCCTCGTGGAAACACGTTTCATCGGTGCTGTCTCGGAAAAACCCGGTCGTCAACGTCAATTTACTGATGTTGCCTTCCAACCGCGAACGGTAAGCGCCGCGTCATGGTCATCTCACTCATGTTTTCCGTCCAAAAGTAGTGCCGGAGTAGGTTATGTAGCCGATCAGCTGATGTGATGTGTTGGTGTGCTCCAGGGTTTTTTCTGTACACTTCTAAGTCATCTAGCCATGGCTGGCTAAATACGACGGTAGCGTGATGGACGCCAGACGACGCAGCGTTGCTCGGCCCACTATGAAGGGCTAACTCCATCCATCTCTCCATGGCGGCCCTCTACACAACATGCTCCACGCCAATAACAATGTGAGGTGACCTGACGAGACAGAGTGAGGAGTGCTTGGGTGGCTTAGCTGCTATTAGATCTTTAGCCATGGTTGTGTTAATTGGGGACAGTATATTGAAGCGTGTGCTAAATAAGTACCCCGCTATGTTTGACCCAATATCCAACCAGTTGTGTCTGAGCGGAGCTGGCACGCAAGCCATAAAAGTTTTAACTAAGACCATCCCCCTTTCCGGAAAGGTTGTTCTGCTCCTAGGCATTAATGATATTCTAAAGAAGAGAGATCTGAAGGCCACCTGGCAGATTTATGCATCATTAGTGCGTACACTTATCCGAAAGGGGTGCACTGTGTACTGTGGCTTGTTGTTGCCTCTTGCTCATCCTAGTTATGACCCGCTGGCCCCCAAGGTGACTCAATTCAATTTCTGGGTTAAAAGCCTGTCTCAGCAGCCTTCGGTGCATCTGCTTGAGTTTTTCGATGCCTTTTTAAAGTCTGATGGCCAGGTTAATGCGGCCTTGTATGTCCCACGCTCAGCCAGGGGCATTGATTTCATCCATCCAAACTCTGCTGGACTGAAGGCCCTTTATGACAATATCGTGCAGGCTGTGAGTGACTGAGGGTGGTCCATCGCTCCGGCATGGGCTTCCCGTCTCTGAAGCTGCAGGGTATTATGCTTGGTCCTTTTTTTTGCTTCGTCCCTTACTAATTGTTGTTGTTTTTAAATTTCCTTGGTATTATTGTTGTTTTGCTTAGCTGTCTCTTAAGCTTGTAGTACTTTTTCTGCTTATTTAGGGTTGCTTAGTGCATAAGTATCTAGCAGTGTAAATAGTATGCTTTCATGCTTATAATTATTTGCAAGTAAAGGGGGCGGTAATCGCAGTGAGACTATTTACAGTGCACATGAACTTAGCCTGTCAGCCCAATATTGAGTGGCTTTTGGAAATTATTTTGTGTTTTGCTACCTTGATGTGGATTAAATTTTCAGCTTTAATATATGCTGTTTAAATGACCACATTTACTATTTTATTAAATAATTCTAGTTTTGGCTGAAAATAGTGTATAATGCTCACTCGGGTTAATTCTGGTTGTCCGCCACTTTTGCCAGCGATGGATGGGGCTGGTGCGCCCTTCTAATACGGGGCATAGTTAAGTAAGGGTAATTTTTTTGTGATAATTTTGACTTTTCCTCCTTGACTTGCAGCTGGGCCCAGTACTTTGAGTCAATAAATGTATGTTTACTATAATTGTGCTTACTATTTTCCTACCCCTTCATGCACTGGTACGTCGGCGAGGACATGGAGGAGGGCGAGTTCAACGAGGCGCGCGAGGACCTGGCCGCCCTGGAGAAGGACTACGAATTACTTTATTCACCTGTACAAATGGTCTAAGTCTTGTATTTTTTAATTTTTCCAATAAATTATACAAAATTTAAAAAAAAAAAAAAAAAAGAAAAAGAAAAAGAAAAAAAAAAAAAGTTTTGTGTGTATAAGAGGGCCGCCACCCTGTTTTTTTCTGTTATTAATGTTTGTATTTTGGTTGTTGCTGCTGTCGCTGTGCTGGAGCATGGAGTATGGACGCCGCCATGGAGAGCTTCATATTCTACGCTGCTGTGTCGCTGTCTGGTGTCCATCACGCGGACGTCTCTTTATTTGCTGTTTAATTCTGCTGTTTTGCTGTGCGGCTGTTGGTTCCGCTGCACGAATAACGATTTGGTTAGTCGCAACGTTTGGGTGAGTACACTGATTCATCATGGAAGTTGATCGGCTACACAAGGAGGAGCTTCAGTATGAGCTCCGCGTTAGGGGTAAACGATTTGATTTCACTGTCGATGAGCTCAGAAAGAAACTGCGTAAGGTTTTGAGGAAGGAAATGACGGGTCTTCGCATTTATTCTCGCTTCGTGAAGGATATTCCCGCTGAAGTCCAAGCTTGCCAGGACCTTGTAGATGCCTTCGGGAACCCTACTGCTCGCGACAGGGTAGACCCAAAGCGGGTACTTGCCATCTTTCGTCATGTTTTACGACGAGTGGAGTATCTGCTTGCTAATGACAAGGGACAGGAAGTCGCCAAAGTGCTTATTGTTCGGCTTAAGGAACAGAGTGAGGTACTCAAAGAGAGGTATCCCGAACTACAGGATCATGTTCCTTACGTGTCAATAGTCCCTGACTCTCACTACTTGATTATCGAGGAGGAGCCGATGGTTTTTTCGGACCTTACAGAAAGGACGATTTTGGAGGACCTTGATGAGGTCGATGAGGCGAGTGGCGGGGACAATGAGACCTCGGTTAGGAGGGAACCCCTCGAGCCTAGGTTACCTACGCGCACGGAGCCTTTGGGGGTCGGAATGACTTCCACTCCGATTACGACGCGGAGAAGTGCGACCAGGGTGTCGTTCCAGCCGGGCGTGACCTCTGTTTTCCCTTCGTCTCCTGCTGCTTCGGGGGCCCGGCCTCTGCCCGCGCATTTGTTAGGGCAACAAGCCCAGGGGCCGCCCTCAGACCAAGTAGAGAACTTGCAGAAGCAGCTTTTCTTGCTCCAAAGTCAGCTGACTAATCTAATGTACGATCGGACGCAGGCCCATACGGCTTCAGTCTCCTGTGCCTCGTCGGGCGCCGCCAAGGGCGCGCTGGTTCATAAATGGAACATTTCCTTTAGTGGAGCCAAGGGTGAGGTTTTCTCCTTCCTGGAGGACGTGGCCGACAAGGCGCGGTCGCGCCAAGTTAGCGACGAGGATCTACTGAGATCTGCCGGAGATCTGTTCAAGGGGCAGGCTTTGGTGTGGTATCGCTCGGGAAAGGAGCGAGGCCTCTTCCGTACCTGGGAGAAGTTAGTGGAGGAACTGGTGCGTACTTTCCTACCCCAAGACTGGGAGGATATGCTGTTGGAGGAAATTAAAGCAAGGCAGCAAGGACAGGACGAGCCGCTAGAACTGTATGTAGCATGTATGAGCCGCGTGTTTGCTCGCCTGCCTTCACCCCCTTCTGCCGCATCCCAGATAAAGATCATCTGGAAAAACTTGCAGTTGTACTACTTGGAGCGGATTGAATTGTCTAAGATCACTTCTGTAAATGACTTGCTAGAGAAGGGGCGGCTCATTTCGTATGCACGCCAAGTTTCGGACTCTCGCCGCCATCCTGATGCCCGATTCGGTCTGATTGACCCGGGGCTGGCTTACAAGGCCAAGAAGAAGGCAGAGCCGCGCGTTGCCGCAGTGGATCCATCCACCCCCTCTCCCTCTTCCAATCCCACCCCCTCGCCCACGCCCTATGTAGCCACTCCTGGCGAATGCTGGAATTGCCGTAAGAAAGTCAGTCATAGTGCACGAGACTGTCCGGAGCCGAAAACCAAACATTGCTGGAAGTGCGGTCGGCCGGATGTGACACAGTTTAAGTGTCCCACTTGTGCCCCAAAAAACTAATGGGTCATCGCACTGTTGCTGGGAGGAGGGTCTCTAGAATGAGGTCGCGTCGTGTCCTTAATCTGGATGCGATTGATTTAACCTTTGGACCTGACGAAAGAGCCTACCTGCCGGTGACGGTGTCTGGAGTCCATTTTATGGGCCTTTTAGATAGTGGGGCGGGGCGCTCCGTTGTTGGTCGTCCCGGGTGGACGGTTTTAAAGAAATTGGGCTTTAAAATTTCGTCTAAGGATATACAAGGAGTAAGATTGGCCGATAAGTCCTATAGGACGGCCTTAGGAAGCGTCGACGTCCCGTACCGAGGTGGCACAGGGGACGACGCTAAGGTAGTTGTGCCCACGCTGGTAGTGCCGGCATTGCCTCACAAACTTATTTTGGGTGTGAACTTTTGGAAGAAGACGGGACTTGTCCCAGATTTGTGCGAAGGAACGGCACACCTCAGAGAAGGAGTGCCGGAGCTGGCCGAAATTACGGTCGGTGGTAAGAGCTCGGATGGAGAGCCGGCCGATAAGTTAACGCCCCAGCAGCGGGCGTTGGTAAATTCATTGATTGAGCGATACAAGCCTACGCTAGGTTCTTCGACGCCCGGTTGTACTAATCTTGTAAGTCATGTAATTGACACCGGTGACGCGAGGCCGCGTAAGGCCAAGTATTTTTCTTACTCGCCGAAAATTCTCGAGGTCCTTCACTCCGGACTGGACGAGCTGCTGGCCCTAGATTTTGTTGAGCCTTCCAGTAGTGCGTGGTCGTCTAATGTGATTGTCATTACAAAAAAAGACGAGAAGCCTAGATGGGTACTAGATTATCGGGCGCTTAACAAAGTGACTCAAAAGGACGCGTACCCGTTGCCTAAGGTCACCGACATTCTAGACCAGTTAAAGGACGCCTAGTATATAAGCTCTATGGACATAAAATCAGCATATCATCAAATCCCTCTTGATCCTGCCAGCCGAGAAAAGACTGTTTTTACTGTCCGTGGCCGTGGTTTGTACCACTGGAAAAGAATGCCCCAGGGGCTTAATAATGCTCCAGCGACGTGGCAGCGCTTCATTGATAAAGTTCTAGGCCTAGATCTGGCCACTCGCGTGTTTGTCTATTTAGACGACATTATCATTGTGTCCGCCACGTTCGAGGAGCATTTAACCCTGTTGGAAAAAGTCATGTCCAGACTGGAGAAAGCCGGATTGACGCTATCGCTGGAAAAATGCAAGTGGGTGATGCCCCGCCTTAAGTACCTAGGCTTTATTGTAGACGAGCACGGACTTCACGTGGATCCCGAGAAGGTGGCTTCTATAGTGAATTACCCTCGCCCCCGCACTGTAAAACAGCTGCGGCGATTTATTGGTATGTGCAGTTGGTATCGGCGATTTGTACCTGATTTTTCGTCCATTATTAGCCCCATTACTGCTCTGCTTTGCAAAAATGTTAGGTGGTCTTGGTCTGAGGAAGCGGAGAATGCTTTCTTGTTGCTTAAAAGTAAGCTTGTCTCCGCACCTGTATTAGCGTGTCCCGATTTTTCTAAAGAATTCGTGTTGCTCTGCGATGCCAGTAATACGGGCATTGCTTGTGTGCTTGGGCAGGTGCAGGATGGGGTAGAGAGGATTATAGCTTGCGCGAGCCGCAAGCTTAATAAGGCTGAAAGGAAATATACTACCACAGAGTTGGAGTGTTTGGCAGTGCTGGTTGGAGTTGAGAAGTTTAGGCCTTATATTGAAGCCTCGCATTTCACGGTAATTACCGATCATGCTAGTCTAAAATGGCTAGACAATTTGAAAGACCCCACAGGGCGTCTTGGCCGTTGGGCGTTGCGTATGCAGCAGTACGACTTTACTATTGTGCACCGCAAGGGCGCTGATAATGTCGTGCCCGACGCTCTAAGTAGAGCCTTTGAGGAGACACCCCTTGACTTGATCTCTGTGCCTGAAGGACTCACGCGGGACAAGTGGTATAACTCCTTGGTTGATGCCGTGCAGGCTGAGCCGGGAAAATACCCTGCCTTTAGAATTGATGGTGGTCAGCTCTTTAAGCTAATTTCTGTAAGCAGGAATTCCCCGAAGGCTTGGGTGCGGGTCACACCTGAGGAGCTGCGTAAAAATGTCTTGCTGGAACTGCATGACTCGCCGCTGGGAGGGCACTTCGGTGTCTCAAAGACGTGGAACCGCGTTCGGCAACTGTACTATTTCCCTAAAATGAAGCAGTACATCAGCAAGTACATTGCAGCCTGTCACTCTTGCATGGCGCACAAGCCTGTGTTGGCGCGGCCGGCTGGTCTTATGGGCACGCAGAAGCATGCGACGAAGCCCTGGGAAGTGATAAGTGCAGATTTAATGGGGCCTTTCCCACGCAGCACTGCGGGGTTCACTTATTTGCTGGTAGTGACTGACTTGTTCTCCAAGTATTGTCTAATTCACCCTCTCAGGAAAGCTAATGCCCAGAATGTGGTTGCCTTTCTAGAACATCGAGTGTTCTTGTCCTTTGGCGTGCCTCGTCTCATGCTCTTTGATAATGGTCCGCAGTTCAAGTGTGGTGCTATGAACGTGCTGAGTGACAAGTACAACACTACAATTCTGTACAATTTTTACTATCACCCTCAGACTAACCCCACTGAGCGGGTTAATCAAGTGCTGAAACGGTTGTTGTCTACCTATGTGCAGGAGTATGTCTCTAAGACGAAAGGGAAGTTCCCCCACAAGAACTGGGACAAGAACTTGCCAGAGTTGCAGGCCGCTTTGAATGTTGTGGTGCACGATGTGACGGGATACAGTCCCCACCGGCTTGTGTTTGGGGAGGAGCTGTGCCTGGACGGGCGGCTGCGTGGACTGAAGGCCCCTGAGCAAGCCGAGGTGCCGGAGGTTGGCCCACGTGCTGTACAGTTGGACCGATTGGCGATGTTGCAGGACATTTATTTAGACGTGGTAAGCAGGCTGAACGTGATGTCTGTCGCAACAAGTTTTTATTTTGACAGTGGGTAGACCGCTTACAGGGTCCCCGTACGGACACCTATGAATGAGAGCATGTGGTCAACTTGGTCCTTTGCTTGTTTACAGGCCCTGTTGGAAGCCCAACATTTGCCAATATCACTCAAACTCCCTCGACATCCTCGACACCATGGACCATGCCAACCCACATGCCACCCCACATGCCTGCACCGCAGCAAGGTAAGTCTGTCTCTCCCTGCTTCTCATCCCAACATTAAACCCTCGAACCCTTCATTTAGCTTCAAAGGAATGTATCCTCCCTCCAACATCATGTGACTCTGTCACAGCCTTCAGAAAAATTCAATTTGATTCAACGGGGAATTTCATTTGCTCGGTCTTTCCATATTGATGCCCCATTCATTTGTGATGTCTGTCGCAACAAGTTTTTATTTTGACAGTGGGTAGACCGCTTACAGGGTCCCCGTATGGACACCTATGAATGAGAGCATGTGGTCAACTTGGTCCTTTGCTTGTTTACAGGCCCTGTTGGAAGCCCAACATTTGCCAATATCACTCCAACTCCCTCGACATCCTCACCACCACCATGGACCATGCCACCCCACATGCCTGCACCGCAGCAAGGTAAGTCTGTCTCTCCCTGCCTCTCATCTCATCATTAAACCTTGGAACCCTTCATATAGCTTCAAAGGATTAGATTTATGAGTTCTTCACTTTTCTGTTCCTTTCTAAAAAATTCTTGTTGTACTGCCTCTGTTACCAACGGTGCTTATTTCAACTTAAAGTGAGACCTGTGTCAGAAACTGCAGCTTCCCAGGCGGCATTGCGACTGCGCTGCTTCTGCGCATTTATTCTCATGTCGATACTCATAGTATTTTTATTCTTTTTTATTTCGTAGTGTTTTTGTTTGTCTGCCTCCTTCAATTTCTTTCTCTTTTGCTCTTTTACTTTTGCCTTCTTTTTAATGTATTTGGAAACTTTTGATTTCTATTGGTTGGTCCTATCGATCCGGGTACTCTGCAGGCCGCCATACTGCAGGCTGTGCATGACGTGAGGGGGGGAATCGGCCCTGTTCGAGGTAAGACGTGCGTCTGTTTCTATCGGTGTTTTGACTTTCGTTGATTTTTTTTCTTTAATTGTGCCTCTCTCTCTTATTTTGTTTAGCAAGTGCTAGAGGAATGCAGGGACCTTACGAGCCTCGGCGAGGGCGCGGCAGGAAAAAACTTGATCGGGTCACGCAGAACGTGTTCCACACTGGCATCATGGGGCCTTCATCAGCACACCCCATGGCCTTACCCCACCACCAGCTTCCGATGCCGTGGCCGCCGTCTGCGCCGTGGCACTATGGAGGGCTACCGTCTGCAGCCGCTGCACCCCTAGCCGCAGCCGGGGCTCCAACTCCAGCCATTGCAGGGACAGTACCTGCTCCAGCCGCAGCCGGGGCTCCAACTCCAGCTTCAGCTGATGCAGGGACAGTGCCTGCTGCAGCCGCAGCCAGGGCTCCAACTCCAGCCATTGCAGGGACAGTGCCTACTCCAGCCGCAGCCGGGGCTCCAACTCCAGCTCCAGCCGATGCAGGGACAGTGCCTGCTGCAGAAGCAGCACGGCCTAGCAACGCCGCCTCAACTGGCATACAGAGGAGCGGCTGAAGAGTGTGCTGGAATCCAGACCCAGACGGATTCCTACCATGTGGCCACCCCATCTGTAGGGATTGCTTTTTGAATCTCTTCGATGATGAAGGTGACATATCTGACTGTCCTGCCCGGCAGTGTTCTCAAATACTTCGCACTAATTGTTTTATTATGAAAAGAGACTGAAATTTTTTTTTCTCAAATTTAAGTTCTTCGGTTTTTAAATTCCTTGAGAAACTTTACTCTGTTTTTAGTTTAATTCTGTGCATCCCTGTACACTGTATGTTGTGTCCTCTTTTTGCCTGGTGCCATTACTTCTTTTGTTTGAATCTCATCAGTCATGCAACTAATATTTTACTTTAGTGGTCCTTTGTAAGGTCAAACTTTTTTGAAGAAATGGAAACCGTTTTTATATGTGATAGTGTTGTAGGGAATTGGGATCATGTGCCACTGTACTGAAGAATCTGTCTGGCCATTATTGTAATGTGCACAGCGCATTACAATAATGTTCTAGCAAATGAGAATCTTCAGTGCAACACATGATCCCAATTTCGTACAACACTATAAGCTGGTGTGATTGAATTTTCCGATAGTATTTCATTTTATTGGAGCACTTGTTTCGTTTTATTCTTGACGATCAGCATTCTTATATTATCATCATGCTGCTGATCCTCATCAATGCATGTTTCATTGCCACCTATGAATGTTTTTCTACTTGTTCATGAATACGTGATTAAAAAAAATTACTCAAACAGTGTGTTGTGAGAAAAACCCAAGAACCCCCTTCTCAGCATTTAGGAAGTGTGTCACTCTTCCCACACTGGTATTTAAAGATTAAAGCTACTCAATACTTTGTGGTACTTATCACAAAGCCATCTGATCAAATCCATCTGAGATTTTAAGAGGAGAAGAGGGCGTTGATTATTAACTACAGTTTTATACCATCATACCTTATTCGTTTTCATGAGAAGATTTAGCACATCCACCTTTCAAATAACGACCAGTGTCATCTTAATGCAATGTTCATATTGCAGGGGGCAGAGGAGCCAATTCATTTGATCATATAGATGAGAGTATTGTCAGTATGCATTAACGTTGGGACTATTTCTCAGTTTTCTTAGGATATGGTGCAGGCCATGGAAAAGGCAAAAAAAAAAAGTACGATTTTGGACCCTTTTAGAAACTTCTGACGCCGATTGCTGCTGAACTTCGAGTCTGAGGTCATAACATGCTTATAATATTTTGTTCGTCTTGTTGAGATGTATTTATTTCCGCCATCGAATTGTTTCTATCGCAAATTTGAAATTTTGCCTTCATTTTACATTTATGATGAATTCGATGTCTGAACAGTTTCCGAGGTACAGTGAATGCATGTTCTTAGGGTACAGTAAATTCCGTTCCTTGAGTTACGGTGTCTGATGTATCCCTGGGTACGGTAAACACCTTCTTTCGATGTACAGTGAAGAGTGGCATTAAGATTACGATTTCAAACAAGGGCGGCTCACCCACACACTTATTTCCAGCGCAATAGGTGATTCCCAGGACGGATGCTGGACATCGCGGGAAATTTCCAGGGGCCGTCCTGGTAATCACTAAATTTTCCCAGGACGGGCCCTGGGTCTTCTGGACTGGAGACGATTTCCAGGGCCGTCCTGGGATAATTTCGCCTTTCCCAGGGTCGGCCCTGGAAATTTTACCGTCCGCCCTGGGAACATGTCAGGTCTCCTGGAAACACGGAAAACGCCCTGGGAATACCAGGCGACGGATTCACCGTGATTTTCACCAATGGAACAACAGTCTTTCAAATAAAACACAGCAATAAACAAAGCCACTCGAAACATTTGTATGTTTTGAAATCACAGAAAAGAACATCAGAAAAAATAGTACCGACTTAGTGACACCATTTAAAAGTAACCAGCAAATTTAGTGGAGGCTTGCATAGATATATTAACAGGATGGATGTAAAATAGAAATATTTCAAAAAGCAGAAAAAAGAATGATTCCGGAACGATCAATACAACAGATAAGATCCTATATCTGAAGCAAGACACAGTACAATAGAAAAGTTCACACTAAATATTATTGCCTGATTCGTTAAAAAGTGAACAACTACAGTTTCTTTACTGCAAAAAAAAACCATGGGTGCTTGTTCAACAAATAATTAAATCCCTCTTTAAAATAACATAAAAGAAGAACACCGAAGTTATTTAACACAGTGCTGTGCAGGACAGTCAGAAACGTCAACGCTGCCTCATCAAAGAGATTCAAGAAGCTATCCCTACAGATGGGATTATTCGATAAAAATAATAAAATGCAGAGGGGTGTGGAATCATCACAACATTAATTTGAAAAATAAAATGCACTGTTAGATGTCCCAATGTTTGTCTGAGGCAAATTCCAGAGCTGCACTAATGCTATATCCTTTCTGCATCAGTGTTTGTATCTTCGTAGCAAGATGAGGCACAGTTGCACTGCCTGCAATAATACACACATTGAATTGCATATTTCCAGATACCAATTAGTCAGATTAACTCAGTTCACTGGATACAAAACCAATTGCTTACCACCAGCAAACACATGAGTCCACATGGTTGCATTCTCATTGTAAAGTTCAGGGTTTTGATTCAGAAGTTGCGCCGCTTCGGCATTGAGAGGGCTCATAGCATTTGGTGCATTTAACAGCTCCCGTACTGCTTGTGCAAGCTGGAGAAGCGTTGTTGCTGCGCGCCTGTAATAGTGTAAGCAATGATTAATCGTGTTCAGTGCTTGTTATTCAACAAAGCTCAATTGAAAGTGATGACTTGCCAATTAATGTCCAACACATTCATGCAAACCGTTCCTATTGTGGTCACATTTGGGTGCCACACTTTGGTTTGCAAGGTAATCTGAAATTAAAACAAGCAAAAAAGTAAAAGTAGTTAGAACTTAGAAATAAGGTTCCAGACTCACAGAAAACCTAGAATGCTTACAAAGGGTGCTAGGTGGGGGAATTCTTTGGAATATCAAACTGTGCATAAAACATGCCTCCCTCAAATGGAGAAGAGGTGGGCCCCTTTATCTGCACTTCCACCATAGTCAAGTCATCTTTATAACCTTTCAATGATACTGCTCCTGGCTCCACCTGTAACAAACAGAAATATTGTTCAATCTCAAAGTCAAAGAGTTACAATATTCCAATCCCTTCCTCAGAAAATGAGTGTGGAGTAGACTACTTGGCAAACTAGCCCTCACATATGTACTGTGTACATATATAAATGTGTGTGTACATATATCTCTTATGAAGGGACAGAGCTAAAGAGATGATGCAATGACTGACATACTAACAGCAGCCTTTAGCCTAATTTCGCAGGCACACTGATATTTGCTGTGTTGCTTTAGGCCGAACTTCAACCACGGCCTCAGGTTCGAGTTCGAGGTTAGGTTTCTCTCTGATCGTTTGAGGAGCGCAAATTTCAGCAAACATGCAGAGATATATCTTCGATGAAATCCTGGCTTTGGTCGGAGATGCTAAATGCTCACGTAGCAAGTGCTAATAACCAAAAGGCATCGTGTGGTGAAGTGTCTCGGTGTCATGCCAGTGGATGGAACGCAACAAGCTTACATGCATCTCTGGATTGAAGAAGTCAGCGATGTCTTTCATAATCCGCCTTGTTTGCTTTTCCATCATCGATTACTTGGTTCTATCAGAACTATTTCAGTGGTGTATGCAGATGTACGCTAACCCGAATGCGCTGAGCCGACACCGACAGTGAACCTGCCTTTCCCGCCTTTCCACTTTTCCCGGCTCCACAAGCAGTAAGCAGTGTCAATACGCGAAATAAGGCGGCACGAAGTATGGTAAATCTTTCTCACTGAGGGCCAGCAGAAGACGTCTGCTAAACGCTTTAAAGTGGCGATATTTAAGTACTGGCTGCGTTTTCCGCCAGATTTCTGTTAAGAGTTTGTTACTGAAGGTAGCATCAACACTCCGTCACAATATTATTCATAGAATTTCCTCACGTGGGTGAATATAAGAGTTAAATCATGGTGCAGCGCGTACCCCGTTTGAACTGCCGCGGCTTTTCGCTGGGAGACTAATTTTTAAAAACAATTCCTATGTATCTTTTGAGTCCTCAGTGTGAAAGTACGAAATAACTTGATGCCAGAAAAGGTTTTGTTTAGTTTGAGAGACTTTGCATTCCCGAAATTGGAGCGATTTCGTAGCGTCGGCGCTCGGCCCTCATCGACTCGAACTTCATGACTTGCTACAGGGAAGACCGGGAGCTGGAAGAGCCAGACAAGATTGATCGAAGCGAACGTAGTAACCCTAAACGGCTGTCTTTGAAAGATTTTATTAAAAGAGTTTCCTTCCCCAGGAGCGTGGAGTGGGAGTGCGACTAACGGAAGAAAGGGGGGGGGGGGGAAGGGGGAGTTGGGCTTAGCCCAGCCCTGGTGATTTCTGCACGGAATCACCACCGGGAGGCCGCCTTCCCCCGAGTCCTCCGTAGCGTCCCCAAGCCGCGTGCCCTTAGGGAGAGCCGACAGATGTCCATGTCCATGACATGCTCCAAGAACGCAAGGCCTGTACGTCTGGCGGCACCGTGCTCGCCGCGCGGTGAGCGCTCGCGGACTCCAGACTCCAGTGGCTGATCCAGAGCCGACCGGGGGGGGGGGGGGGGGGGGGGTCGACAAAGTGGCACTTTTTGCCTACGGACAGGGGTAAAGTAGCACTTTTTGCCTACCTTCCAGGCGGCTATCTAGGTGCTATGGGGGGGGGGGCCTTTGTCCCCCCCCCTGCCCTTGTATGGGCGCCTTCAGGACTCTCACTCTTGCACTGGCCACATGCAGCAGCGTTTTGGCGATGCCGTGACGCAACTGGCGGTTCACGTTCCGCATCAAGGAGTCACAAGAACAACACCGAGGGGCTGGGGCTGGGCCTGGCAAGAACCAGGCGCTGATTCAGTGACGGGTTCAGGGGGCCGGTCCAGCGCGGCGTCCTTCCAGTCGGCACGTGGAGGGTCGCGATGTCGGCCGCGGCGCTCCCTGGGGCGTTCACGCGACCTCTTCTCCAGAGGCGGTGCGCGCTGGGCGCATACATACTACGTTACTCTGCAAATTTTGCCACCGGGTGGCCAGCGGTGCGGAGCCACGTTCGACGTGTCCGGCATCCCCCGTCTCGCAGCCGTGGGTGATGGAAGGGCGGATGATCAACGTGTAGAGGCTGCTTCATGGCGTCCATGACCAGCTCCTGGGCGGCCTGCCTCTTGAGCAACGACTCCTCGCATTCCTCGCCGAACCACGAGAGGTACTCCCGCCTCGACTTCGCCCGGCCTAGGCACTCCGCCGCGGCCCCAGAGAGCCTCCGGCGGGCAGTCGTCGGCCTGGTCGATGTCTCTCAGGAGCGAGGACAGATTCCCCGCGTACTTTTTGGCTTGCTCCGGGTAGTCCAGCTTGTGTGGTGACTGGCCTGCTACTGTCCTGATAGATGTTAGGCGCGCGTACTAGGCCAGGCAGCAGCCAGTACTTCCGGGGCTAAGGGCTCTGGGCAGATAAACACTCGGTACTCACAATGAGGGTTGAGAGTTTATTGTAGACAGCAGGGAGGCGCTCCACAGTGTCACGAATTCCGAAGAAAAGTGACAAAATTAATAAAATTCAATCTGTTTCAGCGATTTGTACCAAATTTGGTGTACATAGGTTTCAAAGGGCGCGGGCAAAGAAATTTGAATCAAAATGCGACTACGGCTTGTAATTTGGAAGTGGCATGGTTAAAAAAAATATTTTTTTCAGTGTGTATTTTTAAAATGTGGCTTTAATGTAGTATTGAGGTCGCTGAAGTCGGGTGTGAAATTAGTTTTCATCAGGATTGATCAGTTTTGACAGTGGTGCGACGGATAGCTTTTCTAGGTGGTCGATCCCTCTAGTTGGATTTAAGGTTAGGAATCCCTCAAAAACAATATTTTCCGGCGAATTTCCTTCTTCTTTGGCTTGCTTGATAGTTTCGTAAAGCGAAACTTCCATTCAATGCTGCCAGAAGTAGGATGAACGTGTCTGACATCTAGAAAACGCATCACCTTGAGCAGCGATGCGCTGCGGTGTGCTCGACATTATTGCTCGTGGAGAGTCGGCTAGTGCATATTAGACCCTAAACTTGAACTGATCTTGTAGAGGAAGGTCTAAGCTTCAAGTAGACACCAAATTTATCGCACGAATGCACGCGAATCGATTTAAAACTCAAACTTAGTTGCAATATTCAGAAGTTTTCACTATGTGTTATGTCGACGGAATTTTCGCAGTGTTAAAGTTTTGGTACATAGTTCACTCCACAAGCAAAATGTAGAGAAAAGAACCCCCTTCACGCACAGTGCACAATTTTTCGTTTGCGGTAAAAATGTGCCCTCACCAAGGCTTGCAAGGTTGCCAATATCCAAGCCGCGCGAGACACCAGTTCCGAACAGCTGACTTTGAAACCGTGCCAACGCTCTTCCGTTTGGAATTGGGTCAAAATTCAAGCAGCGTCTCATAGATTGGGCATTCCTTTATACGATGCAGAAGTCAATTTCGTCCCATCTTGACTTTGAAAATATGGATTTTGTCACCTTTTTTCAGATTCCGTCACACTGTGCGCTCGGGGCTGTTGGCTGCGGACACTTGGACACTCTTCACTAGCCGGGGTGGACAAGACTGCCCGTGCATAGCCACGGCAGTAGTATTTATATGAATTTCCCTCTCCCCTTTTCTTGCACGCGCTGGACTCGGTTTTGCATTTTGTTTACTGCATTCTGTTTACTCCATCTCCGCACATGCAGATTGCATCTCCGTGCGTCATTGCTTAACCTTGTCCAGCGCACTCCTAGATATTCATGAGTTGTCCAAATGTCCGCACCTTGTATACAGTAGAGAGAGCGGCGGAGTATCACATCATCCCCCCGCTCTCCTCCTAGGGTGACGACCACAGGGAGTCACCCGTCTAGAAAACAGCCCCCGAGCACCACTACAAACATTTCATCAGTAGGTAGGATATATGGATACATAAGATATTGGTCAAAGGATATATGAATGTTCTTAAAAACCGGGGAAGTTCTGCCATTCTTCGCCGTCCGCTGGCAGGTATTCGACGGCCTTTCTGGAGTAGCTGCCGTCCTGCCGGATGGCCTCGATGACGCCGCGGTTGACGACTTCGTGGGCCATCTCCCACGGGGTTGTGCGCCGGGGTAGGAAGTGCTGGTAGAGGCTGTCCACCACGTCCGGCCCGTAGCTCCTGCGGAGCGCGAGCTGGTCCTCGTCCCGCAGAACTCCGTGTAGACGGTTGCAGCACCGAAGCGCACACGGATAGGGCACATCTGCAACGATCTCTAGGGTGTTGTCCCTGTCGCCCTTGCGGCGCCGCACCTCGCCGGAGTTGGCGCGGTTAGCCACCGCGTCCGCGTAAGTGCGACCCAGCGGCGTCGTCCATTCCTGGTCCGGCTCGTCCGCAGGCGGAGGGCTGTGGCAGGGCTGCTCGGCGTCGGCGGCGTTCGGCATCCCGGTTGGGTTAGGAGAACAGGCTAAGGTACAATAAGGGGGTTATAGTTTGTGATTCGTAATACAAGGTTGTGGGAGTAAATAGAAGCTGATTCATTCATTCTGACGGGTGCGTTAAATCGTCACTTCGCCCCGAGGCGTGTTAACAAGAATATATATGCTGAGTATAGGGTTAATGTCATAATTATCGTTGTCCATGGTCAAAAGTCCGGGGTCCCCAGAAGTCGTGCGGCTGCCTCATGTCTCTGTTGGTCGTCCGTCGAGTCGGAGCGTCTGTCCAGACGCGGTGAGACTATGGGCGTACGGGAAGGTAGGGTCTTCGTGCGTTGGACGCTGGCCCGTGGTGCAAGTGGGCCAGGATTGATTGGCGAACCTCTCGGAAATGGCGGCGTTGTCCTTCCTCATCGTACTTGAGTCCCACGTGTAAAACCATGCTGACTCTGGAAACAAAGAGGCGTGTTGCGGGAAAGGGGTTAGGTCAGAGCCGGTTTGGCTCCGAGATCCAGGGCAAATCGGCCACTGGCCCAGTGCTTCGCAAGGCTCGCTGGCAGGGGCGCCCGTTCTGGTGGCGCCCGCGTCTCTCCTTCCGCGTAGTCCCCTCCGCGCCGATCGCCTGCAGTTGTTGTTGATCGTCTGGTTCGCCAGTCTTTGAAGTGCGGGCGATGTCTTCGGGTCGCTAGGTGTCCTCGCGTGCGCGGTCCATTTCTGCTGCTTGTCCTTTGTACAGGCCGCCGTCCTGTTCGATGGAGAATTTATGGGCGAGCTCCTCTCTGCTCTTGGAGGCCGCTCGTGATGGAATGACAGAACTCGTCTCGTTGTTGCTCCAACTTGACGTGCGTCGTGTCCCACAAGTAGGGCGTTAGGTCTGCCACGTCGGGGTCATGAGGAAGTTGTTCCGCCTGTGGTGGTCCCTTTGACAGGGTGCGTATGACCCTTGACAGAAAGTCCGGAACGTTATTGTCCTCTCCCTTTATGGCCTCAATCTATAGACTTGAACTGACTTATGTAGAGAGCCCATCTTGCGATCCTACTAATTGGCTCGTTGAAACTCTGAAGGAACAGAAGGGCTCTGTGGTCCGTCAGTACCTTTACCGGTAGGTAAGAGTCCAAAAAGTAGTGCATGAAGTGCTTATGTGCCATGATGAGCCCTAAAGCCTCTCGTTCGAGAGTGCTGTAATTTCTTTGGGCAGTGTTAAACAGCTTCGAAAAGTAGCTGATCACACTTGAGTTGCCTTGGCGGTCCTGCTGAAGGATTGCTCCTGCTCCGTGGTTGCTGGCGTCGTCTTGCAGCGTGAATTGCTCGTCGAACCGCGGGAAGTGATTCATTATTGGTCTTGCGTCAGGGACTTGACGAGATGATCCAACGCTGCTTGCTGCTCCTCGCCCCAGCAGAAGACTGCTCTGGTCTTCCTGCGGGGGGTTGTCTCCTTCTTGGGGCTCTTTTTCTTTTTCTCGAGCGGATCGCTCAGAGCGACCAAGGGCTCTGCGATCAGCCAAAAATTCTTATGCTCTCCAAGTATTCTTCAGCCGTCTTACTGAAAATCACGATGTCGTCTTGATAGCAAATTGTCCTGGAGCCAATAGGTCCTGCGAGGACTTCGTTGACATACAGCAGAAACTTAAAGAAGGAACTTTTCAGTCCCTGTGGCAAACGACACAGTTCCACCTTCCCCAAAGTAGGAACTGTGAAGGCTAGTTTATGCGTGTCTTCTTCGTGAATTTTCAGGTTGTAGAACGCATTGCTAAGATCCAGCGTCGTGAAGTATTCGCTGAAAGCGAGGCTTTCCAGCGCGTCGTGGATCCTTGGAATTTCCACGAAAGTTCTGTCGTTAAGTGCCGGGTTAATTTGTCTTGCATCCAGGACCCCTCGATACTTTGGTTGGTGCCTGGTGGTGTTGTCATTTTGACGCAAATAATCGGCAGATTAAAGTCAGAAGTAAACGGCTTTACAACTCCTAGTTCTTGCATCTTGGTCATTTCAGTCTTGAGGAATTCGACGTGCGCTTTTGCTAGTGGGTACTGGCGTACTCTTATGGCCTGGTCTTCCCCGATTTGAGCGGGATTCTTACTTAAAGTTGGGAGCCCCGATGAGCTGTCTCAAATCAAATAGCTCGTGAAAGTCTTGTAGCATGGCACGTAACTGCTGTGCTAATTCGACCTGCAGGTGCGGCAGCGGAAATTCCTCTATGATTTCCCTCGCCGACTTCGACTCCTCGTTGTCCTTTCTTATCATGTCCAGTGGTAACAGTTCATATGAGTCATTTTCAACTGGTGACGTAACCTGTCTTGTTATCGTCGAGATTACGCGGTCGTCACCGCGGGTGGGGCCGGAGCGTGCCGCGCCGTCTTCTGCCACGCCCTGCCATGCCTCGTGTCGGGATGCTGGCTCGCCAACCGGTTGCAGCTTGGCCACTGCCTGGCCGGCTTTGTACACTGCCTCTCGCGCAGTGGGATTGAGGCACTGGCACGTGCCTGTCGTCCGCCACCGTTGCCAGGATGCGCGTGATGGCGCAGTGATTGGACAGAAAGTCCGCGGCGATGACACACAGCATTCCCGAGGGCGCGTTGGTTTTTGGCTGGCAGAAGTGCCTTATTAAATGCTGGAATGATGACCTCCCCCGTAAACCACGCCGTGAATTCCTTTCCGTCAGCAAGGGCGTGTCTTCGCCCTTCTGAACACTCCGAAACGATTAGCGTTTTCCTTTTACACACTGGCGATCCGTCTTGCATCGCGCCGGTTGTCGCTTGGAAGCGAATGTTTCCAAGCTTGTAGTCAAAGCCTTGCCGTACCGGGTGTAGTTGGGCTGTATCCCCCGGGGCTTTTCAAAGTGTTTTTCTCCAAGTCTTTCTTGCACTTGTGCTCAGTGAAAAAGTCTTCCCCGATCACTGCGTCGGCTCTAATGGCCAGCTCGTTGGAGGCCACCAAATAGGTGAAAGGTAGCGAATGCTTGCCTCTGTTGACCGGTTTCTGTCCATTACACCTGGGCGTGCCTGTGTTAATTCCTCCACTGGCTGGAGATGCTGAGTGCGGCGACTTGTAGATCCGGGCTGTTCCCCTGAGCCGCTTGCTGTGTCTCTTCTGATGTGGCGATCCGAATCAAGTCATTGAGACCATGATTCTCTTGGGCCTGCACTCGCACTAGGTTGCGAAGTTCCGGACGGAGGCCGTTCAGGAATGTGGCCGCGCATTCGGATTCCAGCAGCTTGCGTCTGAGCAGTCGTTCAGAGTCACTTTGCGGCAGTCCGCGGCTCTCGTTGAGTCGTTGAGACACCTGTTGGATCCTTACTGCGAATGCTCGGGCTGTTTCTCCCTTTTGCTGCCGGGAGTTGATGAGCTTTCTGGACAGAGAGATGGGCGTGTCCTGCTGCTTGAATCTGGCGAGTAGTTTTTCTTTTAGCTCCTTCCAGTCGGCCAAAAGGGGCAGGTCTGCGTCCGAATTAGGAAAACTGCGAGCAGATCCGCGAAGACGAAGACGCCCTATCTGACAGCGTTGGGCCTCTGTCCAGTTGGCAAGGGCAGATGCGTCTTCGACGGTCTGCAGCCATTCCTCAATTGGAGTGGAGTCGCCATCGCCCGAGTACGTATCAATCGTGCTGATGCACGCAGCGTTCGAAATGGCATGGTCCATGTTTGTTTGATGTTTGAATGATACTTGCTTGGCCTGAAGTTCTTGTTGTCTGTAGCGTTCCACGCGGTCCCTGGTTTCCGCTTCCAGTCGGGCTTTGTCCTCCGCCTTTGTCTTCTCGTGCTGGCGACGCTGTTCTTGTCCCCTTCTTCGCCGGAGCTCTTCTTCCTGTTGGTGATGATGCTATTCTTCCAGTCTGCGTCGCTGAGCTTGAGCGTTGAGAAGTGGAGTGATGCGGACCGCTGCCTCGCTGTTATTCTTCGCCCAGTCCAGGCAGGATCGAGTTAGGGCTTTGATGTCAATCCAGAAGATGTCGTCTGCTTGAATCTCGTAGTTTAGGATGAATTCTCTTGTCCCGACGAACAGTAGTCTCGGGTTGGGTCCGATGGAAAAGGCCGCGTTGAATGTTCTGAATGGCTATGAACGTCTCCTTGTAGTCACCTTTCGTCCAACTTTTACCGGCGTTAGTGTGCAGTCGGTCTTCGCCTTCCCGGTAATGCTTCCAATCTAGATAACGGCAAAACGGGGTAATTCTCTCCTAGGGTTCAACGGGAAGCCTTTTAGTGTCGTCCTAAGGTCGTCCGCGATGAAATCCTTGAGTGCAAGTGTCCATGGGTCACAAAAACCGTAGGTTGCCCTGCGCAACCCAGCCCTGCCAGGCGGGAGCCGCCGTCCATGCCCTACTTCACTGCCGGAAAGAACACCTGACACCAATGTGGTGACTGGCCTGCTACTTTCCTGATAGATGTTAGGCGCGCGTACCAGGCAAGGCAGCAGCCAGTACTTCCGGGGCTAAAGGCTCTGGGCAGATAAACACTCGGTACTCACAATGAGGGTTGAGAGTTTATTGTAGACAGCAGGGAGGCGCTCGGGGCTGTTGGCTGCGGACACTTGGACACTCTTCACTAGCCGGGGTGGACAAGACTGCCCGTGCATAGCCACGGCAGTAGTATTTATATGAATTTCCCTCTCCCCTTTTCTTGCACGCGCTGGACTCGGTTTTGCATTTTGTTTACTGCATTCTGTTTACTCCATCTCCGCACATGCAGATTGCATCTCCGTGCGTCATTGCTTAACCTTGTCCAGCGCACTCCTAGATATACATGAGTTGTCCAAATGTCCGCACCTTGTATACAGTAGAGAGAGCGGCGGAGTATCACACTTGCCAGTCAGGAACGGCCGCTCCTGCCTCGTCGTCGCGGCGTGGGTCCTCCATCGCCGCACCTGGAAGGTGACCTGGGCCGTCACCGGCGCGTGGTCCGTGTTGTAGCGCGCGACGGACTTGACTCGCTGCACGGCGCACCACCGATGGCGGCCAGGAACCAGGATATGTCCTGGTTCGGGCATCGTTGGAGTACCAGGTGATCCTTTCAAGCGGTGGCCGGGCCTCCATCGTGAACTTGACCACGAGGTCGTGCGTGGGCCGTTGCGAACTGCACCAGGCGGACCCTGTTGTCACTCACGTCGTCGTGGTGGCTGTGAATGCCCGCCACTTGTCTACGATGGCGCCCTCCGCAACCACACCGGGCAGCGACCGCCAGTCCTAGTACGGGAAGGCAGCCGGGACCTCCCTCAGCCTCAGGGGTCACCTAGGCGACCGGCGGCCCCCCGTGCGGCCACATTCGCAGGGGCCAGCCTCGCTTGAGGCACAGCAGCGTGCCTCGACGAGCGGCACCACGTTCTTGCCGCCAACGTGCGCGCGCTTCTGCCACCGCATCACGGCGCGTGTCGGCACCGCGCGGCCCACGTTGTCCGCGTCGTCCTCGTCGAGCGCCCTCGTCCACGCGGGGTACGTAGACGCCAAAGGCGGCGGCACTGCGTGGCCCGGGACGCTCCGGTGGCATCATGTCGATGGCTTGACCACAGTGTCAAAGAAAGCAGTGCTCTAATATCCAGCGGGCACTCGGACCCCCTCCCCCCCCCCCCCCAAAAAAATACATATTTAAAAAAATTGTGTTTCCTACTTACCTGGTAATCAGGCGGTAAGCACCAGCAGTCCCCGCCCCATGCCCATACCCTAGTGATGGAGAGAAACCCAGGAGGTGTCCCGATGCCACGACCGCCGCGCCCGTAACGGCGCCGTGCACCTGCTGCCCCTTTCCCAGCCGCTCCTGCTTGTAGCACCTGTGAGGTAGCCACTGACCTGTCCCACGAAACATGCCGACGGACAGTGGGCGAGAAGAGCGACCCAGGCGGCCGACACTCTCTAGTCTAGACGCGTTGAGCTCCAGAGTCGCTAAAAAGTCTTCGGACCACACGTGTGATCCTACCAATGGATTCCTCGTTCGGAGAGTAATCCAGTGGTGGGGATCACACGTTCCGTTTCAGTCCAATTAGCAACGCGAATGACGTCGGCGCCGAGTTGTGGCCGCGACCACGAGTCGTGCTGGTGGCTGTGGGGGACTGTCGTGTGAACCAGCACTTGTCGCGTCACAGTCGGACGAGGCGGCGAGTGTAAGGCCAAGCCCTTGCGGAAGAGAAAGAGAAAGGCAGGCAGAAGTGTAGCGCACGCCGACTCCAGCTGCCTCCTGTACGCGCGAGTGTCCACCTCGTCGTACACCTTTACAGGGCTCGGGCGCGTCGCTGTGCTGGTTTAGTGGCGCCGGCCCACTGCCTGGTTCACGCTCAGCGTGGCTGGGTGGTACGGCTACCGCGGCTTCGTGTGGGTGGCGGGACACCTTCTGACGACCGAGGTCACCGCCAAGGCAAGGGCCAGCATGGGCAACGAGCAGCTCCTGCTGGACGCCCAGGCCAGCCCCAGAAGCCCGCCACCGTCAACGCCTAGGCCATGGTGGCAGCCCCTGCCCCAGGAGCCCTGCTGACGTTCACGATCGGCGTGAATGCAGAGATCAAGTCTGAAATATCGGTTTTTAGCGGCGCCCCGGCGCCCCGGCAGCACCTGCCCCGACCTTAGCGAAGCGAAATCACGCTGAAGCCATGGGAGGGGGGGGGGGGGGGCAGGCGTCCCAGGAGCAGGGCAGCAACATGCAAGCCCGCCGCTCTAACTAGCCCCGGAGCGGTAGGCATCCCCTACTACTTGGATGCCGCAGTGGCTGCCTTTATCCGGCCAGGCTATTTTGACTGTCGACTTTAGGTGAGACGCGGAATAAGGCTAATATCTGATCTAATCTTTACCGTTTTATTGAGGTTATATCTGAGGTTGCTTACAGAGTGTTCTGACACACCGTGGCTGACCCTCTCTCCTCTCGACGTGCACGTACCTGGGTTCCAACCGCGACTGCTGAACCCAAGCTCCGCCGCAGCGCTCCCGGCGCGCGGGGGCTTTCCATACTTAGGGCTCGGTCAGACTCGGTCGGTCCAGCACACTGCGATATCTCGAGGGCCAGACCACGGGAAGGGACAATAGTTGAAACAGCGGGAAATACAAACGTGCCGGGGGCACGGCCACCGTGTCTACACGACAACCGCGCACCCCAAAAAATTCTCGACCCGAGAATATAATTACATAGAAAGAAAAAAAAATCATTTTATTTACAGTATTGTTAATATAAATGTTGATCTTGGTAAAAGAATTTACTTATCACTTAATACCAAATTACATATCAAACAAAAGGGAAAAAAAAATATAAACCATTCAGAGGATGCCAACTTTACAAGACAATAAAACAACGTAAAAATATTACCGCAAAAGTACTACAATGAGATTATTTAAGAAAAATATTACAAATGCTAAGGAAATTTAATTGAACTTTTACCTAAAAGATCTCAAAGAATATACACGAAGAAAAGACAAAGGAGAAAGACAGACAGATGAATATGAATGAATGAAGGGATGAATTGGTTTTATGGTCAGTCACTTTACAAAATAATGAAAAGAATACAACAAATAACAATAATTTAAAATGGTGACTCTTGAATTGAGAATGCACTTTGCGCTACACTGCGCAGTTTATTCAGGACTTCATTCTCAAGTCGGGACGGTGTTGGAGTTGGATGAGGGGTGAACTTTGGTGTAACTTTTGGAGTTGGATGATGTATTTCTTCTTGCTTCGGAGCTGATGCTGAGTACTTCGGTGGGATGTCATTTGAAGTCTTGCCCTTACAACAAGCAGCCAAGTATACTACACCCTGCCATACTCCTGAGAATAGTTTTAATTTACTCTCCAGTGTGTAGGCTAGCGTGAGCATGGATGCAAGACCAATTAATGAAAATATAACAGTTTCAATTTTACCACTTGTAAACAACGGCATGTCATGCCACACATCACCGTTGGGAACAGGGGATGGTGTTACAAAGTGCAATGGAGGCAGAGTTACATTATCCTCTAATACCAACTTAACGTTATGATGAGGTACAAATAGATTTAAGGCGGAGAAATTTTCACCAGCCCAATCATTAACAATTTTTACTGGAGATAATGACGACAAACATGGACCATGCGACGGTATAAGCACATCGCCATTTGACGACATGTCTTGCGCCACACAATCACACGGTAACGAAACTTCATAGCGACCATCAGATATAGGCGAAAGTTTATGAGTAATACGTGATGAACAAATGATATGGACAGCAGACAGAGGATTTAAGACAGAGAAAGTGGTTTTGTTTAGAATTTCGACAGTAGACTCTAAAGTTTTAATACAATTTAATGGACAATTTTGACGAATGGAAATTAAGCTGGCATCGTGAACTAACGTAGAAATACAAGCTGGCAAGTTTGAAGGCGAATGGAACCTTGGTAAAACATAGACATTAGTACCCTTAATTGGAACACTATCACTAAGATCACGAACCGAAAAACCATCTGAAGCTACTATGACTCGACTGTTAAAAATAGAACATGTAAGATTTGAGGCAAGGAATTTAAGTGGACTTAAAGATAGCACATGCCATGAAGTTTGAATGGAAACAATTGGAACAGACAAGGTGATTTTAATGTTACTAGTTGAAATGAGTTGACAGGAAGCTGTAGAAAGTCTATAATATTGTGAAACGTTAGTAATATCAAAAATAAATTTACTCTTAGCTTCGGATAGCTTTCCAGATTCGGATAACAAAACATTAACAAGAGCGGAGGACGGAACGGCGACTGAACTTAACACATTTTGCTTACAAGAATCGAAAATTGAACGAACGGCCATTAAGTGTGTTTGTAACAAATTAATTTTGGAATGCAAGATGGAAATAGCGATAAGTCTTGTATGACTGTTATCGGCCTGAAATTGGCTGTCAGACAGCTCGGAAAATACAAAATTTACGGCGGAAGTTAAATTAATCAAGCGAGATTCCAGAACAGAGTGGAAACCTTGGAGTTGAAGAGAATTTACTTTTGTAGCATTGACTAGTTCATGATTGGATTTACTGAGAGTTTCTACATTTTGGCCTAGTTTATTGACAGTAGTTATTATCTTGTTAAGTTCAGATTCCGTAGCCGTACCTTCAATCCATCGACGGATTTCGCCGATAAATGGAACCAGAGCGCGCTTACGCCTTAAACTATTGGTGACAGATCGGAAAACATTAGAAATTTCAATTAAAATACCATTGGAAGATTGCTCGATATTTTCAACTGCTGTACAAAAATTAATGAACCTAACACCCATTTTTTTTTTACATTGATCACTAGACTTAGCCGGGACAGAGTGGAAAGACATATTTGGAAGATTGATTGAGAATTCTATTTCTACAAAGCCAGTTGCGACAAGATCATGAGTAGGCTCTACTTTCATGGCTCTGGTCTCAACGACCGGTTGGCCGATATGGTGCCCACTGCACCCTTGCCAAGCCACAGAGAGCAATACGCAAAGAAATAATGGAACCATCGTGGCAGAACCAAGCAGACGCACGCGAGGAGAGGTCAGTTTGAATAAACAAAAACTGAAAGAATAAAAAAAATGAAACTATAAATTATCTATAAATAAAAATTGAATTGAAACCAATATATTTATACCAGGACGAGTCAGAACAAACACAGCACACAACCTCAGTAAATTTACTATCAAAAAAAAACCTTAAAATTACACCAAACGTCTTACTTTATGCAAAAGTAATCAATCAAAAATAGAACTAAGCTTTCTTCAAAAATACCCGAAACGAGAATAACTTTAAGAAAAATAATAATTCTACAAAAAAAATATATGCACTATTTTAGCATTGCAAACTTGAATGTGCATGTCAACCTTTTGAACTTTCACATTGAGCGATAGCAAAAAAAATACTTAAATCTTCACACAACTACCGAAAAGTAAGTTAAGGGAAAAGAACGAAGAGCGGAAAATTGAAGGGGGGGGGGGTTATAAAAACAAGGATAAAAGAAAAATTTACGACATATGTGTCATAGATTATAGATTATAGGTACCCATGAGACAACATAGCGAGACAAGAGAGGCGGAGACTAGACAAACAGATGAACTTAACGCGTGCACGCATACAAAACTATGAGCAATAAAAATAAAAATGCATTAGTAATTAAGTCAACCAAGTACTCACTTCCAATCAAACAACATTCACACCCATTTTCTCACACATTCGTCGCGTCAATCACACACACATGCATTACCAACACACATACAGACTAACACCAACGCAGTTATTAATAACGCTCGCAACAAAACACCAATCTGTAAGGGAACAGAGGCTTATTTGTTCAAAGACAAAACAGACACAGTAGACACGACAACATTTGGGAACACTATTAAAACACATATGGACAAAAGAAATTAAAAGGAGAAAGAAAAGAAAAAAAAAAATGGTTAGAATACCACCTGGAAAGGAAAAAGAGAAACAAAAAAAAAAAATCAACACACAATGCCAATTACAGTTCATTAGGTTTATCCCATAAGTGGAACACAAACTCACTTGGGAGTTGTAATTGATTTGGACGTGCTATCATCTTCTTTAGATGTGCAACGTGACACAACCGTGTCCACGTTTTGCCAGGACGAGAACACAATCGAACCACATACAGAACACTAGACACCTTACGGACAACTTTACCTATTCTATATCTTTTTTGTAGTTTAATGGGATTTAATTTAGAAGCTTTACGTTCAAACCACACCAAAACTTGTTCATTTTTCTTGAAAGTTACCTGTTTTCTGTTTTTATCATAAACGGATTTAAATTGTGCTTTTGCTATTAACTTACTATGTGTTGCCGAACGTCTAATTTCTTGGAGTAATTTAAGTCTACGCATTAGTGGAATTTTAACCGGAAGTAAAGTTTTATTCATGAATGGAGTATGCAACCGTTTACCAAAGACTATTTCATGAGGGGATAATTTAGTACTTATTTGGGGGGAATTATTCATATGAAAAGCTACAGCTGGAAGCAAAGCATGCCATTGTTTTGCTTTATTAAGTTTACCATTCACCAAAAATTTAAGTGTTGTTGTGAACCTTTTTACACTACTTTCAACTGCGCCAATTGACCAATGAGCAGCACTAGCAGCAAACTGAATTTCAAAATTGAAAGATTTAGCAAAATCACGAAAATCATGACATTTAGTTGCAGAACAAACATCAGAATACAACTTTTGAGGAACACCAAATTGTGCAAAAAATAACTTTAAATGTTTAATTAACTCTTTAGAACTTGTAGTTTTACACGGATATAACACACAATAATTAGAATACATATCACACACAATAAGACATTGAGAAAAACCACGACTCTGTTTGTTATTAAACACATGACAATAATCAATTATAATATCTGTAAACACATCAGAGGGAACACGGCGAGGCTGTAATAAACCATACTTCTGATTAGTCGCTTTGAATTTACCACACAACTCACAAGATTTAACATAAGCTGCAATATTAGAGTACATTTGAGGCCAAAAATAAAATTTTGAAATTGCAATTTCCATGATTCTGATGCCAGAATGCATACAGAGATCATGAAATTCTCTTAAAACAAACGGAACAAGAACAGAAGGAACGACAGTTCTAGGAAATTTAGTGTTTGTTACTAACAAACCATTACGAATTTGAAACTTTGGAACATTTCTCGAATTACAATTTATGGAAAGAGACTTAATTAACTGCTGAAGTTGAGGATCATCGCGTTGAAAATCACGAATGACCTTAGTTAAGGAATGAATGTAAACACTTGAAGAAATATCATTATTAACAATTTCAGTATTTTCAGAATTTTGATTTGCAATTTTGGTTTCTTTCTCTCGAAGCTCTTCACGCGTCCGCATTAGATAAAGACTGAAATATACTTGGAATGAATTAGAATTCGGCGCTGGTAAAAAAATAGGACGCATACCTGTATCAAGTAACCAAGATTTTAAAAGAGGATCATCTGAAAATTTGGACATTAACAAATCTCTCAAAATTTGAATTGAATATAAATTCCATGCAAAGTCAGGAACAACTTTAAGAGTTGTCAAGGCCTCTGTAATTGATGCATAACACACATTTTTATACTGCACTACACACGGAAAATCGTTATCAAGGAATGCATATTTTCCGGACAGAGAAGAAATTGGTTGCAACCTAGGATCAAAAATCTGATGGTTAACATTATGGAAATGCAATGAGGAATGAGGTGAACCGTGAGAGGGCGAAACACGACCACAATCACGATTAGGAATAGGAGAAGAAACAGTTGGAACAACACGAGGGACAATAGGGTTGGTAACACTGGAGGCATCCTTAGATGGGTTGGCAACACTGTCCGTCAATTTTTTCATGGCACGTGTCTGAACCTGTAGAAGGCGATTATTAGTGGAAGAAACAGAATCACGATTATCGCTGGATACACACGAGGCTGCACACAATACACTCTCATCCGAAGATTTTCCATTCTGTAATGGGGTAAAAGAAGTTGTTAAATTGGGAGGTAAAATTACATCACAACCTGCTGGAGGCTGAGGCAACCGAGAAAGGGCATCTGGAATTTTATTTCGTTCAGAAGGAACCAATTCGTAATCAAAAGAAAATTTAGATAAATACGCAATAAATTTGTCAAAAGGTGCTTTAGGAGCCTGCATCTGGAGTAAATACTTTAATGAACTTGCATCCGTCACCACTGTGAATTTTTCAAGGAGTAGTAATTCTTTTTCAAAGTAACGAACACACTCATACAACGCTAAACATTCAATATGATAAGCACTCCAAGTTCTTTGAGACACTTTAAGATCCTTAGAGAAAAATCCAACCGGTAAAAAGTATTTACTTTTAGCTTGAGACAAGAAACCACCAATACCAACTTTAGAACCATCAACATGTAATTTTGTTTTCAAAGCAGGGTTAAAAAGACTTAAAGTAGCATGTTTAAGTAAATGATTATACATATCCCGAATCATCTGTGTATCGGTTTCTGTCCAAGAGAAAGGGACTTTCTCACAAGCAATTTCGTTCATATGTTTAGTTTTTAAAGCAAAATTGGGAATAAAACGACGGAAATAAGAAAGAAAACAAATAGACGACTTAACCTGTTTAGGAGTTTTAGGGTTGTCTAAAGCCAATAAAGGGCGAAAACGGCTTGGATCTGGACTTACACCTTGAGCACCTGCAACTTTCATGCCTAAAAGAGAAATGGATTTTTGAAACAACTCAGTTTTATCCGGCCTCATCAATAGATTATTAGATCTGAAACGCTGTAACACTGATTCAAACAACGAAAGAGCTTCATTAAACGTTTTACCACCCATGACTATGTCATCAACATAATGTTTTAAGTCTAGACCTTGCAAAACCGAAGCCATTGTCGCTTGAGCAATTTGAGGGGAAGTTTTTAAACCAAAGGGGAGGCGAAGAAATTTAAATCGACGTTGGCCTACTTGAAAACCAAGTAAATCTGTTGACTCAGGTGTTAAACGGATTGTGTGAAAATAACTAACAACATCACCAACAGACAAATACTTTTTATCGGCACAATATTGTAGACACTCTTCTATTGTGGTCTGTTTAAATTTGTATTCATGAAGTTTTCTATTTAGCGCACGGGCATCAAGAAGCAGACGACCAATCGGATTTTCTACAGTGGAGCCACGTTTTAAAATAATAAAAACAGGCAAACAATTATTAGTAAAAGATTCAGTAATAACTCCCTCTTTAAGCAATTTGTCAACCTGAATATTAGCTAATTTTTGTTGTTCTAAACTCCACGGCCAATTCTTTTTAAAATAATTTCCGGACTCTTTTAATTCAAGATTTGCAAATATATTGGGGACAAAAGAGCCTGGTTTCAATTCATATCCAAAAACATCTCTATACTTTTCTAAAACTGAACGAACTTGAGATTTTTCACTGTTTGTTAAAGCACAACCAGAAACGGACGGGAGCTCAGGGCGCTCCTCCTCCTTCACAACATTACAATGTTCAATAAGCTGAACTTGATCCGGAGAGAGATCAATGCACCCATTAGAAATATTTTTAACTAAGGAATTGAAATCTAAATGTACAAAATTACTATCACACAAATTTCTATCCTCAAAACAAATTGAACCAATTTTAGTAGCAGGCGGTAACTCAATTACATCATCAGAACCATTAAACACAGGCACACACATGGAATCAGAAAGAAAACACTCAATTGAATACAAATAATCAACGCCAAGAATACGTTTGGGAGTCAAAACAGCTGGTAACACTTTGGAAGGAAAATTGACACAAATCGGAACACAGGTAAATGTTTGGGGGGCAAGGGAAACAACAGTTGGAGCAGAAAATACCTGTAAATCAGATGTGTGTACTTCAGAAATATTGATTAAGGACAGACGAGCACACTCATCAACATGAGATGGATGGAGAGGGGGGGGAACAAAAGGAACATTAGGTGGGGGAAGGACACCCAACCTTCAGACTGAAACTGATTTTCCTTTAAAGTAGAAAGTAGCTGTACTAGAACCATAAGATAAATCTGCTTTAACTTTACTTAGAAAATCATCGCCTAAAATTAGATCTACACTGATGTCAGCAACCAACAAAGGGTGGTTGAGAGAAAAATCAGAACCAAAACTAAGAGACGGGTTGTACACTCCATCACACGACATAATATCATTATTAGCTACCTGAATTAACATATTTGTTGGTTTTAAAGCTTTTCTATCGGTACAAAATTTAGAATGAATCAGAGATCTAGAAGCTGCTGTATCAAGATGACCACGAAGTTTCAAACCATCGACATATACAGTAACAGGAAACAATTTATAATCAATAAACATTAAATTTACAATTTCTACTTTTGGAACAACAGGTGGAGTTACGCTCTCAGGAACAAAGGGAACAGCAAGGGGATTGAGCTGCACTGGGAGCGCAGGGCTACTAGGAGTTGGAACAGGGGTTAGAACAGGGGTTGGGACAGGGACGTCACGACCAGGTTCATGGTGAACAATTGGAATCTTCTTTCCTTTGCGGCCAACAGTGAACCAAGCATTTTCTGGAACGGAAAGAGGAGAAAAGAAAGGAGGGGGAGGAGAAGGGAACGAATATGAACACCACAGTGGAGGTGCTGCATTGGAAGGGAGCAAACACTGAAAATGGCCGGCCTCATATGGAGGCAGAAAATTTAAATAGATTTTCTTAGGGCCAACAGAAGAAACACAAGTTTTAGGGTTAAACAAATGAACAATTTCTGGGGTATGAAGTACTATAACTACCTGAAAACAATCGGCTGCTGCCTGAACATGAAGCCCTGTGGCGAAGCTGCCAGATATATTATGCAAATCATAAAATGAATCTCTGGACAAATTGGAAAAATCAGAAAAGTCAGACCAATTTTGGAAAATGTGTCTCTGGAGAACTACTCTGAGACAATGTGAAGCATTAAAAGAATGGAACAAACAATAGCTTAACGCAGAATAAAAACAATTACCATCCTTTGGAGTATCTACAACTTCGAAATTTTTCATACTACTTTGTACATAAGAATCTTTCCGCTGGGGCGCCTGGGACAGGGTAGGGAGAGAGAAAGGAGAAGAAGAACAAGAAGAAGAACACTTTGAACCCTTAACTACACTCGCCCAGGACGGTTGCTTGCTTTGCTGCTGAATTTCAGCCCCAACAGAAGATTTTTTACTACTTACTGATGGGGCCGCTTGGCAAAAAACTGCTGTTTATGAGGGCAAGAACTAAGAAGGTGATCAGTGCCATCACAAAGGTAACACTTTCGTTGAACGGCACTGCCCATCGGAGCTGCAGGCATGATAGCAAACGGAACACGCCCTGAAGAATGTTGTTGAACATTTGGTCTGAGATTAGAAAAAGGGACATACCATGGTGTCCGCTGCTGGTAGTTGTTGTACTGGCCTGAACTCTGCTGAAAATTATTGTTGTAGTACTGGAAACCACCACGGCCACGGCCACGGCCTCGGCCACCACCACCACGGCCACCATAGCCTTGGTTGTTACGGGCCGGTGCGCCGCTGTTGTTGTTGTTGTTGTTGTTATTGTTATTCTTCTGCTGGAAAGAAACCATTAGTTGCTCAAACCTGGCTGCTAGTGGATCCTCTGGGGTAGCACTTTCCGGCTTGCTCGGGGCATCACCGCACACTTCTGCAAACATAACCTTCAACTTTTCCATAGCTGCTACCTGATCCTTCTCGGCTTTTTTCTTGAGAAGCATTTCCTCCATCAGGGCAAACATGGGGTTTGCCGCTGTCGCTCCGGCCGATTGGGAAAACCCGGTTGACCCGGCCGTCCGGGCCGGCCCAGCCGAGCCGGCGGGGTCGTTGACCTGGCCTGGAGATAATCCTACGAGACTCTGTTGCAATTTTAACTGTTCAAACCTGGCTATGAAATCTTTAACAGTAGTGCATGTTTGTTGTACCATGAGTTGAGCGTCTTCACGGGGGAGGATTTGCAACAAAATGCGGCATAAAACCGGCTCAGAAATAAGGGGTCCTGCCGCCCGCGAAGCCTGCTTCACTCTATAAACAAAATTACGGAAAGACTCAGAAGGAGTCTGTCGCATAGTTAGGAGTTTCTGACGGATAGCATCAAAAGAAATTTCTGGAGTAAACGCTTCAACTAGGGCCTGTCTATATTCAGCCCATGGCCTTTCCTTATACTCATCATGGATAGATTGTGCAGAAGAAGGCAAAATATTACCTATATAAAATGGAACATCTTCTTTTTTAACCTTAAATTTGGAATATAACTGCTGAACATTATCCAGCCACGCCTCGACGTTGGACTCATCAAACACTGGAAGAGCGGGCTGGAGGGACAGTGGCACGTTATCACCGGCCATTTTTGGAAAAAGTTTAGAATTTAGTTTAACAAAAACCTCAACCAAAAACTCAGAAGGGTCTGGATGCTTTTTTTGAACCTTGGCTAACTCCGACACGAAAGTATGTACAAAGAGCTTAAACTGAGAGTTAGCTTTCGTGGCAATAGAACTTACTGAAGCATATAAAGACAAAGTGGGAACAGGTACTTCAGAAGTAAGGGCTTCGGACACAATGCGGGAAAACGTAAACTCTCCTTCGGCTAGTTCATCTACTACGGCAGTGGGAAAATTATCAATATCATTTAAAACTTGTTCCACAAGCGAAATTGCGTCTTGCACTGAAAATCGTTTAGATCCAGTTAACAAAAAGAATGGTCTAAGTTCCTTAGGAACCGTACACACCGTGTTCAAAAAACAGGCAACGTCTAACTCACGATCTCCGGTGTACATTGAAACAGTAGAGAAAAACACACATTGGGCTGAACACGGTCAACTCAAAAACAATACACTACACTAGAAAACATAAGCAATACACTTCACTACACTTCACTACACTTAGAACAGACACAAACACAAACACGTGGCGAAAGAAAAACCAACTAAAATACACCACAAAATCGAGCACAATTATTGCGAAACAAGACACTGAAAACACGTCTCTACAGATACATAAGAAAGAAAAAGGAGACTAGAGAGAGAAAATAGAGAAAAGGAAAAGGGGGAGCCGCGGAAGGACAAACACGTGGTAGGGTCAAAAGCTCAAAGTTCAGCGGTAGAGAAAAAAAAAAATTACGGATTTCCTGGTCGATGCACCACAAATATTTTGACTGTCGACTTTAGGTGAGACGCGGAATAAGGCTAATATCTGATCTAATCTTTACCGTTTTATTGAGGTTATATCTGAGGTTGCTTACAGAGTGTTCTGACACACCGTGGCTGACCCTCTCTCCTCTCGACGTGCACGTACCTGGGTTCCAACCGCGACTGCTGAACCCAAGCTCCGCCGCAGCGCTCCCGGCGCGCGGGGGCTTTCCATACTTAGGGCTCGGTCAGACTCGGTCGGTCCAGCACACTGCGATATCTCGAGGGCCAGACCACGGGAAGGGACAATAGTTGAAACAGCGGGAAATACAAACGTGCCGGGGGCACGGCCACCGTGTCTACACGACAAGGCGTCAGAGGAGAGCCGGGCGCAGCAGTGCCCGTCATGTCTACACGCCGGAGGACGCCTCTAGCATGCCTCTACGGTGACGGTGAGAATCGCCCGGGCAGCGGCCATCACCATCAAGCAGGGCGTGGCATGCCTGCTACTCGCCGTCAGCCACGTCGCCGTGGAACACTGTTCTAGAATAAGTTAAATTATGGCTCTTTTTTAGTTCAGACTTAAAAGAATAAAGGTCTATCAAATTTAAAAAAAAAGTTCACATGATTCCAAGAATTTAATTGAAATAGAGTTCTAGTCAGTACAAGCCAAATAACGTTTCAATGACATATCTTAAGCATGTCACCTACAAACAAGACAGGTGTATTTAGAATAATGCATACCACAATCAAAAATACAGATATTGATGCACACATGATTAGAGGAGAAAGAACAACTTTTCCCCTGCAACATTGAGTAAGTTACGGACAGCAAACTGAGTTGAAAAAGCGGGACGAATCAGCTGCTTCAGGAGTACAATTATGTCATTCTCTTGGGACATTGGACAACGATACCGATGCACATTCCTCCGCCTGTTTCCAGAAAGAGATGCATGAATATCCCTCAGGGACTCTTGTGTGGTAGACACCAAAAATTCTGAAAAGGTTAAAAAACATCAATTCAAACCCTTTTCAGTATTAGATTGCATCACATAGCTAGTTATGTATGTCTGGTATACGTACTTGTCAGGCAATAAAAGTCGTTTACTGTTCCTATTTTTTGATTTATTTTCATTTTCAATTGTTCACTGAAAATGAAGAAAGAAAAAAAAATAGCACATTAATAAATTTTGGGTATTGACTTACAAGTAGAGGAAAAAATTTATTGGCAAATAGACGTACATACCTTGCAAAATCAGTCCTTTCATCACTTCCGCAAACACTAAAGATTCTTTGATGCTTCTGAATCCAGTGTACTTCGATCAAAGAAAATAATCCCTGCAGTGACTCACTGATTTCAGGTTCATGGGGAAGCTTTGCATGGGCAAAGATTACATCAAGTCCAACTTGCAGTTGGTCCCATGGCAAAAGGGGTAAACCACAACATAATTTAACTATGTTGCTGACATGCAGATCAGCCATGTTTAATGCCCTTTCCTTGAAAAGCTTTAAGTCCTGCAATAAAGAGTCCTTATTACAGTTCTCCACGACAAATATTGAACAAAAACTAAAAAAAAAACCTTACATTTATATAATCATACAAAGAAGGATGCACAGGCACATTAAAAATAAAAGAAAATGCATTAGAAACTGATTCATCTCCACATGTCACTCTTACAAATTGCCATGTCACCAAAGACTCTCTCAAAAGATTGAATGAGGCACAATAAGTATCATGAGTTTCACCATCCATCATACTCCATGCCAATGGAAAAACCTGGAACAGACTTTCAAGTTAGTAAACAAGAGGAAATTAAAGCTATGTTATACTTACACATAGCCATACTTACAAATTTATCCCACCTCCCACTAATCGTACATATCTGAAAATAAAATAATCAAAATTAACAACAATACTATACATGTGGGTTCTCAATATTAGTTTTACATTGCTGGTTTGCGTTATCATTTCGGTTCACACTCTACTCGAACAGTTGGAACTTCAGTAGAAGTCATAATGCGGAACATTATAATATAAACCCAACTATGTAAACATATAAAACTGAGTCCTGACCCTCCTTAAGCCAAACAATACCCACCTTATGTTGCTGACCACCAACCAAAACTTGTGTGAGAGATATGTGAACTGAAGGGAGAATGCGAAGCATGTCACAACATGTTGGGCTCATAAAAAGGGAAACGACGGTGCCATCTTGAGCTTCCTTGAATCCTCTGTATAAAATTTCTGTGAAATCACCCACTGCAGTAATACTCCTAAACTGAGGATTTTCCAAAGCTTCAATCAATTGACGCAAGGTGTTGCACACTGGTAGAACCTCCAGACGAGCTCTTGACATTGATGGCTGGAGGCGATGGTAGGACAGTCGGTCAGCATACAGTCCATTCACATTTCTAAAAATAAAAAGATATGGCAGTTATATCAACAGATCAAAGAAAATAAGCGGCAGCTGGAAGTATAACGTAAGTTACCTTGGATTGTTAAAAATGTCATGCAACGATGCTATATCCAAACGTCTTGCTTCTTGCAACAAAGACATTCGCTCAATACGAAATGGAATATCGTCCTGATCTGGCAAATGGTTGTGCTGACCAGAAAACTTTAAATCACCCGTCCAGCGGTAATAAATGGACCGCACAGCACATCCGTCACGGAACTTATTACATCTGAAGTATATGGCTGAATCAGTGGTTTTATACCTAAAGAATATCCATCCGCTGGACGTGTAGAATAAATTAGAATTGCTCTGCCTCCCTCGCAGTGTTGAGGAATTTTCTCTCCCCCCGTCCATGTTGATGTGATTGACACGGATCGTAGATTTTCGCAGGAAAATTCTTCCGAGCACGTAATTAGCGCGTAAGCTGGCGTGCAAAGCGACTCTGCCTCTGCCAGACCGGCGACCCTTTTGTTTGTTATGAGAAACTTATTAGCCGAATATACTGATTTATGAGAAATATTTTGTCCACTTTCTGTTTTTTGTGGCTGTTGCTTGCATTGCACAGAGCAAGTTGCTTCTACCTGGCTCACAACGAAGGCATGAGAAAGGGCGACGAAGGTTTTGCACGTTCTGTGATTTTGTTCATTACGTTTAGAATAGGAGGAATGAAGAAAAGTGTTGGTTGGTGTTAGAGGTTATGTATTCAATTTGCATTGCAATTTTGTGACTAACAATGGTTCTTTTCTAAATCGCAGTTTGCTGTTGAGTAAACGATGCAGCATATGATTTTCCGTGAGGATGGGAAGCAGGATGGCTCCTCCTTTTACCACATCGGAGGTGGTTACTATTATCATTTTCATCGAGACTCTGAAAGCACAACTTACTTCCGGTGTCAAAAGTCATCTTGCTGGGGAAGAGCACTTTTCAAATTCGGCCATAGGTTTGAACACACTCAACCGCACAACCATGCACCTGATGTTCTGTACACTCAAGTCCTCACCCATAGGAACAACATTTTGAATGAAGCAAGGTCCATGACATACGTTTCATTCAGCGATATAATCAGGGCTGAAAAGAGACGGTCTGGAAAAATATTCACTTTTTTAAATCTATGTGTTTTTGTATGGTAACCTTTGGCACATCTGTAATGTAATTTGCTTTTGCAGGGTTTTGAATCCAGATGTCAGGAGTATGCTGACCTTAAGGAGTCTCCGATCAGCCATGCAGAGAGCACGAGCAGACATATTCCCTCACATTCCTGACAACCTGGCGGGGCTTTCCATGATACTTGAGGACCCTCAGTGGAGAAATATTACGAGCACTCCTGATTTTCAGGACAACATCTATTTAGGATCAACTGTTGCACAAGATGGTTCCCACAGTATTGTATTTATGAGCTCAAGATTTCTGAATTTGTTATCCACAGCTGACATAGTGTTTGCTGATGGCACATTCTTTATCACACCCTCAGTTAACGGATTTTATCAGGTTTTCACACTAGTTACTATTCACGACCACACAGTAGGTGTAACAGACAGGAAATCCAGTAATTCTAGTTGTGGAACACTGAAGAAAATTTGATCTTTTGCAGGTACTCCCACTTTGCTGGTGTTTGATGGAGAGTAAAACACAACCAGCATATGAGTCTGTACTGCTGATAATTCGGGCGCAACTTCCTTATTATAGCTTTAGAAAAGTTGTATGTGACTTTGAGGATGCAATTATCAATGCCTTTCGTGTTGTCTTTCCTGGAGTAGAAGTTCAAGGGTGCCTTTTCCATGCCGCCGATGTGTGTGACACATTTATTAGCATTTTTTTTTCTTTTCTGAATTTGTTGCTTGTGTAATATCAACATATTAAGGTGCAAATTTTATTTCCAGGCCATGGCACGATATGCCAAAGGCTCCATTGGCCTGTTTCTCATCCAAAACTTTGTGATACTGGAGGTGTTCATAAGGCTCTGCTGTGCTCTGCCCCTGCTTCCCCAAGGCCTCCTCCAAAGAGGCCTTAATGTAATTGGTACCGAAGCAATGAACTTGGGCCCATTTATTTATGGTATCTTACGTCCATTCTAAGTATATGTTCAACGGGACTGGCTGAATCATGTAAACCGAGGGACCACACTCTCTGTTTGTCAAAGCGTTCATCGAACCAACAATGCAAGGTAAACTTTGAAACAGATTAAAAGAAAGAACTCTTTACAATAGACAAACAATTAAATTGAACATGTGCATTGCTTTCAATTTTAGTGAAACAAACAATCACAGGATGAGACGTAAATTTGGAGTGCATCATCCTATCACTTATCACTTCATTCGTAAGTAAAATCCGTTAAATGTCTTCTGATGAAGTGATACCAGTGAGCAGTGAGTAGTACGTGAACCAGTTACAAAAACCATATCTCTACTCCACAGGTCAGGTGGCCATTTTTGAGCAGGACACGATTGATGATGTGTACACCCTGAGCAAAGGCCTTATTCCAACTCGTCACGGAGCTGACAAAGCCATCTCAAATGATTCATTTATAAGTCACATTACAAGAGATCTGCTGGGGCAAGCAAACCCAACTGACAGGAGCATCTTGTCATTCTTAGCTGGGGCATCTATGTCAATCAAGGGTATTGTGGATAACTGGTTTGAGTAAACTTGAGTGACAACATTATGCTAGTTGGACCGCCCGACGACTTATTAGTGTTCTTTGTTAATATGGTACCCAGGTTTTTTTTTTGCAGTATAGAAACTGTAGTTGTTCACTAAGTAACGAATCATGCAACAATATTTAGTGTGAACTTTTCTATTGTACAGTGTCTTGCTTCAGATATAGGATCTAATATGATGTATTGATCGTTCCGGAATCATTCTTTTTTCTGCTTTTTAAAATATTTCTATTTTACATCCATCCTGTTAATATATCTATGCAAGCCTCCACTAAATTTGTTGGTTACTTTTAAATGGTGTCACTAAGTCGGTTCTATTTTTTCTGATGTTCTTTACTGTGATTTCAAAACTTACAAATGTTTTGAGTGGCTTTGTTTATTGCTGTGTTTTATTTAAAAGCCTGTTGTTCCATTGGTGAAAATAAATCAGTTGATCTGCTCCTGCTGTGGTTCTTTAGAGCCTTTTCCATGGCCTGCACCATATCCTAAGAAAACTGAGAAATAGTCCCAACGTTAATGCATACTGACAATACTCTCATCTATATGATCCAATGAATTGGCTCCTCTGCCCCCTGCGATATGAACATTGCATTAAGATGACACTGGTCGTTATTTGAAAGGTGGATGTGCTAAATCTTCTTATGAAAACGAATAAAGTATGATGGTATAAAACTGTAGTTAATAATCAACGCCCTCTTCTCCTCTTAAAATCTCAGATGGATTTGATCAGATGGCTTTGTGATAAGTACCACAAAGTATTGAGTAGCTTTAATCTTTAAATACCAGTGTGGGAAAGAGTGACACACTTCCTAAATGCTGAGAAGGGGGTTCTTGGGTTTTTCTCACAACACACTGTTTGAGTAATTTTTTTAAATCACGTATTCATGAACAAGTAGAAAAACATTCATAGGTGGCAATGAAACATGCATTGATGAGGATCAGCACCATGATGATAATATAAGAATGCTGATCGTCAAGAATAAAACGAAACAAGAGCTCCAATAAAATGAAACACCATCGGAAAATTCAATCAGACCAGCTTATAGTGTTGTACGAAATTGGGATCATGTGTTGCACTGAAGATTCTCATTTGCTAGAACATTATTGTAATGCGCTGTGCACATTACAATAATGGCCAGACAGATTCTTCAGTACAGTGGCACATGATCCCAATTCCCTACAACACTATCACATATAAAAAGGGTTTCCATTTCTTCAAAAACTTTGACCTTACAAAGGACCACTAAAGTAAAATATTAGTTGCATGACTGATGAGATTCAAACAAACGAAGTAATGGCACCAGGCAAAAACAGGACAGAACATACAGTGTACAGGGATGCACAGTATTAAACTAAAAACAGAGTAAAGTTTCTCAAAGATTGATTTAGTTTTTTTTTAAGGGGGGGGGGGGGTAAAGTGAAATTTGACATTTTTTCATGCTTTTTTAGCTTCTGTTTCTGACACGATGGTCACTTTGACTTTAAAATGGACATCACCATTGGATTTTCCATATCTTTTTACCTCTTTAACATCTTTTGTTGGATGTTTAGTGACACTTTTTGAATCTGGCCTTTTTTTTTAAGATTTGGTCGACATTTGGGTTTAAATTCTTGCGCGCAGGATTTCTAAGCGAAATATTGTTTCAATAATCTGACAAAATTACCACATCTTTTTATGGTCAAAATAAAGAACACAAGGCGGCCGGATTATTTTTTTTTTGATTTTTTTTGTGATTTATCTTTAAAACTATAATCATGACTGTTTTCATGCCGCTTTTACACATTCATTTGACTGTTACTGGAGATTGAAATTTTTTTTCGACAAAAACTCTCCCTTGCCTTCTAGCTATATAAACAGTGATCATTTTGAGCTCTCACTCAAAATTCTATCTCTTACGACGGCCAAGATATCCTGCGCGCAAGATCAAAAAAAAAAGTAACTGAGAAAAACTTGTTTAAAGTTTCAGGGCCTAACCTAACCTTACGGCGATTGTACGAATAAAACCATTCCTATGTCGATTTGAGGGTGCTGTGGGTCAATTTATGGTCAGGAATGGGTGTACCATAATCCAAGGAGTCGAAAAAAAAATTAAACTGGAAATCGATTTTTGTCACTTTACCCCCCCCCCTTAAAATAAAAGAAGTACTGCGGAGTACCTTGTTACACAATTGATCTGGGCATTCTGCATCGTCGTCTGGGTCATCGAATAAAGTTAAAAAGCAATCCCTACAGATGGGGTGGCCGCATGGTAGGAATCCATCGGGATCCTCATCACGACAAACCCTGCATTCTCCCTTCCGTGTTGAGGTGGAATTGCTAGGCCCTGCCCCTGCTGGAGTTGGAGACCCGGCTGCGGCTGGAGCAGGCACTGTCCCTGCATCGGCTGGAGCCGGAGTTGGAGACCCGGCTGCGGCTGGAGCAGGCACTGTCCCTGCATCGGCTGGAGCTGGAGTTGGAGCCCAGGCTGCGGCTGGAGCAGGCAGTGTCCCTGCATCGGCTGGAGCTGGAGTTGGAGCCCCGGCTGCGGCTGGAGCAGGCACTGTCCCTGCAATGGCTGGAGTTGGAGCCCCGGCTGCGGCTGGAGCAGGCACTGTCCCTGCAATGGCTGGAGTTGGAGCCCCGGCTGCGGCTAGGGGTGCAGCGGCTGCAGACGGTAGCCCTCCATACTGCCACGGCGCAGACGGCGGCCACGGCATCGGAAGCTGGTGGTGGGGTAAGGCCATGGGGTGTCCTGATGAAGGCCCCATCATGCCAGTGTGGAACACGTTCTGCGTGACCCGATCAAGGTTTTTCCTGCCGCGCCCTCGCCGAGGCTCGTAAGGTCCCTGCATTCCTCTAGCACTTGCTAAACAAAATAAGAGAGAGAGGCACAATTAAAGAAAAAAAATCAACGAAAGTCAAAACACAGATAGAAACAGACGCACGTCTTACCTCGAACAGGGCCGATTCCCCCCCTCACGTCATGCACAGCCTGCAGTATGGTGGCCTGCAGAGTACCCGGATCGATAGGACCAACCACTAGAAATCAAAAGTTTCCAAATACATTAAAAAGAAGGCAAAAGTAAAAGAGCAAAAGAGAAAGAAATTGAAGGAGGCAGACAAACAAAAACACTTCGAAATAAAAAAGAATAAAAATACTATGAGTATCGACATGAGAATAAATGCGCAGAAGCAGCGCAGTCGCAATGCCGTCTGGGAAGCTGCAGTTTCTGACACAGGTCTCACTTTAAGTTGAAATAAGCACCGTTGTTAACAGAGGCAGTACAACAAGAATTTTTTGGAAAGGAACAGAAAAGTGAAGAACGCATAAATCTAATCCTTTGAAGCTAAATGAAGGCTTCGAGGGTTTAATGTTGGGATGAGAAGCTGGGAGAGACAGACTTACCTTGCTGCGGTGCAGGCATGTGGGGTGGCATGGTCCATGGTGGTGGTGAGGATGTCGAGGGAGTTGGAGTGATATTGGCAACTGTTGGGCTTCCAACAGGGCCTGTAAACAAGCAAAGGACCAAGTTGACCACATGCTCTCATTCATAGGTGTCCATACGGGGACCCTGTAAGCGGTCTACCCACTGTCAAAATAAAAACTTGTTGCGACAGACATCACAAATGAATGGGGCATCAATATGGAAAGACCGAGCAAATGAAATTCCCCGTTGAATCAAATTGAACTTTTCTGAAGGCTGTGACAGAGTCACATGATGTTGGAGGGAGGATACATTCCTTTGAAGCTAAATGAAGGGTTCGAGGGTTTAATGTTGGGATGAGAAGCAGGGAGAGACAGACTTACCTTGCTGCGGTGCAGGCATGTGGGGTGGCATGTGGGTTGGCATGGTCCATGGTGTCGAGGATGTCGAGGGAGTTTCAGTGATATTGGCAAATGTTGGGCTTCCAACAGGGCCTGTAAACAAGCAAAGGACCAAGTTGACCACATGCTCTCATTCATAGGTGTCCGTACGGGGACCCTGTAAGCGGTCTACCCACTGTCAAAATAAAAACTTGTTGCGACAGACATCACAAAGGAATGGGGCATCAATATGGAAAGACCGAGCAAATGAAATTCCCCGTTGAATCAAATTGAATTTTTCTGATGGTAGTGAGAAGACTCAGAGTTGGAAATAGGATCTAATTGTTTGAAGCTACAGTTAAATGTTGAGAACAGAAGCAGAGAGAGGGAGAATGAGTCGGTCATACCTTGCTGAGTGAAGGACATGTAAGCAGGGTTGTTCCATGAGTGTGTCGATGCTGCAGAGGTTCCACCTTGCTGGGGCAACACGGTCTGGTTGGAGGCATACTGCCAGAGTTGGGCAGCAGTTGGGCCTACAAACAAGAAAAAGAAAACAGCATTAATGACATAGTCCCACTCAATGCAGAAGGATTGCATTCCAAAAGTGTTACAGGTAGTGCTTCATTGGGCACAAAAGAAGAAATAAATAGATAATAAAATAAAGAAGGGAGGACAACGACTACGCATCCAATCCACGCATCCAATCCATAATAAAGGCACAGTTAGAGGAATAGGAAAAAATAAGCAATGTGTGCCTCACAGGATGTATATCAGTGGCATCTTGCAAAGCTACCAAATTATTAAATGAATGATGTACAACGACTGACAAGATTAGAGCAATGAGGAACCATCAGAGCAAGGTGTCTACGGAACAAAGATACCACATAAGTTTTTTGAAATTTGAGGAAGAAAGTTTTTGATGACAAATACTGTACAAGGGAGAGAGGCTTCTTACAAGGAAAGAATTAGACCTATGAAAAGAGAGCTCTAGGGAGGAAAGGGGAGAACCACCGAGCTTGGGCCTGAGGAGCAATTCAGGGTCACTTTGAAGGTGACGAATAGACGAATGAAATACTGAGCTTGCTGATCTAACAAGGCGTAACATTGTAGGGACTACAAGGTATGCCTGAGCCTGGTCTGCAGGAGAAGTGACTGAAGATTGTTAACCTCTGCAATCACAAAGGTAATGTTAAATTTTCACAATAAAAGTGTCTTCTACAACCTTGGAGCCGAGGCATCTGAGCCAACGCCAGCTGCTGGGCGACCTGGCGAGCCTGGGTTCGGACCTGGGCCTCCGGAGAATCGACCCGTTCTGAGACATTAGAACACAGGGCGACCGGAAATTAGAAAGACGCAACCAAACAATCCAATATCAAATCATGATGAAGGCGATTTGGAGGGAGCCCTGAGGGGGCAACCAGTGCCAATCTAACAGTCGCGCACGCAAGGCGGGAGAAAGCAATGCTGTGGTTAGGAACGGCGCAGCGATGACAAATCCAACTGCATCACATGCCACAATGCAAATCAACCCACAGAATAGGCAGCTTTTCCATCAGATTCGATGCCACCGTCGAGGAAATCTTGACTTAGCTCGCCACGAGGAGGCATAAAGGTGCATCAACTCGCATGAGGGAATCAATTCCGCCAGTTCCGCCCACAGAAAAACCGGACAACGGAATGGGCAAGAAAGACTGCGTCGACGAAATGTAACGGATTGAGTTACTTTTATGAGATCTGCCAGCGCCATACATCAGATAATCGACTCGCCACCTACCTTCCTCGGCGCGGTGGGGATCAGAGCTCATGATGGACGCAACCGTTCCCGACGATGGCTGAACACAGAAGAACAGTCCAGTTCACCGAAGTCCCAGCCAGGGCATGTTACAGCAGGAAATGAAACAGGTGCGTCCATGGTGACCAACTGTTAAGAGGCAGTAACGGTAGGGGTGGGCGGTTACTGGATTTTGAAACCGGTTAACGGTTATTGATATTAACCGGTCTTTTGCCGGTTAACGGTTATTTTGAAATAACCGGTTATTTTAAAATAACCGGTTATTTTCAAATAACCGCTTACTTTAAAATACCACAGGTTCATTTTTATTTTTGATAAAGTTGCGAAAGAAATGGAAAATTGTAGCTGTGTATGGCGGATGCCGGTTCACTAATAGTCTCTGACCGTCGGGCTTGACCAAAAAGCCTTTTAATTCAGCTGAGGACGCCAATTTTGCCAAAGAACTTGGCCTGGTAGACTTTCCACCGCATCAAAATCATAACTTCGTCCTTTCACAGGAATGGCAGTTTTACAGTAGTTTTATTTCGGAGGAGGTTAATTGATATTAACCGGTTACACCTATAACCGGTTAATAAAAAAATTTCTAACCGAAAAACCGGTTAGTTAAATTAACCGGAAAATTAACCGGTTAACCGGTTAACCGCCCAGCCCTAAGTAACGGTAGCGGTACGTTCACTTGCTCGCGGATTCCAAAAAAAACCAATGTAAATTGAAAGACTCGAATGATTCCGAATCTGTAGGACATTAGATAGGACACAAGAGCACTAAGAAGGAAATAACACTAAGAGTACACAATAGCCGTGCACGAATTCCTAGGTTGTCAGCAATTCTGAGCCTGCCCAAGAGCGGAAGCAGCATCCGAGGACAGGGGTGGGGCGAGAGCAACCGTCACACGACAAATTTGAACAGCAACACTTTATTCAATAGTTCTGAAGACCAAAAACAATTTTTAATAAAACATCAAAACCAGCAATTTAAAAAAAGAATAAAAAATAATAATGTAAAAAATAATTACATGGGAGAGAACTTGAAGTATCCAACCCAAACTCCATCACCCCCTTGCCAAGGACTGGACTCAAAGGAGGTCGCAGAGAAGGGAAAACAAATTCACAGCACCTATTCCTCCCTACATTATTGTTTGGCGAAGAATCACAAATGTTTTCAAAGTACGTATTCTTCCCTTAGTAAGGATTGAGATTAACTGGAGCAAGGTGTGATAATGACTAATGATAAGAGTGACAAGAAATAACAGAGCAGAGCAAGATCAGAAAAAAACATCAATGTCAAACAAGATGACTAAAAATAGAACAAACATAAGTTTTTGAGACATGGCAAATTGAGAAAGAGAAATTAACGGGGCCTTTTCACACACACACGTCACTAGAACACCAACATCAAGACCAGACCAACAAAACGCATGAAAAACTACAAAAATATTTAAAATGGGAAAGTAAAAGTTATAAGGTTTAACATATCAACTCCACTGGTCTACCTACACAAAGTTAACTCAGAAACATGATAGCATAACTGCGTGCTGACAACATACATGGTTTTTATTCCAACTCTCACCAACAAGTAAGACAATGTCTCATGAGACTGGGAGAATTTCCTTTGCCCCCAACAGGCTTGATAGCAAAAACAGGAGTTTAGGTTTGGAAATGAACTCATAGAAAATCAAACAGAGACGCATTTCCTGTTAACATATTGAGACGAATATTGGAGTATTATTATGGTTATCTTCTTTGTCTTAAAACAGAAACAGACAGAATGCGTCGCCTGTTGTGCGCCTTTCAAAGCAGATGCTTGGATACAAGTCTCACAAACGAATCAAGTAATGAGCGTAGTACAACAAAAGCACATGCATGTACAGACAGAAAGACGAAAAGTCACACATCAGCAAGTGAATCATTCCAATGAGCACGAGGAAAGAGAGACTAAGAATGATATGTTGTTGCATTGAAAAAGAAAAAGAAAAGGAAAAAAAAAAGGAAGAAGAAGAAGACGACGGAGAAGAAGATCCAAATCTATGGCGGCTCCCTCCAAACACCACAAAGTAGATACTCAATGGTCGAGTCCAATCAAAGTGGCCAAAGAAAGAAAGAGAAGCAAATTGCTGGGTGCTCAAAGATGACACTTCTTTCAGCTCATGCTTTCGCAGAAACAGGAATGCTACACTTAACTTTTAACATTAAGCTCCACACTTTTCATACCTTTCCAAGTGCGGTAGATGGACTGGGCAGGTCACGGAGTGCTGGAACAAACTCGACCATCACCATCAGGAAGCCGAGTAACGGCAGGAACTAAGGAAGTTCACAGATTCCTACACACAAAGAAACACGTTTCTTACTACCACAAAACCAGAGTAGATTAACTGTGAAAAATCCTAAAGCAGGCACAAACAAAAGTGACCATTTCAATTTGAGAGTCAAAAGTATGCTTTGGGGTAGTTGTGAGTCAAGACATTAAAGCAGATAAACCTTGCACGCCCACATTTCCATATTGTGGTAGCAAAGGCTACAGAAACTGAAAGCAAGAGTACGGTTGGCATTCAACCAAATCAGACTGGTTTTTTGTACGCATGAGGAGACAGCCAAATGGTTAGACTCAAAATGGAGTGTTCCTTTGAAACAAGACTAGTGAGTTGGTAATTGTTGATCAATAAGCTTACTGGCTGATTGGACTGCTTACCGTGAAACGGGGTAATTTCGGGCACCCGGGGTAATTTCGGGCATCTCTGCCCGAAAGCATTGCGATGATGCTGCCGTCTAGCGGCGACCTCGGAGGCTTGTCCCGTTGCGCGCATCGCATTCGCCACACTTAAAACCGTCGGATCATTCCTCTTGAGACCAAACACATCCAATCTTTTCGAGATACAGTGATTTTCGTATTTTACACTATTTACCTAAATTCAGTGTATGCGTGAAAACTTCAACTGGCAATCCAAACCTGTTCACAAACGGTGCTTAAGGTATTTTTTATTCGATTTGGACATGTTTTGAGCATGCTGTGTCAAATTTTCAATCACCTGCGGCAAATAGTATGGTAAATAGGGGCTCAAAACTAAAAAAAATTGTTACTTTTAGGGGTAATTTCGGGCACTGAAATGGCATGCAAGGGCAAGCAGGGTTGTTCTGAACACTTTAAATTTCGCAGGGCTAGAGTGGTGTTAGCTTCTTCCAGCTCTTTAGAGCTCTTCTGAAAGATGGAGATAATCCATTAACACAGATAATACTCAACTGCCTCATCAGTCGCTTTGTGGAACTTTGACTATTATAAAATTGGGCCAAGGCTACATCTGTACTTCTTATGTGTAGTATGTACACATCCTATCTTAGTGTCAATTATTGGTTCGTGACTAAAATTTTATCATGTTTACCGGGACTTTGACTTTGAGAACGGCCGCATGGCTTGCCGGGTTGCTACGGAATGCAGAGTTTTCCAGAAAGCCCCTGTATCTTCCCAATTGTGCATAAGACTTGCCTCCCATGTACGTCAGTTTCAAGAAGAAGATCCACGACTTATCTTCGCGTGATATAGTGTGGCTTGAGTTGTACCATTATCAAAACCAAAAAAGGATAAAGGTTCAAGGTTAGACGTTCAACAAGAAGCGTCCTAAATAGCTCCACCCCACTCTCCCAAGCATCAAACTATTTGTTCCAATCATGACTCCAAATTATGTATAAATGACCACCCCCTCCACCCATCCCTCCACATCTACATCCTTAAGAATTTCACATTTTATCACATAAGCTCAAAAGAAAGAGACAATTATTGATTTTGAGACCAAAATCAGAACGACAAGTCGTTTTTTCCTGGGGTGCCCGAAATTACCCCAAAACACGGGGTAATTTCGGGCACTGCTTTGGGCCCTCCACTGTAAAAACGGTAAAGCGTAAATATCTGGAATTAGCGTCAAATTGAAGCTAAAGGTGGGTAGATGATAAATTTTAACCCTCAGGTCCATGGCAACACCACGACCTTCACAATTTTAAAAATACCTCTCAAAAGTGCCCGAAATTATCCCGTTTCACGGTATGATAGGATAGGATAATATCAGTATGCGAGCAGTAAGGACAAATGTCCAGCAAACACTCCAAATTGGGTATATCTCAAATAAGGACAAAGTGACAATCTAGAAACTTCCGAACAAAGCACGCATAGGTCAATCACATGGAGTGAGGGGAAACAAACTCAAATACAGCAGCAATTGTGGAAACAAGAGTCCCAAGGGAGAGGGGCGAGTCCATTCCGCAAGCAGCCATTCAGGTGTATCAGCTGATGCAGAAAACCCTCATTTGGGTGTATGGACCTATTCCAACAACATTGTTGGAGAGCCATGGACACGGGCATGCGCACTTTGATCATGAGGTATGCCACAGCAAGCGCAGCAGATCTTGATCTCCCTTTCAAGCAGTGAATGAGTACTCTACCTGGAACAGACAGGACCACCAGTATTTAAACCGGATGTCCCACCCAACACCAAGTCACAAAGTGGTCTGGCACATAAGTCCTTGACTCACCTCCAAGTTTGACACCTCGTTCGATGAACTCAGCTGCAGCATTGAAGTGTTGAAAGATGTTGTAATAGGGTTCATCTAGAATGGGAAGCCCCATGTAAACAACACCTCAGTCCGCATAATATTGGGCTCCTGTAGCCACCATGCCAGGGATATTTCCTTCAGAAGCATTCAGGACGTGAGTCGAGTCACTCCCAAGTGGATCACATACAATTTATTCGTTGCAGTCGCCCTGCAACCAAACACAATAAGTCGTGTGACACCGAAACACAGACACCGCGTTAAATCACACCTCGTATCCTTACGCGTCCCCGACGAGCAGCTTGGAGTACACCTCGTCACAATCAACGCCTACGGACTGTCGGTCGAATCCGGTGGATAGGCCCTCGAACCCCGGTAGGGGTCGCACAGCGGTACTGGTCGAGTTGAGAAGATGAACTGCATGTTCAACATTAACCTCCGGTGACAAAGAAATCAAGCCGGAAGCGACCTGAGAACGAAAATTACGAAAAGATCGGTGAGGTTATGTCGTACGCTATTCTCACAATATCGGCAGAGTCCCTGTCAAAGTATTTCTTACGTTCCGTGCCATCCTCGTAGAGCGCGTGACTTGGTGCCCACGATGAGGTATGTAAGTCCCAAGAAAATGAAGTCAAGCAGATGCGCACGCAAAGCACGGAGCAGAATGGTATGGAGGAACGGGTCAGGCCCAGCGGGATAGGGCCGGCGAACTACCTTTCGCGGCGGCAGTTGGTAGTTGCTCCGCCCGCCACCTCGCGGCGCTCGCGTCGTTATGGCTCTGCTCTGGCCGCTGGGCGCCTTTGCCAGCCACAGTGAGGCATGGACCGGGGACGGTTTTTCGGCTTTAGGTCCTAAACCGTTCAAATTAGAGGGGTAGAGTAAGCGAGGCGATTGTAGGTCTCAGTTTAAGCTACAATCGGCTCGCTTAGTATACCCCTCCAACTTCAACGGTTTAGGAGGTAGCAGTGGAAAACCATCTCCCTCCGGTACCTCCAGCTAAATCTGGCTATATCTTTAGCAAGCCTTAAATATAACATTTTTGCATAAAATTTTAGCAACCTAAAAGTAATTTTTGCCGTTATAACTGGTAGTTTTTTTTTTGGGTTGTCGTTATAGTTGCTATGAAGGATGTGTTTCGTTTTTGGTTGTGATAACGGTACTGACACAATGGTAAGAGAAATATTCTATTCAGTAGGATAATTTTGTAATATTTGGAAGAGCATTGTGATTAAAATATAAAAATATACTATGATAAGTAATATGCAAATGAAACATGTTCATTGTGTGGAAAATACACTAAAACAGGCCACACAATATGATACAATAAAACTCAATTATTAATTAATTCAAATATTATTTTTAAATGATAACTTATGTTCTGTACTAGTGCTCAAAACACCATAGTTGACAATCATATATTATGTATGATTTGAAAATGATCTGTGGAATATTTGCAAATATTTACCATAAGGAACACACGATTAGCTGTGTTTAAATTGAGTGTCAGTACCGTAACCACAACCAAAAACGAAACACATTCTTCATAGCAACTATACCGATCAAACGACAACCGCCAAAAAAACTACCAGTTATAACGGCAAAAATTACTTTTAGGTTGCTAAAATTTTATGCAAAAATGTTAAATTTAAGGCTTGCTAAAGATACAGCCAGATTCAGCTGGAGGTACAGGAGGGAGATGGTTTTCCACTGCTACCTCCTAAACCGTTGAAGTTAGAGGGGTTTACTAAGCGAGCCGATTGCAGCTTAAACTGAGACCTACAATCGCCTCGCTTACTCTACCCCTCTAATTTGAACGGTTTAGGACCTAAAGCCGAAAAACCGTCCCCGGTCCATGCCTCACTGTAGCTGGCAAAGGCGCCCAGCGGCCGGAGCAGAGCCATAACGACGTGAGCGCCGCGTGGTGGCGGGCGGAGCAAGGTCCAACTGCCGCCGCGAAAGGTAGTTCGGTTTTCGTGCATAGCCGTTCCTCCATACAATTCTGCTCCGTGCGCAAAGTAAATGGTACTGGAGACCTGTACACAGCGCTTGACAGACGAGAGAGAAACGAAGGTAGCAGAAGTGACTGTGGCCCGTGGCAAAGATAGTGGCAGACAGCATTCCGAGAACGACGATCCAGAAGGCAGTGTGAGGCTGGGCGATCTCGGTTCGTTGTTCGTTTGTTTCTTTCCGTTCGATTGTATCGATAGTTGCGTAACGGCAACGGCAAACGGCAACAACTCGCCGCGGCAGCAGACGACGAGGACGAACGAAGAGTCAGAGTACTGGAAGGCACGGTAAATAATTTAGAAACGAAACAACATTTCTTCTTGAAATATAACAGACAAAACAGCTCCGCTCCCGACAATAAACGCTGCACCAACGATATTACAATGTGCCACCAGTGTAGTGCGATGCAAGAATGTGTGACAGAAGACGGTTGAGAAGAGACCGTTGGGGGTTTGTGTTTCCTTTTCACGATCATTTGCTTTCCATCACGACTAGTGAGCGACACGCAGCTCTTCGACGTTGAAAATATCATAGGACATCGTAGAGAATGTGTACACGTGAGAGCGTTCCGTGGTTAAGAGAGGCAACTATCACCTCGCCGTGTGCTGGAGGGTTATGTTTTGCTTCACCTTTTAGTGCTTCCAGACCTCAGATCGTGTCACGTGGTTCAATGAACTTGTGGAAAAATGGAGACCTGCTCTGTTTTACATGAGATCACTCTGTTTTACTACGGTGGGGGTCAAGATGAATTCGCACTCGTAGAGATGTTATTTGCGATGATCTATGAGGTTTGGTTACCATCTGATTGTTGTCAGTCCATAGATCTTTGAGTGCAAGTCTACAGGATGGATCGGCAGAATGCATTTAACAAACAAGTGTGGGGCTCAACAATCATCACTGGGGCGACTTTATTTTAGCAACTCCAGGACGTTGACTGCACTTACCAAACTTCCAATTTTCGACCTTCAACACTGTCTTCGTGAAAGTGCCCACATCAGTTTCATTGCTAGAGTGATGATTTGGATCAAGATGAATTCGCACTCGTAGAGATGTCATTTGTGATGATCTGTGAGGCTTGGTTACCATCAACGCTGACTTCATGAAAGTGTCGAGATCCGTTTCATTTCTTGTGCCATGGTTTTTCCCTGTGTGAATGTGAAATCAGACCGCATCACAGGGCTAGTCCGGAAGGTGTACCAGATCCCCAGCTTCATCTCTAAATGCCTGTTGATCTGATTTATTTGGTTCTCAAAGTAAACAAATCGGTAAAGGAAGGTATAATATAGTAAGTGCCCTCTCTAGGATAAGAGCAATTTGTGCATACGCTCTCAACTATTGCCTTACACTCAGCTTTGCTTTAGCGGCCACTACAGTCCCATATGCCTCTTGGGCATGTAGGACTGTAGCAGAGATAAATACTAGCTGTACAGAGATGTGCGGCTTCCGTGGTGGAGCTCGTCCTATGTCTGTTAGAGCCTGTGATTGGTCGGCGGAGGGGCGCGCTCTGATTGGCTGCCGCTCCCCCCACCCCTCCAGGTAGTAGCTTGCGCCAACCGTTACCAGATTCAAACGAGGTATGTTGACAGTAGGCGTTATTCTGACTATAACATCATTTAAGGTGCGGTGTTTGTACTTAAATAATTGTTCTGTGTGTTCCGGTGAACATTTTAAGCCATCCGGATGTGTGTTAAAAGAGATGGGATGATTATTCTCATGCAAAATACGGCGTCGGTCAGGCGTCCTCTGCAGGTGCCTATTTTGCGATTGATTTTCTTGGGACAGAGTCTCTTGAACAATTCCAGAGGCTGTGAAATAGTGAAATAGTAATTGTGACAGTGCTTTTGTGCGTGCGCCGTGGTCTGAAGCGTCAATTGTGGTCGCCAAGTTGCGTGCCGAGTTAAGGCTATGACAGCCGTCCCTAACCTGCAGCACGGTCTCATTTGCTGTTGATTTTAAGACTTTTGTGTACTTTTTAATGCGATTTCAGGCGATTTTATTCGCACCGAAGGTCGCTCAGTTGCTTTTGTGTGCGTATGGTTGCCATACGTTCCCGTTAAAACTGATAAATTGAGTCTCTAATTGAGGCTGTCATAGGCGGACTCGGCCCGTCACTGGGCGTCCTTTGCTGTTGATTAATAGACAATTGGCTTGGTTTTGAGTCGATGTGTGGTTTCCTTATGTTCTTTGAGGGTAATTTTGTTGCTTTTGTGTGCACTGGGCTACTGTTCAAACTGATCGACAAGGGTAAATGGCTGTCAAATTGGTGCCTGTCGCAGCTTCTCACACCCAGTTAGTTGCTGTTCCTTTTCAGAATTTTTGTTCAATTCAGTTTCGTAGTGTTGTTTTTGTATCCATCGTATTGGATCCTTTGCCTTTGTGGCATATACTGGAGGTCATACGTCAGGGCGACGTTGCTCAGAAACTTCACCAGGACCGGTCTAGAGATGTTTGTATGTGTCTTGGTCGTCTCATGAATTTTAACTCTGTTACAGCAGGTGTCTCCTTGTCGACTTCGAATCGCTTTCCTGCCGCTTTCTCCAGGTCCTAGTACAGTGCAGATGTCCAAATGCTGTCAGCGCTGTCACCCCTGAGATCATTTGGACATTTGCATTGCGCCTGGACTCGCATCGCTGCAAAGGATGGATGTCAGCAGTGATGTCACTCGTCACATAATTTTAAATTCTGTGCTCTGCTTTGCTCTGCTTGCATTGTTGATGAATAAATAAAACTTTAAATAAATGAATCATGCTGTGTAGTCACGCTCATTTAGGCTGCCTTTCCAAACCTTGATACATGCATTATTTGGCCCTCGTCTGTAGTTAGCCACCCCCAACAGCCCAGCCCCCTGGCCCCTTGCTGCTGATTCGACTGCATCGTTGCATCTCTCCCTTTCCCCTGTTTATCTTTAGTTAGGCATCCCTACCAGCCCCAAGACACTGTCTCCCTGACATAGTCAACATTTTGCCCCCAGACTCAGTTATTGGTCTGTTAGGCACTTAATGGTTTTAATGCTGTTATGATCCTGATCCCTGTGGGTCCCTCCTCCCAACAGGTGCTGGGAACCTGAAAACTTGACGGTCCTGCTCAGCTCCCCCTCCTCAGGAATTCCCTGGTGCTGCCATAGTGAGGGCCCCCATCCCCTTGCCCTTTGCTCAGTGAAGAGGAAGGAAGGAAACTTGGATCTGTCCTACTTGAGACATAAACTTTAAGAGCATCTCTAGTGAGGGCCCCTATCCCCTCTCTCCCTCCGCTCTGTGGTATGTAAAAGTCACTTATCTCCTAGCTTTATTCAGTGATACCCATGTCTAAGATTCCCGTCTGACCGGGTCAATTTCGTTAAGGGATTGCCCTTTGTTACGGGAACCCGATGGCTTTGGATCCTGTGTGCTAGAAGGGATTCTCGGAGCTGCGGGATCCCCTGTCCGTACGGGATCCTGCACGTTGCGGGATCCTCTGCGGACAGGATCCTGTAACGAAATTTGGCCGTTGGGACAGGATCCCCTGAATCAGAAAGGACACCTGTGTGGCGACACCGGATCCCCTGTCCCTAAAAGGAGTACCTGTAGGACGAAAAGGGATCCTTCTTCCCTAAAAGGAGAACCCGTTTGTTCACAAGGGATCCTTCTTCCATTAAAGGAGCACCCGTGTCCAGAGCGGTCCCGTGTGGCGAATTGGGATCCCGTGCCGCTTGAAAGGCATGACTTGAGGTGCAGCCGTTCCGCCAACCTGGCGAAGTCAGACCACTATCTGTCCTCCCATGGTGAAGGGTGACGTATCATAGTCAAAAGATGTAGGCAGTCGAATTGCGACCCGACTATCCCACACATTAGGGGAGCGCGTGCCTCTCAACCCAACGAAATTCCTAACCGTAGCTTCCATCGAGAAGTAAGTCCGTAAAAACGATACTAGCGCCATCTAGCGAATCGGAGCGCTTATCGCCCTAGGACAACGTTACGGGATCCTTGAAGCGCTGGCGGGATCCCGCGACATCGGTACAGGATCCCTGGAACGCTAGCGGGATCCCGCGACAGCGGTACAGGATCCCTGGAGAGCTAGCGGGATCCCGCGACAGCGGTACAGGATTCCTGGAGAGCTAGCGGGATCCCGCAACAGCCGTACTGGATCCCTAGAGAGTTAGCGGGATCCAGCGACAGCGGTACAGGATCCCTGGAAAGCTAACGGGATCCCGCGACAGCAGCACAGGATGCCTGGAGAGCAAATGGGATCCTGTAAAGGAGGCCGGGATCCCGTGAAGTAGGACGGGATCCCGGTAGCTCTTGCGGGAATTTTAGACATGGGTAGGAGTGCTGTGAACTCAAAGGTGTAAGGGTGATAGGCCCATTGTTCAAATCCTCATGAGGGAGCATTCAATGTAGGGAAAAAATGCTAAACCATCTCAGTAAAAGTAAGGAACTGTAATGTGTTGTCAACAAGCCAAATCGTTTCTCTAAAGCGGTTTTGAATGCTCATTTTAAAAAAAAAAGACTGATATATCACAGTAATTATTCCCGCAGTAAAGTACTCAATTAAAAATGCAGTAGAGCCTTTAGCTCTGAATAGGCAATTAACTGAGCTAAGCTATAACTGGCTGTTGTCACCCTGTACATTGTTTCTTAGAACTACACCTCTCCTTCTCCTTATAAATTAATACTGATGACCTTCCTTATTGTTGTAAATTAGTCCTGATGACCTGCCCTTTTTTTTTTACTGTCACAATAATAATAGCCAATAATAATAAAAATAAACTGAATTGATTTTTATTTAACTTGAGTGGAGCAGATGGCAAAAGTACTTTCATTACCAAGGTTAGTCCTTCAATTACTTTAGAAAAATAAAATTGTCTTAAAATACAGAATAAAACAGGTTTTTCATATGAAATGTCCAAAAATTAAAGTCACATAGACTAGGCAATGAATAGACATGAACATAACTAAAAATTAATTTACACCCACCCCAAACTGCTGGGAGAACCGTTCCAACTAGTTGCCCATAATATGGCACGAAGTTACGCAGCTTCTGAAAGCAGCCTCATGATGCCACATTATATAGAACAGCACTTTGGTTGTGCTGGTCACCAGAGATGCTGCCTATGATGAGGAAGTGCTTGGGTTTGGTTCATGACACAGAAAATCTTTTACTTCATAAACGCCTAGAAGCACAAATACCTGCAACAAGAGAAAATATGGGCATGATATTAGAATAATGAAAGTTAACAGCAAGAATCACTACAGAAAAAATCATTATTGGAGAGGGATATTATATTTTATTATTATTATATTATTATATTATATAGAAGATTTCCATGCTAATTTTTAGAGTATAAATCAGACAAGGCACTGATTCTAAAAATTAAATGTAGTACTGGGGATAATTTATTTTTTGTCGTTGGAGAGACCATTTTTTCGAAAAGAACACTTATGATCGTTCAGTGAAGTCTCAGTTCGGAGGTACAGCAGGTGTTCTTTTTTTACCCGAGCCTGGAGTGTACTTTTCTTGCCCAACGTACCCCTATCCTTGGATAAATTAGAATCATAAGTAAATAAATGTCAGAGTCATAGGCATGCATGAGCAGAAACCAAGGGAACAGCACAAATTGCGTAGTATATACTCTAAATTTTTTGTAAGCATGGAAAAAATGATGATTCCAATAAAACATGATATTTTATTTTACAAATGTGGAAGTGAAAGAATGATTGACATGTACTTCTGGACTCGTCAGGCACCTTGAATCGTGTTTATGAGTCCAAAGAAGAGGGCTGCAATGAGTCCAAAAAGTCTGAGGAAGAGGGTACGTTTCTAATTGCAATAATTCCTAATGCTATAAGGTGCATATATGCATTATTTTATGACAAAAATTATCTCACTTACAGAACAAACACTGCAAAACCCGCAAAAAACGAATTGGGAGAATAAAAAAGGTAGAGAATCGGAGAGGATTCAAAAAGCATGGGGCATGGATTCATAAGACTCCCACCCAGAGCACCCCAGGTATTAAGAACATGATCCGGTGAATTTAATTTCCAAATTGGTTTTCTTTATCAACTGTTTATACTTTTATGACAGAGACTAATGCATCACTTGGAGAATCCCTCCTTTCCCAGGCAGTATCCTCCACTGATGCCTCTGTGGGGGCAGCTGCCTCTTCAATGTCCAGCACAACACCCCCTATTCAGGACAAAATAGTGCTGCAGAGACTGCAACAGAGTCATCACTCCTATTGACTACTCCGCCACAATTTCCCAGACAGGTATGGTCGCAATGTCTACCTTCAAATACTAAATACAAAAACCTTGAGAATTCTTACCAGTATATTCTGTGCAGTTCCCCTCCTTCAGTGGTGATACACCACGCAACTCCAGCACTTCCTTGAGGCTTCCCAATACAGAACCAGGCAATGTGGAAGTGCTCCTCATGGTTTCACACTTGTTGACATCAACAACCATACCAACATCGTTAGGTTGTCATACGCAGATCTCCAATTCTACAAGTCATCTGGAAGAGCAACAAGAAACAGGCAAGCATTAGTATCATTATTTAATAACATGAACCAGTGCATTTAATTTCTAAATTGTGTTTCTTTATGAACTGCTCATGATTTTCAATAACAGATACTAATGCATCACTTGGAGAATCTCTGGGGCCCAACCTTCTTTCCCAGGCCGAACTCTGTGTGACAACCGCAGGAGAGTCCTCCACTTTGAGTGAAGCCTTTGGGGAGACAGATGCTTCTACGAATGTGTGGAATCACATAAGTTGTGTCCCAACTAACCCAATAGGAATTCAGACTCCCATGCTCAAACCACCAACCAAGGTGACCATAGAGACACTTCTTTTAAATTAAATGTGGTCGAGATGTTTCGCTTTACTAATTACAACCAATTGTGATATTACTTCTTTGTAAATAAGAAAAAAAATTCTCACAATTTCAGACTATAGGATTGAAGAGAGTTCTCTTACCTAAAAAACCACAATGCAACTCAGGAGCTGTCATGAGCCCTCAAAAGCTTGTCGTGAGAACCAAAGAGGGGGATGTTGACGTTTTTAAAATACCTGCAAATGGCAACTGCCTCTTTTTGTCCATGAGTCACCAGCTGTTTGGATACACCGTCAATTCACCAGAACATATCAAGGGTGCAATGAAGCTGCGATCAACTGTATCAAACTTCCTGTTGAAGCACTTGCCACTGTTCTTTGAAACATTGAGGGCTGAAGTGGAATATAGGGGTGCCAGATATAGCACCACTGATGAGGAAGTACCTGAATCCATTAAAAACCGTTTTGATCAACAACAAAGGCAGGAGGTGGGTTTTCTCTCTTCGCTGCAGAAGATAGTGAAGTACCTACAGGACTTAAAGATCTCTGGCCAAATTTGGGGTTGCCACGAATGTGTGATGAGTGTAGCGGACATCTTTCAAGTGGCAGTAGAAATTCACGTTGGAGGAGCCACAAAAATAAGAGTAGCCCCAAGAGAAGGTGAAGCTCTGAACACCGTGCATATTTCACACAGGAGGTACAGTGCAACAACTCCATATCCAGATCATTATGACTCTGTTGTGCATGATGGAATCCCTGGTAAGTTTTCTGAAATGAAAAAATAAATTAGTTCTTCAAATCAAGTAATATGAATTGATGCAACTTTCCACTTACACAGCTTTCAGAGGAGTGCATACTTACGATGAGACACTGATGATTCCGAGACAACATTCAGCACCTAACAACCACATACCAGCGGAAGCCTCTGCTGTAAGTCAACCTGTGTCAAGTTGTATTGTATGGTCACTATGACTGTCTTAAAATACTTGTATAATAATAGCAATGTTTATAATTCTCACCTGTATATTCTGTTCAGATCTCCTCCTTCAGTAGTGACTATGGTGATTGCAACTCTGGAGTTTTCATGAGGTCTCCTGATACAGTGCTGGGTCCGTTAAAGATGCCCCCCATGGCAACTTCAACACCCATGCCGCAGAACTCCACTTCTAAAAGTCACATGGAAGAGCAACAAGAAACAGGCAAGCATTATTTCTATTACTTATAATCCTTGATAGAGATGTTCACATGTGAACAATAGAAATACATCCTTATCTTATGCATTAATTTTTTTAAAATTCCAGATCCCATGACTACGGCCTTGCCAGATGCACCATCATTAACATTGTTGTCAGATGTTACCCCTTTGGCATCGTGGCAAGAAACTGCAGGACCCACAAAACTCAGTTTTGAAAGAACCCAAGAATTTGGAACAAGTTTTACAGACACACAAGTAACAGGTAAGATAATTTATCCCCATAAAATTCAACATTGCCCACAAATATTTTCTCATCCTATTAATTAATTTCCAAAAATTCCAGATGCCATGACTACGACAACAACACCACTACCACCACCTCACCACAAACCTGACCCAATCAACTCAACACCTTCCCCACACAGAATAAGTGATGCATTGGAAGGGCTTCTCCTGCTCCAAAATAGGACAAGAACTCCATGCACTCCAATGAGAGCCCTGAAGTCTCTATGCCCCAAACCAGCGTCTTTGCCCCTTCAGGACATTCCGCACTATCAACCAGTGGTTCCTCACCAAAACTCCACACTGAAACCATCCACCAAGGTGAGCTGCATGAATGCCTTTTGAGATACTGGATACTAGTAATAGTTTCAATGTAGCTTTTGAAAATCTAAAATAATTTCAGACTTTGGGAGTGAGGAGAAAGAGAAACAACAGCAATGTACCAACGAGTCGTAAACCATCACCATCAGTCCTGAGGCCTCTATGTCCCAAACCGTCTTCTTTGCCCCTCAAAAATATTCCTAAATTTATAGCACCACATCAGACCCTGCACAGAAGGGTAACTGTCCAAAATATCTCCATCAATTATTTTCTTTCAACATACAGTGTCTAATTATTTTCTGATGTTCTTCTGCAGGATTTTTCATCGTGTACTGAGGGCCTTCCCAGGCAATGGGTTTCCAGAAAGTTCCCAGATAAAACTGTTGCTGCTATACTAGATGAAAACATGAAACCATTACGCCGGGTCACAGTGCAGAACAACTCCATTCTCACTGTGGAGATCCATGGACAAGAGTTGAAAGAGCCGCACTTCCTCCTTACTGACATCCAGGAATTATCGCTTGGGAAGATCTGCTGTGCAATAAATGACGCCAATTTGTGTCCTGGAGTCAGCAACCCAAGATACAATTACCTGTGGCCAAAGTACTCTGATGCAGTGGCAGTGGTTGATCATCACGGAGCTCAGTTGACCCTGAGGTCTTCAACTTGCCTACTGTTGGGCGACTTTGGAGGTCCATGCCCACGTTGCTGCCAACTCAGAGGAAAACTGCAGACCTCCCACAGTAGGGCCCACAAGAGAGAGTAAAATCCACCAGCACACCCTGAGAAGAAACCAGTTTCAACCATGACCGGTGAAGAGAAAACAGAACGCATACTGTACTTAAGCATGAAGGTGAAGCAACTGACCAGAGCCAAATTTGCAATAGAAATAAGGATGATTGCTCTTCAGGAGAATGGGGTCAATTTGAAAGATCTGGACGGGACCTTTCGGAAGATCATGGAGCTACATTCAGATAAAATGACCCCCATTCAAGCTTTATTTTGGAAAGAGCAGTTGAAGGCGCTTTCTTGTGAAGGTCCATCAGGCATGCGGTGGAATCCAATGATGATCCGGCTCGCCATTCACCTCGAAGCAAAGTCATCTGGATCATACGAGTCTCTCCGAAAGACAGGTGTCGTAAGGTTGCCCTGTAAGACCACTCTCCGGGACTACACCGATCTCTATCCAGAGCAGGAGGGTATCAGGCACCACAATCTTGCTACTCTAAAGGAGAAAACCAAGGTAAGTTTTCTGTTACTGAGAATGGATTAGCTAGCAAAGCATAGACCCAATCAATGAAACATTCATTTTATTAACAGGACTTGCCAAAGGAAAGAAATGTCTTCCTGGTTATGGACGATGAGATGAGTATTAGTGAAGATGTAGTGTTCTGCACTAGGACAGGAAGGCTACTGGGCTTCATCAATTTGTCTGCAATTGAAGAGGAAATCGAGAGGCTTGACACAGACCAATCATCATACAAGCCGAAACCAGCTAAGAAGGTGCTGGTGTACATGGCTAAATGTGTGGCTGGGCCAAGAGAACTGAAACAAACAGTTGGCATTTTCAGTGTCACAAATGCTAGCGCCATACAAATTTATGACAGGTCATGGGCTGTCGTTGAAGCCATGGAGATGCTGGATATGCCCACTCTCATCATTGTTTGTGATGGGGCAAGGACCAACAAGGCATTCTTCCAGTTCCACAAACTTGTTGATGCAGATGAGGATGAGTTGGTGTTTAAGACAAGGAATATTTTCTCTCCCGATGGACTTAGATTTCTATATTTTATATCTGATGTCGCTCACTTGCTAAAGTGCCTCCGAAATATATTTGCTGCAAACAACCTGTGGAAGAATGGAGAACACATCAGCTGGCAGTGGATTATGGACTTATATTATAAAGACGCACATAAAACCCTCCGGAAAAGCTGCAAACTCACTGAAAACCATGTGAAATTGAACAATTGGAACAAGATGAAGGTGGCTCCTGCAGCACAGGTGTGCAGTGAAACCACAGCACTGAACTTGGAGGATCTGCATGGAGACAAAGTCAAAGAAACAGTAAAGTTCATCAGACTGGCAGACCGGTTCTTCGATTGTCTGAATGGTCACAATACCTTTGAAGGACGCCACCACCTGAAACCGGACAGAGATCCGTACACAAGGCCTGATGACCCCCGATTTGAATTCCTTAAGAGCTATGTGGATTATTTGAAAGAATGGAGAGAAGAGGTAATGAGGAGACCAGGAAAATTTTCCATGATGGAGAGGAAATCCATGACAGTGACTCAAGAAACGTATCAGGGAATCTGCATCACTGTTAGCAGCTTCATTGAAGTGGTGCCATATCTCCTGACTCACGGTGTGAGCTTCATCAACTCCAGAGATCTCACCTGCCAAGATGACTTGGAACAATACTTTGAAGAGCAACGGGAAAGAGGCAAACTGAACAATAATCCCTCATTAAAGCAAACCCTTCACAATGACACAAAAATATTGAAAAAAGGGGAAATATCAGCACGCCTTTTCAAGGGCAACACAAAAAGGAAACAATCAAGACAAATCGAGATCGATGAGACGCCAATGCCTCGCCGACCGAAGGTTCTCAGAAACTAAAGTAAGTCAGGGAAAAAAGATTGCTTTCATAAAGTTATGTTAAATTAAAATTGGCATTCTAAACAATTATTTCATTTCAGTTTCAGATCAGCAATCTTATATGGAGGCCTCTGTTTTCCCATCTTCTGGCTGAAACGCATCCATCGAGGCCCCACAAAATGAGTACATTTCCAGAACTGAAGTAGTGCTGAGGAAAAAAGCTTTGGAAGAAGTGCAAGGTACATGGGGAAGACTAGCTACTGGTCAAGCAGAATTATTTGATAGGCAATGATGTGCCTCTAATCCCAAGAAAGCCAGTGGCCTCATGGCTCTTGACTAGTGCCTCAAATGTATAAGTACAATGACACAACATTCAGAAATGAAATCTGCTTTATCTAATGAACTTAAAAGTTGGTATTTTTTTTGAAATTTAAGTAAGTTACAGTTAAAGAATAACTATTGATTTTGTTTTTTAAATTTATAAAGTAGATTTAAGTGAGTTGCATTTTAACAATGTCTAATGAATTTTAGATGAGTTACTGTTTAAGAATGTATAATGAATTTTAACTTACTTACAGTATATAAATGTCTAATGAATTTGAAAAATGCCAATGAACATTAAGGTTGTGACCTCATAAGATGGTCTAGTACAGTTGTCTGGACTTGTCTCATTTTTAATGAATTTTGAATGAGCAGGTTTGAAAGGGATGCCTAATGAAATGATTCCCTTTATGTTCTCTAAGTTGTTTTATGAAGTTGTGTCATGAAATTAGTACATAATAGCATTATGAAAATGTCCTGGAATATTCATGTGTGAGATATGTTCATTTAATGAATGTTAAAATATTACGTATAGTTTATATTTTATTTGTTGTTGCTTTGAGTATTTCTTAGGTTGTTGATGCTACTTAAATTTATTGAATTGTTGTCTTTGCATTAGGCACATTCATAAATGTGCAACATACGCTTAAATTTAAAGGTAACTGTGATAATTATTAAGCGATGACAATTTGCCACATTGGTTGTTATCGAACTGCCTAGATTCATAGATTGTTCATTCTTCTGTGCCATGAGAGTTTTTAATGTTGAAATGTACATTTTACTGTCAAGCAATGAAGTATTATGGTTTCATTTCTTTTGATACAGACTTGAATTGAAGGTGGAAAAGCATCAATACTGTGGGATTCCTCTAAAACCTTTTATTTGTCAATACCGTAACTTTGGATCTCCTTGAGTACAACATCACATTGTCTCTAAACAACACCCAAAATCAACACCAGAGAAAGATTGAAAAGAATCTGACAGGCTCATTGAAAAATAGAATTCTACAGTGCAGAGGATTGAAACTAGATCCCAAATAAAAAATGAGAGTGATTCATATGTACAGTAATTACTAGAGAGAATCCCTAGTCCCAATGTAAATTGTACACATTGTTTCTAATTGATGACTCAAACTACATATATTGGTCCATTCTGGACTAGATCAGAATAACTACCATACCTCTCAGAACATGGGGACAGTAGAGATCATATATTACTTGAATAAAAACAACTACCATACCCAAAGACAACTACCATACCTCTCGGAAGATAGAGACGAGGACAGGTTAGCTCTGTGCTCGGTCCAGCCTCGGTGGCTCACTGCCACAGCACTGCATGCACACTGCACTGAGACTATTCGCCCTCTTGCCTATTTACACCATCCAAGCACTCGTATTGCAAATAGAGAACCATCTCCCTATCAGTTCAGTTGCAGCTGCAGCAGCAGCAGCAGCTGTAACATGGAGCATGGCTGCATAGAGTAAGTAAACATTAAACTTTAATTATGATAATTACGGCCACCACTTCTCTCTCTCACTCTCTTACTAAGAAACAAAACATAATCTGATCTTATTTTCTGGCTGGTTTCTTTTTTGTGGTGGTGTCTGGTTTCTTTTTTGTGGGGTAGGATGGTTGCTTTGACTTTGATGATGGATTCCTCTTCAGGTTAGTTCTTGTTGCCACGGTTGAACGTTTGAAGAGTCCTCGCACCATCCTCTTGGCCACAGCATTGCCCAGCAACTTCCTGTAAACGTTGGTGACGAATTCCAGGAGATGCTGCTGGAGCCTCTCTTCCATCCCGCACACAAGTCGACCCCACAAATCGAGAAGCTGGAGGTCATCGTAAACCTTCGAGAGAAGAGCCTCCTGGCTGAGCTGCGTCTTCAGTCCATCTCTGCTCTCAAAGGTTTCAATGTGGGCATCCAGCCTGCAGAAGAACTTGAATGCTGTGTCACTTGGAACAGTCAGCCCATTGACCCGCTTACCATCTACAGTCTCTCCTCTGTTCTTGCAGTCGATCCACTTCCTCACTTTTGGGTCTGTAATCTTGTCGGCGTTCTCACCACCCTCAGAGAAATTCTTTTTGATGTGCTGGAATATAATGGTGTTCCTTTCTTTCTTGATATTTTTCCAGCACACCCGCTTGGTCTTCCACAGGACCAACCTGAGATGTACAAGACATTCTCCAACCTGTCGTCATATTGTGTCATTGAAGGTGGTGGAAGGCGTTCCCTCATCTTGGACAGCCTGAAGAGAGCGCAGTTGTCCTTTACCCGCATGAAGAAACAGCTGAGGAATTGTGATGTTCCTTCCAATCCTGCTGTCAGTCTGAAGATGATGGTAGAGCACTTGTTGCGGAACTCTTCGTCAGAAATGAGGCCATGTAGAGGTGTCACTAAATCATGTCTTTCTTGAGATAAAAAAATTGGCTTTGATTGGTCCATGATGCCTGCAATTTCACCTACAACCAAGTTGAAGATGTCATCAGCTTCAGAAGTTTTTAGTACATGAGCGATGGCTTTCACCCTCTGAAGGGATGCACCATCACCCTGCATTGCCAAGATGGTGTCCAATGCAGCATGACTCAGAACTTTGGCAGCGCTTCTGACCTCTGCAGGAGTGCAAAGCAATGCCCTTCGTGCTGTAAAAAACAAATAAAAAAACTCATAGAACTTTTTTAACTTAAAAATGTCATCTGGTACTCATTTTTCACAGATGACCTTTGTATATAACTAGCAGTTAAAAATATTTGGTCATTTTACATAATATTTCAAAGGTTTGTAATTTGTAATGTCTAACCCTGTATATTGTGAAGCCGTATGTGTGATGTCAAGAAGGCCTTTCTCCCCTTTTCAGAAGTGCCTTTGAAGGCCACACCACATCCTGGACAGGGCGGTGGGAGCCTGTCGTCGTACTCCCCAGCATCATATGCCAAGGCATCCTCGTCTCCATCTTCTTCCGCTGGATCCAATAGCAAGGAGAATTTGCTGGAGAACTCGCTCTCAACTGCGCATACCTCTGTTCCAGAAGCATTTAAATGATGAATGTTTCATAATCTGGAATGACTTGGTGGCCGAATTAAGTTTTGTCATACTTACCAGCTAAACCAGCTGAAGAGTCGGAGTCTGAGCCTGATGTCTCCTCCATGTCTGCCTGCAAAATCTTGAACAAAGAGTGGTGTTGGTGTTTTTTCCAGCTGGTTCCCAATTTTTATTTTGTGTGTACTTTGCCTATCCAGTGTTTTAAAACTAACGTGAGCCCAAAGGTTTGTTCAGCAGCAACCAGTCTTGTGTTCTCCCAGGCCAGTAAGGATCATATGGAATTTATCAAAAGCATCTTGGAAAAATTGAAGGTATTAATTTTTTGCCATGTTTATGCACGTAAATGAATTCCTCTTTGACTGTGATATTATTTCTTGATGCATCTGATTGATTGATTGGAACTTAACTGTTCACTGGCCCATGATTTGGAACAAGCTTCTGAAGCACTCTTAAATCTTTGGCGGAATCTTTTATCTGTGTATAAAAACCACCCAATTAGCAGTTTGCATTTATTTATTGACTGATGTTTGCAAGTATCTTTGCTTCATGTAAGCCTTTACTGTATTGCAGGAATCATAACTGTAATATGTTGTAAGTTAAATAAACAATTTATTTATTTTTTCTATTTGCGAATTTTTTCTACACAGAACAATTTAGACAAAATGTCATTGAACTATTAATACAGAGAGAATTAAATTTATTACTTTCCTAGGAGATTAAGTAGCAGCAACTTAATGAGAACAAGCAGGTCAAGGTGAGCTCATAATGAAAGGATGACATCTTGACATCAAAATGTCATCTTCTGACTTAATTTCAACTTTGTTTTGACTTGCTCATCTCTCAAGGAAAGGTTGCAGACTATTCTTGGTTGTTGAGTGCTCCCTCACAAGGATTTCGACAGAGTTCTAATCACCCTTACACCTTTGAGTTCACAGCACTCCTATCACTGAATAAAGCTAGGAGATAAGTGACTTATACATACCACAGAGCGGAGGGAGAGAGGGGATAGGGGCCCTCACTAGAGATGCTCTTAAAGTTTATGTGTCTCAAGTAGGACAGATCCAAGTTTCCTTCCTTCCTCTTCACTGAGCAAAGGGCAAGGGGATGGGGGCCCTCACTATGGCAGCACCAGGGAATTCCTGAGGAGGGGGAGCTGAGCAGGACCGTCAAGTTTTCAGGTTCCCAGCACCTGTTGGGAGGAGGGACCCACAGGGATCAGGATCATAACAGCATTAAAACCATTAAGTGCCTAACAGACCAATAACTGAGTCTGGGGGCAAAATGTTGACTATGTCAGGGAGACAGTGTCTTGGGGCTGGTAGGGATGCCTAACTAAAGATAAACAGGGGAAAGGGAGAGATGCAACGATGCAGTCGAATCAGCAGCAAGGGGCCAGGGGGCTGGGCTGTTGGGGGTGGCTAACTACAGACGAGGGCCAAATAATGCATGTATCAAGGTTTGGAAAGGCAGCCTAAATGAGCGTGACTACACAGCATGATTCATTTATTTAAAGTTTTATTTATTCATCAACAATGCAAGCAGAGCAAAGCAGAGCACAGAATTTAAAATTATGTGACGAGTGACATCACTGCTGACATCCATCCTTTGCAGCGATGCGAGTCCAGGCGCAATGCAAATGTCCAAATGATCTCAGGGGTGACAGCGCTGACAGCATTTGGACATCTGCACTGTACTAGGACCTGGAGAAAGCGGCAGGAAAGCGATTCGAAGTCGACAAGGAGACACCTGCTGTAACAGAGTTAAAATTCATGAGACGACCAAGACACATACAAACATCTCTAGACCGGTCCTGGTGAAGTTTCTGAGCAACGTCGCCCTGACGTATGACCTCCAGTATATGCCACAAAGGCAAAGGATCCAATACGATGGATACAAAAACAACACTACGAAACTGAATTGAACAAAAATTCTGAAAAGGAACAGCAACTAACTGGGTGTGAGAAGCTGCGACAGGCACCAATTTGACAGCCATTTACCCTTGTCGATCAGTTTGAACAGTAGCCCAGTGCACACAAAAGCAACAAAATTACCCTCAAAGAACATAAGGAAACCACACATCGACTCAAAACCAAGCCAATTGTCTATTAATCAACAGCAAAGGACGCCCAGTGACGGGCCGAGTCCGCCTATGACAGCCTCAATTAGAGACTCAATTTATCAGTTTTAACGGGAACGTATGGCAACCATACGCACACAAAAGCAACTGAGCGACCTTCGGTGCGAATAAAATCGCCTGAAATCGCTTTAAAAAGTACACAAAAGTCTTAAAATCAACAGCAAATGAGACCGTGCTGCAGGTTAGGGACGGCTGTCATAGCCTTAACTCGGCACGCAACTTGGCGACCACAATTGACGCTTCAGGCCACGGCGCACGCACAAAAGCACTGTCACAATTACTATTTCACTATTTCACAGCCTCTGGAATTGTTCAAGAGACTCTGTCCCAAGAAAATCAATCGCAAAATAGGCACCTGCAGAGGACGCCTGACCGACGCCGTATTTTGCATGAGAATAATCATCCCATCTCTTTTAACACACATCCGGATGGCTTAAAATGTTCACCGGAACACACAGAACAATTATTTAAGTACAAACACCGCACCTTAAATGATGTTATAGTCAGAATAACGCCTACTGTCAACATACCTCGTTTGAATCTGGTAACGGTTGGCGCAAGCTACTACCTGGAGGGGTGGGGGGAGCGGCAGCCAATCAGAGCGCGCCCCTCCGCCGACCAATCACAGGCTCTAACAGACATAGGACGAGCTCCACCACGGAAGCCGCACATCTCTGTACAGCTAGTATTTATCTCTGACTGTAGTGACTTCTCTGAGGCCTGACGTATTTTTCATACCTCGGGCACTAGCCTCACTGCAGGCGTCGCTTGGCTCGCACGCTGTGGTGGGGGAACCATGTCAGCCAAACATATATTCCAATTTATTTCGTTAATTTTTTTTAAAAAATTAAATACCTTTGACCAACCGTGCAACGGTTTGTAAGATTTAAATAGAAAGCTTTTTTTAAAATTGATTTATTTCCTCTTTTTTGTTGCTGTGCGCGATTTTTGCGGGAAACGTTTTGAAATAACAAATACAATTAATGTTTTGAAGACAAGTTGTACCAAATTTTCTTCATGTTCATTGATGCATATTGCTTCTTGTCAACAGATTTTTGATTTACAACATGTGCATGTTGTGGGTCCTATTCAATATGACATTTCTATGAGGGTGCTTAGTGTTACTTTTTTGGCAAATTTTGAAACATCCTGATGATGATGCTTCATCTGGAGCAAAGATAAAAGGAGGGATGAAAAAATTTAAATTTATTTTTTGTGTTTGTGTTCTGTCTATGCTGCATTTAAGGAGCTAATGCGTATATGTTTTACTTTTCCAGAACAGAATGAGCAGCCATCAAGGCAAGTTGATAATTTGAAGGAAATTTATAATTGGCTTTCCAATCTCGTCATCAAAGATCGGAGTTCCACATGCATCCCATAAACTGGGAAAGGTATTTATTAGACAATAATTTTTCCGGGTTTACCCCGCCAGATATACATTCCCACCAGATATAATCCCACCAGATATACATTCCCACCAGAAATACAATATTTAATTTAATTTTTAAAAACGCGAAGTCCCACCAGGTATAAATCCCACTAGATATACATTATTTATATTTATAAATAAACCGTCTCACCAGATATAATTCCCGCTAAATATAAATCCCACCAGGTATAAAAATTAAAAAAAGTCGTATTCTTTGCAGGTAACAGCTTCTCTTATACATTTATACTAAATAAACTAAGTAAAAATTTCTACTATCATTATAATGTCCGCGCGACAAATGGGACATGTGGGCAACTCAGACGCTTCTGTCTACGCGCATTCACGGCAAAACATTCTGTGCACGCATGGAATGGCTGCATGGGTCCGGCTCTCCGTCAGGCAAATTCTGCAACACTCTGCCACGGTACTAAAGCGTTAGACGGAGTTTGTATATGGGATATGGGAGCACGACGACAGGATGTTATACCTGATGGAGGAACCGGATCAGCGGTGTTTGCAGCGGCGCGAGCTGCAGCGGCGTTAGCTGCCTCCTGCACGCGCTGCTGCTGAGCACTCACTTCAGCGTCTACCGGAAGCTCGTCCTCGTCGGCAGGACGAGTTTGTCCTCGACGACGGACGGACGACGGACTGCCGGCTAGGATGGTTGTAAATTCCGCAAGTAAATGGTTTTGACCGGGAGCGCTCGGTTTCCGGTGATGATCCACAAAAGAAGTCCTCTGACAAAATTTGAGCGAATTCGAACAATATTTAGGGGTTGCGCAACGGCCTCGAAGTTTTTCATACTCGATATCCGTGAAATGTCCCGAAAACCTGGAAAGAAGGCCGAAATCGGCTATAACGCATAAGACCTTTTCGATTCAGAATGTCCAAAAACATAGGCCTACGTAATTTGTTTTGCGTAATTGTCAAATTTTGAAAACTGACTTGCCTACCTGCTAGGAGTTATAAGGGAAATTTTGGCAAATTCATAGTTTTGGCATTTATTTCAAGATAATATCATCTTAACAACTTGAAATTTTTTTTAATCTTCACACTTTTTTGTGAGCCTGTCGGTGAGCAGCAACCACTAACATCAATTCCTGTCTTACTTTATCATCAGTTGTAAGAATATTACAATATTCTGTTATTAGTTTGACACCCCTTTCGGCGGTGTCATTAACAACTCTTAAATTGTTGACTATTCTCTGATCTTTCAAAAACTTCTCGTCGTGAATCCATTGATCAGGGTCCACTTTTAAGTACGACTGAGACAAATTGAGAATGTTAAAGAAGCTAAGAGAACTTTTGTCCACAAACTGAGCCAAAGTCAAATCACGATTAATTGCCTCACGGAGCACTTGAGCTTGCTTGGGTGGGTCCTCGTCCCCATCCTTTGACATTAAATTCTTTATCATGTCCTTCTTTACATTTGTTGGCACTCGATCATCAAACAATGCAAGAGGAGCAAGATCGGTGCCAAGGTACCAAAGATGACTCATCAGTTTTGTTAGTGCGGCGCTCCACGCGTCAGTAACGGACTCGTAGCGTTTCAGCAGCTTCAAAAACTCAAGGTCATTAAGTGGAGCCATGGCTGCACTTGGGCACTCAAACCAAAATTTCACATAAGCAGCTGACACAAAAATGCAGATGTCCTCGAGTCCTTTCTTCTCAGCGAGCGTGAAAGCATATTGCTTTTGGAACATGTACATCTTGAGCGCATAGACGGCCCGAGCCATCCACCTAGTCTTGTTAAGGGCGCCAGGCTTTCGAAATGAGATTCCTCCAGGTGGAATCCCTCCGAGAAAGATGATGGTAAGCTGCAGCAATTCCTTGTAGTCATCGCGCGGCTGAATCACCTGTAGCAAGACACAGAAAATGGTCAATTTGAGCACAAGTATATGTGTTTTTAAATCCGCGTATTATTATTTTCTTTCTTGCTGATCTGAAATCTTACCTTTAATTGATTTGTACAAAATTTAATAACTTCGTCGGGGTTTCCTGGAAATCGCCGCAGCGCTGCTCTGCCTAATAATGTGAACTTTCCTGCAACAAGAGACAGGGAATAATTATTTTAGGACTAAAAATCTTAAAAGCACTGTAAATCATATAATAATTATGCGAACCTTGGTCAATTTGCTTCCAAAAATTTTGAAACTTAAGGAACAAAGGGTTGATGTCTGGACAGTTGGCGTGACCAAGGGCTTTCTCAAAGGCAGCCTCAAGGACGAGCTCGAACACATGATGCCTACAAGCCAGGTGGAGTAAATCCTTGCCAATTTCACTCTCGATGAGGAGGCACGCGCCCCCTTTTCTGCCAGAGTTTGTAGAAGTCGTGTCAAAACACATTGCCACCACGTGCTCAATCAAATTCCACTCTTTGAGCGCCGCTATTACAGCATCAGCTTCGTCTTTCGCTCGTCCAGATGCAACCATCGGTATGCTCAAAACTTGGTCTCTATCTCCACATGAGACCAAAATCGCAAGGCGATCAACCTTTTCCCCGCCTAAAAAACAATAGACAACAAAAATTAACTTTTAGATCGCAATGAGAAAGGCACGTGGTGTCGCGATTATTTAGGCACTTACTTGTGAGATCTTTGAGTATTTTTCCATCCCAATGCACCACTAACGATGATCCAGCCTTGAAGTTTTCTTTTATTTCAGCAGCAAGTTCAGCAGTAATTTTTCTCGTAGTGTTGTACAATGTCCCATAGCTGAGCTTCACGTTCTTCTGCTGGTCTTCCGGAAAGTGACTCTTTACCGTGGACTCGAAAATGTGCTTTGCATTCCGAGTCGTTGTTTTTGTTCTATGCATAGCTGCCACAATGTCGGGAGTCAAAAAGTCAATTTTCCGTTTTTTGTAGGCTCTATGGTTTCCATGATACGTGAATTCTGCATCATGTGCATCACTTCCACTGGCCCGTGGTGATTCCTGTCCCTCTTCTATGTCTTCTACTTCTGCCTTCACCAACATCAATTTTTTTTCTTCCTCTGATCGTCTTTTTCTTTCAGCTTCCTTTGCCTTTCTTTCTTGAACCTTTCTTTCTGTCTCTGCCAATTTATAGTCAATACTCATCATAGCCCCTCTTCTTCCCTTTTCTCTCTGCGCAAGAAGGAACTCCCAGTCTTCTTGGTTCTTTATCAATTTTTCTGCATCTTGATGCGCTATATCAAAGAGTTCATCCAACTCTTCTACAAAAGATTTTCTTTCCGCTTCATATTTTCCCCCCGTTCTGGACTTGTTTTTTCGGAGTCCCTGATATGTTTCTTTGTACATATTTTCCAGTCTATTTACTATATTCACCTTAAACTGGGTGGGTATTCTTGCTTTTTCCCAGAAGGGCAAAACCTCGTCGACGACGAGGGCTGCACTCTCGCGTATGGTTTTCTTTTCAACCTTGTGATGCTGCATGAATCTCCGAAAAACTTGTCCGGTGGATGGTAACTTGCAGCCAGTGATAATGAGGATTGGGTATCCAACTAGCCACTGTTCCGTGTCCTTTCTGGTCACAACACATTTTGTAGAGCTCGCCGCAGTGCGGTCAACAGGTTTTGAAAGAGACATTGTACAAAAGACGTTGAATACACTTGTTGAAACGTGGAAACGATGCACTAGATTCACTCACGTTCTAACTTCTCAGAAACTGACCGATAGACGGTGCTCGCGCAAGAAAGCGGTGGTCTACGCGCGCGGTTGGACCTACCACGTACCACGTGTGACGTGTTTGAACTTGTCATAAACCGCAAGCATAATAAAACGAGGCACTGAGGGCTGAGGGAGTCACTTTCGTTACGTGCTTAGTTAACGCACGATTGTCATATTGGGACTTGTTTGAACATGTCAAAACTTGTCGAAGACCTTACGGCCGCGGGGGGAGGGGGGGGGGGGGCGCAGTCCATCTTGCCCTGCCGCTGTGCGGGGCATGCGACCCGCCCCCCCATGACGTCACTTTTACATCCCCCTACTGTACTGGGTGCCCGGGAAAATACAGGACAGTACGATGAGTGGCCTATCCTCACTCCGCAGGGGCAGGGCCAGTTAGGCGGTGGCAGAGCGTAGCTGCGGGGGAGTGGGGAGAGGGGAAAGGCCGGCCAAGCGATCCAGTGTTGCCACGTCAACGGTAATGGGCCGCGCGCAAAGTTCGCAAGGCTCACAATGCGCCCGGCAAAAGCCGCAGCAGCCCCAAAACGGGCCCACGGACCCAACGCTAAGGTGCGATGCCCCACCGCGTCCCGGCGGGTCCCCGCGACCCCGACCGGGGCCCACGGACTCAGGGGCGGCACGCGAGGCCTCGGCAGGCCCCGGCCGGTTCCCGCGACCCCGACCGGGGCCCACGGACTCAGGGGCGGCACGCGAGGCCTCGGCAGGCCCCCGCCGGTCCCCGCGACCCCAAACGGGGCTCACGGCCTAAGCGACAGCAAGCGAGGCCACGCCTTGTCCCGGCGGGTCCCCGCGACCCCGACCGGGGCCCACGGACTCAGGGGCGGAACGCAAGGCCTCGGCAGGCCCCCGCCGGTCCCCGCGACCCCAAACGGGGCTCACGGCCTTAGCGACAGCAAGCGAGGCCACGCCTTGTCCCGGCGGGTCCCCGCGACCCCGACCGGGGCCCACGGACTCAGGGGCGGCACGCGAGGCCTCGGCAGGCCCCCGCCGGTCCCCGCGACCCCAAACGGGGCTCACGGCCTTAGCGACAGCAAGCGAGGCCACGCCTTGTCCCAGCGGGTCCCCGCGACTCCGACCGGGGCCCACGGACTCAGGGGCGGCACGCGAGGCCTGGCAAGGCCCCGGCCGGTCCACGCCACCCCGACCGGGGCCCACGGACTCAGGGGCGGCACGCGAGGCCTCGGCAGGCCCCCGCCGGTCCCCGCGACCCCGACCGGGGCCCACGGACTCAGGGGCGGCACGCGAGGCCTGGCAAGGCCCCGGCCGGTCCACGTCTCCCCGACTGGGGCCCACGGACTCAGGGGCGGCACGCGAGGCCTGGCAAGGCCCCGGCTGGTCCCCGCGACCCCGACTGGGGCCCACGGACTCAGGGGCGGCACGCGAGGCCTCGGCAGGCCCCCGCCGGTCCACGCCACCCCGACCGGGGCCCACGGACTCAGGGGCGGCACGCGAGGCCTCGGCAGGCCCCCGCCGGTCCACGCCACCCCGACCGGGGCCCACGGACTCAGGGGCGGCACGCGAGGCCTCGGCAGGCCCCCGCCGGTCCCCGCGACTCCGACCGGGGCCCACGGACTCAGGGGCGGCGCGCGAGGCCTGGCAAGGCCCCGGCCGGTCCACGTCTCCCCGACTGGGGCCCACGGACTCAGGGGCGGCACGCGAGGCCTGGCAAGGCCCCGGCTGGTCCCCGCGACCCCGACTGGGGCCCACGGACTCAGGGGCGGCACGCGGGGCCTGGCAAGGCCCCGGCCGGTCCCCGCGACCCCGACTGGGGCCCACGGACTCAGGGGCGGCACGCGAGGCCTCGGCAGGCCCCCGCCGGTCCACGCCACCCCGACCGGGGCCCACGGACTCAGGGGCGGCACGCGAGGCCTCGGCAGGCCCCCGCCGGTACCCGCGACCCCAAACGGGGCTCACGGCCTTAGCGACAGCAAGCGAGGCCACGCCTTGTCCCGGCGGGTCCCCGCGACCCCGACCGGGGCCCACGGACTCAGGGGCGGCACGCGAGGCCTCGGCAGGCCCCCGCCGGTCCCCGCGACCCCAAACGGGGCTCACGGCCTTAGCGACAGCAAGCGAGGCCACGCCTTGTCCCGGCGGGTCCCCGCGACCCCGACCGGGGCCCACGGACTCAGGGGCGGCACGCGAGGCCTCGGCAGGCCCCCGCCGGTCCCCGCGACCCCGACTGGGGCCCACGGACTCAGGGGCGGCACGCGAGGCCTCGGCAGGCCCCCGCCGGTCCCCGCGACCCCGACCGGGGCCCACGGACTCAGGGGCGGAACGCTAGGCGACGCTTCGTTTTGGACGGTCCCCGCGACCCCAAAGGGGGCCCACGGGTTCAGCGGCGACACGCGAAGGCTAGCCTCGCCCGGACTGTCTCCGTGATTCGGACTTTTTCTTACGGACTGAACGGCAAAATCGATCCTTGCTCAGGAGCACAGAAGACAAAAATGCTTTGTTTACTTTTCGTTAAGTTTTTTATTGGAGTTTTGTGGGAGTTTGGGAAGAGTTTGACAGAGAAACTGAAAGCTGAAGCAGACAAAATGCTCAGTTATGGTGCCTCACTAATAAGTGTTCAATGTGACCACCATTTTCTGCCTCGCACAATGATAGCCGTTGCAGAGTGCTGTGATGCACGCGCCGCACTTCTTCTGGTGTCACCTCAGCGAACGCAACTGCTATCCTACGGCGAAGATCCTCTAAGTCTGCAGGCAATCCCTGCCTGAAAACTCTGTCTTTGATTGTTCCCCAAAGATAAAAGTCACAAGCTGTTAAATCAGGACTTCTTGGAGGCCATTCAATGACTGGCGACCCAATGCCGATCCATCGATTAGGGAAAAGATCATCTAACACCGCTCTTGCTGCTAATGATCTGAAAACAAAGGCGGCAATGAATGACATGGGTCGTAAAGGACTGTTTTCATATTTAAGTCCCAATGGCCTTACCTGTGCGCTGGATGGCCATCTTGCTGGAACCACATTGACCTTCGGATATTCAGTGGCACATCGGCCAGCAGCGTGAGGAGATGGTTCATCAAAAGATCGCAGTAACTAGCTGCGTTTACATTTTGATCAAAAAAGTAGGGTCCAATGATACGGTCGAAGAGGACCCCACCCCACACTGACACACTTTGGCGGCCTTGAAAGTGCACATTCGCTGTGCAATGGGGGTTTTCATCCTCGGGGGCGTAATGATGCTCATTATGAGCATTGCAGGTCCCGTCAGTGAAAAACAAGGCCTCATCCGTCACAAACAGCCTGTTGACAAACTCGTCTCCTGGGAATGCTGGCTCAACCGTGGCTTCTGCAACCTAAAATTAACTTTTAAGGGGGCTGGGGAATGTTGGGCTGCTTGGGGCTGCGTTGGGCTTCACGGGGAGTGTCGCCGCGTGCGGTGCGCGGGGCTCAGTGGGTAGCGTTCCTCGGGGGCCACGCGGAGTGGGGCTCAACGCAGACTCGCGCGGCTCCACACTAGGTCCCGCGCACTGCACGTGGCGACACTCCCCATTGAGGCCCTCCCTCCCACCTCAGCCCCACGCGGTCCCACACTAAGTCCAACGCAGCCCGCATGGCCCCACATTGAGTCCTGCGCGGCCCACGCGGCCACACTTCTCATGGAGCTTCGCGCAGCCCCACGTGGCCCCACACTGAGTCCTGCGCGCCCCACGCGCCCACACTCCCCAACCCTGGCAAAAGTTGAAACATGGTTTGTGACGTTTATTGCATGTTGTTAGGGTGTGAAAAGTATGTTTCAACGTGTTAACATACTCTCAACATGCTCTTAACGCTGATCTAACGCAATTTCTTGCGTTTGAAGCACATTCTGAAACATGCTATCAACATTCTTTTTTGGAGTCGTGATAACATGGTTTTAACAGACTTTCTATATACTAGCAACGCACTATCGGGCAAGGACAGCGTGTTAAGTTACATGATAGAAACAGACTTACAACAAGGTTTCTTTCTGCCGCGAAATCGTGTTTAGGAACGTATTAATTACATGCTCTTAACGCACTTTTGTGCGTTGGGACCATGTTGGTGTTCCACGCTTACAACATACTTTCTCTGTGTCCCTGCTACGTGCTTCAAACGTACTTTCAACACAATAAAGTGCGTTCAAAGCGTGTTTGTGACAACACGCTTATAACACCCTTTTTGACCGCCCTTCCCCCACCCTGACTCCCTTCCAGACGCTCGCGGTGCGCGCGCTCGGGCTATATGTGGTACGTGCAGCGGGGCCCTCTATCCAGTCCTGTAGTCTCGGGGTAAGCGTTCGCGCTACGATGCTATAGGACCGTGGTTCAATCCCTCCCGCCCCGAAGCGCATTGGCGCTTTCGGGCGGGAAGGAGGGGAGTGGGAGATCAAGCGGATAAGGGCTGAGCGGCAGGAGTACAAAAATATAGAGTACAATCCGGAAAAAAAAAATTTAAAAATTTTTTTTTTTTTTTACGTAGTGACGAATACTGTTGCAACCGAGCCATATCATGCTTTCAATACGTTTTCAACGCGTTCTGGCGATGGCGCCATATCGGTCGTCCGGCCTACAACATGCTTCAAACACGCTTACAACAGGGCTACCACATGCTTCCCGCGGTGACAGAACGTGGTTACAACACGGTCTCCATGCGGTCTGAACAGAAAGACAACATCCTTTCAACGTACTCTTGTTCCATAAAACGCACTCTCAACGCGTTTTTACATGTTGAAACCATGTTGCAAAAACATGCTTCCGACGCAGAAAAGTCTGTTTAAAGCACGTTTAAAAGCAGTCACCATTTACGCCAGGGAAGGAGCCCCGCGCAGCCCCTTGCGGCCCCACACTGATTCCTCCGCACCCCAAGCAGCCCCGCGCGGTCCCACACTGAGTCCTGCGCTCCCCACGGCCACACTCCCCATGGAGCCACCAGCAGCCCCACGTGGGCCCACGCGGCCCCACACTGGTTCCTACGCACCACACCCTGCAGCCCCGCGCGGCCCCACCCTGGGTCCCACGCACCTCATGCGCGAAATATTTACCTGCTCCAAAGCCCACTGGGCAAACTGTAGCCTTCGTGGTGGGTCATTGGGCAGCAGCTCCTGAACGTGCCACCTTTTCCATGGGCGCATTCTCAAATCGTGCTTCACGATTTCGTGCACAGTTGACTTAGGAAGCTCTGTGACGGCAGCAATCGCCCGCGTGCTTGTGTGCGCGTTTCCTTCCAAGCATTGATGAACCAGGTCTATGGCCACTTCATTTCGCACCGGGCGCGCCCTTGGGACTAAATAAAAAAAAGGTGCAATTATTTGAAAAACAAGATATTAAAAAATCAGTGGTTCTGCCTTCACCAACCTCTCACACCACCGTGAGGCGCGAATTGACCAGTGGTCCGCAACCTGTCCCGGAGAATGGGAAACTCATTGGGGCGCGGGTGAATATTTCTTCCCGGGAATCGCTCGGCATAAACCCTTGCGGCTTCACGTGAGTTTTGACGCACTTCACCAAAAACTAACAACATATCAGTCATTTCCTCATTGCTAAACCGAATCTGGCCTGCCATGGTGCACGCAGCCTGCGGCACTGCGACTGTGACGAGCGTTCAGCACAAAGTGTCTTGGAAAGGCACGCTACTGGCAAGAGGAGCCTGCCGATGAAAACGCGGGATGAAGTGGGAAAGGTAAACACTAGGCCAGCAGTCCGATGCGTCGCATCGCGTTCGCCGGTCAGTGCCCACCCAGCGTCAGGCAGGCGCTGCCTGCCAGCCGCTGCCTGCCAGCCGCTGCGAGGCAAGGGGGAGGGGAGGGACGTCCGAAGCACAAGGTAAGAGAACAAAGAAACAGCTACGTTTCGGCGGTCCATTTGGGGTCCTCTCACAACGCCCAAGTGACCCCCGTGGGCCCCGGTCGGGGTCGCGGGGACCGGCGGGGGCCTGCCGAGGCCTCGCGTGCCGCCCCTGAGTCCGTGGGCCCCGGTCGGGGTCGCGGGGACCGGCGGGGGCCTGCCGAGGCCTCGCGTGCCGCCCCTGAGTCCGTGGGCCCCGGTCGGGGTCGCGGGGACCCGCCGGGACAAGGCGTGGCCTCGCTTGCTGTCGCTAAGGCCGTGAGCCCCGTTTGGGGTCGCGGGGACCGGCGGGGGCCTGCCGAGGCCTCGCGTGCCGCCCCTGAGTCCGTGGGCCCCGGTCGGGGTGGCGTGGACCGGCAGGGGCCTGCCGAGGCCTCGCGTGCCGCCCCTGAGTCCGTGGGCCCCGGTCGGGGTCGCGGGGACCGGCCGGGGCCTTGCCAGGCCTCGCGTGCCGCCCCTGAGTCCGTGGGCCCCGGTCGGGGTGGCGTGGACCGGCCGGGGCCTTGCCAGGCCTCGCGTGCCGCCCCTGAGTCCGTGGGCCCCGGGCGGGGTCGCGGGGACCGGCGGGGGCCTGCCGAGGCCTCGCGTGCCGCCCCTGAGTCCGTGGGCCCCAGTCGGGGTCGCGGGGACCGGCGGGGGCCTGCCGAGGCCTCGCGTGCCGCCCCTGAGTCCGTGGGCCCCGGTCGGGGTGGCGTGGACCGGCAGGGGCCTGCCGAGGCCTCGCGTGCCGCCCCTGAGTCCGTGGGCCCCGGTCGGGGTCGCGGGGACCGGCGGGGGCCTGCCGAGGCCTCGCGTGCCGCCCCAGAATCCGTGGGCCCCGGGCGGGGTCGCGGGGACCCGCCGGGACAAGGCGTGGCCTCGCTTGCTGTCGCTAAGGCCGTGAGCCCCGTTTGGGGTCGCGGGGACCGGCGGGGGCCTTGCCAGGCCTCGCGTGCCGCCCCTGAGTCCGTGGGCCCCGGGCGGGGTCGCGGGTACCGGCGGGGGCCTGCCGAGGCCTCGCGTGCCGCCCCTGAGTCCGTGGGCCCCGGTCGGGGTGGCGTGGACCGGCAGGGGCCTGCCGAGGCCTCGCGTGCCGCCCCTGAGTCCGTGGGCCCCGGTCGGAGTCGCGGGGACCCGCTGGGACAAGGCGTGGCCTCGCTTGCTGTCGCTAAGGCCGTGAGCCCCGTTTGGGGTCGCGGGGACCGGCGGGGGCCTGCCGAGGCCTCGCGTGCCGCCCCTGAGTCCGTGGGCCCCGGTCGGGGTCGCGGGAACCGGCCGGGGCCTGCCGAGGCCTCGCGTGCCGCCCCTGAGTCCGTGGGCCCCGGTCGGGGTCGCGGGGACCCGCCGGGACGCGGTGGGGCATCGCACCTTAGCGTTGGGTCCGTGGGCCCGTTTTGGGGCTGCTGCGGCTTTTGCCGGGCGCATTGTGAGCCTTGCGAACTTTGCGCGCGGCCCATTACCGTTGACGTGGCAACACTGGATCGCTTGGCCGGCCTTTCCCCTCTCCCCACTCCCCCGCAGCTACGCTCTGCCACCGCCTAACTGGCCCTGCCCCTGCGGAGTGAGGATAGGCCACTCATCGTACTGTCCTGTATTTTCCCGGGCACCCAGTATTTACGCCCATTACGCCTAGAGGGGACGTAACACAATTTTCAAAATTTGACAATTACGCTAAAAAAATTACGTAGGCCTATGTTTTTGGACATTCTGAATCGAAACGGTCTTATGCGTCATAGTCGATTTCGGCCTTCTTACCAGGTTTTCGGGACATTTCACGAATATCGAGTGTGAAAAACTTCGAGGCAGCTGCGCAACCCCTAAATATTGTTCGAATTCGCTCAAATTTTGTCAGAGGACTTCTTTTGTGGATCATCACCGGAAACCGAGCGCTCCCGGTCGAAACGATTTACTTGCGGAATTTTTGATCACCCTAACTGCCGGCCGGCCGTAGTTCGTCAAAACCACACCGTCCAGCCTGAGGGCGCCAGTGTCGCGTTGCGTTGAGAGTGCTGATAAGAGATCTAGCTGGGGTTACCTCACCAGATATATATTTTAAATATATTTAATTAAAAAATAAATAGTGTATATGTAGTGTTGGGACACTTCGAGTGGTAAAGGGCGTAAAGGACGACAGAGAGTGAAGGATTGACTGGTTTATTAGGAGAACCGAACAGCTCGAGACCAGGCCACAGACTCTTAGCCGAGCCAAAGGCGAGGCTCAACTTATATGGGAGTATCAATAGTGGAACCTTGGCCAAGGTGGTAGCTCTATGCCAGAGAAAGGAAGAAGAGGATAAATAAAAAGTTGAACTGACACTTGTTGATGTAGCTTTCAAACTGGTAATTCATTACACCACTCCCCCTTTAAAAGAAAATACTTTTTCACCTTTCACCATAAAATCACATTAAGTTCCTCACTTCAAATGTTCTGTTGCCAAAACCTTCACACTCTAACACTTCATGCATTATTTAACTCGTTCAAAGCTGTAAACCTATTCTCGTCTAGGCCCATCAGACTCAAGATAAGGTTGTCCAGACCTTTCTTGACACGCCATCGACGATCAAACAAAAATTTGATCCTCCTTTAGAGTGGTTCAACAGCGACTCTCATGGCACGTCCAAAAACTAGTTAGGGACGCCATCCTGAGGTACAACCGTTTAGCCTGATCAACACAAATTGATTGATTAATTGATTAATTGATTAATTCGTTGGTCTGAGCTTCAAGTTCTGGGTTCTCGTAGACTCTGGAAGACTCTTGTACACAACTCTCCGGACGATTTTATAGACAAATTTCTCCTGTAACACACATAAACACTGCCCACAGACTTTTTGCCTCCTATTCCCCCCTAACTAAAACAATGGGGTTTTTGCCTTGGTGTTGCAAACCTGCACTTTTAAAAATTTTTACTGAAAATTCATAATTTTTTGTAAGAAGCCGATTTACTTACTTGCAGTATGAATTTGCATACTAAAACTTTCATACTTCAAGGTCTTAAAATTCAGACAACGTAATTATAAATATTCAGATCAATATATTGTATAAAAAATCGTACCTATCGGTCTTACTTATCAGACTTTGTTGTCCGAAAAAGAAATAACAGAGATAGTCTCACTTACATTACTTACTCCATAGAGTGAAATATTTATTGTGTCAACGTATTCTTTTCCTACGGGCGAGGATGTGAACTCAAAAATGTAGTCAACTATTGCAAGTTGCAAGAAGCGACCGAACCCACTGAAAATTAAATGGAAAGACTTTGCGCCAAAATGTGGCGAGACAAAAAGTCTTGCCAAGTTTTGGTCGGACCTGAAAGTCTCGCCAAGACTTGGTCAGACAAAAATGTCTCGCCACAAAATGGTGAGACTTTTTGTCTGACCGCGCTACAGGCCGCAGGCCGCATGGACCGTGTTGACTGGGTTCAAATGTCTTACCACATTGCGGTCAGACACAAAAGTCTCGCCATTTTGTGGCAAGACATTTTTGTCTGACCAAATTTTGGTGAGACTTCGACGTCCGACCAAAAATGGGCAAGACATTTTGTCTCGCCTCTGGAGTGGCGAGAAGTCTGACCTTTGGATTTACAGTGCCGTGTCTGCACTAACTGAAGACAGATCGACCCGAACCCAACCACACGTCGACCCGTGGGCATGCGCGAGAGCGAAGTTGTATTCTCTGTTATTTGGCGAATACTCTACTTATTCAAATCAATCTTGCTGTAGTACACTCATGCCATCTCAGATAATGACTTGAAATAGGTTTTTAACTAAATGTTCACCTCATTTTGGCTGCAGAGGCAATTTTAACTCCAAGATATCAATAATGCGACACTAGCGGCTATAGCAAAATGTATCCGTTTTGGAGCTCTGAAACACTCTCTTTGCTCGTACTACAATAAACGAAAGTATTATTTGAAATAAAACAATAGTATATTCTTTATTTTTAAGAATACCGAAAAATTTCTAAGGTTAATGGCGATTTTTGGCCTGTTTTCCGACTTCACAAGTCTGAATTAAGATTTCGGACAACAAAGTACAATATTTCAGTCCACCGGTACGAAACTTGATATTCGCCGCTGTAAATTTTCAGACTTGCCAGTCAGAATCCAAATTTCTGACAGCAAGTCACATTTTTCAGACAGTTGGTCTGAATATTCGTTTCATTTTATGAATTTGCGATTCAGACCACAAAGTAAGACGAAATCGGTCTGAATTTTCATATTTTTTTTAACAGTGTGACTAGCTAAATCCTATCTAAAACACCATTGTTAATCTAGGAAGACTAATTAACACTATATGGTTGGGAAACTTAACTGTTACTATAACTGTTGAATGGCTCGGATGACTTGCTGCTGGACGGTCTCTGGAGTACTGGAGGCATCCACGACTGCATGTAGAGCTGGTTCGTTGTCCATCCAATTCTCCAAAACTGTGTGCAAACCTTGGATGTAATCTTTGGACAATGTATTTTCCTCTTTGCGAGCCCTTGTTTGAAGACGTTGAAAAGCTATTTCTAGAGTCCCTCGAAGATAGATATGATATTCCTTGCGTTGAAACTGAGCTGTCATGGACTTACACATTTCTTGGAGTAATACATACTGCTCTTTGTTGATCATCTTTGCTTCTCTTTGCATTTGAACAAACATTTTAACCACACTGTGTAATGAGCGTTCTGCTACAACTACAGGAGCACTGCCTTGCATGAATTTCAATTGAGTTTGCCACGATGTAAACAAAACCATCGACTGGAACGTATACGCCCACTTTTCCATGTCTTTCGAGTACAAGTCCAAGAAATTAATTCCATGAAAATTGGTCCATAGTGAAACTGGTTCTTGAACAACTGGATAGCCATGTTCCTGAAGCGTCGTCAGCAGGGTAGATTTTCCAATTCCGATGTTGCCCTCGATGTAGACTACCATCGGTGATTTTGGACTCGTCGCTTGTACTGGTACTCCTTGATCGACGACCGCACCAGGCTCGAAACATGTTTGCTCGTATTGAAGTCTGATCGCGAACTGACCGCTGGCGCTGTGCGTGACATTTTCGTCTGCGTATTTTTCTTTGCCATCACGTACTGGCTGTCCGCATGCGCATTCGACTTGATCGGGTTGCCTGAATGGCCATTGTTCGGTTGTTTGGGTCTGGCAGCACGTCTGCGACTCTTCAAGTCGTTTCGCTGCCCCAGGCTACCCTGTTACAATAGTCTAGTGGTTACGGGACTTGGTTATTGACCCGTAGGTGGGTGGTTCAAACCTCATGTCTCAAAACATCACTCAATGGTGGATTCCTCGGAATGAGAGACATTTGATAATGTCAGGCAATCAGGACACAATGCTCCGATGGACCAGTATGCTTTGAGCGAGATATTGGTCGCTATACTACCGAAGGCCATTGGTGTACATGGACCTGAACAAGCCAATGATGCATTTCATTGCTTCGTCTCGCTGTAACCACCACCTGCAATGTTGGTCTGGTTGTCTCTACTGAGGTTTCCTCTGCCTAGCGAGATGTTGGATCCCATGTTGGGTCCCAGTCTAACGAGGAAAAGTTTCCACTGGGCAATTATCAAGCCCCCCAGACTAAAAAAACCATGGGCTGGGCCATGGCGACGGCTGACCATGGTGATCCACGAATCGCCATGGTCAGATGATCTTGACCATGGCGAAATGGCGCATGGCGATCCCCACCATAGGGCAGCGCACCATGGGGGTGGCTCCGCTATGGTGCGCTGCTCCATGGTGCGCTGCCCCATGGTGTGCTGCCCCATGGTGTGCTGCCCCATAGTTAACCGCTCAATGGTGGAGTGCCTCATGGTGATTTTAAATAGCTGGTCACAGTGACCAACAAATTAAGTGCTCTGACTGACCAAAGCCGTACCCCAGTGAAAATTCGACTCTACGCACGATTGTGAAGTCATGGTCTCTCTATCTCCAGTAATTTAAATGTAACAGACTATTTCTGAATAAACCTCGGAGACTTGAACGCACGGGTGAGAGAACATTCACTGTGGTGCGAGCGCCACCATGGCGACAAACACCATGGTGCAGCTTCCACCATGGGCACGCCAGACACCATGGTGACGAGCACTATGGAACGATCTCCACCATGGTGGAGCCCGCCGAACCATAGTGGTACTCCCCATGGTGCGCCTTCACCATAGGGCAGCCCATTTAACCATAGTGATGACGACCTTCGCCATTGTGGACTGCCCTATGGTGATGGAAATTCACGATGGCGACCATGGTTTTTTTAGTCTGGGCCTGAAACCACTTGTAACCCTTTTTGTTGGATGTATATCGGCCATACTTGCGTGTTTCTTGTCGTCTGATGCAGCAACATGGTGGGGGTAACGCGACTCTTATGGAAGCTCGACGCGTCAGACCACCCTGTTACAATGGTCTGGTGGTCAAGGCGACTGATGTCGGCCTCGATGGCGGTGGTTCGACTCCCACTCAACACTTAACTTTATATCAAATATTGAGCGTCTCTTGAAAAGTAGTCATGTTTGTCTGCTGATCGGGAGTGCTCTTCTTCTAGGGGGTGTTCTGTCTGCCTAAATGTCTTAGGACATAGTTGGTACGTGACCGTTAACTCTCCCAGTCTGAGCCTCTCCCGTCGGCAACAAGCCTCGGCTCCGATGCTGCAAGACGATTTCGGGGGTCGGGGTAGCGCCTAAACGGCCTGCTGCCCCGTCTCTGGGACGTGAGCTCCTAGACCTGCTACGGCGGGCCCCATGTCCACGCCTGTTGGCTACATCAGTAACTTGACAGACCAATTGTAATAATTTTGCAACATTTTCCTGGGTTCTGTCTGGTATGTTATCTTGTGAGTCGATTGACACCTGATGCTTCCTCCGAGTGTCTTGGCCGCTTGTTGCGCCGACTGGTGGTGGTGGCTGCAAGCTCCATTAGTACCAACTTATACCGTTCCACGTTCTTCCATTAACCGTGCCTTTTCTCTCTTGCTGTCTTGTTGTGGACTTGTATTTGTCACCTTTGAACCTCTCTTTTGACCTAACCTTTGACTTTGATTCTGCTTTGCGAAATAAACGCACGCAGTATTTGAATACTTCCTGTAGAATTCATAAGTTGGTCAAGCTGATTTTGTTTTTCCTTGTCGCTCTTGTACACCATCGCCATCTTGCCTTGTCTTGGTTGATTGAGCCCCTCACGTGCTCGCTCTTATTGATCCTGCATATATTCCTTCGACGATGAGCACTCCGTCTTGTATCGTGGGGTCGTGCGCCAAAGTTCGCCCCCATGGCTTTGTGCAGACCTTTAATGTGGGTACCCTCTCTCTGAGTGTCTCCCGCTTCCTTTTCCAAAGTCCGTACTGTAAGTATGCTTTTATTATCCGTTTTCCTTTCAGGCTCATTTCAATTGTGCTATTTGGGCAACGAATCGCCCCTGGAACCCCCAGGGGGTGAATTGGGGAATTATTGTGGGTGTCGGTGGTAGCGCTTCCTGGACCACACATACTCCGGCGTCCTCTGGTGCCAGTATTGGTCATGATGAATGGCGATGCGCCTTCTCTGATGTATGCCCGAGTTGCCCCAGCCGTTATGTGCTGCGGGTTGTGCCGTGTGCCCCAACAACTTGCCCTGTGAGATTAGGCTTTGTGGGAATCCCGCTCCCTCCTGGTCCAGTACCGGTACCTGCTCCTGTGGTCGAACCTGTAGTTGTAGCTGCTCCTGTACTCCCGGAGAGTCCTCCTGCCTCTCCTTAAAGTTATAGTTTTATTTTGATTCCCTCTAATCTCTCTTCTGTCCTCATGCTTTTTCAAAGCAAATAAAACCCTGTTCATATTGATTGTTCCTTGTTCTCTCACATATTTTAACCTGTGCAAATTGATCATATTAATTGGGTATAGGTTGGGCACACTCGTCTGTTTCCTCTTAGTTTTGCCTTCTTTTGTCTTGCCTTTGTTGTTTTTACTTGTTGTTGTCTCGCTCATCCTTAAGCTCTAATCTTGACTACTCACTTCCTGTAATTTTGTCTTATTAATTCTGTACCATGGCTGAGTTCATGGCTAATTCCCGTACTTTTACTCGGAACCAATGTTTCGTGGGGGACTTTGGTCAAGTCAAGCTTCCAGGGCCTCGGGCCACTTTTAATGTGAGTAGTTAATAAGCTCAGAGGGAAGGACCTGGGCCCCATTTTGCGTCCGTGAGCCCCCAGTCTTGTTTGGTTTAGGCTCATGTTGCATGCTGCCACTGGGCCATCAACAAGCCTGGTGCCCTTCCCGGCATCAACCAGTGGGAGATGGTGACCGGCGGCGCTACCAGCGTCCATGAAGTGATAGAATTGGCGTTCAACATTCCATCTGAACTGCTGCGGTGCCGGTTCTGGGGAGTTAACCCCACATGCCCACGCCGTGAACTTGGTGCAGTTTCTACATGCAGCAGTTGTCCGATTCGTGTCACCCGCTTGCGCGGCAACTTCACGTCCAATTTTGGACCTCCCGTTCTTTGTTCTTCTCATTTTTGATACTTTTTCCATATTTTTATATCCATTTTATTAAATTCATCATTTTGCTTCGTTAAGTTGTCATTCTGTGGCAGTTGGTAACATTCACTGCCTTTTAGATTTTCATTGTAGTGGGTCAGTGAGTAGTTAGTCAACACACTAACACATTTCTTGGGTTATAATTTTGAAACGTTTTGAAACACTTCCCAATTCCTTTCCCCCTTTACACCAAAACTCCAGTATTGCATTTGGTGAGTACTATTTAAATTTTAAGTTGTCATTTAGTTGATTGCCCGAAATTTGCAAAATGTTTTTCGTGTACACTTTTGACTTCCGTGGTCCCTGTGTCACAGCGCTATTTGCACTACAGACTCAGAATATTTGTTTTCTGGCCAAGTGTTGTGATGATTTTTACATCACAGTTTAATTTTAGAAGTTTTCTTTGTCAGTGTTATGACCTAGAATGCAAGTGTTGTGAAACACAAAAGCTCAGCAAGGGACTTGACCCACAAGCAGGCTGACTTTGTGTTTTGTTTGTGTAGAAATTATTCGACTCAGTCTAGGACAGGTCCATGAGTATTTCTCTAACCAATGTGCATCTGTCATTTATGAACCATGGAAATCAGAACTGTCAAGGAAAACAATTGCATTTAATTAATATTTTATTACAAATTACAAGGGGGGGGGGGCACTATACATTTATCAAGGTTTTTCAAAACTTATGACCAAAAGGACCTAACCTTTCTTTTAGAACATATTTACAATGAAGTAAGTGTTCACTTGGTTTCGAGTTCCTAACCCTATCTATTTACAGGTTGTCACTCTTGGGTGCACATTTCCCACCAAGTTGGTCGGGGAGACAGTTCGGCGAGTTCTTGGACCAACGCTAATGGAGGCGGGACTGGAACCAGCGGCAGTATTTCTTTTCGGTGAGCGGCTGGCGTGTGCTTCCAAATGTCAGTTGGCGTCACCACACTTAGACGTAAGTCCTTTGCCAATTTCTTCAGTTGCTTCCTAGAAGCATTTTGGCTATCTTTCTTCTCATGTTTGCGTGATCCACACCTCCAGCATCGGATGGTCCTTTTGGCTGATTTTTCATTTGACTTGTTTGTCTTGTCCATAGGTTTTTCAAGGGGCTTTTCCACGACAACCATGTGCTCAGGTTGTTTTGGTTTAGCACGACTAACCTCACTCGTGAGCAGCTGATCCATTTCTGCGATCAAGGCTGCATCTTCCCCGAGTAGTTCTGCTTCATCACCGTCCGGCAATGTTGTCTCTGGCTCGTCGTAGTGCAACAGTGCATCTTCAAGTGAATCTCGATGAGCTTTCTGCTTCACTTTCTCCTCGCATTGTTGCTTCAAAATCCTCCGTTTTTCGGCTTCCTTTTTCTGCATTGCTTGGCGTCTTAGTTTGGCTTCATGTTGCCCTTTTTCCAGTTTTTGCTTGCGCTGTTCTTCCTCTGTTTCTTTGGCATGTTTGGCTTCTAACTCCAACCGCTGTTTCTCTTCATACCTTTTCTGCATTTTGGCTTTTAAGGCTGCGTAGTTCACTTCTGGTAGGGCCGCCTTTACCTTTGCAGTCTGCAAGGGACTAGGACCTGTTTCTCTCTTGCATATCTTGCTTTTTCTCGCCATATCCAGTACTTTTTCCCGCTCTGCCTTTCCTGGCTCCACTTTCTTCTTGGGAATTTTGTACTTCTCAAGGAAAGCATCAATTATCTGCTCACTCATTTTGCAAACTTCAGACTAGACTGATTGGTTTCTAGGGTAGTTTGTTGAGCACAGTAGTTTGGCACAGTACTTATTGTTGCCATGGGTTACTTTGGAGGGGCCTTGTTCCAAGACACTGTATACTTCTTTTCTTTCAGGAACAGTTCATTATCTGATTCCTCTGTCCCAGTATAGGAGAGCCATGCTCCGATGTCATCTTCTCCTGGTTTTGGATGTGGAGTCAATCTGTCCATGTGGACCAGTTGGACGTCTGAGGGCTTTGCATCATTTTGAATCCTGGCATCACAATCGTTCAATATTGTGAGTATTGTATATGGACCTTCCCACTCAATATGTAATTTCTTTGATGTCTCATTTACTCGTAATGCCTTGTTATACAGGAAACCCTTATCGCCTTCCTTGAAAGGACACAGGGCAGCATTTCTGTCATAATAATGCTTCATGCGTACTGCAGCCTCAGTTCTGATTTACCTGACTTCTTCGTGAATTTTGTACAAGGCATTTCTGACAGCCCATGGGTAGTTTTCTCCTATGTCAGGCATCTGAGGTGGTGGTCCTTGCTGCATATGCAATGGTGTCCTCATAGGAGCTCCAAACATTATCTCATAAGGTGAGAACTTGTGTGTGGAATGGGGTAAGCTTCTGTATGCTTGTGCAATAAATGGGACATATTCTGCCCAAGCATGATGTGCTCCGTCACACAACAGTTTTAAATTTTGTTTCAGCGTTCTCACCCATCTCTCAGCTTTTCCATTGGCCGATGGATGATAAGCTGTTGTTCTGGTTTTCCTGATTTCCCACTTTGCTACAGCCGATGAGTTTACTGACACCACTATTCGTATTATAACTGTTGAGAAGAGACAGTATGGTCAGTATGTGTGCAAAGCTGACGCCATAATTTCATGAAACAGCTCAGACTCGAATATTTGAGCTTTGTCTGTCAGAAGAGATACAAGCGCTCCATACACTGAGAAGACATGAGTGATCAGGGCTCTCGCTACTTCTTGTGCTTGTTGTGTTTTTAATGGGACTAGCACTGGCCATCCAGACAGTGCCTCCACTGCTACCAATACATACTTAAACCCGTCTTTTTGGCCCGCCCTTCTATTCAAAAAATAGGGGGAGGGCATATGCATTTGCCTTTGTGTCTGTGTGTCGTCGTCGTTGTTGTTGTCGTCGTCTGTGTACAAGGAAGGAGTTGAGCTGGAGTGACCAGATTTGGAGGGTACTTCAGGAGGGCCGTCCGAACAAACAATCCGGTGGTGCAAATCCCGTCCGACCCACGCAAGGCCTGCAGCAGCTGCATCATGGTTTGCATGGGCGGGAGGGGGATTTCCGCCATTATTGGTGCTAGCAGGGCACATAGGGGTATTTTTGGAATCAGGGCGACGAGACAAGATGAATGGACCTGGTCCCGACCCCATCGGCCGCTTTTACAAGTTGGCCAGATCAGGATCTTCAAAAAAGGGGGTCGACCGACTAAAAAAATTTATTGCAGATTTCGATTGGTCTCAGCAAGACCTTTTCAACGAGGGGTCGGAAAGGGGGTCCAGGAGCCCGACTTCGTCTATTAGTCACATCAGGATCTTGAAAAAAGGGGGTCGACCGACTGAAAATTTTTACTTAAGTTTTCGATAGGTCTTGGCAAGACCTCTTCAACGAGGGGTCGGAAGGGGGGTCCAGGAGCCCGCCTTCATGAGTTATGTGAAAAAGTGCGACGGGCTCGTTTTGCGCTCCTGCTGTGCCTCCATTGCAAGGAGTTGCAGTAGCATGGCAAATATGAGTATTTTCGGAATGAGGGCTAAGAGACAAATGAAATGGGCATATTCTAAGGACAGTTGGAGTAAAAAGTGTAAGGACTTTTGCATATTGTGAATAGAAGGGCGGGCCTAAGTCACGATGGTACATCGATAACTTTGCCTTACCCGCTCACGGGGTGTTTGATGAGAGCGGGCCGAAGGCCCGGGCCTTCGACTGGCCAAGTTGGGTCTGATGCGAGGGCCGAAGGCCCGAGGAAAGGCCGCCGGCAGGCCAAGCTGGGCCGGCCCCCTGTCGAACCGAGTTGCCGGCGCAGCGAAGCGGAGCTGGCAACTCGGTTCGACGGAAGGGCGGGCCCTAGCTTGTTGGCTGAGCGATTAGCGAAGCCAGTTACTCCAGTGGGGTTGAAAAGTTTTGTCTGTCTGTCTGTTTGTCTGTCTGTTTGTTTGTTTGTCTGTGTGACCGCACTACTCCTCCTGAACGGCTCGGCCGATCAAGACGAGATTTTGCAGGGTTGTTCGGTATATCCTTGGCTAGCCACACGCAAAAATTCAGCTTTCTATCTCATTCCATTCAGTTGTACTAACGAAAAAACACTAAAAAAACGGCAGAAAAAGTGCAACTTTTTAGTGACTTTATATTTTAGAGACATTTTTACATGGTTTCTTATGTTTTTGAAGTTCCTGATGACGAAAACGAAATCAATTTCGACCCGTGACCAAACTTTTAACTGCGAATTGCCTACCTCGGCCCGAATTTACTAACATAATCAACTTCGACCCTTCATCCTGAAAAAAGGGGGTCGACCGACTAAAATTTTTTATTGCAGATTTCGATAGGTCTCGGCAAGACCTTTTCAAAGAGGGGTCGGAAGGGGGATCTACACTGGCGTCCAAAATTAGGTCCCCACTTCTTTAGATCATTATAACTTTTTCCGTAATCGACAGAAATCGTCTAAATTTTCCACAAAGGTACCTCAATGGGTCTTCTACAGGTTCCCAAAATGTCGCACCTGAAAGGTACTCCGAAAGGGGTAACCCACCCCCTTGGAAAAAAAGTTGTCAAAATGATGTCTAAACAACAGCCGAAAAGGGGCTTTGAAAGTTTCGTTTTGACCGAATCTGCCTTGAGGGAGTGTAACTGACCAGAAAGGAAGCGATTTGCCGAGTTTTAACCCCCCTGTTCAAACCCACCCCTTTAGCCCCTAAGAGGGGCAGCTCCTGAACGGGTGGTCGTAGCGCGATGGGACCGACACCAGTGGGTCGGGCAGCGGATTTAACATGGTAAGGCGGAATAATAGTGCAAGTTTTGACCTGTTTAGAGACACTCAAATGGAGAAAACTGCGTTTTTTCGTGATGATTTAACGCAAAGTTCGGCAACATGTTCATGCGTTTTCTGTGAATGAAATTTTTGGTCCTTGGCAGTTTTGAGAAGGCCAACTCAAGTTCTTTGAGGGACCAGAAGAACAAAGTCGTGGACTGACCCTTTCAACCCCTAAAGGTGCATCAAAAGTACTCTGCACGTGCTCAAAGAAATTTCAGAATTAAGAAACGGCTGTTTTCGTTCCAAAAACCAGACTCCTTGGGTTCAGGAATGTCGAGCGACTGACACTGGCTTGTTACCTGTTCGGAGAAACCGTTTTGTTACAAAATTTTCACGATTTTACACATGTGTCATTTCGACAATCGTCTGCAGGGGTACTTTTGACGCACCATCAGGGGTTGAAAGAGTCACTCCACGACTTTGCTCTTCTGGTCCCTCAAAGAACTTGAGTTGGCCTTCTCAAAACTGCCAAGGACCAAAAATTTCATTCCCAGAAAACGCATGAACATGTTTTCGAACTTTGCGTTAAATCATCACGAAAAAACGCAGTTTTGTCCATTTGAGTGTCTCTAAACAGGTCAAAACTTGCACTATTGTTCCGCCTTTCCATGTTAAATCCGCTGCCCGACCCACTGGTGTCGGTCCCATCGCGCTACGACCACCCGTTCAGGAGCTGCCCCTTTTAGGGGCTAAAGGGGTGGGTTTGAACAGGGGGGTTAAAACATTTTGGGAACCTTTAGAAGACCCATTGAGGTACCTTTGTGGAAAATTTAGACGATTTCTGTCGATTACGGAAAAAGTTATAATGATCTAAAGAAGTGGGGACCTAATTTTGGACGCCAGTGTAGGAGCCCGACTTCATTAATTGGCCGAATCAGGATCTTGAAAAAAGGGGATCGACCGACTAACAAATTTTATTGCAGATTTCGATAGGTCTCGGCAAGACCTTTTCAAAGAGGGGTCGGAAGGGGGGGTCTAGGAGCCCAACTTCATCAGTTTGCCGAATCAGGATCTTGAAAAAAGGGGATCGACCGACTAAAAAATTTTATTGCAGATTTCACGTGGTGCATTACTCAATGCCTCAAAAATCCTTGAGACAGCTTGCCGAAGGCAAGCACGGAAGCGCCGCAGGCCAAGGTAGGTGTAACGCCAGGCGTGGATTGTCGTAACTGGCGCAGCATCGCGAAGCCTGTTACGACAAGACACGGTCTGGCGTAAACCTACCTTGTGTTACAGGGTATGGGCCAGCTGTGTCGACATGCCACCTTCCATGCAGCACTCCATCGTGGAATATTTTGAGAGGGACCTTCACTTTTTGAAGTGGTCCTTTAGCTTTTAGGCATGTGGTACAACTGTCAACCATTTCCGCCACATCATTGTACATTCCTGGCCACCAGAAGTAACGTTTTAATGTTGCCAATGTTTTTCCAACACCAAAGTGGTTAGTTTGACCTAATTGTGTATGGTATGCCTCCATAGTCCTTTTCACATGCTTTCGTGGCAATACTAACACTGTGTTTTCGTAGGATCTCCAGATGGATGCTCTACTTTCTTGTAAAGCAAGTGGTCTTCAATTATGAAGGACTTGAACTAATGCCATAGTGTTCTGGTATGTTGCCCATACTCAGACACTTCTTGGAAATGCGGTCTCCGCCCTTCTTCCACTGCTATGTAGATTGGCATAATTTCTTCGTCCAGCTTCTGATCCTGCACCATTGTCATGCTTGACACTTCTTCAGGTACCACAGTTGTCCAATTTGCCATTATTTCTTCTGGAGTAGCGTTTACTGACATGCGGTCCTCCACTTCACAAAGTTTGCAGTGGACATCACAGGTTTTCCAATGTATGTTTGTTTCAGGCTCAAAGTAATACATTTAGATTCTTAGTGCCAAGTCTCCAAACACTTTGTGCAGCATATTGACTAAAGTGGTTAACTGCATCTTATCAAGTCCACAAGAGAACTCAGGCATGCTAATAGCTGGTACATTGTACTTGATAACCCACATTCTTAGGTTTATCAATGCCTGTTCTACTTCTTCAGGGGTAGGTTTGTCATAGTACTTGACTTTAGTGATCACATTTACTATGCATCGACCATGACTATGCGAAATCACTAACCCTGGACATCCTCTGTCCTTTTGTTTCAGGAAATCCTTTTTAACCTTGTACCGGGTCTCCAGATCAAAAGCTAGCCCTTTTCCAAACTTTCCATCGTGACTTACTGCATGACACAACGGAATGGATAGGGGACTTTTGAAGATATTGTCATAAACATGGAACAATTAAAAGTTTTTGGACGAAGGAAGGGTATCGAGCTCTAAAAGTTTGTCCATGTCTATGTAATTTAGAGAAGCTGTGTCCCGCTCTTCTAATCGTGCACATTTCTTGCAGTTCGCTGCACAAGGCCGTGCAGGTCTTCTGCTGAGGGCATCCGCATGACCAATATTAATGCCTCGTTCATGCACTACTTCGAACTTGTAGACGCTAGACGCCAGCGTGCCAGTCGCCCAGTGGGGTTGTTGAAATTTCTTAACCACTGTAATGCTGCATGATCAGACTTGACTAGGAAAGGTGCTCCTGCCAAGTAATGATGGAAAGCTTTGATGGCTTCCACTAATGCCAGCAATTCTCGGTGTGTGGCACAGTAATTTCGCTGAGCCTGATTTAGTAACTTGGACCAAAAGGAAATGGTGACTTCTTGACCATCTTGTTCCTGAGCGACACCTCCACAGAAGACTGGACTAAATTTGGGCGGCCGGGGAGGACTGGACCATCTACGGGGGGGCCGGGGAAGACTGGACCAACTTTCAGCGGCCGGGGAAGACTGGACTATCTATGGGGAGGCCGGGGAAGACTGGACCAACTTTCAGCGGCCGGGGAGGACTGGACCATCTACGGTGGGGCCGGGGAAGACTGGACCATCTACAAAAGCGCCGTTCTGAGATAAGCGCGTTTGAAACTTTAACGCTCTCTTACAAATCATGGCGCCGCACTTTGTTCAATATTTTGTGATATTCTGAAAGTGTGGCACCTCCCGAGTAGATCGGTGTTAATTAAATCTCACTAGGACCTCCAGAACGGTTTTAAAACATAAGTTCTTGCAGAGTAAAATTAGTAATTCTTGTTTGCAACTAAATACTTTGAAAGACAGGTACGATGTGGAAGTTATCAACACTGATTGTTGTGGTACCCTTTCTTTTCTGTTGGTAGGAGACAAAGGCTCTCCCGCCTGCAGAACTGTGTCAATTCATGATGTACGAGTGCAGTGTGGGTTTCATGTCAGAGCTCTACAAGGGAGTGACACTCGCTTCGTTTGAAAGTTTTGGAAATACCTCAAAGAAAGGTGTTGGTGATGGGCAAATGTAACACACATTAGTAAAAGTTCTTATTTTTGGAAGCAAATTACCAATTGTTTTAAAATGTACGAGAAATTTTGATGAATCACATTCTGTTTTCAAACATCATTGACCTGAGAGGGCATGGCCATTTCCAATCGCTGAACAACAACGTTTGTTTCATAAACTGCAAAAAGAGCTGGCACTGCCAAGCTGTGGTTTTTTTATGTACTGAACGTAGATGAGGGAGAGCAAACGATAGACAATCCGAAAGTTCAAAACTATGTATATATTTCCTCACAGAAACAGGTACATGAAAATGAAGTAGCCTCGTGATTTCCTACCAAAGTGTAGGAATGATGAGAAGCATTTTGTATAACTTAAAGCATCATTAAAATAATCAGTCAAACATTTCTATTAATATCAGAGTCCTATATAAAACATTCTTAATTTAGTTTTAAAAAAATAATCAATCAAACATTTTAATTCTAGACAGACTAGTAATTTTCTCCATAATCAAAGAAAATAAAATAAGTTGAGCAGTTATACTCAATGGTAAAAGATTTCTCTTAGACAATAAAAAAGTCACATACGTGGTAGAGTTAAAATAAAAAATCTCAAAGTTAAACAAATTTAAAGTCTAACTTAAGGAACACAATACACAGACTAGTGGACAGAGACAGTACAACAAGTAGAATAAAATTTGTTGAACAACTAAAAAACAAGCAGTGTCATACATCTCTCAAACCCTGAATTATCATTCATCATCATTATTGTCATCATCACCTTCATCATCATGATTGTCATCATCATCTTCATCATCATGATTGTCATCATCATCTTCATCATCATGATTGTCATCATCATCTTCATCATCATGATTGTCATCATCTTCTTCCTCTACTTCTCCTTCATCTTCACTTGCTTCTTGTTGTCGTGCATTAAGCTCTTCAATGATGTGAATAGGATCATCATCATCTATTCCATCTTCATCTACTTGCGGATCTCTTGGATCATCATCCCCATCAACAGGTTCTACAGAATTTATAACATCGTTGTAAAACTGATGATATCTTGAAGGAATGGCGAGGGATTTGCATAGCCCTTGTAGATGCTCCACTGTTAGCTGGTTGAGTGGGATCATTCCTTGATAAGCTAAAGGTGGTTTGTAGCTCTTGCAATTCACAGGGTGGCCTCTTCTCTGGGCAGTATCTAGTGTTAGCGTCTCACCATCAAAGTCGTATTTTAGCAAGAGAACACCTGGATTATCTTTCCGAGCCTGAACAACTCTTACTTTGGTCCAGTTGATTTTCCTCTTGTCTGTAGAAAACTTCCAGTTTTGCTTCGGAACTATGTGATGAAAATCGAAGACCATATTTCTCTTCAGCAATTTCACCTTGTAGGGTGGATCAGTTTCCTTCGCATTCTCAATCACTTTAATCCAGTCATCCAGACAGAAAATGTCGCCATTTCTTGACACTGTCTCGATGCGAGCATGAACTGAGTCACCTTCGTTCTGGGTGTGGCCAGTTTCCAAATAACAATGGTGTATGTTGATACCAAACTGCACCGCAGCAAGCAAGAACATTGCAAACACAAATCTGTTCTTGTTTTGGGCAAAACAATTGTCTGAAAAACTTCTTATTTCAGTCTTACCAGATGCGGCACATTGTGAAAAATAATCAAAAAGTGCACTACCCATTTCATTGGCTCCTCTCTTAGCCATGCCAGAATGCCATAAATAACACAGAGTGTCATGCTCAACTGCATTAAACACAGTAAAATTAAATACTGAGAGTTTATTTAAGTAGAAGAAGGTTGATGTCTCAGATTTAGGACATGGGAGCACCTTTTGCAAATCAAATGTAACAACCACCACATTTTCCTGTTTGGTACAAAGGAGTTTGGCTGCTGATTTCTCCTTTCTTGCTGCAATTTTATTTTTGATATGAGCCACATACTTATCTTTGAATTTCTCCCTTTCAGCTCTTGTACCATTTCTCATCATAGCACAGAGGGCACATTGATCTTTTTTGGGTTTAAAGAACCCAATATTAAATTCTTCATTCAGGAGGTCTCTATACTGCCTGAGTGATCCAACAGAAGCTGGGGGCAAAGATTCAGTCTTGCACCATTCCGAATAATGTCGAGCCATTTTAGCAAGTGACAAACCACTTTCTAGGTACTCTCGCTTGGTTCTGGCTCGGACATAATGAGACGGCATTCTTGGGTACAAGTTAATGTGACGTCTTATAGTCTCCTTCTTTTCTTCTGTTATTTTGGTTGGTCTTTTAAGATGTTTTCCCTGCTTAGATGGACTTAAAGTGTTGTTTAATTTGTTAATGTGGTTAAATGCACTTTGAATAACATTGCTGCTAATTGACAGAGTATTCATAAACATTGTTTTACAAACAAATGTTTTCTTCTTTTCTGGACCAAAACAAAAAAAATATTTCCTAGAATTGTTTCTTCTGGACTGCTTGTCTTCTGTAGTTCTTCTGGCTACTTCGGTGCTCTGAGAATGCCTCACAATATAGTCCCACTGTCGAGAGTGGTCTCCCAAACTGTGGTAAATATTGAATATTTCTTGCCTTTGTTCATCAGTTACCTTCTGCCGGCAAACACTTTTACAGGCACAAGGTAATTTCATTTTCTTGGCTGGAAAGACAACGCCTTTTCTGTTCGTATACTGTTCACCATGAGCCCTCGCCACCTTTGCCCTATAATCTTTCCATTGAGTTGGATTGCGTGTTCTCTTCCTACCAGAATTTTTTTCTCCAGACCTTGGCGTCTCTTGCACTACTATATTTGTTTCAACATCATTTTCTTCATTAATTGTCTCTTGCACATTATTTGCTGCTTCATTCAGATTCTCACCACTTGCATCAATATTATTGGGCTGCTGATTTGAATTTCCTGTTTCGGAACTTCTGAGAATCTCATCGATACTGTTTATAAAGTCATCATGATTTTCTTCATCATTTGATACATTTTGTGCATAGGTGGGAAAGGGACCTGGAAATAATAATAATAATAATAATAATAATAATAAATAATAATTTGGGTACAATTTTAAAAAGAGATGTAAACAACCAGCAGTTACTAACCAGTTTCTGGTAAAGGTGATAGAAGAAACTCATCAGAATCATTCATTTCTGTATTGTTATTCAAGAAAGTACTCTTTAAGTTCAATCCTTCATTGTCCAAAGTGCTACGATCTAAGTTTATTCCTGGAACACGAGAAGACAAATTAAAAAGCAAGTTAAAAGAAGTGTAGAAGAGTGTACATTATATATGAATAAGTAACCTACCCCTAAAATTGAAGTTGTCATCATTCGAACCAGCATTGGTTTGCTTAGATCTTGCTGATGGATCTGCAAGTAAACACTAATTAACTTAAAGCTTGTGCACTCAATACAATTATCAAAAAATGTATCTCCCATATTAACCTAAAATGGAAGTAATACTGCTGAGAACCGGATTTAGTGATGATAGTTGTGTTAAAGTTCTTTCCTCTGCTGGGTCATCATCAGGCTGCTGAGCAAAATTTAAGTCTGAAACCAAAAAAACTTACTTAGGTTAATAAATTTTTCAAAGTAATGCATTGAAACTTTCAAGAATATCATAAAATACACTACGTACCTTGACAAGAAGTTAGAGGTTGAGGCACAGCAGTAAGTCCAATTGGTTCTAAAGTAGACCAAACAGCTGGTTGTATCGGAGGAGTAGATGAAGGAATCAAAAGGGATGGCCCAGAAGTGGTGTCGTCTGCTGTAAAAGGAAAAGATTGTATTAATACTACATAATGACTCAGACACAACAGACAGAGGGGAAGGGTCTTTAATTCAAATCTCTCTCGTCTCCCTTGTATACCTTGACAAGAAGTTGGTTGAGTAGGTTGATGTGAATTAGCCACCGATGCTTCAATGGGCTCAGCTAAGAGAGTTGGCTGGGTTCGGACAATAGCTGATGGAATTGAAACAGTTGATTGAATTGGAGGGACTGGTCCATAGGAAAAGGCAACATTGTCAGCTGAAAAAAAAAAAAAAATAACATTACACTGACACCATGTATGACCCAGAACGATGGGAAGGGTCTTTAATTTAAATATCTCTTGTCTCCTTTGAATACCTTGACGAGAAGTTGGTGTTGAAGTGGTCACCGGTGCTTCAATGGGCTGAGCTGAAAGCGTTGGCTCGATTGATACATTAGCTGAAAATTTAGTTGACTGCATCGGAAGGACTGGTCCAGAAGTGAGAGCCTCATCGCTTGCTGTAGAAAAAAAAAGTTTGCTTACTTTTTGGTGTGCTTTGTGAAGCAACATTAAGAGCTGCCTCAAATCTTTGAAGTTCAAGGAATTACATATGATTTGAAGAAGCAAACAAACATAAATATTTCATTATTGGTGACACTGAGTGTAACAAAAACTGCTGCGGCACTGTCCTCCAACTTAGGTTGTGGGAAAGGGTGAGCGCCACGGCAGTTGTGAGACACATTGTTAACCAAGATATATATATATATATATATTTTAAATTGCTACTCCTAATTATGTTTTATTCCTTGAACTTAACACTTTTGATCCAGCTGCTATCATTGCTGGAAAAATCACACCCTAGCATCAGTGTCAAGAGCACTTATTAAGATAAAAAGAAAAGCAAGGATCATTTTTAATTAATTTATTTTGAGAGGTAGGACAAGAAAGGACAAGCACCACCTCCTTTTTTCTTCTAAAAAGAAGCTATTCAATATAAAAATAATAACTAAAGTAACTGAATGAGGGTAACGCCCCTTTTAGATATTTCCCACTGACTGGGATGCTTTGTGTCCAAAACTTAGTAAAGATAGAGTTTATCAGTGAAAAGATTTAATGCAACTAATTTAATAACTTACATAAGAGTAATAATGAGAATAAAAATTGTGACGGGGACCAAGTTTGAAGCGAGTAATTTTTCTCACTAAAGTATTCAGTCTGTTGTAACAAACATAAAAATTGCCTTGCCTTCCAATAAAAAATTCCAATAAATCTACTTATTTTACTCTTTGCATGGGTGTCAATATACACAAACTTAACTTGTGGTACAAGCAAAATAATAGCCTTCATGATGGACTATGCTTAGAATACAAGCTTAAATTTGCTTTGAAATGCAAATTTGAAAGTTTGAGGTTGATTCGATATCAATAAACAAATTTATGGAAAGGAAACACTGTTTGTTCGATAAATATTGTGAAGACTCGCTTCACAATCATTATTCTCTCATTCCGTCAATAGATTTAGCTACTACTAGAAGACTACCTGTTTTTGGAAAGAGTTGCCGTTGAACTCTTGGCCCATTATCATTCATTTGAGAAGTCGCCTTTCCACAGACTTCATCAAACCACTCTGGTACTCGTGACTCTGCAACAAACATACATGACATGACAAGCAAATCACAAAAATACAATTGAGGAACGAATGATACATCATTTCTTCAAGCACTAACGCAAAACATAAGCACATATAAATGGATTTAAGAAACATTAGTGACTCAATGAGTCAATGCAATCTGCAAAGCTTGTGTAACATTAACTTCAGTAAATAACCAAAGACGATTCATAGATGTCATTTCAACTTTGATTCCAAAGCCACATTGTAGTAATAGACTCTGACACAAAGCTTCATTCAAACAGCCAGAACACACGAAAACTAGGTATGGGACGCATAAACGTTTTAGAGGTTAAAACGTAATGCCTTGGCCCTCGGGCCGTGACTCACTCTTTGATTTGGACGCTGGAGACTTCTTCGCCATGCTTACGAGCCTTTTCGACCGTGCTCCATTATTTCCAAAACCAGGCATCTTGACGACGATGGCATACCCCAATCTAAGAAAACGATCAAGTCTCGAAAATCGTCGGCCGCCAGTCTGTGCTGGTCTGTGCCCACGCTGGAACGACGCCCCCCGCCTTCGCAGTAGATAGCCCAGTCCTTTGCCTCCCATTTCAGATAGTCCATTCTTCCACGGACGCGGGGGCCGAGTGTGAGGTTATGTTCAAATTTAAAATGTGATTTACGAACGCTAGAATTGATATTTGAAAAAACTGATAGCACCACACGATAGAGGATGAAATGCTGATTTCAAAGATGTACATAACTTAGTTTTGGCCAAAATGTGATTTAGTCCAGTCTTCCCCGGCCCCACCGTAGATGGTCCAGTCCTCCCCGGCCGCTGAAAGTTGGTCCAGTCTTCCCCGGCCTCCCCATAGATAGTCCAGTCTTCCCCGGCCGCTGAAAGTTGGTCCAGTCTTCCCCGGGCCCCCCGTAGATGGTCCAGTCCTCCCCGGCCGCCCAAATTTAGTCCAGTCTTCTGTGGAGGTGTCGTGAGTGAGTACTGCACCTAGTCCAGTTAAGCTGGCGTCACATGTTACTGTGCATTGGCCTTTTTCCACGTTTGGTGTCCCCAATATTGGTGGAGAAACTAGCTTTTGTTTTATTTGATCAAAAGCTGCTTGACACTGAGGTGACCATTCAAACGGTACACCTTGTTTCATTAAGGCAAATATTGGCGTTGCAATTGTTGCTAAATGTGGCACATATTTTGCATAAAACTGCACTAAGCCTAGCCATGACCTAACTTCTTTGACATCCTTTGGTGCCGGCCAATGAGTGATTTGATGAATCTTTTTCTTATCCACTCTTATTCCTTTTTCAGACAAGATATGGCCCAAGAACGATACTTCAGTCTGAAATAATTCACACTTTTTGGCTTTTAGTAAGAATCCGCCTGCTCTTACTCTGTTGAAGAATGCTATCAGCCTTTCAAGCATTTGTTCAACTGTGTCTCCAGCTATACAGACATCATCTATGTACACAGCCACTGTGTCACCTAGGTCATTTTCTGGCTTTTTGACCTCTGCTGGTGTTACTAGTCGGTCTGTGACATATTGGAATGCTCCTGGCGCTGCTGACAAGCCAAATCCCATTCGTGTGTACTCGTATTGCCTGCTTGGTAGCGCCAAATCTTCAGGTAAGATTATTGCAGTCTTGGGTTGGTCATCTGGATGTACTACCAAATTATGGTATCCATGGGTCAAATCTGCACAATGGTACCACTTTTTCCCAGCTAAATGTTGTAATAATTCTTGTGTTCTAGGAATTGGAGCTGCTGGTACCCTTGTGATGGCATTCAGAGCTCTGTAATCCACACAGACTCTTACTTCGCCTGTCTTTTTTGGAACACAGAGAATTGGAGAAGCCCAGGCTGACTGACTTGGCTTGATAGCGCCCATTTTGAGATATTTTAAAAATGTCTCTCTTACTTCTTTCCTGTAGTGCAATGGCACAGGTCTTGCGTTTTGCTTTCTTGGTGGGTGATCTCCAGTGTCAATTCTAAACCGGAGCCATGGACACGTTCCAAAGGTATAGTTGTCTGTTGCAAAAACATCATGATGTGTCTTCAAAATGTGTTCTAATTTCTCTTTGTTCCGGACTCAGGTTTTTACTACTTTTTTCTAAAAGTTGCTGCAAGTCCTCTGGTAATTTTTCCAGTGGTGGCTTCTTTGGAACTGTATTGATTTCCGCACCATAATGTGGAGCTACTTCATGTTCTATCCACGCAACTCCACACAGATGACAGACCTCAACTATTTCTTCCTCTTCCTCCTCCTCTTCAAGAAGAGTAGGCTCGTCATCTGGTTGCATGTCACCCAGAAAATTAGGACTGAGCTCTTCGTCATCATCTTCATTCATGCCACTGAATTTCAAAGGATGTACCAAAAATACTTCACCAACAATAGTATATTTGGGTATCTCCACACACTTGGACCCAAAATTTTCCATAGTGACTGTTAGTGGAGCTGTCACGCATGGAACCATTCCAGACTGGACCAATACTGATGCAGGTAATTTTGAGATTTTATTTTCTGCGAATTTATTATTGGTAAAGAGTCCCGTTCTTATTGTACTTTTCTCCAGGTTCAACACTTGCTCTGGCTGGATACTTTGGCTCTGCTGGCCTTTTGACTCAGGTTTCACATTTTCCTTGTTCTTCATGTTGAGACTACCAGGGGGCGAGTCAACCTTTGGTTCAGAATTTAGCGTCGATGTGGACAGCACCTTCACCTCATCCTGTTCCTTAGTTACCACGTCTCCCTGTCTCACCCATGCGCTAGCTTTTCCCACCTCATCAGCCTTTAAATCCGTCTCCAGTTTTGTCTCCAATTGTCGTTCCAATCCTGGTCTTAACAGAGTTCTTTGATTTGCTCTGACCACAAAGTACAATGATCCATCATCAAACTTGCCTTTGGTTGGCGATTTCCGTATTTTGAACGGTACCCTTTCTTGCCCTCCAAACTGGGCGTATTTGCCCTTTGCGCAGATTCTTACATCATGATCTTCCATGAAGTCATATCCAATTAAATTTTCATCAATATCTGCTTCGTATGTCATACAGGAATATATTTTTCCTTTGATTTTGAAATCCGTCTGGACTGGTCCATACAGTGTAGCTCTGTGAGATGTTGCACTTTTCATCCTTAATTTTGCTGGTGGTAAGTCCATTCTGGTTCGTTTTAGGACTGTGATTTGAGCTCCTGTGTCTAAGAGAGCTTCTGTTTGTTTTCCCAGAATTTCACATTTCACGAATGGTGCAACTCGTACTCTAGGCTTGTCTGTACAAGACATGCAAACATCACAATCCTCTTTTTCTTCAATTATTTGGTTTAGGACTTTACTGGTACAGTCTTTTAATGCTTTGACCTTACAGTCAGTTTCCATACTTTGTTTACACTTTTTAAGTTTTACTCCAGCATTTTCATCCGTTCTTCTCTTCACAGGTTTCTTTTCTGATGATGTCGGAGTTGCTTCTGGCTTCATCTGAAGCACTTTTTCTTCTTCTGGTACCCGGCTTCCCTCCGACTGGACGGGTACCTTCTTCAGTTTCCCTGGTCCTGACCGTTATTCTGCTGGGGAGCATGAGGAACATAAGGTATTTGCTGCTGCCTCTGATTTGGGCGTTGGCCTTGGTATCCTTGCTGCTGGCCTTGCTGAGAGCCTTGAGCAGCTTGGATTTGTCCCAAGTTTGGCCAAGGGAGAGCTCGTTGGCCTCCCAGATCTTGGAATTGGTAGCATGCCAATGCTGTACGCAAGGCGTCTGGTGGGAAGTTGAAATTGATCCGTCCACGCCCACGACCTCCATTACCTTCTTCACGTAGGTGATTTCTGCAGTCCCTCCACAGATGTCCTGGCTTCTGGCAATAATTACAGGAACGTGTTGTACCACTGTTGTAATACCCGCGGCCTCCTCTGTTACTAGGGCCATTTGGGCGATTGGCTGCAAAATGTCCTGGTTGCTTGCAGGTGTGACAAGTACCATTTTGGGCATTTCCAGCATTTCCTCGGCCTCCTCTTCCTCGGCCACGACCGAACCCACGTAGACGACCTCGAGGACGCCCACGATGTACTGTCTGCGTTCCGGATCCTTGAGCAACTTGGCTTCCTTCAGTGAGCTGGTTTACGCTAGCCTCTGCTGTATCCTTTGAACCAGCATCAATTTCTGCCAAACGTACTCTCTTCACTGGTCTTTCTCCGGACAGCAATAATCCTCTGTTCAAATTCTTTACAGCGTCTGCTAGTGTGTCGCTTGGTGCATATGCTAGCCTTTCAGCTGCATTGCTGTCATTCAACCCTTTTACAAAGGCTGTGACAAGTGCTTCTTGCAGGTCCTCTTCATTGTGTGTGACCATGTACTTTCTGCTCACATGCTCTACTTGTAGTGCAAAATCTTCTACCTTTTGATCTGCACCTTGCTTGAGAGTCTCGAAATCTCGCTTTCTCTGCCACAGGGACGTCACTGTGCTGAAAGTTTTTAGCAACAGTGTATCCAGTTCCTGGAAAGTAGGAAGCTTTTTCTGCTGTTCTAACATGGGTAGCACCATCAACGCCTTTCCTCGTAGTGCTGACACTAGCTTTTCGCCTTTCTCTTCTTCTGTTAGCTTGGCTGTCATAGTATGAAACTGAGACCTCCACAATGTGTAGCATCGTTCCCCATCGTAGTCAGGGACATTAATGCTTTCAATGCTAGGAGCTGCCCGTTGTTGCTGTTCCGGCTGCCTTTCCTGCTGCCTCTGCTGCAACTGCTGAATTTGCTGCTGCTGCTGTGTGAACATTTGTGCCATGATATCTATCAAGGGTTGCATTGCTTGGAATCCTAGTCTAACTCTACGACCTGGTTCCCCGCGACCTTGCTCGTTCTGCTCATCGTCGTAGTCGTCTTCTTCATCATCTGCTTCTTCGTCTGTGTGAGCTTGACGTGGTCGCAGTACACGTGCATGACCTCTCGCTGCCCCACGACCTCTGCCTCTGCCTCGTCCGCGACCTCTGCCGCGGCCACGACCTCTAGCAACTGGTGGTGGTTCTGCTTCTTCTTCGCCTCCAGACTGCGGCACTTCCTCGACATCAAAACCTTCAAACCCAAGGCGCCCAGCACGGCCTGGTTGAGGCGGGCGCAGCTGCACGACTGCATCAGGCTGTTGAGGCGGCTGGTCCTTTGCAGGGCCTGCTTGCTCCTCGTCCTGTTCAATGGGATGAACCAACGGACCTACATGCGGGTCGAAGATATCTCGTGCACGACGTCGAAACGGTTCCAAAATACAACTACTTTTCTCTGAACCGGTGTTGTTATTCCTGTAACTCCCTGTACCCACCAACGGTTTCCAGCCCGAGTTACCTCGGCTTTCAGTCACCGTTCAATCACTCTGTGTATTGACAGCGCGTTTCCGGCTTTCGTTAATGCACTTGTTTACTCGTTGCCAAAGCAGCACCTATGGGCTTTCACCTCAAAAGTAGCTCGACCTCGGCTTTCGCTCTCAGCAGCACCAATTAGGGCTTTCACGTGTTATTGACACGCAGCACCGCCTTGGGCTTTCACTTAAAGCAGCACGTACTCGGCTTTCACCTTTTTAGCAGCACCGTTGGGCTTTCGCTCTTTCAACCTCTTTCAGACTGCCTACCGATCAGCACACAAAGGGCTTTCAATCGGTCGACCCAAACGCTCAGTGAAATGTAGGATTGCACGAACTGGTAGTGGCTTACACTCGGTGAGGAATAGCACGAATTCAGTTGGGCAGTTTCCTCCTTACACTTCCTATTTGGCCACTAATTGACCTGTGTACTTATGCACACTCACTCTCTCGTCCTCCCCAAAAATGTAGGCAAAACCCACGCTATGTCGCCAGTTAAACCGCTTTCACCACTTGTGTTGGGACACTTCGAGTGGTAAAGGGCGTAAAGGACGACAGAGAGTGAAGGATTGACTGGTTTATTAGGAGAACCGAACAGCTCGAGACCAGGCTACAGACTGTTGGCCGGGCCAAAGGCGAGGCTCAACTTATTGGCTGAGCGATTAGCGAAGCCAGTTACTCCAGTGGGGTTGAAAAGTTTTGTCTGTCTGTCTGTCTGTCTGTTTGTTTGCGTGTCCGCACTACTCCTCCCAAACGGCTCGGCCGATCGAGACGAGATTTTGCAGGGTTGTTAGGTATATCCTTGGCTCGCCACACGCCGAAATTCAGCTCTCTATCTCAAATAATTTAGTCGTACCAACGAAAAAACACTAAAAAAACGGCAGAAAAAGTGCAACTTTTCAGTGACTTTATATTTTAGAGACATTTTTACATGATTTCGTATGTTTTTTAAGGTGCTGATGACGAAAATAAAATCAATTTCGACCCCTGACCAAACTTTTACCAGCGAATTGGCTACCTCGGCCCGAATTTACTAACATAATCAACTTTGACCCTTCATCTTGAAAAAAGGGGGTCGACCGACTAAAAAATTTTATTGCAGATTTCGCTAGGTCTCGGCAAGACCTTTTCAAAGAGGCGTCGGAAGGGGGGTCTAGGAGCCCGACTTCATCAGTTGGCCGAATCAGGATCTTGAAAAAAGGGGATCGACCGACTAAAAAATTTTATTGCAGATTTCGATAGGTCTCGGCAAGACCTTTCCAAAGAGGGGTCGGAAGTGGGGTCTAGGAGCCCGACTTCATCAGTTGGCCGAAGCAGGATCTTGAAAAAAGGGGATCGACCGACTAAAAAAATTTATTGCAGATTTCGATAGGTCTCGGCAAGACCTTTCCAAAGAGGGGTCGGAAGCGGGGTCTAGGAGCCCGACTTCATCAGTTGGCCGAATCAGGATCTTGAAAAAAAGGGGATCGACCGACTCAAAAATTTTATTGCAGATTTCACGTGGTGCATTACTCAATGCCTCAAAAATCCTTGAGACAGCTTGCCGAAGGCAAGCAGGGAAGCGCCGCAGGCCAAGGTAGGTGTAACGCCAGGCGTGGATTGTCGTAACTGGCGCAGCATCGCGAAGCCTGTTACGACAAGACACGGTCTGGCGTAAACCTACCTTGTAGGTTTGGCAACAATAGCGGTAGAAGTGGAAGGGGAACTGAGGTGGGAGTATCGATAGTGGAACCTTGGCCAAGGTGGTAGTTCTATGCCAGAGAAGGAAGAAGAAGATAAATAAAAAGTTAAACTGACACTTATTGATATAGCTTTTCAAACTAGTAATTCATTACACACACTTACTATCACTTTTTCCGAAAATAAAGTGTAATGACTCAAAATGCTTTTCCTCTTAAGAAAAAAAAACTGTGACATTATACGTAATAATAGATCACTTTTCATGAAAACAATGTTTTGAAAAATAAAACGTATGTAACAAACCAACCACCATGAAACCAAACCAATCAGCATGACAACAAAATGCTTGAACGGAAAAAAACATTCTTTGAAAAATTAGATGGAACAAATTAACATGACACACACACACAATCCCTTTTTCCCATTTTCTTTCTTCTTATCTTCTTCCTCTTCTTTCTTCTTTTCTTCCTCTTCTTTCTTTTTCTCTTTCAGTCTTCTAATGGCAGCTGAAAGCGCTTCTTCCTCTTTTGTAACTTTAGCTTCTTTCTCTCTTTACTTTTTAGTTTCTTACTAGCTTGTATGTCTTTAAGTGCCTCGCTCAAGGCTTCGGGAGTCTGAAAGTTTTTTGAGTCAAGACATTACTTTTCATAAGGAGAAAGCTATAAGCCGAAAAGGTTGTTTTCCACACTCACCACATAAGTGCTCTAAAGGGAATAGAAGGACTTTTTTTGACCTAACTTCAGGATGTGATGCTGGGGGGTCAATTACTTTTGGGACTGCAGGCCCCAGACGATCAAACACAGACTAAAAGAAAAAAAAAATAGTTTTTTTTTTAAAAAAACTTTTCTTGCAAGAAAAAAACCATACAACATTTTTTTTTTAAATATAACTTACTTTCTTTGGATGTGTCACACCAGCAGAGGTGCCTTCACCTGGATCGTCACTACATTCGCCTTCCTCCATGTCAGGAAAAGTACCTGGGACTATTTATTCTGCTGTTGTGAGCAAGCTCCATTAGCTCCCTTTCCACATGAGACGCTGGCATCGTAACGCGTGGATTCATGGCTATTTCACGAAGTACCTAACGAGCCTGAAAAAGAAGCATATTGATGTTACGGGTAATGTCGACAATCGTTGTGTGACAGTGTTGTCGTCATTAACCGGTTAATGTTGACAATTTGCCGTTTCTGACGACATTCTCCGGTTAATGATGACAATCACTCAAAATGATAACATTAACCGTACTTTTGAGGTGAATGTCGTCAATCTCCGGAGTGGGTCGGTTTATGTCGTGAAAAGAGCGTAAAACATGTTAAGTGTTCAAATGAGATGCTGTGTGAGGCGGAAAATTTTATTTTTGCTGACATCTTTTTGTTGGTGCAACTCGAGCTCCCGTGGCACTTCGAGTTGCATTTAACACCAGCCCTTCGACAGAGGCAGCGGTTGTTCGTACAACGTGTCGTGCAATTACACTTTCGGAACCCCTGCGACCCCATCACCCCCCCCCCCCCTCCCTGCCAGGTGGCGCAGCGATGCCGGTATGTCTGACACCGTGTCGGGGTCCAGGACGCGCTCAGGAGCTTTGGTGGACTGGTTCCTGGCCAAGAGGGAAGTCAGGGTGCCGTCACTGTTCCCTGCACGGTAAAACCCGTCTTCTGTGGCTTCAGTGACGACCCCAACGACGTTCTTAGGATTCCCTCTGGCACGATCCACGTCCGGGATGGTGATGTACACCGTGTCACCCACTTCCACGGGTGGAAAGGATTGCCGCGACTTGGCGAGCATCCTGTCCGCCTGCTTGACCAAGTTGGCACGTGCTGCCGACTGGTTCTCTGCCACGCGCATCGCCCCGCTGCACACAGAGCACATGCCAGCCCGCCCACACGCCATATGCATATGCCGCCCACACTTGGTGCATTTGCCCTTGGCACCGGACAGGGTGCACACCACGCAGGTCCACGTTGCGTTGCGGGCCCCGGTACGCGGTGCGGAGGCAAACCCAGCAAAGGGTGAGCTGGGTGACTGGAGGGCACGGCCCGGTGTGGGGGTGGCACGGCTGATGCTCGGTGTGGGTGGGCCCGAGGGGGGCACGAGAGGGGCACGGGTTTCAGCTGCTCGGCTGGTGCTCGGGATAGCTGTATCAACGCTGTTAGGCCGGCCGAATGGGGAGTGCTCTGTGGACACAATCGTTCGGAAACGGTCACCGAAATTTAACATGGTGTTCAGGATTAGTGGAACTAAGTGATTGGGCACACCTTCACTGGATGCGTTTGGGGGAGGGGGGGAAGGAGTCCGGGGTGTCAGGACGGTCTGGTGACGCCGTTGACGTGGGGTCCTCGATGCCCTCCAGCAGCTCTTGCAGCTCTTCCTCCGTCACCATGGTGTCCAAGGCTGGCACCAAGGCGGCTGGAATGTGGGATGCGAGGCCCTTCCTCATCGGCCGACCGAAGGCTGCTGCGTACGGGGACATCTTGATTGCCTCGTGCCAGGCGGAGTTCTTCTTCTGTTGCACGAACGGCAGGACCGCGGCCCAGTGCCTCGTCTTCCTCTTCAAGAGCTCTGTCTCCAAGATGCGCTGCACCTGCTTGTTCGCATTTTCGACGGAACCCTGGCTCTGGCTGTGGCGTGGCCTCCCTGAGAACAAGGTGAACAAGGCTGTTAGGAAATGCATGAAAAAGGACAGCAAAAAAGTGTTGGCAGACCACAGTTCCCACGAAAACACACTATCACCACGCGGGGACAAGTTATGACAAGTAAGACGACACACCGGGAGGCGACCGACGTTGTCAGGCACACTTGAAATAAGCACAGCACACATATACACAAGCTGACAATAACGCCAGCATGGATTCACAAGAAACCTGTCATTGTCAGTGAAATTGACTGCCGAAAGGACACGCACACACACACACACACACTCACACACACAACACAGACAAACTGACGCCGGCCACTCCGCAAACAGAAGTGTGTACATAGTACACTCTTATTAGAGCATCCTTCCGAGCACACTTTTATTTACAGCATACTTACTAGACACACGCTAAAATAGAGTGTGCCTGGCATGTACACTAGGCTGTCCCAAATCGGAGGGTCAGGTCGTCGATCGAGCCCGAGTGGTTTTTTATTGAAAGTACATACCGAGAAATATCACTGTGCAAAATTTGAGTGCTGTCCGATAAGCGGAACCATAGGCGCCTCGCGATGAAAGATTTTTGCCAGTTTTCGCGCCAAACAGGTGCCGCATGTTTTCGGCGCCACTGTGCCTGGACGGTGTCGCCAGGGACCACGCCCCGGAAAGTGGTTGCTACCTAGGGTGTGAACTAAAGATACCGCCGGATGCCAACCGCGCGACCGTACCTCCACGGGCGTAGGGGCGTAAGTGACCTGAACTACGTAATTTCGCTGTAGCGCGAATACCGTGAAAGGTTTCGAAACGCCGACACCGCGAGAAGGTAGCGGGACCCTTATAGTATCAAACCCGCCTGGGTCTGTCCGTAACATTTTCCATCATCACGCCCAAAATGCCAGTGGAAGGTCCCGAGCGGCGACTGACTCGTTTGAACCGGGCGCGCGAAACAATGGCGCCGGCCGGTCGGGAGCTGGTATAGTGCGTTCGCGGCCGGCCACTCATCTCGCTTGTCGTCTGCCATTCTCCGGTGACAGCGCTCGCAGCGCTGCCGCCCGCCGCTGGGTGCAGGCGGCTGGGAACGCACTATACCAGCTCCCGACCGGCCGGCGCCATTGTTTCGCGCGCCCGGTTCAAACGAGTCAGTCGCCGCTCGGGACCTTCCACTGGCATTTTGGGCGTGATGATGGAAAATGTTACGGACAGACCCAGGCGGGTTTGATACTATAAGGGTCCCGCTACCTTCTCGCGGTGTCGGCGTTTCGAAACCTTTCACGGTATTCGCGCTACAGCGAAATTACGTAGTTCGGGTCACTTAAGCCCCTACGCCCGTGGAGGTATGGTCGCGCGGTTGGCATCCGGCGGGATCTTTAGTTCACACCCTAGGTAGCAACCACTTTCCGGGGCGTAGTCCCTGGCGACACCGTCCAGGCACAGTGGCGCCGAAAACATGCGGCACCTGTTTGGCGCGAAAACTGACAAAAATCTTTCATCGCGAGGCGCCTATGGTTCCGCTTATCGGACAGCACTCAAATTTTGCACAGTGATATTTCTCGGTATGTACTTTCATAAAAACACCACTCGGGTATAGGTCATTTTTTTTGGGACAGCCTAATGTACACGCTAAATAAGAGTGTACCTGCAAGTACACTTAAACTGGCCCATGCTTCTAGATAGGACTTATCCAATGTATTTTAGCGTGTCCTTGTAGGCACACTCTTATTTAGCGTGTACATGCCAGGCACACACTATTTTAGTGAGTGCCTAGCATGTATGCTGTAAATAAGAGTGTGCTTCGAAGCATGCTCTAATAAGAGTGTACTATGTACACACTTTAGTTTGCAGAGCACCGAGACGTGCTTGCATCAGCAAAAAACACGACATGCGGCCACGATAACAAACACACACACATGAATTCACACGCTAAAATCACACCAGTGACTCAAACCATGTGAGGATTTAATACTAATTTCTAGCAATTTCTAGCAGGGCATGCCACGCGACAGAGTGGGCCAAAGCACCGACACGTTCCCACGGTCATAGATTCTCACTTACCTCTATAAAGATAGAATATGACGCATCAATGGTCATCATTTCTTCTTCATTGAAAATGGCACCCACTTCCTCATCCTCAGAGCTTAATTCGTAGTTAAATTCTTCTCCCATCGTGGGACAGGGTTTCTCGAGAGCAGAGCACCGCACGCAGAACAGAAAACACTGGCACGCTCGGACAGGCCGGAAAGAAGCAAGGGTGAATAATACCGCTTGCGGCCGGCGGAGGGCGCAGCGGTCGTTTTAACGGCAGGCCAAATTCAAATTGTTTCTGACTTCACGACGATTGTAAATGAATGTAGGATGTCAAAATCTCTCCAATAATATTTCATGTCACTTGACATCGTCTTGATGTGATGACAACAGGTGTTTCGCTCCTTTCGGATACGGCACGGCTTGAAGTGAGATGGGCGGGAGGAGGGCGGGAGGGGAGGTTTTGGGGGATGGGGGATCTGGACCAAAACATTTTCACTCAGACAGTTTTTCCACACAGAAGACTTGACGGGGCAGTATTGCCAATAATTCCAGAAAATTATTTCAGCCGTAGAAATGTTATCAGACACTCGCCAGTATGCGGAAAATAAACGGGAAAACGTGTGTTGAGGCCGGTCAGGGCGTCCGGCACACTGGGCGCGGGGGAGGAGGGAAGGGGCGCTGCGCTCGGCTCATCTCCGCTCGGCACCGGCGGCGTGGCCTGGCGTTGCGGGGAAGGGTTCCGGTCCAGTCGGAACTTGCGCGGCGGCGGGAGAATTCAAGCCGACCGTTAGGCGTACGGCTCTGTGCTTGACCATACACTCGCTGCGTAAGCTCGGCTGAGTAGCTCAGCTTTTAATATTTATCTGTTTTATTTATTTTATTTATTTATCTATTACTTGTTAAAGCAAAATATATTGATGTTTTCAAAAAAAAAAAAAAAAAAAAAAAAAAAAAAAGGGGATTAGTGTGTGTGTTCTGCGCTTCTCAGCGCGGAGACACGGGTTCAATGCCCACTGGGTGAAATCGCCTTTTTCACCACTAACTTCATGTTCCTGCCGTGAGGTGGCGCACGCGGCGCTGGCGGCAGGGTATAAATCTAGGGAGCGCGCCCTCCAGGGCATCATTCTTCATTAAGACGCTGACCAGTCCACATCAGCTCAGCACGATGACTTACGCCATCTGCGACATTCAGATGCTACGGGGCAAGTACGGGAAGTATGTGCTCAAAGAGGTTTCGTTCTATGAACAAAACGAGGCGGCCCAGGTCCACAAGTCGACCACATTCCTCCCTCCTTACCCCAGGGATGCAATCCCAGAGAAGCAGAAGAGGCAAAACAACTACATTGTGAATCGCCTCCATTCCCTTCCCTGGGACACGGGGTTCTCGCCCTATGACAGGCTCCCACAGGCTCTGAGTGAAATGACCACAGAGCACGATTTTCCCTACGTCAAAGGCGATGAGAAAAAGAGAATTCTCGAATTTTTCTCACCCTCAAAAAGGGTGTTTGATGTCGAGAGATTTGGTTGTCCTAGCCTGAGAAAACTACCGAAGGTATGGGCGCCTTGTCACAATGACACCGTAGGCTCACACTGCACCAAAAACTGTGCAGCGCGCAATGCCAAGCGTGTGGGTTTGTGGATGCAAAGGTACCGCAACTCACCTAAATGAGAGTCGCTGTAAAAAATACTTAAAAATGCACAAAAAAAATCTTAAAACAGCAAAAACTCCCTAAAAAAATGCCAATGATTTACGTCTGATTAGGCGCAAGGGAGACAGCAAGCAGGCCCGCCCCGCTAACAGTCGCGCGGGTGACTTGGGGACAGAGCGCAGCGGGTTGCCTATCCACCAGCCGCTCTACACACAAAAGCGCACAGTGGGTTGCCCTTGGCTCCCGGCAGTGAGGTGACTTGGGGCCCTCGAAGAGTAGGTGAGACCCACCCCTTGGGTTAAGTTAGGTTAGACTATCGTAACCTCGTCCAGAAAAAAATGACAAAAAAATTGACAATTTTTTTTTTCAAAAAGTTACCCTTTTTTGACCTTTCTGAAGGGTAGGTCAGGACAGGTGACCTGGGGGTGCCAAGATGGCGCTGGGTTACCTGGGGGGTCCCTTACTACTGGGGCCGATACCAGCTTGGCCTGCCGGCGGATTCTGCTCGGGCCTTCTTCGGCCCTCGCACCAGACCTGGCTTGGCCCAATCGGAGGCCGTCTCTCGGGCCTTCGGTCCTCGCACCCCACACCCCGTGGAGGCTAAGCGCAAACTGATTGATGTAACATCAGGGCTGAGGCCCGCTCCTGTGTTCCCAAAGTGCCAAAAGTTAATGTGCAAAACATGGCCGTTGCACCAATTTCACAATAAATGAAGGCGGGCTCACAGACCCCCCTTCCAACTCCTCTTTGAAAAAGGTCTTGCCGAGACCCATCGAAAGCTGCAATAAAATTTTTCAGTCGGTTGATCCCTTTTTTTGAGATCCTGATTCGGCCAACTGATGAAGTCGGCCTCCTAGACCCCCCTTCCGACCCCTCTTGGAAAATGTCTTGCCGAGACCTATCGGATTCTGCAATAAAATTTTTTAGTCTGTCGACCCCTTTATTGTTGGCTGAGCGATTAGCGAAGCGCGTTACTTTACTGGGGCTGGAAAGTTTTGTCTGTCTGTGTGTGTGTGTGAGTGCGTGTGTGTGTCTGTGTGTCAGCACTACTCCTCCTGAACGGCTCGGCCAATCTGTCTGAGATTTTGCTGGAATATTAGGTATGTCCTTGGCTCGCCACACGCAAAAATTCAGCTTTCTATCTCATTCCATTCAGTCGTGCTAACGAAAAAAACTATAAAAACGGCAGATAAAGTGCAACATTTTTGTGACTTTAAATTTGAGAGACATTTTTACAAGGTTTCTTATGTTTTTGAAGTTGCTGATGACGAAAATGAAATCAATTTCGTCGCCCTGACCAAACTTGTAACTGCGAATGGGCTACCTCGGCCCGAATTTACTAACATACTCGATTTCGACCCTTTATCTTAAAAAAAGGGGGTCTACCCACTAAAAAAATTTATTGCAGATTTTGATAGGTCTCGGCAAGACCTTTTCAAAGAGGGGTCAGAAGGGGGGTCTAGGAGCCCGACTTCATCAGTTGGCCGAATCAGGATCTTAAAAAAAAGGGACCGACCGACAAAACAAATTTATTGCAGATTTCGATAGGTCTCAGCAAGACCTTTCCAAAGAGCGGTCGGAAGGGGGGTCTGTGAGCCCGCCTTCATTTATTGTGAAATTGGTGCAACGGCCATGTTTTGCACATTAACTTTGGCACAGTGGGAACACAAGAGCGGGCCTCAATCCTGATGTTATATCAATAAGTTTTTGCTTTACCTCCACGGGGTGTGAGGTGCGAGGACGGAAGGCCCGAGAGACGGCCTCCGATTGGGCCAAGCCAGGTCTGGTGCGAGGGCCGAAGAAGGGCCGAGAAGAATCCGCCAGCAGGCCAAGCTGATATCGGCCCCTGTCGAACTGAATTGCCGGCGCAACGAAGCGAAGCTGCCTACTCGGTTCGACGGAAGGGCGCGCCCTAGCTTGTATACTTCGACCATTCATCACCTAGTGCACTACTCATTGCCTCAATGAACCCTTAAAGCAGCTTGCCGAAGGCAAGCAGGTAGCGCCGCAGGCCAAGGCAGGTGTAACGCCAGGCGTGGATTGTCGAAACTGGCGCAGCATCGCGAAGCCTGTTACGAGAAAACATGGTCTGGCGTAGTAAACCTACCTTGTTCAAGATGAAGGGTCGTCGAAGTTGATAATGTTAGTAAATTCGGGCCGAGGTCGCCAGTTCGCAGTAAGGTTAAGTTCTCAAGTTAGAGTCAGGGAAAGAAACAACAAAATGCCAAAACCTTTTGACTGTATAAAGTGTACACATTTGAAGGTGCCATCTTCACATATTACCCAAACGTATGACATGGAGATAGCGATTGAACAACAGGAAAAGAAACTAGGGATGACGGAACAAAGACTCACAAAAGCTTGCAGTCTAAACACAACATCTGCAGTTTGGGTTAGGTTTGCCAATGCGGGGATGGAGGGGGATGGAAGAGGGGCGGGGGAGAAGCAGCCGACTGAACCGAAGGACTTTCGAAGATTCCCGAAGGGCGAAAGCTCGAATCTAACTTGAGAACTTAACCTTACTTTACAGATGAAAGTTGACACAAAACACTTCTACATCATTGGTACAACTCTGTTGGTGTGGTGGCTTGTAGCTTACCATCCGAATGTTTCCTACAGTTGTCACATATATTATATGATCCAATAAACAGTTGGGGGTTCTTTTCCTTGTCAACTGCAGTAATTATTCACACTAAATAACTATGTAGGTTTTTGTGCATACGTAACGCACGAAATTAAACATCCATTGGTTGCGCATAAAATTGTACGCAAGAACGCACGATTTTCTGCATACCCGCGCACTACATTGTGCATTGTCACGTTCAAATTCGTGCGCTACAAAGTGCATGTTTAATTTCGTGCGCGGGCGCGCACAAAAAACTACATAGTAATTAAATGTGCTCTCAAATTAAGGGATATCGGTTTCTTATGCTTGTTATGAGGATCACAGCATACTTTCATTACAGAATCTAAAAGAAGAAGGTAAAGGTTAGGTTAAGACGAAAGCTCCAGGCCGAGACTGAACCGAATGGCATTCCCTTTGGCCTTGAGCGAGCCGACGGAGCAGCGCGTACGGCCTGCCTACCAGGCGTAGGCTGTTTCATTTTGGAGGTTCAGGTCGGCGATTGCCCCGATCCCCTCGTCAGATGAAAGTACATGTCATTATGAACACAACGCACTTGGTCCGACCTCTCTGCGACGAGTGGAACCATAGGCGGATCGCATTTAAAGTTTTGAGACACTCGTCGCGCGTTTCATAGTAGCCATGTTCTCGGCCGCGCTGCGCGCAGGCCGCGATGCCGGCGACGGCGCCTCGATGTGTGGTGACTACCTAAGGTAAGTACTCGCCACCGCACGTGGTACCGCCACCCTGCCCCACCCCCACTATGACGCAGGGCCTAAGTACTTGGTTTGAGGTTATGCCCCTCTAGCACGAGTACCGGTGGTCCTGGTCATCACGTCGAAAATGCAAGCAAAAGCGCGCGGGCGGCGGCTGACGCATTCAAACCGAGCGCGCGAAAAAATGGCGGGACCGAGTATAGTCCGCTCCCAGCGCTGGTGCCCTGCCCGAGCGGAGAGCGAGAGAGAGAGAGAGAGAGAGAGAGAGAGAGAGAGAGAGAGAGAGAGAGAGAGAGAGAGAGAGACAGGGGGAGCGAGGTGCGTCTACCTGGCCAGCGCTGGCCGGCTGCTGCAGCTCGCTTCGCTCGGTGACAGGTGCAGAGTTGGGCTGGACGGCCGGCCAGTGGCCAGTTATAGAAAAGGCTTGTGCGGCGCGCTGGAAGCGGACTATACTTGGTCCCGCCAGGCCAGCGCCATCGTTTCGCGCGCTCGGTTTGAATGCGTCAGCCGCCGCCCGCGCGCTTCTGCTCGCATTTTCGACGTGATGCAGGAAAACGTTAAGAGTACGGTGCGTGGGGCTCGAAGGCCCTACGACCCCGCTACATTTCCGCGCAGTCGCGATCCGGCCAGGACCAACGGTACTCGTGCTAGAGGGGCATAACCTCAAACCAAGTACTTAGGCCCTACGTCATAGTGGGGATGGGGAAGGGTGGCGGTACCACGTGCGATGGCGAGTACTTACCCTAGGTAGTCACCACACATCGAGGCGCCGTCGCCGGCATCGCGGCCTGCGCGCAGCGCGGCCGAGAACATGGCTACTATGAAACGCGCGACGAGTGTCTCAAAACTTTAAATGCGATCCGCCTATGGTTCCACTCCGTCGCAGGGAGGTCGGACCAAGTGCGTTGTGATCGCAATGACGTGCACTTTCATCTGAGGGGGGGTTTGGAATGACGATTTTTTTTTTGAAACAGCCTAACCAGGCGCCGTGTGGCGGGCTTGCCTACAGGCTGGCGTAACTTATTTAAACGAATAACGTAACGAAATTAGCAAAGAAACGAGCTTTTTCGTTAAATTTTTTGGTTACGTTATACTTGCTAACGAGGAACCACTGTTACGAGCTTATAACCGTTATTTTATAACCTTGTCATTATTCGTTGTGAAAATTAACGTTTTTGTGTGGAACTCGAGAAATAACGTTAATAACTCGGACCTCAAAATAGTAACGAACACATTTCGTATTAGGGAATTAACGTTGTTGCGTTATTCTTTTGATATTTTGTTATAGTTGTAAGTCCGTCGTTTTCTGCGTCGGACGCCACAAACCCGGTCTCGATCCGATGAGCGGTTGCTGCGTGGCGGCGCGGCAAAGGTCCTGGCGCGGCGGCGGCCGGACGGGCAGGCAGGCAGCCTCGCTCGGTCCCCCTCCACTCTTGCCGCGCCGTGTCGCGCCGCTGCCACCGCCACCGCGACACGGCCCGAAAAAAAATTGAAATATGTTTTTAATATAAACAAATTAAAATTTCATTTAATTTTAATATAATTTATATATAGGGACATCTCTTAATTTAACTGAAATTTAATTTGTATTAAAAATGAATATGAGTTTCAAATTAAGTTAAATTCAATATATATTTAGTCTATGTCTTTAATTAAACGTGAATAAGGTTTAATCTGACACTTAATATAAGAACCAAATTAAGTCATATTTAGTCTGAATTTGTGTCTAATGGTCAAATTAAATCAATATTTAGTGACTGTCCTTAATTAGGGAGTTCAGCTTCAGACATAACTTTAAACCCACATAACTGTATATCCACATAATTGTTGACAGACATAACCAGCTACAGACATAACTGGTGCCAGACATAAAATAGGATTAATTATGGTTCGAAAACAGTACACACACATAACTTTAAATACACATAACTTTATTCAGAAATACTCAGAAATATTTTACATAATTATATAATTTACACGATTTTTAAATAGAATTTACACTATTTACAAAGACAAAGATTTTTCAAAAAGACTTAACAAAGAATTTACAAAATATAAAATAGAGAAAAAATAGGGAGTTCTGCTTCAGTCAAAAATTTCTATCACCATAAGAATCTCCTTCCGGCAGAGCGGGCATGTGGCCGCGTCATCCACTCTACCTGCGCAGGCTCTGCAGCAGATGCGATGCCCGCACGGCACTGCGGCATGACTTTTCATGCCGTCAAAGCAGAGGCGGCACTGATCTGCCTCATCTTGCCCCTCTGCCGCACTGGAAGCCGCTGCCCTTGCTACGGCATTCGCAGCCTCTTGCAGCGCGTGCTGCTCAGATCGTCTCGCTGTTATTTCCGCCTCACCCATCGAATCTTCTGGCAGCTCTTCTTCACTTCCTTCTCCTTCACTACTCGAAGAAGCGGGTGGAACATGTCCACCACCCCTGCCGCGACCACCCCTGCCAGCACCCCTTCCACGGCCGCCTCTTGCACGGCTGCCTCGGGGGCGTCCACGCGGGCGAGTGCCCCGGCCGCTTGAACCGGCGACATTCTGAGAAAGCCTTGGCCGTCCGCGGCGCCGTCCACGCACAGGTGAGGCATCTGAATAGAACGACAAGGTAAGTCAAAATGTCGTGACAGTAGTGAGAGATGTTTCTTATGTTTAATTACTAACCTGGTTCTTGCATCCTTTCAAGTGGGCTTCGGGCCGTTGGGATGAGTGGCACACTTCGGACGCTGAAGTCGGCCGTGACTGGTGGAAGCAGCAATGGCCTTGGAACATCCAACTCTGACGTGCTGCTCTGGCTGCTCTGACTGCTCTGGCTCTGAGGAACGTCTTCATCGGACAGCATGACTGTGTATGGGAATAAAAAAGAAAAAAACATTACTCGTGTTGTTACATTATAAAGTGCAACAGATTTGAAAGATATTTACCGTCGTGAAGTGAAACCAGCACCCTTGATGTCTTGCGGTCGGAAAAATTTCTGCTATAGGACGGACAAGGGCTGCTTCGAAATCAGTTACTATGTTAGGCGGCGACAGACCAGGTGCCAAATCCTTCAGCTTCAGGAATAAGTGCTTCTTCTGACTTGGACTCCATTAGCGCAAAACAAACAGGAAAAAGCTGAAAGGAAAAAAAAGGATCAGCATAGAGCATGAGGCACAACGTAATATGAAACACCAAATACTCACGCAGTCAAGATGAAGAGCTGAGATCACCAACAACTGCCGAGAGGGTGGGCAGTCCGGTCTAACGGCAAAAGTCCCATCCATGAAGAGCCAAGTTGCAGCAGTTAGAATGTTGAGCATGTACTGAGTCGTGAAAATAACCGAGCGATGCCCAGGTGGTCCGCTAATACCTTGGCACAGCAAGGACCCATCTGACGCTTTCCCAAATTGATATACGAATGGGGTGTCGCTGATCAACTCGTTGTACAAGCCCTCCAAACTGTGCGGAACCTTAGGCAACGTGTCCTTCCTTGCATTGTACAAAGAGGACCCGACACTGACGAAGGATACCAAGTGAGCAACCGCTGCACGGGCCGGTCTGCAAGAAAACAACCGCCGTAAACAAACACCATAGCTGACTTCCAGTCCTGTTTCCCTGTACTCACCGTTGTGACACCTCCCGGAACACTTCACTCAAAGGCTGAACTGAATTCTTTGCTGCGTTCTTGAGTGCTTCCTTCAGCTCCTGAACCGCTTGATTGTTTGCATCAGGGGCATGCGAGTGCTGATGGTCCGGATCCGAGAGGACAAGCCGGTCATCCACAACTTTCCCGCGAACAGTGCAGTCGCAACACTTGACGTAACCACAACCTTTCTTGCCGTTCTTCACAAAATAGTAGCAGTCACCGATGGTAAAAACTGTGCCCCGGCCCTGACGGCCCGGCACGGTAAACACAACTTGTCCCTCCATGCTACGCAGGAGAGTCACCTGGCTCGCTCGCTCACTGACCAGCACGGCACTACAGATTGAACGACACGGCACGGCAGCCAGGACGGCACGGCACGGCACGGCACGGCACGGCTGCGACGGCCGGGCTGGCCGAGCTGGCGACACTGCTCGTCTCGCTGAAGCAGACGACGCCGGGAAGCCGGAGATGACGTAGCGCTGCGCGGCGCAGCGCGATATTTTGAACCGGCGTGTTACGACAGAATACAGATATGTCTTTCGACAGTTATGTCTGTCAAAGGTTGTGCTTGTTAAATGTTATGTCTGTCAAAGATTATGCCTGTCAAATGTTATGTCTGACACCAGTTATATGGATAAAAGGTTTCGTTATTTCTGTATAAGTTTATGCCTGTAGCAATTATAATTTTAATTAAAATAATAAATGCTTTTGTATCTCACAAAAAAAATAGTTATTTCTGTCACCAGTTATGTCGATTTACAGTTATGTGGGTTTAAAGTTATGTCTGTCAACAGCAACTCCTTAATTAAATGTTAATTACGTTGAATCTGACACTTAATATGAGAACCAAACTAAGTCATATTTAGTCTAAATTTGTGTTGAATGGTCAAATTACATCTATATTAAAAGGCTGTCTTTAGGGGTGGGCTCGTTACTTATTAGCACATATGATCTAAAACCCAACACATCGTTTTTTAATGATTTTAAAATATTTTTTTATGTTTGTACTGAACGTGAGCACACTTAATCGATAAGAAGAACATCATACAAACTATTTCATTTATAATTACAAATAATAGGCACAGTTTATCTATTTGCAGTCCATTTTAGATCATGTGTGCTCTTAGTTGCTCACAGGTTTAGATTTTTAATTAAATATTGCCAAATCATTTTCAACTAATTAAAAAGAAAATATTTCGACTTAATTTTTTTAAAATGTTCCTTTTATTAAAATTATTAATAAATTATCCTATTTATTTGAAATATGAAATAAATTAAATATGTGAAAATTTCGGATGTGTCGGGGCGGAAGATGACGAGAGACTACAAAGTCGGTATGAAAAACTAGTGGGTAGGTAACGCGCGCGAGACCTCGAGTTCTCTACGCGAGACTAAAGGTCGTTATGAAAAACTAGTCGTCACCGTAATGTCACTGTGCCAGGAAAATTGACTGAATCTCGCAAGCACTTAGCATCTCAACTGGAACCTAACCCTTTTTGGAGTAAGAAAGTTGTTTTTCTTTAACTCAATTATGCGGAGATAAAACTATGCTAGACGGCAAGAACCGCGGCAACTCAAACGGTTGAGGCACAACCTCTGGAGCAGACAGAGGTGCGGCAGCACGAGGAGCGCTGCGGAGCACAGACTGGTTCCCCAGGATACTCTGAGTTTCCTGGCGAACTTCAAGCGGTTTCCGACCGTGCGGCAACAAGCGACAGGGTGCGCTCGCCAGGCAGTCGCCTGCTGCAGCAACGTTGGTCTAGCCTGCTGGGCTGGAAGTATTAACACTCACACCTCAGCTACGGCGTGATTGGCGTGGCCCAGGGAACTGGCAGTAACGTAGGGAACTCGTCCGACCACCCAGCGCGTGGCCGTGAGTGGCGCTTGTCGCCAGAGGGCCAGACGACGGCGCAGGCGGCCAAAGCTCTAGTCGCGGTTCGATCTCCAGAACCGCTGAACAGGACTCGAACCGAACGAGTGACGCCACCCGTGATGTGCTCTCCGAACGAGAAATCCATTGCTGTGGTCACACTGTCAGTTCGAGTCCCATTTAGCGACTCTGGAGATAGAAACGCGTTTAGAGTCATGTCCGCCTGCGCTGTCTCTTGCCCTCTGGCGACAAGCGCCACTCACGGCCACGCGCTGGGTGGTCGGACGAGTTCCCTACGTTACTGCCAGTTCCCTGAGATACTCCGAAACGTGTCCCTTACTGCCGCACGCAGCTGCGTGCAGTGACCCGGGAGGGGGGGTTCCTCTGTGTCCTCCGGAGAGCAGCGCATGTACCTTTGTACTGCACTGGTAAAACACAGGCATTAAAACGCCCTTAAAGGGCGTAAATGACCGTTAATGCCCTTAAGGGCGTAGTATTCATGTTTTTGTTATACCAGTGTGTGCCGGCTGCCGCTGACTTCGTTCTCCAACGCTCAGTGGGTTCGAAGACCGTTGGGGTGGCCAAAATTCTAGACGCGTTTTGAACCACAGTGTCGCAAAATGGGACTCGAGTCAGACGAGTGACCCCACCAACGGTTTTTTCGTTCGGAGAGCAATGTAATGGTGGGGTCACACGTTCGATTCGAGTCCTATTGAAAGACTCAGGAGCTGAAAAAAACTTTAAAACTTTTTGCTGCCTTCATGGTCTTCTGACCTACTGTGCGACAAAGACCAGGGCCAGTCTGTGCCGGGTCATCCAGAACCCTGGTCGAGGCACGCGCCTAGCCTCCGGAGCAGACAGAGGTGCGGCGCTGCGGAGCACAGACTGGTTGAGTTTCCTGGGGAACTTCAAGCGGTTTCCGACCGTGCGGCAACAAGCGACAGGGTGCGCTCGCCAGGCAGTCGCCTGCTGCAGCAACGTTGGTCTAGCCTGCTGGGCTGGAAGTATTAACACTCACACCTCAGGTACGGCGTGCTTGGCGTGGCCCAGGAAGGCATATCGTGTGGGCGGCGGCCAAAGCGTTAGACGCGTTTTGAGCTCCAGAGTCACTGAACAGGCTCGAACCGAATCATGACACCACCAATGGATTCCTCGTTCGGGCAGCAATCTTTTGGTGGGGTCACACTATCGGGACGAGTCCCGCATTAAGCGAGTGTACAGGTCATAACCCGTCCAGGATATTGAGCGCCTACACCAGCCATCAGGCCCACTGTGCGCACCACCGCCACTGCCGACGTCACCGAGGCGCCGTCGGCCGCCGCAGTACACGGCTATGCGGCGGGCTGCCTATCCTGACTTCGCAGGCGCTCGGGCTCGAAACGGCCAACGGCCGGCCAAGTGGTGCGTGGGCGGGTGGCGGTGAGCCACTCGTTCACGCCGGTTCACGCACTGTCACTAGCACCAGAGCGGCTGAAGGGCCTTGAACACCATCTGGCCCAGGATCGCCTCCACCGCTTTGCCGCTTGCGTGCCAGGGCGGCGTGGATCCGGGACGCGCAAGATTTGCTGCTGTCTCGCGCATTCTCCATGAGAGAGAACTCAGCTACCTCACAGAGGGCCAGACGACGGCGCAGGCGGCCAAAGCTCTAGTCGCGGTTCGATCTCCAGAACCGCTGAACAGGACTCGAACCGAACGAGTGACGCCACCCGTGAAGTGCTCTCCGAACGAGAAATCCATTGCTGGGGTCACACTGTCAGTTCGAGTCCCATTTAGCGACTCTGGAGATAGAAACGCGTTTAGAGTCATGTCCGCCTGCGCTGTCTCTTGCCCTCTGGCGACAAGCGCCACTCACGGCCACGCGCTGGGTGGTCGGACGAGTTCCCTACGTTACTGCCAGTTCCCTGAGATACTCCGAAACGTGTCCCTTCCTGCCACTCCTGGAGCTGATAACACTTTGAAAATTTGCCGTAGGACATGCTGTGATCGACACTTGCAGCTGTCAGACACTGTGAGGTAGACACTTCAAAGCGTTGGACACAACTCGTCGACACTTGCAAGCGTTGGACAAACTGGTCGACGCCTACAGGGGTCGACCTGTCCTACACTTGGATTTACAGTGCACAAATCGGCGGCAAGTGGCGCAACGTCGCGAAGCCCTAAAGGGATGTTACGTGCCATAGTTTAGGTATCTTTTGGACTTACACATCACCAATGTATAGGTTAGGAAACACTTCGTCACAATCAACTCTTAACATTGGACGCCCGAACAGGCCAATTGAAGTGGACTCGTAGCCAGGAAGCGACCAAGACTGATGTACAGTCGTGGTAACGATAGATCGCAACTGCTGAAGGGACGTTTCATCAGATAACTGCGAAAAACAAAACAATTAAGTCACACAGACTCAAATTTTGATATAATGCAACTTATTAAATAAAAAAAAGGGACTTCGCAGAGACGCAATTTACTTACTAGATGTGCCATTGTTACACGAACAAATTTTAAGGAGAAATAGAAACATAGCGCAGGCTCACATCGGCTTCTGCGTGCCACTGCGGTGATGGGACCAACAACGTGAATGAGGTATTTTGCGATAGTGAAGAAGAGAAGGAAGAAGATGCGGCGGCGAGGGTAGAACGTAACAAACCCTCATTTGTTTAGGAAGTTCGTCTGCTTGCGGGGCAGGGCGGGGGCGGATGGGGGGTATCATGGATGCCACGATGAAGAGCGATACTTTTTGAACAATTAAAGTTTCACATTAGAGTATAAACAGAGGCCCAGAATAAAGTGATGCAACTTTACAGGAAGGTGCGGGGTGCGGTCGAGGAAAACAAGGATTATATGAATCGAAGGTTGCCAACCTTGTTGTAGCCCAGCCTCTCCCATGAGAACTCACCCAACAATTTCTCATACTGAGAACTCACCCAACAAATTCTCATACTCACTGACTGACGTCAGCTGGTATACTTCTCATAACGCCCATTCCACAAGCAATATTATTTAATAATAAATAAATTTAACAATTCTCAATTACTCAATTGTTAAAAAAACATTATGAATAATTTAACATTATTAAATAATATTAATTATAATATTTTAATTTAGAGCAAGTGTGCACAGCTACTCCCAAAAAGGGAGAAATAATTTCTTCAAGTAAAAAAACATTTTTGATCAACTGTGCCAAAAATTTTGCCTGACATAAAAAATATTCCCAATCTGAATTCATTCCATTAAAATGTATGAATTGATAATCGACACACATGATATTTTTCAGAAATACATTTATTCTATTTTTTTTTTCAAAAAACGAACAATACGGCACACTTGTTCTAAAAGTGGATTTGTTTTAGATCATGTGTGCTAATAAGTAACGGGCTCATCTCTTTTCTCTGTCTTTAATTTAACGGTAAAAATGATTGAATCTGGCACATAATATAAGGGACAAACTAAGTTATATTTAGTCTAAATTTGTGTCAAATGGTCAAATTTGAGTTAATTAACCATTATTTAGAGCATGAAGCCCTTACAGCTGATTCTGCTCAAGGAGCCTTGTGGGGATTCGTTACCAATAGCACACACTTTTTAACTTTATTCGGTTTGACAAACAAGTTTTAAATATCAACCTAATATGTGTTTAATTAGAGCTTAATTTAATTCTGGCCCGCCGCTAGATGGCGCCACAGTCGGTCTCTGTCCGAAAGCTCGCGAGGTTCACTCACATTCCTAATTTACCTAGGCGGCCGGGCCGCGCGCAGTGTCTAACCACCCAAGTTCCCCTAGTATCTAGTGTCTTGGGGCAGTAGGCGGGTCCTCCTTAGAAGGATCTGCCGCAAATTTTTAACCTTTGGAGTGACCACTTGGATGAGTCAGGTCCTCCTCAAGGGTTCGGGTACTCCGTACCCTTCGAAACCACCTACCTAAATCCAAGTCATTTGAATTCAAACTGTATTCAGAGTAAATTTCGATACTAAACTAAGATTGAATTCAAAATATATTAAAATCATATTAAAATTTTTCTTTAATTCAAGTCAAATTTCAATTAAATTCAGATTCAGTTTATTAGGCAAATTAAAATATATATAGAACAAATAAGATATATATTAATTTTAATTAATACAATCATTCCAAAGTGAAGAGATACATATTTTCAAATTTACTTCAATTTGAGTCAGTAAGACGACATACTAAATTATATTAAAACACATACTTAATTGAATTTACTTGAATATAGCCATCATATTCACATTAAATATATAATATATTTCAAATGAATTAACTTTAAATAAAGTAATAAATTAAAAACATATTTCATTTTTTTTCACGGGGGTCGCTCCTTCCCCCACTCCCCTGAGGACTCCCTCCCTCCCTTCCACAGCCCCCCGCGGAAACGCAAAGTAAAACTGTCTTTTTTGCTTTTCGCGTTTTCCTCAAAATGCCCGTTTTCAAACTGGTGTGCAAGGTAGAAGCCACTAAAATTGAGCTATCGACTTGAATTTTTTTTCACATGTAGATAAGACGTGCCGCTATCGTGTGAACCTCCAACTTTTAGTTTCGTTGCGATTTGACTCGTCCAGAACTTTTTAAACTCGAAAAAATTCCCTAAAAAACGGACCTTTAATTTCAGAAGTTCAAAATCGACCTTAAAATTTATTTGACGGTTATACCCGTGGTTCACACGATAGCTGCATACAATCCAAATATGCATATCAAATTTGAATGTTCTAGGACTATCGGTTTGGTCAGGATCGTGCACACTATCGAGGCATGTCGCTCCGCCGCTCCGAGGCCATTAACTCGGTCTGCATTACCGCGATCAACATCCAATTACCTGAATGCATACCTTGATATGTGTCTGAACTGCCCATAAAATTTCAGACTTTTACCTCTGACGATTTTTGAGTAAAAGCCGATTTACCGAACCCTTGCATTTAGACTGGTCTCCCCCCTTAAACATTGACTAGTATTGACAAAAGTACAAAAGTAATAAGTATTTTTCAATACCTAATTGATAACATAAGCACCAGTCGTATAAAATAAACATGACCAGTTCTAACAAACGATATAAGTAACTTTCAGTACTTAAACAAATTTATATAACTCTTTGGAAAATTATTGACTAGTATCGATTGATACAAAATAAAGTAATTACTTAGCCTAGTCAACAAAATTAAATAGCCCTTCTGGGGAAAAAAGAATATTTTGCCACCTTAAATGTGCAGAAATATTAGGAACACATTTCAACAAAAAATACTGAGATCTGTTTACTTTGCAGACTGTCTAAAGCTGTTTAAGGAGACAACAACTGTGAAGAGGAAGATGAAGACGGGCTGCGGGTTTCTTGACTATCCTGCATGCTGTTGTCCTCTGCGGAGTTAGAACCCGAAGAACTTGTCTGCAACATCTGGAGCTCTTCGCAAAGTTTCTTCACAATGTCAGGGTTAGTATGGAGAAGAATGACATCATCAATGTTTTCTGCAGATAGGTGGTGTCTCTGAGGGCGCAGTATGAAGCGGAGAGAAGAAAACAATCTTTCTACTGAGACTTGCGTAGCTGGAATAGACAAAACAATGAGGGCTAGCTCTGCAAGTTCTGGCAAAATCAGCTTTTTCCCTTTCCAATAGGTAATTACATTTGCAGTGACTGGCAATGGTTTCACAACACGGTCATAATCATCTAACTTGGCTCTCAATTTCTCTTTCCAGCTCCAGCTAGATGGGGCATTCGGTGGACCCCCCCTTGTGAGTCTAGTGTGGTTCTGCCGCTCCAGAAATCTTTTGAAGTCCACAACTCCCTCATCTTCACTATCTTCCAGAGCCATCGCCATCGGTTCATCGGGGTTTTCTTCGTCCTCTGCATCAGCCTCTTCAAACTGGACGCCTCGCCGCCTTTGGACTCGTAGCCAAAATTCGAGCAGGTAAGACTTTGCATCGGAGATTTGATCAGGGCTAAGCAGAGCAACAAAGCGCGGATCGAGGAACACCGCCGCGTTGAAGCTTGGGTAGTGAAAAAGAGGTGGGAGCCTTTCTCCACGCCCTCTCTGTCTATACTGGACAGCCTTTGCCTTTTCATCTATAGCTTTGATCAATTTGTCAGCCAAGGCGGTCTTCCTACTTCTCAGACTATAAATAAGTTCCGTCCAAATGGCAAAGAAGTCCCCTAGAGTGATGTCTTTAGCCTGGAGCCTGGTCGTGGCCTTCCTGGCTGGTCGCAAGTCAGCCAGAAGGGTCTCTATCTTCTTCCATTGATCTTCTGACAGGAAGTTTCTCTGGCGGTCACTTGCTGTGCAATCTAAAGGAAAATCCATAAAATTCTTCAAATTGTACGCACTCTTTAGCATGTCATAGTCTGAGCCCCAACGTGTAACAACTGAGATAGTGGGGAGTGGAAGCCCTGCATCCTTTATCTGACGCGCCATTGATTCTGTCCCCAGGAAGTTGCACAGTTTCTTCACGGAGGTGAGGAGCGGCCGGAACTCTTCGTCAGACTTGCAAGCGTCGTCCACTGCAAGCTGCAAAGTGTGTTCGGCGCAGCGCACGCTTTGGAGGTGAAAGTCATCCTGAGTTAACTCGACGCCCTCTGCCCAGCTCTCCAGCGGCTCCTCAAACTCTGCCATCATCTCTTCAGCCTCGTCTAGGCCCAGCAGCTTCCCGGCCAAAATATAGTTGGCTCCATTGTCACACACTGTAAAAAATTCTGTGCAAATCACAGAGAAGTTACCGACAGTTCTTTACGGAGACACCACAGACTGCCCCGTGGCCAGATTCTCTCTGTGATCTGGTGTTAACGGAGAGTCTGTAAAGAGAATAGTCCGTGAACAGACAAGTCCGTGGCCAGAAATTTTCTGTGATCTAGATTTAATCCACGCACCTTCTTCATTTTCAAAAAATAGAAGTCAGCAAAAAGGAAAGAAATTATAATAACGGGTTCTCTCCATCGAAACAAACAAAATAGTCGACACATATCTTGGGTTAAAACGACAAATGTAAAAGTCAGTGGTCTTAAATTTCTTTTTTGGTGATCTTCGTACTTTAGGTAGTTAATCAATTATTTTTAGCTTGTGTTAATGTTGTAAGCTTGTCTCAGAGAGACAAATACATTTCTATATAACTATATCAATGTTTTGCTTTTGAAAGATTAAGCCTTTTCTTTCTGTTGTCTTATGCGTGGAACACAGTAATTTTCTGTTCACAGAGATTTCCTGTTCACAGGCTGTCTGGTATAATTCTGTGAAAACTACGGATAATTACTGACTGTCCGTACAACCAATTGACCAGAGAAATTTTGTGTTTTTTTTCTGTGATTTTTTCTGACCGTACATACTGGACGTTAACTCCAATAAAGTGACGGGTGCTCTTGGTGCATCCGTCAACTTTAACAGACACCATCTTGGCCTCCATCTCCTGTATCATCTTCTGTCTGACTCTCTCAGCATATCCATTAATCCTCATTAGCGTGCTGTCAGAGCTGATGGTGGGCCTGAAAGAAACAAAACTATTATCAGACAAAAACTTAATAGAACTGAGCTATCTATTTTTTAAATAGTTTACTATAATAATACTGGTTACGGGAATGGCAAAAAAAATAATGCAGTATTTTTAAATGACGAAAGAAAATCCCTATTTAATCAAGTTCACTTTGTAGACTTTTTTAGAAAGTAAATTTGTTTTACAATAATTTGTGCGAGAAAGTGTGGTTTGTAAAACTATACTATATCTGAAAAATTCTTGCACACATTAGTCAAACTAAACCTCTCCAGGAGAGCGCAAATAAAGGCGGTTGTGATTATTGTCTTATTGAGGGCTATTAAAAGAATTGTATTTCAGTAAGCCTCCTAACTTTAATTTCCATGAAATCTATATTGCAGACCAATACCAAATACCACCAGAAAATGTCTTTCATTTTTGAGATCTTATTTTAGTGATCTTTTGTTTTGTAAAGCTTCAAAAGACAACTAGGTTATATATAGGGGTGGGAGGAATCTGGCCAAGTACAGAATCGAACAACAAATTATGAACTCAATATAAAAAATAGGCATTTCTGGGTAGTCTCCTTTCTAATCCAATTGAATAACAGGGAACTTACTGGTCTGCTCTAGGCATGGCGTCGATCATGGGCTGGATGATGTCCTTGAAGGCGGGGTAGTCCAGGACCTTGAAGGACAGCTCTCCCTCAGTGATGAGGCGGAGTCTATGGAGCTCCAGGGCTGGACCAGACATCTTGACGCCATTGAGAACCGTCCTCTTTGCTCTTTTCGGCGCGTTACGGTCAGGCTTTCGGAAAACCTCGTCTGCCTTGGCAGAAGTGTTAGCATGCACTTTCTTTGTGATGTGCCTCAAGATGGGACATCAGGTTTCCCGCGTGATTTTTCTGTAAATGGAAAGGAAAGATTAAAATTTTTTTTAGCAGTTTTGACCCACAGGCACAGGTCGGCTCCCACCACAACGACGAACGACGTCCACGACCACCGCTCGTCGTCCTCACTCCCCATCCCCACCGACCGTCATCCAAAACAGCTGTCATGGAGGCGGTGGCGAACGAAACGCGTGACGTGCCAGTTCTACACCTTGCGTCTCGGTGGACCCGCGGCCCCCACGCTGGCGTGCTCGACGCGGGCCTCCATGGAGGCGAGGGCGCGGTGGTCCTGCCCTGCGACTGCCCCGGCCCCGCGGCCCCCAGGCCGGCGTGCTCGACGCGGTCCTCTATGTAGGCGACAACGCGGTGGCCCTGCGTCTCCCCCGGCCCCGCGGCCCCCACGCCGGCGTGCTCGATGCGGGCCTTTATGGAGGCGACGGCGCGGTGGTCCTGGCCTGCGTCTCTCCCGGCACCGCGGCCACGACACGACGCCGGCGTGCTCGACGCGGCCCTTCATGGAGGCGACCGCGTGGCGCTGGCGCGCCCCGCACCAGGCGCCAGCGCCAGTTACCACGATGCCCAGTTCCGACTCCGATCCGAGTCCCATTCCACCGAGCAACAATGTGCCTAGCCGCAGGGGGCAACCTGAAGGCCCGGGGCCCGGCACTAACGCCGACAAAATGCGCTAAGGGGAAAATAACAAATATGTTTTTGCTTACCGATATCTTCTTGTTGCAGGTGCCGACGGTGTATCGTGACTCATCCAAGTCCTCGTCGTACTCGAAGAGCTCGTGCACTGGGTGCTTGGTTTGACCCTTACGGCGGCCACGTTTTATCTTACTGGACTCTTCGATCATTTCTAGATGAACTGATGGCTCACGGCAACAATTGTCAGAGGGAGACAGGAGTGCCAGACACGGAAGCCTGTCCGAATGCCCTAACCCTTCCGCCGCCGATGTCAACAATCCAAGTCCCCTAAATCTTATTCAGAATTGATCTGATGATAAAAACTTTCAACTCAGTCTCCTGAAAATCTGACTCTCGGCCACTTGAGCGGGTTTGTCCAGGCTCCGTCACGGTAAGCGGATACGGATTGAGGGGAGTGGCGCTACGCGGTTCTGTCCAGGGGCGCGCGGCGGTAAGCGGTTTCGAATCGGCACGGGCCCCGGTATGCGCTTCTCGTTAGGAGGTATCGGTATGCAACCCAACCGACACGTCCTGCCAGTGCAGGGCCAGAGCAGGCGCCAAGGTCACATTACGCTAGCCTAGCCGCAAGTCAATCGGAACGCCCCATGGAGGGGGGGGACAGCTCCTGCTGACCCTGTTGGCGGTGTCCTCGAGCGGTTTCGCCATGGCCATCTGGTAGCTCACGGCCATGTGCATGAAGGTCTTGACCACCCGCACACAGAACTTGGTCCTGCAAGCAGCCGAGCAGGGGCAAGGTCACTGCAGAGGAGGCATTAGCGCATTTAGAATCGCAATCGAGATGTTTGATCTGGCTGCTTCAATGCCGTCGTCGGCGTGCTCCAAAACTTAGACAGGGGCAAGGTCATTGCAGAGGAGGCATTAGCGCAATTAGAAACGCAATCGAGATGTTTGATCAGGCTGCTTTAATGCCGTCGTTGGCGTGCTCCGACACTAGACAGCTGGCCAAACACCGTGAGGAGGGCGCGGGTATAAAGGAGATGCAGCAGGCGCGCCTGGCACTACCTCCCCACCAACAACGCCATGACTCAGGTCCGCGCTCTCGCCGTCCTGCTGCTGGGCCTCGCCGCCCTGGCCGATCTGCAATCGACAAACGCAGTGCTCTGCCTGCATCATTTCAGCAACTAGCGCCGCGTCGCTCGCGGTGGCGACGCCTCACGCCCCCAGGCAGTGCGCCGCGCCGCCGCCGTCGCGCGCCTAACGAGTTGCCTTAAAATTCGGTGCGTCTTCGCACAAACCTTAAGCGTGCCCGGCGCGGGCGAGGCGGGGGGTCGAGGGGTCCGCCACTCGCATTTCAGGTGTACACAAGATAAGGGGAATTTTAGTAGGGATTACGCGTAAAATTTTGGAAAATTGGTTCAAAAACGTTAACAAAGGGCAGAATTTTACCAAGGATTACGTGATTACAGCATAGATTACCGGAGATGACCATTCAATCTGTACACAGGATTCCCACGGTGGTGGCCCCCTCGCGGTGGGTGCTCCTGCGGCCGAGGCCGTGGTGGCAGCGACCGCGGCAAGGTTGCCGATGAGCGCCGCCGTGGTCCCGGCGGCGGCCGGGACCGTTGTGTCGGCGGCTGGAGTCGCAGCGGCTCTGGTACCGGCTCGGGTCGTGGCGGCGGGTGCAGGGGCCTCGACGGGCGCTGCAGTAGTCAGCACGGGCGCTGCGGTAGTCAGCACGAGGGCCCGTCTGCAGCAGCAAGCAGGGACTCTGTCTCTCTCGCACTCATGGAGCACCCCGACCACCCCAGGTGCGAGACGGATAGAGCGCCACCGCCAGCAAACCCACTCACCGGTGTCCGTGCACGACTTGAAGAAGTTGTGCATCATGACGACCGGCTTGGGGTCCTTGTCCGTGGCGTTGAGCTGCAGCACGTCTGCTCAAACCGTTCATTTTATGCTGCACTCGAACACGCCGCCGCACAATGGACCCCAAAACCCAAGACGCTTTTTGAGCTCCAGAGTCCCTTAATGGGACTCGAACCAAACGTGTGACCCAACCAATGGATTCCTCGCGTTCGGAGAGCAATCCATTGATGGGGCTACACGTTGGGTTCGTTTCCTGTTTAGCGACCGCAGAGCTCAAAATTCGTCTTGAGTTTCGGCCGCCTGCACCGGTCTCCTGGCCCACTTTGCGCCATGCCGTGCACGCCGGCACTCACCGATCACCCTGCGCTGCTGGGCGTTCTGCCGCTCCATAGGAACCACGAGTTGTACACTAATAAAAGCTTACGGTGAGTTTCACTGTAAGCTACGGCGGACCCTGCAGCACTGTAGCTTACGGTGAATTTCACTGTAAGCTACGGTGAATATCACCGTAAGGTACGGTAAATGTCACTGTTGGCTACGGTTAATCAGGGTGCATGACCGTGGCTTACAGCGACATTTACCGTACCTTACAGTGATATTCACCGTAGCTTACTGTGAAATTCACCGTAAGCTACAGTGCTGCAGGGTCCGCCGTAGCTTACAGTGAAATTCACCGTAAGCTTTTATGAGTGTAGATGTGCGCGTCCAGCACGGGGTGCGCCCGGCGCCAGCGGCCGCACGTGTAGCGGTGGAAGTCCTGGCACGGGTCTACGGACTGGTCGATGCCTTGCAGCAGCATTATGGCTTTTCGGCAAGGTCAGGCACCCTATACCGGCACATAGTAGGACAGATGACCGCCGAGGCGGCCAAAATTGTACACGCGTTTTGAGCTCCAAAGAGAGGCTGGGCCAGCTTCCAAAGCAGAAAAATTGATCTTATGAGGGATTCTCACGTTTCGGGGTAGTTTCGTTTCTTACGGCCCCTGTGCCCAAACGATGGCAGATATCGACATGGGGTTTGTGGCTGGGATTAGATAGGGTCATTACCTACTAAACCCAAATGTTTCGAATGGTTCGCTTGCGTTGGATTCGTTTCCCTAGCTTTCAGAATACCCAAAATGTAACTTCCGTGACTTTCCTAAGATAACATACCCCAATTTTCCGTCCCCCCAATGTAGTAGAATGTTATGAACATTCTGCCAACTGTCGATGGTCATTCAAAACCTGACATGTCTCGAGCTGATTTCAACGGAAGACTAACACACACGACAGTTTTCAAAGGTTCTTTTGCTGCAGCGAAAAATGTCCACCGTGGGTTCAATTTCATGGCACACATGACGAAAAAGGCCGCTCTAGACTTCCCCCCATGCCAAATTTTAAACATTTCTAGACGTCAGCCATCAAGATGGGGTGCCTGAGAAAGAATTGCATGGGACGCCGAAGTCGAAGATGCTCTGCTCAGTCGCGAGGCGGGCTGCAGCTACAAAGAATAGCGTTTATCAACAATTACATGTAACTTTCGTGGCATCTATTACCTAATGTTGCAGTGGCACTAGGTAAACAAAAATTCGCTAATATGTCGGCGTTGGAGTATCATTTGACCATGAAACGACAAATAAGCCACAGCGAGCCCGAGTCAGCCGTCAAGGTCGAACTGAACACTTTGTAACTTCCGTGAGAACGTCGCTTCTGTGATAAAAACACCAGTATAAACGCATGTAAATGCCTCAGGGCAAATCAGGAACGTCAAAACTACCCCGGAACGTGAGAATCGCTCAGCAGCATGGCGGCTGTGCGGCAAGCGGAAACAGAAAGGGTTCGTAGAGCGGGTTGCCTAACCTATGTTTCGCCTTTTTAGCGGGCCAGGCAACCTATACCGGCACATAGTGGGACAGATGACCGCCGAGGCGGCCAAAGTTGTACACGCGTTTTGATCTTCAGAGCGAGGCTGGGCCAGCGCGGTCTCTATCAACGTCGGCACTAGCACAGTAAATGATGAACAGCTCCTGCGAGGCTGAGCCGGCTTCCAAAGCAGAAAAATTGATCTTTTATTTCTATCTTTCCTTTAACTTGTCAAACAGCGTTAGTAGACTTTAGTAGAGGCTGCGGAGTCTCTATCAACGTCGTCATTAACACAGTGAATGATTTACAGCTCCACCGAGGCCGGGCCAGCTTTCAAAGCAGAAAAATCGATCTTATATTTCTATCCCTGCTTTTTTCTTGATTAATAGCGTTAGTACACGTTAGTAGAGGCTGCGCGGTCTCTATCAACGTCGTCACTAGCACAGTTAATGATGTACAGCTCCAGCGAGGGTCTGCAGTGGCAGCGCACTCCAAGAGGCTGGCGGTCGCGCCGCCGTCGGCGTGTTGCCGGAACGAGGACTGCCGATTCTCGTACCGGGTAACCGACGCATCGACACCTGCAGCCACCACGGCAGATGATGGAAACAGCGCATTGCTGTGGCTTTGAAGCACACTGGGGAGGGCAGTAAAAATAATAAATGTTGGGTCGGTCCAAGAAGGACAATTTCGTGATTTTTCTTTACTAGAAATCATCAATTTTTTTTTTAAATTTTCAATGAAAATGTTCAGACTTTTTGAAATTGTTTAAAATTGAATTTTTGGTGTACATGCTTTTGGCCAGTTATTTCCCCCTCGGTCGAGCCTCTGTTTCTCTTCCGCTCCTGCGGCATCCCGCGGAAGTGGTGTGAGAGAGACAGAGCGACGGAGTATGCAGGCAGCGTCCTGCAGCAGCCAGGATCCCTTCGGCAGGACCCCGGCATGCGTTCCGCGCACCGTATAGGAAAACTCCCTGCCATCGTTGTCAGACGTCAGACACGCGAGCTGAACCACTCGCGCACCGGATTCTTTCTTCCTATTGCCCGCGACGCCTCGCAAAAAACTGCAGTGTGCCGGTGGCCCTTTCCGCAAAAAGTCAACAAGGAGAGGAGGCGGAGCGGTGGAGGCAGACCGGGCCGGACGGTCACCTGAGATACCTTCGTCGGGCAAACAGCACGGCACATGCTGGCGTCGAGGCGCAGCCAACACGCAGCGCAGCGCCGCCATTGTAACCAACTCGCGGCGGCTCCAAATTAACCGCTTGATCTTTGCAACACTCGCTAAATAGACCTCGGACCAAACGTGTGACCCCACCACTGATTGATCTCGAGATGAGGAACCCAGGAACGCCACGCTGCAGTGGGAGGACAGCCCGATCGCTATCACGCTGGACCAGGGCGTGCTGGTGGGTGAGGCGGACCGCGCCGATGTAGGCTAAGTTTCAATTTCTACTCGGTGCGCATGGCGCCGTGTCACTGCGCAGCTCGTCCTGCCGTAAGTCTTGCCGTCGCGCCGTCCTGAAAGCCAGAGGCCAGAACTGGACCACGCGAGTGTCAAGTACCGTGACTGGCATTACACCGTGTCCAGCGATTAGCCTGCCGTCTCTCTCACTCTCGCCCGGACCGGGCCCGCCGCCGGGGCCTCCTGCAGCGACAGGGATGCACCTAAACGGCGAGACGGAGCCCGGTGCGGACGGACGGACGGACAGCGAGTGCCCGCCCCGCCTGCAACGTGTGAGGCAAGCTTGAAACGCATACACGCATACACGCATACACACACACTCACACACTAACACACGAGCACCCCACGGGCTCCCGAAATATTTCAGTACAAACTCTGAGTCCCCTCCCCTCCTTTCCCGAAGACTGCTTGATCTCAGGGCAAGATGTCAGGGCAAGTGCGCTGCTTGTCGTGCCTTTATTGATGTTTGACATGTGTACATTTTGTAACGTTGTTCTAGTTCCAATAAACCTATTTCAAACTGAGAGAATGTGTTCTTTTTCATTCCGTGTCTATTTACATACTTAAACGTAGCGACATTTCTTTACGGTAAATAATTAGAATATTTCTGTTACTATCACTAACACACTCATAAAAGCTTACGGTGAATTTCACTGTAAGCTACGGCGGACCCTGCAGCACTGTAGCTTACGGTGAATTTCACAGTAAGCTACGGTGAATATCACTGTAAGGTACGGTAAATGTTGCTGTAAGCCACGGTCATGCACCCTGATTAACCGTAGCCAACAGTGACATTTACCGTACCTTACGGTGATATTCACCGTAGCTTACAGTGAAATTCACCGTAAGCTACAGTGCTGCAGGGTCCGCCGTAGCTTACAGTGAAACTCACCGTAAGCTTTTATTAGTGCACTGGAGCCAGCGCGCAGCGCCCGGGCCACGCGGTCGACGCCGGCCGTGTCCCAGATAATGCACTTGGAGCAGGTTTATTTAAGAAAAGCAGGGTCTTACAATGACCCTCTTGGATTTCGCTGATTTTTTTGGGGTCAGTAGTCCTTCCAGGTGGGAGTTCAGGGCCAAAGTTTCAGAGCCCAAAAAAATTTATTTTGGAAGATATAGAGATCTTAAGTTTTCTTGGGACTTTTTGCATTGAATGTGGAATTTTCTTATGGCTTCGCGACCTTTGGTCCGATTAGCTTCAAATTCGGGTCGTAGCATCAAAATTGAATGAGGAACACGGTCGTGCCCTCAGATTCGACCTGCAACGTTTTTTTGATAGTTATTTTTTACTTTTTCTCGAAAAAATGACCAAAAAGGTCCCAAATCTTGGGATTTTGGACTTTTAATTTTAAAAATGTTTCAAAACCAGCCTTATCCGATGGAGAAAGATCCGCTGAATCCAAAAAACTCAACCCTAGATTTTTATCACTAACCGTTCCGGAGATATGCCACTCCAAAGTCAGGCAATATATTTTAGGTCATAATTTCTGTGAGATTTTGCCGAGCTGCTCACTCCCATGTATTGGGCGGTCAGTTCCAGCGACGCAGGCCTTGTGCACTGGTTGGTTGTCTCCAGCGTGCCTTTCTAGCGCCTGCGCCGGCACAGTAAGCCAGATAACAGGTGGAGGTGGTCAAAATCCCGGACGCGATTTGAGCTCCTGAGTCGCTAAATTTGACTCGAACTGAGCGTGTGACCCCACCAATGGATTCTTCGTTCCGAAAGCAATCCAAGGGTCGGGTCAGACGTTCGGTTCCAGTACCATTTAGCGACTCAGGAAACCGACACGCTTAGAGAGTTTCGGCCCCCTGCGTGGTCTTCTGGCCCACTGTGCACTGGTAAAACTAAAGCGTAGTATTACCCTCTGTTGAAACGAAACCGAGTCCGATCCATTTCTGCTATCCCTTTTTCGCTTGCTCGCCATCTGCTCTCAAAATGCCAGAAGATTTTGTCCAAATTTCATGACCTTGAAAATTGCCTAGCCCAATCTTGTAAACTTACCACACACCAAATTTAAAACAACAATTCAGGAATGATATGGAGAAAAGGGATAAAAAATGAATCCGTCTCAATAAACAGGTTTGCATTAGCGGAAGATTGGCGTTATTGACTGCAAAGGTCTTTCCGTATCAACAGATCTGTCTTCTCAATGACTCAAATCACGGAAATATATTTTAGAAACAACGGTTCAGCCGTTGGTTTTGGGAACGGTCTAAAAAAGGTACGGTGAGGTCAGAAGGCACGGTGGTGTTTACAGTCTGCTGGTCTAAGATTTCCGTTATGATATGATGATTCCTTTTCACCGTTCTGGTTTACAATTTCACCGTGCCTTCTCTTTGACCTCACCGTTCCTCTTTTTAGACCGTTCCTAAATCGTAATTATAACGCTAGTGGCCGAAAAGTAATTAGCGGTACTTTTTCCGTATTAAGTCCGAGATTTTTTCTGGCAGTGAAAGAGCTCAAATCGCGTCCGGGATTTTGACCGCCTCCACCTGTTATCTGGCCCACTGTGCCGGCGCAGGCGCTAGAAAGGCACGCTGGAGACAACCAACCAGTGCACAAGGCCTGCGTCGCTGGAACTGACCGCCCAATACATGGGAGTGAGCAGCTCGGCAAAATCTCACAGAAATTATGACCTAAAATATATTGCCTGACTTTGGAGTGGCATATCTCCGGAACGGTTAGTGATAAAAATCTGGGGTTGAGTTTTTTGGATTCAGCGGATCTTTCTCCATCGGATAAGGCTGGTTTTGAAACATTTTTAAAATTAAAAGTCCAAAATCCCAAGATTTGGGACCTTTTTGGTCATTTTTTCGAGAAAAAGTAAAAAATAACTATCAAAAAAACGTCGCAGGTCGAATCTGAGGGCACGACCGTGTTCCTCATTCAATTTTGATGCTACGACCCGAATTTGAAGCTAATCGGACCAAAGGTCGCGAAGCCATAAGAAAATTCCACATTCAATGCAAAAAGTCCCAAGAAAACTTAAGATCTCTATATCTTCCAAAATAAATTTTTTTGGGCTCTGAAACTTTGGCCCTGAACTCCCACCTGGGAGGACTACTGACCACCAAAAAATCAGCGAAATCCAAGAGGGTCATTGTAAGACCCTGCTTTTCTTAAATAAACCTGCTCACGGTGTCGGGGTGGGCGGGCCACGGGGCAGTGCCACGTCTCCGCGAAGACCAGGAAGTTGGAGAGCGTGCCGAAGACCCTGAAGCGCGCGGGGCTGTGCGATTCCCGTAGCTGCAGCACGTCGAACTGCACGTCCGAGTTGTGGGACCGCAGGGGACCGCGCCCGCCGCACAGTGGGCGGAAACCCCCTGGTCGACGCGAAAAAGTCATATTTGTAAACTATTTTTCCCGTCACTGTGAATGCACTTTGCCTACTCAAAAATGTGTCCCGCATTCGAATTCGTTCACGGTTTGGTCCTGGGATGCTTTATTTTTCGGGTACAAGGCTTCAAAGTCAAGTGTCGGACAATCTCTCTTTTTTGCTAACAGAATTGTACAAATATATCGTGTGCCTGCGCCTGTGATGTGTCGCTGAACCAAATTTACTGTATGCAGTGAGAAAGAGCACACTTTGAGGATTCTAAAACTGCCCCCGAAATCTTTTTTCGTCAAAAAATGGCCAGTGCAGGCCATTTTTAGTAAAGCGTTTCACTAAACGTCCAATTCAATACTTCCTTTGGGCTACAAAAAATGCCCTGGCGAGCCCCATGCTCTCGCTATGCTCAATCGATGGGTTAAACTGTACTTTTTTCGGGGGTGAAAAAATTAGCTGCTCTCAGCTGCTCCTGCGAGATTGCCGCGGCCCACAATGCGCCGGCGCGCCGTTGAAATAAGCATAGAAGTCGACACTTCCGCGCCTGGTCCAAGAGGGAATGACTCCTCCTTCCCCTCCCCCCTCTTGCCCTGCTGCCCCCTTCTTCCTCTCTTCCCTCCCCCCTTCCCCCCCCCCCCCCGGGCCCTTGCCCCCTCCCCCTCCGCCTGCCCCCCGCCGCACAGTGGGCGGAATGACCACTTTCGACAAGAAAAAGTCCGGATTCCAAATATTTTTTCTTACGCGTCCAAACACATTTTCCTGACTGAAAAATGTCTGCTGAATCTAAATCTGCCTTTTTTTCCCCATACGATTCTTCGTTTTGCGTGTGCGCCACGTCAAAGTCTGTGGTCGCGCTTTGCACGTTTTTTTACTATAACATTACCCATGTTTGCAGACGTTTTTCTCCTGCACCAAAGTAGTTACAACCAAATCCAAGTATATCGTTCGAAAGGGCATGCCTTCGCGAATCTAAAACTGTTTTTGGAAACGTATTTGGTTGAGAAATGGCAAAACTGCGTGTGTTTTAGCAAACTTTGTGAAAAAAAAAACATTTAAAAAGAATTCGCATTGGGCGTAGGAAAAAGCCTGAGGTTGCCCGGCGCCCGCTCTGCGCGCATTTGATAGGTTTTAGTGTTCACTTGAAGAGAAAAAAAAATTAGCTGCGCATAGCTGCGCAAACGGCAGTTCTTGGCCGATTTGTGTGAGCGCGCAGCGGCAAAATCGCGTTTCGTTAACTACAGATACCGCCCAAAACGGTCGGGGCCACTGTCTCCGGGGAAGCTCCAGCTGCTCAGAAGCCCCCACCTGCAGTCTTGTTTGGAAGTCCCGGAAGATTTGTGGTTGATGTATCGATTCCAACGTTCTTTGATTTTTTTTTGACATTTTCACTCATTTTTCTTAAAACTTTAGGTCAGAGGACGAATCATAGGCAAGAAAGTGGCCCTCCGCAGAAGAATAAAATGTTTTTGTTTGTTCTACGGTTCTACATTAATTTTGAAAAAAAAAAAGAAGTTTTTCATGTAAATTACTCAAAAGTTGTACTTAGGTCACCAAGTGAACTATGTCAAATTGCTGTCCAATAGTTTTTTCAACTTCAGAAACGTGTTTAGATGACCCTAAAACCCCCAGATACGAATTTTCATGCACCTATCGCAACATTTCGACTTTTTCATGTCGAAAGCGGTCATTCCGCCCACTGTGCGCCGTCCATGATGACGCCCTCGTAGATGCGCTCCAGCTCGGAGTCCTGCAGCAACCAGTCGGGGGAGCCGATGAAGGCTTTGATGGCGCCCTTGGTGGCGGCGTCCGTCCAGCCCACCGCGTGCACCAGCTCGCTGAAGCCGCGCCCTGATGTCGGACAGCATCTCCCGCACCTGCACGACAGCGCGGAGCGCGACCACGCGAACAGAGCAGGCTTCAACACACGCGAGTCCGCAGCGCCGCCGCGTATGCAACCCAACCGACACGCACTGCCAGTAGGGGTGGGCGGTTACTGGATTTTGAAACCGGTTAGGTTTCATTTATTTTAAAATAACCGGTTATTTTCAAATAACCGCTTACTTTAAAATACCACAGGTTCATTTTTATTTTTGATAAAGTTGCGAAAGAAATGGAAAATTGTAGCTGTGTATGGCGGATGCCGGTTCACTAATAGTCTCTGACCGTCGGGCTTGACCAAAAAGCCTTTTAATTCAGCTGAGGACGCCAATTTTGCCAAAGAACTTGGCCTGGTAGACTTTCCACCGCATCAAAATCATAACTTCGTCCTTTCACAGGAATGGCAGTTTTACAGTAGTTTTATTTCGGAGGAGGTTAATTGATATTAACCGGTTACACCTATAACCGGTTAATAAAAAAATTTCTAACCGAAAAACCGGTTAGTTAAATTAACCGGAAAATTAACCGGTTAACCGGTTAACCGGTTAACCGCCCAGCCCTAACTGCCAGTGCAGGGCCAGAGCAGGCGCCAAGGTCACATTACGCTAGCCTAGCCGCAAGTCAATCGGAACGCCCCATGCCTAACTCCCCACCCTTTCGTTGCTTCTGGCGACTGTTGCGGCAGGGTATCTTGGCCCTACAGGTCTGGGCGGTGCATTATACTCTCCATTGACCATAGACTCCCTGGAGTACACCAACCCCGGGGACAATGTTCTCCCCTATCAAGGAGAGTACACCCACACCATCCTTTGGATGGTGTACTCCCCTCCCTCGGGAGAGGAGGAGTATTTTGACCCTTGGGATGAGATACTCCCCCAGGAGTACACTATCCCTAGAGCGCAATCGAAATGTTTGATCGGGCTGCTTCAATGCCGTCGTCGGCGTGCTCCGACACTAGACAGGGGCAAGGTCATTGCAGAGGAGGCATTAGCGCAATTAGAGACGCAATCAAGATGTTTGATCGGGCTGCTTTAATGCCGTCGTTGGCGTGCTCCGACACTAGACAGCTGGCCAAACACCGTGAGGAGGGCGCGGGTATAAAGGAGAGGCAGCAGGCGCGCCTGGCACTAATTCCCCTCCAACAACGCCATGACTCTGCTCCGCGCTCTCGCCGTCCTGCTGCTGGGCCTCGCCGCCCTGGCCTGCCTGTGCGCCGCGGAGAACTTCGACGCCAACCCCGAGGACACGCGCTGGGTGACCGTGTCCGACGACCACCTGACCGCCGTCAAATATATCGTCAGGGTTCCGCATTGGAGGCTGCCGAATGGATGCCCGCCTGGCTACGGCCGCGCCAAAGACCAGAGCTGCCGCCCGAAGTGGTGACTGAGATGCTGAGACGGCCTCAACAACAACTTGTTTCCCGACGGCGTGCCTGCGGCCTGCTTCACTGAGACAATAAAATCCCTTCTGGCCATCCCGTGAGTGTGAACTTGCCTGGAGACGGGCTGCAGCCCCTTGTAGACGATGGATAGCAGCGAGTGCTTCATGTCACGGCAGACCTGGGCCGTGTGCGGGGAGTCCCTCTCCAGCACCTTCCACCACACCAGCTGCTCTGGAAAAGAAAACAAACGAGCAAACTAACACGTGATTCTATGACTGCCGCGTTTTGCGCAGTTTGACCCACCTAAGTTACGAATGGTCTCGGGCTTGGACTGGGACAGCACGACGGCGAGAATCTTGAAGTAGGACGGGTCCGACACCAGAATGAGGTCGGTGGCCACGTCGATGATGGTGGCATTCAGGCCCTTCAGCAACACCTCCAGGTACTGAGCGAAGTCGATCTGCAATCGACAAACGCAGTGCTCTGCCTGCATCATTTCAGCAACTAGCGCCGCGTCAATCGCGGTGGCGACGCCCCACGCCCCCAGGCAGTGTGCCGCGCCGCCGTCGCGCGCCTAACGAGTTGCCTTAAAATTCGGTGCGTCTTCGCACAAACCTTCAGCGCGCCCGGCGCGGGCGAGGCGGGGGGTCGAGGGGTCCGCCACTCGCATTTCAGGTGTACAAAAGATTAGGGGAATTTTAGTAGGGATTACGCGTAAAATTTTGGAAAATTGGTTCAAAAACGTTAACAAAGGGCTGAATTTTACCAAGGATTACGTGATTACAGCATAGATTACCGGAGATTGCCATTCAATCTGTACACAGGATTCCCAGGGTGGTGGCCCCCTCGCGGTGGGTGCTCCTGCGGGCGAGGCCGTGGTGGCAGCGACCGCGGCAAGGTTGCCGATGAGCGCCGCCGTGGTCCCGGCGGCGGCCGGGACCGTTGTGTCGGCGGCTAGAATCGCGGCGGCTGTGGTACCGGCTGGGGTCGTGGCGGCGGGTGCAGGGGCCTCGACGGGCGCTGCAGTAGTCAGCACGGGCGCTGCGGTAGTCAGCACGAGGGCCCGTCTGCAGCAGCAAGCAGGGACTCTGTCTCTCTCGCACTCACGGAGCACCCCGACCACCCCAGGTGCGAGACGGATAGAGCGCCACCGCCAGCAAACCCACTCACCGGTGTCCGTGCACGACTTGAAGAAGTTGTGCATCATGACGACCGGCTTGGGGTCCTTGTCCGTGGCGTTGAGCTGCAGCACGTCTGCTCAAACCGTTCATTTTATGCTGCACTCGAACACGCCGCCACACAATGGACTCCAAAACCCAAGACGCTTTTTGAGCTCCAGAGTCCCTAAATGGGACCCGAACCAAACGTGTGACCCAACCAATGGATTCCTCGCGTTCGGAGAGCAATCCATTGATGGGGCCACACGTTGGGTTCGTTTCTTGTTTAGCGACCGCAGAGCTCAAAATTCGTCTTGAGTTTCGGCCGCTTGCACCGGTCTCCTGGCCCACTTTGCGCCATGCCGTGCACGCCGGCACTCACCGATCACCCTGCGCTGCTGGGCGTTCTGCCGCTCCATAGGAACCACGAGTTGTAGATGTGCGCGTCCAGCACGGGGTGCGCCCGGCGCCAGCGGCCGCACGTGTAGCGGTGGAAGTCCTGGCACGGGTCTACGGACTGGTCGATGCCTTGCAGCAGCATTGCGGCTGTGCGGCAAGGTCAGGCACCCTATACCGGCACATAGTAGGACAGATGACCGCCGAGGCGGCCAAAATTGAACACGCGTTTTGAGCTCCAAAGCGAGGCTGGGCCAGCTTCCAAAGCAGAAAAATTGATCTTATGAGGGATTCTCACGTTTCGGGGTAGTTTCGTTTCTTATGGCCCCTGTGCCCAAATGAGGGCAGATATCGACATGGGGTTTTGGCTGGGATAAGATACCTACTAAACCCAAATGTTTCGAATAGTTCGCTTGCGTTGGATTCGTTTCCCTAGCTTTCAGAATACCCAAAATGTAACTTCCGTGATTTTCCCAAGATAACATACCCCAATTTTCCGTCCCCCCCCCCCAATGTAGTGGAATGTTATGAACATTCTTCCAACTGTCGATGGTCATTCAAAACCTGACATGTCTCGAGCTGATTTCAACGGAAGACTAACACACACGACAGTTTTCAAAGGTTCTTTTGCTGCAGCGAAAAATGTCCACCGTGGGTTCAATTTCATGGCACACATGACGAAAAAGGCCGCTCTCGACTTCTCCTCATGCCAAATTTTAAACATTTCTAGACGTCAGCCATCAAGATGGGGTGCCTGAGAAAGAATTGCATGGGACGCCGAAGTCGAAGATGCTCTGCTCAGTCGCGAGGCGGGCTGCAGCTACGAAGAATAGCGTGTATCAACAATTACATGTAACTCTCGTGGCATCCATTACCTAATGTTGCAGTGGCACTAGGTAAACAAAAATTCGCTAAAATGTCGGCGTTGGAGTATCATTTGACTATGAAACGACAAATAAGCCACAGCGAGCCCGAGTCAGCCGTTAAGGTCGAATTTAACGCTTTGTAACTTCCGTGATAACGTAGCTTCCGTGATAAAATCACCAGTATAAACGCATGTAAATACCTGAGGGCTGAATTTTTTACGAAGGTAGTACAAGGTCTTGACTATGAATACCATTGCTATAACTCTAGTATCATTCAGGACTCCAGTAATTACGAAAACTAAATTCGATGTTTCTTACTGTCGGCAAATCAGGAACGTCAAAACTACCCCGAAACGTGAGAATCGCTCAGCAGCATGGCGGCTGTGTGGCAAGCGGAAACAGAAAGGGTTCGTAGAGCGGGTTGCCTAACCCATAGTTCGCCTTTTTAGCGGGCCAGGCAACCTATACCGGCACATAGTGGGACAGATGACCGCCGAGGCGGCCAAAGTTGTACACGCGTTTTGAGCTCCAGAGCGAGGCTGGGCCAGCGCGGTCTTTATCAACGTCGGCACTAGCACAGTAAATGATAAACAGCTCCCGCGAGGCTGGGCCAGCTTCCAAAGCAGAAAAATTGATCTTGTATTTCTATCTTTGCTTTTATCTTGTCAAACGGCGTTATTAGACGTTAGTAGAGGCTGCGGGGTCTCTATCAACGTCGTCATTATCACAGTAAATGATTTACAGCTCCACCGAGGCCGGGCCAGCTTCCAAAGCAGAAAAATCGATCTTATATTTCTATCCTTGCTTTTTTTCTTGATTAATAGCGTTAGTACACGTTAGTAGAGGCTGCGCGGTCTCTATCAACGTCGTCACTAGCACAGTAAATGATGTACAGCTCCAGCGAGGGTCTGCAGTGGCAGCGCACTCCAAGAGGCTGGCGGTCGCGCCGCCGTCGGCGTGGTGCCAGAACGAGGACTGCCGATTCTCGTACCGGGTAACCGACGCATCGACACCTGCAGCCACCACGGCAGATGATGGAAACAGCGCATTGCTGTGGCTTTGAAGCACACTGGGGAGGGCAGTAAAAAATAGTAAATGTTGGGTCGGTCCTAGAAGGACAATTTCGTGATTTTTCTTTGCTAGAAATCATCATTTTTTTTCATTTAAAATTTTCAACAAGGTAGGTTTACGCCAGACCGTGTCTTGTCGTAACAGGCTTCGCGATGCTGCGCCAGTTACGACAATCCACGACTGGCGTTACACCTACCTTGGCCTGCGGCGCTTCCGTGCTTGCCTTCGGCAAGCTGTCTCAAGGATTTTTGAGGCATTGAGTAATGCACCACGTGAAATCTGCAATAAAATTTTTTAGTCGGTCGATCCCCTTTATTCAAGATCCTGATTCGGCAAACTGATAAGGTCGGGCTTCTAGACCCCCCGTCCGACCCCTCTTTGAAAAGGTCTTGCCGAGACCTGTCGAAATCCGCAATAAAAATTTTTAGTCGGTCGATCCCTGTTTTTCAAGATCCTGATTCGGCCAACTAATGAAGTCGGGCTCCTAGACCCCCCTTCCGACCGAAGACCTATCGAAATCTGCAATAAAAATTTTTAGTCGGTCGATCCCCTTTTTTCAAGATCCTGATTCGGCCAACTGATGAAGTCGGGCTCCTAGACCCCCCTTCCGACCCCTCTTTGAAAAGGTCTTGCCGAGACCTATCGAAATCTGCAATAAAATTTTTTAGTCGGTCGATCTTCTTTTTTCGAGATCCTGATTCGGCCAACTAATGAAGTCGGGCTCCCCTTACCAAACCGATTTCATCCGAAACTGGCCGGGGACAGCTCCAAAGTTGTCCGATGGCACTCGGACGATCCGATTTTCGTCCTTTTTCCATCCAGGACTTGCCTGATCAAGCCCGAGCCCGCTCGCAGCCGTACGGACTGCCCGATTCTGGGCGCAAAGAGTAGGGGACAGTCCGAAATGGTCCGATGGAATTTGTAAGGGGGAGGGGGCGGGGCTGGGGCTTCGGTTTGCGATAGGGGATGATTATGAAATCAACGTTTAGGTATCCTGCGGGGACCGGTGGGGACGCTTGGCGAAGAGGGCGGTGGCCGCATGACGCCAACCCCCTTGCACCCATGGGGTAGGCAACACATCGTGCCTGGAAGGCTGAGGGTAGGCAACCCACTATACGCGCTGACTGTGGAAAATGGTTATAAGTCTGCTCCAGGTTATTTGAACAAAGCCCACCAAAACCAACCACCACACTGGGTCCGCCCAGTCAAAATCTCTGTTTTTTTAACTTAATTTGTTTTTTGTGTTTAGTGTTTTTTTTTGGGGGGGGGAGAGGACTCTTCGTAGTTTTCAAATTTTACCACTGAGCCATTCAATATATCAAAGTAAAGTGGTGTCAAGAGTATGTTGTTAATATTTTTTTTGTTGATAACACGTCCAATAAAATAATTAAATTTGTGTCTTCCTTTACTTGATTTCTCAGTCCCTTTCTAGGATTTTACAGACGAATTAACAGGATTAATTTGATGCTTTCGATTCATTAAAAAGAGATATTTTATTCAATTTCTAAAGAGTTAACAGGGCTACACATAAACTCATTTTGGTCAACACCTATATACAAACAAGCAAATTGAATAGAGTCCACAGTCACAGCACACAGATTATCAGTTTGAGAAACTTTGTCAATATAACTAAGAGAAATGTTGGGACCTAATTCATGAATTCTCCATGGAATTCTTTCATATATTGAAGCAATACAAATGAACATTTTGTCACAGTCTGGACATATTTGAGGGCAGTCCTGGTTACAAGATGACCACCGGATGAAACATTTTATTCTACAGAGCAGTAGTTGACCGTCTTTCAGTATCTGGACAAAACATGATAATTTCTTTTTTGACCTGTCATACACTTCACTAGTAAATACATTTGATTTTTTCTTCAGTCTCAGAAAGTATTGGAAGCGTCCATGCTCAATATTGAAAGTGTTCCTTAGCAAGTTACGGACATACATTGGGACTGGGTTGCATAAAGCAAGCTTTCCAACAACACCAATGCCATCAGCAATAATTTCAGTAACTTTCACCTTTCTTCTACCAGCATTCAAGTACCTTATGCATAAGGACTTTGCTTCTCCATCAGTCATTTCATCTACTAAGAAAGGAAGTCTCATGAGTATAGTTGACGAGGCACAAATTTGAAGAGCAGCATATCGGGTACAATGCACCAGTTTCCGCAATTCTCCATTCAAGCTCTCATACACAAAACATGAATACACAAAAGCAGGACCTAAATTTTTGACAACTTCACAAAGGTGTAAAATTTGGTGCACATTTAGTCCAACATAGCGCAAACCATACAAATTCTGAAATTCTGAAACGTATGAATGCTGCAACTCCTTAGCAATATCTACTTGATTAGGAGATACACTCTCTCTGCATAGCATAGAAATAGCTGCTACTAGTTTACAATGGTGCTCCCAGTATAAATCAGGCAAGATTCCAAATAGAACAATTACAGAGAAATAGAAGGAAAATACTTTAAGGTCAGAGGCTTTGAACAAGGCACGTTCTTTACTTATACTACGAGGAACACGTTGAAAAGAAAAAGGAGGTTTGATCTTACTTAGCCGTTCATCAACAATATCAGTAAAAGCAGAAATAGAATACGGGGAATCAGAGTGTTTGGAATCGAACCACAAATCAAGCAAGGTTCGCATCTGGCCTAGAAATATGCCATGCATCACATCAATACCTAGACAAGAAACAACATTAGGTAGCAAAGCAGAGAGCAAAGTTGGACCTTTCACGCCATAAACAGAAGCATCAGGATCAGTTCGCCTTGCAATGACAGCCAAGTTTGCAAATTCTGTCATTTGCTCATTGGTCCGAGGCACTAAATTCTTGTTGTATGGAAAAACATGAACTGAGCCTTTACGCCTCTGGTCCAGATGAAGCTGGCCCCCACTAGCCAAACAATTAAAGCATGAATGCATTCCATTATATTGTAACATACGCATAAACAATGCTTTAGCAGGTAAATCAGCAACTGCACTTATAATTTTTCCTCTAACTCTCACAATTTGACGATTACTTAATTCAAAATCAACACCTTCATTCTTAAAAGATGCCATTTGGTCACAAAGGGGTCGTAAAAATAAATTTGGGTTGGGCTTCAATTTTCCAAACCACAGGCCTGCTAATAAAACATTTTCCTTCTTGGTTCTGTTGGCATAGCTCAATTCATTTATGGACAAAAAACAAGGCCAAATGGAAAATTTAGAACTTTTAAAAATTGATATGCCATCAAAATACATATTAAAAGATATATTATTAAGATTTGATAAAAAACCATTGATAGTTTCTTGAATATAGACTAGGCCATCATAAACATCCTCAAGGTTGTTTTCACTTTTCTTGACTCTAGTAGATTTAAAAGATAACAATTCATAAAAACCAGGCCTTTTGTACATATTTCTAAGTTGGGGAATGATGGGACATTCAATAAAATATGAAACTTCGGTTGACTCTTGGCAAATATTGCATCGTGTCTCTTTAGTCTCCAAAGGGACTTCACAAGTTGCACAAAAATAATGGCGCACAATAAGACCATTACCTAACATGGAAAAATACTTCTTAAACATATGAATTGATTTGAATGACCGACTATTAGGACCACAATGTAATGCTATTAGAGACAACAAATCATTGATGCACACAGCAGACAGAGCATAAGCCAATACAAAGGAAAGTATAGCTAATGCACTCTCCCTTAAGGTGATGGGTGCACCTTCAAAGAGAGGTTCGTTATCATGATCATCATGGTTATCATGGTCACCATCTGACTCATCACTGTCACTTTAATTAGATTGATCACTATCACGTTCTGAATCACTGCTTGGTCTCTCATCTTGATGTTGCTCTTCCTCCCGTCCATCATTGTCACTCGCACCTGATGTTTCATTCCCACTTTCGTTTCCTCTTTGATCTTGGTGCGGCTCCTCGTCACTCTCTTCTGACACTTCACGTTCACTTTCAGAGTTGGTTCTATTCTGTTGCTGTTCCGCATCACTACCTTCTGTAAACATAACAATGAAGGGTAGAGAATAGAAGACAAAACTGTTATGAGAGATTATATTAAAATGATGCAAAGAAGACAACTTACCGTTAGGGTCCAAGCCTAGTTCACCATTCACAGATTCCAATCGAGAGCCATCAGCATGATCTTGTTCATCATTCTCAGATTCCAATACAGATCTTTCTTCTTCTGAGGCGTCATTTGAGTCCCTTCCTCTGTGTTCACAAGCTCTCTTTGGAGATGGCTCACTGTCCAAACCTACAAATTTATAAAGTAAAGAATTGAAAAATACAGTTCCAACGAAATGGATCCCGAACTTTACTGCGAAGTCAGAGAGCAAAACCCCTACCAAACCCTAGTCAGATTTTGAAAAGATACTCACTAGATTCGGCTGACGAGTCCGAGGCCTGTTCATGGTGGACATTACGGTATCGATTTCGCTTCCTGCGCTGCCTTCGCCGAGCGACTAACCTAAGTTCGTGGTTGTCCATGATTCAAGGTGCCTCTTCTAACTAGGAAACCGAGTGATGAGTACCATTTCAGCCTTGTCTTTCAGAAATGCCGAGATCGGCCTTGTGGTGACCATGGACTTCCTAACCCCAAGACTGACCAAAACATGAGAGCGGAGGGAAAGAGTGTTCTTTTTTGTTTCGCTGTAGTGTAGGCCTAGGCTTTGTTAACCACCGGCCAGGGTTACAAGTTTCATCTTCCTTTTGCCACGGTTTTGCGACACCACTGTAGTTAAGAAAGTTTTGTGCGAGGATAAAATAACTTTTTGTTTATTTCCACTTTTGTTCAGGGCTTAAAAACTGTTTTTCTCTTAAATTAATGTCTTTTTACGGAAATAACAAATGACGTCCGACTGGTGACGTCACAGCCGGCAAGCCCGGACCGGGCCGGAACGGAATCATGGGTACTTCAAGAGTAAAATCAGCTGATTCCCGTCAGATTCTGCTCGATCTTGTGAGAGATTTGTGTGACATTAGCTTCCTGCTATTCGATCGGTCCCAGTTGACCAACGTGTTCGTGTCCGTGGTTTGTGGATCGGCTTGACCATGTCGCGGAAAGCCACCCATATCCTTCTTCTGTGGACTCTGGAGGGCAAGACGGGGATCGAGCCTGCCAAGCATGTACCAGAAGAAGCACGGTTTGTTGGAGCCGTCACCTCAGCGATGTTCAGCGGCAATAAACGCTGGTACCCAGCAAAAGTCATCATGATTAGCGGTGAGTACAGGTTTTCAGTTCGTGTGTGAGGGCCTGGCGAACAGAACCATGTAGGCTTACCCGTGTGAAAATGGAAGAGTCCGGCCCAAGCCCTGTGGCAAGGGCTCGCCTTAAGAAGCCCTGGAACATGGCCGCGGACTTTCCGTAAAGTGCTACGAAACGTTTGACTTTTGGATGAGATTCCGGACAGCCCGAAAAATTGTACAGACCGGCACGGGCGGATTTAGTCCGAAGGGCCTTCCGAAATCGACCAGAGTCTGTTCCGGATTTAGTCCGAATGACGACAGTGCACCCCTTCCCCTCCCCTCCCTCCCGATTGCCCCCTACCCCTCCCCTCCCTCCCGAATGCCCCCTACCCCTCCCCTCCCTCCCGAATGCCCCCTACCCCAACCCCCCTTCCTGCATCCCCATCCCTCCTTGCAGGCTAGGTAATAAAATAGTTGATCGAACGACGATGCTTTATGTTGGATAAAAGTTCCTGTTGCAAGTAAAAGTTCAACTAAGCTTATCATCTCAAAATCAACCCAAACCTTGGTTGTGACAACTAACTTTTATCAGCGTGCACACTTGTGTACACGCGCCGGGTAGGTTGTACTTTTAAAGGAAGTTGGCAAGGCGTCGTTCGTCACGGAAAAAGAAACGTCACAAAGTACAAATTTCAGATTCGTGAAGCCAGACGTGTAAAATAATATCCGGTGAAAGCACTTTGGGGACGAGTGTGAACGGAGAAAGGCGAATAAATTAATACACCTCCCGCCCTCTCACCGCCCGTCCCTTTAGTTTTGGGAGATGCACACAGCAAGCGGGGAGTCAGAAGCGTCCTGAACGGTCATCAGCAGAAACAGTTGAATCTAGACCACACTTCTTTCCGTCCAACTTCCTCGTTCCCAGCACCAAGCTGCAGCGCGTGGAGACGATATGACTTCAGCGCGCCGAGAGAGTGGACACTGACGCAGGCAACTCGCGATGCGTGCACCTCGGAGGACAGCTGCAAACTGACGTTTTGCCTGCCGAGGCGGCTAAAACTTTCCGAGTTGCCGGCGGATTAACGCTCCCCTCCTCGACGAGCCAATCAGAGAGCGCCTCTTGTCAGCCTGGCCAGCGGGACTTTCCGCGTATGCACCGGCTGGGACAGTCCGCCCTTCTGGGCCCGCTGCAGACCGGACTCAGCCGGACAAGTCCGAGACCGACTAGATCGCTTTCGGGACTGAAGCAAGTCGACGGGCTTCGCAAGGGGCAGTCCGAGTGAACCCGATAGCACGGGCAAAATTTGGAGTGACCCGCGATTCCATTCGGTGATCGGACTAATTCCAGAACAACCGGATGGAGTCGGGGTGATTCCGGGCGTGCCCTGTTCGGATCTTTCCGGGCTCGGGCTAAATCAGGAACCTAGCTGGGCATAATTAGGAACAGCCCGGGGGAGTTCGGACTCACTCGGAACATGTTTGGAGTTGATTCAGGACTATTTCATTTTTACACGGGTAGCCATGTCGCAGCGTCGCTATGTATTTGACTGCTCTTTCGCTAGTGCTTGTTTGCATTTACCTGTCGTGTACGTTAATCATAACCTCACTTCTTTACTTTGTGATTTGATTCGTAGTCGTCCCTCGGTTAAACGATTTCGCTACGTCTCGCCTAGGCGTCGTTTGTGTTGCCTGCCTAACCTCACTCGGCCAGTTGTTATTGCATTCGGATACTTTCGTTTCTTTGAGAAGCACAATTTTATTATCAAGCCAAGGCATGGCGCGAATGCGTGCGTTTGTGTGTAGGCAGTGTACAGACTGCCTCATCAGTTTGATTTGATATTTGATTCTTTCACATCTCTGACAAACTAGTCATGTGGCCTGTTAGTCACAGTTACAGACCTTTCCTCCTTAAATTGATGTGATTTGATAGTCACTTTCTTTGCATTTTATGTGTGTCCCATCTCTGTGAATTTTATGTTTATCCTTTTGTGTTCTAATCCTGTGCTTTCATATATTTTTTCAGATGATTTAGACGAACTTGAATCCAGAGCCGAGGAAGTGGCAAGCCAGCTTTTAAAGGACAAGGAAGCTGCCGCTGCAGCCAAGCCCCCAGGGAAACCTAAGAGGAATGCGCCCAGACGCGCTAGCCCATCCAAGGCCACTGAACGTTCCATTGCCCAAGCATTGGGCCAAAGGGTCCCAGTGCCCAAAAGCCTTCAACCGGAGAAGAGTGCGGCCACAACTTCAAGGAAAACTTCCTCTACCAGTCGTTATCGGGGCCAAGCTCTTCTTGACAAGGAAGTCTCCTCCCGCCTTCTACAAGAAAGCGACCAGGGAAATACACATGGTATGTTTTAAGAACTTTCATGTCTTATTTTATGAAATCGCCTTGTCTGTCACTGTAAAGTTCTTTTCACTTGTGTTGCAGAAACAGTTGCAAATGTACCCTTTTGTGACGAGGATGACGAGGATACAATTGCTAACTTAAACGGGTCCTGCAACAGCAATCTTGGAGTTGAGTCGTCAAAAGCTGCATCGACTGAATTGTGCACTTGCCCTTACAGTGTTCTACTCCTTAAGCATTGTGAGTTTGTTTTCCGTTTTTACTTTTTGTATTTTCACTGTTGTACATTTGCTTTAATTGGTCTTTTGTTTCAGGCAATTCTGCAACTATCTCTTTTATTAGAGATTTATCTGCAGTACTTAGTAGAGGACCCGAGGAATCCAAGCAGTATCTTCAACTAAAACCCATACCAGATGGTGTGAAAGCGGTAGGCCTTCTATACCACTTATCGTAACTTGCTTTATTATTATAGCCTGACCTAATGTGTTCGTGTCTTGTTTAGGTTGAGCTCACCCAAGGTCTAGGAGTCTTCATTTCTCAGCTGGATAAGGATGCACTTAAGGTGGACTACAACAACAAATGCTCTTCACTCATCCGTGAGACACTTTATGTGCTCTATGGCATCGAAGCATTTAGAACAAGCACAGTGACAGCCAGAGGAAATCGATTAGGAACCTATGGCATTGAGGACAATGTTTTAAGAGCCATTTGGGGTAAGTGAAATTGTGGCCTCTTTCAAAATGTGTGTTCAATCTTTTCTTTGTTATTAACAAGTTTGACATTTTTAGGCTTTGTTAATCGTCATATCAAAAGCAAGATAATGATGAAAACATTGGTAGCCACCATTAACAAGAGAGCACGAGAATGGCGCAAAGGACTTTGCGAGGATTCAACTAAGGATAAAAAGAAGCGGAAGAGTAGCAACAAGGAGAACTTTCAGGTAATTGCAAAATTTATTTTGGCTTTAATTTGGAAGTTAGTTCATTAGTTCACATTAATGGTTGATTATTATTGGTACAATTTTGTAATAGTGGGGACGAGACTAAAAATATTGTTAAATTACCTAATTAAGACTGCGATATGCCGGACAAGTGTGTGCCTAGTCTAATCATTATTTTGTTTTTCAGGATGTCTCACCAGCAGAAGAGGAGGAACTGGAAGAGTCATCTCCTGAACGACGAGGAGGCGCTTCTCACGCTGCTTCTCCACTTCGTGCCTCTCCTCGTCGTGGCACTCCTTGCTGTGATGGTACTCCCCGCCGTTCTGCCACTCCTCGCCATGCTTCTACTCCCAGTGGCCGCACTCCTCGCCGTGGTACTCCCGGTCGTGCACATTTTGCTCCAACTCCCTCCCATGGTTCCACGCCTAGTTTCGGCGTGCCTTACGGTACCCCTTACACCTATGGCTACCCCTATGGCACCAGCACTCCGTACAACGGTGCGTACGGCGCTTCATACGGAGGCCCTCCCCACGGTGCTCCTCAGTATGCCCATTACGCCCCTCAAGGCCCTCTCCGTGGCCCGCAGTCTCAAGATGGTGCGTCTCAGCGTGCCCCTGCAGGCAGTTTCCACGGATCCTCTCAGTGCGACCCTCAAGGTACTCCCCATTGGCAGCACCATGAACAGAGCTCTTTAACTCCTTTGTAAATTCATACGCCTCTAGTGAATATTTACTTTTGTACCTGACAATAATAAATTATATTTGGAATTACTCTTGTTTAATTTGAACTCCTTTCAGCCTGAGTCATATCACAGGGGAAAAGGGGGGGTGCAGGGGAGGGGGGGGGGTCGCAGGGGAGGGGGTGCAGGGGAGGGGGAGGGGTGCAGGGAGAAGCGGGGGCAGCCGTTTAACGAGCGGACTTACTGCGTGAGTCCGAAAATTTGCTCACCGGACTTTCCGAAATCCTTCTGATTGTGGTAGTTTTCGACCATTTCGCGGCAAGTCCGGGAAAGATTTCGGGGAGTCCGACGGCAGATTTCGGACTGTCCTCAGGACAGTTTCGGGCCGTCCGATCGGGCTCGTTTCGGAGCCTTCTCGTTTTATAAGGGTCCTAGACCCCCCTTCCGACCCCTCTTTGAAAAGGTCTTGCCGAGACCTATCGAGATCTGCAATAAAAATTTTTTGGCTGAGCGATTAGCGAAGCCAGTTACTCCAGTGGGGTTGAAAAGTTTTGTCTGTCTGTCTGTTTGTTTGTTTGTCTGTGTGTCCGCACTGCTCCTCCTGAACGGCTCGGCCGATCTGGCTGAGATTTTTCAGGGTTATTAGGTATGTCTTTGGCTCGCCACACGCAAAAATTCAGCTATCTCATTCCATTCAGTCGTACTAACGAAAAAACACTAAAAAAACGGCAGAAAAAGTGCAACTTTTTAGTGACTTTATATTTTAGAGACATTTTTACATGGTTTCCTATGTTTTTGAAGTTCCTGATGAGGACAATGAAATCAATTTCGACCCCTGCCCAATTTTTACTGCGAATTGGCTACCTCGGCCCGAATTTACTAACATAATCAACTTCGACCCTTCATCTTGAAAAAAAGGGGTCGACCGACTAAAAATTTTTATTGCAGATTTCGATAGGTCTCGGCAAGACCTTTTCAAAGAGGGGTCGGAAGGGGGGTCTAGGAGCCCGACTTCATTAGTTGGCCGAATCAGGATCTTGAAAAAGAGGATCGACCGACTAAAAAATTTTATTGCAGATTTCGATAGGTCTCGGAAAGACCTCTTCAAAGAGGGGTCGGAAGGGGGGTCTAGGAGCCCGACTTCATTAGTTGGCCGAATCAGCACACGAAATGTTCTACGGTGAAATCTATTCGTAATACGAATAAACACAAGGTAGGTTTACGCCAGACCGTGTCTTGTCGTAACAGGCTTCGCGATGCTGCGCCAGTTACGACAATCCACGCCTGGCGTTACACCTACCTTGGCCTGCGGCGTTTCCCTGCTTGCCTTCGGCAAGCTGTCTCAAGGATTTTTGAGGCATTGAATAATGCACCACGTGAAATCTGCGATATAATTTTTTAGTCGGTCGATCCCCTTTTTTTAAGATCCTGATTCGGCTAACTAATGAAGTCGGGCTCCTCGACCCCCCTTCCGACCCCTCTTTGAAAAGGTCTTGCCGTCACCTATCGAAATCTGCAATAAAATTTTTTAGTCGGTCGATCCCCTTTTTTCAAGATCCTGATTCGGCTAACCAATGAAGTCGGGCTCCGAGACCCCCCTTCCGACCCCTCTTTGAAAAGGTCTTGCCGAGGCCTATCGAAATCTGCAATAAAAATTTTTAGTCGGTCGATCCCCTTTTTTCAAGTTCCTGATTCGGCTAACTCATGAAGTCGGGCTCCGAGACCCCCTTTCCGACCCCTCTTTGAAAAGGTCTTGCCGAGACCTATCGAAATCTGCAATAAAATTTTTTAGTCGGTCGATCACCTTTTTTCAAGATCCTGATTCGGCTAACTGATGAAGTCGGGCTCCTAGACCCCCCTTCCGACCCCTCTTTGAAAAGGTCTTGCCGAGACCTATCGAAATCTGCAATAAAATTTTTTAGTCGGACGACCCCCTTTTATCAAGATGAAGGGTCAAAGTTGATTAAGTTAGTAAATTCGGGCCGAGGTAGCCAATTCGCTGGTAAAAGTTTGGTCAGGGGTCGAAATTGATTTCATTTTCGTCATCAGCACCTTCAAAAACATACGAAATCATGTAAAAATATCTCTAAAATATAAAGTCATTGGAAAGTTGCACTTTTTCTGCCATTTTTTTAGTGTTTTTTCGTTGGTACGACTGAATAATTTCAGGTAGAGAGCTGAATTTTGGCGTGTGGCGAGCTAAGGATATACCTAACAACCCTGCAAAATCTCATCCCGATCGGCCGAGCCGTTTTGGAGGAGTAGTGCGGACACACAGACAAACAAACAGACAAACAGACAGACAGACAAAACTTTTCAACCCCACTGGAGTAACTGGCTTCGCTAATCGCTCAGCCAATTATGGTATCTTACGGTATTTGCTGCGCAAACATAATACGAATGAAGGGTCTCATATGTTACGGTGAACCTTCTCCGTAAAGAAATGCTAACTGTACTTTACGAATCCCAATTATGAATCTGCTTGCTCCCCGTAGAAATGGAAGCCATTCGTGAACCATGATAATTTTTCATTTATAAATATTTGCATACCCTTTTTGGCTGAGCGACTAGCGAAGCCAGTTACTTCACTGGGGTTGAAAAGTTTTGTCTGTCTGTCTGTTTGTCTGTTTGTTTGTCTGTCTGTGTGTCCGCACTACTCCCAAACGGCTCGGACGATCTGGCTGAGATTTTACAGGGTTATTAGGTATGTCCTTGGCTCGCCACACGCAAAAATTCAGCTTTCTATCTCATTCCATTCAGTCGTACTAACGAAAAAACACTAAAAACCGCAGGAAAAGTGCAACTTTTCAGTGACTTTATATTTTAGAGACATTTTTACATGATTTCGTATGTTTTTGAAGGTGCTGATGACGAAAATGAAATCAATTTCGACCCCTGACCAAACTTTTACCAGCGAATTGGCTACCTCGGCCCGAATTTACTAACTTAATCAACTTTGACCCTTCATCTTGATAAAAGGGGGTCGTCCGACTAAAAAATTTTATTGCAGATTTCGATAGGTCTCGGCAAGACCTTTTCAAAGAGGGGTCGGAAGGGGGGTCTAGGAGCCCGACTTCATTACACTGCTATTCCAAGTGTGGGACAAGTACGCACAAGATAGTGCGAACCATGGTGTCTCACACTTCTAAGCGTGAACCACTCTTGTCTCACACTTGGAAGTGTGGGACATACTGTGTCTCACACTTGCAAGCGTGAGACACTGTTTGTCTCACACTTGCAAGCGTGAGACACAGTTTGTCTCACACTTGCAAGTTCGAGACACTGTTTGTCCCACGCTTTCACTCATCAACGGTGTTCTATCTGTGCTTTGATGGAGTGGTCAACTGGCCCATGTGGCATTCACCTCAACAGAGAGTCTTCTATTCAATATTTCAACTGCCTCACCCAGAAGACAGTTCCTACTTTGAAAGCTGTCACTCTTACGAACTCATCACTGAATGTTGATTGTGTTTTGAAACACATCCGCAACATTCCAAAGCGAAAGAAAGGAGGAAGCAGATCACTTACTTCTGTTTCCTTGATAAATTGGTCACTCACAGATGTGCGGAAGTCCTTGACAAGCCAGCAGGCCACAAAAACCAACATTGCAATGTTGAGCAGGCACCTAGAGCAAGGGTGATGTCTATAACCCCACTGTGAAACTTCGGTATTCGGCTTCTTCAAAATCATGACGTGTCAGTGGGCCGCTCACGACGAATTTCACACTAATTCCAGTCCAAATCACAGTCGGCCAAAAAAATTAAAGGCAAAACAAATATATGTTCAAATATAAGCCACACATTCGAACAGCGTCGCCGGCGCGTTTGTTGTTGTCTTGCCTTGCTGTTGGCTGCTTCGAAACAAACAAGCTAGGGCCCGCCCTTCCGTCGAACCGAGTTGCCAGCTCCGCTTCGCTGCGCCGGCAACTCGGTTCGACAGGGGGCCGGCCCAGCTTGGCCTGCCGGCGGCCTTTCCTCGGGCCTTCGGCCCTCGCATCAGACCCAACTTGGCCAGTCGAAGGCCCGGGCCTTCGGCCCGCTCTCATCAAACACCCCGTGAGCGGGTAAGGCAAAGTTATCGATGTACCATCGTGACTTAGGCCCGCCCTTCTATTCACAATATGCAAAAGTCCTTACACTTTTTACTCCAACTGTCCTTAGAATATGCCCATTTCATTTGTCTCTTAGCCCTCATTCCGAAAATACTCATATTTGCCATGCTACTGCAACTCCTTGCAATGGAGGCACAGCAGGAGCGCAAAACGAGCCCGTCGCACTTTTTCACATAACTCATGAAGGCGGGCTCCTGGACCCCCCTTCCGACCCCTCGTTGAAGAGGTCTTGCCAAGACCTATCGAAAACTTAAGTAAAAATTTTCAGTCGGTCGACCCCCTTTTTTCAAGATCCTGATGTGACTAATAGACGAAGTCGGGCTTCTGGACCCCCTTTCCGACCCCTCGTTGAAAAGGTCTTGCTGAGACCAATCGAAATCTGCAATAATTTTTTTTAGTCGGTCGACCCCCTTTTTTGAAGATCCTGATGTGGCCAACTTGTAAAAGCGGCCGATGGGGTCGGGACCAGGTCCATTCATCTTGTCTCGTCGCCCTGATTCCAAAAATACCCCTATGTGCCCTGCTAGCACCAATAATGGCGGAAATCCCCCTCCCGCCCATGCAAACCATGATGCAGCTGCTGCAGGCCTTGCGTGGGTCGGACGAGATTTGCACCACCGGATTGTTTGTTCGGACGGCCCTCCTGAAGTACCCTCCAAATCTGGTCACTCCAGCTCAACTCCTTCCTTGTACACAGACGACGACAACAACAACGACGACGACACACAGACACAAAGGCAAATGCATATGCCCTCCCCCTATTTTTTGAATAGAAGGGCGGGCCAAAAAAACAACAAAAAGACCACCGTCTTTTGTTTACTTTTGTTGCTCTTGTCACGGCGCTGCGTGCGCTGAGAAATCAACAGGTCAATATTTCCTGTCTGCTGAGTTTTCCATTGTAGGTTCGATCGTTTAGAGATCAAAAACAGTAACTAAGGGTTTGAAAATCAGACTGTACATCTGCGACATGTTTTTCCAATCTCTAAATTAGGGCATCGTGCCGCGACTTGTTAGGGGTGAGTTCACTGTAAGAAGGCACCTTGGAGACGACGCCTGGACCTTCAAAATGTTTCCTAATCCTTGAAATTTCTGTCGATTTTCAGATGGTCGAGGTCGTCACTCTGTCAACCTAGCCCACAACAAATTTTCCCACCATGGCCGCTTGTATGTTAGATGGTTTTTTGTGCTTTGGTTTTGGTTAACATTTTCTTACCATTGTATTTCGTTTATTGCTTTTTAGGCTTAATTCAAGTTGCGGCGGCATCACTTCTCTCTGGCCTTAAGAGCAAATTTAGGACTAGTTTAGGAGCTGTGGATTTTGTTGTAAAGGAAGTTAATAATTTAACCAACCTTTATCTTGATTTTATAAAGGTACACTATAGGTGTTTTAATTTATCATTGCTGTACAGGTTATATGGCTTTAAAATATTTGTGTTGTGTGTTTTTATTTCAGGAACAACTGTCTGAGAAATGTGCTCTTCAAGATGGCTACTTGACTCTAGACAAAATAGTTTCTGAACTGGAAGCCCTTCGGGGTCAATCATTGTTTGAAGGAGTACACTCTCAGCCGTATTTAGATTCGTATGTTGCAGTCAAAAGTTCGGCAAACAACAATCCATTTGGGCTAACCCAATTGATGTTTGATTATAAGACTGTGTTCATAAGAGGAATTCCACATGAAGTTCCATCAGAGTTTGTCTACTTTCCCCCATTTTTGCCGCAGTTAGAGCAGCTACTGAACTGCAAGGATGTTCTTCACTGCGTTGATAACCCAAGGACCAGTACTGATGGCACTTTCAGATCTGTGACCGATGGATATTTCTACCGATTCCACTACATTGTCCAACAGCATGGAACAAAAGTACTTTGCATTATTATCTATGTGGATGATGTAGAATTTGCAGACCCTTTCAAATCAAAAACGAAAAAGCACAAGTTACGTCTGTTCTACTGGACCTTGGGTAACATCTATCCTGAACTCCGCTCAACCTTGAAAGCAATCAATCTTTTGGCAATCGCTCGATATGAGGTTGCTAAGAAATGGGGTAATGAGGAAATCTTGAAATATTTTGTGGATGATTTACAGAAGTTGAGTACTGGAGTCAAAATGAATATTAATGGTGAAGAAAGAATTTTCCATGGATTGTTACAATTTGTTGCTGCAGACATTCCAGCAGCTGCAAACATGGGTGGTTTTAAGGAGTCCCATTTTGCTCTAAGGCCTTGCCGTGTTTGCATGGCCACACGCTTTGAAATTTGTGAGCATTTCACCGATGATGAACGACTTCTTCGAGGTATTGAGGACCACATCAAGTATGTTAATGAAATCGAAGCTCAAAATTTGAAGAAAAAGCCATTCACACTTGTAAATGTAGAGCTACAGAGTGCTGCTCTCAATGAGGATGAACATCTTGATAAAGAAGATGAACTGGATGATGGAGACATGCTCCAAGATTCAGGCCCTGTGAAAACATTTACAGACCATGCTAATCCTTCCATCAACTACGGAATCAACAAAAGAAGTGTCTTGGCTGATGCCCCAGGGTTTGACGTAACAAAATGTCTTCCATATGATATTATGCATGTGTTTTTTGAAGGCTGTGTCCAAACTCTGTGCAGGCTGATCCTGAAAGAGATGTGCACAAGACCAAATCAACCGAGAAACCCCTCTGACCCACCACCAAAGAAGCGTCAAAAGCCTGATAACCAACAAGTGCTTCAACCAAGAAACCCTTTGAGCCAACCACCGAAGAAGCGTCAAAAGACTGATCAACATCAGGTACCCTTACCACAACCCAAACTTTCACTCAAGCAAGTGAATGAAATTATTCAGGAACGTTGTGATTTTGGGCACCTGCATGTGAGCAAACCATCTGTCATTGAAAAATCTCATCTGAATTCCAAGTTGAAGCAGAGTGCATCACAAATGATTGTGTTGGTCCATATTCTACCTATTATTGCAAAGGACTACATTGCTGAAGAAAAACTGGATCTCTTAGGGCAGTTGATTAAACTTCTCGCCATAATAATGAAATTTGAGTCATCTGAAGATGATTTGGACACTCTTGATAGATATGTGGAAATGTTTGCTCAGAATTTTGTGAAGTGTTATCCAGATCAGAAGACTTTAAAGCTTCATGCATTGCGGCATCTAAAAATGCAAATTCTCTTGCATGGAACTCTGCGTCAACAGGGTTGTTTCCGCTATGAGGCTATGCACAGGGAGTTCACTCGCCTTGTAGACGTGATCAATAATATGTTAAACATTGAATATTCATTGTCATCAAGACATCTTTCTGCTAGGAATTGTGATATTATGAATGGGAAACATGATGACACTTTTCTTTACAAAGGAGATTCCATCACCAAAAGCCAACCCAACAAGCTGAAAATGATGCCTGAAAAGGACATTCTGTTCCTCTCATTCTCCCAACTCGATGAAGAATCTGATGTTTTTACTGTTCATAAGTTTGAGACACATGGAAGGGTTTGGCAAAATGATGTTATCATTTCACTCCCAGGCAGTGATGAAGCAACCTTTGCCATCATTGTTAAAATTTATGAGATAAATGGTGAAATGGTGTTTTTGTATAACAACTTAAAGGTTGCCTATTGGAGTAATTTTCATGCCTATGAAATCCTTAAGAGGGAAAAAAATCTGGAATGTGTGAAGTATTTAGACTTGAAACTTAAGTTTCCTGTTTTGAGATTCACTGTTTACTATAAAGCCAACACAAGCAGGTCCTTTCTTATGTCAGGAAGTTCAGGCGATATTGTGGCTTAAAACATGTGAGCGGTAAGTTTTCAGCTCAGTATTATGTCCATCAATGCTCTTTTCCACACATTTATTCTATTTTGTTCCTTTGCAGAAAATTTTGATAATTATTCAGGATTAATCAATTGATACAGCAACTTTATCTAATTTCTACTTGTGAAAGCACTTTTGTGGCTATTTTTTATTACATTGCAACACTTTCTGATTATTTCCTACTGCATCTTATGAAAAGGTAAAAATATACAACAGATTTTTGGGGCATTGAGTTGATATCTAACCACTAAAAATAATTTGGAATGTCTTCTATTTTCCAGGACCAGCAAATTTTGGTTTTATTTTATTACTGAAGTGAAATGTCTGCACTGTCATCAGCATTTGAGTCTTTTATCATTGTGGATGTTATCATCATGTATTGATACATCCCTTTGTGTAGTTTATCATACAAGGTAGGTTTACGCCAGACCGTGTCTTGTCGTAACAGGCTTCGCGATGCTCCGCCAGTTACGACAATCCACGCCTGGCGTTACACCTACCTTGGCCTGCGGCGCTTCCCTGCTTGCCTTCGGCAAGCTGTCTCAAGGTTTTTTGAGGCATTGAGTAATGCACCACGTGATGAAGGATTGAAGTAGAATATGTCAGGAACTGTGCACAGGCAGAATTTGGTTTTTTTTTACATGCACAGATAGATGAAAGTGTATTTTAGCTTTCTGCTAATAAAGAGTGTTGTAACGGACGGCACTTAGGTTTTATTTTAAATGTGATGGAGACCTCATTACCTGATGTGTTGTCTTCCTGTCTTTTAAGAAGACAGTCTGGCAGCTAAAAACCTGAGAGGCCTTGTTGGAACACAATAGGTACGCAGACTTTCCAACCGACCCAGGAGGTATCTGCGAGCGGTCGTTGACAGAGGTGTTACAAGTCAATGAGTTATGAATTCCTTGACAATAAAAATACCATAAAAAAGAAATGTTTTACTGTTTTAATGAAGGGATATTGTGTTTCGTTATTTTAATTTGACTATGATTTGCAATCATAGCATTGGTTTTTCACGTATAATTATCTGTAATCAAATAACCATTTGCGCGAGAAAGTAAAAACAGAAAGAGACAATAATACTGTTCTTAAGTGGGGTTTCCCCAGACGTTTGTGCTAAATTCACCGACTTGTAAGAACTCTGACATCCTTTACCGTTTTCTTGGGATCAGTCAAGAAAGCGGATGGCGTTTCACAACGAATTTCAACACAAGAGTTACTTTAAATAAACAAGAATGAAAGAGTAACTTTCAAATGAAGAACTATAAAACGGTTATTCTGGATCAAAATGAATCGGATTTTACTGTTTAGGTTTGAAATTCTTTGTCCTATGCCCACATGGAATCGGAGAGCAGCAGACCAGCGGCGCACCACCTGTGAACCTTAAAAGCAGCAATATTAGTACATAGCAGTAAAATTGCGATAAAAATCAGTAGGAGAAAGGGAAGAAATCTCATCACACCGTATATTGTTAAGCAATCAACTCACAAATCAGCAGAAATTAAATCAAAATTAAGCAAAAAAGAAAATAAAAACCTTTGACAGAGTGATAGATTTTGATACAGGGCACAGATTTAAAATGAAGAAGATTGGGATGATAAATTGTTGAAAAAGGTGCAAGATTAGTTAAACATACTTAAACATAACACACTGGAAACACTTTGATAAGACAGTCAAAAAGTCACACACAACATATTTGAAATTAGGAAAGTTACAGTTACCAATTAAGTGAATCGAGATAACTACTTTCTTCACACTGCCTGAGTTATACAAAAAATATAATAATAATAATAATTAAAAGAGACGCTCGAAAATCACAGATAGAAGTTTTCTTATTAATGTTTATGGTTCAGTCAGAAAGATTATGTTCATATTAAAAAGCGAGACATATGAGCACAGGAGAGAGAGGAAGAACAGAGACGAACATGCTGAGATCTTGACGATACGATGTACACATTCCGATGGCAAACCGTTTACGGCAAAAAATGGTTACATATGATAAACGAGACGCGTAATTCTTTTGACGGCGCGAGAGGTGTAGAGACCGAGACGTGCACCCGAAGGCCTAAACGTCCGGTCAACCTCAATTCGAGCTGAAAAGCAAGACCCTTGATTCCTTTCACTGCGCGAGAGGTGTAGAGACCGAGACGTGCACCCGAAGGCCTAAACGTCCGGTCAACCTCAATTCGGGCTGAAAAGCAAGACCCTTGATTCCTTTCACTGCGCGAGAGGTGTAGAGACCGAGACGTGCACCCGAAGGCCTAAACGTCCGGTCAACCTCAATTCGGGCTGAAAAGCAAGACCCATGATTCCTTTCACTGCGCGAGAGGTGTAGAGACCGAGACGTGCACCCGAAGGCCTAAACGTCCGGTCAACCTCAATTCGGGCTGAAAAGCAAGACACTTGATTCCTTTCACTGCGCGAGAGGTGTAGAGACCGAGACGTGCACCCGAAGGCCTAAACGTCCGGTCAACCTCAAATCGGGCTGTCAAGCAGGAGAAATACTCTTTTTATAAGAGCGGTGAGATTTGTGTGGGCGGCTACCGTGACGAAGCTTTCAGTGTGATCGTATTGTGTGTCGGGCGGCGGTATTTATGAACGGAACCTAATCGGTGACGCTCTGTATGCTCGATGTCAAATGTCAGGTTAGGCGGATCAAGTAATGACTTGCCACCATGCATCGACATAAACTCTCATATCCATGTCAATGCATGCTGTACGCATTGGCCACACGCCTACAAGCGTTGCACTATTGTTTGGACCTCCGCTGACATTTGGCATGGAAAGCAAAACAGAAAAGACATAGGTGTTTGGTCAATCCGAGAGTTGCCTTACAATGCGTGTCCGCCTAGTCCGATGTCCCAATATTGGTGATTGATTACGTGACGCGATGGTTGAATAGGATTAATAATGCCAATCGGCTTTACATTTGGTCACAACAGTGCCAATGATGGGAGAAGGAACACGGTGGACACCTATTGTGAGACCACACGAAAATCTATTGAGCGATGGATTAATGCGACGAGGCCGTATTGACGTAATTCAGACAGAACTAAGCGCTTATTGAGGCTGCATACTCTATACCAAATGTCGGTTCCGACCCATCAGATGGAGCAACTTCAGACGGCGAGCAGACTTGCCACCATGCATCGACATGAACTCTCATTTCAATGCCAATGTATGTTGTAAGTATCCGCCTCACGCCTATAAGCGTTGCACTATCTTATGGACCTTTGCTGGCATTTGGCATGGAAAGCATGACAGCAAAGATATAGGTGTTTGGTCAATCCACGAGTTGCCTTACAATGCGTGTCCGCCTAGTCCGATGTTCCAATATTGGTGATTGTTTACGTGACGCGATGGTTGAATAGGATTGATAATGCCAATCGGCATTACATTTAGTCACAACAGTGCCAATGATGGGAGAAGGAACACGGTGGACACCTATTGTGAGACCAAACGAAAATTTATTGAGCGAAGGATTGCTGCGACGAGGCCGTGTTGACGTAATTCAGACGGAACTAAGCGCTTATTGAGGCTGCATACTCTATGTTAAATGTCAGTTCCGACCCATCAGATGGAGCAACTTCAGACGGCGAGCAGACTTGCCACCATGCATCGACATGAACTCTCATTTCAATGCCAATGTATGTTGTAAGTATCCGCCTCAGGCCTATAAGCGTTGCACTATCTTATGGACCTTTGCTGGCATTTGGCATGGAAAGCATGACAGCAAAGATATAGGTGTTTGGTCAATCCACGAGTTGCCTTACAATGCGTGTCCGCCTAGTCCGATGTCCCAATATTGGTGATTGTTTACGTGACGCGATGGTTGAATAGGATTGATAATGCCAATCGGCATTACATTTAGTCACAACAGTGCCAATGATGGGAGAAGGAACACGGTGGACACCTATTGTGAGACCAAACGAAAATTTATTGAGCGAAGGATTGCTGCGACGAGGCCGTGTTGACGTAATTCAGACGGAACTAAGCGCTTATTGAGGCTGCATACTCTATGTTAAATGTCAGTTCCGACCCATCAGATGGAGCAACTTCAGACGGCGAGCAGACTTGCCACCATGCATCGACATGAACTCTCATATCAATGCCAATGTATGTTGTAAGTATCCGCCTCACGCCTACAAGCGTTGCACTATCTTATGGACCTTAGCTTTCATTTGACATTCAGAGTATAGCAGTATTGTAAGATTGACTGACCGGTGAATGAGCGTTGCTGGACCAGAGCGACCGTGCCTCACTGATGCTGGACGTCCGTGACGCTGTCGTAGTGGTTCCACAGCGGCGCGTCGTCACTTTCTTGAGCAGGAGCCAGGCGGTAGACGATGGCCAGGTCGCGCGCAGCGTGGCCACCAACGGGGGTGAAAAGGATGGGCGGGTATCCAGCTTCAGTGTACATGGTCACGTTGACATGCTCCAGCTCTGCGACGGCCCGCATGGTCTCGCCGCCGCCCCACTCTGCGACCAGCAGCGCCTCCAGGAAGTTGTGGATGCGCTCCGCGTCGTCCACCCTCTCCAGCACCACTTCCTCTTCACCTTCAACACGGCGGTACTGCGGATAGCGATCGCCAAGCCCGTCGATGGTGGTCAGCAATATGTTGGTCCACTCCTCCGCCTGCGGGCCCGCCAGCTGGGCCCTGATGTGCTGCACCACGCGTTGACGGAGCGCGGCCACCTGAGCGGCGAAGGCGCGGCCGCGCGGGAGGGAGCCGTTGAGCTGGTGCAACAGGGAGGAGAACAGGCAGTGTCCGTCACCAGGCATCCGGGCCGCAGTCACGGTGCCGCCGTGCACCTGCACGCCGAGGTCCACTGGTAGAGCTGGAGGGCGGCGGGGAGGCGCCCCACGGGCACCCCTGCCCGCCCTGCCGCGCGGCGCGCCGCGGCCACGCTTGGAGGGGCCGCTGTCCAGAGGCTGCAAGGCTGGTCTGCGGCCGCCGCGACCACGAGCGGGAGGCGGGGGCGGTGGTCGGGGCGAGGGCGAGGGCGTTGTCTGAGGAGGCAGCGCACTGCCTTGATCAATGGCGTCCATGAGGCGCTGGGTGGAGCGGGCCATCCGCTCAATGCGAGCGATGGCGCCGATCTTCGTCTGCACACTGGGCCTCTTCTGCAGGTCGTCCAGCCTGCTGCGCGGGAAGGCGTTCTCAATGAGGAGGCCGCCCCAGTCTCTGCACCTGGACAGCGCCACGTACGCGAGGCCCGCAGAGAACTCCTGGTTGCCGATGTCGGCAACGACGCGGTCGACGCTGAGTCCCTGAGCGGCGTGCACGGTGCAGCCCCATGCCAGGGTCAGGGGAAACTGTTCTCGCGTGCACGTGGTCTGGTCGTCCTTCCAGGACCGCATGATGGTGCCGATGGGGACGGAGCCGTCGGCCGTGAGGGCAGGCCCTGTGTAGCGGTCGAAATGCACCATGATGACAGCCGGAGGCGAGTTAGGAGGCCTGGAGCCCTCGGGGTACACAATTCCGGCCACAGTTCCTGTAGCTCCGTTCACGAGTCCTGCTTGAGTCCAGAGGTTGGCCCTCAACATCACTCGCGACCCTACACTCAAGTGTAAGGTCTGGCTAAGTCCACCGGCGGTCTGGGGGAAGGCCTTCGCCGCGATGTCGTTGTTGTGCCTGGCCGGGATGCGTGCAACGGGGCGCCCAAGGCGCTCCAGCCTGTGCACGTTGTATTGCGACGCGCCCTTGTTTACGGAGAAGATGTGCAGGGCGTCGCGGAAGAGACGCAGCTCGGCCGGTGGCAGGCGGTGGGAGAAGCGCTGCTCGTAGCACTGGAAGGCCCCCTCCGAGCACTTGCCGAGGGCCAGCTCGTCCAGCGCAGCACGGAACGAAGGGTCGGACTGACGCTGCGACTCCCGCAGCACGACGGCGTGCCGGAAGTCCTGGAAGGCCCTGCGCCCATTCAGTTCCATGGCGGTGGAGCCCGTGTTGGAGAAGATGGCCTTCATGCGGACGGGGGGAAGCTGGGCCAGGTCGCCGATGAGGTACACGTAGAGCCCACCGAATGTCTCCCTGCTGCCCGGCTTGCCCTCGGAGCAGCGGCGCTCCATCATGCCCAGTATGGGCAAGCCGATCATGGAGTACTCGTCCACAATGAGGAAGCGCACGGGCTCCATGGTGTCCTGGAACGTCTTGGCACGTTCCCCAATGAGCGGGGCGAATGCGGACAAAGGGACGGGTATCAGCAGCGCACCGTGGATGGTTTGGCCGTCGATGTTGTCGGCGGCTGCCCCCGTCGACGCCACCAGCAGGAAGCTGCCAGGGCCGAAGGCAGCCACGATGCGGGACTTCATGACGGCGATGACGGTGGACTTGCCGCAGCCCGCCTTGCCCTGCAAGATGACTCGCATTGGCGGCGGCGGTCCATCGCCGCCCTGCGCGAAGGCGATCTGGCGGTCCAGGATGTTGATCACGGCCGACTGCTCCCCAGTCAGCTGCACGTCGGGGGCCTCGGCGGTGTCGGCAGCAAACTCATGCTGTCCTTTACTCACTTCCACGGCGTGCAGCAGCCGGCCCACGTCCCCGTACGTTGCGGCGTCCGCAGTCCAGTCGTGCGCCAAGTCCATCTCCCTCCTGCCGATCTCGATGCGCTGCACGTCCTGGTTGGGGTGCTGCCGGGCGATCACCATCCACTCCTCGTCGGGGTCGGCCTCGGGGATGTCCAGCTCCTCCAGCTCGTCGTCCTCGTCGGCGGGCGGCGCGGGCTGGCCGCCGCGTGGCACGATGCCGTGCTCCCTGTAGACCTCCTGCCAGTTGGCGTGCTGGCCGAGCAGAGCGCCCTCGTCGCGCCACGGCACGTGCAGCAGCACTTGCTGGCGGTAGAATCCTTCGTCACGGATCGCGTTGCCCGTGAGTCGCAGACGGGGGAACACGCAGACGACGGCGAACTTCCTTCTTCTGTACCACCTAAAAAAGCAAAACCACATTTAATTTCGCGTGCCCACGTATCACGTTTAGGGGAGGTTGGAGGTCATGGTGAAAATCTTACCCCTTTGAAAATAAATTTCACTGAGAAAAAAAAAAGAAATATTTTCAAAAGAAACTACCCTTTAGACGTGTTGCTCGGTTAAATCGAAAACAACGTTTTGATCAGGATCTTAGTCCTAATGTTAAATAAATATTTCAGATAAAGTTTCTATTTTTAGTTTGATCGTACTTTCTGTAACTACAAGAGAGATTTGCTTAGGCATGCGGTCAAGTTTTGTCATTCGTTAAAAAATACCTTAAAGTGGTTTTCATTATAGTGAACCGAGAACGATGCGAAAGGCGGTAGTATCAAAATATTAACGCTTGGTTTCACTCTAAAAAGCCTACGAAGAATCTGCTTCGTTATTACAAGAAAATGGAGGCGTTGTTATTGTTTCGTATTACGAAGAAATGCTTCGTATTGCGAAGGATTTTGCTTCATAATACGAAGCATTTCTTCTTAGATTTTACTATGCCTTCGTTTTCTTCGTATTACGAAGCGATGCTTTGCAGAATTTTAAGGTGTTGAAGCTTTGGAAAAATGTTAACTTACCTCCGCGTTTGCCTGTTGAACTGGAAGTCCCGGGCGAACTCCCACAGCGTAATATTCTCGAGGTTGGCTGGTCTTCTCGGATACTTGTCCAGGAGAGAGCCCCGCGGAAGTTCTTCTTCAAGGACAAGCTCGCCATCTTGATCCTCGTCTGCATCCTCATTGGGGCTGTTGGGATCGTCGGCTTCAACGTCCTCGGCAACATCTGCGTCTTGAGCGTTTTGGCCGACCGGAACCCAATTGTTGTCAGTGAAGACGATCTTGACGAAGGCTCTGCTGGAGCGGAACAGCTTCTGAGAAGTGGCTAAGTGAAGAATTTCTTGCGAAGAGTAGTCACGCTCGCTGATGGATTGGATGCAGCGACGTTGGATGGCTTTCTTGGCGCTGTCTTCTTCCTGCAGTCCAGACAGAGCGTCTTCGAAAAGCTCCTGCATAGTTTTGGACTTGTTCTCGGGCTTGGCGGTGTACTTGGCCAGGTAGTTGACGCAGCCGTCGTGCGAGGTGACGGGCTTGGCGTCCATGTTGCCCCTCCAGGCCTTGATGACCGCCATGATGAAGCCATTGATAAGGGGGTCATTTCGCCGCCCAATGAACTTCGCCTCTCCCTTCTCGTCGAAGATGATGACGTCCTGGCCGGCCAACTCAAAGGGGAACTTGAAGCGGCACACAACCTGACCGTCCTTGTTCTTCCGCAGGCAGTAGTTGTCAGTGCACTTGTGGCGCTGCACGCGGTTGAGGAGCTCCCCTAAGGCGCGCTCCTGGTCCTCGGCGGGAATGTCGCCAAGGCGGATGCGGCATGGGTGCTCCACGGCAGGTGGAAGCCCCAGGCCGTAGTTGAAGGAGCACACGATGTTCCCGAAGTACTCTACCGCGGCGGCGAGTTCCTCGGGGGTCATCTCCTTGACGCGCGTCATGTCCGGAGCACCACGAAGCCAAAGGAGGCAGTGAACGTGCGGACTTCCTCGAAACTGCCACTCATAGCGGAACCAAATGTCGGTAAGTGGGTACATCATCCTGAAGATCTTGATGAGGAACAGCTCCGCCCTCTTCATGAAGAACATGCTGGGCACGAATGGCCGATTCGCGATGAAGTTTCGTCGGTGTTCTTCAGTTAGCTCTTCGAGTGTGACGCGTTCTTCGGCAGAGAGCCCCTCGCATGCCAGGAAGAGGCGGAACAGGTCCGGCCAGTGGAAGTCGGCGGCGCTCAAAGTCAGAAACAGCGTGGGCAGGCCGATCTGGTCAATCATGTCCAGCAGTTCACTGAGACGAGCACCCCAGTACTGCCGCGTGGCTGGCAGCTTGGTGCCGTAAAACATGATGTTCTTGGCGAGCACGGCGCACTCCCGCACCATTTCGCGCAGCTGGCGCACGGTCTTCCCCTGCAGGTGCTCGTTGCGGCGGACGTACAGGTTGCCCGCACGAAGAGCGTCGTGGCGCATGACGGTGTTGAACGCGAAGAAGCGGAACCGGGCGTCGTCTGCGAATCGGCCGCTGCGGTGCTGCAGCAGGTAGGAGAAGTACTGCCGCGATGAAATGCCGTGCGACCGGGCCTCGAAGAGGTCCGCCCTGCCGTACGGGAAGAGCTTGGGGAAGGCCATGACGACGTACCCTGCAGAAGCCTCGCTGATTGGGTCAGTGCCGCGAGAAGGGTAGTTGAGTACGGACAGTACTTGATCTTCTTGACGGTGCGGCTGGAGCATCGGCACTCCAGATACGGCGATGTCGTCCACGTCGGCGCGGTCCTCGCTGGATTCATTTTGCGGTTGGGTTTCCGGGTCGTCGGGATCCTCGTCCTGCACGGCGTAGCCCTGCACGACCTGGTAGGCGTCGCCGTCTTCCGGGAGCAGGGCCAGGTTGCCCTCGCTGATCTCGACGTTGGCGTAGTACGGGTTGTTGTCGCGCAGCCACAGCAGAGCCTGCCGCACGACGCCGGCCCGCACCCGGAAGTCCACGTGGCCGTCGGCTCTCTGCTGGCGCACGGCGATGATGGAGGACAGGTCCTGGATGCGGTAAGGAAGTGCGCGCGCCAACTCGTTCACTTCCTGGGGGAAATTGATGACGTTGCCGCGATATCCAAACTGGTGGCCGCGAATCTTATACACGGACACGACGGGGTGGATTCGCGCAATGAGTTGGGCCTCCACGAAGGAGAGCCGCTCGAGTTCTGGAGGTACCACACCTGGGTCCATGAAGTTCTGCGAGAACTTTGCGCAGGTTCGCCTGGGGCAAGGCTTGTGCACGAATTCCATTCTTCTCACGTTGCAGCTCTCGCAGTAATCCCAGTGCAGGTCCTGCATGGCGTGCTCGAAGACTTGCCAAGGCGGCAGTGCCTCCGGTCGAGCGCCACGCACCCGTGGTTCAGCGGGAGCAGAGGTGTTGTCGACGAGGCGCGAACGAAGATGACGGACGTTGTCGCGGAGGAGCCGCGCCTCACGTTGTTCAGCTGATTCTTTGGAACGAGCAGCACGGTGTCTGTTAACGTCAGAACGAAGGCGACCCTGTCTGTCTGCTTCTTCTTCTGCAGCCCTTCGGGCTGCTTCTCGTGCAGCTGCAGCGGCGCGGCGAGCCTGCCTCTCTGATTCGTCCTCGTCAGCTCTTCGGGCTGCTTCTCGTGCAGCTGCAGCGGCGCGGCGAGCCTGCCTCTCTGATTCGTCCTCGTCAGCTCTTCGGGCTGCTTCTCGTGCAGCTGCAGCGGCGCGGCGAGCCTGCCTCTCTGATTCGTCCTCGTCTGCTCTTCGGGCTGCTTCTCGTGCTGCATCGGCAGCGCGGCGAGCCTGCTTTTCTGATTCGTCCTCGTCAGCTTTTCGGGCTGCTTCTCGTGCAGCTGCAGCGGCGCGGCGAGCCTGCCTCTCTGATTCGTCCTCGTCTGCTCTTCGGGCTGCTTCTCGTGCAGCTGCAGCGGCGCGGCGAGCCTGCCTCTCTGATTCGTCCTCGTCTGCTCTTCGGGCTGCTTCTCGTGCAGCTGCAGCGGCGCGGCGAGCCTGCTTCTCTGATTCGTCCTCGTCTGCTCTTCGGGCTGCTTCTCGTGCAGCTGCAGCGGCGCGGCGAGCCTGCCTCTCTGATTCGTCCTCGTCTGCTCTTCGGGCTGCTTCTCGTGCAGCTGCAGCGGCATGGCGAGCCTGCCTCTCTGATTCGTCTTCGTCTGCTCTTCGGGCTGCTTCTCTTGCAGCTGCAGCAGCGCATCGATCGTGTCGCTCTGATTCTTCCTCTGCTGATCTCCTGGCTGCCTGTCGTGCTGCATCGGCAGCGCGGCGAGCATCCCTCTCTTCTTGTCGCTCGTTTGCTCGTCGCTTTGCTTCTCTGGCGGCGTTGGCAAGGCGACGAGCCTTCCCTTCGTCTTCGGTCTCAGCAGCCCTGGCAGTTGATTTCCGTGCTGCGTTCTGGGCGCGGCGCGAAGCGTCACTCAACCTTCCCTTTCGTGGCATCGTGAGGGGAAGAATTTACCTATAACACAAAAGTAACACTGAATATATTATTGATGCTGGTGCAATTGTCATCACTGAAATTCAAAGGATGAGACAGGTCACAGATTATTGGCAATACAAAAGGTCTTACCAATAAAAAAGGTCAAACAAATGTATTCTTGGTTCCTCGGCGCCTTGGAATCGCCTAAATTCAGTCGACAACATACAGCGCTGCCGCACGGACGGTAAACGAACTACTGTAATGGCGGGAGATTTTGAACTTGTGGAATATCAAGAAAGGTTCAGAAAGTGGGATATGCTCCGCATGACCGAAATTTCGACGTAGATGCTTCCCAAGATACAACATTGTGGCCTAAAGTTGATTCCAGGCACATGATTGACTACTTTGTGGTGTTCCCAAGAGCTTGTGTTGGGGTGGTCCAACTTAGGCTTTGTCGACATCTTTTATTTTAGACATGATGTTTTTCCTTGAACTATTGATTGACTTTTATTATGTTATGTGATTACTGATCATGTTAACCCAATGTTTTATTATAACTTCGATGTTATTTCTTCTTGAAGATTTTAATGAAAAAATTGTTTCTGCAGCTTTTTTCTTTGAAAGCCTTCTGTGCGAAAATGAAGTGATAATTTAAATTCCTCACCTTAATTAAAAATTGTATTTATCTAATCTTAATATATACTTACAAATTGTGCACTTGCTTGCCCTTGAGAAAAAATGATGGCTCTAGTGTAGTATGTAATCGATACCTTTCTAAACTGTGGTAAAGGCAAGCTGAAGAACAATTTGTTAGTATACATTAAGATTTAATAAATACAATTTTTAAATTAAGATGAGGACCATTAATTTTTCTCTTCATATCAGCACAGACGGCTTTCAAACAAAAAAAAGCTGCGGAAATAATTTTTTCAATCAATTGTTCTAGAAGAAATAACATTGAAGTTGTAATAAAATATTAGGTTAACATGATCAGTGATCACATAACATAATAAAAGTCAATCAATAGTTCAAGAAAAAACATATCTAAAAATAAAAGATGTCGAGAAAGCTTTAGTTGGACCACCCCAACACGAGCTCTCGGGAACACCACAAAGTAGTCAATCATGTGCCAGGAATCAACTTTAGGCCACAATATCTATCTTGGGAAGCATCTACGTCGAAATTTGGGTCATGCGAATCAAAATCCATTTTCTGAACCTCTTTTTATATTCCACAAGTTCAAAATCTCCCGCCATTACGGTAGTGTGTTTACATCCCGTGCGGTGGCACGACGGGCCGCCGATGTTAGCAGCAGGCCAGTGGAACCAAGAATTATCAAAAGAGAGCGAAAATCCAATGTGTCACTGAATAAAGATTAGACATCAGCGAGATTGGTCCTACATAAACAGGAAAAAATATCGTGCTCACACTAAATTACTATGTAGGTTTTTGTGCATACGTAACGTACGAAATTAAACATGCACTATTGCGCACAATATTGTGCGCAATAACGCAAGATTTTCTACATACCCGCGCACTAAATCGTGCTTTGTCACGCACGAATTCGTGCGTTACAAAGTGCATGTTTAATTTCGTGCGCGGGCGCGCATAAAAACCTACATAGTAATTTAGTGTGCTTTAATAGTGATACCATTTTTCAGCGATACATTTTATAATCGCCCTTTTTCGATGAGACTGTATGAACAGAACGGATAGAGGTCACACAATTGAAACCATGAATTTTCATGAATTGTGATGAACACATGAGTTGCATGTTAGCAACGTTAGAGCGAGACCTGAAAGTATTTGAATCACACATGTTTTTCGTTGTTTTTTTTCAGTACTTGGTTCAGATAGGTAAACTTTTGAGCGTTGTTGCTTACAAATTTTTTGACTGCTTCAGCGACATCGACTCGTTTTATGATGAGGAGCGAGTGGACCAAGATGCAAGATGAATGGGACGAACACACAACGTAACAAAGACACAAGAAGTTGATATCGGCTATTAGATGTAAAGCTTTAAGTTTTAGAATGGACCATCTAGTTGCGTGGCCGAATGAGGAACAAGAGGAATCACAAAAGTGTATCTTTTTGCACTTTAACTTCAAGTATTGAAATCCCCTTTCTTGGTAGAAGTTCATAAAAATATTTTGTAGTACATACAACATATTTAAGTGAACATGTGCTCTTTAAATGCCGTAAATGGAGTGTTTTGTGATTTCTTATTCTTCTTTAAGCCACGACTAGAATGGTCTATTTACGAGCATGTTTAGGAGCGTGTGTCCAAAGCTAGAAATGTACAATCTTAGATCAAGTAGTAGAGACAGTGTACGATGATGCAACTTTTTTCAGTTCAGAACATTCTCGTACGTTGGCAGCATCAACTTAGCTTAGAGGTCCAATTAAGGCACCTTTACGCAACATTTTAACCATTTCGGTCTACGGAAAGAGTTATAATGATCTGAATAATTTGAGACCTTATTTCCAACGCCCGTGTAGTTCCATCCTTGAAGCGTGGACGTGGTCCACACTAGTGCTAAAAGTGGCTCAAAACGTTCTGCTTTGGTAAGATCTACGAAGAGGCAGTGTCACTGACCGACAGGGACGCCATTGGTCGAGTTTTGACCCCCCCCCGGATCTAACTAACTACTAACAGTCAGTCACAAGTTTGCAGTGTGGCTTGAGATTCCCACGTTACGGTAAAGTCGTTGCACACGCTAAAAGTCTTACAGTGACATTTCAGCTATGTTACGAAGGAAATGGAGCAAACATAATACGAAGGTGTCTCTCTCCATAATGCGAATCTTTTTAGGATTTTCACTGTAACATACAAAGAGAAACCTTCATAATACGAAGGAAAATCACGTTCGTATTATAAAGGAGGAAAATGGCACCTTCATAATACAAACGTACTTTTTCTTTGTATGTTACAGTGAAAATCCTTAAAAGAATCGTATTATGGAGAGAAACACCTTCGTATTATGTTTGCTCCATTTCCTTCGTAACATAGCTGAAATGTCACTGTAAGATTTTAACCGTGTAATGGTGACGTTTCGGAGAGTCAGTCCTATGACGACGTTTCGAAGAGTCGGTCCTTCACAATGAGTAGTAAGGGAGTGATAACCGTGTTTTGAAGTTGTTACGAATATGAGAACTGCCTGTTACGCCTACAGAATTTCTTAGTAACTATTTGTTAAATATGACAACTATGACATACGCAGAGAAAGTGTGTAAAAACTGAATGTTACGCCAACAGCATGCAGTCTGTTGCTTGTCTCATCATTGTTACGAGAACTTCTTACCTTGTCGGGTGGCTGGAAATGATGTCCAAGGAGTCTGATGCTGTTTGGTGCAATTCACTTTGGGCCTTAGGAAGCGGGCTGATGAGGCGTTCACAGTACCACGTTTCAATATTCTTCTAATACTCGCGACTAAAAGTAGGCAGACACGTCTTCACTCAAGCACAGTCTCCGGCGCACTGGAACAAGCGTGGCACTGGCGCGGCACTCCCGCCGTGCGCTCCCCCCACCCTAGCACCCGCGCGCGCTCTCCCCCACCATGCACCTCAGTCGGGCCGTGTAACAGGAAATCAGACGACATGTGCGGCTTCACCCAAAGTACCATATTCTTTTTTTCTGGCACCCGTCCCGTCGTACATATTCAAAGGAAAGGGGGGTTTCGTTCGTATTTTCCCCTTTCCGGATCTGGAACCTGAGTCTACATTCTACTCGAAGGTCGCGTTTTCGTCATTAGCACCCTACGAAGTAAGTATCGTGCGTACTTCGGCAGAAAGTCAATAATGGTAATATTACTGCCCCCCTCCCAGCGGCATTTGACCTTCGGTAAAGGAACTAAATGTTGCTTTAGAATAGGATAATTTCGTAGATCCTGAACCGGAAGCCATCACGCTTCATATTGGTCCGAATAAAGCCTTTCTAGGGATCACTCGATGTACGGAATAAAGCTGTACTCATAATGCTAGCCCTGTAAATTAGTATCAACTGACCAAAATGTTACATTGTAGCCGGTATGGTTAACTATCGTCCCTTTCTCTGGTCAAGTTTTGGTTTACTTCCATTAACATGGTGTTTGTTTGCTTCCGATTTAAGATTTACGAAGGTTAGGTTAGGTTAGTTATTACCCCGAAATTGTCCCATTTTACCCCGGCTTACGGTACTTGTGTGTACACGGTAAAGAGAGTGTACTGAGTACACTGTTGAGTTTGCAGAGAAGGGGAATCTGCCGTACCTATTTTAACGAGATATCACTATTACCCAGATTTGGGTGAGGAAACGGGTTTTACCCAAATGTGGGTGATAAGGTTCACCTAACCTACGATTTAAGTTCTGGTTTTGATTCATTCTCAGTGTGCAGCGTGTAACGTGTGTGCAGTAGTTGTTTCAATACTTCTGTCGCTGTTAGCTTCAGTTCTAAACAGGATTCTACGAGATCCTCTTTGCTTTTGTATTTGTTTGTTTCAAATTAAATTGTAAAGCAGTACCTTTTCAACAGGTGCACTTGCCGCAGCATTGCGGAGGTCGACTTGCGTGCTCTACAATACTTGGAAGCCCCGTAGTTTGCTAGGACCTTCGCCTACTTTGGTGCAAAACTTGGCAACCCAATACATTCCATCACTGTCCTGTGGTGACGCTTGTGCGCGTTGCCTGTATTCGCAATCTACTTGGAAGCTGAGAGAGTAGAGCGTTTCAGTGCTAATGCATTATCGATCGCCTCGTTGATCACTAATACGTCAAGCATGGTAGTGAGGTACCTTTATGGCGACGCTCTCTGCGCGCCTCCCAGCCACGCCTTGCTGTACTGCGTTGGCCGGGATCTTCTCATACGTGACGGGTTCGCCGACGTCCTCACTCGGCGCTATGGTGGACTGAACGAGCTACGTGAGCAGCAGCTCGTTATCGGGGACGTGGGCATCCTCCAGAAGAATGACCTACGTGATCGCACTATCCTTGCCCTAGTGACGAAGAGGAGGAGCTGTGAGCGGTCTTCGGAGGCCGACTTTTCCCGCACTCTGGACGCAGTTCCCATCACATGTGCACGCCTTGGTGTCACGGAGCTGTCAGGACCGCTTCTGGGAAGTGGAGTTGATGGTCTTTCTGTGCCTTTCGTGCAGAGGGAGATGCGGCGCGTCTTTGATCATTTGCCTATCTCAGTGACGTTGTGGTCGCAACCCCGTTCACTTTGTTGTTCCACAGTGCTCGCAGGTGATAGCAATTTTCTGCGAGTGCTGGGAGCGCGCGGTGAAATAGGGTGCGTCCGCAGCGGAGCCAGGATGACGTGGGTGATTAAAAAGCTGCGCAACCGTCCCCCGGCAGGCCGTGTTGACATTATGATCGGCACAAATGACGTCCTTGATGCATCCAAATACGGCCTGTCGGGGAATGTTGCGAAGCGGCACGCACGCCTCCAGCTGATGAAATTGCGGAAAGTGGCCCGCCGGCTTCACGGACCAGTAAGGTTTCTGACCATTCCGCCCCTGCCTCATCTTCAAGCAAATGCCGCCATGACCCCTGCGCGGTTCAATGATTTGCTGCGGGAGTTCATGGGGCCTTTCTTCGAATTAGTGGACGCGCACTCAGCACTGACAGCAACCCACCGTGCTATAGGGAGGGACGGCGTGCACGTTACTCCTCTAGGAGTACAGGTTCTCAAGAGTCTCCTTTAAGACACTGTGGTTTTAAGACCTTTTTCGTTGACACTATTTTAAAGAGGCCAATGTCAAATAACCTTTTTTTCTAAAGACGTCCTCATAGACGTCGGACGTGGGTTAGCGAGTAGTAATATTGAGGCTGTACTAGCTCAAGTATTTTGTTTTTACTCATGTATCGTTCACTGATTCATTTGCCATAAAGTGAAATATTACATATGGTTTGCTGGGTACGCTATACGTGGGATCTGATTTTATATACATGGAGACTATGTCCAGCTTTGGTTGGTAACATCACTTATGTGTCACTAGGAAATAAAAATATTAAATGAATAAAATCTTGTCTTTTTAACACTGCCAATCCAAGTTAAGACAGTCTTACTCTATTTTGTGCGAATCACGTTGTCTCACGCTTACAAGTGTGAGCCACGTTTGTGCCACGCTTGCAAGTGTGAGACATCATTTGTTTCACACCTAGAAGTGTGAGACACGGTTTGTCCCACAATTGCTGCCTATGGTTCCCTGTCGTTTAATGCCACAGGACCCACGCTCGTAAGTCTGAGACAAACCGGGTCTCACGCTTGCAACTGTGAGACATACCGTGTTAACATTCAACTAAAATTTTTCAACCAAGTTTTAATCCTTTTCCATGTTTTCAAAGGCGGTAGCTCACATGTGTCGTTAAGGCTGCTGGTTCCACGGCGCCCAACGCTGAAGTCCGTTTCGTTATAAGTCCGAGACTTAGAGAGATAAGGGACCACGAGGCCCCCGTCCAGGCGTGGTGATTTTTCGAGACGAAAGGATCTCTGACCACTTATCTACTTGGTGTCCGGGACTTCTGACTTCGAGGTCGGGTTGCAAGGCTGTCGGTCTATCTTAAACCAAGTTTGGTCAAGTTTCGGTGAACGTTTTGCCCAGAATGGCGTCGAAAAGCTGCATCTTTAGACTTTTTCTGCTGATTGGATAATGTTTATTGCCATCCTAGACAAATTGATGGACCAAACTTGGTTTCCGCACAGGCGGGGGCCTTTTAAACCCGACACTGAATTCGAAAGTACGAGACACCGATTACATTCGTGGTGAGAGCTCCTTTGGCCTTAACGACACAAGTGAGCTACCGCCTTTGAAAACATGGAAAAGGATTAAAACTTGGTTGAAAAATTTTAGTTGAATGTAAACACGGTATGTCTCACAGTTGCAAGCGTGAGACCCGGTTTGTCTCAGACTTACGAGCGTGGGTCCTGTGGCATTAAACGACAGGGAACCATAGGCCATGCCATAGGCAGCAATTGTGGGACAAACCGTGTCTCACACTTCTAGGTGTGAAACAAATGATGTCTCACACTTGCAAGCTCAGCCAACCAGCTAGGGCGCGCCCTTCCGTCGAACCGAGTAGGCAGCTCCGCTTCGCTGCGCCGGCATTTCAGTTCGACACACTGTTATCCAAGTTGCGATACTTTCAACACAAAAACGTGCGATGCTAGCCAAAATGTGATTCCCTCGTATCATCGCTCTCCAGATGCGATGACTTTTGTATCACAAAAATTTGCAATGATCATCGCACATTTCTGCAATGATAAAAGGAATTATTGCACAAAAATGAGATAATGGCAACATAAAATCTGCAATCATTTAAGTTTTTTGCAATGATCATAACAAAATTATGCGATACAGCAGATCATCGCACCTTTTTGCAATGATCATCACAGAAAGGAGCGATGAAATTTGTATTGCACTGAAAGTGCGGTCTGCATCGCAAGTGGAATAACAGTGCAGGGGCCGATACCAGCTTGGCCAGCCGGCGGATTCTTCTCGGGCCTTCTTCGGCCCTCGCACCAGACCTGGCTCGGCCCCATCGGAGGCCGTCTCTCGGGCCCTCGGTCCTCGCACCTCATACCCCGTGGAGGTAAAGCGCAAACTTATTGATGTAACATCAGGACTGAGGCCCGCTCTTGTGTTCGCACTGTGCCAAAGTTAATGTGCAAAACATGGCCACAAATTTTCACAATACATGAAGGCGGGCTCACAGACCCCCCTTCCGACCCCTCTTTGTAAAGGTCTTGCCGAGACCTTTTGAAACCTGCAATAAATTTTTTTAGTCGGTCGATCCCCTTTTTTCAAGATCCTGATTCGGCCAACTGATGAAGTCGGGCTCCTAGACCCCCCTTCCGACCCCTCTTTGAAAAGGTCTTGCCGAGACCTATCGAAATTTGCAATAAAATTTTTTAGTCGGTCGATCCCCTTTTTTCAAGATCCTGATTCGGCCAACTGATGAAGTCGGGCTCCTAGACCCCCCTTCCGACCCCTCTTTGAAAAGGTCTTGCCGAGACCTATCGAAATCTGCAATAAAATTTTTTAGTCGGTCGATCCCCTTTTTTCAAGATCCTGATTCGGCCAACTGATGAAGTCGGGCTCCTAGACCCCCCTTCCGACCCCTCTTTGAAAAGGTCTTGCCGAGACCTATCGAAATCTGCAATAAAATTTTTTAGTCGGTCGATCCCCTTTTTTCAAGATCCTGATTCGGCCAACTGATGAAGTCGGGCTCCTAGACCCCCCTTCCGACCCCCCTTTGAAAAGGTCTTGCCGAGATCTATCGAAATCTGCAATAAAAATTTTTAGTCGGTCGACCCCCTTTTTTCAAGATAAAGGGTCGAAGTTGATTATGTTAGTTAATTCGGGCCGAGGTAGCCAATTTGCAGTTAAAATTTTGGTCAGGGGTCGTAATTGATTTCAGTTTCGTCATCAGCAACTTCAAAAACTTAAGAAACCATGTAAAAATGTCTCTAAAATATTAAGTCACTAAAAAGTTGCACTTTTTCTGCCGTTTTTTTAGTGTTTTTTCGTTAGTACGACTGAATGAAATGAGATAGAAAGCTGAATTTTTGCGTGGGGTGAGCTAAGGACATACCTAATAACCCTGCAAAATCTCAGACAGATCGGCCAAGCCGTTCAGGAGGAGTAGTGCTGACACACAGACACACACACACACGCACGCACGCACGCACGCACGCACGGACAGACAAAACTTTCCAGCCCCAGTGGAGTAACTGGCTTCGCTAATCGCTCAGCCAATTATATCCCGTTTCTCCAAGCCATACCAAAATCAAATTGGTGAGTAGCAAAGCACTATGGGAAAAAAGGCTTTAGAATAAAAACACTTTCCATTGTAAATTGATCCTTTTATTTTCATGTTTATCATTTGAATTCTTATTTTTCAGATTTCATGAATGTAGAAAAAAAATTAAACAAAGCCTGCGTTTTGTTGTCAAGTTATATGTTCTAATTGACAGTTGGTTGATTCTGCTTTGATCAAGAAATAAATTTGTGAGTAAGAAGATTGTTAATATAATGCCTTAACTTAATGGCTCTGTGATGGAACCTCTGTTCTTCTTTTCAGTTAATCTTTATGAAAGGAAGATAGTACTGTACAGAGAGGAAATAATCTAAACAGCTGCAAGGATAAGAAATGTAAGTTATAGAATAGAAACTAAATAAAATAAATAAAATTTAAATTTCCTTTAGCATTATTTTTGTGACAATAGATTCTAATGATACATAGTGTGACTAGAGAGAAAAAAATATTAACATTTCATGGTAGTTAACCTTTTAAAAGAAGTATACTAATTCATAGCAATCTTAAGTTTCCTAAAGAATTCATCCATTTTAGAATATCTCACACTTGGTGACTTTTCTCGCACATTTCCATGTAATATGGCTTCAAACGATTCTAAGTGCTGCAGGTATGGGTTTGGATAACTGATATGAAAAACCCAATATCCGGATAGCAGAAGGGCAACACAATCAAATGCTGTAGGACTCTTAGTTGTAGTTAGACTAGAACCATCGAAGATTAGAGTTGCACTAAGCAGCTGAATACCATCATGTACGACGACAATTGCTGGAGCTTGTCCATCCGGAATGTCATTAAGTGGAACAGCGTTCCTGTTTGCTGCCTGTTAATAGATAAATCAATTATCGTACAAAATTCTAAATCCATACAGAGAAATACTAGATCTTTTACTTACATCACAGAATTGTATGGATGGCAGATGCAATTCTCCTCCAGAGTAGAACTGTTCGATTTTGTGGTAAAGCATAATCTTGCTGTATTCGTCTTGCAAAGAGTCGGTTTCATCCAAGATGTAAGACAGTGGACGAAGAGTGTTATTAAAATTTTCTTCTAGGCTGCTTAAAGGCAGTGGTATTCTTAAGCTGTATTCATAAATTAACTGCAAGGAAAAATAATTTATTGAACAACACCAAACAGAACTGTTCTCAAATTTGATCCCATAGCCATATCGTACCAAATCTGCTTCCTTAAAGCAGGGGTACTTTTCCAGCACCTCCACTACTGTGTGAGACTTAATGTAAGGAATTCTTTTTGTAGATGAACTTAAGCACTTTTTTACACTTTCTTTGTTTAAAACAGGCCTCTGCAGAATGCAATCAGCTTCATCCTTGTCCTCCTCTTGGTCTGCTGTTAATGCATCTGTTGCTGCCTCTTCATCTCTGGAAAACAAGATATTAGTTCAGGTGAGAACATGATTATTTTTTTGACAATAAAGGTCAACAACTCATCGCTCATTAACTTGTGTTTTCATTTGGACGGACTTGTAAGCCAATTAGTTACTCTCTGTAATCAAAATGTGATGTAGTCTTGTGGAGAACAGTATTTCTTATGGTGTAGGACTGTTTTTGGTCTTTTTATCACCACACATATGAATATATAACAAAAATAAAATTGCCTCATGTAACTAATTCAAATTAACAATTTTATTTAGGCTATAATATATATTATATAGTGATGAACAGACTTACATTAGTCTAAACCCATAAGGAATAATGCTGCCTGCAATATTGTATCACATTTTGATTACAGAGACTAACCATATGTCTCACAAGTCCGTCCAAATGAAACAGTTAAAAGACAAGTTGATGAGTGATGAGGTCAGGAGCACCTTAAAAGTCTAGGTAATATTGGGTTCTTACAAAGATTGATCAGCTTGCTTTTGTGCTTGCTTTGCTTTCCGTCTTGCTGCCCTTGCTGCCTTCTTCTTTGGATAGTATCGATGCTGTCTGAGGCAGTCACTTAATTTCTTCTTAACTTTATTCTGTAATATAATAAAAATCCTTAAGACGCAATTTACAGTGATTTATTAAACTATTGTTTGATTAGTAGCCTTACGCTGTAACTGGTGGCATGTACCAGATTCATGCTCTTCAACCGGTTTGCCACTTGGTCTCCCAAAATTGTGTATTCCCCTTTGGTGATATTGACGGTTTTGCAAACATTTAACACATGACCTCTCAAATATTCGTTCATAAGTCTGGTATCATACACACCATTCTCAAGGGCTTTTTTTAATTTTCTTGGAAATAGAGGCAAGGGTGTGAACTTGGTACACTGTGACAAAAATGTACGGTATTCGCCGTTCATATAATTACAGGATTTGCCGTACTTGGAAGTACGGTGTTTCCCGTACCTAGAAGTACAGCGTTTTCCGTACCCATAAAAGTACGGTGTTTTCCGTACCTGGAAGTACGGCGATTCCCGTAGTTTGTACATTGTACAAAAGATCTCGCCTTTAATTCAATTCCAAAGAGTTTGATTAAGTTTTCAAAATCGTCAAAATTGACTTTGATGTCCAGCAATGAGTGCCTTTCGACAAGTCCATTGTACTAAGTAAGGTGATCGCCGAACTTCCAGGCACGGTAAACGCCGTACTTACGAGTACGTTAAACGCCGTACTTACAAGTACGGCAAACGCTATACTTCTAGGTACGGAAAATACCGTACTTTTAGGGGCACGGTAAACGCTGTAGTTCTAGGTACGGTAAACGCTGTAGTTCTAGGTACGGTAAACACCGTAATTCAAAGTACGGCAAATCCCGTTAATGAATTAACGGCGAAAACCGTACATTTTTCTTACAGTGTAATTCTTTGTCCAATAGGCCTGTGGTCCTGTTGACACCAATTGGAAGAAAAAAGTTATAACAAGATTCAGGATTTTAACTTTCTTTTCATCTTGTTTCAGTTGTCTCACCTTATTTTTATGGAAATGTCCCACAACTTTAGCCTGCACATCTTTGACCCTTGCAGTCAATACTGGTGCTAGTTGTGGTGGCTCTGGCACAACAGGATCATCCTCATTGTCAGTAAGTTCTGGCTCAACTGCTGTAGGTTTTTTCTTTTCCTTAGCTCCACGGCTGGGCATCACTCTTCTCTCAATATTCTTCTTTCCTGAAATCAGTATAATTCAGTGCCTCTCCAAAATATACAACCTAAAATTCTGTTATGTTTGCAGTAAAGAAATGTAACTTACCTTTTTTCTTGCCCTGTTTTCTGGTTGCAGTTCTCAATCTAGGAGCATTGGTACGAAACAATTGTTGCAAGGCCGACCTGTTTTCATCTTGCCTCTTCGTCACCCGCTCCAAGTATTCCCCCTCTGGAGACGGACTTCTGTCTCTGCGTTTGTTCCTGCTGCAATTGTTGACTCTTTTATTATTATTGCTCTCTTTTAAAGAAGATGAGTAAACAATCAGAAAAATTACCTGGGAGCTTGTGGGCTGGCTAATGCCTGTACTGCTGCCCTAGGAGTTTGAGCAGTAGTGCACGATGCATTTGCTGCTTGCCTCCTGGCCCGAGGGGGCCAGGACTCGGATTGGTCCTTACCAGCAGACTCTGTGCAAGGTTGAGATCTTTCACTGAAATTTGGATGTAATGCAATTTTATCAGTGCACATTAATACTGCAATTTATTTCTTGCAAATGCACTTTCCATAAATTAAAAAAAAAATAAATTAAGTTTTAATCCAAAATATTAATTAGTGAATGTGTTTACCTGTTTGATGTTGATGCCTCAGGTGGCGGATGTGCATTTTCTTTCACTGTGACGTCAGGAATTTTGTGAAAACGCATGCCTTGAAACAAAGACGATATTATTTTGTTATCCTTGTTTATTCCTTTCACACGGTAACATTTCTCAAAGCATCACTTACCCAGTCTTTCTAAGTAGTTCGACACTGAAGAAGGCACTTGCGAATGAGGGTTCTGTGGCAGGTTTGGCGTTCTTTCCTCTGTTTGCCCGTATACTGGAATATCCTTAATAGAAAAAAAAAATTAATTTAATAACCAATAAAGGAAATCAAAACAAGAATTTGCCACTTTTCTGTAACAATGCAAAGAAAATGCAGACATAGACATTTGATTTGACATCTCGACTCCACCCCACCCCACCCCCAATGGGATGGGGTGCAAAACGCCCCATGAGTGTGAGAGAGACAGTGAAATCAGCATGTTGTCTCTCTCGCACTCAAGGGGTGCCCATAGGCGTGCGAGAGAGACAGCGGCGAAAAAGTTCCTAGGAATCGCCCGGCAAAACAACTGGCTAGGAAGAGACAGCGTCATGAAGAGTGCGTGAGTGTGAGCTCGCCCACTTGTAAAGTTCGTCAAAATGGCGCCACGTCGTTCAACCCCGTCTCATCGTCCGGGCAAATTCAAACAAAGACAGATGCATACTCACAAGTGAAACTGTGTCGTGGAGCATCAGTCTTATTGGCTGGTCAACCTTCACATCGAAATAAGGGGTGCTGTCATCAATCTCTACGTCGATTCCATTCTCATCTTCTTGGATGAGGAAAAATCCTTTCTCACTGTGCTGTCGCATGAACGGGTCAAGGGCCATGGCCATCCTCACAGCCTTTTCAAGGCACACTCGAAACGGTGCAAAGCTTTCGTAATTAACTTCCACCTTCTTCACCCTGGGTCCAAACTTTACCAGATATTTCTCCGACATGATTTACTGTTCAATCAAGTTCAATCAGCTAGCCGTTATGGAAGTCACTGACGGGTGATTAGAAAACTTTGATGTTCCGCGCTATTGTAGGGTTGCCAACTGTGACTACGAAAATATTATCAAACAACAGCGAGAATGGCTTACCATTCATTTCAAATTAGAGACTTAATGAAAAGAAATAGTTAAAATTAATGATTTGCGTTTTAGTAACCAAACTCCTACTCCTGTCCCAAAATAATATTACCAGCGTCAAAGATGGTTGCCTGGATCGACAAAAGACGGTGGTCTTGTTGTTTTTTTGTTTCGAAGCAGCCGACAGTAAGGCAAGACAACAACAAACGCGCCGGCGACGCTGTTCGAATGTGTGGCTTATATTTGAACATATATTTGTTTTGCCAGTAATTTTTTTGGCCGACTGTGATTTGGACTGGAATTAGTGTGAAATTCGTCGTGAGCGGCCCACTGACACGTCATGATTTTGAAGAAGCCGAATACCGAAGTTTCACAGTGGGGTTATAGACATCACCCTTGCTCTAGGTGCCTGCTCAACATTGCAATGTTGGTTTTTGTGGCCTGCTGGCTTGTCAAGGACTTCCGCACATCTGTGAGTGACCAATTTATCAAGGAAACAGAAGTAAGTGATCTGCTTCCTCCTTTCTTTCGCTTTGGAATGTTGCGGATGTGTTTCAAAACACAATCAACATTCAGTGATGAGTTCGTAAGAGTGACAGCTTTCAAAGTAGGAACTGTCTTCTGGGTGAGGCAGTTGAAATATTGAATAGAAGACTCTCTGTTGAGGTGAATGCCACATGGGCCAGTTGACCACTCCATCAAAGCACAGATAGAACACCGTTGATGAGTGAAAGCGTGGGACAAACAGTGTCTCGAACTTGCAAGTGTGAGACAAACTGTGTCTCACGCTTGCAAGTGTGAGACAAACAGTGTCTCACGCTTGCAAGTGTGAGACACAGTATGTCCCACACTTCCAAGTGTGAGACAAGAGTGGTTCACGCTTAGAAGTGTGAGACACCATGGTTCGCACTATCTTGTGCGTACTTGTCCCACACTTGGAATAGCAGTGTAGTTGGCCGAATCAGGATCTTGGAAAAAAAGGGGTCGACCAACTAAAAAAATTTATTGCAGATTTCGATAGGTTTTGGCAAGACCTTTTCAAATAGGTGTCGGAAGGGGGGTCTAGGAGCCCGACTTGATTAGTTGGCCGAATCAGGATCTTGAAAAAAGGGGATCGACCGACTAAAAAATTTTATTGCAGATTTCACGTGGTGCATTACTCAATGCCTCAAAATTCCTTGAGACAGCTTGCCGAAGGCAAGCACGGAAGCGCCGCAGGCCAAGGTAGGTGTAACGCCAGGCGTGGATTGTCGTAACTGGCGCAGCATCGCTAAGCTTGTTACGACAAGACACGGTCTGGCGTAAACCTACCTTGTAGTCGGTCGACCCCTTTTTTTCAAGATGAAGGGTCGAAGTTGATTATGTTAGTAAATTCGGGCCGAGATAGCCAATTCGCAGTTAAAAGTTTGGTCAGGGGTCGAAATTGATTTCATTTTCGTCATCAGGAACTTCAAAAACATAGGAAACCATGTGAAAATGTCTCTAAAATATAAAGTCACTAAAAACTGCACTTTTTCTGCCGTTTTTTTGGTGTTTTTTCGTTAGAACGACTGAATGGATTGAGATAGAAAGCTGAATTTTTGCGTGTGGCGAGCCAAAGACATACCTAATAACCCTGCAAAATCTCAGCCAGATCGGCTGAGCCGTTCAGGAGTAGTGCGGACACACAGACAGACAGACAAACAAACAAACAAACAAACAGACAGACAGTCAGACAGACAAAACTTTTCAACCCCACTGGAGTAACTGGCTTCGCTAATCGCTCAGCCAATAAAAATTTTCAAACTTTTTGAAATTGTTTAAAATTGAATTTTTGGTGTACATGCTTTTGGCCAGTTATTTCCCCCTCGGTCGAGCCTCTGTTTCTCTTTCGCTCCTGCGGCGTCCCGCTGGGGTGGTGTGAGAGAGACAGAGCGACGGAGTATGCAGGCAGCGTCCTGCAGCAGCCAGGATCCCTTCGGCAGGGCCCCGGCATGCGTTCCGCGCACCGTATTGGAAAACTCCCTGCCATCGTTGTCAGACGTCAGACACGCGAGCTGAACCACTCGCGCCCAGGATTCTTTCTTCCTATTGCCCGCGACGCCTCGCAAAAAACTGCAGTGTGCCGGTGGCCCTTTCCGCAAAAAGTCAACAAGGAGAGGAGGCGGAGCGGTGGAGGCAGACCGAGCCAGACGGTCACCTGAGATACCTTCGTCGGGCAAACAACACGGCACATGCTGGCGTCGAGGCGCAGCCAACACGCAGCGCAGCGCCGCCATTGAAACCAACTCGCGGCGGCTCCAAATTAACCGCTTCATCTTGGCAACACTCGCTAAATAGAACTCGGACCTAACGTGTTACCCCACCAATGATTGATCTCGTGATAAGGAACCCAAGAACGCCACACTGCAGTGGGAGGACAGCCCGATCGCTATCACGCTGGACCAGGGCGTGCTGGTGGGTGAGGCGGACCGCGCCGATGTAGGCTAAGTTTCAATTTCTACTCGGTGCGCATCGGAGCGCATCGTTACACCGACCCCTGTTTTGACCTACCCCATTTTTTTTTTAACCGACCCCTTTAAAAAACCCATTTTATGACCGACCCCTCAAAACACAAAATTTTGCTGTTTTCATCACACCGACCCCAGATTTGACCGACCTCACATTAGTCCGACCCCAAATTTCACCGACCCCTGAAAAAACGCAAAAATATGGGGAGCACCCAGCGGGTTCCCCTCCCCACGTTGAGGCATAGTGGATGAGAGATTTCTCATACATGCTGGGATGAAAAATAAAGGTTGCGTAAGTCACCTGGGTAGAGGAGAGTTGGTGTATCTCCTACAGGACGCCGAGAGGGTAGGCAGCCCATCGCATTCTCAACCTTTCTGGTTGCCTACCCTCTCAGGCGATGATGCCGTAGTCACCCTGGGGCACGGTGGCAACCCGGCAAGTGTAGCGTCGGCCAGGGGCCTGAGCGAGTGCCTACCGACCAATCGCCGGAGGAATAAAGGTATGGACCAGGGCTCGGCGGCTCCGTTCACATGACCGTCCAGGACACCAAGGCTGTGTCCAAGGGCGGCGTCATCGTGAACCTCGCGGCCGGGGACAACCGGCGCGGTGGATCTCTGGGCACGCGCCACTGTGCAGGCCACCACAGAGGCGGACTGGCTCCTAAAGGGCCCGGCGGGGAAAGGGGCTAAGGGGGCCCGGATTTTGCCTAAGGGGGCCCGGATTTTGCCTACCTTGCAGGGGTTTTTAATACAAAATAAACCGCTAAAGTTACTTTTTTAAATACATTTATTGAAAGTAGCAGAGAATCAGAGAAAATCAAAGGAAAATGTAAATCTACACGATAAGGAGACGGCTAAGCTCTGTTGACGAGGCGGCAAATGCGTCGAGAATGGTGACGGGGTCGATGGTGTCCACAATTTTCCGTTCCACTGCCAGGATCATCGAACAACGGAGAAAGTCGTCGGACATCATTGATCGAAGCCTCGTCTTGATCAATTTCAGCTTCGAGAAACAGCGCTCGCAAGTCACCTAAGAGCATCGAAAATTACATATACAGGTAGCTCACTACATAACAAGGTGATTTGCTCAGTTGTAAGGACAAGGACAACAGCGTACGTACGAAGCACTAGTACTTGTGATTTTCTCACCTGAGTGCACGGCAGAGTGAGGGCAATTTTGTAAACTTTGGTTAGGGCCTTGAAAGCCGAAGTGTACAGCCCATGCTTCCGAAGGACGCGGTAAGGGCATCGCAGGCAACCTCTGCAAATTTTGTTATCGCCAGCATTCTCATCAGTCTGCTCGTCCTGTTCCTGCTCAGATTCAGAGTCAGATGCGCCAAGTTCCTCCTAGATGATAAAAAACAGAGTGCCATACTTTTTTACTATTTAAAAAAAAAGTTTAAATTAAAAGAGATATAATCGAAAACTTAAAAATTACCTCGAAATCAACATCAAATGCAGAGTAATCAACGCTTTCCCTAAAATCAGCCTGGATATGTTTCATGAGATTCTCGTAACACCCAGCAAAAACGACAAGTTCACCGTTCACGTCAGAGCTATCAACCCCAGCAAGGGTGCACAAATGATCCAAACTGCCTTGAGGGATGCCGTTCTGGAGAATTTCGGGAAAGCGCGTTGGGCTCAGAAAGCTGCATGATTTAAAAATGGGCAGAACCTCACTGTCATCGCCAAACCGTGCTTGCAACCCGTGCAGGCAATTGGCCAAAATAGGTGACAGTGTGTTTACTTTCAGAGGCCAGTTAGGGGACTGCGAGGCGGCTGCCTCTCTAAGTTCATCACCTGCGAAAAAGGCACGAATACGCTTTAAAAATGATGACAAAAAAGTCAAAAAGTAAATGGAACGGCACTAACTTTAAATGTTTACTTGCCTGATTTCTCGCCGAGCCTTTGTGGCACCCGGGAAATTCTTTTGCGCTCACATTCGGTTGCAATGCTGGCCTGAATGTGAGCGCAGTTGTCAGTGAAGTCAGTTGATGAATTTAATGCTTCGAGCTTTTCATTGCATTTCTCTGCTAGAATTTTGGCCTCATTCAAGACTTCATCTACATTTATGGCTGAAATGGATGGAATCAAATTGGCTGTCATGCGAGCTGCCTGAACATGGTCCAGCTGCTTTCCTTGCAAATAGTCTGAAACAGGGCCAGATGCAGAAAATATGTGGTGGAACAGCATACCGACGGCTAGTGTCTCAAATCGGCACCACTTTCGCAGTTCTCCTTGAATCTTGGCACGCACAGCTCCAGTCAGACTATCTTTGTCGTTTGAGACAATTTCTAGAACAGTCAGTATGATAGGGAGAATGCTAGTTTCATGGAAAAAAATCCGATCTGATGCCTTCTTTTTAGCCCACCAGCGAGTTTTTCCAAATTTCACTAAAAAGCGGCACCGGGTTTGAGCATCAAACAAGCACTGGGAAACAAGTTTCCAGAGCCCCATCCTTTTGTAGGATTCTGTAATAGTAGTTGCTGTGTCACGAAGTAAATTAAAATATTCTTCTGATTGCGGCAAATTATTGCAGGATTTCTGGAGAACAAGGTTTAGTACATGCGCATAGCAATGCTGAAACACGCTTGTCGGAACAAGTTCTTTCAGGCGAGCCTGCAGTCCTGATACTGACCCTGACATATTTCCAGCACCGTCAAATGAGTATCCAACAAGATTGTGTATGGACAGCCCTACTTTTTTGAGGACACTCAGCACATATTCAAGAAGCGCCTCTCCAGTGGTAAGGGAAGCCGCAGAGACATCCAGCAGCACTTCAACGGGGCCGTATTCGTCGACATATCGAGCTACAAGGCTCAATATTTCTTTGACAGAGATGTCTTGGCATCCATCAAGCGATATGCTGTATTTACCACCGTTTGCCAAAATTCTGTTTTTAATTATATTAAGCACCATATCGGTAGTTATATCAAGGATTTTCTTAAAGGTCGTAGGGCTCAAAAATGTTATTAGTGAGCCCCTTCCCCGACTTGTTAAGTGCTTTTCGTGTCTTTCTTTGCTTTTTTCAATGACTTTGTTCACATAAGAATTAAGAACAGGGTCGTACTTAGCCCTACTTTTAACTTCTTCAAGAAAGTTACCGTGGTTGCAAGGCAAAGGTAAGGAATACGCGGCTTCCACCCTTGAACCACGAAAAGCAAGCCCTTGTTTGGCCAAGTGTAGAACAATGTTGATAATTCGAAGTAAAACTTCCCGCCTCTCGCAGACTTGTTTCTCTCTCAGAGTTTTCAGCGATAAATCAATGCACTGGTCAACAGATTGTCTATTTGAAAATGCAAGAAATGCATCTATAGCCGCCATATGCTCTTTGCTGTTTTCATGTTTTATGACTCGTTCATAGCATCTCCCAGCCAGCCACTGCGCTGAGTTGCCCCAACCCTTTGAAAATGCACTATCAGGTTTTTGCGCAAAACCAAAGCATACCCAGCAGAAAAGCTTTTTCCGGGTCTGAGAGAAAGATACCCAAAGTCGCTTTTCTTCACCTGGACCTTGGAAATAAATCCTGTCTGGACTAAAGGGAAGTGATACAGGGCAACCTGGCTGCGTGATTGGCTGAATGGGGTGGATACTAATCAGATGTTTTTTTGGTTATCATTCAAGCAAGGGTTTTCCAAAAAGAACTGATTAAAGGGATCCGCGTCCGTTTCTTCGTCACTGCCTTGTCCCGTTGTGACGGGAACTGGATCTTCTTCCTGCACCTGCACTCCATTTCCATCGCCTTGTTGAGATGATGGTGTATCGGTGCTGCGAACGAGCGTTGATCCGTCTGCGGCATTTGGAGTGGTTTGATCTCGATCATGAACGTGCTCGTCAACCAACCCCACATCAACTTCTCCAACTCTATTCTCATTCTCAAAGGTAAAGTCTGATGACGCCAAAGAGGACGTGGGTGAAAATGGAGACGGCGTCGGCGATGGCGGCGATAATGGCGAAGGAGGGGCTGGAGAGGGAGAGGACACGCAAAAATCTGATGAAGATGGCGAAAGCGGAAGCTGCGAGTCCGGAAGGCTACGAGGTGGACTGAAAAATGCCAATTTCTGCTGTTTTGGATCTTTCCCCACAGCATTCAGGGACTCTTGTTTCGCCTTTCTGCGCTTCTGAGATCCTGAAAGATGATGATATGGCTTTTCAGCATTGCCTGGATTTGGCCCTGGGTTTGGTTCAATGCCAGCAGCAGTCAACAAGATCCGGACAACCAGCGCGTTAAATAGTTCCTTCCGTTTGCCGATGTCAGCAGGCAAAATTACATTGGCAATCAAAGTGAATTTAAAATGCTGTCAGTTAAAGAGAGAAAAGAAAAAGGTTGAACTACATGGCGAAAAGGAACAGGGACACAAGACACAGACACAAGAGCGGTGCGTGACATTACGTACCTGTGAAATGGCCTTCTGGACGTCGATTGGATCACCACACTCACGGATTCCGTACGGGTAGCATCGTTTCCGGTCCCGGTCCGCTGATCCGTAGCTGCCGCCAAGGGTGGACGACGACGAGCAGGCAGCAGCACCATAGCGGCCTATCGTAGCCCTCCACTGCACCACGTCGATTCCCATAGTCGACTACCTCTCACTCGCACGCAGTTGAACAACGATGAGAAAACGAACTTCAATTGGAATAAAACTAAGACGCACGTCTACGCGTCTACGCCTGTCAGAACGCGCCGTGCCGCGCCGCCAGCCTCGTGCGGCGTGCCGTGCCCTGCCAACAGTCGCAGCGCGCTCGCCCGGTCCCGCTCTCCCTCCCCCTTCTTCCCCTGCCCTTGCCACAGCGGGCCGCCGGGCGGCCGGGCCGGGCCGGGCCGCCGCCGCCGCCGATGGCTGGCTTGAGTCTTGGTCAGCGCGCCGCGCCGTGCGGCCTAGACAGACCCTGCCTCTGCCGTCCGGCGAGGCGTCGGTGTCAAAGCCCGGGCCGGGCCCAGACCCAATGCCATGCCTTTGTATTACTATACATGCATGCGCTTGTTAAAACCGAAGTGACTCTGAGTCTCTTTAGATCCTCTCTCACTAACTCAATATTACTTCACCTTACCGGGCCCCTGCGGGGCCCGGATGGCCACAGGAGGGCCCGGGCCCCTGGGGGGCCCGGGGGGGATTTCCCCCCCGCCAACCCCGGGCCAGTCCGCCCCTGGGCCACCAAGGCCGTGTCCAAGGGCGGCGTCATCGTGAACCTCGCGGCCGGGGACAACCGGCGCGGTGGATCTCTGGGCACGCGCCACTGTGCAGGCCACCAAGGCCGTGTCCAAGGGCGGCGTCATTGTAAACCTCGCGGCCGGGGAAAACCGGCGCGGTGGCCCTCTGGGCACGCGCCACCGTGCAGGCCACCAAGGCCGTGTCCAAGGGTGGCGTCAACCTGAACCTCGCGGCCTTATCTTCTGAGAAGTCATTTTATTTTTAGCAGTTTTAATGTTGCTAAGGGAAGTCTTTCTACGACAACACTTCTTGTTGAGTGAGTAAAGCAGTGAAGTTGAGCACTCATACGCCAACGACAACTGATCATAATCTTATTTCGTTCCAAATGATAAAAAAACTACCCACTTAGCTTAAAGGTGTTCAACCTTTAATATACATAAAGGGTAGCCTAGGCAAATCAATAAAGAACTTCGAGTCAGATCGCACCAACCGGTTCATTGCAAGGAGAATTTGAGGCAACGACTTAACTTGTAATCCTCAACAACTCAGAAACTAATGGAGTTGGGTGCCCTTACTTTGAGTTTAAGATCATCTAATGGTGAACATTTAATATTTGAAACCAGATAAAAATCATACTGCCACAATTAATTACTTTAGAAAATGATATTTCACATTTTTAAAATTACAAACCTCAAGAAAAGCCGTGTTAGAATGAAAGCTGGTTTTCCAAATAATAGCAACACACACGAGACATAATGGTAAGAGAAGGATGGTTTCCAATTCTTTTTATTAAATTTTATTTGCTAACACAACACATAGTAATACTGCAAAACCAAAACTTATTGCCAAAACAGTGATTTTAAAGACTTTGACATAGGCACGGAATAGCTATTCTTACTTTCTTTAGAATAAATGTTAATGTAATAAGTCCATCTTAATAACAAATGTAAAATAGCTTGGAAAGCACTTCTTTGAAGTTAAAGTAACGATAATCTGATAACTTCTGTCAATTGCATTAGTCCAAACAAACGTGTTCAAGTGCTGAAAAATCAAACAAAAATTTTAGAACAAACTGAAAGACAGAAATAAAGAATACAGTGTACATTTCCCTTACGTACCATTTTCAGATGACTATGAGACATAGAAGGCCAATGAAACTATTCGAAGATTATTTGATGGCTTACGTTGTTGTTTCAGACAGTCAAATTTCCCCTATAAAAGTTCATTTAAAATCAGTAAGGGAAAAAAAGTCAACAAAATAGAAAAGGAGAAGGACAATATAGAATCAGAAGCATCAACACAAAGCCTCAGTTCCAATGTCAAGCCACTCTGCACTTAAACCTGGCATGATCACAATTAGTTAGTAGATAAAATATTGAGCAAGACAACGAGGACCTAAGACACATTTCAAGAACACATCCATGATAAGTAAAAACTATGACCGAGCTTAAAAATAAGTTACAGTAAGTAAGGACTGTCAAAAACATACCCACAGGAGCTCACCTTCTCATCGGATGCATCTGAAATATCCAACCTGCAGCACTACACCCATGCTGGCCGCGGTGCCGAGCTGCGATGGCGCCACCGCAAAGAAGAGCCTGCTGATCTGCCCCGACGCCTACGGGTTAGTTCACGGCCGTCCAGAGAAGCAACGACACCGACAGCGCCACGGAGAACGGCGTGCATTGGTCTGCACCGCCGCCGCCGCCGCGTTGCGTTAAGATGGCCCTCTGCGGAACAGCGCCGTTACCCTCCGCAACGTGTAGATCCCCGTGTTACACGGCGCCGACGAACTGCGTGCTGCACCACGCCGGCGCCGCCACCGCGACGTGAAGGGCACCATGCTGAACACCGCCGTCGCCATCAGCGTGGACTGCGTGCTGCACCGCGCCGCCGCCACCGCGACCGCGACGTGAAGGGCACCGTGCTGAACACCACCGTCGCCATCCGCGTGGACTGCGTGCTGCACCGCGCCGCCACCGCGACGTGAAGAGCACCATGCTGAACACCGCCGTCGCCATCCGCGTGGACTGCCTGCTGCACCGCGCCGCCGCCACCGCGACTGCGACGTGGAGGGCACCATGCTGAACACCGCCGTCGCCATCAGCGTGGACTGCGTACTGCACCACGCCGGCGCCGCCACCGCGACGTGAAGGGCACCATGCTGAACACCGCCGTCGCCATAAGCGTGGACTGCGTGCTGCACCGCGCCGCCGCCACCGCGACCGCGACGTGGAGGGCACCATGCTGAACACCGCCGTCGCCATCAGCGTGGACTGCGTGCTGCACCACGCCGCCGCCGCCACCGCGACGTGAAGGGCACCATGCTGAACACCGCCGTCGCCATCAGCGTGGACTGCGTGCTGCACCGCGCCGCCGCCACCGCGACCGCGACGTGAAGGGCACCGTGCTGAACACCACCGTTGCCATCCGCGTGGACTGCGTGCTGCACCGCGCCGCCACCGCGACGTGAAGAGCACCATGCTGAACACCGCCGTCGCCATCCGCGTGGACTGCCTGCTGCACCGCGCCGCCGCCACCGCGACCGCGACGTGGAGGGCACCATGCTGAACACCGCCGTCGCCATCAGCGTGGACTGCGTGCTGCACCACGCCGCCGCCGCCACCGCGACGTGAAGGGCACCATGCTGAACACCGCCGTCGCCATCCGCGTGGACTGCGTGCTGCACCGCGCCGCCGCCACCGCGACTGCGACGTGGAGGGCACCATGCTGAACACCGCCGTCGCCATCAGCGTGAACTGCGTGCTGCACCACGCCGCCGCCGCCACCGCGACGTGAAGGGCACCATGCTGAACACCGCCGTCGCCATCAGCGTGGACTGCGTGCTGCACCGCGCCGCCACCGCGACGTGAAGAGCACCATGCTGAACACCGCCGTCGCCATCCGCGTGGACTGCCTGCTGCACCGCGCCGCCGCCACCGCGACTGCGACGTGGAGGGCACCATGCTGAACACCGCCGTCGCCATCAGCGTGGACTGCGTGCTGCACCACGCCGGCGCCGCCACCGCGACGTGAAGGGCACCATGCTGAACACCGCCGTCGCCATCAGCGTGGACTGCGTGCTGCACCGCGCCGCCACCGCGACGTGAAGGGCACCATGCTGAACACCGCCGTCGCCATCAGCGTGGACTGCGTGCTGCACCGCGCCGCCGCCACCGCGACTGCGACGTGGAGGGCACCATGCTGAACACCGCCGTCGCCATCAGCGTGGACGGCGTGCTGCACCGCGACGTGGAGGGCACTATGTTGAACACCGCCGTCGCCATCAGCGTGGACTGCGTGCTGCACCGCGCCGCCACCGCGACGTGAAGGGCACCATGCTGAACACCGCCGTCGCCATCCGCGTGGACTGCGTGCTGCACCGCGCCGCCGCCACCGCGACTGCGACGTGGAGGGCACTGGCTGAACACCGCCGTCGCCATCAGCGTGGACTGCGTGCTGCACCGCGCCGCCACCGCGACGTGGAGGGCACCATGCTGAACACCGCCGTCGCCATCAGCGTGGACTGCGTGCTGCACCACGCCGCCGCCGCCACCGCGACGTGAAGGGCACCATGCTGAACACCGCCGTCGCCATCAGCGTGGACTGCGTGCTGCACCGCGCCGCCACCGCGACGTGGAGGGCACCATGCTGAACACCGCCGTCGCCATCAGCGTGGACTGCGTGCTGCACCGCGCCGCCACCGCGACGTGGAGGGCACCATGCTGAACACCGCCGTCGCCATCAGCGTGGACTGCGTGCTGCACCGCGCCGCCACCGCGACGTGAAGGGCACCATGCTGAACACCGCCGTCGCCATCAGCGTGGACTGCGTGCTGCACCGCGCCGCCGCCACATGAAGAGCCCCATCCTGCAGCAGGCCCTGACGGTGGCCTTCCTGGTGACCTTGAGTGTGACTTGGACGGGTAGGTGCTATCGTTTGCGATTCGACGTCTGCCGCGTTGATGACCGTTTTTGTGGCCTGCACGATGAACTCCGTGCTTTGGGACTGTCGCCTCGCCACGTTGTTGTAACAGACTCTGCTGATATCAAGTCAGTAATTTTAAGAATAGTCATGGGAACGGGACGCAGCAAAGTTCATGGCTTGGCTCAAATAGAATGCATCTAGCTTTTACATTACAATTTTAGATGTGTTCTTGAAATCGTGTATCATCTTTTAACTTTTTGTGCAAGGGTATATCATGCTACAACTAAAAACCAAAAAGCGTTAATATCAATCACTATTATATCAGAAGAAAAACCACATTCCGTCTCCAAGGTTAAGTAGATGTTATCTAGGCAACACAACTGAAATGTATTTTGTCTTTAAAGCGACCTCAGTAAGCTTCTCTGCTTCAGTAAGCGGCACACATGTTACAAAATCATAACGACCTCCTTAAACTGAAATACAAAACCAACCTCTAACGTTGATTTTTAGGACTGAAATGGATCCTACTGATTTACAATAAGGTTTTACTTCCAAGGCACACTCTCAAAATAGAAATTCAATTCCAAACCTATTTTGTCTAATTTAGCAACAAACATTTTTACTAAAAATGATTGTCATCTCTTTTCTCTGTTATTAGTCAAAACTTAAAATGCTTTGGTGCTACGTTCTGTCTTCCATGTATGTAATAAAAGTTATTGATATTGATGAAAAGTATTTTGAATGTATATTTTATACAAGTAAAAGTTACAAAGAAATTAAACCAAATAATGTTGACATAGTCAGAACTGTAAACATAATGTTTTGGAAGTGTGATTGAAAGTTGTTTTAATGATTCAGTAACAGTTCTGGTCACTGTCCTTGACGGGAGGTTCTGGTGAAAATCTTACTGTCTTCAAAATGGGTCCCACGGAAAATTGGTCTGGAATATGAAGTCTCACTTAGTAGAGATTAAAGTTTTACATGGGGAAGGCACCCAGTCGAAGAGCCCTTTCAGCCTACTTTCGTTATAACTTCAAAAATCTTTTTGCGCATACTATTTTGTCGTAAAAGGTTTGGCTAGACTTCTCTCACTTAATCGATTCATTTTTAAACTATTCCAACATGTAAAACTCAAAATGTACATAAATTTACCATTGGCAAGCCTTTTTAAGAATCATTTCACTATAATTGAAGCAACATGTATAAAATACTCATATTTTAGTGAGATGTCAGGTTAAAAAGCATGCCAATGGTAATGTTATAGAGATTTTTAGTGGTGTATGCCTATATCTTTTATAAACGAATCAAAGAAGTGACAAATGCATAGGCCAACCTTTTACGACAAAAAAGTGTGTGCAAGAAGATTTTTTGAGCAAGATTTTTTAAGATATTGCCCATATAGGCTCACAAAGGAATAAGAATTCATAATCCTAACAAATTTTTGCAGTGGGGACTTTTTTTAAAAAAAGGTGAGATTTTCACCAGAACCTCCCCTCAATACTCCGAGACAGTTCGGAAACAAATTTCAGCAACTACTCAACACTCACAACAAAAGCCAGCTTTCTAAATTTGATTGTTATTATTGAATCACATTTTACCAACAAACCCATCAGTACCCACATCTCCTTGTTCATTACTTTCAATGTGCACTAATTTTCTTGTGGGGATGAAGATTAAACATATCGAGTTCAGATCTGTCTCCTGAATGGCCATCTTGGCTGAGCATTTTCTTCCCCTAGCTGGAAAACAAAAACCAAAAAGAACAGATAGGCATTAAAGGAAATGTTTGAGAAGACTTACAAATTAGGGTGCCAATCAACATGCCAAATCAGGGGCTAGGTCACTAGCGAGGTACGCCGGTCGGTTCGGTCCAGGACATAAACTGTCAGTTAAACACTGACATCCGAGTGAAGGTTAGGATCTCATGACACTTATTGTTAGGTTACCACAGTATATATCTATAACGCAAGACCGGGGCAACTAATTGCTGTTAGATCGAAGCTGGACATCAGGTTACACATAATTAATTTGCTGTAGAGAGTTGTCCACTTTAACCCCCCTGTGTACCAAAGTTGAGCAAATACACAAACGGTACACACATCAGACTAATGACATCAACGAATTATACGTTACCTTACGATATAATCCGCGACCACATAGGTTTCACATGTCAAAGCAAGGCAAATTCCGACCAAATTGCCAAAAAACTTGAATTTTTTACACAGCACTGCAGGTTTCTGCGTGGTTTCGTGTCCCCTCCATAAAACAACTTTATGAGATAAAAAGAATGGACCTTAAAAACAGACTGTTTCCGATTAAAAATAAGAGGGCTTTCAATTATAAGCATAAAAATTCAACAGAAAGCTTTTAACGTAAGACATTAGCCGACTCTTGCTCGTATCCAGCAAACACGTTTGTGAGCGAAGCGTCAGCAGTTGGTATTACCTTTACCTTCTGAGTGGCGCTGAATTTGAACTAATCGCGTTGCAACAAAGGCACGCACAGGCAAGTTACGCGGCTACATATCATCCTCGGACTTAAAAAAAAACAACTTAAAGTAAAAAATCATGGACACGAGTCATGTTAATGCCGCCAGCGTTGGCGCCGTGATTACTTCGTGCGGCCCTTCTCTCATGGTGCGGCATGCGGCAGGGCGCCGGAGAACACCAATGCAGAGCAGGAGGACTACGCTATCGCCGCCGAGATTGCTCGCCGATGGCAGCCCCACGCCGTACCACCGCGCTCTCCTGCGCCGCACTGAGGGTCCAAGGCGTCTTCGTCAACGAGCACGCCGTCGTTGACCAGGAACGCGAGGCATGATGACAGTGCCAGGCCTCCACAAGGTTCTTGACGACGCCCCATCCACTCTCGGGGACCGCCGTCACCAACCTAAGGGCCTGGGAGGAGGAAGGAGGCGGGGACGCATTAGTGCCAGACGAGTCCAAGCCTCGCGCCGGACCAAAACCCGGCCTTCCCTACACTAACATACGTAGACCTTTCCAACGACGCCATCCTCGAGAAAGGCGCCCTCTTTGTGGCGACGGCGGGAGGGTGTCCGGAGTAACACCGATTCGGCCTTCTCTGCCAACCTTGTGCCCAAGAACGCCTTCCTTTAGCACGGCTTTGGTGTCCTTCCTTGGCGTGTATCTAGAGTGCCGCCAGACCAGTCCTCCCAGCTTCCTAGGTACTCGATGACGCCGGCCTTCAGCACGCTTTGGTGGCGTGGATCGGCGCGAGTCCGGAGTCTCGCCGCGATTGTCGTCTCCACCGGCGAGGTGCCCAACGACGCCGTCGTCTGGCACGGCGGTGTCACCCGGAGTCAACGTCTGCCGGGCCATTCAGATGATTGTTTCGTCGCCCTCTCTGCTAATCCAAGTGTAAGAGAAGTGTACACATGCAGGCGTCAACCATTTTGTCCTACACTTGCTAGTGTCGACCGAGTGAAGCGATTCAGACGATCGTTTCGTCGCTCTGTCTCTGTCGCAGTCATGAGCGCTCCCTCGGGCACTCCATGAGAGACAGGGCGATGGACCGCTTTCCTGAATCGCTACCTCCAGCAGGGTCTAGGTGGGCGCGGGCGTGTGTCTGGCGGTATCTGGAGACAGCCGCCGCACGAGCCACCCCGCCAGCGAGGTCCACGCTCACGCCGTCCTTGGACACGGCCTTGCTGTCGCCTGACCAGGCACGTGCCTGGAGTGCAACCGCGATTGCCCTCCCCGCCAGAGAGGTTTGCAACGACGTTGTCCTCCGGCATGACCTTGATGGCGCGGATGGACATGCAAACGCCATGCCGGCTCCGCCTGTGAGGCTCACGATGACCCCGTCCTTGGTGGCCTGTGGGGTGTGCCCAGAGAACCGTCGCAGCCGCGCCGGTTGTCCCCGGCCGCGAGGTTCACGATGACGCCGCCCTTGGACACGGCCTTGGTGGCCTGCACGGTGGCGCGTGCCCAGAGGGCCACCGCGCCGGTTGTCCCCGGCCGCGAGGTTTACGATGACGCCGCCCTTGGACACGGCCTTGGTGGCCTGCACAGTGGCGCGTGCCCAGAGATCCACCGCGCCGGTTGTCCCCGGCCGCGAGGTTCACGATGACGCCGCCCTTGGACACAGCCTTGGTGTCCTGGACGGTCATGTGAACGGAGCCGCTGAGCCCTGGTCCATACCTTTATTCCTCCGGCGATTGGTCGGTAGGCACTCGCTCAGGCGCCTGGCCGACGCTACACTTGCCGGGTTGCCACCGTGCCCCAGGGTGACTACGGCATCATCGCCTGAGAGGGTAGGCAACCAGAAAGGTTGAGAATGCGATGGGCTGCCTACCCTCTCGGCGTCCTGTAGGAGATACACCAACTCTCCTCTACCCAGGTGACTTGCGCAACCATTATTTCTCATCCCAGCAAGTATGAGAAATCTGTCATCCACTGTGCCTGGACGTGGGGAGGGGACCCGCACAGTACCCCTTAAAAATGATGTTTTTTTTTTTAGGGGTCGGTGAAATTTAGGGTCGGTCAAATCTGGGGTCGGTCAAATCTGGGGTCGGTGTAATGAAAACGGCAAAATATCGTGTTCGCCGGGGTCGGCCAAAAAATGGATTTTTCAATGGGGTCGGAGAAAAAAATATAGGGGTCGGTCAGAACAGGGGTCGGTGTTGCGATAGCGACCCGTGCGCATGGCGCCGTGTCACTGCGCAGCTCGTCCTGCCGTAAGTCGCGCCGTCGCGCCTTCCTGAAAGCCAGAGGCCAGAACTGGACCACGCGAGTGTCAAGTGACGTGACTGGCATTACACCGTGTCCAGCGATTAGCCTGCCGTCTCTCTCACTTTCGCCCGGACCGGGCCCGCCGCCGGGGCCTCCTGCAGCGACAGGGATGCACCTGAACGGCGAGACGGAGCCCGGTGCGGACGGACGGACGGACAGCGAGTGCCCGCCCCGCCTGCAACGTGTGAGGCAAGCTTGAAACGCATACACACACACTAACACACGAGCACCCCACGAGCTCCCGAAATATTTCAGTACAAACTCTGAGTCCCCTCCCCTCCTTTCCCGAAGACTGCTTGATCTCAGGGCAAGATGTCAGGGCAAGTGCGCTGCTTGTCGTGCCTTTATTGATGTTTGACATGTGTACATTTTGTAACGTTGTTCTAGTTCCAATAACCCTATTTCAAACTAAGAGAATGTGTTCCTTTTCATTCCCTGTCTATTTACATATTTAAACGTAGCGACATTTCTTTACGGTGAAAAATTAGAATATTTGTCTTACTATCACTAACACTGGAGCCAGCGCGCGGCGCCTGGGCCACGCGGTCGACGCCGGCCGTCTACCAGATGATGCACTTGGTGTCGGGGTGGGCTGGCCGCGGGGCAGTGCCACGTCTCCGCGAAGGCCGGGTAGTTGGAGAGCGTGCCGATGACCCTAAAGCGCGCGGGGCTGTGCGAGTCCCGAAGCTGCAGCACGTCGAACTGCACGTCCGAGTTGTGGCACCACACCTGCAACAAGGAGGGGTTCGTGAGGGCGCCGGGGACCGCAGGGGCCCGCGGCCGCCGTCTCGGCCTACTCACGTTGGCGAAGGACAGGAAGAAGAGCTTGTCGTGGGTGTTCTTGTTGACCCCCGGCAGCGTGGGCTCCGCGCCGTGGCGCTGCGTGTATCTGCGGTACCCCAGGAACGCCTCCCGGATGCCGCCGTTGTCCGCGATGTTCTCGGCCAGCGTCAAGGAGCCGTTAACCTGCGGCACGGCCTCCTTGTAGTGGAGTGACAAACCACAGCCGCCACACAGTGGGTCCGAGGACCGTTCAGGCGGCCAAAATTCTAGACGCGTTTTGGGATGACTCGTGTCCCACTGTGCGCCACTCCCTCACGCAGGCTTACCCGCTGCGTCGATGTCACGTTGTAATTGTCGTACTGCCGCACGAAGCACTGCGCGCGGTCGTTGTACTCCTTGGGGGGGCGTTCAAATATGACGTCACACTTTTTCGGGGGGGAGGGGTAAGCTAAAATATGACCCAATGTGACCGTCGGGAGGGGGGGGGAAGAGAGCATGTGACATCACATTCCTTCGATAACTGCGTGCGGTAAAAATATAATGCTCAATTTGAAAGGCGCACAACTCACGATGTCGCAACGCGTGCGCTTCGTGCGACGTATGGGCAGAAAACGGTACTACGCGCAGACAGGCGCAGGCTACGCCGGGACGCCGCACGCACACCCTTTGAGTGACAGTGACAGGTTTTCATTTTTAAATATTTAAGAAAATGTTAGGCAGCGCGTTGAGCGTAAAAGCGAGCTGACAGGGAGTACAGCTGCTTGCACTACGGCTCCGGTGCACAGTAGGCCAGAAGACCGGTGCAGGGGGCCAAAACTCTATACGCGTTTTGAGCTCCAGAGTCGCTTAGTCAGGACTCGAACCGAACTTGTGACCCCACCAATGGATTCCTCGCTCCGAGCGCAATCCATTTTGGGGTCACACGTTCGGTTCGAGTCCCATATTTACCGACTCTGGAACTCAAAACGCGGCTAGAGTTTTGGCCGCCTGCGCCGGTCCGAGCTATTTGGTCAATATGGGAAAATGTGACATCACAAGAGGGGGAGGGGTCAGTTAAAATCGTGACCAGCTGTGACAAGGGGGGGGAAGGGGTCGAAAAATGAGCCTAAAAAGTGTGACGTCATATTTGAACGCCCCCTTGGTGACTTCCGGCCGCCACCACGAGTTGCGAAGGCCCTTCTTGTCGTACTCCTTGCCTGCCAACAGGAAGCGAACGCTGTTCTTTGTATCTCGTGACGAGTCGTCAATGGACAATGGCTTCTCCCGTCTGTCTATTTGCCGAGCCCTCACCATCGATGGCGAAGCCATGCGTCAACTCATGGCCGAGGATGGCTCCGATAGCGCCGTAGTTCAACGCCCTGCAAGGAGAAGCCAACCGTTTTTTGTTTTTTTCGTTAGACAAAGGAATGCCGCAACTGACAGAAGCGGTTGTTTTGGGGTACTTGACGTGCCGACCATGTCGCAGTCAAAGCGTCACCCCGATACTCACTCCAGGCCGAGATAGTAAAATGGCACCTGTAGAATCCCAGCAGGGATAGCTACGCAGAAAGCACGCACCACCGCCTCAAACAAGCGCCCGCCATTCAAACAGAAAAAAGCACTGCACCGGCTGAGAGTCGAACCCGCGTCCCGCTCACTCACCGATCGAGTTGATGGCCCTGCCGTAGAAGGCATTGACGTCGATGGGGTCCGTGGCCCAGCGGTCCTTGGCCTTGGCCTCCTTTTCGGCCTCGGGCGCGATCGCGCCCAGCAGCCTTTTCACCTCTCTGGCCTTCATGTTGAGCATGTTCCACGGGAACTGGCCGCCGTCCATGGTGACGCCCTCGTAGAAGCGCTCCAGCTCGCCGTCCTGCAGCAGCCAGTCGGGGTAGCCGATGAAGGCCTTGATGGCGGCCGCCTTGTCCAGCGTGGCGGCCTTGGTGGCGGCGTCCATCCAGCCCACCGCGTGCACCAGCTCGCTGAAGCCGGCCTTGATGTCGGACAGCATGTCCCGCACCTGCACGACAGTGCGACCACGCGGACAGAGCAGGCTTCAACACACGCGAGTCCGCAGCGCCGTCGCGTATGTCACCCAACCGACACGCCCTGCCAGTGCTCTTGGAGCAGGCGCCAAGGTCACATTACGCTAGCCTAGCCGCAAGTCAATCGGAACGCCCCATGCCCAACTCCCCGCCCTATCGTTGCTTCTGGCGACTGTTGCGGCAGGGTCTCTTGGCCCTACAGGTCTGGTCGGGGCATTATACTCTCCCCAGACGTTTTCTACCCCGTTGTAAGTGCGTTGCTGCAACGCAGTATTCCATGTTAAAAGTTAGTTGCAATCTCGTTTGTTTCACGAGAATACTGCGTTGCAACTAGAAATTATTGGACAGTAAGCGCGTTGCAACCCCGTTGTAACTCTTATCAAACTCCGTTGCAACTGCGTAAAAGAAACGCGGATTAGTCCGTTGGAACAGTGTTGCGACCTCGTTGCTACTGCGTTACTGCCTGAGATGTGCAACTGGTTTACAACGGTGTTGCAACGCGGTTTTAACGCAGCAAAAGCAATAAATTGTTTGTGACGGAGAGGATTGCATTCTTTGCAACGAGCTTACAACGCGGTTCTTCGTCACTCTGGAAGGAAGTATCATATTAAACACACATACACATATACACACACAGACACACTCCCACTGCAAGATCTGAAAGAAGGACATGGGTTAGTAGTAGAACACTGGGCCTCCGACTTGCTGGTTTGCCATGCTGCCGACTGTGCTACGGTAGAGCACGGGGGACGCTGCCTTAGCCAGCCGACGACTCTGCGCGGCCGGGGCTGGAAGCGGAGCGGCGCGGCACGGCGCGGCAGTCAGGACGAAGCGGGGCCGGGGAGGGGTAGGGGGTGCGCCAGAGGAGGCGGGAGCGGCTCTGGCGCGGGCCCGCACCCGGTTTTGTTCAGCCGCGCCAAAGCAGGTGCTGATTTACAGTTTCTAAGACGTGTTGTCTGAACGACACACCGTGATGGAAAAACTTATATTTTACAAAGGTCGAAGTATGCGTCGTATTTTCAAATCAGTACTGGTTTATTTGCATCGGGCGTCACGCATTGGCCCAATAGAAAAGACCAGCTTGATCAAGGCAATAGGCAAAACGCGCAGGAAAGAAGCAGGGACAACATTCTGCCTCGCCAGTCTATGGTGCCTGCATGGCGCTATTCTACTCGCGCCACTTGATGTACCGCCTCCTTTCATTCTCCACCGGTCACGTGTTACAGCGGGAGCCTCAGAGCAGAATTCGTTACAACTCGTGATTCTAAAACGCATCTGTATAAAAACAACACAAGTGGAAGCCTGTTAAACCGCCGGAGGTGGTTGGAGGTTCGAAATCAAATCGCGTTAAAAGCCACTATTCTTTAATGCTGTTGCGACGCGTAATTAAAGCCGAAGAATCCTGTTCAAGCGCCGTTGAAAGTCACAGGTTTCGTCTAGGGCGTAGAAAGCTTGGTGTCTTCAACGCAGTAGCAGCGAAGTAAAACCCTGTCAGTGCCAGTACAAACTCCGTTACCAAAGACCTCGAAAAAGTGTGTACCGGCAACGCAGTTGAAACGGGAAATAGCCCTGTGAAAGCCAGTTGCAACTCCGTTACTTCGCTCTTTAGTTAAGCGCGTTAAAACTCTGGTTTGGCAACACAGTTAAAACGGGGAAAAGCCCTGAGAAAGCCAGTTGCAACTCCGTTGCTTTACACCTCGGTCACGCGCGTTGAAACTCTGTTTCTCCAACGCAGTTGAAACAGGGAAAAGCATCAAGAAAGCCACTTGCAACTCCGTTAACCCGCAGCTCGGAAAAGCGCGTTGAAACTCTGTTTCTCCAACGCAGTAGAAACGGGGAAAAGCCCTGAGAAAGCCTGTTGCAACTCCGTTACTCCGCTCTTTGGTTAAGCGCGTTAAAACTCTGTTTCGCCAACGCAGTTGAAACGGGAAAAAGTCCTCGAATAGCCAGTTGCAACTCCGTTAGCCCGCACCTCGGAAAAGCACGTTGGAACTCTGTTTCACCAACGCAGATGGAACGGGGAAAAGGTCGTGGAACCCCTTGCAACTCTGTTGTAACTGCGTTGAGTTCGACATAACGCAGTATCAACGCACTTACAACGGAGTTGCAACAGGGAAAAGTCTGTACCAGCTTTCGTCTGGGTCGTGACCATTGACTCCTTGGAGTACACCATCCCTGGGGACAATGTGCTCCCCTATTAAGGAGAGTACACCCACACCATCCTTTGGATGGTGTACTCCCCTCCCTCGGGAGAGGAGGAGTATTTTGACCCTAGGGATAAGATACTCCCCCAGGAGTACACTATCCCTAGGGCGAAGGGTCTTCCCTTTCTCTCGAGGGGGGGGGGGGGCAGCTCCTGCTCACCCTATTGGCGGTGTCCTTGAGCGGGTTCGCCATGGCCATCTGGTAGCTCACGGCCATGTGCATGGAGGTCTTGACCGCCCGCACACAGAACTTGGTCCTGCAAGCAGCCGAGCAGGGGCAAGGTCATTGCAGAGGAGGCATAAGCGCATTTAGAATCGCAATCGAGATGTTTGATCTGGCTGCTTCAATGCCGTCGTCGGCGTGCTCCGACACTAGACAGGGGCAAGGTCATTGCAGAGGAGGCATTAGCGCAATTAGAAACGCAATCGAGATGTTTGATCGGGCTGCTTTAATGCCGTCGTTGGCGTGCTCCGACACTAGACAGCTGGCCAAACACCGTGAGGAGGGCGCGGGTATAAAGGAGAGGCAGGTGCGCCTGGCACTAATTCCCCTCCAACAACGCCATGACTCTGCTCCGCGCTCTCGCCGTCCTGCTGCTGGGCCTCGCCGCCCTGGCCTGCCTGTGCGCCGCGGAGAACTTCGACGCCAACCCCGAGGACACGCGCTGGGTGACCGTGTCCGACGACCACCTGACCGCCGTCAAGGAGCTCATCAAGGCGCCCATCAAGGGGCCGCCCAAGTGCCCGCCTGGCACCCGCCGCGTCGGCGTCGACCAGCGCTGCCGCGTGGTGATTAATGACTGGTGACTGAGATGCTGAGACGGCCTCAACAACAACTTGTTTCCCGACGGCGTGCCTGAGGCCTGCTTCACTGAGACAATAAAATCCCTTCTGGCCATCCCGTGAGTGTGAACGTGCCTGGAGATGGGCTGCAGCCCCTTGTAGACGGTGGATAGCAGTGTGTGCTTCATGTCCTGGAAGACCTGGGCCGTGTGCGGGAAGACCCTCTCCACCACCCCCCACCACACCAGCCGCTCTGGAAAAGAAAACAAAGGAGCAAACTACCACGTGATTCTATGACTGCCGCGTTTTGCGCAGTTTGACCCACCCAAGTTACGAATGGTCTCGGGCTTGGACTGGGACAGCACGACGGGGAGAATCTTGAAGTAGGACGGGTCCGACACCAGAATGAGGTCGTTGTCCACGTCGATGATGGTGGCATTCAGGCCCTTCAGCAACACCTCCAGGTACTGAGCGAAGTCGATCTGCAATCGACAAACGCAGTGCTCTGCCTGCATCATTTCAGCAACTAGCGCCGCGTCGCTCGGGGTGGCGACGCCCCACGCCCCCAGGCAGTGTGCCGCGCCGCCGTCGCGCGCCTAACGAGTTGCCTTAAAATTCGGTGCGTCTTCGCACAAACCTTCAGCGCGCCCGGCGCGGGCGAGGCGGGGGGTCGAGGGGTCCGTCACTCGCATTTCAGGTGTACACAAGATTACGGGAATTTTAGTAGGGATTACGCGTAAAATTTTAGAAAATTGGTTCAAAAACGTTAACAAAGGGCAGAATTTTACCAAAGATTACGTGATTACAGCATAAATTACCGGAGATTGCCATTCAATCTGTACACAGGATTCCCAGGGTGGTGGCCCCCTCGCGGTGGGTGCTCCTGCGGCCGAGGCCGTGGTGGCAGCGACCGCGGCAAGGTTGCCGATGAGCACCGCCGTGGTCCCGGCGGCGGCCGGGACCGTTGTGTCGGCGGCTGGAATCGCGGCGGCTGTGGTACCGGCTGGGGTCGTGGCGGCGGGGGCAGGGGCCTCGACGGGCGCTGCAGTCGTCAGCACGGGCGCTGCGGTAGTCAGCACGAGGGCCCGTCTGCAGCAGCAAGCAGGGACTCTGTCTCTCTCGCACTCATGGAGCACCCCGGGCACCCTAGGTGCGAGACGGATAGAGCGCCACCGCCAGCAAACCCACTCACCGGTGTCCGTGCACGACTTGAAGAAGTTGTGCATCATGACGACCGGCTTGGGGTCCTTGTCCGTGGCGTTGAGCTGCAGCACGTCTGCTCAAACCGTTCATTTTATGCTGCACTCGAACACGCCGCCACACAGTGGACCCCAAAACCCAAGACGCTTTTTGGCCCGCCCTTCTATTCAAAAAATAGGGGGAGGGCATATGCCTTTGCCTTTGTGTCTGTGTGTAGTCGTCGTTGTTGTTGTCGTCGTCTGTGTACAAGGAAGGAGTTGAGCTGGAGTGACCAGATTTGGAGGGTACTTCAGGAGGGCCGTCCGAACAAACAATCCGGTGGTGCAAATCCCGTCCGACCCACGCAAGGCCTGCAGCAGCTGCATCATGGTTTGCATGGGCGGGAGGGGGATTTCCGCCATTATTGGTGCTAGCAGGGCACATAGGGGTATTTTTGGAATCAGGGCGACGCGACAAGATGAATGGACCTGGTCCCGACCCCATCGGCCGCTTTTACAAGTTGGCCAGATCAGGATCTTCAAAAAAGGGGGTCGACCGACTAAAAAAATTTATTGCAGATTTCGATTGGTCTCAGCAAGACCTTTTCAACGAGGGGTCGGAAAGGGGGTCCAGGAGCCCGACTTCGTCTATTAGTCACATCAGGATCTTGAAAAAAGGGGGTCGACCGACTGAAAATTTTTACTTAAGTTTTCGATAGGTCTTGGCAAGACCTCTTCAACGAGGGGTCGGAAGGGGGGTCCAGGAGCCCGCCTTCATGAGTTATGTGAAAAAGTGCGACGGGCTCGTTTTGCGCTCCTGCTGTGCCTCCATTGCAAGGAGTTGCAGTAGCATGGCAAATATGAGTATTTTCGGAATGAGGGCTAAGAGACAAATGAAATGGGCATATTCTAAGGACAGTTGGAGTAAAAAGTGTAAGGACTTTTGCATATTGTGAATAGAAGGGCGGGCCTAAGTCACGATGGTACATCGATAACTTTGCCTTACCCGCTCACGGGGTGTTTGATGAGAGCGGGCCGAAGGCCCGGGCCTTCGACTGGCCAAGTTGGGTCTGATGCGAGGGCCGAAGGCCCGAGGAAAGGCCGCCGGCAGGCCAAGCTGGGCCGGCCCCCTGTCGAACCGAGTTGCCGGCGCAGCGAAGCGGAGCTGGCAACTCGGTTCGACGGAAGGGCGGGCCCTAGCTTGTTGATCTCCAGAGTCCCTTAATGGGACTCGAACCAAACGTGTGACCCAACCAATGGATTCCTTTTGTTCGGAGGGCAATCCATTGATGGGGCCACACGTTGGGTTCGTTTCCTGTTTAGCGACCGCAGAGCTCAAAATTCGTCTTGAGTTTCGGCCGCCTGCACCGGTCTCCTGGCCCACTTTGCGCCATGCCGTGCACGCCGGCACTCACCGATCACCCTGCGCTGCTGGGCGTTCTGCCGCTCCATACGAACCACGAGTTGTAGATGTGCGCGTCCAGCACGGGGTGCGCCCGGCGCCAGCGGCCGCACGTGTAGCGGTGGAAGTCCTGGCACGGGTCTACGGACTGGTCGATGCCTTGCAGCAGCATTGCGGCAGTGCGGCAAGGTCAGGCACCCTATGCCGGCACATAGTAGGACAGATGACCGCCGAGGCGGCCAAAATTGTACACGCGTTTTGAGCTCCAAAGCGAGGCTGGGCCAGCTTCCAAAGCAGAAAAATTGATCTTATGAGCGATTCTCACGTTTAGGGGTAGTTTCGTTTCTTATGGCCCCTGTGCCCAAACGAGGGCAGATATCGACATGGGGTTTGTGGCTGGGATTAGATAGGGTCATTACTTACTAAACCCAAATGTTTCGAATGGTTCGCTTGCGATGGATTCGTTTCCCTAGCTTTCAGAATACCCAAAATGTAACTTCCGTGACTGTCCCAAGATAACATACCCCAATTTTCCGTCCCCCCAATGTAGTGGAATGTTATGAACATTCTTCCAACTGTCGAGGCACTGTTAAAAATCCAGCCGTTTTTGAGAATGGAAAATTGACGCAAAGTAAATTGATATTCCCCACCGTTCACAAACAGCCAATCACTGTTTCCGAACGGAAAAAATAAATCTGGGAACAAAAATATACCGTTTGTAAACGGAAAATGCGTGTTTCACAACGAAACGCTAGAAAAATCCGTTTGGAAACACGAGTTTTGTGTTCACAAACGGAATAACATTATTGGCATAACGCTTTTCCTGTTATTTACTTTAACGGAGGACAATGTTTCTAAAATTTGCGTAAATCTTTCCATTTGAAAATGGTCGGAACACTTTCGAACTTTATTCACGGATTTCACTGAACAGGTTACAGAAATTGATGGTATGACAATTAAAAATGGTCCTATGGCATCTTGTTGATCTAAACACACTCCCAAAACATATCACATATTCCTCGTTTGGCGGCAAAAAGCAAAAGCGTTTTAACTGCTTTGGGCTGAACCGCTCCGTTTGAGAACGGAAATTTCTAACAGTGTGGTCATTCAAAACCTGACATGTCTCGAGCTGATTTCATCGGAAGACTAACACACACGACAGTTTTCAAAGGTTCTTTTGCTGCAGCGAAAAATGTCCACCGTGGGTTCAATTTCATGGCACACATGACGAAAAAGGCCGCTCTCGACTTCTCCCCATGCCAAATTTTAAACATTTCTAGACGTCAGCCATCAAGATGGGGTGCCTGAGAAAGAATTGCATGGGACGCCGAAGTCGAAGATGCTCTGCTCAGTCGCGAGGCGGGCTGCAGCTACAAAAAATGGCGTGTATCAACAATTACATGCAACTCTCGTGGCATCCATTACCTAATGTTGCAGTGGCACTAGGTAAACAAAAATTCGCTAATATGTCGGCGTTGGAGTATCATTTGACCATGAAACGACAAATAAGCCACAGCGAGCCCGAGTCAGCCGTTAAGGTCGAATTTCACACTTTGTAACTTCCGTGATAACGTAACTTCCGTGATAAAAACACCAGTATTAACGCATGTAAATACCTGAGGGCTGAATTTTTACGAATGTAGTACAAGGTCTTGACTATGAATACCATTGCTATAACTCTAGTATCATTCAGGAATCCAGTAATTACGAGAAGTAAATTCGATGCTTCTTACTGTCGGCAAATCAGGAACGTCAAAACTACCCCGGAACGTGAGAATCGCTCAGCAGCATGGCGGCTGTGCGGCAAGCGGAAACAGAAAGGGTTCGTAGAGCGGGTTGCCTAACCCATAGTTCGCCTTTTTAGCGGGCCAGGCAACCTATACCGGCACATAGTGGGACAGATGACCGCCGAGGCGGCCAAAGTTGTACACGCGTTTTGAGCTCCAGAGCGAGGCTGGGCCAGCGCGGTCTCTATCAACGTCGGCACTAGCACAGTAAATGATGAACAGCTCCCGCGAGGCTGGGCCAGCTTCCAAAGCAGAAAAATTGATCTTGTATTTCTATCTTTGCTTTTATCTTGTCAAACGGCGTTATTAGACGTTAGTAGAGGCTGCGGGGTCTCTATCAACGTCGTCATTAACACAGTAAATGATGTACAGCTCCAGCGAGGCTGGGCCAGCTTCCAAAGCAGAAAAATCGATCTTATATTTCTATCCTTGCTTTTTTTCTTGATTAATAGCGTTAGTACACGTTAGTAGAGGCTGCGCGGTCTCTATCAACGTCGTCACTAGCACAGTAAATGATGTACAGCTCCAGCGAGGGTCTGCAGTGGCAGCGCACTCCAAGAGGCTGGCGGTCGCGCCGCCGTCGGCGTGGTGCCAGAACGAGGACTGCCGATTCTCGTACCGGGTAACCGACGCATCGACACCTGCAGCCACCACGGCAGATGATGGAAACAGCGCATTGCTGTGGCTTTGAAGCACACTGGGGAGGGCAGTAAAAAATAGTAAATGTTGGGTCGGTCCTAGAAGGACAATTTCGTGATTTTTCTTTACTAGAAATCATCAATTTTTTTAAAAAATTTTCAGACTTTTTGAAATTGTTTAAAATTGAATTTTTGGTGTACATGCTTTTGGCCAGTTATTTCCCCCTCGGTCGAGCCTCTGTTTCTCTTTCGCTCCTGCGGCATCCCGCTGGGGTGGTGTGAGAGAGACAGAGCGACGGAGTATGCAGGCAGCGTCCTGCAGCAGCCAGGATCCCTTCGGCAGGGCCCCGGCATGCGTTCCGCGCACCGTATAGGAAAACTCCCTGCCATCGTTGTCAGACGTCAGACACGCGAGCTGAACCACTCGCGCCCCGGATTCTTTCTTCCTATTGCCCGCGACGCCTCGCAGAAAACTGCAGTGTGCCGGTGGCCCTTTCCGCAAAAAGTCAACAAGGAGAGGAGGCGGAGCGGTGGAGGCAGACCGAGCCAGACGGTCACCTGAGATACCTTCGTCGGGCAAACAGCACGGCACATGCTGGCGTCGAGGCGCAGCCAACACGCAGCGCAGCGCCGCCATTGAAACCAACTCGCGGCGGCTCCAAATTAACCGCTTCATCTTGGCAACACTCGCTAAATGGAACTCGGACCGAACGTGTGACCCCACCAATGATTGATCTCGAGATAAGGAACCCAAGAACGCCACACTGCAGTGGGAGGACAGCCCGATCGCTATCACGCTGGACCAGGGCGTGCTGGTGGGTGAGGCGGACCGCGCCGATGTAGGCTAAGTTTCAATTTCTACTCGGTGCGCATGGCGCCGTGTCACTGCGCAGCTCGTCCTGCCGTAAGTCTTGCCGTCGCGCCTTCCTGAAAGCCAGAGGCCAGAACTGGACCACGCGAGTGTCAAGTGCCGTGACTGGCATTACACCGTGTCCAGCGATTAGCCTGCCGTCTCTCGCGAGACGGAGCCCGGTGCGGACGGACGGACGGACAGCGAGTGCCCGCCCCGCACGCAACGTGTGAGGCAAGCTTGAAACGCATACACACACACTCACACACTAACACACGAGCACCCCACGGGCTCCCGAAATATTTTAGTACAAACTCTGAGTCCCCTCCCCTCCTTTCCCGAAGACTGCTTGATCTCAGGGCAAGATGTCAGGGCAAGTGCGCTGCTTGTCGTGCCTTTATTGATGTTTGACATGTGTACATTTTGTAACGTTGTTCTAGTTCCAATAAACCTATTTCAAACTAAGAGAATGTGTTCTTTTTCATTCCGTGTCTAGTTACATACTTAAACGTAGCGACATTTCTTTACGGTAAATAATTAGAATATTTCTGTTACTATCACAAACACTGGAGCCAGCGCGCGGCGCCCGGGCCACGCGGTCGACGCCGGCCGGGCCGTCTACCAGATGATGCACTTGGTGTCGGGGTGGGCTGGCCGCGGGGCAGTGCCACGTCTCCGCGAAGGCCGGGAAGTTGGAGAGCGCGCCGATGACCCTGAAGCGCGCGGGGCTGTGCGAGTCCCGTAGCTGCAGCACGTCGAACTGCACGTCCGAGTTGTGGCACCACACCTGCAACAAGGAGGGGTTCGTGAGGGCGCCGGGGACCGCAGGGGACCGCGGCCGCCGTCTCGGCCTACTCACGTTGGCGAAGGACAGGAAGAGCTGGTCGTGGGTGTTCTTGTTGACCCCCGGCAGCGCGGTCTCCGCGCCGTGGCGCTGCGTGTATCTCAAGCACCCCAAAAACGACTCCCGGATGTCGCCGTTGTCCGCGATGTTCTCGGCCAGCGTGAAGGAGCCGTTCACCTGCGGCACGGCACGGCCTCCTTGTAGTGGAGCGACAAACCCCTAATAGAAAAGTGAAGTCCTCCTAGAGTCCCTTTTGGCAAGTCCCTCTGAAGTCCCTATTTCAAATCCCTCCGAAGTACCTAGATGGTGCATTTCAGGGTTTAGGGATTTGGAGTGAAAAGGGATTTGAAAGGGACTTGAAATCCCTCCGAAGTCTCTCTTAGAGGCAAAAGAAAAAGAGGCAGACGGAGTTGAACCCGTGGTCTTCATCCTACTGCCAGGAGACGTTATCCACTACGCTGCCGGCCCTTCGTGGAGAGATCGGGTCAGCCTGCCTACCACTATCTGCCGGAGCTCAGTCAGGCGCACGGCTGTGTCCGTTGCAGTTTTGCGTGGTTGAGGGTTGAACTAGGGGGTTTCAAGGGCAGATAAACGCAATGGCGCCGTCCGTTTTCTCCTCAAATGCATATTTACAAGATGATCAATATTCATATTTGAATAAGACATTGCTTTTTTATCATAACTTTGACAAAAGGTGACCAGCTTTCTTTTTTTTTTTTTGGCCGATTTTGTTGGAACAATGAACATAAACAGCTTTATTGAAATAGACTCATTGCTAAACACGAATATGAGTGAATGCAAGTATCGACACGCATGGTGTCGTGCATACATTTGTTAAGAGTATTCAGAGGGCATAAGCTTACTTTAAGGGACTTGCGAGAGATTTCACAGACCATACTGCCAGATCAGGGACTTCGCAGGGACTTGATCGGGGGAGGGACTTAAGAGGGACTAAGTAGGGACTTCAAATCTCCTGAAATCCCCGGGGGACTTTGGAGGAACAAAATAGGAGCCATCCAGGGACTTCGGTTTCTATTAGGGACCACAGCCGCCACACAGTGGGTCCGAGGACCGTTCAGGCGGCCAAAATTCTAGACGCGTTTTGGGCTGCAGCGTCACTAAATGGGACTCGTGTCCCACTGTGCGCCACTCCCTCACGCAGGCTTACCCGCTGCGTCGATGTCACGTTGTAATTGTCGTACTGCCGCACGAAGCACTGCGCGCGGTCGTTGTACTCCTTGGTGACTTCCGGCCGCCACCACGAGTTGCGGAGGCCCTTCTTGTCGTACTCCTTGCCTGCCAACAGGAAGCAAACGCTGTGCTTTGCGTCCCGTGACGAGTCGTCAATGGACAATGGCTTCTCCCGTCTATTTGCCGAGCCCTCACCATCGATGGCGAAGCCATGCGTCAACTCATGGCCGAGGATGGCTCCGATAGCGCCGTAGTTCAACGCCCTGCAAGGAGAAGCCAACCGTTTTTTGTTTTTTTTCGTTAGACAAAGGAATGCCGCAACTGACAGAAGCGGTTGTTTTGGGGTACTTGACGTGCCGACCATGTCGCAGTCAAGGTGTCACCCCGATACTCACTCCAGGCCGAGATAGTAAAATGGCACCTGTTGAATCCCAGCAGGGATAGCTACGCAGAAAGCACGCACCACCGCCTCAAACAAGCGCCCGCCATTCAAACAGAAAAAAGCACTGCACCGGCTGAGAGTCGAACCCGCGTCCCGCTCACTCACCGATCGAGTTGATGGCCCTGCTGTAGAAGGCGTTGACCTCGATGGGGTCCGAGGCCCAGCGGTCCTTGGCCTTGGCCTCCCCCCTTTTTTTTTTTTTTTTTTTTTTAGCAGATGATACCTTTACACTTTAAAGTAAACGTAGACATTAAGACACACATTAAGGTGTCAGCTAGCTTTTACTCTCAAGTCTAGAAACCAAGCGCATATCCTGATAAACATATTGTGTGAGGCGAGATGGTGGCTGGCTCGCTCGTCGTCGGCCCGCAGCCTGCGCCGTAAACATTCCCCGCTGCTCCCCGTTCCCCGCGCGGTCCCCCTCCCCCCTCCCAAAACCCCGCGTGCGCCCGGCGGCTGCGGCGGCGGCGCTGCAGCCCCGGCTCGGGCTCGGCCCGCCTCGCCTCGCCCAGCGCGCCCGACGTGCATCACACTGACAGGCTCGTCCAGGGTGACGTCATTCAGGCCGGCGCGATCCTTGTAGCCACCCAGCATCACTGCGTGCACCTGGAGGATCTCGGCCTTCCTGTCCTTGATGAGGGGCGCGGCGACGCGGCCACCAGCTCCTGCAGCAGTTCATACAGAAAGACAAGTTTGCTCTTACAGTCTCGCCGCCGCCACTCCCTGGTGAACTTGGCCGCGTGACGGCGGATGGCTGGCTTGGCTTGGTGCAGCCACCACTCCACGACGTCGGCGTCAGCGGGCCGCGCCTCCAGGCAGCGTGCCCACGCGTCCTTGAAGCTTGGCAGGAAGTCGGGGTCCTTGAGCACCCGCCCGTCGAATCGCCACGCAGTACGCGGCCTCGGCGCCCGAGGTTTGGCGGCTTCACTGCAAGTCCCACCCGCAGCGCGCAGTGGTCGCTGAAGGCCACGGCGGCAACCTCAGCGTCCTGCACTTGCACCGTCGGGGGCACGTACACGCGGTCGAGCCTCGCACTCATGGTACCCGTCGCGAAGGTGTGCCCTGGCTGGGAGGAAGCACGGGGCCACACATCGTAAAGTCCTAGGGTACTCACAAGGCTGGCCAGCTCGGGGGACTTCATGGTGGCACCGGTGGTATCAGCGTCACGCAACACACAATTAAAGTCTCCTCCAAGCACGGCCCGCGGACCTGCAACCACTAGCAGCTGCGCGACGTCCTCCGCGAAGAAAGCGGCTCTCTCCCGCCGCCCTGGACCCTGCCGGTGCGTACACGCACACGTACGCTTGGTTGCCTACCTTGGCGGCGCACCCTCTCCCACTCGGCAGGGCCAGCAGCGGCGTCAGCTCCATGTCCTGACGTGCCAGGATGGCGGTGCCACGGCGCGCCACGCCGATGTTGGTCATCTCGACGTAGCCAGGGATCGCCAGCTTGGGCACGGCGACTTCCTGCAGCAGGGCGACAGATACGTCCTTGTCCACCAACAGAGTCCTCAGCGCCCCCAACTTAGCCACTGGCGTTGCTGCACAGAGATTCACGGTTAAGACAGAGTTCACATCCATTTCTGTGTTTTAAGACTGGCCCGTTTGTCCGCACTACCCTCCCCCAGGTTCGGCAGGGTCCGCTTGATGGCGCCCCCGATGGGACGGTCCTGCGCGACCTGCTGCTTCAGCCTGGCTATCTTCTGTTGCACCGTGTGCGGCATCCTACTGCCGTCCGTCAGGGAAATCTTCGCCTGCTTCAACCGCTGCGAGGATCTATTCGCCTTGGCCCCGTTCTTCACCTTCTCCCATCCCTCCGCCAAGTTGAAGGCAACTTCGGTGCTGGGTGTCAGGGGCTCGTGCTCAGACCCCAGTGAGAAATGGAATATCGATTCGATATTGATTCGATAGCGATGCTATCTAGAACTTATCGCTATCGATCATACTGCGTTGTCTGACAAGATTTCGATGAGCCTAATGGCGAGTGTGTTTCGTGTTTTAAGAGCAGTTGACATGTCGCAGAGTACTTTTCCAATCAAATTGGCCCTCTCTTTCGTTTCTTTAGTGTTTCTACTGTATCGATATCAATTCGATATCGATTCGATGGTTACTTGCAATAGATGTCTCTGTAACGTTAAATTGTTATCATTGAACTCATTTCCTTTTTATTTCATCAAAATATTGAGCTCCCATGAAGCGCTCATTCACTGACTTTAACCGGTTTGAATTTTCGCGCCACCTTGTTTCCTGCCGCGCCCGCGGCGCCCTCTACCGCCGCTGAAACTTACTTCCATACACTATGCGTTATTCCTCCATCGGTTTCTTTCGCCGGACTTTCAAGAATGTTCTACAAATTAAAAGTTTCCGAGATTACTGGCTGAAAATTTTATTAAGAATCATGCTGATCATTTACTAATTTCGGAAAACATTGCAATTAGTTTGTACTACAGAAGTCAAACAAGAGCACAACGGGACCCCAGCAAACCTCTGGTAACGTTTTTTACCACTCTATTTCCTAACAATTTAAAACATTTTCTACATTATGGAGTGTTACTTTGATCTCATGCCACAGCTAACGTCTTTCCTTTTTAAATTGCATGTGTCGGGATGGTTCGTAGTTTGACTTCTGCAGTACCCGCTTCAACCGTCGCAAGATGGCGTCACTGTGACTCCGCGTCTAGGCCCAACGGTTGCTGTCGCATCGTCGAGGAAAAGGAAAAGGAGCCAGTTTACTGCCTGTCACGCGTATGCAGTTCTACCGTTCGCTGGGGCGCAGTCATGAGTGACAATACAGATACTGTGAGTACCCACAACTGAAATAGAAGCCTAAAATCTAAAGGAACGCCGCGGCGTCGGTTTGGCGCGGAGCTTGGCCCGCCGGCCGGCGTCACGGCGTCACTGCAATTACTTTGTTTGACGTGTGAATTCTAATTCTATCAAGTTCTCTTGTGTGATTTACCACTCTCCAATTTATGAATTTGGGTTAGTCGTCAGTTTCAAGACTTCTCCAATTGGTTTTGTGTTAGTGTGACTGCTCAATTCAAACATGACGCACCGCGTCTTGTAACGGTATTTCCTTAGTGAGTTCTCCCGAGGAAGGTTTCCTAATCTCATGACTTAGCGTGCTTAGCTTCAAACATTTCATTTTATTGCCTTAGGTTTGAAGTGTTCTTTTTGAATTTCTGATTCAAGCTGTTAGGGATGGGATGTGTGGAGGTTATGAGTCCCTTGTGTGATATGTGTTTTCTGATTCCTAGCATCGGAAGTCTTTGAAAAGGAGGTTTCAGCGGCGGGCGGAACGTACGCTCGATCGAGATGTCGCCTTGCAAAACTTCAGACAACAGCTCCTGGATCTGAGGGACCAGCAGCTACAGCAAGGAGACGCCAGTGCCAGTGACTCGAGTGGTGCTGCAGACTCTGATGAGGAACGAGTCCTTAGTGATGAAGAAGTTGCAGCTGCAGGGGACATTGCTGGTGGTGAAATTCACGGAGCTGATGATGGAGCAGTGGAAGAAGATATTGTTGATCAAGAAGTTGAATTGGGTGGTGAAGCCGATGGTGAAGTGAATGTGAACCATGCAGCGGCAAGTGACTCGGAAGATGAAATTCAAGATGATCATTCAAGTGAATCAGACAATGAAGGTCAACAGCCTCCTCCTGCTCTTGAAGATGTTGGCAACATGACACCTGAAGAAAAGGAGGCGTATTTGAAACAAAGTCTACGGCAGTGGGCTTGTAGTGGTGGTGTCTTATCTATGAGAAAAGTGGATGAATTACTCGGTATGCTGTCTCATGTGTTTCCAACAGTGCCCAAATCTTACAAAACTCTACTTGAGACTGCTCAGACTGTCGAGTTGACTGTTGGTGACAACTTTAAAATGTGGTACAAAGGGATCAAAGCTAATCTAGACCAGCTTAATTTAGATAATTACATTAATGAACATGGGCGCATTGTTTTAGATATAAATATGGATGGTTTGCCTCTTCCTACTAAGAAATTCTGGCCAATCTTAGGTAGACTTGTGGGCTCTGATGAAGACCCGTTTGAAATTGCTATCTATCATGGCAGCAGTGACCCAACAGACCTGGAGACTTTTCTGGGTGACTTTGTCATTGAAGCAGAAGAGTTAATGAGCAACGGTTATGAGGTTAATGGTAATGTTGTTCCAGTTGAATTTAGGAACTTCATTCTGGATGCACCAGCTCGTTCTCTAGTTAAGTGTTGTATTGGACATGGGGGCTATGGGGCATGTGAGAAGTGCTGTGTAGTGGGTGAATTTGTTGAGAGACGAATGAATTTTTTCAATGTCCCAGAAAACTGTGCAAAGCGTACTGATCAATCCTTCCGAGACAAAACTGACAGGCTCCATCATACTGGACGTTCTCCACTTGAGCTCCTTGACATTGGTATGGTCACTCAGTTCAGACTTGATTCAATGCACTTAGTTTATAAAGGAGTGTTTTTTCGGTTGTTGGAAGCTATTTTAACATGGGAAGGTGACTGGAACCTTGAGCCTGGCTCTCTTCAAGAAATATCTGAACGGTTGTTAAACATGAAAGCTACCTGTCCCAGAGATTTCAATCGGAAGGCTCGCAAGCTGGAAGATTATTATAAGATGAAAGTTACAGAATTACGACGGCTTCTTCTTTATGACGGCATTGTGGCCTTCAAGGGCAAATTTGGTGATGAAATTTACTCGCTATTCCTGCTGCTGCACACAGCCACTTTTATATTGTGTAACCCTCGTCTCCTGAATCAATTTGCTGATAATGCTGAGAATTTCAATGATACCTTTGTAACCTACAGCGCCCAAATATTTGGACAGCATCTTGTAGTGTACAATGTTCATTCGCTTACACATCTAACTGAAGAGTGCAGAGAGAATGGAGTGTTGGAATCATTCAGTGCCTTTCCTTATGAGAATAGATTAAAAAGCATCAAGGAGACACTGCGCTCAGGATATTTGCCACTTGAGCAAATCGCCAAGAGAGATTCAGAGAGGAGGGAGAGGAGAGAAGTTAAAATGAAAAATGTTGACAATGTTGTGCAGCTGTATCAGCCACGGAAGGAATTCAGAGGACAGTACAGGAGGATTTGTGTCATAGGTGTTACATTCAAAGTTGACAACAAAGATTGTTGTTTTATGACTGATGGTGTAGTGTTTGTGCTTCAAAACATCATTCAAGGAGTGGGAAACAACATCACTTTCTGTGGCAAGCGTTTCAATCAGTCTGCTGATTTCTACACCTATCCCATGAACTCAAGCCAACTTGGGATTTTGAAAGTTTGGGAATTTAGCCATGTTCTTGAAAACATCCCATTAAATAATGTATTGTGCAAATGTTGGTTGATGCAAGTGATGGAAAATGAATTTGTGTCTGTGCCCATAAATCATTCTGTTCCACTTTTGCATTGATGTCACTCATGTATGTCATCTTTTCTTTGTGATTATTCAACTCTGTTGTGCATTTGAGATTAATCATTGTGTTTTATTGTTGCAGTTTGTGGTGCTGAAGTTTTTGGTGCCTGATCCCGAGGAGGATGGGGACTTCATGGAGGAGCTCGAGCTTGCCAGGAAGGAGTGGCTGAAATTGACCAGTGATGGATCTCTGTTGTGTGCGTTTCCCCCTGTGAAAGACCCAAACAAGCTGAGAGTGTTGGTGACGAAGCAGGGCCCACCAGATGAATCGTGGGAATCATTCCCATGTGAGATCATTTCAAGTTATGGTTAGTGGTTTCTAATATTAAGTGTTCTAGTATCAAGTGTTTTTAATTTTCCTCCAAACTTATGTTCTTAATGTTCTCTTTTTCAGGTGATTACCTTAGTGCACACTTAGGTCTGAAGAGAAGGGTGGAAGATGCTAACTATGTAACAGATAAGGAACTTGGAAGAGGCTTGAGAAAGAGGCGTGGGAAGAAACTCAGCTCAAGTGAAGAAGACGAGCCTGCCTCTAAGGTACCCAAGACTACTTTGCCCAAACCTCCTCCACTGAATGCAGTCACGGGAAGCATCATTACCTCTAAGAAAACAGAGAAATCTCCATTAAAAGTAGTGGTCCCTTCTGCTTCATCTCAGAAATTAGGCAATGACAACATTGTGAAGTTAAGCCGTAAAATGGTAAAAGGAACTGTAGCTTCTACGTTTGATGATTTCAAGCAGATTTTATTGAAGAAGAAGGAAGCTCTTGCTGCATCCAAAGCTGAGGCAGAGAAAAAATTAAAGGTCGGTGTGGTGGCGACTTCCCCTGCCTGGAAGAGTAGTCGCCTGAATGGAAGTGGATCCTCCCACCCGAAGAATGATGAAGAGGACCTCGACAGCACAATGGAGATGGAGGAGGAAGACTTGCAGGTGAAGAGTGACACAATTATCAACTCTCCATTAAAGAGGACTGAGACGTACATTGGCAGCCCTCTGTCCCGAGAAGATGTCACCAAGGAATTATTTGTCAGTGATGAAGAGTATTCTGACAAGTCTCGTATGAAAGACAACAGAGATGATGTCTTGAATGTTGCTCAAACAAGTAAGAGTCCAGTTGAGTCTCCAAAGGCAGCGCAGCTTAGCAAGTCACAATCAAGCAAGCATGACTCTGGAACACCAAAGAAGAATTGTTTTGGAATCAAAACAGAGATGAGTAAGTCTCATTTTATGATCATTCATCCTTCTTTTTTAGCATTCTTGTGTTTAATGTTTACCACTTGTGTTTTCAGCTCCATATGAACGAATGTCACTGTCTCTTCTCCATGAGATAAATGGAAAGGTGGAGATGATATCTTGCAATCAATCCAAGTTAAATCTTAATTTGTTGCCAAATGAGAAAGTTATTTCTCAACCTCAAGGAATCCCATCCATTCCCTTGAAAACCAAGCAGGATATCCGTGATATGGAGAAAGCACTCTCAGAGAGTTCAGACTCCATTGCAAATTTGGTAAGCCCATGGCATACCCCATTATTTCGTATCTTGCATTTTGTGATTCTCTAACTGTGTTTTCTCTTTATTCTACAGTCAATTTTCCTGAGTGTTCATGTCAGCAAAGATGTGACACAAGAATGCCGTTCAGCCCAGAAGGTCATGGGTGCTTTGATGTGGAACTGCCTAGCTACGCGGTACAGCCTAAGGGGCCACCAGGGCAAGAAGGCCTTTGACTCTCTTCATATTTGGTCAGCTGTGAAAGGTATGCAGTTGTAGTACTGAGAAAGAAGTGCTAGGTATTGCTTCCAGTCTACTCCAATATATTTTGAATGTCTCTTTCAGGAGCCATGCTACTCAAGATTGATACCAACCTTGCTGCCACTGAAAAGGCAGTTTCAGCATGGTTGGCCAATGCCCCGTGGAGGACTCAAGAGGATCAAGAGGGCTCAAAGCCGCAATCTTCCAAAAGCAAGCCGAAGACCTCTACGCCTAAGAAGTCAAGATCTAAGAAGGGGTCTCCTAAGAAGTAATTCAATCGTTTCTTTTTATGTTTTCTTGTGTTTCTTACGTTTCTATGTTTAAAAATGTTAAATTAGTCATGTTAGGTATCTTTCAACTATGTGATTTTGACTGATTTTTAGTGCAGTAACAGTTATAATGTTGTGCCATTTTTCTTGCTTACTGTTTCACAATATTTTCTTATCTTTGATTCAAAAGATAGCTGCACACTGCTGTTTGTGTAGTGATTTTTTTTTTTTTACTTTCAGTCTACTTGTTTAAATGACTGAATATTATGTCTTTGAATTTCTAAGAAGTAATTCAATGTTTTCTTTAGTTTTCTTATGTTTTCTTGTGTTTCTTACGTTTTTATGTTTGAAAATGTTAAATTAGTCATGTTAGGTATCTTTCAACTATGTGATTTTGACTGATTTTTAGTGCAGTAACAGTTATAATGTTGTGCCATTTTTCTTGCTTACTGTTTCACAATATTTCCTATCTTTGATTCAGAAGATAGCTGCATACTGCTGTTTGTGTAGTGATTTTTTTTTACTTTCATTCTACTTGTTTAAATGACTGAATATTATGTCTTTGAATTTCTAAGAAGTAATTCAATGTTTTCTTTTGTTTTCTTATGTTTTCTTGTGTTTCTTACGTTTCTATGTTTAAAAATGTTAAATTAGTCATGTAAGGTATCTTTCACTTATGTGATTTTGACTGATTTTTAGTGCAGTAAGTTATAATGTCGTGCCATTATTCGTGCTAACAGTTTCACGATATTTTCTTATCTTTGATTCGGAAGATAGCTGCACACTGCAGTTTGTGTAGTGAATTTGTTTACTTTCACTCTACTTGTTAAAATGACTGTGCATATACATGTTCCATGATTCATAAGAGCTTTTATATTTTTGTTCTTACTGCCAAATAAAGTATGTAATTTTTATTTGCTGTGCTTCTGATCTAAATGAGTACACCCCTAATGTATTCTTTCACCAAACACCAATAGCAAACTTTTCTTGTGATCGATTTCTCATCAGCATTATCAATATCGATAAACCATTTTGATGATCGATATCGATAAGTCATCGATTTTGGTGACATATAATGATCGATTCGATAATCGCAATCGATGAAGTATCGATGGTGACATCGACGTCGAATCGATATCGAATCGATATTCCATTTCTCACTGGGGACGCGCTGTCCTCGACGTCAGCTTCACTGTTGGACGCAGGCTCGTAGACCCAGTTGTCGTCCTGCAGGCCCTGCGCGTTCACGACACACGCTGGTGTCTTGAACACTTCGTACGCGGTCTCGTTGTCCCGCTCGGGCCTAAAGCCGACGACCTTCGCGAACGAAGTTGCCCCGAGCGCTTCGGATGCATCCCGGAGACCCACGTCGTCTGCTGTCACCTCGGCGTTCGGTGTCTTCGGCGCCTAGTGAAGCGTCCCTGCCGCATGGTGTCTCGCCAGGCCCGCCGCTTGTGCTGCCCCGTTCTCCCCGGTCCCCGTCGCTACTCCCTGCCTGTGCTCGGTGCGCGTCTTCTGCTGTCGGTGACGTCACGATCCCATTGGGCCTTGGCGCACGCAGCCTGTTGGCGTACGTGCCCCGCTTGTCACACGCCCTGCGCAGGTGCGTCGCACATGCACAAGTCTGACATGTACGAGGCTGCCCCACATACTCCACATAGCCCTCACACCCACCAAAGTTGACAAAATTTGGCACGTGCCGCTCTGGCTCCATGCGCACGATCCTTTCTCCCGTCAACAGTCCCGCCAGGCCGCTCTTCTCTCCGTACGTCTCAAATCTCATGTCCAGCACCTTTCCGTACTCACTCAGACCGTTGCGCAACTCTCCCATTGGCAATTCCGTTGGCAAATTCCTCACTCGAACAATCTTAAGCCCTAGCCCCGACGTCGACACTGCCACACTGACCTTGCCGTCCTGGCCAAGGTCAAGCTCGACGACGCCCGCCGTCACCTTCTCGAACAATTCTTCACTCCTCACCTTCACAAACACTTTCCTCGAGCCAAACTCACGTTCCACACTCTTCAAATCACTGACAGTCAAACCAAACTCCTTCTTCAACAGACTTGCGATTTCCAACGCGCTGGGCAGCCGCTTGGCATCTCGCTCGACTTCCAGCGTCACGGCGTTTTGGCGCACGGCGGCCATGACGACTCGCCGGGTGGACAAGGGGCCGCGCAGAACCACGCAGAGCACAACAAGTTCACAGCACAGGCACAGAGGGACCGGGGCCCCCGAGGCGGGCGGCACAAAAAACGATGCGCGGCGCGTGCGGGCGCTTCAAGGACGCCCGGCTCCGTCCGTCCGTCACCCAAGGCGGCTGGATGATGGATGAAAAAAGCACTGCACCGGCTGAGAGTCGAACCCGCGCCCCGCTCACTCACCGATCGACTTGATGGCCCTGCTGTAGAAGACATTGACCTCGATGTGGTTCGTGGCCCAGCGGTCCTTGGCCTTGGCCTCCTTCTCGGTCTTGGGCGCGATCATGCCCAGCAGCCCTTTCACATCCCTGGCCTTCATGTTGAGCATGTTCCACAGGAACTGTCCGCCGTCCATGGTGACGTCCTCGTAGAAGCGCTCCAGCTCGCCGTCCTGCAGCAGCCACATCTCCCGCACCTGCACGACAGCGCGGAGCGCGACCACGCGGACAGAGCAGGCTTCAACACACGCGAGTCCGCAGCGCCGGCGTGTATGCAACCCAACCGACACGCCCTGCTAGTGCTCTTGGAGCAGGCGCCAAGGTCACATTACGCTAGCCCAGCCGCAAGTCAATAGGAACGCCCCATGCCTAACTCCCCGCCCTTTCGTTGCTTCTGGCGACTGTTGCGGCAGGGTCTCTTAGCCCTACAGGTCTGGGCGGGGCATAATACTCTCGTGACCATTTACTCCTTGGAGTACACCATCCCTGGGGACAATGTGCTCCCCTACTAAGGAGAGTACACCTACACCATCCTTTGGATGGTGTACTCCCCTCCCTCGGGAGAGGAGGAGTATTTTGACCCTAGGGATGAGATACTCCCTCAGGAATACACTATCCCTAGGGCGAAGGGTCTCCCCCTTCTCTCGAGGGGGCGAAGGGGGGCAGCTCCTGCTCACCCTGTTGGCGGTGTCCTTGAGCGGGTTCGCCATGGCCATCTGGTAGCTCACGGCCATGTGCATGGAGGTCTTGACCGCCCGCACACAGAACTTGGTCCTGCAAGCAGCCGAGCAGGGGCAAGGTCATTGCAGAGGAGGCATAAGCGCATTTAGAATCGCAATCGAGATGTTTGATCTGACTGCTTCAATGCCGTCGTCGGCGTGCTCCGACACTAGACAGGGGCAAGGTCATTGCAGAGGAGGCATTAGCGCAATTAGAAACGCAATCGAGATGTTTGATCGGGCTGCTTTAATGCCGTCGTTGGCGTGCTCCGACACTAGACAGCTGGCCAAACACCGTGAGGAGGGCGCGGGTATAAAGGAGAGGCAGGCGCGCCTGGCACTAATTCCCCTCCAACAACGCCATGACTCTGCTCCGCGCTCTCGCCGTCCTGCTGCTGGGCCTCGCCGCCCTGGCCTGCCTGTGCGCCGCGGAGAACTTCGACGCCAACCCCGAGGACACGCGCTGGGTGACCGTGTCCGACGACCACCTGACAGCCGTCAAAGAGGTCATCAAGGCGCCCAAGAAGGGGCCGCCAGAATGCCCGCCTGGCACCCGCCGCGCCGGCGTCAGCCAGCGCTGCCGCGTGGTGATTTATGACGACTGAGATGCTGAGACGGCCTCAACAACAACTTGTTTCCCGACGGCGTGCCTGCGGCCTGCTTCACTGAGACAATAAAATCCCTTCTGGCCATCCCGTGAGTGTGAACACTAGACAAAGAATACTGTAGACGGGAAACGCCGTATTCCGTGGTGCAATCTTAGAGAAGCAAGTTTTGGCGAGCGACCCTAATAAAGCAGTGAAGGAACCCCGTCAAAATAACAAAAGGCACGCCTGCTAGCCCAGAGCCGGCCTGCCGCGAGTTCGCAGCCGACTCCCGAAGCGTGTTCGGGCATCTTCGGGGCTCGTCGCCGACGTCACTCGGGGGCGGCCTGCGCTGCAGCCTGCAGCGGCGTGGCGTGACGTAGGCTGAGGGCGGTGCCGAGGAGACCCGAATATGGGACCCGAAGAGCGAAAAAGTCGGCCGCGAAGATCGAGACGGGTGCGGGCGGCTGGCGGCATGCAGTGACACGCTCCTTTTGTTAGTGTGATGAGGGTTTTAGGACGGTCGCTCGCCAAAACTTGCTTCTCTAAGATTGCACCCGTTTCCCGTCTACAGTATTCTTTGTCTAGTGTGTGAACGTGCCTGGAGATGGGCTGCAGCCCCTTGTAGACGGTGGATAGCAGCGTGTGCTTCATGTCGTGGAAGACCTGGGCCGTGTGCGGGGAGACCCTCTCCACCACCCCCCACCACACCAGCCGCTCTGGAAAAGAAAAACGAGCAAACCACCACGTGATTCTATGACTGCCGCGTTTTGCGCAGTTTGACCCACCCAAGTTACGAATGGTCTCGGGCTTGGACTGGGACAGCACGACGGGGAGAATCTTGAAGTAGGACGGGTCCGACACCAGAATGGGGTCGTTGTCCACGTCGATGATGGTGGCATTCAGGCCCTTCAGCAACACCTCCAGGTACTGAGCGAAGTCGATCTGCAATCGACAAACGCAGTGCTCTGCCTGCATCATTTCAGCAACTAGCGCCGCGTCGCTCGCGGTGGCGACGCCCCACGCCCCCAGGCAGTGTGCCGCGCCGCCGTCGCGCGCCTAACGAGTTGCCTTAAAATTCGGTGCGTCTTCGCACAAACCTTCAGCGCGCCCGGCGCGGGCGAGGCGGGGGGTCGAGGGGTCGGCCACTCGCATTCCAGGTGTACACAAGATTAGGGGAATTTTAGTAGGGATCACGCGTAAAATTTTAGAAAATTGGTTCAAAAACGTTAACAAAGGGCAGAATTTTACCAAGGATTACGTGATTACAGCATAGATTACCGGAGATTGCCATTCAATCTGTACATAGGATTCCCAGGGTGGTGGCCCCCTCGCGGTGGGTGCTCCTGCGGCCGAGGCCGTGGTGGCAGCGACCGCGGCAAGGTTGCCGATGAGCGCCGCCGTGGTCCCGGCGGCGGCCGGGACCGTTGTGTCGGCGGCTGGAATCGCGGCGGCTGTGGTACCGGCTGGGGTCGTGGCGGCGGGGGCAGGGGCCTCGACGGGCGCTGCAGTAGTCAGCACGGGCGCTGCGGTAGTCAGCACGAGGGCCCGTCTGCAGCAGCAAGCAGGGACTCTGTCTCTCTCGCACTCATGGAGCACCCCGGGCACCCTAGGTGCGAGACGGATAGAGCGCCACCGCCAGCAAACCCACTCACCGGTGTCCGTGCACGACTTGAACAAGTTGTGCATCATGACGACCGGCTTGGGGTCCTTGTCCGTGGCGTTGAGCTGCAGCACGTCTGCTAAAACCGTTCATTTTATGCTGCACTCGAACACGCCGCCACACAGTGGACCCCAAAACCCAAGACGCTTTTTGAGCTCCAGAGTCCCTAAATGGGACTCGAACCAAACGTGTGACCCAACCAATGGATTCCTCGCGTTCGGAGAGCAATCCATTGATGGGGCCACACGTTGAGTTCGTTTCCTGTTTAGCGACCGCAGAGCTCAAAATTCGTCTTGAGTTTCGGCCGCCTGCACCGGTCTCCTGGCCCACTTTGCGCCATGCCGTGCACGCCGGCACTCACCGATCACCCTGCGCTGCTGGGCGTTCTGCCGCTCCATAGGAACCACGAGTTGTAGATGTGCGCGTCCAGCACGGGGTGCGCCTGGCGCCAGCGGCCGCACGTGTAGCGGTGGAAGTCCTGGCACGGGTCTACGGACTGGTCGATGCCTTGCAGCAGCATTGCGGCTGTGCGGCAAGGTCAGGCACCCTATACCGGCACATAGTAGGACAGATGACCGCCGAGGCGGCCAAAATTGAACACGCGTTTTGAGCTCCAAAGCGAGGCTGGGCCAGCTTCCAAAGCAGAAAAATTGATCTTATGAGCGATTCTCACGTTTCGGGGTAGTTTCGTTTCTTACGGCCCCTGTGCCCAAATGAGGGCAGATATCGACATGGGGTTTGTGGCTGGGATTAGATAGGGTCAGTACCTACTAAACCCAAATGTTTCGAATGGTTCGCTTGCGTTGGATTCGTTTCCCTAGCTTTAAGAATACCCAAAATGTAACTTCCGTGACTGTCCCAAGATAACATACCCCAATTTTCCGTCCCCCCAATGTAGTGGAATGTTATGAACATTCTTTCAACTGTCGATGCACTGTTAAAAATCCAGCCGTTTGAGAATGGAAAATTGACGCAAAGTAAATTGATATTCCCCACCGTTCACAAACAGCCAATCACTGTTTCCGAACGGAAAAAATAAATCTGGGAACAAAAATATACCGTTTGTAAACGGAAAATGCGTGTTTCACAACGAAACGCTAGAAAAATCCGTTTGGAAACACGAGTTTTGTGTTCACAAACGGAATAACATTATTGGCATAACGCTTTTCCTGTTATTTACTTTAACGGAGGACAATGTTTCTAAAATTTGCGTAAATCTTTCCATTTGAAAATGGTCGGAACACTTTCGAACTTTATTCACGGATTTCACTGAACAGGTTACAGAAATTGATGGTATGACAATTAAAAATGGTCGTATGGCATCTTGTTGATCTAAACACACTCCCAAAACATATCACATATTCCTCGTTTGGCGGCAAAAAGCAAAAGCGTTTTAACTGCTTTGGGCTGAACCGCTCCGTTTGAGAACGGAAATTTCTAACAGTGTGGTCATGCAAAACCTGACATGTCTCGAGCTGATTTCAACGGAAGACTAACACACACGACAGTTTTCAAAGGTTCTTTTGCTGCAGCGAAAAATGTCCACCGTGGGTTCAATTTCATGGCACACATGACGAAAAAGGCCGCTCTCGACTTCTCCCCATGCCACATTTTTAACATTTCTAGACGTCAGCCATCAAGATGGGGTGCTTGAGAAAGAATTGCATGGGACGCCGAAGTCGAAGATGCTCTGCTCAGTCGCGAGGCGGGCTGCAGCTACAAAAAATGGCGTGTATCAACAATTACATGCAACTCTCGTGGCATCCATTACCTAATGTTGCAGTGGCACTAGGTAAACAAAAATTCGCTAATATGTCGGCGTTGGAGTATCATTTGACCATGAAACGACAAATAAGCCACAGCGAGCCCGAGTCAGCCGTTAAGGTCGAATTTAACACTTTGTAACTTCCGTGATAACGTAACTTCCGTGATAAAAACACCAGTATTAACGCATGTAAATACCTGAGGGCTGAATTTTTACGAATGTAGTACAAGGTCTTGACTATGAATACCATTGCTATAACTCTAGTATCATTCAGGAATCCAGTAATTACGAGAAGTAAATTCGATGCTTCTTACTGTCGGCAAATCAGGAACGTCAAAACTACCCCGGAACGTGAGAATCGCTCAGCAGCATGGCGGCTGTGCGGCAAGCGGAAACAGAAAGGGTTCGTAGAGCGGGTTGCCTAACCCATAGTTCGCCTTTTTAGCGGGCCAGGCAACCTATACCGGCACATAGTGGGACAGATGACCGCCGAGGCGGCCAAAGTTGTACACGCGTTTTGAGCTCCAGAGCGAGGCTGGGCCAGCGCGGTCTCTATCAACGTCGGCACTAGCACAGTAAATGATGAACAGCTCCCGCGAGGCTGGGCCAGCTTCCAAAGCAGAAAAATTGATCTTGTATTTCTATCTTTGCTTTTATCTTGTCAAACGGCGTTATTAGACGTTAGTAGAGGCTGCGGGGTCTCTATCAACGTCGTCATTAACACAGTAAATGATGTACAGCTCCAGCGAGGCTGGGCCAGCTTCCAAAGCAGAAAAATCGATCTTATATTTCTATCCTTGCTTTTTTTCTTGATCAATAGCGTTAGTACACGTTAGTAGAGGCTGCGCGGTCTCTATCAACGTCGTCACTAGCACAGTAAATGATGTACAGCTCCAGCGAGGGTCTGCAGTGGCAGCGCACTCCAAGAGGCTGGCGGTCGCGCCGCCGTCGGCGTGGTGCCAGAACGAGGACTGCCGATTCTCGTACCGGGTAACCGACGCATCGACACCTGCAGCCACCACGGCAGATGATGGAAACAGCGCATTGCTGTGGCTTTGAAGCACACTGGGGAGGGCAGTAAAAAATAGTAAATGTTGGGTCGGTCCTAGAAGGACAATTTCGTGATTTTTCTTTACTAGAAATCATCAATTTTTTTAAAAAATTTTCAGACTTTTTGAAATTGTTTAAAATTGAATTTTTGGTGTACATGCTTTTGGCCAGTTATTTCCCCCTCGGTCGAGCCTCTGTTTCTCTTTCGCTCCTGCGGCGTCCCGCTGGGGTGGTGTGAGAGAGACAGAGCGACGGAGTATGCAGGCAGCGTCCTGCAGCAGCCAGGATCCCTTCGGCAGGGCCCCGGCATGCGTTCCGCGCACCGTATAGGAAGACTCCCTGCCATCGTTGTCAGACGTCAGACACGCGAGCTGAACCACTCGCGCCCCGGATTCTTTCTTCCTATTGCCCGCGACGCCTCGCAAAAAACTGCAGTGTGCCGGTGGCCCTTTCCGCAAAAAGTCAACAAGGAGAGGAGGCGGAGCGGTGGACGCAGACCGAGCCAGACGGTCACCTGAGATACCTTCGTCGGGCCAACAACACGGCACATGCTGGCGTCGAGGCAAAGCCAACACGCAGCGCAGCGCCGCCATTGAAACCAACTCGCGGCGGCTCCAAATTAACCGCTTCATCTTGGCAACACTCGCTAAATAGAACTCGGACCTAACGTGTGACCCCACCAATGATTGATCTCGTGATAAGGAACCCAAGAACGCCACACTGCAGTGGGAGGACAGCCCGATCGCTATCACGCTGGACCAGGGCGTGCTGGTGGGTGAGGCGGACCGCGCCGATGTAGGCTAAGTATCAATTTCTACTCGGCGCGCATGGCGCCGTGTCACTGCGCAGCTCGTCCTGCCGTAAGTCTTGCCGTCGCGCCTTCCTGAAAGCCAGAGGCCAGAACTGGACCACGCGAGTGTCAAGTGCCGTGACTGGCATTACACCGTGTCCAGCGATTAGCCTGCCGTCTCTCTCACTTTCGCCCGGACCGGGCCCGCCGCCGGGGCCTCCTGCAGCGACAGGGATGCACCTGAACGGCGAGACGGAGCCCGGTGCGGACGGACGGACGGACAGCGAGTGCCCGCCCCGCATGCAACGTGTGAGGCAAGCTTGAAACGCATACACACACACTCACACACTAACACACGAGCACCCCACGAGCTCCCGAAATATTTCAGTACAAACTCTGAGTCCCCTCCCCTCCTTTCCCGAAGACTGCTTGATCTCAGGGCAAGATGTCAGGGCAAGTGCGCTGCTTGTCGTGCCTTTATTGATGTTTGACATGTGTACATTTTGTAACGTTGTTCTAGTTCCAATAACCCTATTTCAAACTAAGAGAATGTGTTCCTTTTCATTCCCTGTCTATTTACATATTTAAACGTAGCGACATTTCTTTACGGTGAAAAATTAGAATATTTGTCTTACTATCACTAACACTGGAGCCAGCGCGCGGCGCCTGGGCCACGCGGTCGACGCCGGCCGTCTACCAGATGATGCACTTGGTGTCGGGGTGGGCTGGCCGCGGGGCAGTGCCACGTCTCCGCGAAGGCCGGGTAGTTGGAGAGCGTGCCGATGACCCTAAAGCGCGCGGGGCTGTGCGAATCCCGTAGCTGCAGCACGTCGAACTGCACGTCCGAGTTGTGGCACCACACCTGCAACAAGGAGGGGTTCGTGAGGGCGCCGGGGACCGCAGGGGCCCGCGGCCGCCGTCTCGGCCTACTCACGTTGGCGAAGGACAGGAAGAAGAGCTTGTCGTGGGTGTTCTTGTTGACCCCCGGCAGCGTGGGCTCCGCGCCGTGGCGCTGCGTGTATCTGCGGTACCCCAGGAACGCCTCCCGGATGCCGCCGTTGTCCGCGATGTTCTCGGCCAGCGTCAAGGAGCCGTTAACCTGCGGCACGGCCTCCTTGTAGTGGAGCGACAAACCACAGCCGCCACACAGTGGGTCCGAGGACCGTTCAGGCGGCCAAAATTCTAGACGCGTTTTGGGATGACTCGTGTCCCACTGTGCGCCACTCCCTCACGCAGGCTTACCCGCTGCGTCGATGTCACGTTGTAATTGTCGTACTGCCGCACGAAGCACTGCGCGCGGTCGTTGTACTCCTTGGTGACTTCCGGCCGCCACCACGAGTTGCGAAGGCCCTTCTTGTCGTACTCCTTGCCTGCCAACAGGAAGCGAACGCTGTTCTTTGTATCTCGTGACGAGTCGTCAATGGACAATGGCTTCTCCCGTGTCTATTTGCCGAGCCCTCACCATCGATGGCGAAGCCATGCGTCAACTCATGGCCGAGGATGGCTCCGATAGCGCCGTAGTTCAACGCCCTGCAAGGAGAAGCCAACCGTTTTTTGTTTTTTTCGTTAGACAAAGGAATGCCGCAACTGACAGAAGCGGATGTTTTGGGGTACTTGACGTGCCGACCATGTCGCAGTCAAAGTGTCGCCCCGATACTCACTCCAGACCGATATAGTAAAATGGCACCTGTTGAATCCCAGCAGGGATAGCTACGCAGAAAGCACGCACCACCGCCTCAAACAAGCGCCCGCCATTCAAACAGAAAAAGGCACTGCACCGGCTGAGAGCTGAACCCGCGCCTCGCTCACTCACCGATCGAGTTGATGGCCCTGCTGTAGGAGGCGTTGACCTCGATGGGGTCCGTGGCCCAGCGGTCCTTGGCCTTGGCCTCCTTCTCGGCCTCGGGCGCGATCGCGCACAGCAGCCCTTTCACCTCCCTGGCCTTCATGTTGAGAATGTTCCACAGGAACTGACCGCCGTCCATGGTGACGCCCTCGTAGATGCGCTCCAGCTCGGAGTTCTGCAGCAACCAGTCGGGGTAGCCGATGAAGGCCTTGATAACGGCCTTGGTGGCGGCGTCCATCCAGCCCACTGCGTGCACCAGCTCGCTGAAGCCGCGCCCTGATGTCGGACAGCATCTCCCGCACCTGCACGACAGCGCGGAGCGCGACCACGCGGACAGAGCAGGCTTCAACACACGCGAGTCCGCAGCGCCGCCGCGTATGCAACCCAACCGACACGCCCTGCCAGTGCAGGGCAAGAGCAGGCGCCAAGGTCACATTACGCTAGCCTAGCCGCAAGTCAATCGGAACGCCCCATGCGTAACTCCCCACCCTTTCGTTGCTTCTGGCGACTGTTGCGGCAGGGTATCTTGGCCCTACAGGTCTGGGCGGTGCATTATACTTTCCATTGACCATAGACTCCCTGGAGTACACCGACCCCGGGGACAATGTTCTCCCCTATCAAGGAGAGTACACCTACACCATCCTTTGGATGGTGTACTCCCCTCCCTCGGGAGAGGAGGAGTATTTTGACCCTTGGGATAAGATACTCCCCCAGGAGTACACTATCCCTAGAGCGCAATCGAGATGTTTGATCGGGCTGCTTCAATGCCGTCGTCGGCGTGCTCCGACACTAGACAGGGGCAAGGTCATTGCAGAGGAGGCATTAACGCAATTAGAGACGCAATCAAGATGTTTGATCGGGCTGCTTTAATGCTGTCGTTGGCGTGCTCCGACACTAGACAGCTGGCCAAACACCGTGAGGAGGGCGTGGGTATAAAGGAGAGGCAGCAGGCGCACCTGGCACTACCTCCCCTCCAACAACGCCATGACTCTGGTCCGCGCTCTTGCCGTCCTGCTGCTGGGCCTCGCCGCCCTGGCCTGCCTCTGCGCCGCGGAGATGTTCGACGCCAACCCCGAGGACACGCGCTGGGTGACCGTGTCCGACGACCACCTGACCGCCGTCAAAACTATCATCAGGGTTCCGCATTGGAGGCTGCCGAACGGATGCCCGCCTGGCTACGGCCGCGCCAAAGACCAGAGCTGCCGCCCGAAGTGGACTAAAATAGTGCTTTGAGCTAAATAAAATGTTTTTGCAACGTTTTCGCTTTTTTCGCCCTGAAGGAGTAAAGATGCGGCAAAACGGTCAAAATTTTAACCCTTGGGCGTCAAAATCACCATATTTACAATATGGCGAAGGTCCTACATCGATACTTAGACGTTGAGTCATTAAGGGCTGTTAAGGCGCACTTAAGCCCCTTTCGCGACCTTTTCCGCTGGGCCGATTTTGACGGCTGACGTGCCAAAATTCATCATATGGAAAGCGGAACCGAATGAAAGATACCCAACTCCAGATTTTGAACATGAAGGAAAAACGAACCACTCTACCCGCACCTGCACGACAGTGCGACCACGCGGACAGAGCAGGCTTCAACACGCGAGTCCGCAGCGCCGTCGCGTATGTCACCCAACCGACACGCCCTGCCAGTGCTCTTGGAGCAGGCGCCAAGGTCACATTACGCTAGCCTAGCCGCAAGTCAATCGGAACGCCCCATGCCTAACTCCCCGCCCTATCGTTGCTTCTGGCGACTGTTGCGGCAGGGTCTCTTGGCCCTACAGGTCTGGGCGGGGCATTATACTCTCGTGACCATTGACTCCTTGGAGTACACCATCCCTGGGGACAATGTGCTCCCCTACTGAGGAGAGTACTCCCCTCCCTCGGGAGAGGAGGAGTATTTTGACCCTAGGGATGAGATACTCCCCCAGGAGTACACTATCCCTAGGGCGAAGTGTCTCCCCTTTCTGTCGAGGGGGGGGGGGGGCAGCTCCTGCTCACCCTGTTGGCGGTGTCCTTGAGCGGGTTCGCCATGGCCATCTGGTAGCTCACGGCCATGTGCATGGAGGTCTTGACCGCCCGCACACAGAACTTGGTCCTGCAAGCAGCCGAGCAGGGGCAAGGTCATTGCAGAGGAGGCATAAGCGCATTTAGAATCGCAATCGAGATGTTTGATCTGGCTGCTTCAATGCCGTCGTCGGCGTGCTCCGACACTAGACAGGGGCAAGGTCATTGCAGAGGAGGCATTAGCGCAATTAGAAACGCAATCGAGATGTTTGATCGGGCTGCTTTAATGCCGTCGTTGGCGTGCTCCGACACTAGACAGCTGGCCAAACACCGTGAGGAGGGCGCGGGTATAAAGGAGAGGCAGGCGCGCCTGGCACTAATTCCCCTCCAACAACGCCATGACTCTGCTCCGCGCTCTCGCCGTCCTGCTGCTGGGCCTCGCCGCCCTGGCCTGCCTGTGCGCCGCGGAGAACTTCGACGCCAACCCCGAGGACACGCGCTGGGTGACCGTGTCCGACGACCACCTGACCGCCGTCAAGGAGCTCATCAAGGCGCCCATCAAGGGGCCGCCCAAGTGCCCGCCTGGCACCCGCCGCGTCGGCGTCGACCAGCGCTGCCGCGTGGTAATTAATGACTGGTGACTGAGATGCTGAGACGGCCTCAACAACAACTTGTTTCCAGACGGCGTGCCTGAGGCCTGCTTCACTGAGACAATAAAATCCCTTCTGGCCATCCCGTGAGTGTGAACGTGCCTGGAGATGGGCTGCAGCCCCTTGTAGACGGTGGATAGCAGCGTGTGCTTCATGTCGTGGAAGACCTGGGCCGTGTGCGGGGAGACCCTCTCCACCACCCCCCACCACACCAGCCACTCTGGAAAAGAAAAACGAGCAAACCACCACGTGATTCTATGACTGCCGCGTTTTGCGCAGTTTGACCCACCCAAGTTACGAATGGTCTCGGGCTTGGACTGGGACAGCACGACGGGGAGAATCTTGAAGTAGGACGGGTCCGACACCAGAATGAGGTCGTTGTCCACGTCGATGATGGTGGCATTCAGGCCCTTCAGCAACACCTCCAGGTACTGAGCGAAGTCGATCTGCAATCGACAAACGCAGTGCTCTGCCTGCATCATTTCAGCAACTAGCGCCGCGTCGCTCGCGGTGGCGACGCCCCACGCCCCCAGGCAGTGTGCCGCGCCGCCGTCGCGCGCCTAACGATTTGCCTCAAAATTCGGTGCGTCTTCGCACAAACCTTAAGCGCGCCCGGCGCGGGCGTGGCGGGGGGTCGAGGGGTCCGCCACTCGCATTTCAGGTGTACACAAGATTACGGGAATTTTACGAGGGATTACGCGTAAAATTTTGGAAAATTGGTTCAAAAACGTTAACAAAAGGCAGAATTTTACCAAGGATTACGTGATTACAGCATAAATTACCGGAGATTGCCATTCAATCTGTACACAGGATTCCCAGGGTGGTGGCCCCCTCGCGGTGGGTGCTCCTGCGGCCGAGGCCGTGGTGGCAGCGACCGCGGCAAGGTTGCCGATGAGCGCCGCCGTGGTCCCGGCGGCGGCCGGGACCGTTGTGACGGCGGCTGGAATCGCGGCGGCTGTGGTACCGGCTGGGGTCGTGGTTGCGGGGGCAGGGGCCTCGACGGGCGCTGCAGTCGTCAGCACGGGCGCTGCGGTAGTCAGCACGAGGGCCCGTCTGCAGCAGCAAGCAGGGACTCTGTCTCTCTCGCACTCATGGAGCACCCCGGGCACCCTAGGTGCGAGACGGATAGAGCGCCACCGCCAGCAAACCCACTCACCGGTGTCCGTGCACGACTTGAAGAAGTTGTGCATCATGACGACCGGCTTGGGGTCCTTGTCCGTGGCGTTGAGCTGCAGCACGTCTGCTCAAACCGTTCATTTTATGCTGCACTCGAACACGCCGCCACACAGTGGACCCCAAAACCCAAGACGCTTTTTGGCCCGCCCTTCTATTCAAAAAATAGGGGGAGGGCATATGCCTTTGCCTTTGTGTCTGTGTGTAGTCGTCGTTGTTGTTGTCGTCGTCTGTGTACAAGGAAGGAGTTGAGCTGGAGTGACCAGATTTGGAGGGTACTTCAGGAGGGCCGTCCGAACAAACAATCCGGTGGTGCAAATCCCGTCCGACCCACGCAAGGCCTGCAGCAGCTGCATCATGGTTTGCATGGGCGGGAGGGGGATTTCCGCCATTATTGGTGCTAGCAGGGCACATAGGGGTATTTTTGGAATCAGGGCGACGCGACAAGATGAATGGACCTGGTCCCGACCCCATCGGCCGCTTTTACAAGTTGGCCAGATCAGGATCTTCAAAAAAGGGGGTCGACCGACTAAAAAAATTTATTGCAGATTTCGATTGGTCTCAGCAAGACCTTTTCAACGAGGGGTCGGAAAGGGGGTCCAGGAGCCCGACTTCGTCTATTAGTCACATCAGGATCTTGAAAAAAGGGGGTCGACCGACTGAAAATTTTTACTTAAGTTTTCGATAGGTCTTGGCAAGACCTCTTCAACGAGGGGTCGGAAGGGGGGTCCAGGAGCCCGCCTTCATGAGTTATGTGAAAAAGTGCGACGGGCTCGTTTTGCGCTCCTGCTGTGCCTCCATTGCAAGGAGTTGCAGTAGCATGGCAAATATGAGTATTTTCGGAATGAGGGCTAAGAGACAAATGAAATGGGCATATTCTAAGGACAGTTGGAGTAAAAAGTGTAAGGACTTTTGCATATTGTGAATAGAAGGGCGGGCCTAAGTCACGATGGTACATCGATAACTTTGCCTTACCCGCTCACGGGGTGTTTGATGAGAGCGGGCCGAAGGCCCGGGCCTTCGACTGGCCAAGTTGGGTCTGATGCGAGGGCCGAAGGCCCGAGGAAAGGCCGCCGGCAGGCCAAGCTGGGCCGGCCCCCTGTCGAACCGAGTTGCCGGCGCAGCGAAGCGGAGCTGGCAACTCGGTTCGACGGAAGGGCGGGCCCTAGCTTGTTGATCTCCAGAGTCCCTTAATGGGACTCGAACCAAACGTGTGACCCAACCAATGGATTCCTCGCGTTCGGAGGGCAATCCATTGATGGGGCCACACGTTGGGTTCGTTTCCTGTTTAGCGACCGCAGAGCTCAAAATTCGTCTTGAGTTTCGGCCGCCTGCACCGGTCTCCTGGCCCACTTTGCGCCATGCCGTGCACGCCGGCACTCACCGATCACCCTGCGCTGCTGGGCGTTCTGCCGCTCCATACGAACCACGAGTTGTAGATGTGCGCGTCCAGCACGGGGTGCGCCCGGCGCCAGCGGCCGCACGTGTAGCGGTGGAAGTCCTGGCACGGGTCTACGGACTGGTCGATGCCTTGCAGCAGCATTGCGGCAGTGCGGCAAGGTCAGGCACCCTATGCCGGCACATAGTAGGACAGATGACCGCCGAGGCGGCCAAAATTGTACACGCGTTTTGAGCTCCAAAGCGAGGCTGGGCCAGCTTCCAAAGCAGAAAAATTGATCTTATGAGCGATTCTCACGTATCGGGGTAGTTTCGTTTCTTATGGCCCCTGTGCCCAAACGAGGGCAGATATCGACATGGGGTTTGTGGCTGGGATTAGATAGGGTCATTACTTACTAAACCCAAATGTTTCGAATGGTTCGCTTGCGATGGATTCGTTTCCCTAGCTTTCAGAATACCCAAAATGTAACTTCCGTGACTGTCCCAAGATAACATACCCCAATTTTCCGTCCCCCTAATGTAGTGGAATGTTATGAACATTCTTCCAACTGTCGATGCACTGTTAAAAATCCAGCCGTTTGAGAATGGAAAATTGACGCAAAGTAAATTGATATTCCCCACCGTTCACAAACAGCCAATCACTGTTTCCGAACGGAAAAAATAAATCTGGGAACAAAAATATACCGTTTGTAAACGGAAAATGCGTGTTTCACAACGAAACGCTAGAAAAATCCGTTTGGAAACACGAGTTTTGTGTTCACAAACGGAATAACATTATTGGCATAACGCTTTTCCTGTTATTTACTTTAACGGAGGGCAATGTTTCTAAAATTTGCGTAAATCTTTCCATTTGAAAATGGTCGGAACACTTTCGAACTTTATTCACGGATTTCACTGAACAGGTTACAGAAATTGATGGTATGACAATTAAAAATGGTCCTATGGCATCTTGTTGATATAAACACACTCCCAAAACATATCACATATTCCTCGTTTGGCGGCAAAAAGCAAAAGCGTTTTAACTGCTTTGGGCTGAACCGCTCCGTTTGAGAACGGAAATTTCTAACAGTGTGGTCATGCAAAACCTGACATGTCTCGAGCTGATTTCAACGGAAGACTAACACACACGACAGTTTTCAAAGGTTCTTTTGCTGCAGCGAAAAATGTCCACCGTGGGTTCAATTTCATGGCACACATGACGAAAAAGGCCGCTCTCGACTTCTCCTCATGCCAAATTTTAAACATTTCTAGACGTCAGCCATCAAGATGGGGTGCCTGAGAAAGAATTGCATGGGACGCCGAAGTCGAAGATGCTCTGCTCAGTCGCGAGGCGGGCTGCAGCTACAAAAAATGGCGTGTATCAACAATTACATGCAACTCTCGTGGCATCCATTACCTAATGTTGCAGTGGCACTAGGTAAACAAAAATTCGCTAATATGTCGGCGTTGGAGTATCATTTGACCATGAAACGACAAATAAGCCACAGCGAGCCCGAGTCAGCCGTTAAGGTCGAATTTAACGCTTTGTAACTTCCGTGATAACGTAACTTCCGTGATAAAAACACCAGTATTAACGCATGTAAATACCTGAGGGCTGAATTTTTTACGAAGGTAGTACAAGGTCTTGACTATGAATACCATTGCTATAACTCTAGTATCATTCAGGACTCCAGTAACAAGGTAGGTTTACGCCAGACCGTGTCTTGTCGTAACAGGCTTCGCGATGCTCCGCCAGTTACGACAATCCACGCCTGGCGTTACACCTACCTTGGCCTGCGGCGCTTCCCTGCTTGCCTTCGGCAAGCTGTCTCAAGGTTTTTTGAGGCATTGAGTAATGCACCACGTGATGAAGGATTGAAGTAGAATATGTCAGGAACTGTGCACAGGCAGAATTTGGTTTTTTTTTACATGCACAGATAGATGAAAGTGTATTTTAGCTTTCTGCTAATAAAGAGTGTTGTAACGGACGGCACTTAGGTTTTATTTTAAATGTGATGGAGACCTCATTACCTGATGTGTTGTCTTCCTGTCTTTTAAGAAGACAGTCTGGCAGCTAAAAACCTGAGAGGCCTTGTTGGAACACAATAGGTACGCAGACTTTCCAACCGACCCAGGAGGTATCTGCGAGCGGTCGTTGACAGAGGTGTTACAAGTCAATGAGTTATGAATTCCTTGACAATAAAAATACCATAAAAAAGAAATGTTTTACTGTTTTAATGAAGGGATATTGTGTTTCGTTATTTTAATTTGACTATGATTTGCAATCATAGCATTGGTTTTTCACGTATAATTATCTGTAATCAAATAACCATTTGCGCGAGAAAGTAAAAACAGAAAGAGACAATAATACTGTTCTTAAGTGGGGTTTCCCCAGACGTTTGTGCTAAATTCACCGACTTGTAAGAACTCTGACATCCTTTACCGTTTTCTTGGGATCAGTCAAGAAAGCGGATGGCGTTTCACAACGAATTTCAACACAAGAGTTACTTTAAATAAACAAGAATGAAAGAGTAACTTTCAAATGAAGAACTATAAAACGGTTATTCTGGATCAAAATGAATCGGATTTTACTGTTTAGGTTTGAAATTCTTTGTCCTATGCCCACATGGAATCGGAGAGCAGCAGACCAGCGGCGCACCACCTGTGAACCTTAAAAGCAGCAATATTAGTACATAGCAGTAAAATTGCGATAAAAATCAGTAGGAGAAAGGGAAGAAATCTCATCACACCGTATATTGTTAAGCAATCAACTCACAAATCAGCAGAAATTAAATCAAAATTAAGCAAAAAAGAAAATAAAAACCTTTGACAGAGTGATAGATTTTGATACAGGGCACAGATTTAAAATGAAGAAGATTGGGATGATAAATTGTTGAAAAAGGTGCAAGATTAGTTAAACATACTTAAACATAACACACTGGAAACACTTTGATAAGACAGTCAAAAAGTCACACACAACATATTTGAAATTAGGAAAGTTACAGTTACCAATTAAGTGAATCGAGATAACTACTTTCTTCACACTGCCTGAGTTATACAAAAAATATAATAATAATAATAATTAAAAGAGACGCTCGAAAATCACAGATAGAAGTTTTCTTATTAATGTTTATGGTTCAGTCAGAAAGATTATGTTCATATTAAAAAGCGAGACATATGAGCACAGGAGAGAGAGGAAGAACAGAGACGAACATGCTGAGATCTTGACGATACGATGTACACATTCCGATGGCAAACCGTTTACGGCAAAAAATGGTTACATATGATAAACGAGACGCGTAATTCTTTTGACGGCGCGAGAGGTGTAGAGACCGAGACGTGCACCCGAAGGCCTAAACGTCCGGTCAACCTCAATTCGAGCTGAAAAGCAAGACCCTTGATTCCTTTCACTGCGCGAGAGGTGTAGAGACCGAGACGTGCACCCGAAGGCCTAAACGTCCGGTCAACCTCAATTCGGGCTGAAAAGCAAGACCCTTGATTCCTTTCACTGCGCGAGAGGTGTAGAGACCGAGACGTGCACCCGAAGGCCTAAACGTCCGGTCAACCTCAATTCGGGCTGAAAAGCAAGACCCATGATTCCTTTCACTGCGCGAGAGGTGTAGAGACCGAGACGTGCACCCGAAGGCCTAAACGTCCGGTCAACCTCAATTCGGGCTGAAAAGCAAGACACTTGATTCCTTTCACTGCGCGAGAGGTGTAGAGACCGAGACGTGCACCCGAAGGCCTAAACGTCCGGTCAACCTCAAATCGGGCTGTCAAGCAGGAGAAATACTCTTTTTATAAGAGCGGTGAGATTTGTGTGGGCGGCTACCGTGACGAAGCTTTCAGTGTGATCGTATTGTGTGTCGGGCGGCGGTATTTATGAACGGAACCTAATCGGTGACGCTCTGTATGCTCGATGTCAAATGTCAGGTTAGGCGGATCAAGTAATGACTTGCCACCATGCATCGACATAAACTCTCATATCCATGTCAATGCATGCTGTACGCATTGGCCACACGCCTACAAGCGTTGCACTATTGTTTGGACCTCCGCTGACATTTGGCATGGAAAGCAAAACAGAAAAGACATAGGTGTTTGGTCAATCCGAGAGTTGCCTTACAATGCGTGTCCGCCTAGTCCGATGTCCCAATATTGGTGATTGATTACGTGACGCGATGGTTGAATAGGATTAATAATGCCAATCGGCTTTACATTTGGTCACAACAGTGCCAATGATGGGAGAAGGAACACGGTGGACACCTATTGTGAGACCACACGAAAATCTATTGAGCGATGGATTAATGCGACGAGGCCGTATTGACGTAATTCAGACAGAACTAAGCGCTTATTGAGGCTGCATACTCTATACCAAATGTCGGTTCCGACCCATCAGATGGAGCAACTTCAGACGGCGAGCAGACTTGCCACCATGCATCGACATGAACTCTCATTTCAATGCCAATGTATGTTGTAAGTATCCGCCTCACGCCTATAAGCGTTGCACTATCTTATGGACCTTTGCTGGCATTTGGCATGGAAAGCATGACAGCAAAGATATAGGTGTTTGGTCAATCCACGAGTTGCCTTACAATGCGTGTCCGCCTAGTCCGATGTTCCAATATTGGTGATTGTTTACGTGACGCGATGGTTGAATAGGATTGATAATGCCAATCGGCATTACATTTAGTCACAACAGTGCCAATGATGGGAGAAGGAACACGGTGGACACCTATTGTGAGACCAAACGAAAATTTATTGAGCGAAGGATTGCTGCGACGAGGCCGTGTTGACGTAATTCAGACGGAACTAAGCGCTTATTGAGGCTGCATACTCTATGTTAAATGTCAGTTCCGACCCATCAGATGGAGCAACTTCAGACGGCGAGCAGACTTGCCACCATGCATCGACATGAACTCTCATTTCAATGCCAATGTATGTTGTAAGTATCCGCCTCAGGCCTATAAGCGTTGCACTATCTTATGGACCTTTGCTGGCATTTGGCATGGAAAGCATGACAGCAAAGATATAGGTGTTTGGTCAATCCACGAGTTGCCTTACAATGCGTGTCCGCCTAGTCCGATGTCCCAATATTGGTGATTGTTTACGTGACGCGATGGTTGAATAGGATTGATAATGCCAATCGGCATTACATTTAGTCACAACAGTGCCAATGATGGGAGAAGGAACACGGTGGACACCTATTGTGAGACCAAACGAAAATTTATTGAGCGAAGGATTGCTGCGACGAGGCCGTGTTGACGTAATTCAGACGGAACTAAGCGCTTATTGAGGCTGCATACTCTATGTTAAATGTCAGTTCCGACCCATCAGATGGAGCAACTTCAGACGGCGAGCAGACTTGCCACCATGCATCGACATGAACTCTCATATCAATGCCAATGTATGTTGTAAGTATCCGCCTCACGCCTACAAGCGTTGCACTATCTTATGGACCTTAGCTTTCATTTGACATTCAGAGTATAGCAGTATTGTAAGATTGACTGACCGGTGAATGAGCGTTGCTGGACCAGAGCGACCGTGCCTCACTGATGCTGGACGTCCGTGACGCTGTCGTAGTGGTTCCACAGCGGCGCGTCGTCACTTTCTTGAGCAGGAGCCAGGCGGTAGACGATGGCCAGGTCGCGCGCAGCGTGGCCACCAACGGGGGTGAAAAGGATGGGCGGGTATCCAGCTTCAGTGTACATGGTCACGTTGACATGCTCCAGCTCTGCGACGGCCCGCATGGTCTCGCCGCCGCCCCACTCTGCGACCAGCAGCGCCTCCAGGAAGTTGTGGATGCGCTCCGCGTCGTCCACCCTCTCCAGCACCACTTCCTCTTCACCTTCAACACGGCGGTACTGCGGATAGCGATCGCCAAGCCCGTCGATGGTGGTCAGCAATATGTTGGTCCACTCCTCCGCCTGCGGGCCCGCCAGCTGGGCCCTGATGTGCTGCACCACGCGTTGACGGAGCGCGGCCACCTGAGCGGCGAAGGCGCGGCCGCGCGGGAGGGAGCCGTTGAGCTGGTGCAACAGGGAGGAGAACAGGCAGTGTCCGTCACCAGGCATCCGGGCCGCAGTCACGGTGCCGCCGTGCACCTGCACGCCGAGGTCCACTGGTAGAGCTGGAGGGCGGCGGGGAGGCGCCCCACGGGCACCCCTGCCCGCCCTGCCGCGCGGCGCGCCGCGGCCACGCTTGGAGGGGCCGCTGTCCAGAGGCTGCAAGGCTGGTCTGCGGCCGCCGCGACCACGAGCGGGAGGCGGGGGCGGTGGTCGGGGCGAGGGCGAGGGCGTTGTCTGAGGAGGCAGCGCACTGCCTTGATCAATGGCGTCCATGAGGCGCTGGGTGGAGCGGGCCATCCGCTCAATGCGAGCGATGGCGCCGATCTTCGTCTGCACACTGGGCCTCTTCTGCAGGTCGTCCAGCCTGCTGCGCGGGAAGGCGTTCTCAATGAGGAGGCCGCCCCAGTCTCTGCACCTGGACAGCGCCACGTACGCGAGGCCCGCAGAGAACTCCTGGTTGCCGATGTCGGCAACGACGCGGTCGACGCTGAGTCCCTGAGCGGCGTGCACGGTGCAGCCCCATGCCAGGGTCAGGGGAAACTGTTCTCGCGTGCACGTGGTCTGGTCGTCCTTCCAGGACCGCATGATGGTGCCGATGGGGACGGAGCCGTCGGCCGTGAGGGCAGGCCCTGTGTAGCGGTCGAAATGCACCATGATGACAGCCGGAGGCGAGTTAGGAGGCCTGGAGCCCTCGGGGTACACAATTCCGGCCACAGTTCCTGTAGCTCCGTTCACGAGTCCTGCTTGAGTCCAGAGGTTGGCCCTCAACATCACTCGCGACCCTACACTCAAGTGTAAGGTCTGGCTAAGTCCACCGGCGGTCTGGGGGAAGGCCTTCGCCGCGATGTCGTTGTTGTGCCTGGCCGGGATGCGTGCAACGGGGCGCCCAAGGCGCTCCAGCCTGTGCACGTTGTATTGCGACGCGCCCTTGTTTACGGAGAAGATGTGCAGGGCGTCGCGGAAGAGACGCAGCTCGGCCGGTGGCAGGCGGTGGGAGAAGCGCTGCTCGTAGCACTGGAAGGCCCCCTCCGAGCACTTGCCGAGGGCCAGCTCGTCCAGCGCAGCACGGAACGAAGGGTCGGACTGACGCTGCGACTCCCGCAGCACGACGGCGTGCCGGAAGTCCTGGAAGGCCCTGCGCCCATTCAGTTCCATGGCGGTGGAGCCCGTGTTGGAGAAGATGGCCTTCATGCGGACGGGGGGAAGCTGGGCCAGGTCGCCGATGAGGTACACGTAGAGCCCACCGAATGTCTCCCTGCTGCCCGGCTTGCCCTCGGAGCAGCGGCGCTCCATCATGCCCAGTATGGGCAAGCCGATCATGGAGTACTCGTCCACAATGAGGAAGCGCACGGGCTCCATGGTGTCCTGGAACGTCTTGGCACGTTCCCCAATGAGCGGGGCGAATGCGGACAAAGGGACGGGTATCAGCAGCGCACCGTGGATGGTTTGGCCGTCGATGTTGTCGGCGGCTGCCCCCGTCGACGCCACCAGCAGGAAGCTGCCAGGGCCGAAGGCAGCCACGATGCGGGACTTCATGACGGCGATGACGGTGGACTTGCCGCAGCCCGCCTTGCCCTGCAAGATGACTCGCATTGGCGGCGGCGGTCCATCGCCGCCCTGCGCGAAGGCGATCTGGCGGTCCAGGATGTTGATCACGGCCGACTGCTCCCCAGTCAGCTGCACGTCGGGGGCCTCGGCGGTGTCGGCAGCAAACTCATGCTGTCCTTTACTCACTTCCACGGCGTGCAGCAGCCGGCCCACGTCCCCGTACGTTGCGGCGTCCGCAGTCCAGTCGTGCGCCAAGTCCATCTCCCTCCTGCCGATCTCGATGCGCTGCACGTCCTGGTTGGGGTGCTGCCGGGCGATCACCATCCACTCCTCGTCGGGGTCGGCCTCGGGGATGTCCAGCTCCTCCAGCTCGTCGTCCTCGTCGGCGGGCGGCGCGGGCTGGCCGCCGCGTGGCACGATGCCGTGCTCCCTGTAGACCTCCTGCCAGTTGGCGTGCTGGCCGAGCAGAGCGCCCTCGTCGCGCCACGGCACGTGCAGCAGCACTTGCTGGCGGTAGAATCCTTCGTCACGGATCGCGTTGCCCGTGAGTCGCAGACGGGGGAACACGCAGACGACGGCGAACTTCCTTCTTCTGTACCACCTAAAAAAGCAAAACCACATTTAATTTCGCGTGCCCACGTATCACGTTTAGGGGAGGTTGGAGGTCATGGTGAAAATCTTACCCCTTTGAAAATAAATTTCACTGAGAAAAAAAAAAGAAATATTTTCAAAAGAAACTACCCTTTAGACGTGTTGCTCGGTTAAATCGAAAACAACGTTTTGATCAGGATCTTAGTCCTAATGTTAAATAAATATTTCAGATAAAGTTTCTATTTTTAGTTTGATCGTACTTTCTGTAACTACAAGAGAGATTTGCTTAGGCATGCGGTCAAGTTTTGTCATTCGTTAAAAAATACCTTAAAGTGGTTTTCATTATAGTGAACCGAGAACGATGCGAAAGGCGGTAGTATCAAAATATTAACGCTTGGTTTCACTCTAAAAAGCCTACGAAGAATCTGCTTCGTTATTACAAGAAAATGGAGGCGTTGTTATTGTTTCGTATTACGAAGAAATGCTTCGTATTGCGAAGGATTTTGCTTCATAATACGAAGCATTTCTTCTTAGATTTTACTATGCCTTCGTTTTCTTCGTATTACGAAGCGATGCTTTGCAGAATTTTAAGGTGTTGAAGCTTTGGAAAAATGTTAACTTACCTCCGCGTTTGCCTGTTGAACTGGAAGTCCCGGGCGAACTCCCACAGCGTAATATTCTCGAGGTTGGCTGGTCTTCTCGGATACTTGTCCAGGAGAGAGCCCCGCGGAAGTTCTTCTTCAAGGACAAGCTCGCCATCTTGATCCTCGTCTGCATCCTCATTGGGGCTGTTGGGATCGTCGGCTTCAACGTCCTCGGCAACATCTGCGTCTTGAGCGTTTTGGCCGACCGGAACCCAATTGTTGTCAGTGAAGACGATCTTGACGAAGGCTCTGCTGGAGCGGAACAGCTTCTGAGAAGTGGCTAAGTGAAGAATTTCTTGCGAAGAGTAGTCACGCTCGCTGATGGATTGGATGCAGCGACGTTGGATGGCTTTCTTGGCGCTGTCTTCTTCCTGCAGTCCAGACAGAGCGTCTTCGAAAAGCTCCTGCATAGTTTTGGACTTGTTCTCGGGCTTGGCGGTGTACTTGGCCAGGTAGTTGACGCAGCCGTCGTGCGAGGTGACGGGCTTGGCGTCCATGTTGCCCCTCCAGGCCTTGATGACCGCCATGATGAAGCCATTGATAAGGGGGTCATTTCGCCGCCCAATGAACTTCGCCTCTCCCTTCTCGTCGAAGATGATGACGTCCTGGCCGGCCAACTCAAAGGGGAACTTGAAGCGGCACACAACCTGACCGTCCTTGTTCTTCCGCAGGCAGTAGTTGTCAGTGCACTTGTGGCGCTGCACGCGGTTGAGGAGCTCCCCTAAGGCGCGCTCCTGGTCCTCGGCGGGAATGTCGCCAAGGCGGATGCGGCATGGGTGCTCCACGGCAGGTGGAAGCCCCAGGCCGTAGTTGAAGGAGCACACGATGTTCCCGAAGTACTCTACCGCGGCGGCGAGTTCCTCGGGGGTCATCTCCTTGACGCGCGTCATGTCCGGAGCACCACGAAGCCAAAGGAGGCAGTGAACGTGCGGACTTCCTCGAAACTGCCACTCATAGCGGAACCAAATGTCGGTAAGTGGGTACATCATCCTGAAGATCTTGATGAGGAACAGCTCCGCCCTCTTCATGAAGAACATGCTGGGCACGAATGGCCGATTCGCGATGAAGTTTCGTCGGTGTTCTTCAGTTAGCTCTTCGAGTGTGACGCGTTCTTCGGCAGAGAGCCCCTCGCATGCCAGGAAGAGGCGGAACAGGTCCGGCCAGTGGAAGTCGGCGGCGCTCAAAGTCAGAAACAGCGTGGGCAGGCCGATCTGGTCAATCATGTCCAGCAGTTCACTGAGACGAGCACCCCAGTACTGCCGCGTGGCTGGCAGCTTGGTGCCGTAAAACATGATGTTCTTGGCGAGCACGGCGCACTCCCGCACCATTTCGCGCAGCTGGCGCACGGTCTTCCCCTGCAGGTGCTCGTTGCGGCGGACGTACAGGTTGCCCGCACGAAGAGCGTCGTGGCGCATGACGGTGTTGAACGCGAAGAAGCGGAACCGGGCGTCGTCTGCGAATCGGCCGCTGCGGTGCTGCAGCAGGTAGGAGAAGTACTGCCGCGATGAAATGCCGTGCGACCGGGCCTCGAAGAGGTCCGCCCTGCCGTACGGGAAGAGCTTGGGGAAGGCCATGACGACGTACCCTGCAGAAGCCTCGCTGATTGGGTCAGTGCCGCGAGAAGGGTAGTTGAGTACGGACAGTACTTGATCTTCTTGACGGTGCGGCTGGAGCATCGGCACTCCAGATACGGCGATGTCGTCCACGTCGGCGCGGTCCTCGCTGGATTCATTTTGCGGTTGGGTTTCCGGGTCGTCGGGATCCTCGTCCTGCACGGCGTAGCCCTGCACGACCTGGTAGGCGTCGCCGTCTTCCGGGAGCAGGGCCAGGTTGCCCTCGCTGATCTCGACGTTGGCGTAGTACGGGTTGTTGTCGCGCAGCCACAGCAGAGCCTGCCGCACGACGCCGGCCCGCACCCGGAAGTCCACGTGGCCGTCGGCTCTCTGCTGGCGCACGGCGATGATGGAGGACAGGTCCTGGATGCGGTAAGGAAGTGCGCGCGCCAACTCGTTCACTTCCTGGGGGAAATTGATGACGTTGCCGCGATATCCAAACTGGTGGCCGCGAATCTTATACACGGACACGACGGGGTGGATTCGCGCAATGAGTTGGGCCTCCACGAAGGAGAGCCGCTCGAGTTCTGGAGGTACCACACCTGGGTCCATGAAGTTCTGCGAGAACTTTGCGCAGGTTCGCCTGGGGCAAGGCTTGTGCACGAATTCCATTCTTCTCACGTTGCAGCTCTCGCAGTAATCCCAGTGCAGGTCCTGCATGGCGTGCTCGAAGACTTGCCAAGGCGGCAGTGCCTCCGGTCGAGCGCCACGCACCCGTGGTTCAGCGGGAGCAGAGGTGTTGTCGACGAGGCGCGAACGAAGATGACGGACGTTGTCGCGGAGGAGCCGCGCCTCACGTTGTTCAGCTGATTCTTTGGAACGAGCAGCACGGTGTCTGTTAACGTCAGAACGAAGGCGACCCTGTCTGTCTGCTTCTTCTTCTGCAGCCCTTCGGGCTGCTTCTCGTGCAGCTGCAGCGGCGCGGCGAGCCTGCCTCTCTGATTCGTCCTCGTCAGCTCTTCGGGCTGCTTCTCGTGCAGCTGCAGCGGCGCGGCGAGCCTGCCTCTCTGATTCGTCCTCGTCAGCTCTTCGGGCTGCTTCTCGTGCAGCTGCAGCGGCGCGGCGAGCCTGCCTCTCTGATTCGTCCTCGTCTGCTCTTCGGGCTGCTTCTCGTGCTGCATCGGCAGCGCGGCGAGCCTGCTTTTCTGATTCGTCCTCGTCAGCTTTTCGGGCTGCTTCTCGTGCAGCTGCAGCGGCGCGGCGAGCCTGCCTCTCTGATTCGTCCTCGTCTGCTCTTCGGGCTGCTTCTCGTGCAGCTGCAGCGGCGCGGCGAGCCTGCCTCTCTGATTCGTCCTCGTCTGCTCTTCGGGCTGCTTCTCGTGCAGCTGCAGCGGCGCGGCGAGCCTGCTTCTCTGATTCGTCCTCGTCTGCTCTTCGGGCTGCTTCTCGTGCAGCTGCAGCGGCGCGGCGAGCCTGCCTCTCTGATTCGTCCTCGTCTGCTCTTCGGGCTGCTTCTCGTGCAGCTGCAGCGGCATGGCGAGCCTGCCTCTCTGATTCGTCTTCGTCTGCTCTTCGGGCTGCTTCTCTTGCAGCTGCAGCAGCGCATCGATCGTGTCGCTCTGATTCTTCCTCTGCTGATCTCCTGGCTGCCTGTCGTGCTGCATCGGCAGCGCGGCGAGCATCCCTCTCTTCTTGTCGCTCGTTTGCTCGTCGCTTTGCTTCTCTGGCGGCGTTGGCAAGGCGACGAGCCTTCCCTTCGTCTTCGGTCTCAGCAGCCCTGGCAGTTGATTTCCGTGCTGCGTTCTGGGCGCGGCGCGAAGCGTCACTCAACCTTCCCTTTCGTGGCATCGTGAGGGGAAGAATTTACCTATAACACAAAAGTAACACTGAATATATTATTGATGCTGGTGCAATTGTCATCACTGAAATTCAAAGGATGAGACAGGTCACAGATTATTGGCAATACAAAAGGTCTTACCAATAAAAAAGGTCAAACAAATGTATTCTTGGTTCCTCGGCGCCTTGGAATCGCCTAAATTCAGTCGACAACATACAGCGCTGCCGCACGGACGGTAAACGAACTACTGTAATGGCGGGAGATTTTGAACTTGTGGAATATCAAGAAAGGTTCAGAAAGTGGGATATGCTCCGCATGACCGAAATTTCGACGTAGATGCTTCCCAAGATACAACATTGTGGCCTAAAGTTGATTCCAGGCACATGATTGACTACTTTGTGGTGTTCCCAAGAGCTTGTGTTGGGGTGGTCCAACTTAGGCTTTGTCGACATCTTTTATTTTAGACATGATGTTTTTCCTTGAACTATTGATTGACTTTTATTATGTTATGTGATTACTGATCATGTTAACCCAATGTTTTATTATAACTTCGATGTTATTTCTTCTTGAAGATTTTAATGAAAAAATTGTTTCTGCAGCTTTTTTCTTTGAAAGCCTTCTGTGCGAAAATGAAGTGATAATTTAAATTCCTCACCTTAATTAAAAATTGTATTTATCTAATCTTAATATATACTTACAAATTGTGCACTTGCTTGCCCTTGAGAAAAAATGATGGCTCTAGTGTAGTATGTAATCGATACCTTTCTAAACTGTGGTAAAGGCAAGCTGAAGAACAATTTGTTAGTATACATTAAGATTTAATAAATACAATTTTTAAATTAAGATGAGGACCATTAATTTTTCTCTTCATATCAGCACAGACGGCTTTCAAACAAAAAAAAGCTGCGGAAATAATTTTTTCAATCAATTGTTCTAGAAGAAATAACATTGAAGTTGTAATAAAATATTAGGTTAACATGATCAGTGATCACATAACATAATAAAAGTCAATCAATAGTTCAAGAAAAAACATATCTAAAAATAAAAGATGTCGAGAAAGCTTTAGTTGGACCACCCCAACACGAGCTCTCGGGAACACCACAAAGTAGTCAATCATGTGCCAGGAATCAACTTTAGGCCACAATATCTATCTTGGGAAGCATCTACGTCGAAATTTGGGTCATGCGAATCAAAATCCATTTTCTGAACCTCTTTTTATATTCCACAAGTTCAAAATCTCCCGCCATTACGGTAGTGTGTTTACATCCCGTGCGGTGGCACGACGGGCCGCCGATGTTAGCAGCAGGCCAGTGGAACCAAGAATTATCAAAAGAGAGCGAAAATCCAATGTGTCACTGAATAAAGATTAGACATCAGCGAGATTGGTCCTACATAAACAGGAAAAAATATCGTGCTCACACTAAATTACTATGTAGGTTTTTGTGCATACGTAACGTACGAAATTAAACATGCACTATTGCGCACAATATTGTGCGCAATAACGCAAGATTTTCTACATACCCGCGCACTAAATCGTGCTTTGTCACGCACGAATTCGTGCGTTACAAAGTGCATGTTTAATTTCGTGCGCGGGCGCGCATAAAAACCTACATAGTAATTTAGTGTGCTTTAATAGTGATACCATTTTTCAGCGATACATTTTATAATCGCCCTTTTTCGATGAGACTGTATGAACAGAACGGATAGAGGTCACACAATTGAAACCATGAATTTTCATGAATTGTGATGAACACATGAGTTGCATGTTAGCAACGTTAGAGCGAGACCTGAAAGTATTTGAATCACACATGTTTTTCGTTGTTTTTTTTCAGTACTTGGTTCAGATAGGTAAACTTTTGAGCGTTGTTGCTTACAAATTTTTTGACTGCTTCAGCGACATCGACTCGTTTTATGATGAGGAGCGAGTGGACCAAGATGCAAGATGAATGGGACGAACACACAACGTAACAAAGACACAAGAAGTTGATATCGGCTATTAGATGTAAAGCTTTAAGTTTTAGAATGGACCATCTAGTTGCGTGGCCGAATGAGGAACAAGAGGAATCACAAAAGTGTATCTTTTTGCACTTTAACTTCAAGTATTGAAATCCCCTTTCTTGGTAGAAGTTCATAAAAATATTTTGTAGTACATACAACATATTTAAGTGAACATGTGCTCTTTAAATGCCGTAAATGGAGTGTTTTGTGATTTCTTATTCTTCTTTAAGCCACGACTAGAATGGTCTATTTACGAGCATGTTTAGGAGCGTGTGTCCAAAGCTAGAAATGTACAATCTTAGATCAAGTAGTAGAGACAGTGTACGATGATGCAACTTTTTTCAGTTCAGAACATTCTCGTACGTTGGCAGCATCAACTTAGCTTAGAGGTCCAATTAAGGCACCTTTACGCAACATTTTAACCATTTCGGTCTACGGAAAGAGTTATAATGATCTGAATAATTTGAGACCTTATTTCCAACGCCCGTGTAGTTCCATCCTTGAAGCGTGGACGTGGTCCACACTAGTGCTAAAAGTGGCTCAAAACGTTCTGCTTTGGTAAGATCTACGAAGAGGCAGTGTCACTGACCGACAGGGACGCCATTGGTCGAGTTTTGACCCCCCCCCGGATCTAACTAACTACTAACAGTCAGTCACAAGTTTGCAGTGTGGCTTGAGATTCCCACGTTACGGTAAAGTCGTTGCACACGCTAAAAGTCTTACAGTGACATTTCAGCTATGTTACGAAGGAAATGGAGCAAACATAATACGAAGGTGTCTCTCTCCATAATGCGAATCTTTTTAGGATTTTCACTGTAACATACAAAGAGAAACCTTCATAATACGAAGGAAAATCACGTTCGTATTATAAAGGAGGAAAATGGCACCTTCATAATACAAACGTACTTTTTCTTTGTATGTTACAGTGAAAATCCTTAAAAGAATCGTATTATGGAGAGAAACACCTTCGTATTATGTTTGCTCCATTTCCTTCGTAACATAGCTGAAATGTCACTGTAAGATTTTAACCGTGTAATGGTGACGTTTCGGAGAGTCAGTCCTATGACGACGTTTCGAAGAGTCGGTCCTTCACAATGAGTAGTAAGGGAGTGATAACCGTGTTTTGAAGTTGTTACGAATATGAGAACTGCCTGTTACGCCTACAGAATTTCTTAGTAACTATTTGTTAAATATGACAACTATGACATACGCAGAGAAAGTGTGTAAAAACTGAATGTTACGCCAACAGCATGCAGTCTGTTGCTTGTCTCATCATTGTTACGAGAACTTCTTACCTTGTCGGGTGGCTGGAAATGATGTCCAAGGAGTCTGATGCTGTTTGGTGCAATTCACTTTGGGCCTTAGGAAGCGGGCTGATGAGGCGTTCACAGTACCACGTTTCAATATTCTTCTAATACTCGCGACTAAAAGTAGGCAGACACGTCTTCACTCAAGCACAGTCTCCGGCGCACTGGAACAAGCGTGGCACTGGCGCGGCACTCCCGCCGTGCGCTCCCCCCACCCTAGCACCCGCGCGCGCTCTCCCCCACCATGCACCTCAGTCGGGCCGTGTAACAGGAAATCAGACGACATGTGCGGCTTCACCCAAAGTACCATATTCTTTTTTTCTGGCACCCGTCCCGTCGTACATATTCAAAGGAAAGGGGGGTTTCGTTCGTATTTTCCCCTTTCCGGATCTGGAACCTGAGTCTACATTCTACTCGAAGGTCGCGTTTTCGTCATTAGCACCCTACGAAGTAAGTATCGTGCGTACTTCGGCAGAAAGTCAATAATGGTAATATTACTGCCCCCCTCCCAGCGGCATTTGACCTTCGGTAAAGGAACTAAATGTTGCTTTAGAATAGGATAATTTCGTAGATCCTGAACCGGAAGCCATCACGCTTCATATTGGTCCGAATAAAGCCTTTCTAGGGATCACTCGATGTACGGAATAAAGCTGTACTCATAATGCTAGCCCTGTAAATTAGTATCAACTGACCAAAATGTTACATTGTAGCCGGTATGGTTAACTATCGTCCCTTTCTCTGGTCAAGTTTTGGTTTACTTCCATTAACATGGTGTTTGTTTGCTTCCGATTTAAGATTTACGAAGGTTAGGTTAGGTTAGTTATTACCCCGAAATTGTCCCATTTTACCCCGGCTTACGGTACTTGTGTGTACACGGTAAAGAGAGTGTACTGAGTACACTGTTGAGTTTGCAGAGAAGGGGAATCTGCCGTACCTATTTTAACGAGATATCACTATTACCCAGATTTGGGTGAGGAAACGGGTTTTACCCAAATGTGGGTGATAAGGTTCACCTAACCTACGATTTAAGTTCTGGTTTTGATTCATTCTCAGTGTGCAGCGTGTAACGTGTGTGCAGTAGTTGTTTCAATACTTCTGTCGCTGTTAGCTTCAGTTCTAAACAGGATTCTACGAGATCCTCTTTGCTTTTGTATTTGTTTGTTTCAAATTAAATTGTAAAGCAGTACCTTTTCAACAGGTGCACTTGCCGCAGCATTGCGGAGGTCGACTTGCGTGCTCTACAATACTTGGAAGCCCCGTAGTTTGCTAGGACCTTCGCCTACTTTGGTGCAAAACTTGGCAACCCAATACATTCCATCACTGTCCTGTGGTGACGCTTGTGCGCGTTGCCTGTATTCGCAATCTACTTGGAAGCTGAGAGAGTAGAGCGTTTCAGTGCTAATGCATTATCGATCGCCTCGTTGATCACTAATACGTCAAGCATGGTAGTGAGGTACCTTTATGGCGACGCTCTCTGCGCGCCTCCCAGCCACGCCTTGCTGTACTGCGTTGGCCGGGATCTTCTCATACGTGACGGGTTCGCCGACGTCCTCACTCGGCGCTATGGTGGACTGAACGAGCTACGTGAGCAGCAGCTCGTTATCGGGGACGTGGGCATCCTCCAGAAGAATGACCTACGTGATCGCACTATCCTTGCCCTAGTGACGAAGAGGAGGAGCTGTGAGCGGTCTTCGGAGGCCGACTTTTCCCGCACTCTGGACGCAGTTCCCATCACATGTGCACGCCTTGGTGTCACGGAGCTGTCAGGACCGCTTCTGGGAAGTGGAGTTGATGGTCTTTCTGTGCCTTTCGTGCAGAGGGAGATGCGGCGCGTCTTTGATCATTTGCCTATCTCAGTGACGTTGTGGTCGCAACCCCGTTCACTTTGTTGTTCCACAGTGCTCGCAGGTGATAGCAATTTTCTGCGAGTGCTGGGAGCGCGCGGTGAAATAGGGTGCGTCCGCAGCGGAGCCAGGATGACGTGGGTGATTAAAAAGCTGCGCAACCGTCCCCCGGCAGGCCGTGTTGACATTATGATCGGCACAAATGACGTCCTTGATGCATCCAAATACGGCCTGTCGGGGAATGTTGCGAAGCGGCACGCACGCCTCCAGCTGATGAAATTGCGGAAAGTGGCCCGCCGGCTTCACGGACCAGTAAGGTTTCTGACCATTCCGCCCCTGCCTCATCTTCAAGCAAATGCCGCCATGACCCCTGCGCGGTTCAATGATTTGCTGCGGGAGTTCATGGGGCCTTTCTTCGAATTAGTGGACGCGCACTCAGCACTGACAGCAACCCACCGTGCTATAGGGAGGGACGGCGTGCACGTTACTCCTCTAGGAGTACAGGTTCTCAAGAGTCTCCTTTAAGACACTGTGGTTTTAAGACCTTTTTCGTTGACACTATTTTAAAGAGGCCAATGTCAAATAACCTTTTTTTCTAAAGACGTCCTCATAGACGTCGGACGTGGGTTAGCGAGTAGTAATATTGAGGCTGTACTAGCTCAAGTATTTTGTTTTTACTCATGTATCGTTCACTGATTCATTTGCCATAAAGTGAAATATTACATATGGTTTGCTGGGTACGCTATACGTGGGATCTGATTTTATATACATGGAGACTATGTCCAGCTTTGGTTGGTAACATCACTTATGTGTCACTAGGAAATAAAAATATTAAATGAATAAAATCTTGTCTTTTTAACACTGCCAATCCAAGTTAAGACAGTCTTACTCTATTTTGTGCGAATCACGTTGTCTCACGCTTACAAGTGTGAGCCACGTTTGTGCCACGCTTGCAAGTGTGAGACATCATTTGTTTCACACCTAGAAGTGTGAGACACGGTTTGTCCCACAATTGCTGCCTATGGTTCCCTGTCGTTTAATGCCACAGGACCCACGCTCGTAAGTCTGAGACAAACCGGGTCTCACGCTTGCAACTGTGAGACATACCGTGTTAACATTCAACTAAAATTTTTCAACCAAGTTTTAATCCTTTTCCATGTTTTCAAAGGCGGTAGCTCACATGTGTCGTTAAGGCTGCTGGTTCCACGGCGCCCAACGCTGAAGTCCGTTTCGTTATAAGTCCGAGACTTAGAGAGATAAGGGACCACGAGGCCCCCGTCCAGGCGTGGTGATTTTTCGAGACGAAAGGATCTCTGACCACTTATCTACTTGGTGTCCGGGACTTCTGACTTCGAGGTCGGGTTGCAAGGCTGTCGGTCTATCTTAAACCAAGTTTGGTCAAGTTTCGGTGAACGTTTTGCCCAGAATGGCGTCGAAAAGCTGCATCTTTAGACTTTTTCTGCTGATTGGATAATGTTTATTGCCATCCTAGACAAATTGATGGACCAAACTTGGTTTCCGCACAGGCGGGGGCCTTTTAAACCCGACACTGAATTCGAAAGTACGAGACACCGATTACATTCGTGGTGAGAGCTCCTTTGGCCTTAACGACACAAGTGAGCTACCGCCTTTGAAAACATGGAAAAGGATTAAAACTTGGTTGAAAAATTTTAGTTGAATGTAAACACGGTATGTCTCACAGTTGCAAGCGTGAGACCCGGTTTGTCTCAGACTTACGAGCGTGGGTCCTGTGGCATTAAACGACAGGGAACCATAGGCCATGCCATAGGCAGCAATTGTGGGACAAACCGTGTCTCACACTTCTAGGTGTGAAACAAATGATGTCTCACACTTGCAAGCTCAGCCAACCAGCTAGGGCGCGCCCTTCCGTCGAACCGAGTAGGCAGCTCCGCTTCGCTGCGCCGGCATTTCAGTTCGACACACTGTTATCCAAGTTGCGATACTTTCAACACAAAAACGTGCGATGCTAGCCAAAATGTGATTCCCTCGTATCATCGCTCTCCAGATGCGATGACTTTTGTATCACAAAAATTTGCAATGATCATCGCACATTTCTGCAATGATAAAAGGAATTATTGCACAAAAATGAGATAATGGCAACATAAAATCTGCAATCATTTAAGTTTTTTGCAATGATCATAACAAAATTATGCGATACAGCAGATCATCGCACCTTTTTGCAATGATCATCACAGAAAGGAGCGATGAAATTTGTATTGCACTGAAAGTGCGGTCTGCATCGCAAGTGGAATAACAGTGCAGGGGCCGATACCAGCTTGGCCAGCCGGCGGATTCTTCTCGGGCCTTCTTCGGCCCTCGCACCAGACCTGGCTCGGCCCCATCGGAGGCCGTCTCTCGGGCCCTCGGTCCTCGCACCTCATACCCCGTGGAGGTAAAGCGCAAACTTATTGATGTAACATCAGGACTGAGGCCCGCTCTTGTGTTCGCACTGTGCCAAAGTTAATGTGCAAAACATGGCCACAAATTTTCACAATACATGAAGGCGGGCTCACAGACCCCCCTTCCGACCCCTCTTTGTAAAGGTCTTGCCGAGACCTTTTGAAACCTGCAATAAATTTTTTTAGTCGGTCGATCCCCTTTTTTCAAGATCCTGATTCGGCCAACTGATGAAGTCGGGCTCCTAGACCCCCCTTCCGACCCCTCTTTGAAAAGGTCTTGCCGAGACCTATCGAAATTTGCAATAAAATTTTTTAGTCGGTCGATCCCCTTTTTTCAAGATCCTGATTCGGCCAACTGATGAAGTCGGGCTCCTAGACCCCCCTTCCGACCCCTCTTTGAAAAGGTCTTGCCGAGACCTATCGAAATCTGCAATAAAATTTTTTAGTCGGTCGATCCCCTTTTTTCAAGATCCTGATTCGGCCAACTGATGAAGTCGGGCTCCTAGACCCCCCTTCCGACCCCTCTTTGAAAAGGTCTTGCCGAGACCTATCGAAATCTGCAATAAAATTTTTTAGTCGGTCGATCCCCTTTTTTCAAGATCCTGATTCGGCCAACTGATGAAGTCGGGCTCCTAGACCCCCCTTCCGACCCCCCTTTGAAAAGGTCTTGCCGAGATCTATCGAAATCTGCAATAAAAATTTTTAGTCGGTCGACCCCCTTTTTTCAAGATAAAGGGTCGAAGTTGATTATGTTAGTTAATTCGGGCCGAGGTAGCCAATTTGCAGTTAAAATTTTGGTCAGGGGTCGTAATTGATTTCAGTTTCGTCATCAGCAACTTCAAAAACTTAAGAAACCATGTAAAAATGTCTCTAAAATATTAAGTCACTAAAAAGTTGCACTTTTTCTGCCGTTTTTTTAGTGTTTTTTCGTTAGTACGACTGAATGAAATGAGATAGAAAGCTGAATTTTTGCGTGGGGTGAGCTAAGGACATACCTAATAACCCTGCAAAATCTCAGACAGATCGGCCAAGCCGTTCAGGAGGAGTAGTGCTGACACACAGACACACACACACACGCACGCACGCACGCACGCACGCACGGACAGACAAAACTTTCCAGCCCCAGTGGAGTAACTGGCTTCGCTAATCGCTCAGCCAATTACGAGAACTAAATTCGATGTTTCTTACTGTCGGCAAATCAGGAACGTCAAAACTACCCCGGAACGTGAGAATCGCTCAGCAGCATGGTGGCTGTGCGGCAAGCGGAAACAGAAAGGGTTCGTAGAGCGGGTTGCCTAACCCATAGTTCGCCTTTTTAGCGGGCCAGGCAACCTATACCGGCACATAGTGGGACAGATGACCGCCGAGGCGGCCAAAGTTGTACACGCGTTTTGAGCTCCAGAGCGAGGCTGGGCCAGCGCGGTCTCTATCAACGTCGGCACTAGCACAGTAAATGATGAACAGCTCCCGCGAGGCTGGGCCAGCTTCCAAAGCAGAAAAATTGATCTTGTATTTCTATCTTTGCTTTTATCTTGTCAAACGGCGTTATTAGACGTTAGTAGAGGCTGCGGGGTCTCTATCAACGTCGTCATTAACACAGTAAATGATGTACAGCTTCAGCGAGGCTGGGCCAGCTTCCAAAGCAGAAAAATCGATCTTATATTTCTATCCTTGCTTTTTAGCAGATGATACCTTTACACTTTAAAGTAAACGTAGACATTAAGACACACATTAAGGTGTCAGCTAGCTTTTACTCTCAAGTCTAGAAACCAAGCGCATATCCTGATAAACATATTGTGTGAGGCGAGATGGTGGCTGCCTGCCTGGCTCGCTCGTCGGGCCGCAGCCTGCGCCGTAAACATTCCCCGCTGCTCCCCGTTCCCCGCGCGGCCCCCTCCCCCCCCTCCCAAAACCCCGCGTGCGCCCGGCGGCTGCGGCGGCGGCGCTGCAGCCCCGGCTCGGGCTCGGCCCGCCCTCGACTCCTCTGCTCGACTCGTACCGACTACCGGCCTGCCCAGCCTAGCCCAGCTTCGCCGCTCGGCCTAAGGACTCGGCTCGGCTCTGCCCGGCTCGCCTAGGAAAGGACGCGCACGGCTTACTCGACTCGTACCGATGCAGCACGGCAGCGGGGAGAGGGAAGAGGGGGGGACAGGGGTTTCTCCGCGCACAGTTTTTCGCCGGCCGGCCTGCAGAGGACCAGCAGCGCGTTTTACGTGGTTACTTTACATTTACTGTATAGCTGTGAAAATCTCTTATCAATGCACATAATATTCTGACCAAAAAATTAATGATGAATTCTTTTAGATAATTAATTTTGATGTTACTTTACTTTTACTGTATAGCTATGAAAATCTCTTATCAATGTACATAATATTGTGACCAGAAAATAAATAAACATACATTAAAATAAACATTCCTCTCATTAGTATCATCTGCTTTCACGTTAGCGTTAGCGTTAGCGTTTTTTTCTTGATTAATAGCGTTAGTACACGTTAGTAGAGGCTGCGCGGTCTCTATCAACGTCGTCACTAGCACAGTAAATGATGTACAGCTCCAGCGAGGGTCTGCAGTGGCAGCGCACTCCAAGAGGCTGGCGGTCGCGTCGCCGTCGGCGTGGTGCCAGAACGAGGACTGCCGATTCTCGTACCGGGTAACCGACGCATCGACACCTGCAGCCACCACGGCAGATGATGGAAACAGCGCATTGCTGTGGCTTTGAAGCACACTGGGGAGGGCAGTAAAAAATAGTAAATGTTGGGTCGGTCCTAGAAGGACAATTTCGTGATTTTTCTTTACTAGAAATCATCAATTTTTTTTTAAAAATTTTCAATAAAAATTTTCAGACTTTTTGAAATTGTTTAAAATTGAATTTTTGGTGTACATGCTTTCGGCCAGTTATTTCCCCCTCGGTCGAGCCTCTGTTTCTCTTTCGCTCCTGCGGCGTCCCGCTGGGGTGGTGTGAGAGAGACAGAGCGACGGAGTATGCAGGCAGCGTCCTGCAGCAGCCAGGATCCCTTCGGCAGGACCCCGGCATGCGTTCCGCGCACCGTATAGGAAAACTCCCTGCCATCGTTGTCAGACGTCAGACACGCGAGCTGAACCACTCGCGCCCCGGATTCTTTCTTCCTATTGCCCGCGACGCCTCGCAAAAAACTGCAGTGTGCCGGTGGCCCTTTCCGCAAAAAGTCAACAAGGAGAGGAGGCGGAGCGGTGGAGGAAGACCGAGCCAGACGGTCACCTGAGATACCTTCGTCGGGCAAACAGCACGACACATGCTGGCGTCGAGGCGCAGCCAACACGCAGCGCAGCGCCGCCATTGAAACCAACTCGCGGCGGCTCCAAATTAACTGCCAAATTAACTGGCAACACTCGCAAAATAGAACTCGGACCGAACGTGTGACCCCACCAATGATTGATCTCGTGATAAGGAACCCAAGAACGCCACACTGCAGTGGGAGGACAGCCCGATCGCTATCACGCTGGACCAGGGCGTGCTGGTGGGTGAGGTGGACCGCGCCGATGTAGGCTAAGTTTCAATTTCTACTCGGTGCGCATGGCGCCGTGTCACTTCGCAGCTCGTCCTGCCGTAAGTCTTGCCGTCGCGCCTTCCTGAAAGCCAGAGGCCAGAACTGGACCACGCGAGTGTCAAGTGACGTGACTGGCATTACACCGTGTCCAGCGATTAGCCTGCCGTCTCTCTCACTTCCGCCCGGACCGGGCCCGCCGCCGGGGCCTCCTGCAGCGACAGGGATGCACCTGAACGGCGAGACGGAGCCCGGTGCGGACGGACGGATGGACAGCGAGTGCCCGCCCCGCCTGCAACGTGTGAGGCAAGCTTGAAACGCATACACACACACTCACACACTAACACACGAGCACCCCACGAGCTCCCGAAATATTTCAGTACAAACTCTGAGTCCCCTCCCCTCCTTTCCCGAAGACTGCTTGATCTCAGGGCAAGATGTCAGGGCAAGTGCGCTGCTTGTCGTGCCTTTATTGATGTTTGACATGTGTACATTTTGTAACGTTGTTCTAGTTCCAATAACCCTATTTCAAACTAAGAGAATGTGTTCCTTTTCATTCCCTGTCTATTTACATATTTAAACGTAGCGACATTTCTTTACGGTGAAAAATTAGAATATTTGTCTTACTATCACTAACACTGGAGCCAGCGCGCGGCGCCTGGGCCACGCGGTCGACGCCGGCCGTCTACCAGATGATGCACTTGGTGTCGGGGTGGGCTGGCCGCGGGGCAGTGCCACGTCTCCGCGAAGGCCGGGAAGTTGGAGAGCGTGCCGATGACCCTAAAGCGCGCGGGGCTGTGCGAGTCCCGAAGCTGCAGCACGTCGAACTGCACGTCCGAGTTGTGGCACCACACCTGCAACAAGGAGGGGTTCGTGAGGGCGCCGGGGACCGCAGGGGACCGCGGCCGCCGTCTCGGCCTACTCACGTTGGCGAAGGACAGGAAGAGCTGGTCGTGGGTGTTCTTGTTGACCCCCGGCAGCGCGGTCTCCGCGCCGTGGCGCTGCGTGTATCTCAAGCACCCCAAAAACGACTCCCGGATGTCGCCGTTGTCCGCGATGTTCTCGGCCAGCGTGAAGGAGCCGTTCACCTGCGGCACGGCACGGCCTCCTTGTAGTGGAGCGACAAACCACAGCCGCCACACAGTGGGTCCGAGGACCGTTCAGGCGGCCAAAATTCTAGACGCGTTTTGGGCTGCAGCGTCACTAAATGGGACTCGTGTCCCACTGTGCGCCACTCCCTCACGCAGGCTTACCCGCTGCGTCGACGTCACGTTGTAATTGTCGTACTGCCGCACGAAGCACTGCGCGCGGTCGTTGTACTCCTTGGTGACTTCCGGCCGCCACCACGTGTTGCGAAGGCCCTTCTTGTCGTACTCCTTGCCTGCCAACAGGAAGCGAACGCTGTTCTTTGTATCTCGTGACGAGTCGTCAATGGACAATGGCTTCTCCCGTGTCTATTTGCCGAGCCCTCACCATCGATGGCGAAGCCATGCGTCAACTCATGGCCGAGGATGGCTCCGATAGCGCCGTAGTTCAACGCCCAGCAAGGAGAAGCCAACCGTTTTTTGTTTTTTTTCGTTAGACAAAGGAATGCCGCAACTGACAGAAGCGGTTGTTTTGGGGTACTTGACGTGCCGACCATGTCGCAGTCAAGGTGTCACCCCGATACTCACTCCAGGCCGAGATAGTAAAATGGCACCTGTAGAATCCCAGCAGGGATAGCTACGCAGAAAGCACGCACCACCGCCTCAAACAAGCGCCCGCCATTCAAACAGAAAAAAGCACTGCACCGGCTGAGAGTCGAACCCGCGTCCCGCTCACTCACCGATCGAGTTGATGGCCCTGCTGTAGAAGGCGTTGACCTCGATGGGGTCCGAGGCCCACACTGTTAGAAATTTCCGTTCTCAAACGGAGCGGTTCAGCCCAAAGCAGTTAAAACGCTTTTGCTTTTTGCCGCCAAACGAGGAATATGTGATATGTTTTGGGAGTGTGTTTATATCAACAAGATGCCATACGACCATTTTTAATTGTCATACCATCAATTTCTGTAACCTGTTCAGTGAAATCCGTGAATAAAGTTCGAAAGTGTTCCGACCATTTCGCCGTGTCCTAATGAGGAAGACGTACGCGCGCGGTACTGATCCGTAGCGATGTATGTCGGTGAGTCTGTGACCAAGGGACGTATCTACCGCACCACTCTGGGAAAGGGGGCTTCGCCGCCGGACCCCTCTTCAACTAACGTAACTCCGCGTCGCTCTTCGAAGAGACGTAAGCGCGCGCTGCCGATTCTAAAGGCCGTAGAGTCATGAGGCGCCCCATAGCTCTACGGCCTTTAGAATCGGCAGCGCGCGCTTACGTCTCTTCGAAGAGCGACGCGGAGTTACGTTAGTTGAAGAGGGGTCCGGCGGCGAAGCCCCCTTTCCCAGAGTGGTGCGGTAGATACGTCCCTTGGTCACAGACTCACCGACATACATCGCTACGGATCAGTACCGCGCGCGTACGTCTTCCTCATTAGGACACGGCGATTTTCAAATGGAAAGATTTACGCAAATTTTAGAAACATAGCCCTCCGTTAAAGTAAATAACAGGAAAAGCGTTATGCCAATAATGTTTTTCCGTTTGTGAACACAAAACTCGTGTTTCCAAACGGATTTTTCTAGCGCTTCGTTGTGAAACACGCATTTTCCGTTTACAAACGGTATATTTTTGTTCCCAGATTTATTTTTTCCGTTCGGAAACAGTGATTGGCTGTTTGTGAACGGTGGGGAATATCAATTTACTTTGCGTCAATTTTCCATTCTCAAACGGCTGGATTTTTAACAGTGCAGCGGTCCTTAGCCTTGGCCTCCCCCTTTTTTTTTTTTTTTTTTTTTTTTTTTTTGCAGATGATACCTTTACACTTTAAAGTAAACGTAGACATTAAGACACACATTAAGGTGTCAGCTAGCTTTTACTCTCAAGTCTAGAAACCAAGCGCATATCCTGATAAACATATTGTGTGAGGCGAGATGGTGGCTGGCTCGCTCGTCGTCGGCCCGCAGCCTGCGCCGTAAACATTCCCCGCTGCTCCCCGTTCCCCGCGCGGTCCCCCTCCCCCCTCCCAAAACCCCGCGTGCGCCCGGCGGCTGCGGCGGCGGCGCTGCAGCCCCGGCTCGGGCTCGGCCCGCCTCGCCTCGCCCAGCGCGCCCGACGTGCATCACACTGACAGGCTCGTCCAGGGTGACGTCATTCAGGCCGGCGCGATCCTTGTAGCCACCCAGCATCACTGCGTGCACCTGGAGGATCTCGGCCTTCCTGTCCTTGATGAGGGGCGCGGCGACGCGGCCACCAGCTCCTGCAGCAGTTCATACAGAAAGACAAGTTTGCTCTTACAGTCTCGCCGCCGCCACTCCCTGGTGAACTTGGCCGCGTGACGGCGGATGGCTGGCTTGGCTTGGTGCAGCCACCACTCCACGACGTCGGCGTCAGCGGGCCGCGCCTCCAGGCAGCGTGCCCACGCGTCCTTGAAGCTTGGCAGGAAGTCGGGGTCCTTGAGCACCCGCCCGTCGAATCGCCACGCAGTACGCGGCCTCGGCGCCCGAGGTTTGGCGGCTTCACTGCAAGTCCCACCCGCAGCGCGCAGTGGTCGCTGAAGGCCACGGCGGCAACCTCAGCGTCCTGCACTTGCACCGTCGGGGGCACGTACACGCGGTCGAGCCTCGCACTCATGGTACCCGTCGCGAAGGTGTGCCCTGGCTGGGAGGAAGCACGGGGCCACACATCGTAAAGTCCTAGGGTACTCACAAGGCTGGCCAGCTCGGGGGACTTCATGGTGGCACCGGTGGTATCAGCGTCACGCAACACACAATTAAAGTCTCCTCCAAGCACGGCCCGCGGACCTGCAACCACTAGCAGCTGCGCGACGTCCTCCGCGAAGAAAGCGGCTCTCTCCCGCCGCCCTGGACCCTGCCGGTGCGTACACGCACACGTACGCTTGGTTGCCTACCTTGGCGGCGCACCCTCTCCCACTCGGCAGGGCCAGCAGCGGCGTCAGCTCCATGTCCTGACGTGCCAGGATGGCGGTGCCACGGCGCGCCACGCCGATGTTGGTCATCTCGACGTAGCCAGGGATCGCCAGCTTGGGCACGGCGACTTCCTGCAGCAGGGCGACAGATACGTCCTTGTCCACCAACAGAGTCCTCAGCGCCCCCAACTTAGCCACTGACGTTGCTGCACAGAGATTCACGGTTAAGACAGAGTTCACATCCATTTCTGTGTTTTAAGACTGGCCCGTTTGTCCGCACTACCCTCCCCCAGGTTCGGCAGGGTCCGCTTGATGGCGCCCCCGATGGGACGGTCCTGCGCGACCTGCTGCTTCAGCCTGGCTATCTTCTGTTGCACCGTGTGCGGCATCCTACTGCCGTCCGTCAGGGTAATCTTCGCCTGCTTCAACCGCTGCGAGGATCTATTCGCCTTGGCCCCGTTCTTCACCTTCTCCCATCCCTCCGCCAAGTTGAAGGCAACTTCGGTGCTGGGTGTCAGGGGCTCGTGCTCAGACGCGCTGTCCTCGACGTCAGCTTCACTGTTGGACGCAGGCTCGTAGACCCAGTTGTCGTCCTGCAGGCCCTGCGCGTTCACGACACACGCTGGTGTCTTGAACACTTCGTACGCGGTCTCGTTGTCCCGCTCGGGCCTAAAGCCGACGACCTTCGCGAACGAAGTTCCCCCGAGCGCTTCGGATGCATCCCGGAGACCCACGTCGTCTGCTGTCACCTCGGCGTTCGGTGTCTTCGGCGCCTAGTGAAGCGTCCCTGCCGCATGGTGTCTCGCCAGGCCCGCCGCTTGTGCTGCCCCGTTCTCCCCGGTCCCCGTCGCTACTCCCTGCCTGTGCTCGGTGCGCGTCTTCTGCTGTCGGTGACGTCACGATCCCATTGGGCCTTGGCGCACGCAGCCTGTTGGCGTACGTGCCCCGCTTGTCACACGCCCTGCGCAGGTGCGTCGCACATGCACAAGTCTGACATGTACGAGGCTGCCCCACATACTCCACATAGCCCTCACACCCACCAAAGTTGACAAAATTTGGCACGTGCCGCTCTGGCTCCATGCGCACGATCCTTTCTCCCGTCAACAGTCCCGCCAGGCCGCTCTTCTCTCCGTACGTCTCAAATCTCATGTCCAGCACCTTTCCGTACTCACTCAGACCGTTGCGCAACTCTCCCATTGGCAATTCCGTTGGCAAATTCCTCACTCGAACAATCTTAAGCCCTAGCCCCGACGTCGACACTGCCACACTGACCTTGCCGTCCTGGCCAAGGTCAAGCTCGACGACGCCCGCCGTCACCTTCTCGAACAATTCTTCACTCCTCACCTTCACAAACACTTTCCTCGAGCCAAACTCACGTTCCACACTCTTCAAATCACTGACAGTCAAACCAAACTCCTTCTTCAACAGACTTGCGATTTCCAACGCGCTGGGCAGCCGCTTGGCATCTCGCTCGACTTCCAGCGTCACGGTGTTTTGGCGCACGGCGGCCATGACGACTCGCCGGGTGGACAAGGGGCCGCGCAGAACCACGCAGAGCACAACAAGTTCACAGCACAGGCACAGAGGGACCGGGGCCCCCGAGGGGGGCGGCACAAAAAACGATGCGCGGCGCGTGCGGGCGCTTCAAGGACGCCCGGCTCCGTCCGTCCGTCACCCAAGGCGGCTGGATGATGGATGAAAAAAGCACTGCACCGGCTGAGAGTCGAACCCGCGCCCCGCTCACTCACCGATCGACTTGATGGCCCTGCTGTAGAAGACATTGACCTCGATGTGGTTCGTGGCCCAGCGGTCCTTGGCCTTGGCCTCCTTCTCGGTCTTGGGCGCGATCATGCCCAGCAGCCCTTTCACATCCCTGGCCTTCATGTTGAGCATGTTCCACAGGAACTGTCCGCCGTCCATGGTGACGTCCTCGTAGAAGCGCTCCAGCTCGCCGTCCTGCAGCAGCCACATCTCCCGCACCTGCACGACAGCGCGGAGCGCGACCACGCGGACAGAGCAGGCTTCAACACACGCGAGTCCGCAGCGCCGGCGTGTATGCAACCCAACCGACACGCCCTGCTAGTGCTCTTGGAGCAGGCGCCAAGGTCACATTACGCTAGCCCAGCCGCAAGTCAATAGGAACGCCCCATGCCTAACTCCCCGCCCTTTCGTTGCTTCTGGCGACTGTTGCGGCAGGGTCTCTTAGCCCTACAGGTCTGGGCGGGGCATAATACTCTCGTGACCATTTACTCCTTGGAGTACACCATCCCTGGGGACAATGTGCTCCCCTACTAAGGAGAGTACACCTACACCATCCTTTGGATGGTGTACTCCCCTCCCTCGGGAGAGGAGGAGTATTTTGACCCTAGGGATGAGATACTCCCTCAGGAATACACTATCCCTAGGGCGAAGGGTCTCCCCCTTCTCTCGAGGGGGCGAAGGGGAGCAGCTCCTGCTCACCCTGTTGGCGGTGTCCTTGAGCGGGTTCGCCATGGCCATCTGGTAGCTCACGGCCATGTGCATGGAGGTCTTGACCGCCCGCACACAGAACTTGGTCCTGCAAGCAGCCGAGCAGGGGCAAGGTCATTGCAGAGGAGGCATTAGCGCATTTAGAATCGCAATAGAGATGTTTGATCTGGCTGCTTCAATGCCGTCGTCGGCGTGCTCCGACACTAGACAGGGGCAAGGTCATTGCAGAGGAGGCATTAGCGCAATTAGAAACGCAATCGAGATGTTTGATCGGGCTGCTTTAATGCCGTCGTTGGCATGCTCCGACACTAGACAGCTGGCCAAACACCGTGAGGAGGGCGCGGGTATAAAGGAGAGGCAGGCGCGCCTGGCACTAATTCCCCTCCAACAACGCCATGACTCTGCTCCGCGCTCTCGCCGTCCTGCTGCTGGGCCTCGCCGCCCTGGCCTGCCTGTGCGCCGCGGAGAACTTCGACGCCAACCCCGAGGACACGCGCTGGGTGACCGTGTCCGACGACCACCTGACCGCCGTCAAGGAGCTCATCAAGGCGCCCATCAAGGGGCCGCCCAAGTGCCCGCCTGGCACCCGCCGCGTCGGCGTCGACCAGCGCTGCCGCGTGGTGATTAATGACTGGTGACTGAGATGCTGAGACGGCCTCAACAACAACTTGTTTCCCGACGGCGTGCCTGAGGCCTACTTCACTGAGACAATAAAATCCCTTCTGGCCATCCCGTGAGTGTGAACGTGCCTGGAGATGGGCTGCAGCCCCTTGTAGACGGTGGACAGCAGCGTGTGTTTCATGTCGCGGAAGACCTGGGCCGTGTGCAGGGACTCCGTCTCCACCACCTTCCTCCACACCAGCCGCTCTGGAAAAGAAAAACGAGCAAACTACCTCGTGATTCTATGACTGCCGCGTTTTGCGCAGTTTGACCCACTTAAGTTACGAATGGTTTCGGGCTCGGACTGGGACAGCACGACGGCGAGCATCTTGAAGTAGGACGGGTCCGACACCAGAATGGGGTCGTTGTCCACGTCGATGATGGTGGCATTCAGGCCCTCCAGCAACACCTCCAGGTACTGAGCGAAGTCGATCTGCAATCGACAAACGCAGTGCTCTGCCTGCATCATTTCAGGAACTAGCGCCGCGTCGCTCGGGGTGGCGACGCCCCACGCCCCCAGGCAGTGCTTCGCGCCGCCGTCGCGCGCCCAACGAGTTGCCTTAAAATTCGGTGCGTCTTCGCACAAACCTTCAGCGCGCCCGGCGCGGGCGAGGCGGGGGGTCGAGGGGTCGGCCACTCGCATTTGAGGTGTACACAAGATTACGGGAATTTTAGTAGGGATCACGCGTAAAATTTTAAAAAAATTGGTTCAAAAACGTTAACAAAGGGCAGAATTTTACCAAGGATTACGTGATTACAGCATAGATTACCGGAGATTGCCATTCAATCTGTACACAGGATTCCCAGGGTGGTGGCCCCCTCGCGGTGGGTGCTCCTGCGGCCGAGGCCGTGGTGGCAGCGACCGCGGCAAGGTTGCCGATGAGCACCGCCGTGGTCCCGGCGGCGGCCGGGACCGTTGTGTCGGCGGCTGGAATCGCGGCGGCTGTGGCACGGAGCAGAATGGTTTCTTCTGCTCCGTGGCTGTGGTACCGGCTGGGGTCGTGGCGGCGGGGGCAGGGGCCTCGACGGGCGCTGCAGTAGTCAGCACGGGCGCTGCGGTAGTCAGCACGAGGGCCCGTCTGCAGCAGCAAGCAGGGACTCTGTCTCTCTCGCACTCATGGAGCACCCCGGGCACCCTAGGTGCGAGACGGATAGAGCGCCACCGCCAGCAAACCCACTCACCGGTGTCCGTGCACGACTTGAACAAGTTGTGCATCATGACGACCGGCTTGGGGTCCTTGTCCGTGGCGTTGAGCTGCAGCACGTCTGCTAAAACCGTTCATTTTATGCTGCACTCGAACACGCCGCCACACAGTGGACCCCAAAACCCAAGACGCTTTTTGAGCTCCAGAGTCCCTAAATGGGACTCGAACCAAACGTGTGACCCAACCAATAGATTCCTCGCGTTCGGAGAGCAATCCATTGATGGGGCCACACGTTAGGTTCGTTTCCTGTTTAGCGACCGCAGAGCTCAAAATTCGTCTTGAGTTTCGGCCGCCTGCACCGGTCTCCTGGCCCACTTTGCGCCATGCCGTGCACGCCGGCACTCACCGATCACCCTGCGCTGCTAGGCGTTCTGCCGCTCCATACGAACCACGAGTTGTAGATGTGCGCGTCCAGCACGGGGTGCGCCTGGCGCCAGCGGCCGCACGTGTAGCGGTGGAAGTCCTGGCACGGGTCTACGGACTGGTCGATGCCTTGCAGCAGCATTGCGGCTGTGCGGCAAGGTCAGGCACCCTTTACCGGCACATAGTAGGACAGATGACCGCCGAGGCGGCCAAAATTGAACACGCGTTTTGAGCTCCAAAGCGAGGCTGGGCCAGCTTCCAAAGCAGAAAAATTGATCTTATGAGCGATTCTCACGTTTCGGGGTAGTTTCGTTTCTTACGGCCCCTGTGCCCAAATGAGGGCAGATATCGACATGGGGTTTGTGGCTGGGATTAGATAGGGTCATTACCTACTAAACCCAAATGTTTCGAATGGTTCGCTTGCGTTGGATTCGTTTCCCTAGCTTTAAGAATACCCAAAATGTAACTTCCGTGACTGTCCCAAGATAACATACCCCAATTTTCCGTCCCCCACATGTAGTGGAATGTTATGAACATTCTTCCAACTGTCGATGCACTGTTAAAAATCCAGCCGTTTGAGAATGGAAAATTGACGCAAAGTAAATTGATATTCCCCACCGTTCACAAACAGCCAATCACTGTTTCCGAACGGAAAAAATAAATCTGGGAACAAAAATATACCGTTTGTAAACGGAAAATGCGTGTTTCACAACGAAACGCTAGAAAAATCCGTTTGGAAACACGAGTTTTGTGTTCACAAACGGAAAAACATTATTGGCATAACGCTTTTCCTGTTATTTACTTTAACGGAGGGCTATGTTTCTAAAATTTGCGTAAATCTTTCCATTTGAAAATGGTCGGAACACTTTCGAACTTTATTCACGGATTTCACTAAACAGGTTACAGAAATTGATGGTATGACAATTAAAAATGGTCCTATGGCATCTTGTTGATATAAACACACTCCCAAAACATATCACATATTCCTCGTTCGGCGGCAAAAAGCAAAAGCGTTTTAACTGCTTTGGGCTGAACCGCTCCGTTTGAGAACGGAAATTTCTAACAGTGTGGTCATGCAAAACCTGACATGTCTCGAGCTGATTTCAACGGAAGACTAACACACACGACAGTTTTCAAAGGTTCTTTTGCTGCAGCGAAAAATGTCCACCGTGGGTTCAATTTCATGGCACACATGACGAAAAAGGCCGCTCTCGACTTCTCCCCATGCCAAATTTTAAACATTTCTAGACGTCAGCCATCAAGATGGGGTGCCTGAGAAAGAATTGCATGGGACGCCGAAGTCGAAGATGCTCTGCTCAGTCGCGAGGCGGGCTGCAGCTACAAAAAATGGCGTGTATCAACAATTACATGCAACTCTCGTGGCATCCATTACCTAATGTTGCAGTGGCACTAGGTAAACAAAAATTCGCTAATATGTCGGCGTTGGAGTATCATTTGACCATGAAACGACAAATAAGCCACAGCGAGCCCGAGTCAGCCGTTAAGGTCGAATTTCACACTTTGTAACTTCCGTGATAACGTAACTTCCGTGATAAAAACACCAGTATTAACGCATGTAAATACCTGAGGGCTGAATTTTTACGAATGTAGTACAAGGTCTTGACTATGAATACCATTGCTATAACTCTAGTATCATTCAGGAATCCAGTAATTACGAGAAGTAAATTCGATGCTTCTTACTGTCGGCAAATCAGGAACGTCAAAACTACCCCGGAACGTGAGAATCGCTCAGCAGCATGGCGGCTGTGCGGCAAGCGGAAACAGAAAGGGTTCGTAGAGCGGGTTGCCTAACCCATAGTTCGCCTTTTTAGCGGGCCAGGCAACCTATACCGGCACATAGTGGGACAGATGACCGCCGAGGCGGCCAAAGTTGTACACGCGTTTTGAGCTCCAGAGCGAGGCTGGGCCAGCGCGGTCTCTATCAACGTCGGCACTAGCACAGTAAATGATGAACAGCTCCCGCGAGGCTGGGCCAGCTTCCAAAGCAGAAAAATTGATCTTGTATTTCTATCTTTGCTTTTATCTTGTCAAACGGCGTTATTAGACGTTAGTAGAGGCTGCGGGGTCTCTATCAACGTCGTCATTAACACAGTAAATGATGTACAGCTCCAGCGAGGCTGGGCCAGCTTCCAAAGCAGAAAAATCGATCTTATATTTCTATCCTTGCTTTTTTTCTTGATTAATAGCGTTAGTACACGTTAGTAGAGGCTGCGCGGTCTCTATCAACGTCGTCACTAGCACAGTAAATGATGTACAGCTCCAGCGAGGGTCTGCAGTGGCAGCGCACTCCAAGAGGCTGGCGGTCGCGCCGCCGTCGGCGTGGTGCCAGAACGAGGACTGCCGATTCTCGTACCGGGTAACCGACGCATCGACACCTGCAGCCACCACGGCAGATGATGGAAACAGCGCATTGCTGTGGCTTTGAAGCACACTGGGGAGGGCAGTAAAAAATAGTAAATGTTGGGTCGGTCCTAGAAGGACAATTTCGTGATTTTTCTTTACTAGAAATCATCAATTTTTTTTTTAAATTTTCAATAAAAATTTTCAGACTTTTTGGCCCGCCCTTCTATTCAAAAAATAGGGGGAGGGCATATGCATTTGCCTTTGTGTCTGTGTGTCGTCGTCGTTGTTGTTGTCGTCGTCTGTGTACAAGGAAGGAGTTGAGCTGGAGTGACCAGATTTGGAGGGTACTTCAGGAGGGCCGTCCGAACAAACAATCCGGTGGTGCAAATCCCGTCCGACCCGCGCAAGGCCTGCAGCAGCTGCATCATGGTTTGCATGGGCGGGAGGGGGATTTCCGCCATTATTGGTGCTAGCAGGGCACATAGGGGTATTTTTGGAATCAGGGCGACGAGACAAGATGAATGGACCTGGTCCCGACCCCATCGGCCGCTTTTACAAGTTGGCCAGATCAGGATCTTCAAAAAAGGGGGTCGACCGACTAAAAAAATTTATTGCAGATTTCGATTGGTCTCAGCAAGACCTTTTCAACGAGGGGTCGGAAAGGGGGTCCAGGAGCCCGACTTCGTCTATTAGTCACATCAGGATCTTGAAAAAAGGGGGTCGACCGACTGAAAATTTTTACTTAAGTTTTCGATAGGTCTTGGCAAGACCTCTTCAACGAGGGGTCGGAAGGGGGGTCCAGGAGCCCGCCTTCATGAGTTATGTGAAAAAGTGCGACGGGCTCGTTTTGCGCTCCTGCTGTGCCTCCATTGCAAGGAGTTGCAGTAGCATGGCAAATATGAGTATTTTCGGAATGAGGGCTAAGAGACAAATGAAATGGGCATATTCTAAGGACAGTTGGAGTAAAAAGTGTAAGGCCTTTTGCATATTGTGAATAGAAGGGCGGGCCTAAGTCACGATGGTACATCGATAACTTTGCCTTACCCGCTCACGGGGTGTTTGATGAGAGCGGGCCGAAGGCCCGGGCCTTCGACTGGCCAAGTTGGGTCTGATGCGAGGGCCGAAGGCCCGAGGAAAGGCCGCCGGCAGGCCAAGCTGGGCCGGCCCCCTGTCGAACCGAGTTGCCGGCGCAGCGAAGCGGAGCTGGCAACTCGGTTCGACGGAAGGGCGGGCCCTAGCTTGTTGAAATTGTTTAAAATTGAATATTTGGTGTACATGCTTTTGGCCAGTTATTTCCCCCTCGGTCGAGCCTCTGTTTCTGTTTCGCTCCTGCGGCGTCCCGCTGGGGTGGTGTGAGAGAGACAGAGCGACGGAGTATGCAGGCAGCGTCCTGCAGCAGCCAGGATCCCTTCGGCAGGGCCCCGGCATGCGTTCCGCGCACCGTATAGGAAAACTCCCTGCCATCGTTGTCAGACGTCAGACACGCGAGCTGAACCACTCGCGCCCCGGATTCTTTCTTCCTATTGCCCGCGACGCCTCGCAAAAAACTGCAGTGTGCCGGTGGCCCTTTCCGCAAAAAGTCAACAAGGAGAGGAGGCGGAGCGGTGGAGGCAGACCGAGCCAGACCGTCACCTGAGATACCTTCGTCGGGCAAACAGCACGGCACATGCTGGCGTCGAGGCGCAGCCAACACGCAGCGCAGCGCCGCCATTGAAACCAACTCGCGGCGGCTCCAAATTAACCGCTTCATCTTGGCAACACTCGCTAAATGGAACTCGGACCGAACGTGTGACCCCACCAATGATTGATCTCGAGATAAGGAACCCAAGAACGCCACACTGCAGTGGGAGGACAGCCCGATCGCTATCACGCTGGACCAGGGCGTGCTGGTGGGTGAGGCGGACCGCGCCGATGTAGGCTAAGTTTCAATTTCTACTCGGTGCGCATGGCGCCGTGTCACTTCGCAGCTCGTCCTGCCGTAAGTTTTGCCGTCGCGCCTTCCTGAAAGCCAGAGGCCAGAACTGGACCACGCGAGTGTCAAGTGCCGTGACTGGCAATACACCGTGTCCAGCGATTAGCCTGCCGTCTCTCTCACTCTCGCCCGGACCGGGCCCGCCGCCGGGGCCTCCTGCAGCAACAGGGATGCACCAAAACGGCGAGACGGAGCCCGGTGCGGACGGACGGACGGACAGCGAGTGCCCGCCCCGCACGCAACGTGTGAGGCAAGCTTGAAACGCATACACACACACTCACACACTAACACACGAGCACCCCACGAGCTCCCGAAATATTTCAGTACAAACTCTGAGTCCCCTCCCCTCCTTTCCCGAAGACTGCTTGATCTCAGTGCAAGATGTCAGGGCAAGTGCGCTGCTTGTCGTGCCTTTATTGATGTTTGACATGTGTACATTTTGAAACGTTGTTCTAGTTCCAATAAACCTCTTTCAAACTAAGAGAATGTGTTCTTTTTCATTCCGTGTCTAGTTACATACTTAAACGTAGCGACATTTCTTTACGGTAAATAATTAGAATATTTCTGTTACTATCACAAACACTGGAGCCAGCGCGCGGCGCCCGGGCCACGCGGTCGACGCCGGCCGGGCCGTCTACCAGATGATGCACTTGGTGTCGGGGTGGGCTGGCCGCGGGGCAGTGCCACGTCTCCGCGAAGGCCGGGAAGTTGGAGAGCGCGCCGATGACCCTGAAGCGCGCGGGGCTGTGCGAGTCCCGAAGCTGCAGCACGTCGAACTGCACGTCCGAGTTGTGGCACCACACCTGCAACAAGGAGGGGTTCGTGAGGGCGCCGGGGACCGCAGGGGACCGCGGCCGCCGTCTCGGCCTACTCACGTTGGCGAAGGACAGGAAGAGCTGGTCGTGGGTGTTCTTGTTGACCCCCGGCAGCGCGGTCTCCGCGCCGTGGCGCTGCGTGTATCTCAAGCACCCCAAAAACGACTCCCGGATGTCGCCGTTGTCCGCGATGTTCTCGGCCAGCGTGAAGGAGCCGTTCACCTGCGGCACGGCACGGCCTCCTTGTAGTGGAGCGACAAACCACAGCCGCCACACAGTGGGTCCGAGGACCGTTCAGGCGGCCAAAATTCTAGACGCGTTTTGGGCTGCAGCGTCACTAAATGGGACTCGTGTCCCACTGTGCGCCACTCCCTCACGCAGGCTTACCCGCTGCGTCGACGTCACGTTGTAATTGTCGTACTGCCGCACGAAGCACTGCGCGCGGTCGTTGAACTCCTTGGTGACTTCCGGCCGCCACCACGAGTTGCGGAGGCCCTTCTTGTCGTACTCCTTGCCTGCCAACAGGAAGCGAACGCTGTTCTTTGTATCTCGTGACGAGTCGTCAATGGACAATGGCTTCTCCCGTCTATTTGCCGAGCCCTCACCATCGATGGCAAAGCCATGCGTCAACTCATGGCCGAGGATGGCTCCGATAGCGCCGTAGTTCAACGCCCTGCAAGGAGAAGCCAACCGTTTTTTGTTTTTTTCGTTAGACAAAGGAATGCCGCAACTGACAGAAGCGGTTGTTTTGGGGTACTTGACGTGCCGACCATGTCGCAGTCAAAGTGTCACCCCGATACTCACTCCAGGCCGAGATAGTAAAATGGCACCTGTAGAATCCCAGCAGGGATAGCTACGCAGAAAGCACGCACCACCGCCTCAAACAAGCGCCCGCCATTCAAACAGAAAAAAGCACTGCACCGGCTGAGAGTCGAACCCGCGTCCCGCTCACTCACCGATCGAGTTGATGGCCCTGCCGTAGAAGGCATTGACCTCGATGGGGTTCGTGGCCCAGCGGTCCTTGGCCTTGGTCGGGCCTTGGCCTCCTTTTCGGCCTCGGGCGCGATCGCGCCCAGCAGCCTTTTCACCTCTCTGGCCTTCATGTTGAGCATGTTCCACGGGAACTGGCCGCCGTCCATGGTGACGCCCTCGTAGAAGCGCTCCAGCTCGCCGTCCTGCAGCAGCCAGTCGGGGTAGCCGATAAAGGCCTTGATGGCGGCCGCCTTGTCCAGCGTGGCGGCCTTGGTGGCGGCCTCCATCCAGCCCACCGCGTGCACCAGCTCGCTGAAGCCGGCCTTGATGTCGGACAGCATGTCCCGCACCTGCACGACAGTGCGACCACGCGGACAGAGCAGGCTTCAACACACGCGAGTCCGCAGCGCCGTCGCGTATGTCACCCAACCGACACGCCCTGCCAGTGCTCTTGGAGCAGGCGCCAAGGTCACATTACGCTAGCCTAGCCGCAAGTCAATCGGAACGCCCCATGCCTAACTCCCCGCCCTATCGTTGCTTCTGGCGACTGTTGCGGCAGGGTCTCTTGGCCCTACAGGTCTGGTCGGGGCATTATACTCTCGTGACCATTGACTCCTTGGAGTACACCATCCCTGGGGACAATGTGCTCCCCTATTAAGGAGAGTACACCCACACCATCCTTTGGATGGTGTACTCCCCTCCCTCGGGAGAGGAGGAGTATTTTGACCCTAGGGATGAGATACTCCCCCAGGAGTACACTATCCCTAGGGCGAAGGGTCTTCCCTTTCTCTCGAGGGGGGTGGGGGGCAGCTCCTGCTCACCCTATTGGCGGTGTCCTTGAGCGGGTTCGCCATGGCCATCTGGTAGCTCACGGCCATGTGCATGGAGGTCTTGACCGCCCGCACACAGAACTTGGTCCTGCAAGCAGCCGAGCAGGGGCAAGGTCATTGCAGAGGAGGCATAAGCGCATTTAGAATCGCAATCGAGATGTTTGATCTGACTGCTTCAATGCCGTCGTCGGCGTGCTCCGACACTAGACAGGGGCAAGGTCATTGCAGAGGAGGCATTAGCGCAATTAGAAACGCAATCGAGATGTTTGATCGGGCTGCTTTAATGCCGTCGTTGGCGTGCTCCGACACTAGACAGCTGGCCAAACACCGTGAGGAGGGCGCGGGTATAAAGGAGAGGCAGGCGCGCCTGGCACTAATTCCCCTCCAACAACGCCATGACTCTGCTCCGCGCTCTCGCCGTCCTGCTGCTGGGCCTCGCCGCCCTGGCCTGCCTGTGCGCCGCGGAGAACTTCGACGCCAACCCCGAGGACACGCGCTGGGTGACCGTGTCCGACGACCACCTGACCGCCGTCAAAGAGGTCATCAAGGCACCCAAGAAGGGGCCGCCAGAATGCCCGCCTGGCACCCGCCGCGCCGGCGTCAGCCAGCGCTGCCGCGTGGTGATTTATGACGACTGAGATGCTGAGACGGCCTCAACAACAACTTGTTTCCCGACGGCGTGCCTGCGGCCTGCTTCACTGAGACAATAAAATCCCTTCTGGCCATCCCGTGAGTGTGAACGTGCCTGGAGATGGGCTGCAGCCCCTTGTAGACGGTGGATAGCAGCGTGTGCTTCATGTCGTGGAAGACCTGGGCCGTGTGCGGGGAGACCCTCTCCACCACCCCCCACCACACCAGCCGCTCTGGAAAAGAAAAACGAGCAAACCACCACGTGATTCTATGACTGCCGCGTTGTGCGCAGTTTGACCCACCCAAGTTACGAATGGTCTCGGGCTTGGACTGGGACAGCACGACGGGGAGAATCTTGAAGTAGGACGGGTCCGACACCAGAATGAGGTCGTTGGCCACGTCGATGATGGTGGCATTCAGGCCCTTCAGCAACACCTCCAGGTACTGAGCGAAGTCGATCTGCAATCGACAAACGCAGTGCTCTGCCTGCATCATTTCAGCAACTAGCGCCGCGTCGCTCGCGGTGGCGACGCCCCACGCCCCCAGGCAGTGTGCCGCGCCGCCGTCGCGCGCCTAACGAGTTGCCTTAAAATTCGGTGCGTCTTCGCACAAACCTTCAGCGCGCCCGGCGCGGGCGAGGCGGGGAGTCGAGGGGTCGGCCACTCGCATTTGAGGTGTACACAAGATTAGGGGAATTTTAGTAGGGATCACGCGTAAAATTTTAGAAAATTGGTTCAAAAACGTTAACAAAGGGCAGAATTTTACCAAGGATTACGTGATTACAGCATAGATTACCGGAGATTGCCATTCAATCTGTACACAGGATTACCAGGGTGGTGGCCCCCTCGCGGTGGGTGCTCCTGCGGCCGAGGCCGTGGTGGCAGCGACCGCGGCAAGGTTGCCGATGAGCGCCGCCGTGGTCCCGGCGGCGGCCGGGACCGTTGTGTCGGCGGCTGGAATCGCGGCGGCTGTGGTACCGGCTGGGGTCGTGGCGGCGGGGGCAGGGGCCTCGACGGGCGCTGCAGTAGTCAGCACGGGCGCTGCGGTAGTCAGCACGAGGGCCCGTCTGCAGCAGCAAGCAGGGACTCTGTCTCTCCCGCACTCATGGAGCACCCCGGGCGCCACAGGTGCGAGACGGATAGAGCGCCACCGCCAGCAAACCCACTCACCGGTGTCCGTGCACGACTTGAAGAAGTTGTGCATCATGACGACCGGCTTGGGGTCCTTGTCCGTGGCGTTGAGCTGCAGCACGTCTGCTAAAACCGTTCATTTTATGCTACACTCGAACACGCCGCCACACAGTGGACCCCAAAACCCAAGACGCTTTTTGGCCCGCCCTTCTATTCAAAAAATAGGGGGAGGGCATATGCATTTGCCTTTGTGTCTGTGTGTCGTTGTCGTCTGTGTACAAGGAAGGAGTTGAGCTGGAGTGACCAGATTTGGAGGGTACTTCAGGAGGGCCGTCCGAACAAACAATCCGGTGGTGCAAATCCCGTCCGACCCGCGCAAGGCCTGCAGCAGCTGCATCATGGTTTGCATGGGCGGGAGGGGGATTTCCGCCATTATTGGTGCTAGCAGGGCACATAGGGGTATTTTTGGAATCAGGGCGACGAGACAAGATGAATGGACCTGGTCCCGACCCCATCGGCCGCTTTTACAAGTTGGCCAGATCAGGATCTTCAAAAAAGGGGGTCGACCGACTAAAAAAATTTATTGCAGATTTCGATTGGTCTCAGCAAGACCTTTTCAACGAGGGGTCGGAAAGGGGGTCCAGGAGCCCGACTTCGTCTATTAGTCACATCAGGATCTTGAAAAAAGGGGGTCGACCGACTGAAAATTTTTACTTAAGTTTTCGATAGGTCTTGGCAAGACCTCTTCAACGAGGGGTCGGAAGGGGGGTCCAGGAGCCCGCCTTCATGAGTTATGTGAAAAAGTGCGACGGGCTCGTTTTGCGCTCCTGCTGTGCCTCCATTGCAAGGAGTTGCAGTAGCATGGCAAATATGAGTATTTTCGGAATGAGGGCTAAGAGACAAATGAAATGGGCATATTCTAAGGACAGTTGGAGTAAAAAGTGTAAGGACTTTTGCATATTGTGAATAGAAGGGCGGGCCTAAGTCACGATGGTACATCGATAACTTTGCCTTACCCGCTCACGGGGTGTTTGATGAGAGCGGGCCGAAGGCCCGGGCCTTCGACTGGCCAAGTTGGGTCTGATGCGAGGGCCGAAGGCCCGAGGAAAGGCCGCCGGCAGGCCAAGCTGGGCCGGCCCCCTGTCGAACCGAGTTGCCGGCGCAGCGAAGCGGAGCTGGCAACTCGGTTCGACGGAAGGGCGGGCCCTAGCTTGTTGAGCTCCAGAGTCCCTAGATGGGACTCGAACCAAACGTGTGACCCAACCAATGGATTCCTCGCGTTCGGAGAGCAATCCATTGATGGGGCCACACGTTAGGTTCGTTTCCTGTTTAGCGACCGCAGAGCTCAAAATTCGTCTTGAGTTTCGGCCGCCTGCACCGGTCTCCTGGCCCACTTTGCGCCATGCCGTGCACGCCGGCACTCACCGATCACCCTGCGCTGCTAGGCGTTCTGCCGCTCCATAGGAACCACGAGTTGTAGATGTGCGCGTCCAGCACGGGGTGCGCCTGGCGCCAGCGGCCGCACGTGTAGCGGTGGAAGTCCTGGCACGGGTCTACGGACTGGTCGATGCCTTGCAGCAGCATTGCGGCTGTGCGGCAAGGTCAGGCACCCTATACCGGCACATAGTAGGACAGATGACCGCCGAGGCGGCCAAAATTGAACACGCGTTTTGAGCTCCAAAGCGAGGCTGGGCCAGCTTCCAAAGCAGAAAAATTGATCTTATGAGCGATTCTCACGTTTCGGGGTAGTTTCGTTTCTTACGGCCCCTGTGCCCAAATGAGGGCAGATATCGACATGGGGTTTGTGGCTGGGATTAGATAGGGTCATTACCTACTAAACCCAAATGTTTCGAATGGTTCGCTTGCGTTGGATTCGTTTCCCTAGCTTTAAGAATACCCAAAATGTAACTTCCGTGACTGTCCCAAGATAACATACCCCAATTTTCCGTCCCCCCAATGTAGTGGAATGTTATGAACATTCTTCCAACTGTCGATGCACTGTTAAAAATCCAGCCGTTTGAGAATGGAAAATTGACGCAAAGTAAATTGATATTCCCCACCGTTCACAAACAGCCAATCACTGTTTCCGAACGGAAAAAATAAATCTGGGAACAAAAATATACCGTTTGTAAACGGAAAATGCGTGTTTCACAACGAAACGCTAGAAAAATCCGTTTGGAAACACGAGTTTTGTGTTCACAAACGGAATAACATTATTGGCATAACGCTTTTCCTGTTATTTACTTTAACGGAGGGCTATGTTTCTAAAATTTGCGTAAATCTTTCCATTTGAAAATGGTCGGAACACTTTCGAACTTTATTCACGGATTTCACTAAACAGGTTACAGAAATTGATGGTATGACAATTAAAAATGGTCCTATGGCATCTTGTTGATATAAACACACTCCCAAAACATATCACATATTCCTCGTTCGGCGGCAAAAAGCAAAAGCGTTTTAACTGCTTTGGGCTGAACCGCTCCGTTTGAGAACGGAAATTTCTAACAGTGTGGTCATGCAAAACCTGACATGTCTCGAGCTGATTTCAACGGAAGACTAACACACACGACAGTTTTCAAAGGTTCTTTTGCTGCAGCGAAAAATGTCCACCGTGGGTTCAATTTCATGGCACACATGACGAAAAAGGCCGCTCTCGACTTCTCCCCATGCCAAATTTTAAACATTTCTAGACGTCAGCCATCAAGATGGGGTGCCTGAGAAAGAATTGCATGGGACGCCGAAGTCGAAGATGCTCTGCTCAGTCGCGAGGCGGGCTGCAGCTACAAAAAATGGCGTGTATCAACAATTACATGCAACTCTCGTGGCATCCATTACCTAATGTTGCAGTGGCACTAGGTAAACAAAAATTCGCTAATATGTCGGCGTTGGAGTATCATTTGACCATGAAACGACAAATAAGCCACAGCGAGCCCGAGTCAGCCGTTAAGGTCGAATTTCACACTTTGTAACTTCCGTGATAACGTAACTTCCGTGATAAAAACACCAGTATTAACGCATGTAAATACCTGAGGGCTGAATTTTTACGAATGTAGTACAAGGTCTTGACTATGAATACCATTGCTATAACTCTAGTATCATTCAGGAATCCAGTAATTACGAGAAGTAAATTCGATGCTTCTTACTGTCGGCAAATCAGGAACGTCAAAACTACCCCGGAACGTGAGAATCGCTCAGCAGCATGGCGGCTGTGCGGCAAGCGGAAACAGAAAGGGTTCGTAGAGCGGGTTGCCTAACCCATAGTTCGCCTTTTTAGCGGGCCAGGCAACCTATACCGGCACATAGTGGGACAGATGACCGCCGAGGCGGCCAAAGTTGTACACGCGTTTTGAGCTCCAGAGCGAGGCTGGGCCAGCGCGGTCTCTATCAACGTCGGCACTAGCACAGTAAATGATGAACAGCTCCCGCGAGGCTGGGCCAGCTTCCAAAGCAGAAAAATTGATCTTGTATTTCTATCTTTGCTTTTATCTTGTCAAACGGCGTTATTAGACGTTAGTAGAGGCTGCGGGGTCTCTATCAACGTCGTCATTAACACAGTAAATGATGTACAGCTCCAGCGAGGCTGGGCCAGCTTCCAAAGCAGAAAAATCGATCTTATATTTCTATCCTTGCTTTTTTTTCTTGATCAATAGCGTTAGTACACGTTAGTAGAGGCTGCGCGGTCTCTATCAACGTCGTCACTAGCACAGTAAATGATGTACAGCTCCAGCGAGGGTCTGCAGTGGCAGCGCACTCCAAGAGGCTGGCGGTCGCGCCGCCGTCGGCGTGGTGCCAGAACGAGGACTGCCGATTCTCGTACCGGGTAACCGACGCATCGACACCTGCAGCCACCACGGCAGATGATGGAAACAGCGCATTGCTGTGGCTTTGAAGCACACTGGGGAGGGCAGTAAAAAATAGTAAATGTTGGGTCGGTCCTAGAAGGACAATTTCGTGATTTTTCTTTACTAGAAATCATCAATTTTTTTTTAAATTTTCAGACTTTTTGAAATTGTTTAAAATTGAATTTTTGGTGTACATGCTTTTGGCTAGTTATTTCCCCCTCGGTCGAGCCTCTGTTTCTCTTTCGCTCCTGCGGCGTCCCGCTGGGGTGGTGTGAGAGAGACAGAGCGACGGAGTATGCAGGCAGCGTCCTGCAGCAGCCAGGATCCCTTCGGCAGGGCCCCGGCATGCGTTCCGCGCACCGTATAGGAAAACTCCCTGCCATCGTTGTCAGACGTCAGACACGCGAGCTGAACCACTCGCGCCCCGGATTCTTTCTTCCTATTGCCCGCGACGCCTCGCAAAAAACTGCAGTGTGCCGGTGGCCCTTTCCGCAAAAAGTCAACAAGGAGAGGAGGCGGAGCGGTGGAGGCAGACCGAGCCAGACCGTCACCTGAGATACCTTCGTCGGGCAAACAGCACGGCACATGCTGGCGTCGAGGCGCAGCCAACACGCAGCGCAGCGCCGCCATTGAAACCAACTCGCGGCGGCTCCAAATTAACCGCTTGATCTTGGCAACACTCGCTAAATGGAACTCGGACCGAACGTGTGACCCCACCAATGATTGATCTCGAGATAAGGAACCCAAGAACGCCACACTGCAGTGGGAGGACAGCCCGATCGCTATCACGCTGGACCAGGGCGTGCTGGTGGGTGAGGCGGACCGCGCCGATGTAGGCTAAGTTTCAATTTCTACTCGGTGCGCATGGCGCCGTGCCACTGCGCAGCTCGTCCTGCCGCAAGTCGCGCCGTCGCGCCGTCCTGAAAGCCAGAGGCCAGAACTGGACCACGCGAGTGTCAAGTGCCGTGACTGGCATTACACCGTGTCCAGCGATTAGCCTGCCGTCTCTCTCACTCTCGCCCGGACCGGGCCCGCCGCCGGGGCCTCCTGCAGCGACAGGGATGCACCTGAACGGCGAGACGGAGCCCGGTGCGGACGGACGGACGGACAGCGAGTGCCCGCCCCGCCTGCAACGTGTGAGGCAAGCTTGAAACGCATACACACACACTCACACACTAACACACGAGCACCCCACGAGCTCCCGAAATATTTCAGTACAAACTCTGAGTCCCCTCCCCTCCTTTCCCGAAGACTGCTTGATCTCAGGGCAAGATGTCAGGGCAAGTGCGCTGCTTGTCGTGCCTTTATTGATGTTTGACATGTGTACATTTTGTAACGTTGTTCTAGTTCCAATAACCCTATTTCAAACTAAGAGAATGTGTTCCTTTTCATTCCCTGTCTATTTACATATTTAAACGTAGCGACATTTCTTTACGGTGAAAAATTAGAATATTTGTCTTACTATCACTAACACTGGAGCCAGCGCGCGGCGCCTGGGCCACGCGGTCGACGCCGGCCGTCTACCAGATGATGCACTTGGTGTCGGGGTGGGCTGGCCGCGGGGCAGTGCCACGTCTCCGCGAAGGCCGGGTAGTTGGAGAGCGTGCCGATGACCCTAAAGCGCGCGGGGCTGTGCGAGTCCCGAAGCTGCAGCACGTCGAACTGCACGTCCGAGTTGTGGCACCACACCTGCAACAAGGAGGGGTTCGTGAGGGCGCCGGGGACCGCAGGGGCCCGCGGCCGCCGTCTCGGCCTACTCACGTTGGCGAAGGACAGGAAGAAGAGCTTGTCGTGGGTGTTCTTGTTGACCCCCGGCAGCGTGGGCTCCGCGCCGTGGCGCTGCGTGTATCTGCGGTACCCCAGGAACGCCTCCCGGATGCCGCCGTTGTCCGCGATGTTCTCGGCCAGCGTCAAGGAGCCGTTAAGGGGTCGTCCACATATTACGTCACGCGATTTTGGGCACTTTTTGACCCCCCCCTCCCCCCATGTCACGCACCGTCACGATAGATGACCCCCCCCCCCCTTGTGACGTCACATTTTCGATCTTTTTGCAAAAAAAACATATAATTTAAAAGAAAGCGCTACGCCGATAATAAAAGTTAATAGTGTTGAATGTTTAAAGTGCTGCAAGTTAATAATTAGCACAAGGTAAGTACACTTCTTTTAAGCAGTCGAAAGTGTAATTGACTTTCGTAATGCATTTTTTTTAATTCTTCATTCTTTTTGCAGGAAGAGGGATGCAGCTTGGAATGAACCCCGCTGGATCTGCTTGAACATGTTTTTATTAAATCTTTTTAATCCAATCTTGCAAGAACTTTGGTATTAAAGTGAACTTTGTTGTTTAAAACTCTTTTCTTTTTTTTACGAAAATGTGACGTCACATAGCTCGACACCCCCCCCCTCCCCCATGTCACGCGCCGTCACGCTTGCCGAAACCCCTCCCCCCCCTAAGCGCGTGACGTAATATGTGGACGACCCCTAACCTGCGGCACGGCCTCCTTGTAGTGGAGTGACAAACCACAGCCGCCACACAGTGGGTCCGAGGACCGTTCAGGCGGCCAAAATTCTAGACGCGTTTTGGGCTGCAGCGTCACTAAATGGGACTCGTGTCCCACTGTGCGCCACTCCCTCACGCAGGCTTACCCGCTGCGTCGATGTCACGTTGTAATTGTCGTACTGCCGCACGAAGCACTGCGCGCGGTCGTTGTACTCCTTGGTGACTTCCGGCCGCCACCACGAGTTGCGAAGGCCCTTCTTGTCGTACTCCTTGCCTGCCAACAGGAAGCGAACGCTGTTCTTTGTATCTCGTGACGAGTCGTCAATGGACAATGGCTTCTCCCGTCTATTTAGAGATGCAAATGTTCCGGAAACTTTCAAAGTGTCGGAAAGAAACCGGAAAAATGGGAAAAAAACCCAGAAAAATTGGAAAAAAAGGAAAAATTGGAATAATTAGTTTTAAGGCTCTACAGTGGAAAATGAGCATGAAACCCACTACTTTTGTGTTGCGTTGGACCTTTACTTCCACTCGCAAACCTAGATACACAAATGCAACAACGAAAATCGCATGAGAAGGAAACATAACAGGGTATAAATAATGTGAGTGCACTGAGAACCGTCCGCACACAGTGATGAAGTTATGCTTTTTGCCTACTTACAGGCGAAAAGTCGGGCGTTTTGCCTACTTTTCAGGATGAATCTTTCCAATTTTTCCGAGGCCAGGGAAAAAAACGGAAAAGAACACGGTTTTTTTCCAATGTTTCCGGAAACTTTCCGGGCATTTTCATCTCTACGTCTATTTGCCGAGCCCTCACCATCGATGGCGAAGCCATGCGTCAACTCATGGCCGAGGATGGCTCCGATAGCGCCGTAGTTCAACGCCCTGCAAGGAGAAGCCAACCGTTTTTTGTTTTTTTCGTTAGACAAAGGAATGCCGCAACTGACAGAAGCGGTTGTTTTGGGGTACTTGACGTGCCGACCATGTCGCAGTCAAAGTGTCACCCCGATACTCACTCCAGGCCGAGATAGTAAAATGGCACCTGTAGAATCCCAGCAGGGATAGCTACGCAGAAAGCACGCACCACCGCCTCAAACAAGCGCCCGCCATTCAAACAGAAAAAAGCACTGCACCGGCTGAGAGTCGAACCCGCGTCCCGCTCACTCACCGATCGAGTTGATGGCCCTGCCGTAGAAGGCATTGACCTCGATGGGGTTCGTGGCCCAGCGGTCCTTGGCCTTGGTCGGGCCTTGGCCTCCTTTTCGGCCTCGGGCGCGATCGCGCCCAGCAGCCTTTTCACCTCTCTGGCCTTCATGTTGAGCATGTTCCACGGGAACTGGCCGCCGTCCATGGTGACGCCCTCGTAGAAGCGCTCCAGCTCGCCGTCCTGCAGCAGCCAGTCGGGGTAGCCGATAAAGGCCTTGATGGCGGCCGCCTTGTCCAGCGTGGCGGCCTTGGTGGCGGCCTCCATCCAGCCCACCGCGTGCACCAGCTCGCTGAAGCCGGCCTTGATGTCGGACAGCATGTCCCGCACCTGCACGACAGTGCGACCACGCGGACAGAGCAGGCTTCAACACACGCGAGTCCGCAGCGCCGTCGCGTATGTCACCCAACCGACACGCCCTGCCAGTGCTCTTGGAGCAGGCGCCAAGGTCACATTACGCTAGCCTAGCCGCAAGTCAATCGGAACGCCCCATGCCTAACTCCCCGCCCTATCGTTGCTTCTGGCGACTGTTGCGGCAGGGTCTCTTGGCCCTACAGGTCTGGTCGGGGCATTATACTCTCGTGACCATTGACTCCTTGGAGTACACCATCCCTGGGGACAATGTGCTCCCCTATTAAGGAGAGTACACCCACACCATCCTTTGGACGGTGTACTCCCCTCCCTCGGGAGAGGAGGAGTATTTTGACCCTAGGGATGAGATACTCCCCCAGGAGTACACTATCCCTAGGGCGAAGGGTCTTCCCTTTCTCTCGAGGGGGGGGGGGGCAGCTCCTGCTCACCCTATTGGCGGTGTCCTTGAGCGGGTTCGCCATGGCCATCTGGTAGCTCACGGCCATGTGCATGGAGGTCTTGACCGCCCGCACACAGAACTTGGTCCTGCAAGCAGCCGAGCAGGGGCAAGGTCATTGCAGAGGAGGCATAAGCGCATTTAGAATCGCAATCGAGATGTTTGATCTGACTGCTTCAATGCCGTCGTCGGCGTGCTCCGACACTAGACAGGGGCAAGGTCATTGCAGAGGAGGCATTAGCGCAATTAGAAACGCAATCGAGATGTTTGATCGGGCTGCTTTAATGCCGTCGTTGGCGTGCTCCGACACTAGACAGCTGGCCAAACACCGTGAGGAGGGCGCGGGTATAAAGGAGAGGCAGGCGCGCCTGGCACTAATTCCCCTCCAACAACGCCATGACTCTGCTCCGCGCTCTCGCCGTCCTGCTGCTGGGCCTCGCCGCCCTGGCCTGCCTGTGCGCCGCGGAGAACTTCGACGCCAACCCCGAGGACACGCGCTGGGTGACCGTGTCCGACGACCACCTGACAGCCGTCAAGGAGCTCATCAAGGTGCCCATCAAGGGGCCGCCCAAGTGCCCGCCTGGCACCCGCCGCGTCGGCGTCGACCAGCGCTGCCGCGTGGTGATTAATGACTGGTGACTGAGATGCTGAGACGGCCTCAACAACAACTTGTTTCCCGACGGCGTGCCTGAGGCCTGCTTCACTGAGACAATAAAATCCCTTCTAGCCATCCCGTGAGTGTGAACGTGCCTGGAGATGGGCTGCAGCCCCTTGTAGACGGTGGATAGCAGCGTGTGCTTCATGTCGTGGAAGACCTGCGCCGTGTGCGGGGAGACCCTCTTCACCACCCCCCACCACACTAGCCGCTCTGGAAAAGAAAACAAACGAGCAAACTACCACGTGATTCTATGACTGCCGCGTTTTGCGCAGTTTGACCCACCCAAGTTACGAATGGTCTCGGGCTTGGACTGGGACAGCACGACGGGGAGAATCTTGAAGTAGGACGGGTCCGACACAAGAATGAGGTCGTTGGCCACGTCGATGATGGTGGCATTCAGGCCCTTCAGCAACACCTCCAGGTACTGAGCGAAGTCGATCTGCAATCGACAAACGCAGTGCTCTGCCTGCATCATTTCAGCAACTAGCGCCGCGTCGCTCGCGGTGGCGACGCCCCACGCCCCCAGGCAGTGCTTCGCGCCGCCGTCGCGCGCCTAACGAGTTGCCTTAAAATTCGGTGCGTCTTCGCACAAACCTTCAGCGCGCCCGGCGCGGGCGAGGCGGGGGGTCGAGGGGTCGGCCACTCGCATTTGAGGTGTACACAAGATTACGGGAATTTTAGTAGGGATTACGCGTAAAATTTTAGAAAATTGGTTCAAAAACGTTAACAAAGGGCAGAATTTTACCAAGGATTACGTGATTACAGCATAAATTACCGGAGATTGCCATTCAATCTGTACACAGGATTCCCAGGGTGGTGGCCCCCTCGCGGTGGGTGCTCCTGCGGCCGAGGCCGTGGTGGCAGCGACCGCGGCAAGGTTGCCGATGAGCACCGCCGTGGTCCCGGCGGCGGCCGGGACCGTTGTGTCGGCGGCTGGAATCGCAGCGGCTGTGGTACCGGCTGGGGTCGTGGCGGCGGGGGCAGGGGCCTCAACGGGCGCTACAGTAGCCAGCACAAGCGCTGCGGTAGGCAGCACGAGGGCCGCGGTCGTAGTAGCGGGAGCGGAGGTCGTCGCGGCAGGGGGTGACGAGGACAGCACCTCTACGTCGGCAAAGGTCGTGGCAGTAGGCTGCATGGTGGCGATGAGCATCATCTCCTGCAGCTGCCGGAACGTAGTGCGCTAGGGCTTCACTGTACAAAAAAGGTCCTGTAAATGCCGTTAATTTATTACCAATGTTTGCTGTTATGCAATTCACGGCGTTTGCTGTGAACTAGTTCACGGCGTTCACTGTGATCTCGGTCACAGTGTTCACTGTGATCTGGCCATAGTAAACGCCGTGAATTGGAGCCTGATTTGCAGTACTTCGGTGCTCAGCGGCGTCAAACTCACAGTGTTTACTGTGAACCAGATCACAGTAAACACCGCGAACAAGATCACAGTGAATCGCGTGAGCAGATCACAGTAAACGCTGTGAATTGACCTACAGTGAAAACTGGTAATAAATTAACGGCATTGACAGGACACTTTTTTTTGGAGTGTTGTCCCCGGCGGGGTCCTTGCTCTGCGACGTGGCCTGAGGGGCAGACCTTGCCGTCAGTACTCCACGCTGAACGAGCGGCCGCCAGAGCGCAGGGTATCGCCTCAGAAAGGTCACCACACGCACCGAGTTGAGCTGCGAGTCCATCAGCAGCAGGCGCAGCGCCGCCGCCGACACCTCAGTCGTGTTGGTCTCGTAGTCCGGGGAGTCCTCGTGCGCCGCGGCGTCCACGATGGCCATGACCCTGGCCATGTACGAGATCCGCAGCACCACCAGCTCCTTGGAGGACAGCCCCGCAGGGACGGCGGACCGCCCCGCGCCCGGGGGGTGCTCCGGGTCCTCCAGGACCAGGCCGGGCACCTCCGGCAGCGGATTGTTGTTCTGCGGCGGCAGCAGCTACAAATACGCGCTGTTTTGTATTCGGTCGGTTTTAGAGGTGGGCGTAGTTGAAACAGAAACATCAGCACTTACGTGTATGATGAAAGTGTCGTTGTCCGGCTTGGCGTCGTCCATCTCCAGGCCGATCTCCACCAGGATGTCCTTGCTAAGGAAGCGCTGCGCGGCGGCCAGCGTCTTGGCGAGCGGCAACCCCTCGGCCGTGGCCTTGGTGGGCAGGCCGCGCGGCAGCGACAGGTTGGCCAGCAGGTCCAGCATCGGGTCCAGCTGGTCTGCAGCAGCAAGCAGGGACTCTGTCTCTCTCGCACTCATGGAGCACCCCGGGCACCCCAGGTGCGAGACGGATAGAGCGCCACCGCCAGCAAACCCACTCACCGGTGTCCGTGCACGACTTGAAGAAGTTGTGCATCATGACGACCGGCTTGGGGTCCTTGTCCGTGGCGTTGAGCTGCAGCACGTCTGCTAAAACCGTTCATTTTATGCTGCACTCGAACACGCCGCCACACAGTGGACCACAAAACCCAAGACGCGTTTTGAGCTCCAGAGTCCCTAAATGGGACTCGAACCAAACGTGTGACCCAACCAATGGATTCCTCGCGTTCGGAGAGCAATCCATTGATGGGGCCACACGTTGGGTTCGTTTCCTGTTTAGCGACCGCAGAGCTCAAAATTCGTCTTGAGTTTCGGCCGCCTGCACCGGTCTCCTGGCCCACTTTGCGCCATGCCGTGCACGCCGGCACTCACCGATCACCCTGCGCTGCTGGGCGTTCTGCCGCTCCATAGGAACCACGAGTTGTGCGCGTCCAGCACGGGGTGCGCCCGGCGCCAGCGGCCGCACATGTAGCGGTGGAAGTCCTGGCACGGGTCTACGGACTGGTCGATGCCTTGCAGCAGCATGGCGGCTGTGCGGCAACCGAAACAGAAAGGGTTCGTCGAGCAGGTTGCCTAACCCATAGTTCGCCCATGGAGAAGGACATTTAGGTGGAGTAGCAGGTTCCGGAACGCACGTCCCTCTTCTTGATAGCTTTGTGAGCGCATTATGACAGTTATAACCACAGAGTTGCTCTGAATCGATAGAGGAATGTCCACGCATTGACGGTTAATCTTCAAAACAGTCAAAAATTGCCTCCAGTCCAAGTAAAACGCTAGTAGGAGGGATCGGTCGGAGCGGCTCGGACTCTCCGTAAAGATGTGCGAGAGAGAGAGCACTACGTCCGTCTGTCTTCCGCGCTCCGCGGCCATCTTCTCCCTCCCCGCCACTGGCGTTCTACCAAGACTGAGTCGTCCTTGTGCATTTAGTGATATTGTAGAGCCATGAGGTGAGTGACTGGCTTTTTCTAAGTTATATCGTCAATCTTGATAGGTCAAAGAAACGATTCGCGGTAATATTGATGACTGTAGACCCTGTCGAACTTAACAGACCCTTCAAGAACTGGCTGTGCCGGTCGTCCTGATCCGCACACGACACTGACAAATCTGTGAATTTGTTATATTTACTCCTCTTCTCTTCTCGAATTGCGATAGATATTGAAAGTAATGATGCTTCATGAAAGTTTTTCAATAGTTCAGCTCTCATGAACCCTAAACTTAACGTGCATGTAGTTTCCGAAAGTAAACTAACCTCACCTTACTCTTCTGACCTGTTGTTTTCTTTCTTGCAGTCACAATGCCAAAGAAATCAAAGAAAAAGATGTTCAGGCCCCGTTCGTGGTGGAAGGAGAAGAAAAAACTAAAGAATGTGAGTGGAAGTTTGGTAGTAAGTTCCTTGTTAACATGATCCTGGACAGTGGAATTTAAAGTGTATGTATTTGTTCATAGTCAACCTCGGGAGTTTTGGAAGACATTCAAAATCTACAAGTTGTGTCTGTCGACCCAATTTACTCTGCATCACCAATTGTGAATCTACAAGCCAATCAAGTCAATGTAAGTGCTCAATGGTTTACTTCATTGTTTTAACTCGATGTGTTTTGTAATTTTAGTATTCTTATTTTAATATTTTTTGCATTCGTCTGTACCTAGGATATTGGTTTAAGTAATTCAAGTGACCTGAACGATGCAGCAAATGCACCACCAAGACTGTTAGAGACCCAAATACCGTCTGATCACATGTACTGTGCATCATAAAATCAACCCAATGTAGCCAATGTAAGTGCTCTGTTGTTTACTTCATTATTAGAACTAAATGTGTTTCCTTTGTTAAAATTGTATTTCTATATTTTTCTGCCTTCTCTTCACTCAGGATATTAGTTTAACAAATTCAAGTGATGATGCGAGAAATATACCACAAGTACTGTCTGCAGATACAGTTTTCATTGCATCTCCAGATGTACTTCAACCAAATCTAGTCAATGTAAGTGATGTTTTTAATTATTTAAAATTTAGTTATCTTAGCAAGTGGACATTGGAATTTAAAGTGTATGTATTTGTTCATAGTCAACCTCGGAAGTTTTGGAAGACATTCAAAATCTACAAATAGTGACTGACTACACAATTTCCTCTGCATCACCAATTGTAAATGTACAAGCTAATCGAGTCAATGTAAGTGCTCAATGGTTTACTTCATTGTTTTAACTCAATGTGTTCTGTAATTTTATTACTCTTATTTTAATATTTTTTTTGCATTTGTCTTTACCTAGGATATAGGTTTAAGTAATTCAAGTGACCTGAACGATGCAGCAAATGCACCACCAAGACTGTTGGAGACCCAAATACCGTCTGATCACACGTACTGTGTATCATCAAATCAACCCAATGTAGTCAATGTAAGTGCTCTGTTGTTTACTTCATTATTTGAACTAAATATGTTTCCTTTGTTAAAATTTTATTTCTATATTTTTGTGCCTTCTCTTCACTTAGGATATTAGTTTAACAAATTCAAGTGATGATGTGAGAAATGCACCACAAGTACTGTCTGAAGATACAGTTTTCATTGCATCTCCAGATGTACTTCAACCAAATCTAGTCAATGTAAGTGATGTTTGTTATTATTTTAAATTTATTTATCTTAGCAAGTTTGGGTTGACACATGATTTTTTAACTTTTTCCCTTTGTTTTGTCCATTTTTACTAACTGTTGTTGTTTTTGTCGGTATTTAGGTTCCCATGAGTGAAAGTGGCAAAGTTGAACATGACATAGACAAAATTGTCTGTGATTTATCCTCCAAGCTTCCATTCCTGTGGTCAGCCTGCAGAGTACAGGATAAAATTTCCATTCAGAAGTTTTCAGCCCATGAAAGTAGGATGGTGCAGCGAAGCCTTCTCATCAACACGAGTGACAGCTCCTCACAAGTGTTTATTCATGGGGTTTCACTTCCTGGTGACCATGAAATTTATGCCAATCTTCCCCTGTTGAATTTTCAATGCATGTCTCATGAAGCAGTTCTACGTGCATTGATCCAAGCAGTCAGTGAGATTCGCTTGTTTGAGATTTGCTGCGGTGTCTCAAAGGTAAAATACCAAGAACTGTGGAAAAAGACGGAGGGTTGCATAGAAGATGGAAACATATTTAAAGAAACCCGATTTGAGAGAACATGCAGAGCTGTGAAGTGCAAAAAGATTGTAACTCAACCCAAACGAGAGTGCACCGAGTGTCTTAAACTGGCAAAGACCTTTGCAGTGAAACTCAAGGTACAGTCCAATATACCTATGTCTCCTTCAGGTCGAATTAGGACACCTCACAAAAACAAGCCTTTTAAAGCACTATCAAGTCCTGAAAGAAAAGCAAGAACAGAAAGGTATATGAAAAACATAAGGAACTTAAAGAGACAGAATGAACGGTTGCGAGCTGCAATTCAGAAAAAAATTGATGAAGAGGCAGTTGAAGTAGATCAGGAATTTGATGAATTTTTGAATGAAGTGCTTCAAGATCCAGACAATGAAGAACACATCATTAAATCCTCAGACTTTTTGAAACTATTCCTTCAGCAGCAGCTGCAGGCCAGGAATGTTAATAAGAAGTGTGGTATGCGATGGCATCCACTAATGATTCGGTTTGCACTGCACCTGAGGATGCAATCCGCTTCTGCGTACCGAACACTTCGTGAGTTTATTGAGCTGCCTTCAGAGAGATTATTGTTTGATTACTCACATGTCTACGATATTAGGGAGGGCTGCCATAATGACATCATTCAAAATGTTGGTGAGCAAGTATCCCAATTTGAGCATGAGTATCAAAAGTACCATGTACTTCTATTTGATGAAATATATATTCAACACAATTTAGTGGCCAAAAAATCAAACGGAAAAATTATAGGGTACTGTCACCTTGACAAGGTCAACGAGGAAATTTTGGAAATGCAGAACTTAGTGGAAGCTCAAGCACAGGAGACCCCTGAAACTCCTATTACTTGTCCCCCCATTGCCAAAACCATGTTGACATTTATGGTTAAAGGCACTGCATCTGGGGTGAAGGATGTAGTTGCTGCTTATTCCATCAACTTACTCACCAAAGCAGATGTCTACACCTGCACTTGGGAAGTAGTGGAAAGGTGCGAATCAAGTGGAATAAGGATCATGGCATTAGTATGTGACGGCAGTCCCATCAACCGAGGATTCATTGACATGAACCCTCCTCTCACAACAGATTGTGAGGTGGTGTTCGACACTGTGAATCCCTATGACCCCTCTCGACCAATTTACTTATCAGATGTGCCCCACCTGCTTAAAACTCTGAGGAATTGTTTCTCCAATTCTTGAATGAAGAAGAGCAGAAAGCTGTTCAAGAATGGGCAGTACATTCTGTGGAAAACAATAATTGATTTGTTTCATTTCAAATCTAATCAGACAATCAAGAAACTGCACAAGCTTGATGCAGCAGCAGTATATCTGAATAGACATTCACACGGAAAAAAAATTGTTTGCTAAAACAGCAAATTTTCAGCTGCTGCAGCAAATTTTGTTTGTTACTATGGTAACAGCCATATTGTTTGCTGTTCCAGCAAAAAATGTTCGATTGGAACAATTTTGCTGAAACAGCAAACAATTTTGTATGCGTTACCAGAAAAATATTTGCTGATGCGTTGAAAATTACTTGCTGTATCAACTAATCTTTCAGGGTGCATCGCACAACGGTTTGCTGCTGATCCTGACAAATTGTTTGCTCCTACATCAAACTTAAATGCTAGGTAGAAAAAAATTGTTCTCATGTTTTGTCAACTTGTTTGCAAAATGAACAAAGTGGGTTCGCCGTTGGGGAACAAAATGTTCGCTCAGTTAGGGAACATGTTCGCCGTAATGAATGTGCAGGTTTGCTTCTTGAGAATGGAATGTTTGCAGGCATGGCGCCCGAGAGGAATGGGGTAGGCAGCCCTGCATGCACGGGCGCGCGGCGGGCTTGCCTACCTAGGTAGTGGCAGGCGCCTCACGGCCACACTGACATCAGCCAATAAAGTTAACTGGATAGTAATTTAAATGGTTCTAATTCTTCCACATCACCTCGTATACAGTCATTACAAGAAATCACAGCAGTGTAGAACTTGACACTAAAATTAAGTTACAAAAAGTAAGGTACAGCAGTATAAAAACAGTAGTTAAACATTTTAAGACAAGTCACAAAATAGAAATAAGCTTTCCAAAATATTCTCACAAATAATGCTTCATAACGACCATTTTTTCACCAGTGCTCAGAGTGAAATCAAAAAGAGGAAATGGGTTAAAAAGATCTCGATGAAACACACACCGATACAGTTTTGATGGGGAAACCTCGAAACCCCCAACATGTTCTGAGAAGCCTATGTTATTCAGGACATTAGTAATGAAGAGAGGGTGATTGTCAATAACGACAATGTGATGTACTTTCACAAAAACAAAATCACCATGAATATTGATGCGATGTATCAACACAGCAGATGGCTCATATTTAGTTCCTAAATAGTTGACCCAGTTCGCTACATAAACTTCTGGGTTCTCTCTTAGAGCTGTAGGTAATGAACGTTCAAAAGCTGTGTAATTAGGGTCACACTCTATATCAATTTCAAACAGAGGACCGATTTCAATGGATGGAACTAAAGGAGCACCAAGGACAAACCGATAACATTGACTCAGTTGATGTTTTTTAGCAACAGACATTGGCAAGTTACGTCTGGATGTTATAGATCTAGCATATGTAGTCAAAAACTTATGTTTGGCTTCTCCCCTCATTGAAGAATAGTAACAGAAAGGTCCAGATAACTCAAACATTGTACCATAATGGAGAAGAAAGTGAAATTTTGGACACAGATCCTTTCCAGTAAGTTTCTTATACAGATCATGATGGTCCTTTATGAGAACATTTAGCTCAGCTTTTGCATCAAATGGTAACTGACGAGATAACAATAGTTCCGTTATTTGCTTGTGCAGCTTATACAGCTGCCAAAACTCATCTGTTTCGGGTACAAGATCACCAACTAAGACACCCAGTATTCGGATAAAAGTATAAGTTTCAGCAGCTGTAAATTTAAGCTTAGATTTAGTGTGAAAATCATCTGGAATAATTGACGGCTTGCTCCATTCTAATGGACCAAAATCAAGCATGCACAGTCTTGCATTCAATTTATCAAGATCAAAGTATTTACAATCCAAACAATGCTTGAGAACTGGAATAAGGACATAATGACTAACGCCTTCGGCCCAGTCATGCATTACATCGAGGGCCCAGTTTTCAGTAACATGAAAAGAGTTAACAGCATTGAAAACACACTCTTCTTTGAGGCCTGTGGTAGACACATCATTAACTTCAACATCCTCAGAATAGCTTATAACATCACGGAAGAGATTAGGATCTTCTGATGTCATTGTCTTGACAAGTTCCTTAGATGCTTTACATAGAGTACAAGGAAAATTACAGGTGAAGGATTCAGAAAAACCATTAATACCATGGACACCCAAATTGTCACCACATATGTTGGTCAAAACAAAGTGAATTCTTTTCTCACCAGTGTCAGTTTGACAAAGAATACCTTCTTTTTCGAGAAAGTTACATTCTTTAACAACAAGTCTAAACACTTCCTTATTGTAGCTTGTCCTTAAAATATCATCAGACTTCCTATCATCTGCATCAATAAGAAGAGTGAGTAAAATATTTTCTAATTTGGATTGACATGCTGGAGGAAGCAATGGCAGTAATGTGTAACCCGCACCTAACTTCTCTGAATGTGGGCCTAGTGCCATGTTACATTGAACATCATCGTAATAAAAAAACATTGGCATAACAATATCTGAGTGTTTAAAGTGAGCAGTTTTCTTTTGCCACAGCTGACATTGTGTAATACCAGCACAAACCTCAGACTCACTTACAGACTGCATAAAGTTCAGAGTTTCTTTTAAAGCCCCAGGTAATTCAAAGAGTAGTTTCAAAACTGAGCGCATTGGTATAAATTGCCCAGTGGTCTTAACTCGTTTAACTACAGGACCATTTTTAGTTTTAAACATTTTGTCTCTAGATTCACAAATGGTAAATGGTACAGGGGCAACATAGAAAGAACTTTTCTCAAAATAAGACAAACGCTTCCACTCAGAGGACAAATGAGCAAAGGGATCTTTAAGAATAGAAAACATGTCCGATATTTCTTTAACACATAATGATTCTCCAAATGGCTCCAGAGCAATAAGAACCTTCTTTCCCAAAATTTCTAAAAATTCACCACAGAAGAAATTAGAAAAATCATCTATCACTGTTTGTACATAGTTCCGAGGAATATAAGCTTTATCATACATTTTGGCAACTAGGACATCAGCGCTTTTGACGATCATAGACTTAAACAAAGTCAAAGACACATCTAAAGTGTCACTTGAACCAACACTTATTTCTTCCGCAGCCATTGAAGAATCATCTCCATTACTGTCATAATTTACAATAGGCTTTAGTGGTAAATGAGTTACAGGCTTTGTAACACTAATTGGACATTGGTGAGCACCAATTAAATGTTTACGGTAAGCTCTCCAGTTGTCAAACATACGAACACAACCCGTTTCCTTGCAATTATACTTACAATATAAGTTATCATTGTGAGAATTTCGCAAATGAACTTTGAGCACATCAACAGAAGGAAAATTATTGCCACAGTCCGGACAGAATACCATAGTTACAAAATGACACAGCAGACCTGTTAAAGATAAAACAATATAGATAAAAAACACAAGAACAATCATACAAATTTGAAATTAAATGTATGTCATGACAAAAATACGTAAAAACAAGAACAATAAGTAAATTTAAGAGAAACGGGGCTTAGGGTGAAGCGTTGAAGCGTTGATATTCAGCTACCACAAGATCCACACGGTCAAAATCAGAGTCCCATTTGCTGGTAAACTTGTACACAGCTCGTTGCAAAAATTGCCACACCTGCTCGCTTTCATGTGGATAACAAGCGTGAAGGCCATGGTAGATCTTGAAAGCAATGTCAACAGCTTTCAAAGGCGTTTCCATCTCGTAGAAGAAGTCATCAACCACCACGTAGCACTTCTGAATATCATCAACCGTGGGCCCCACCATTACAGGTAGAGGCTGGTTAGTTAGACCAAACTTGATCAGTGTGTCATTCCTCGTTTTCAAAGATGATTTAAGGTCTCCCATTGTCTACACAGGAAAAAAATATCACATTATAAATTGATGAACAATGGCTAATGGTACGCTTGGCATAAAATCAGCAATGTAATTTGACGAGAATCATTTGATTTAGCAAAATACTGAAGGTACAAGGCAGCTGCTCTACGAAGGAACTAACAAACTGAGACAATCAAAGTAATCACTTGTCTCATATTCGCTCATTTGATGGGGACAATTTAAATTGTTATTGGTGTGAAGTGAGAATTGGTAATACAAAATACAAAAACAAGTGTACAGTGTAGAATAGGAGGCAGCTCTACTCTTCACTTTTAGTATTAAACTTTTGTTGTTGTTTCTCCTTACATTGCTTTGCTCTACAAACATAAGAGATTTGACACAGCTCTTGCCATGCATTGACATACATAAGAAACAAAGACTTCACTTCATTTTAATTACACTTTTTGTTAACCAATTCTGAGCTGACACCATTAAACAAATAAATTAACTCCAGCTAGTGAGTGAAATGAAATATATGACTTGCATAGCCACACATAGAAATAACTTTATTGACTGTTGCCTCATTTTTTTCTACACTTAACTTGTGACACTAATGAACAGAATCATTTAAAACTAGTGTATTCAAAATACTTCTGCCTTGCTCATCTACTTTGAGCAAGGGAGAGAAGCATTTTTAATCCAATAATCATATTGAACCTTTCAATTGGTTGCACAAGTTAATGGTAAAACTAATGCCGCACTAGCTCCTCACCTTCACATGCAGAAGAAATGAGTTTTTAATTTCTTGCCTAGAAGGTCTCCAAACTCCAGAGTTCTTTTGATTGGCGATAGTGACAACAGGAAACAACTTAGGCAGTGCAAGAAAGGTTACAGCATTTTTTGTATCTACCACAGGAAAAAAAAACACAAATTATTAGAAAAATACACAAGCAGTGAACGAATCAAATTTGGTCATTTTCTCTTACCCATGTTCATTTTGTCTTCAATTAATCCAAATTTGTGAGAGATAAACTGCTGCAACTTGGTACATTCAGTGGAAAGTTTTAGAAGAGATTCAGGTTTGTACTGCTCAAAGTCAATTTCCAACTGTAAATAAAGAACTATTAGTAGATATCACATATTAAAGGTGCTATTCCAACAGCCTCATCAACTCATGGCTCATCAAATTTTCATTCAAATTTAGCACAGTTATTCTGCTTATTCGCATCAGTATCGAGTGATCGTGGCACAAGCCAACCTTTTTTCTTTTTTTTTTTTGGGTGAGCCCTACCGGGGTTCCTTTAATTAATTCATCAAACCTATTCACTTTTCCACAATGAAATCAAGAAGTCATCACTCATCAACTTTTCGATGCACATTCATGTTGTGTTTCAATTGATATCATTTGGACGGACTTGTGAGCCATACGTTTAACCTCTGTTATCAAAATTTGTGACTGTTTTATAGAGAACAATATTCCTTAAGGCCTAGGACTATTTTTAGTCTATTTAGTACCACACATATGCTTATCTAGCAAAATAAAATAGTTCATGTTAATCACACAGTTTCATTTTTGCTTTGTAATCATGTGTGTCTTTATGAATAGACTAACAATAGTCCTAGGCCATAAGGAATATTGTTCTCTATAAAACAGTCACAAATTTTGATAACAGAGGTTAAACGTATGGCTTACAAGTCCGTCCAAATGATATCAATTGAAACACAACATGAATGTGCATCGAAAAGTTGATGAGTGATGACTTCTTGATTTCATTGTGGAAAAGTGAATAGGTTTGATGAAATAATTGAAGGAACCCCTGCAGAGCTCACCCAAAAAGAAATAAGAAAAAAAGGTTGGTTTGTGCCAGGATCACTCGATACTGATGCGAATAAGCAGATAAACTGTGCTAAGTCTGAATGAAAATTTGATGAGCCATGAGTTGATGAGGCCATTGTAATAGCACCTTAATGGAGCAGAAACACAAGTAAAACCCAAATAAACTTACTAGAGACCATCCCTGTTTTTCCTTAAGTTGAGGATAAATGTCCATGTACTGCTTCACAGTGTATCTTCTTTCAGTCTTCTTCTTTTTAGACTTCCCTTTGCTTTGACTAGACTTTGCAGAAACATCAGCCTGAGGTTCATCAGTCAATGCCAAGTTACGATGCAGCTTGGACAATCTAAACTTGCTTGTGGCAGTCCATGCGGAAATGACTCTAGTCCATGGCGTAATGTTCTTCCCCTGAAGCCACAAATTACTTTCTTGACAATTATCGGGATCATCATCATCGAGATCTGTAAATGTAAAATAATGCAGGAAGTAATCAGTTTGTTTTGATGGACCAGGAAAAACGCCATTTGACAGATTTGCTGATAAGTTAAACTTACGCTCATGTTCATCACCTTCGCTGTCATCTGCAGAAGCCGACACAGAAAGCAATCCAGCCTTGGTCAAATCCCTACGCAACTTATAATACCTGGTAATTATTCTTCCCTTAACCACCTTGTATTTGCTGTTGCTTCTTTCCACTTGCCGGTACCATACAGACTAAAAAAAACAGAAAGCAAAAAAAAACCTTTTTAAAGGGGCAAGAAACATTAACAATGGAGCAAGAAACAATATGGTATACACTTACAAGCACTTCAGTAGGGAAAGCCTCAACAATTTTCATTCCCCACGATTTGGCTACATCTGTAGGAATGCTGAAAAGTAAAACAAATCTACTCAACAATAATCACCCTCAATATCATCACAAAGAAATATAGTACAAAAAAGATAAATAAGAAAACAAGCTAATTTTAAGAATAAAATAGGAGACAAGCCATAACCATTAACAAAACTACTGAAAGGAAGGACAAAATAACCACCACCAATAAAACTCTACTTTAAAACAAAGACCACAGGGTGGACAAGAGCTTGTACCGTTTCTCCACATCCTCCTTCACATAACCGGTAACCAGTAACTCAGCAATCTTTGCTCGGTCACTGTCAGACAGTGACTTGTGGGCCTCAAAGTTTGCAATAACAATTTTGCCTTTTGCAGATGAATCTAACAGCTCCTTCAAATCCTGATAATCATCACCAATAAAAGGGAAACAGACACATAAACAAATGCAATTTATGGATAGGTTAAAAAACAACAGAATATGTCAAAATAAGGATCTGCTTGTCTTTGCCTTCAAACCCAGATTTTAAACAGATTTCCAAAACAAAGTAAAATAAAACTGCAGCCAAAAATAGGGAATATATGACCCATCTATTATGATTCTCACTCTAAACTAAGAGTACTGAGAGGAAACGAAGAAAAGAAGTAACTTGTAACAGGCAGTAGAGAAAATGGATAATGCTGAATTGTTAAAAATAATAAAGAACTTAATGTGAAAGAACACTCCCCCAAATCCATTACAGTTAAGCAGGCTTACTTACAAAGTGTGGATTGTCTAATGAGAGCGCAGACTGTCCACTGGACTCAATGGGACGTCGACCAGACTCAGTGGATTGTCGACTGGACCTCGTAGACTTTTCGTTGTTTGGCGGTGTGTGACCCCCAGTTGAGTTTGTATTGGTACGTTCTGCTTCCGTGTCATTAGATGATGCATTGAGAGCTTCATTCTCAATGTCACTAGCCATAGTTTGCAAATCTTGTAGAGTTTGTTTCTGCGTTTCGTTCAATTGTATGAAGCCTAAAAACAGGTAACAGTTTCCTAGTACTATGTCCGGAAGAGGTTGAAGCATTCCAAAATAAAACACTGCCATTACCTTCACTTTGCTGGCTTTTTCCTTGACAAATAGCACTCATAACCTTCCTCCGTAGGCCAACAGCAGGAATTACTTCCTTCAGATCATCTTCAGTCAAAGAACAGAGAGTATCCCAGTCATCAATAAGGTTTTCTGCAGACAAAGAAACAAACACCAATAGGACAGCACAAGACACAGACAAAAACACAATCACTGGTTAGCTCTGACGGCTAATACCCTCTAAACCATAACCTAAAATCAATGTCACGCAAATCTCAACAAGTTAATCTGAAGATGCAAAATATTATTCAATCGAGTAAGACGTTGAATTCGTACGCCAAACTGCCTCGAACCACGACCTGAGCGCCAGTCCAATCGAAATCGGGACACAGCAACTTCACCCCTTGTATTTATATGATGTATTATGTTCAAGAAATATTATATTCTATGTAATCGTCCGTCTTGGCGCAGATTGTAGCCTGCCTTTGTATTAATAAAGGCAGGAACCGGTCCATAGTCTGAACTCATAACCTCAACGACAGTTTACTGACGCGCTTACCTTCAAACCGTGCCTTGAGTTCTTCCGTGCCGTGTTTCTCCATAAACTTATCCCATAGGTCTTGTTTCTCCATCATGACGGCAATTCGTTGAAACTCACTCTCAAAATACTGACCTACTGGTTTTAAATTTCTAACAAGCAACACCCTCACCGAAGCGGCGAGCGTGGCGGGCGGCATGGACTGAACGGTCTGACCCCTCCCCCCTCCCCTCCTGCCCCCTCCCCGGCCAAGAACCTTCTAAAGCTTCTGCGGCCTGCCCAGAAGTCAGCTGTTCTAGCAGACACAGTTTTGACAGATCAACAAACTGTTAGCCAAGAGGCCTGGCAGCGTAAAGAAACGTGATGGACTGTTCGTGGGCAGACAAACTGCGAGCGCGCCTCATTCTGTATCGCCTAATTTCAAGAAAGAGATAATAATGTCTGGGTCGAGTGAGGATGAAAACGAATCCAATAATATTAATGGGCATCATGAAGAATGGGTGTTTTCAAGTCAAGAAGATAGTGATGATGAGGTATTTAAAAATTTAACACAATATGTTTTCTGAGAGAATTTCAAACAAAATCTGTGTGTGGTGTAAATTGCAACGGCAACGGTGTCAATAAATTTTTTTAGCACGAAGGCAAGCCACTGTAGTAGTTTAATTTCATGGTTTTCGATTGAGAAAAGTAGTCACACAGGTTAGGTTTGGAACACCTTTTGTAGGGCCAAATTAAAATGAATTTTCCTTACAGATACAAGTTTCGAAAAAATACTTTGACAAGCTTCTATCAATGAAAGCACACTTAGAGTGGCACTGTGATTTATACGCAGCATCACTTTGTAAAGTGCCAAGGGGCCTGAATACGCTTAAAGAAATTGCAGAATCAGCTTCTCAAAACACAGCACCAGTTGTGCCACACTGCAACGTCTGTGAAAGGGATTTTCTCCTGTCTGAAGTTGCACGATTGAAGGAAAGATGTGAGAGCCTCGAGACAGAGTTAAAAGCAAGTTCAGCTAAACCTCCATCATCACCAGTATACTGCTGCGATTCTAAAAAGGTGCGTCCCCCTTCTTTCTCTTTTTTCTTGAAAATGAAATTGGGTTGCGCTTGTGTTGCAATACAATTCTTTTCTTGTATAACTTCTTCAGCTTTTTAAAACTCAACTCTCTTTTCCAGAAAAGAAAACGTTAACATGAAGAAAAAACTAAGAGAAGTGACAGTTATGGAAATTAACATTTCAATAAAGTTTATGTGAATGCAATTTTGCAGATTACAATCCTCTTTATTCAGGAAATGTCCATCCACCAAACATGGCAATGTGTTCAACAGGAAACAAATCAAGCAATACCTCAGTAGTTTTTGAGGATAGCAAGAGTCTTTTGTGCTTGACAATTTAGTTTGCATTGTATATTTATTATCATTGGCAGTTAATTACTACTTTTATATCTAAAGCTGAGGCAAATCTTTCAAGTTTTTAGGAATTAAGACTGGACCCTTAGGCAGGAACAACGGACAAACAGGGTACCAAACTAGATTTGTTTGTAACTTATTTTAAATTATGTGTGGTGTTAAAAGCAAACATTTTCACTGGGGCTGTTGAAAACCAGTTCGTTAAATGACAAACAGTGCTTCTGAAGCAGCAAACTGGTCTGCCAATTCTGCAAACATTGTTTGAAAAAATCTTTCATTCTGAGAGCAAACACTTTTTTGCAAAATCATAAAACCGATTTGCTGAAACAGCAAACTGGTTTGCTAATTCTGCAAACAACGTTAGAAACAATTGTTAGTTCTGAGAGCAAACACACGTTTGCAAAATCATAAGACCGGTTTGCTGAAACAGCTAATTGGTTTCGCTGTTTCAGCGAAATCTGCTGCAGCAAACACATGTTTGCTGTTTTAGCAAACAATTTTTTTTCCGTGCATGTCAGAAGACTATTTATGCATTCAGAGTAATTAGCAATAGTGTTGCCAATGCCATTGAACAATTAGGTTGGCCGGACACTGGAGAAACTTGTATTTTTAAGGAAAACTAATGAACTTATAGACTGCCTCAACGGTGCTCATTCGGATCAGCACAAGAGGAAACGTAATGCAAATTTAGCCCCATATTATTCTGCTGATGATCCTCGTATCAAGGTGATGGATGATTACCTTACTTACATACATGACTGGAAGAAAGAAGTGGATGGATTACCTGGTTACAGTAAAGAAGAAAAGGCTGCAATGGTGTTGAGCCCTCAGACACAAAGAGGAATTGAGATGACTATACGAGGTTTCAAAGGTGCCTTGTCTTTTTTATTCTCCGATGCAGTCAAAACAAAGTTCATCATGGCCCGTGTGTTTTGCCAAGACAATTTGGAACAATACTTCAGCCAGCAGCGAGGAGCATGTGGAGGTAACCGTAATCCTGACAAAGCTAAGTTCATGCAAAATATGAATGCGATTCATATTCAGAGACACATTGCAGTGAAGAAGCGGAAAGGAAATACTACAGATACAGAAGATAGAACATTGGATTGCACACCTCTTCCCAAGAGACAGAAGACTGCTCGTTCAAGCTTGTTCCAGAAATTTGTGGATTCGTCTCAACCTCCTCCTTAGGTGATCAAATAATTTGGGGCTATGTTATTAAATAGGAAATTTTTTAGTTGAAATGCTTCTGGTAAATGTGATAGTTACTTTTGCACTCCATTCATTTATTTAATTAATGTGGGTATTGTGATTGTTTCAAGTCTTGTTAAAATAATTTGTAAGTTTCATAATTCCTGTTCTACCTTTTTAAGCTTTTAATGCGTAATGTGATTTTATGTAACTTATATGATTGAGACTGGTCATAGCTTGTATAGGTATGACAACACATGTATGCCAAAATTATTTTTATTATTCCTTAATATGGTGATCCATTGAAAATTACGCAAACAATATTAAACATGTCACTATTTGAAAAAAAAAAGTTTTCTTTTGTATACCTTTTTATACCAAACTATGTTGACAACTTTGCACGGAATGCCACCCCTTGAGTTCCATGCTTGGGAGCATCTACTTTCTTACTTAGGGCATCCTTTCTTCTACTAACAATTCCCTCTCTCCATGTATTGCAAAAGTAAGTACACAATTGATAAAGTAATTTAAATGACAGTTCTGGTCTCAGAGTACTCCTTATCAGGTCATCCCATCTTACTACTAGGTGTGTGGTGCCTATCACCTCTTCTACAACTTCATCTACAAAGAGTGAACCATCAAAATGTTCAAGAGGTTTTATTAGACTACCAAGAGCTACAAAAAATTCTGAAGCCTTTGCACTTATTTTCAAAAGACCACCTCTGTCTTGACATTCAGTCCAAGCTACAAGGTAGGTTTACGCCAGACCGTGTCTTGTCGTAACAGGCTTCGCGATGCTGCGCCAGTTACGACAATCCACGCCTGGCGTTACACCTACCTTGGCCTGCGGCGCTTCCCTGCTTGCCTTCGGCAAGCTGTCTCAAGGGTTTTTGAGGCATTGAGTAATGCACCACGTGAAATCTGCAATAAAATTTTTTAGTCGGTCGAACCCCTTTTTTCAGGATCCTGATTCGGCAAACTGATAAAGTCGGGCTCCTAGACCCCCCTTTGGACCCCTCTTTGAAAATATCTTGCCGAGACCTATCGAAATCTGCAATAAACATTTTTAGTCGGTCGATCACCTTTTTTCAAGATCCTGATTCGGCTAACTAATGAAGTCGGGCTCCGAGACCCCCTTTCCGACCCCTCTTTGAAAAGGTCTTGCCGAGACCTATCGAAATCTGCAATAAAATTTTTTAGTCGGTCGATCCCCTTTTTTCAAGATCCTGATTCGGCTAACTAATGAAGTCGGGCTCCTAGACCCCCCTTCCGACCCCTCTTCGAAAAGGTCTTGCCGAGACCTATCGAAATCTGCAATAAAATTTTTTAGTCGGTCGACCCCCTTTTTTCAAAATGAAGGGTCAAAGTTGATTATGTTAGTAAATTCGGGCCGAGGTAGCCAATTCGCTGGTAAAAGTTTGGTCAGGGGTCGAAATTGATTTCATTTTCGTCATCAGCACCTTCAAAAACATACGAAACCATGTAAAAATGTCTCTAAAATATAAAGTCACTGAAAAGTTGCACTTTTTCTGCCGTTTTTTTAGTGTTTTTTCGTTGGTACGACTAAATTATTTGAGATAGAGAGCTGAATTTCAGCGTGTGGCGAGCCAAGGATATACCTAACAACCCTGCAAAATCTCGTCTCGATCGGCCTAAAGACCTGGCCAACCAAAGCATGCAATGTTGGCCTAAAAAAACTATTTGGAGCCTGTAGGGCGATTCCCCAACCACTTAAAAGCTTTTCTTTGTCAGTATTTAAGAATATTTTATACATAATATTGAAGTGATATGTATATTTGAGAGCTAATAGAGTACATTCCGCAGTGTGAAGGTTGGCCGCACCGAAGAAGAAGAAGAAAAAGAAAGAAGTTGACCTGAGAAGCACGTTAGTAGAAGGCGCAGGAGACTCTTTCCGGGGAGTCCAGCCCACCGAAAGCGCAAACTGCTACTCCACCTAAATGTCCTTCTCCATGGTTCGCCTTTTTAGCGGGCCAGGCACCTTATACCGGCACATAGTAGGACAGATGACCGCCGAGGCGGCCAAAATTGTACACGCGTTTTGAGGTCCAGAGCGAGGCTGGGTCAGCTTCCAAAGCAGAAAAATTGATCTTATTTCTACCTTTGCTTTTATCTTGTCAAATAGCGTTAAGAGACGTTAGTAGAGGCTGCGCGGTTTCCATTAACGTCGTCACTAGCACAGTAAATGATGTACAGCTCCAGCGAGGCTGGGCCAGCTGCCAAAGCAGAAAAATTGATCTTATATTTCTACCTTTGCTTTTGATTTGTCAAATAGCGTTAGTAGAGGCTGCGCGGTCACTTTCAACGTCGTCACTAGCACTCTAAATGATATGCAGCTTAAGCGAGGCTGGGCTAGCTTCCAAAGCAGAAAAATCGATCAAATATTTCTATCTTTGCTTTTTTTCTTGGTTAATAGCGTTAGTAGACGTTAGTAGAGGCTGCGCGGTCACTATCAACCTCGTCACCAGCGCAAGTTGAACGCCGTCTAAGGGACAAGTGGGAGACTTCAAGTCAACAACATTTTTATTGGCTGAGCGATTAGCGAAGCCAGTTACTTCACTGGGGTTGGAAAGTTTTGTCTGTCTGTGCGTGCGTGCGTGCGTGTGTGCGTGTGTGTGTCTGTGTGTCAGCACTACTCCTCCTGAACGGCTCCGCCGATCTGTCTGAGATTTTGCAGGGTTATTAGGTATGCCCTTGGCTCACCACACGCAAAAATTCAGCTTTCTATCTCATTCCATTCAGTCGTAATAACGAAAAAACACTATAAAAATGGCAGAAAAAGTGCAACTTTTTAGTGACTTTATATTTTAGAGACATTTTTACATGTTTTCTTATGTTTTTGACGTCGCTGATGACGAAAATGAAATCAATTTCAACCCCTGACCAAACTTTAAACTGCGAATCGGCTACCTTAACCGAATTTACTAACATAATCAACTTCGACCTTCATCTTGTAAAAAGGGGGTCGACCGACTAAAAATTTTTATTGCAGATTTCGGTAGGTCTCGGCAAGACCTTTTCAAAGAGGGGTCGGAAGGGGGGTCTAGGAGCCCGACTTCATCAGTTAGCCGAATCAGGATCTTAAAAAAAAGGGTTCGACCGACTAAAAAATTTTATTCCAGATTTCGGTAGGTCTCGGCAAGACCTTTTCAAAGAGGGGTCGGAAGGGGGGTCTAGGAGCCCGACTTCATAAGTTGGCCGAATCAGGATCTTGAAAAAAGGGGATCGAGCGACTTAAAATTTTATTGCAGATTTCGATAGGTCTCTGCAAGACCTTTTCAAAGAGGGGTCGGAAGGAGGGTCTGTGAGCCCGCCTTCAAGTAATTTGAAAATTGGTGCAACAGCCATGTTTTGCACATTAACTTTGGCACAGTGGGAACACAAGAGCGGGCCTCAGTCCTGATGATACATCAATAAGTTTGCGCTTTACCTCCACTGGGTGTGAGGTGCGAGGACCGAAGGCCCGAGAGACGGCCTCCGATTGGGCCAAGCCAGGTCTGGTGCGAGGGCCAAAGAAGGCCCGAGAAGAATTCGCCAGCAGGCCAAGCTGGTATCGGCCCCTGTCGAACTGAATTGCCGGCGCAACGAAGCGGAGGTGCCTACTCGGTTCGACGGAAGGGCGCGCCCTAACTTGTATACTTCGACCATTCATCACGTAGTGCACTACCCATTGCCTCAATGAACCCTTTAAACAGCTTGCCGAAGGCAAGCAGGAAGCGCCGCAGGCCAAGGTAGGTGTAACGCCATGCGTGGATTGTCGAAACTGGCGCAGCATCGCGAAGCCTGTTACGACAAGACACGGTCTGGCGTAAACCTACCTTGTTTAAAGGGTGGCAAAGTAAAAGTAGAAGAAGGGAGACGGAAAACAGAAAAAGCGGTGGTCGTCTTGGCGTTGGTGCTGGACGCGTGGCGACCCCTTGGTGATCCTGGGCGACCGTGCATGACCCCTGGCGACGCCGGATGATTCTTTGCGACGCCTGATGACCCTTGGCACGCTTGATGTTCCATGGCCTTGGCCACGCTTCTTGTCCTCGGTGATGCCTGATGACACGCGGCGACGCTCGTCGGAACTTGCCGACGCAGCGTCACCGGCGCTTGCATGGCACGTGGTGGCTCCACTCCACGCCGGGGCGAGGTATATACAGAGTTGCAGTGCGAGACAGCGCAGTAGCAAGGCGCGCCGAGACAGCCCTCCACTCCTCGAACCCGTCGCAGTGGTGGAGGGGCAGTTGAGTTTTCGTCGGCAAGTGGACCAGCTGACCGAAGGTAACCTGGGAAGCTGCAACAGATAACCTTGAACCATCCGAATTTTTTAGGTGATGATACATTCACACTTTGCACAATCCTTAAAACTACACAAGACACACATGAAGTCTCAGCTTGCTTCTAATGCCGAGTCCACGAACCACACTGTTAAAATTTCAGCCGTTACTTGATGACAATATCAAGGCTAATTTTCTCAACAAAAATGTCATCAAAACAATTGATGACATTGTTGTCACGCCCATGCAAGGAGTTTTGATGACAATGTCATCAATTTGATATGACTGACTTTTGCCTACTTACAGGGACAAAGTATGGCTTTTTGCCTATATTGCAGGCGTCTATGTAGGTGATATAGGGGGGGGGGGCAAAAGGCCGAAACATCACGGATCGAAACATCACGATTTATGTTAAAAGCGGGGTTAAACAAGGCCACATTAATACAAGATTATTTTTTTTTAAATTAATTAAATACACATCTACGCATAGAAATGGATGTGTCTCAACAAGAAAAAACAGTGCTTGTACATGTCATAAGCTACGGTGCAAACTGATAAATTATTTGAGCCTCAAAAGTGCTAAACAAGCTCTATTTCTTGCATATGTTGGAGAATTTATCACTTCAGAAGCTCAGGAACTCTTCTATTTAGGTCTTTAACTGGTCTCATGACCTTATTTCTCTTAAGTGCTTTCAGAATATGAATAAGACAGCGTTTGGACCAAAAGGAAAAAGTTCCTCAGCTCCTGAAGTGACATTCAATTTTGATGCTAGGACCCGAAATTGAAGTTAATCAGACAAAAAGTCGCAAAGGTATAAGAAAATGTAACGGTCCCGTTACTTTTTTTTCCTGATATATTTTTTCCTTTCTGCCTTTTGTTTTACTTTCTTCTATCTTATTGTTTTCCTGTCCGTCTCGTTTCTCTATCCTTTTGTTTTCTTCGTTTCCTTTCCCCCTACACATTCAAATCATTCCCGCCATCGGCTCGACGAGCGGCGCCCGGGTAATTTTTCATAAGGGTTCCGAACCCGACCGCTAGAGGGTGCCACTGTTCCGCCCCGAGGAGCGGAGCGGAGGCATCCGTCTGGCCATTTTATCTCGGGATCCCAGCGACGATAGCCGTTTCGCCACGCGTTGCCATCATCCATTCCAAATCCCTTCCATCCATCGCGAATCGGTAAGTTTTCCTAGCCATCCGCGTTCTCCAAGCTTGTTTTTGGCTGAGCGATTAGCGAAGCCAGTTACTTCACTGGGGTTGAAAAACTTTTACTGTCTGTCCGTCTGTCTGTGTGTCCGCACTACTCCTCCCAAACAGCTCGGCCGATTGAGACGAGATTTTGCAGGGTTGTTAGGTATATCCTTGGCTCGCCACACGCAAACATTCAGGTTTCTATCTCATTCCATTCAGTCGTACTAACGAAAAAACACTAAAAAAAGGCAGAAAAAGTGCAACTTTTCAGTGACTTTATATTTTAGAGACATTTTTACATGGTTTCTTATGTTTTCGAAGTTCCTGATGACGAAAATGAAATCCATTTCGACCCGTGACCAAACTTTTAACTGTGAATTGGCTACCTCGGCCCGAATTTACTAACATAATCAACTTCGACCCTTCATCTTGAAAAAAGGGGGTCGACCGACTAAAAATTTTTTTTGCAGATTTCGATAGGTCTCGGCAAGACCTTTTCAAAGAGGGGTCGGAAGGGGGGTCTAGGAGCCCGACTTCATCAGTTGGCCAAATCAGGATCTTGAAAAAAGGGGATCGACCGACTAAAAAATTTTATTGCAGATTTCACGTGGTGCATTACTCAATGCCTCAAAAATCCTTGAGACAGCTTGCCGAAGGCAAGCAGGGAAGCGCCGCAGGCCAAGGTAGGTGTAACGCCAGGCGTGGAATGTCGTAACTGGCGCAGCATCGCGAAGCCTGTTACGACAAGACACGGTCTGGCGTAAACCTACCTTGTGTATAAATTGCCATTGACGTACGAACATGCTGTGGTACTATGGCACTTGATGCGTGCTGATAAGAACACCTTCCGCTCGGAGTTTGACACACTCCACTCAAAGTGTGTCCGTTGGCTACACACTGTCAGAAAAAATCACAGAAAAAAAAACACAGAATTGTTCTGGTCAATTGGTTGCACGGACAGTCCGTAATTATCCGTAGTGTTCACAGAATCATAGTAGACAGCCTGTGAACAGGAAATCTCTGTGAACAGAAAATGTATGTGTTCCAGGCATAGGACAACAGAGAGAAAAGCAATTTTTTTTTTCAAAATCAAGAAATTGATATTATTGTTATCTGGAAATGTATTTGTCTCTTTGAGACGAACTTCCAATATTAACACAAGCAAAAATAAATGGACTAATTATGTAGAGTGTGAAAACCACCCCAAAAGAAATTCAAGACCAGTGAGTTTTACATGTGACTTTTCAACCTAAGATATGGGTCCACTATTTTGTTTGTGTCGATGGAGGGAATCCGTTATCATAATCTCTTCCCTTTACACTGACTTCTAGTGTTTGAAAATGAGGAAGGTGCGTGGATTAAATCCAGATCACAGAAAATTTCTGGCCACAGACTTGTCTGTTCACAGACTGGTCTATTCACAGACTCTCCGTTAACACCAGATCACAGAGAGAATGTGGCCACGGGGCAGTCTGTAGTGTGTCCGTAAAGAACTGTCTGTAACTTCTCTGTGATTTGCACAGAATTTTTTACAGTGCAAGAAAACCTATTGCCAACTGATCACTTTAATACCAAATACGTTGTGCCAGCTGACCATGTAAACAGTAAATACTGGCACATGTTTAAACTAAGAGCTCACCCTGCTCTTCCTCCTGTTGGTGCCCTCCACTCAGCTATGGTGACATCTTCCGAAGTGCACAGCATCACGAAATTGCATAGAACACCAGAAGACAAAGCTTCTGCTTTCAGTGGCATGGCCCGCCAAATAGCTGTGCCACGGCCCCTCGGTAGAGGTGCCGCGATGTACCGTAAACCTGCAGGGCTCAGCGCCGTGCACACAGGCTTCAGGAGTGTGGAAATCTATGGTGCTCTACACGAGAGTTTATGCGACATCACCCCCGCAGCATCTAAGGCGGCCATCAGCATAATTTAGAAAATTGGCCATGAAGTTGGTCGCCCTACATCCGCTCAGTGTGTTCCAGCAAGAAGATAACTTTTACAACGTTTCTTCAAGTTTCATCCCTGCTCAGCTGGTTGGCGCACCCATAGTTGAGGCGGTCCCTCACATGGAGTTAAGTACGGTGATAGCCGCAGCAATACCACATACTGGTATAACAATTCAGTGGGGGCACCCCATGCTGGAAGAGTGTAGCGATCTCGCCTCTCTATCAGCAGTGAAAATAGGGGACAACCTGAACGCCAGAAAACTGGAAGATCTTCTAATTGAGAAAATAAAGCTCGACGGCAATTTGAAGATCCAAAATTTTCCTTTGTTACAATTCCACCAGAAGAGGAATAGTCTTCATGGCCTTTTCGTCGCGATGCACCTGCTGACTTTCCAACTGGCCCGGGCCCTGAGGGCTGGATTTGTGTTACAGTTACAAGGGTTGCCTTCTGAGAACTTAGTTGTGGTCAATAGTCCCTTCACAAATGATGATCTTGCTCAATTGCTAGCTCAGGCAATCAATCAGGAAGTGCTACTAAACTTCCCAGAAGATATCACCACGTCTGTTGACGTAACAATTGCACATATGATCTCAGCTGGTGGACCAGTACTAGTAGCTCCTGCCGGGCAAGACATATCTGTACTCGACTCAACTGTGTGGCCTGCTTTGCCTTTTATGTTGGTGGGCAGTTCAACGTTTGGAAACGTGCCAGATATGGGCCAAGCTATCCCAACACCAGCACAAGTGTTGAGCCTAAGTGCAAAAATAGCCCAGAATCACGGTGCAATCCACGCCTTCCATTCTGGAGCTCTGGAAGCCGCTGCAATCGTGGGAGCGAACTGGCTCATGACCCCTGACGCGCCGCTGGCAGTTGCCCATATGCCATACCTTAATGATCCAATGGGGGCAAATTTTGATCAGTTGGTTGAGCTGCAGCCAGAGGCACCTGAGCTAAGAAGAGCCCGTAACCCTTGGCCTGAACATCCTCAAGCAGAGCTAGGGATCATGACCTACACACTGTAAAAAATTCTGTGCAAATCACAGAGCAGTTACAGACAGTTCTTTACGGACACACTACAGACTGCCCCGTGGCCACATTCTCTCTGTGATCTGGTGTTAACGGAGAGTCTGTGAATAGACCAGTCTGTGAACAGACAAGTCTGTGGCCAGAAATTTTCTGTGATCTGGATTTAATCCACGCACCTTCCTCATTTTCAAACACTAGAAGTCAGTGTAAAGGGAAGAGATTATGATAACGGATTCCCTCCATCGACACAAACAAAATAGTGGACCCATATCTTAGGTTGAAAAGTCACATGTAAAACTCACTGGTCTTGAATTTCTTTTGGGGTGGTTTTCACACTCTACATAATTAGTCCATTTATTTTTGCTTGTGTTAATATTGGAAGTTCGTCTCAAAGAGACAAATACATTTCCAGATAACAATAATATCAATTTCTTGATTTTGAAAAAAAAAAATGCTTTTCTCTCTGTTGTCCTATGCCTGGAACACATACATTTTCTGTTCACAGAGATTTCCTGTTCACAGGCTGTCTACTATGATTCTGTGAACACTACGGATAATTACGGACTGTCCGTGCAACCAATTGACCAGAACAATTCTGTGTTTTTTTTTCTGTGATTTTTTCTGACAGTGTAGATAGGTAAGCACCGACAACAATATCGCTATCAAACTCGTCTACTCGCATTAGCGATACCATTGCTTTAATGAAGTCTTGCCAGCTGGGACCATCATAATCAGCAGGAGGATTTGCCGGCGGACTCTCAAAAATCGGCACTGGTGTTCGCCCTAAGCTCACCTTAACCCCTCTCTCATTGGGTAAGTCCCTTTTAGTGAACTTTCCAAGTGTGCTTTGTCTTTCGTACAGAGCCTTTAGTGTAGTTGACAAGAAGTCAGATGTGTCATTGCTAACTCGAGCAATGCCATGGACTTGTTGCCGTCCTGGCAACGACGCATCACCCTTGGACTCGTCTTTTGACTACTTATAGTGAGTGCGTTTTACTAGTGCACGCCCGTTTTCGGTGCCGGGAAGGGAAAAAAAAAAGGAAAAGTGACATATTAATCCATTAAATTACTCCATTTCTATTTTATTCAGAGGGTTCACTAGCACAGTGGTTCCATCCACGGTGAGACACCATGAAATGCAGATAATGCTTGTGATTGGTACAAGATCCGTTATACCATGAACAGAAGAGAAAAAAACATAGCGTGGAAGTCCTTCAACTGATACACTATCTGACCTGTTGATGTAGGCAAAGTATTTCGGGGGATTTACAAAGGCTTTGACAAAACACAATATTTGCCCCTGTACACTCCCCTCATCAGTCAGATACTTACAATAAGAGGACACTCTAGACCCTTTACAATCAGATGAGCTTACATAGAGTGTTTTATGCATGTAAAGCCTTGAAAATGTTCTAAACGGTACAGCTTTCCCATACAGTATATTTAAATATTGATCAATTTCACCTGTATGTGAAGTTACATTATCATACAGGCCAACAACATGAACATAATCAGCGATCTTTTCAGTGAGTGAAAGGTATTTACGATTCACAAGTTTCATACAAAATGATTTTACCTCTTCACTTTCAAGATCAGACACAAGCAAAGGCAACTCTGTCAACACAGTGAGGTTTTTATATATTTGCATTGTTGCATGTGTGGTTCCATGCGCAAGTTCAACAATTTCACCATTGAGACCCTCCAATCCAAAGCAGTTTGTTATACATAAATTGCCACAGTCCTTTACAGATTCGGCCAAATGTCTCAACAGATGAATATTTGATGACATGTGGCGTAAACCACACAATTTCTGAAAATCTTCTGAAAACTTGTTAAGAGTTTGGTCTCCTACTTCAATGTCAATTGCTGAAATACTGGATTTGTGTAAGGCTGCTACTCCTTTCACCAAATCAGAAAAGTTCAGAAAGTACTCTTGTTTCATAACAGTCTTCATAATAACTACACCAAAGTACAATAAAAAATTTCTACACAAAGAAGCTTTCCAGAAGTGACGCTTGGTGACATCTTCTGGCAAGCGTTGAACAAAGTGAGGGAGGTTAAGCTGTTTCAATTGCTTGTTAACTTTATCAACAGAGCTCACTAGTGAAAATGGTTCATCAGAAAATTTAGGGTCAAACCACAACTTGAGAAGTTGTTTCACAATTCCAAGGGCCGTACAATGCATGCTGTCAATAGAAGTGGACTTTATTAGGCTGAAATGCATCATGTAGGAGAGAACTGTAGGGCCATGAACACCTCGACATTCCTTTTTAGAGCGAACGGCTTTTGCAACACACTCATGGTAGTTCTCATCATTTCTCAAAACAAGCTTTTCTTCATGTGGAAAAACTGTTACCTGTCCTGTTCTGGCTGACTTCTCACCATGAATAAAACACCTAGGACAAGATTCATAGCCAGCATGTCCCTTCATGTTCATAAAAAGTGATTTGGCTGGAACATCACCAGTGCCAAACAAAACAAAAGCTTTTACAGTGGTCTCTACATCTTGATTGGGCAGTTTAACTAAAAATCCTGCTTGCATTTTAACAACTTCAGAGTAAATAGGTCGAAGAAAGACATTGGTGTGGGGTTTTTCTGAGTCACCCCAGAGACCGCCAATAATTAAATTCTCTTCCTTGAAACGTTCACTTGGAGGCAATTCATTAATGACAAACACAAACGGCCATAAAGAATAAGAGCTGCAGTTGTACAAACAGACGCCATCTGTATACCAAGTTAATGTGATGGTAAATTCATTCAAATGAAGGGTTATTTCAGCCTCCTTGTAAATTCTACTATCATAAACATCTTCAATGTTTTCAGGATTTTCTTCGGTTCTATTATTTTTATAACGAAGTTTCTCTGTGAACCCAGGTCTAGAGCAGGGGGTGGCAACGGCCTAGGGCCGGCCTGGTCCCATGCTCCCCGCATGGCGGCCGATCCGCCGGCCCGCGGGTCGCGCGACCCGACGTGACAAAACCCAATGCCGTTTAAAAAGTATTGCACCAAATCCAAAACCCAGGGTAATCCTTGATTCGTAATGAAATTCTGCATCTCTCAGTTTTAGTCTTGTTTTGTTTCATACATGTTGTGAGACATACGAGCGACTTATCCACGGAAAATCGAGTTGCGCGGCGCGCGGTGCAGACTTAAATCGTCCGAGATATCCCATTTCCGTTCATTTTAGACCATAACACCTCGCGAGCCGATTGTTCGGCACATTTTTCCCCATCGCATAGAGGTTGTCTCACGCGTTTAGGACGGCCCTGCTAGAAATAACGAAGCAAAATGTGGTTCGTCAAAATAGGGTTATGACCGGATCCACGACTTTCAACTTTTTTTCATATGTTCCTAACGAATCGATTCGTTTCACCATAGGGCCTATACCATCAGAAATTTCATCCTCTATTTTTTCCAAGCATCGGTTTTGCGAAGCAATGGCTCAGAACTTCTATTTCGATTTTTTTTTCCAACCCTGCAAAATGGCCCGATTTGGTAGCACCAAACGGTAAGGCTTCGTTGGAGCGAACTACTTACCGTTGCGTCCAGCGGCACCTATGGATTTAATTGTTAATCTATTTTGTTTGCCCCCGTCAAGTTTCATTACATTCTGTGTCGAATTTTAGTCATAGTATTACATTTTCTGAAATGTTGTCTTTTGCGGACTTCTTCGCGCTGCCTCGTCCCAGCGCGGTATGAGAAACTGGTAAGCCAGCTCGCTCGGAACGGCGTCTATTTGTTGTGTTGTTGCTTGCGGATAATAGACGAGAACAGGCATTACTTGCTGAGTTGAGTTTTCCATAACCGGTTAGTGTGATCCGTGTTCGCACTAGGTCCTGCTTTGGCGCCCCTGTGCCGGCAGTGATGTCATACGCTGTCTTACCAGTTTCTCATACCGCGCTGGGACGAGGCAGCGCGAAGAAGTCCGCAAAAGACAACATTTCAGAAAATGTAATACTATGACTAAAATTCGACACAGAATGTAATGAAACTTGACGGGGGCAAACAAAATAGATTAACAATTAAATCCATAGGTGCCGCTGGACGCAACGGTAAGTAGTTCGCTCCAACGAAGCCTTACCGTTTGGTGCTACCAAATCGGGCCATTTTGCAGGGTTGGAAAAAAAAATCGAAATAGAAGTTCTGAGCCATTGCTTCGCAAAACCGATGCTTGGAAAAAATAGAGGATGAAATTTCTGATGGTATAGGCCCTATGGTGAAACGAATCGATTCGTTAGGAACATATGAAAAAAAGTTGAAAGTCGTGGATCCGGTCATAACCCTATTTTGACGAACCACATTTTGCTTCGTTATTTCTAGCAGGGCCGTCCTAAACGCGTGAGACAACCTCTATGCGATGGGGAAAAATGTGCCGAACAATCGGCTCGCGAGGTGTTATGGTCTAAAATGAACGGAAATGGGATATCTCGGACGATTTAAGTCTGCACCGCGCGCCGCGCAACTCGATTTTCCGTGGATAAGTCGCTCGTATGTCTCACAACATGTATGAAACAAAACAAGACTAAAACTGAGAGATGCAGAATTTCATTACGAATCAAGGATTACCCTGGGTTTTGGATTTGGTGCAATACTTTTTAAACGGCATTGGGTTTTGTCACGTCGGGTCGCGCGACCCGCGGGCCGGCGGATCGGCCGCCATGCGGGGAGCATGGGACCAGGCCGGCCCTAGGCCGTTGCCACCCCCTGTCTAGAGTAAAACTTCTTAAGTTGAGAAACAATGGAGGCTGTTATAAAATACTTAACTGCACTACCAGTACACACATCACACTTATCTTGAAGGGAACTCCTCATTTTCCAACATGTATTACAGTAATGGATAACATTCATAGCCTCAGGATCAGTTTGGAAAATACTAAACATAGAGTGCTTGCTCGTTGGCAAATTGTTAGGCTTGGGTAAAAGAAGGTGAAGTAAATCTAAAAGTTTGCAAAAATCTACACCAGTCAAACGGCATGTTGAAGCAAATAGTAGAACTGCCACAACACTGTCCCTTACTGTCAGTTTTGAATTCAAAAATAATTCAAGAGCTGAGAGGTCTTTGTCCACTTTGTCACCTGGAACTAGTGATTGACAGGTCTCCGTCTCATCACTTTCCATGGAATGAACGTTGCTGACATTATAAGCTTCATCGCTGTCATCAGATGTGTCATAAACATCAGCGCTACAAGATGTAATGAAGTGTGTCCATTGCAGAGGAAAACCTGAAATAATTCAAGAAATTTAGAAACAAATGTAAACCCCTAAAACATGAATAAAACACACACTACAGTAATATTTACCTTGACTGATGGGCACTAATTCTATGTTGCTTTCTGAAGATACTGAAGGAGAAGGCAATTGCATGACAGCACAGAGGTTAAGTGGATCCTGTTGCTTATCTGAAAAAACAAACAAACTTCGTGAAGTTGGAACAGCTGCTTTTAAGTACAAACGCACAAAAATAAAACCTTACCTGAAGATAATTCTAATGATAATGTAGCAGGGACTGATTCACTTGTGTCCATCTCTATATATTCCGGAACAATACCTGAAAATTGAACAGTTTCATTAAAAACTGCAACTCATAATAAGAATATCTACCTTCGGCAACAAAATTAATTTCAAGAAACGCTAACCTTTGGTGCCCATTGGCATTTCTATCAAACTTGCAGAGGGTTTCAGAGGGAAAGTGGCAGCATGAGCAACAGCTATGTAAAAATACAGAACGAAGTTAAAAAACAAACTGCCAGCTACAAGTATGCACAACACAAACTGATGAAAATACTTACAGGGTAATTTTACAGTAGGTGTGGGAGGCTCCATATTCCTTGGCGGCAGATTTATTGTCACATCCGCTTTTGGTTGCAGTTGGTTCAGTAAGGAGATATGTTGGCTTGATGTGCTTGGCAAGCATCGGTCTTCCAGGGACAGATTAGGCCTGCAACAGATAGATATACGTCGTTTCGCTACACATGTAATGCTAGGTTAGGAAGTCAACGGAGTGAGACAACTGTTCGCAGGTACAGCACGTTGAATCATAGTTCACATAAATTACAGCATCACATCACACTCCGTAATACACACACAAACCGTAATATAAACGAGCAACAGCAAATCCAGAAACACGAACGAATAGGAAATAGGCAAAGTACTGGCCTCACTAACTTCTCCTCAAAATGTCCGAAATATAGACCAAAACTTACCTAGGAACTTCAATTTCAACTTCAATAGCTGGTCGGGGGAGCTGCAATTCGAGTCTTGGCCTCTTCTCATCATTAGGGTCGGGATTTTCCTCCATTTCAATCAAAATAAAAAGGAAAACTTCTGCTTGAAAACGTGCTTGGAGTGGCTTGGAGCCGGTGAACGTCGTAAACAACAATGCGTGCCAACCCAACAGAGTGTCCCCGCGGTCTCTAGGGAACAATACGCGCTGCGCTCTTCGCCGCCACAGCTCTCAAAACAGTTTAAAAAGGTGAGTTTTGACCATTTACATCGAATGTCTTGAATGTTTTGTTATTTGCATCAGTGTAGAATGTAAAAATATGTGTAGTGTAGTGTAGTTTCGTGCCGGAGTGTTGGCTACTGCACTGATTCTCACCATTCCTGGCAGATGGTCCCACTTCGTTCTGTGCACGGACCTCGGCAGGATACAGCTCGGGGTATGCTTGCTAGTGCTGTCGGAAATTTGTAATGTTAGTGCTGCCTAATTTTTATTGCGTGTAAACAAATCGCCCAGCTATCCTTTTTTTGTGATCTGTTTACGCAAAAGTTGTTGGTTTTCACATGTTCAGGCCACCTGCAGGTTAACTCCGCAAAGTGTTTCGTCGCTCTGTCTCTCTCGCACCCCTACCCCAAACCTTGTGAGTGTGAGAGAGGCAGAGCGACGAAAGCACTGTTCGGAATCATCCTGGTGTTTTGGAAGTCATCTTACAGGTTTACAAAATGTATTTTTCTTAACAGAATGTCAGCTGACGGTAATTTCGCACTGGTATTCACGACGGATCCACCAGCCGTCGATATTTTCCGGAAGGATAAATTTGAAGATGAGGGGGAATTTAAGCTTGGAGCCATGAGACTTGTAAATATGCCATCTTGGAAAAATCCATTGGAAGGGCGCATCCTGTGGACAGGTACGTGTTTTTTACTCAGCGTTTTGGTGACTTAGCTCATAGTAACTGAACCCCAACGCTTGACCTACAGGTACGAAAACAAAGCTGAACGAAATGCTTGTTTTGGAGGATGGCACTGTACTTCAGCCCGGGGACGAGCGGAGGGAAGGCCAGAGGGGGCTTGGCACCCGCTTCAAGGAGCTCCTGGCAGCGAAGGAGAGGGAGCGCAATGTGTCGCGGGCGGCCAATTTGTCCAGGATCGAGGAGGACATCGTGGACAACGGCCTTCTCGGTAAATAATCCGTCAAATTCGAGCATTGCCATAGGAAGAGCTGTTCACAGTTGACTAGTGGCGGATCCAGAGGCGGCCTGCGGCCGGGGGGGGGGGGGGGGGGCAGCACTTTTTGCCTACTTACACTGAGAGTCCAAACGCTATGAATATAGCGTCAATTGGTGCAATGCAAAAGCTTGCAATGCCTTCCCATGCATGGCATTTTCGGGACGCATTGCACGTAAGGTGCAATATGGCTGAGGCATTGCATGTATGGCGCGATATCTCAGTGCATTGCACCATACGTGCTATACTCATAGCGTTTGGAAACTCAGTGTACACTGAGATTAGATTAATTTTTACTTTCATTTGTACAGAAAATGAAGTTTTCGAACGCCGACCTCCTGTGTCAAGAAAAAGAATCCACAGAGAGGAGACAGAGCTAGCCACCCTGAGGCAAGACATGCAAACCCTACCGTGCCTGACGCAACAAAAAGGAGATGCAAGTTTCTCAGATACACTCTAAAATATTTTTAAAAACTTAAAAAAAAATTAAAATGTAAACTAATACTGGAATTTTTATTTTGAAATAGGTTGAAGTGTGCCCTGGCCTTGGAGTTTGGCTAAATGGTGCAACTCAGACCCGCCTCATCGATGACACCCAAGCCCAGCCAAGCTCCATGTACAAGCAGATCATGGAAGCACTTCTGCCGCGCCAACTCCGTGAAAACCCTGCCATCAGCAGGACTGGGGTTGGCGCCACTGTAGGTGTCCATCCCAAAGTGCTGGATGCGGCTAGAGGCGAGTTTTTGCACTGCACTCTAAATGTCTTACATTGAAATTTGACCTATGTTATTCGTATGTTACAGTGAAATCGGCGCAAGCATAATACGAAGCAATATTCCTTCGTAATACGAATCTTTTTAGCTTTTTCATTGTAAGATACAAAGAAAAACCTTCGTAATACGAAGAAAAACCACCTTCGTATTATGCTTGCGCCATTTCCTTCGTATTATGGGAAATTTCTTCGTAAGACATTTAGAGTGTGGTTCATACTTTGTACAATGAATATGGGGCCCCTCAATACTTCAAATCCTTTTAAATTGTTTAAAATATAATTTCTTTTGAAGGTTTCGTCAACCAGTATGCCAAGGGAGGGGCGAAGAACCTGGGTTCCGCGAAGAAAGCCGCCAACCGGCTTTACTATGAAAGCCACAAAGATGTACTGCGTCTCAAGAGAGCAGCGGCCAGGTCATCGTCCGAGTCTACAAGCACCTCTAACTCCTCTAACTCTTTCACAGAAACCACCTCTCACCTTAACACCAATCCCATCAGCCCCTCATCCGCATCCACTAGTCGAGCCTCACTCACTTCCATATCCACCTCTCGCCCTTACACTAATCCACTTATCCGCGTCATCCCCTCTGCCAAATCCACAATCACTTCCTTGGCTACTTCCATTCCCATCCGCGTCATCCCCTTTGCCACATCCACAATCACCTCCATGGCCACTTCCATTCCCACCCTCATTCCCCCTTCCCAGACCACTCAAAAAACTCCAACTCCTCCTCGTCCAGCACAACAGTTCGAATTCTTTGACGACACCATCACCCCCAACTCACCCCCATTCATTTTGTCACCTCCCTCTGCTGTCCCAGTAAGTACTACGGATGGATCCATTACCGTGGATCAAAGCGAAACTTTGCAGACGCTAGGCAGCATGTTCACATAAAATGATTTTGTTTTTGTTTTTGTTTCGTTTTCTTTTATTTTCAAAGCATTTCTATTGAGGGATTTAGTCCCCTTTTTTGTTTTTGTTAATTTTGCTGTGTTTTGACGAAGCAGGCTTGGTGACTTTGTTTAAAATAAAACAAGTGTAGTAGTAATATGTCACTTTTCCTTTTTTTTTCCTTCCCGGCACCGAAAACGGGCGTGCACTAGTAAAACGCACTCACTATAAGTAGTCGAAAGACGAGTCCAAGGGTGATGCGTCGTTGCCAGGACGGCGGGGGCGCGAGCGGCCCGCCGCCGAGGTAGGCAACCCACCGTCCACGCTGGCCGGAGACGCGCCCAGGCGGCAGGCAGCCCCGCACGCGCCCGTCCGGTTTGGTGGCGCGGCTGGAAACGGTCTGAATTTTTTCAGACCACAGTCAGACAGCCGAGCGGGCCTGTCTAAACGTCCATCGCAATTTCTCATCATTTACCCCCTCCGGCCGCAGGCGCGGCCGGGACTGAAAATGGTCTGAACCCGGTCTGGAAACGAGCTCTTTTTCAGACCAAGTCCATTCCGTTTTAGGACGTCGGTCAGTCCACGGGCAGCCCGCACTCAGACGCCCGTCATGCAAAGTTCAGATCACGAGCGAGCCCCTCCCCGGGTGACAAAACTCGTGACTAAAGACGTCCCAAGAATGTCCCCCCAGGAACGAGGAACGTTCCTTTACACTGTAAAAAAAAATCTGAAAATTCAGACCACTTTTTTCAGACTTGGTGGTCTGAATCTATTTTTCAGACTTGTTTCAGACTGCTTGTCTGAAAATTCAGTCTTTCGGTATGAAAATTGTGACCTGAGCGTCTTACAACTTGAATTTAGACCTGTGAAGTAGGAAAATGTAGACGATTAAATCTAAAAATTCAGACCAACCTAAGATTTTGTTTGTCCGCTAGATGGCGCACATGTTGTGAAACATACCTACTTCTGTTTCAAAGGCCTTTAATGCAAAAATATACTAATTGAAAAGTTCAAAATTGGCAACACTTAATCGGTCATATGAGAACCATGCTCTGTTGCAAGATTTATCTCCGTAATATGAGTGGGAGTTGAACAATTCACATTTTAATTTACCTCTCGCGGGTGGCTCCGCGTCGCCATTTCCTTGGGTGCCGCAGGCCGGCTCTTCGTTGGTCAGGGAGAAGTCCCAAGGATCTTCTCCCTCAACACAATTTTTACTCGAGGTGTCCTCTCTTGAGGACTACATACACATATGGTTCCAATATTGTATTTTACAAGGCATGGACCGTGGTGTTTGCAATCTTCGTACAGGTCTGAATTTTTAGACCACCAGCTCTTAAATGTGAGACTCTCCAGTTCTGAATTTTAAGACCATCTAAGTGGTCTGAATTTTCAGACCTCAAGTCTGTTAATAACTTCTGACTAATTTTGTCTGAATTTTCAGACTTTTTTTTTAACAGTGTAGGTACTACGCAGCGAGCTCCCCAATGGCAACGGGGCTCGTTCCTAGGAACGTACCTGGTCATAATCCCTACGACCATCCTAGGTAGTTCCTGCAGAAACGTCCCCCGTGGAATGACCTGCGAACATGATGGCGCGGCGTGCACAAAATGTACTTTTATCGTACCCGGAGGCATGTCCCTGTGGGAACGTTCCTTTTGGCACAGCCTGGGGACGTGGGGGCAAGGCATGCGGCTATGACTGCTGCGTGCCCTGCGTTTGAGCGGTAACACGACACAGCGAAGAATATCATGGGCCTGGATCGTCACCATTCACATATCTCAGACTACGGATTCGATTTGCAGTCGATTGGCAATATCAGATTTTAGATAGGACGTATAGTTTTAATGTTTTAACTGTTTTGAGAAATGACGTTGGAGACTTCGACGCACGGGTAATCGTCCAGCGACCTCTGGAAGGTCCATCATACGTGCACGTGGGCACGTGCTGGACATGTCTCTGAAAGGACGTGACCTGTACAGTCCATCTGGAACGAGTACCGAACGCACATGCCTAACACGTGACTGTGGTCACGGGCAATGTACATTACACAAAGGACGTCAGAGGATAGTACCATCGGCAACGCGTTTTACACTAAGGCTAGTTGTATCCGCGGGGGCGTGACAATGACGTGACTGTCAGCATGATCCCGGTAGGCACGTGATGGAGACGTCACTACCGGCACGTGCCCCAGGGAACGGCCCGGTTACGCCCGGGCGAAGTCCCCTCAGGTATGATCCCTATGACCTCCCGCCAGAAATGGTCCCTCCCACATCCCCTGAGGACTGCCTCAGGAACTGCTCCCAAAGTGGTTCCTCCAGGAATGGGAACTAGTTTTGTCAACCGGGTCGCAGTCTGGATCTTGGCTGACCGCGGCCGGAACAACGTCTGGCGGAGGCCTGACTGTGGACTGAAAATGGTCTTAAGTTTCAGACGCCGATCAGGTCATTTCCAGCCTTTCTTTCTCACACGGGGAGTCATCTTGTTTGCTTGGTCAGTCTCTCTCTGAGCACACAATATCCTCTCTAGTGTAACACCACCACCACTCACTCAGTGACGATTAACGATGATACCGTTTGTCTGTTTTGTCCTAGCTTTTTGACTGAGCTAGTCGGGCCGATGAGGGGACGAGTCAGCGTCCTTGCGTGCGTGCGTCCGTAAAGAGCGTTAAGTGCGTCAAGTGCACTTATGCACTTTGGCACTGCAGGCACTGGTGGCTGGAGGGATGTGAAGGGATTTCTTGGAGAAATTTTTCTTTTGTAGTCGAAAAAAGGAAAATAAAGAAGCTGTTGAATTGATTTTTCTTTTTTTTAAATCCTTTCTTTATTTTCATTTTCGAAAAAGGAAGAATTGGCAGCAGTGGGATTCGAACCCACGCCCACAGAGGTGGACTGCGACCTGAACGCAGCGCCTTAGACCGCTCGGCCACGCTACCCTCTGCCTTCGCCACATGTCCCTCTCCCTCGCTCTCTTTCTCTATCACTCGTGAGGCTCTCAAGGGGCACTCGTCGGCACTCGCAGGGACGGAGGAAGAAAAAGAGGAAAGGGAAAAAAGGAAAAGAATAGCGCAGCCGGTAGGATTCGAACCTACGCTCCCAGAGGGAAACTGATATCTGGAGTGGATAGTTTCAAGTCAGTCACCTTAACCGCTCGGTCACGGCTGCTTGTCTGTTGCAGCCAGCGACAAAAGTGCTCTTTGGGTGGCGACATGAGAGAAAAAAAGGCAGAAAAAAAGGAGACGCCCGATTTGGGGGTCGAACCCTAGACCCTTCGGTTAAAAGCCGAATACTCTACCGACTTTTTTTTTTTTTTTTTTTTTTAGAGGTTTGCCCTATACAACTGTTAAGGCAACTCATAAAATTCCTTAAGGGGGATCATTTAAGAAATTTTATGATGCTATAAGGATCATTTACATATTACTTTGAGTCGGGCTTTATTTGGTTCTTTGGTTCACATAATATATCAGTTTTGGTAACAGACATGTGAGTTAACAAACAAGCAACTCCAACTGAGATTAAAGTAATACAATGGATCAAGTGCAATTTAGTTTACACATATTATCTTAATAAAATAAGAACAGAACAATCATAAACAAACTTGTTTACATTAGGTTTACTTAACACATTAAATTTGACACAACCACAAAGACTAGTTGACAAAATCACAATTAAATTATTGACAAGAATAATCAAGTTAACACATGTTTTCTGGGTCCTATAGATAACTGGGAAAATGCCGGGTAAATGGTAGATAGCCATTTATCCTCTTAGTTGGCATGCTCCCGGGCCCACCTGCTCTCCCGGGGCCGATACGTGGACTCGCCACCCAAAGCGAATTTCAACTTCTTAGTGATTTGAATCGGGTGGCCACGTACCTCCTCTTTACCGGGAGTGAGACCTTGACTTGCTACCCCGGCGACGCGGTGACTCAGGCTCATCTTCAAATGTCACTTTTGTTCCACCAGGGGTCCGTGAGCGTCTGCGGTTTCGGTTGGGTCCTGGCGTGGGCGACCTCCGCTTCTTGGGGCTCTTCGAGGGGCTCTTGGATCTCCCACGCGTCTGAGAAGGGCTTCGGCTCTTTGATTTGGAACCTCCTTTGCCGGGTGACTTTGACTTAGACCTCCTTTCCTTGGGGGATGGCCTTGTTCTTGGCAGAAGGTGATTTTGATGACTTGCATTTGGCACCATCTTGCTTTGATCTTGAGCGCTGGCGTCCCTTGCTGCTGGGCCTCTTGCTAGCGCTCTTGTTGCGCTTGGCTTGCACGGTCACTTGTTTCTGCTTATTCTGGAAAAGTTCGCGCCGTGACTGTCTTGGTGTTACTGTCTTGCCTTCAGCATTGATGCCTTTGTACTCGACAGGTTCTAAATTAACTCCAAAATTGGTGGCGGCATTTGGTACAGCCGTGCCGGGCAGGATGGAATATGCATTAACAAAGGGAGTTGACAGGTTTAGTATGAACATCCCCACCTGCATAACCTGGGGATCCGCTATGCAAGGTGCGGCGGCGGTTTGGTCAATGTGGTCGTGCGTAATGCATTAGGAGTAATGTATCCAGTCTGCCCCACTCTTGGAGCATTAGCCAGCTGGACTCTGGTGGCAGTGTTCACAACAGCAAAGGTACCGCCGACAGGGTTGGTCACCTCATGGATCTGCAGCGCAGGGATGTTATTCGTGACATTCACCAGTAGTCTTAGAGCTGGTCTAGGAGCCCGACTTCATTAGTTGGCCGAATCAGCACACTAAATGTTCTACGGTGAAATCTATTCGTAATACGAATAAACATTATGGTATCTTACGGTACTTGCTGCGCAAACATAATACGAATGAAGGGTAGGGTGGTCCAAAATTTTCTCGACCCCCTCGGATCGACCAGGGCCGCTCGGATCTGGCTTCTACATGAAAAATAAGGGAATACGTGTTTTTTTGGTTTTTCGGAGAAACGATTTTTAGGACCTCCTCAAGGCCAAAATAGATTTTGACAGAGTACCAAAAATGCAGAAAATCGCTAAAAACGCAGTTTTTGTCCGATTTTCAAAAACTCAACGGCGTTGGATAGGGAAAATTGTGCTGATTCCAAAAAAAATATGTCGGCAATGTGAGGCGTGTTGCCTATCGTCCACGTGCGAAAAACCGTCATTTTTCTACCGAAAAGGGCCCCTTTTTTCTGTTTGGGGCCCACCGCATCCATGGGAATCTTGGCCATTCAACTCAGTAATGTACCTTCGTGATACTGGAGGCACCAGCGATAAAAAGCAGTCGCTCCGGACCGGTTGCCTAACTGTTAGGGGCCAAATAAGACGGAAACTTTAAAAATCGGTGTGTTTCACGCACTTCTTGTAGCCCAAGGTGCTTCGATCGTTGCTCCACTGACCCTTCGGCATGCCCCTATCACAAGGAAAGCCTTGGTGGCGGGAGATATTTGCGTCGGGCCACTTGCCGAACTTTCGGGCGCAAAAGAAATTGATTAAAAAGTAAGAAAATAAGAGAAAAATAAATTTTTTTTTTTTTTTATGGCGCAAAGTAATTTATATTCATAAATCATATATGAATAATTTGTTTAATATTGACCCTGTTTTTTGGTTTATACTTAAGTCAATATGCAGCTAATATTAACATACAAAACAACAAAAATGAACTCTTTGAATATTTATAGCACTCTTTTTACATATCCAAAGTTCCGTATTTAAAAAGAAAATAGTTAAGCAACCAAGGTATATCATAAGTTTTAATATATACTTGACCTGTTTAAATGCGATCATGCATTTAGTAGTCACAATGCACCACCCTTATACAAGGATTAATTAATATCACAAAAAAAAAAATCACAGACACATTACGTGATGACTAGAAAAAAAGCAACTAAAATTATACTACGTGTCTTAAAATAAAGTAACTTGTTTGATGTCGTGTTTGCTAGTCAGATTGGGGCACAGCTTCCTGTGGTGCTCCACCACCTGAAGAATGTCCTGTAGTCCTTCTTCGCTCTTAGTAAGCTTCCTGTTGTAAGTTCCTATTAGTTGAACCCCCCTTTCTGCTATGTCGTTGACTACCCCGAGGTGACGGCACGTGTTTCTACCTCGCAGAAATCCAGCGTCCTCTTCCCAGAGGGCTGGATCCTTTTGAAGGAAACTTCTATCAATTTCTGCAACAAAAATAAAATAAATATGAAACAAAAATAATCTTTGAGTGGAAAACATGTAGCTAGATTGATGAAAACGAATGTACGTACCGAGTCGTTCAAAGAGAAACTGAGACTTCTCTGAAACGAAGTCAGCTAGAGTCGACTCCTTCAAAACTGTGCTAGGCAGTCTCCGTTTGATGTTTGATTCAGAGGATGGATTGCTAAGCGCAACGACCATTTTCCTTTTCTCCTCCACAGGGACCTCCGAATCAAAAAGGGCAAGGCAAATCAAATGTTCTCCTAAGTACCATAAATGGTTTGAGAACTTCTTGAGAGCAGCTTCTGCTACTTTTGAGAAAAAGGACTTCTGCAAAAAGAAAAAAAAAGATTAGTCTCAATCATTACAAAGTTCGACAGAGAAAACACTTATAATAACATAAGTTACCAAGGTACATAACGTACCTGTCTTGCCATTTTCTCTAGCTTCCGCAGCATAAGTAGATCCATCCGAGGAGCCATGAGGGGAGCCGGGGCTGTAAACCAATGTACAGCGTGTACATTAAATGCATAGAGGCAAATTTTCCGTATTCCGACTGTTTGTTCTGGGCTTAGTGGAAACTGACCACGGAACAGGAAAATTTTCAATGCATAAATTGCATACATCATCCAGCGTGTTCTGGATATAGCTCCTGGCCGCAGAAACCGAACTCCATCCGCCGGAACTTCACCTGCAAATAGAAACAACAGGCGCGCTAACTCTAGGTAATCGTCCCGAGGCTGAAAATCCTGCAATCAATAGAAATAATATTAGTTTAAGTATACATTAAGCTATGTAAAATTTTCACTTACAATAATGCAATAAAAACCGTACCTGAATTTGCCTCTTGAGAAAATTTACCGTATCAGCCTTATCCTTGAGGGCATTCCTCACCACAGAATCTTTAGTCCCAACAATAAATTTAGTTTGGTCTATTGTTTTCCATTGAACTTTAAATTCCTTAAAAATGGGGACCTCAGGACTCTTTGAAATTCCTATGGATAGAAGAACGACTGCCTCAAGGGGAATCTCAAGGACATGATGACGGCATGCTAGGTAGAGAAGCTCTTTCTGAAGCAAAATCTCAAGCTGCTTTGCAGCTCCGTTCTCTTTCCCGGTGTTCGCGGCCTCGGTGTCAGTGCATTCAGCAACCACTTTATCTGCTAAATTCCATTGTACAATGTTGGAATGCACTGCACCGGCCTGCGCCACACCGGTTCCACGTCTAAGGGGAGGTGCCGCCAGCAGCTTGCTAATTCCTTCCCCTGACACTAAAATGGGCAAACGGTCGAAGAGCTAATCATCCTCCCCCGGAAGTATTTTCCCATCCCAGTGCACGGTCAAGGGTTTGTCTGGGTTGAAAGATTGTCTAATTCTTGTGGCTATGTCAGACCGTGCAGCTACCCTAAACCTTCGCAGTGAAGACCTGCTCAGGGTCAGTTCAGTTCCTAAGTGGGGCTGTAAGGGACCTATGGCAGCGAGAACAGTTGCCACTGCTCTTCTGTCTGTAATCAATGCTCTATCTAGGGCTGCGGCAAGTTCAGGGGTCAATAAAGCCCGCTTTGATAAGGGAGGGACGTCACTGGAGTCCGGAGAGTCGTCACTGCTACAGCTACTTCTGCGAGAAGAACTGGTCGAACTTGCAGAAGAATCAGTGCTAGCATATGTTTGAGATGAAAAAGGCTTAGGGTAAGGAGCCCTTGTTGGGTTTCCTTTAGCAATATCAAACGTTACTTGCAATGATTGCAGAAAGTGTGCCTCTCGAGATATTTGAGTTTTAGTTCTTCTCAGTTTATTTTTTTTCGATTTTTTTCAATTCAGCTACTAATGTTTCCAAGGCAATCACTGATTTCTTATTTTCTCGAAGAGGAACATTTGGAGCGTCCCTGCTCCAAACATCACAGAGTTGCGTAATAGTCGAATTTGCACTTTCACGTATACTCTGTTTATGGGCATTCTTATAATAGAAGAAGACTTTAAGGACTTGCATTTTACTTGGAAGCTGCATCCCGGACCGCAGCTCACGACTATCAAACTTGTCAATGGGATCCCCGATAAGGAAGACCTCCATAATAAGCAACACACCGTACAAGACGGCAAAAACGCTATCACAAAGCTAAACGCTGTAGGCAGGAAAATCGACGAAGGATTCTCAGGGAACAGTGGGCAGGGGGATCTGAAAGCAGTAAGACAGTGTTAGAAATTAAGCCAGACCGATAAGTGTAAACGAATACAAAAATAATTCATTTGTGCGATTAGTGCTAGTTGTAACTTTTGCCAATACCACACCTCGTGGTACATCAATTTTGAATACATATCCACCTGGCAGAATTGGAGATTAAACATACCGAATTTTTTAAAAAAATAATTAAAAAATGCTTAAGTTTGTAAGGCCTGAATATCAAACCAGATTTCCTGTCGTAAATTTTTTCAAAGATTCCAAAGCCAAATATATATTGAAGAAAAGGCATAACACTTTAAACAAATAATCTCTCAGAAACACAATTGACCGAGCTAGTGCACGACGTATCAAACGACACTTTCTCAAAAGCTGCCACTGAAGATATTCAACTGAAAACAGAAAAAATATATGTTAGAATTCAGGCAATAACAAATACGGTGTAATTAAAAAGAAAAACCGGCAATTATGCAAATACTTCCCTTGAGAGTGCGGCAAGTGGCCCGGCGCAAATATTTCCGCCACCAAGGCTTTCCTTGTGATGGGGGCATGCCGAAGGGTCAGTGGAGCAACGATCGAAGCACCTTGGGCTACAAGAAGTGCGTGAAACACACCGATTTTTAAAGTTTCCGTCTTATTTGGCCCCTGACAGTTAGGCAACCGGTCCGGAGCGACTGCTTTCTATCGCTGGTGCCTCCAGTATCACGAAGGTACATTACTGAGTTGAATGGCCAAGATTCCCATGGATGCGGTGGGCCCCAAACAGAAAAAAGGGGCCCTTTTCGGCAGAAAAATGACGGTTTTTCGCACGTGGACGATAGGCAACACGCCTCACATTGCCGACATATTTTTTTTTGGAATCAGCACAATTTTCCCTATCCAACGCCGTTGAGTTTTTGAAAATCGGACAAAAACTGCGTTTTTAGCGATTTTCTGCATTTTTGGTACTCTGTCAAAATCTATTTTGGCCTTGAGGAGGTCCTAAAAATCGTTTCTCCGAAAAACCAAAAAACACGTAATCCCTTATTTTTCATGTAGAAACCAGATCCGAGCGGCCCTGGTCGATCCGAGGGGGTCGAGAAAATTTTGGACCAACCTAATGAAGGGTCTCATATGTTACGGTGAACCTTCTCCGTAAAGAAATGCTAACTGTACTTTACGAATCCCAATTATGAATCTGCTTGCTTTCCGTAGAAATGGAAGCCATTCGTGAACCATGATAATTTTTCATTTATAAAAATTTGCATACCCTTTTTAGATTTACTCATCAAAATATAATACATGACACAAATCATTTTCTCTTAACTCTTTCATCCATGCAAACCATGTTCAAGAAGTACCCGGATCACATCTTGGCATACATTTCTACGGTGGTGACATTCTGCACAGATTTACGTTCTTTTCGAAGACCTTTGCTCCCACTGAAGCTTGGTTAACAATAAAACAAAAAACTCTATTAACTTACATGGAATGGGGCCAACAGTGATAAGGTAATTTGTAATTCCTATGTTGTTTATCTTCTTCTTCCAACCAGCCATCAATCCAACCGTGTTTAGGTTAGAAGGGGCCCAATGGCATTCACATTTGATGGCCAAAATAAACACTTTGTCATAAGTTCCAGCATCTTGCATGCATGGAAGATTGTTGTTTCCGCCACTTTGATTCGAGTCCTGCCGCTTGTTGACCATGGCGATAAAAATTCAAAGATCTTTTCTTGTAAAAACTATCTCAATTCAAGTCGTACACAAGTCATAAATACAACAACAAGCAGCACTAGTAGTTACACTAACGCCCACCAGGAGCGCTACAGGCGTCGGGCATCAAGGGGCACGGGGGAGAGAAGGCAGGGGACAAGGCGCAGACAGGAACCAAACAAAACAAAGTTGGAAAAAAGAATTCGGGAGTCGCGACTTTAAAAAGATACACTTTGGTTACAATGTCGCCATTAAAATATGGCAAGATTAGAATCGAAGTGGCTGTACCGATGATTTTAAACGAATGCGAGGTAGTTAAACAAATGACAAAGTGTTTGTTTCGGCCACCAAAGAAGTTTGCATCGGCCCCTAACCTAAGGCAAGCAGGAAAGCGCCGCAGGCCAAGGTAGGTGTAACGCCAGGCGTGGATTGTCGTAACTGGCGCAGCATCGCGAAGCCTGTTACGACAAGACACGGTCTGGCGTAAACCTACCTTGTAGAGCAAAAGAATTGAAACAGACCTGATACGTATTACAATACAAATCAAGAAACTTGATTCGTATTACAAAACAAACCAGAAATGTTGTTTGTAGCATAGGAAGAACAAAATTTCTTCGTAGCATACCAACAAGATTTCACCGTAGAACATTTAGTGTGAGGATCTTGAAAAAAGGGGATCGACCGACTAAAAAATTTTATTGCAGATTTCGATAGGTCTCGGCAAGACCCGTTCAAAGAGGGGTCGGAAGGGGGGTCTAGGAGCCCGACTTCATTAGTTGGCCGAATCAGGATCTTGAAAAACAGGGATCGACCGACTAAATATTTATATTGCGGATTTTGACAGGTCTCGGCAAGACCTTTTCAAAGAGGGGTCGGAAGGGGGGTCTAGGAGCCCGACCTTATCAGTTTGCCGAATCAGGATCTTGAAAAAAGGGGATCGACCGACTAAAAAATTTTATTGCAGATTTCACGTGGTGCATTACTCAATGCCTCAAAAATCCTTGAGACAGCTTGCCGAAGGCAAGCAGGGAAGCGCCGCAGGCCAAGGTAGGTGTAACGCCAGTCGTGGATTGTCGTAACTGGCGCAGCATCGCGAAGCCTGTTACGACAAGACACGGTCTGGCGTAAACCTACCTTGTAGTTAATGCAACTTCAGTTTTCGCGTATTCCCCTTGGTTCAGTTATTCAGTATAGACTCCACCTTACTGTAAGTAAATTTCTCGATATGGGTCTTTTCTAGAATCTACAATTTTAAAGCTCTATAAGTTCAGTTCCTATTCTTGGCTTGTGTTTAAAAAGAGCATAATTGTTGGCTGAGCGATTAGCGAAGCCAGTAACTTCACTGGGGTTGAAAAATTTTCCTGTCTGTCTGTGTGTCCGCACTACTCCTCCCAAACGGCTCGGCCGATCGGGACGAGATTTTGCAGGGTTCATAGGTATATCCTTGGCTCGCCACACGCCAAAATTCAGCTCTCTATCTCAAATAATTCAGTCGTACCAACGGAAAGACACTTAAGTAACTTTACATTTTAGGGACATTAATACATGGTTTCGTATGTTTTTGAAGGTGCTAATGACGAAAATGAAATCAATATCAACCCGAGACATTAGTTTCAACTGCGAATTGGCTACCTCGGCCCGAATTTACTACAAGGTAGGTTTCCGCCAGACCGTGTCTTGTCAACAGGCTTCGTGATGCTGCGCCAGTTACGACAATCCACGCCTGGCGTTACACCTACCTTGGCCTGCGGCGCTTCCCTGCTTGCCTTCGGCAAGCCGTCTCAAGGATTTTTGAGGCATTGAGTAATGCACCACGTGAAATCTGCAATAAAATTTTTTAGTCGGTCGATCCCCTTTTTTCAAGATCCTGATTCGGCCAACTAAAGAAGTCGGGCTCCTAGACCCCCCTTCCGACCCCTCTTTGAAAAGGTCTTACCGAGACCTATCGAAATCTGCAATAAAAATTTTTAGTCCGTCGACCCCCTGTTTTCAAGATGAAGGGTCTAAGTTGATTATGATAGTAAATTAGGGCCGAGGTAGCCAATTCGCAGTTAAAAGTTTGGTCAGGGGTCGAAATTGATTTCATTTTCGTCATCAGGAACTTCAAAAACAAAAGAAACCATGTAAAAATGTCTCTGAAATATAAAGTCACTGAAAAGTTGCACTTTTTCTGCCGTTTTTTTAGTGTTTTTTCGTTGGTACGACTAAATTTTATGAGATAGAGAGCTGAATTTCGGCGTGTGGCGAGCCAAGGATATACCTAACAACCCTGCAAAATCTCGTCTCGATCGGCCGAGCCGTTTGGGAGGAGTAGTGCGGACACACAAACAGTCAGACAAACAAACAAACAGACAGACAGACAAAAAAATTTTAACCTCCCTGGAGTAACTGGCTTCGCTAATCGCCCAGCCAATTAAAGTACAACTCTTTAGTTTGCTTGAGGGCAGCTTCTGGCTGCATGGCGCCCTACCATAACAACTCTCACACCCTCTGTACCGCCCTCTGGTATGAGTTGGCTACTCTAATAAACAATAAACTCGGACATTCTGAATAATAGTTTCTGGTTACTCGAACAAGTTACAAAAAGTGCAAGGAAGGTGTTCACCGGACCATGTCTTGTCGGAACAGGCTTCGCGATGCTGCGCCAGTTTCAGCAATCCCTCCTGCCGTCTACACCTACCTTGGCCTGCGGTGCTCCCTGCTTGCCTTTGGCATGCTGTTCCGAGGTCTGATTGGGCTTCAAATAGTGCATCACGTGGAGAAGGGTAATTAGCTAAGCAAGTTACTCCTGTAAGCTTAAAAACTTTTCCTGTGTGTCTGTGTGTCCGCACTACTCCCAAACGGGTCGGCCGATCGGGGCGAGATTAATTAGGTTTGCCAAGTATGTCTTTGACTCGCGACACACGAAAATTCATCTCTCTATCTCAATTCATTTAGCCGAATTAATGTAAAGGCACTGAAAAAAAAACACCAGTAAAATGGCAACTTTTCACTGACTTCACATTTTATGGACATTTTTACATAGTTTCGTATGTCTGGAAGGTTGCTGGGGACAGAAATGAAATCAACTTCGACCCCCGACTAGTTTAAACCGCGTAGGGGCTAACATCATCAATTTCTAACCTTACCACGTGGCGCACTACTCACAACAAATTTTGCAACAGCTTGCCGATGGTAAGCAAGGAGCGCCTCGTACGGAAAATTCGTCTGCGAGTTAAATACTTACTGTCTATGCGCATGGATCGCGCTCAGACCGATCGTAACTAGATGGCAGATTAGGATGTAGTAAATATCGAGGGGTGAATCACTGGTGTACTCATGTGTACAGATTGGTCCGTACTCTGTGTACTCTCAACTTTAAAAACAGTGAAATTCGCTCCTTTTTTGCACGATTTGGCGTTGTGTGTCGTCTAAAACGCTAAATAAAGCCTAAAAACGTTTAAAAATGTGAAATTTATTTGTTTTGAAAGGTGTACTCACCCGTACTCATGTACTCATGTGTACACCAGAACGCTGAGTGATTCACCCCTCGGTAAATATTCAGTCGAAATGAAGATCTTAGTCACACTTCATTCAGAGGTGTACCCGCGGACACGTTTCAGACGGTAACCAAACCAGGTACCAGTCGAGGCTTGTTTATGGCCCAGTGGCAGCATGCAACATGAGCCTAAACCAGACAAGACTGGGGGCTCACGAACGCAAAATGGGGCCCAGGTCCTTCCCTCTAAGTTTATTAATTACTCACGTTGAAAGTGGCCCGAGGCCCTGGAAGTTTGACTTGACCAAAGTCCCCCACGAAACATTGGTTCCGAGTAAAGGTACGGGAGTTAGCCATGGACACAGCTATGGAACAGAATTAATAAAGCAATACTAAAGGAGGTGAGAAGTGAGTCTACAGATGAGCAAGACAAGAACAAGTAAAGACAACAAAGGCAAGACAAAAGAAGGCGAAACTAAAAGTGTGACCAACCTACACCAGATTAGTAAAATCAATTCGTGAAAACTAAAGGATGAACAAAACACCATACAGGAAAAAGTTTTATTAGGAAGGTACGGGAAACCATCAAGACAAACAAACGGGAAACCATCAAGACAAACAAATGCTACAACAAGCATAGTACAATCTACCTTACAATGAAATAGAAACTGGAACTACTGAGGAGGACAAAAAATTCTAGAATAAAGCCGTGTCTCACAGCTGGATACGGGACAATCACGAACATATAGAATGTATCGTCTAGTACATTGAGGATCAAAACCAAAAAAAATGACACTTCCAGTCATTGGGTAATAGCTGGTGACCCTGCGAAGAAGGAAGGTGGGTGTTCCACAGGAAGCCATTACTATTCCACATAACATCCCAATTGCCAGAGGAAAATGCCTTTTCAGCACAGTCGACATGACCCTAATGGAATAAAATAATATGTAGGTAAGTATGTAAATATACGTGACAAGTTGGTGCTGTTTTTGCTTTACCATCAGGTTGCCTAATGACAATTGGATCATGGTGTTGGATGTGTCAATGCGGTGGTTGTCCCCCACGAGAGCCACCGACTGCCGACCCGGGTGGATCCTCAGGCACTCCTGTATGGGTGGATCCTCAGGCACTCCTGTATGGCCTTCCTTCCTCCTTCCGTCGCCAAACGGAGGGTGTTTCTCAGTGCTCTGGTCAGGTGAGTTGGTGCCAGGCAACTAGGACAGGTGCTGTTGAACACATCCTCCCCTGCGCGCAGCTCGTAGTAATACTTACATGAACGACTCGACCAGTGGAGATTTCACGGAGTTTGACATATCGCTCATGTGCTCGAATGCAGCGGTTCATCACGGGAGATTTCTGGCAACCGCAATTTCAGGGGCACAACAAATCGATGTCCCTGCTGTTCCTTTCGGTCTCCATATTCTCACTCATGATATTCAGTTTAGATCAACAGCAACAACAGAGAAAAAAAGTGAGAACAATAGCGGCAGCAGCAGCAGTGAGTGAGACAGCAAGATGGCGATAGAGTGAACGAGCAACAAGGAAGAATCGGACCATTTTGACCAACTGATGAACTCTACAGGAAGTGTTCGAATAACACGCGCGTTTAATTCGGAAACGGATTCAAAGTCAAGGGTTATGTCAAAAGAAACACTCAAAGGTGACGAATACAAAACAATAAGGGTTCTAAAGTCCACAACAAGGCAGCAAGAGAGGAAAGGCACGGTTAATGGAAGAACGTGAAACGGAACAAGTTGGTACTAATGGAGCTTTTAGCCACCACCACCAGTCGGCGCAACAAGCGGCCAAGACACTCGAAGGAAGCATCAGGTGTCATTCAACACGCAAGATAACATACCAGACAGAACCCAGAAAAATATTGTAAAATTATTACAATTGGTCTATCAAGTTCCTGGTTTAGCCAACAGGCGTGGACATGGGGCCCGCCGTAGCAGGTCTAGGAGCATACGTCCCAGAGACGGGGCAGCAGGCCGTTTAGGCGCTACCCCGACCCCCGAAATCGTCTTGCAACATCTGGGCAGAGGCTTGTTGCTGACGGAAGAGGCTCAGACTGGGAGAGTTAATGGTCGCGTACCAACTATGTCCTAAGACATTCAGGCAGACCGAACACTCCCTAGAGGAGGAGCACTCCCGATCAACAGACAAACATTATTACTTTTTAAGAGACGCTCAATATTTGATATGAAGTTAAGTGTTGAGTGGGAGTCGAACCACCGCCATCGAGGCCGACATCAGTCGCCTTGACCACCAGACCATTGTAACAGGGTGGTCTGACGCGTCGAGCTTCCATAAGAGTCGCGTTATCCCCACCATGTCGCTGCATCAGACGACAAGAAACACGCAAGTATAGCCGATGTACGTCCAACAAAAGGGTTACAAGTGGTTTCAGGGCTTGATAATTGCCTAGGGGAAACTTCCCTTCATTAGATAGAGACTCGATGTGGAGCAATCTCGGAACAGAGGAAACCACCTCAGTGGAGACAATCAGCCAAACAGCGGAGCGAAGCAATGAAATTCATCGATGGCTGGTTTGCGTCCACTCACACACCAATGTCCTTCGGTAGCATAGCGACCAATATCTCGATCAACTTAAGCATACTGGTCCGTCGGAACATTGTGTCCTCACTGCCTAACGTCATCATGGTCTCCTATTCCGAAGAATCCACTATTGGGTGATGTTTTGAGACGTGAGGTTTGAACCACCCACCTACGGGTCAATAACCAAGTCCCGAAACCACTAGACTATCGGGCGAGCCGTCGTCGGAGGCGGACGTGCGGAGCGGAGCTCCGCCGGGTTGTTTGTTTGACTCTTAATCCATCAACATCCACGATATTCTGCAGTTTTATCTTTTAACCCAGTGCTTATTGTTTTTATTCTTTTACGTACCGTGTTTTGGTGTCGTGACTCAAGAAGATTTGAAGAGTTTATGGTGTGTCTGTGATAGTGTCTGTGATAGTGTGATCAAGTCTTCTTGTGATATCGTCTGTGATTTTGGATGTACGTGCTTTACCGGATCATCATTTCGACTCGTCTCCAGACTGGCAAGTGACTTTCCATTTGATTGCTTCTCCGCTGCTTCTCCGCTGGCCCGATAGACTAGAATGCCGCATTCCGATTTGAGGTTAAGTTGCCCAGGGTCGGCTGCACGCAACGTGCTCCATGTTATTATTTTTGTTCCCCTCTGCCACCCGGGCACCGCCTTCCATGTGTCGCCGCGCATCAAGATGTTTCTCATACCCGTGTCGGCGCCTTGTCGCCTTCTGACTGTTCCTCTTTTTCTTCATGTATGAGAAATTGCTGCGCGCACTCTGGCGCAGCCTTTGCGAACTGTAGTGTCGTGGCTGCCCTGCGCGCGGCTCTTTGTTTGTTTCGCGCCAAGTCATTTGAACTTTCTTGCGCGCCCTAAAAAAATGCTGCGGAAAAATAGTGCCGCATTGGCCGGTAGTCGAACCGACCACCTTTAGGTTATGAGCTGTTCGCTCTGCAACCTGAGCCACCACGCAGCACTACCAGTGAATCATGCAGCGCTTGATAGTAGAAGTGCCACTGGGCAAGACATTTCCATGCCCGCTCTGCCCGACCGCGAGCCCCGTGAAGTCGCTGTCCGCGCTCAAGCGGCACGTCGCGCGCATCCACCGCATCACCGAGAGCAGTGCGCGCTGCCGCGAGTGCGGCGCCCTCTTCCCGGACCGGCGCGCCGCGACGCCCCACCTCCTCAAGGCCCACGGCCTCATGGGGGAGGAAGACCACGACGCGACTGTCTTCGAGATAGTGCCCGATGGGTTGCCTGCCGACCCGGCGCCGGACGCCCAGTCACCTCCGCCACCGCCCGCGTCGGATGGGTCGCCTAGCACCCCGGCGCTAGGCAACGCGGCGCCGCTGCCACCGCCGCAGCCCGAGTCGGACGGGCTGCCTGCCTCAACGGGGCCTGCCCTACTGTCGCCGCCCGAGCCAGAAGTGCTGCCTGCCTGCTCGGCGCCAGGCACTGAAGATCGAGTCCGAGCGACTCCAGAGGCTACCACCCCAGGCTCCCCGGCCTCGGCCGCGGTCCCGGACGGGGTGGTTCTGGCCACGTCACACAGCAAGGGCCCTGCCCCCAGGCAAGTACAGACCAAACGCCCTGAAGTACTTTCTCACTCGCAGAGTAGTAGTGCCGCTCTTGCACCCACAGCCCTGGGGCAGGCGAGCCCGCCGACGTGCGGCCTCCCCTCGCCATTCGACCGGACGCCGTGTAGACCGTCCCCACGGATGGCCTCGGCGACCTCGACGGCCAGCCGCCTTCGACGACTGCACTTCAAGGCGAGAACCCCGCCGGCGCTGCGCCGCGCCCCGATCGTCAGGACCGTGCTGCTTCCGTCACCACCGGACATCAGGGCCGCGCCGCTGCCATCGCAACCGGCCGCCCCGCGGACCCACAGGGACGGGGCCGCCGCAGAGGCTACACCCCAGCGTGCCCCCGCCCTGGCCTCGGCCTCGGTGGCGGCCGCAGACGGGGTGTTAATGGCCACGCTACACAGCACGGGTGCTGCCCCCAGGCAAGTAGTACCCAATCCTTTTGCCACTCTGCTTTCTTGGGGCAATTCCTGGGCCGTACCTCCCTGTTCAGGTGCCCCAGCGTCAACGACCAGCGCCGCAGCACCCGTCCCGCTTCATGCGGCAGAGGCCACCTCCCAGCAGTCCCCCGCCCCGGCCTCGGCCACGGCAGCGGCTGCAGACGGGAGGTCAACGGCCACTCAACAAGGCACGGTTGCCTCCCCGAGGCAAGTAGATGCTGATCAATGTGCTTTCTTCCATCGAGACGCACCCCTGCCCGTACCCTCTTGTGCAGGACGCGTCTGGCCACCCCCGTCGACGTCTACACCACCTAGACTCGCCCCCCGCCTCCATGACCCCACCACTCCGAGAACATCTAACACCTCTAGCCCTGTGGACGGCACCTCGCCCCACAGCCAGCCGTCCCCGGCAGGCTCAGCAACCCCAACCACCGCCAAGGTCAGCCGCCGCCAGCAGGAATGGCTCGACAAGATCCGGGCCGCAGCGAGCTGGGAGGACTTCGAGGAGGTCGTCGCCGCCTTCACAGCGTCCGTGCAGCCGAAACCCACCCGCAGCAAACCTGCAGGCAACGCCCGAGGCAGAGGTCGCGGGCGCGGACGGGGACGAGGACGAGGACGAGGACGGGGACGAGGACGTGGAGGAGCCGCCCACCAGCCTCAGCCCAACGGAGAATTCGACGTGGAGGAGGCGAGGAGAATCCAGCAGCTGTACTTCGCCAACAAGAAGAAAGCCATGCGCGAGGTGCGCGAGGAGGACTCACCACTCTGCACCGTGGAGCCTGACAAGGTCGCAGCCCACTTCGATGAGGTCTTTGCCCAGAGGACGCCGGACTTGGACAAACCCCCGGTAGACCTCGTTCTGCCGCCCCGCCAAGCCGAGGAGCCCAGCCTTGTCGAGCCCATCACCCCCGCCACAGTGGTGAGGCGACTCTAACACGTGTCCAGCACCGCCCCCGGCATCGACGGCATCAAGTACTCCCACCTCAAGGCCGCGGACCGCGGGGGCCACGTCCTCGCCGCAATGCTCACCGTGTGCCTGCAACACAAGAAGATCCCGTCAGTATGGAAGGAAGCACGTACAATTCTGCTCTTCAAGAAGGGCGACATCGCCGACCTTTCAAACTGGCGGCCCATTTCTCTGAGCAGCTGCCTTTACAAACTGTACACAGGCATCCTCGCAGACCGCCTCGGGCACTGGGCCGGCTCCACCGGTGCCATCTCCAAGGTCCAGAAGGGCTTCATGCCGACAGAGGGATGCCTGGAGCACAATTTCATACTCCAACAGGCCATCGATGAAACGAAGCAGTCAGGGAAGGAACTCACCGTGACCTGGCTGGACCTCAAGAATGCCTTTGGCTCCGTGCCCCACAGCGCTATACTTCATCTACTTCGCCAGCACGGAGTCCACAGCCACCTGATCGAAGTCATTCAAGAGTTGTACAGCGGCTGCACCACCACTTTCGTGACAGCCAATGGCGAGACCCGCCCCGTGAGGATGGAGGCTGGAGTCAAGCAGGGAGACCCACTCAGCCCGATCGTCTTTAACCTCGTCATCGAGGTACTCATCCGGACGGCCCTGCGGCTCGGAGAGTCTCACGGCTTCGTTTTCCTCGGCCAGCGCTTCTCCTGCCTAGCCTACGCCGACGACCTGGTCCTGCTGGCGTGGTGCCGCCAGAGCATGCAGGTCCTGCTCGACGCAGTCAGCAGCGCAGCCACCTGGCTGGGCCTTGACTTTAACGCCGCCAAGTGCGCCACCCTCCACATCAGGGACAAGAAGAGCGTCCCCAGCCGCACCACAATCCAGGGGCAGCCAGTGCCCAGCCTTACGGAAGCCCAGTCCTACCAGCATCTCGGCGTTCCGACTGGCCTCAAGATCGACCAGACGCCAGACCAAACCATCAAGTCCATGCGGGAGGACGTCAAGAAGGTCTCCAAGAGCCTTCTCGCACCATGGCAGAAACTGGACGCCCTCCGAACGTTTGTCCTGCCACGCATCCAGTTTTGCCTGCTCACCTCCCGCGTGCGCAAGGGTGCCTTCCAGCGCCTCGACGCGGATATCAAGGCCGCCGCCAAGGAGGCCCTCTTCCTGCCCCGCCGCGCCAGCCCGGAAATAGTGTTCCTGCCGACAACCCGCGGGGGCGCCAACCTGCTACCGCTCGGCGACATGGCCGACGTGGCCGCGGTCGTCCACGCCTTCAAGGTACTGACGTGCCCGGACAGGACCGTCCGCCTGCTCGCCGAGGCCTCGCTAAAGCAGTGCGTGCAGTACCGCATCGGCAAGGTGCCCGAAGACGCCGACCTGGCCGCCTTCCTGTCCGGCACAAAGATGCGTGACAACCATAAGTACGCAAACATCTGGACAGCTGCCCGCAACGCGACGCGCCGCCTCAGCAACAAAATCGCCGGCCTCTGCTGGGAGTGGAGCCCCACGCTGCGGCGCCTCACCGTGTGCGTCCCCTTCAGCGGCAGGCAGCCCGACGTCGCCAGGGTGGACGCCGAGTCCCGCCGCCTGCTGCACTCCAAGCTACGCCAGTGCGTGCAGCACCACCACCACCGCCGCCTCCTGGCCAAGCCTGACCAGGGCAAGGTCTATGACTGCGCCAGCCTGGACGCCTCCTCCAACCACTTCCTTGCATACGGCCGCCACACGAGGTTCGCCGACTGGAGGTTTATCTTCCGGGCGCGGCTGGGCGTCCTTCCGCTCCGAGGCTGCCTCCGGGGAGTTAAGGACCTAGATCGCAAGTGCCGCACCTGCCGCCAGTGGGACGAGACGACGGCGCATGTCCTGTGCCACTGCCAGCGCCTCTCTCAGGGCTGGCGCAACCGCCACTCCACCGTCGTGCAGCACCTCGTGGACGCCATGCCCGAGCACCGCCGCCAACACCTGAGGCTGGAGCGCACCATCGAAGGGTCCGGCTCCAACCTCAAGCCGGACATCGTGGTCCGCGACCCTATCAACAAGGTCGCCACCATCATCGACGTCGCCTGCCCCTTTGAGAACAGGAGAAGTGCCCTCGCCACCACCCGGGAGCACAAGATCAACAAGTACAAGACCCTGGAGGCCTACCTCGAGGGGCAGGGCTTCACCGTCATCCTGGACGCCGTCGTGGTGGGGGCGCTGGGATCCTGGGACCCCCGCAACCAGAGGGCGCTGGCGGCGCTTGGTGTCAAGGAGACGAACACCTTGAAACACAAGATTGTCTCCGGCGTCATCCGATGGTCCAGGGACATTTACGTGGAACACGTGTCTGGGGTGCGGCAGTACGCCGCGAACGTCCAGCCCCAGATCCCCAGGACACCGCAGCAGCCCACCAACACCTAGAGGCTACACCCCAGCGCGCCCCCACGCCGTGGCGGCCGCAGACGGGGTGTCAATGGCCATGATTTCCAGCGCGGGACCTCACCCCAGGCAAGTACAATCTAGTCTGCCTTTACCATCCAGCGCCGAACAGCCTCACTCGGCGGGGTGTGTGTCCTGCAGGTTTCCTTCGCCCAGCGGTGCCTCACCTGGACCACCCCGACGTCGCCCGCCCCACCACCGGCCGCCCCGCGGACCCACAGGGACGGGGCCGCCGCAGAGGCTACACCCCAGCGCGCCCCCACGCCGTGGCGGCCGCAGACGGGGTGTCAACGGCCATGCTGCACAGCGCCTGCCATCACCCAAGGCAAGTACAATCCTTTTCTTTCCTCTGCCTGGGACGCTCTCGGCCCGTTCTCCCCGTGGACCCTCTGCCCCAGCCCAACACCCACTGCCACTGCCGAGACGCCGCGCCGCAGGTCCGCCCCGCCGCAGAGACCCCGTCAGCGCAGAGTATCCACGCCCGGAGTAGCGCCGCCATCGTCTGCGAGAGGGCCGCCCGCCGCAGAGACCCCGCCAGCGCGGAGTATCTACACCCGGAGAAGCGCCGGCACCGTCCGCGAGGAGTAGCACCACCGGAGTAGCGCCGCCGTCCCCAGGCCGCGCGGGGTAGCGCCGCACCACCAGCATCGCGAGACAAGTCCCGCGGTCCCCTCGCCGCGCGGGGTAGTGCCGCGTCACAAGCGCCGCAAAATCTATGAACTTTTAACATCCATAGTCATATTCCGCTAGGCTCAACCTCTCTGCTTAGCTGATTTACTCTAAATAACCTAACTTCAAATGCATCAATGCTGCAACTAGTAATTTTATTTAATGTGTAAGGCGCACCGGGCGGGTAAATAAATTCCTTGAACACTTGCCCGGTCACCATAGGGTCCATAACCTTAGCTCTCACCTTAGTCGTTGCATCAGCGCAAGTAAGATCTCCTTAAATTAATTATTCAAACATTGTAATTTAAATACTTAGGTATAATAAATATTTGTAACAGGGTAGCCTGGGGGAGCAAAACGACTCAAAGAGTCACAGACGTGCTGCCTGGCCAAGCAGCCGAACAATGGCCATTCAGGCAACCCGATCAAGTCGAGTGCGAATGCAGACAGCCAGTACGTGATGGCAAAGAAAAATACGCAGACGAAAATGTCACGCACAACGCCAGCGGTCAGTTCGCGATCAGACTTCAATACGAGCAAACATGTTCCGAGCCTGGTGCGGTCGTCGATCAAGGAGTACTAACACGAAACAAGCGACGAGTCCAAAATCACCGATGGTAGTCTACATCGAAGGCAATATCGGAATTGGAAAATCTACCCTGCTGACGACGCTTCAGGAACGTGGCTATCCAGTTGTACAAGAACCAGTTTCGCTGTGGACCAATTTTCATGGAATTAATTTCTTGGACTTGTACTCGAAAGACATGGAAAAGTGGGCGTATACGTTCCAGTCGATGGTTTTGTTTACATTGTGGCAAACTCAACTGAAGGTCATGCAAGGCAGTGCTCCTGTAGTTGTAGCAGAACGCTCGTTACACAGTGTGGTTAAAATGTTTGTTCAAACGCAAATAGAAGCAAAGATGATCAACAAACAGCAGTACGTATTACTCCAAGAAATGTGTAAGTCCATGACAGCTCAGTTTCGACGCAAGGAACATCATATCTATCTTCGAGGGACTCCAGAAACAGCTTTTCAACGTCTTCAAACAAGGGCTCGCAAAGAGGAAAATACATTGTCCAAAGGTTACATCCAAAGTTTGCGCACAGTTTTGGAGAACTGGATGGACAACGAACCAGCTCTACATGCAGTCGTGGATGCGTCCAGTACTCCAGAGACCGTCCAGCAGCAAGTCATCCGAGCCATACAACAGTTAGAGTAAAAGTTAAGTTTCCCAACCATATAGTGTTAATTAGTCTTCCTAGATAAAAAATGGTGTTTTAGATAGGATTTAGCTAGTCAGGTTCGCAACACCAAGGCAAAAAGCCCATTGTTTAGTTAGGGGGGAGTAGGAGTCAAAAGTCTGTGCGCAGTGTTTATGTGTGTTACAGGAAAATTTGTCTACAAGAATCGTCCAGAGTACTGTCAACTAGAACTACGAGAACCACAGCATGGAAGTGCAGACCAGCATGTTAACCAAATTTTCTGTATTTAGAATTATCAGTAGTGTTGATGATCAGGCTAAACGGTTGTCCCCCAGGATGGCGTCCTTGACTAGTTTTTGGACGTGCCATGGGAGTCGCTATTGAACCACTCATAATGAGGATCATAAATTTGGTTTGATCGTTGAAGGCGTGTCAAGGAAGGCCTGGACAACCTTACCTTGAGTCAGATGGGCCCAAAACGTGATTAGGTTTACAGCTTTGAACGAGTTTAAAGATTCAAGAAGTGTTAGAGTGTGAAGGTTTTGGCAACAGATCATTTGAAGTGAGGAACTTAATGCGATTGAATGGAGAAAGGTGAAAAAGTATTTTCTTTAAAAGGGGGAGTGGTGTAATGAATTACCAGTTTGAAAAGCTACATCAACAAGTGTCAGTTCAACTTTTTATTTATCCTCTTCTTCCTCTCTCTGGCATAGAGCTACCACCTTGGCCAAGGTTCCACTATTGATACTCCCACCTCAGTTCCCCTTCCACTTCTATCGCTATTGTTGCCAAACCTATAAGTTGAGCCTCGCCTCTGGCCCGGCCAACAGTCTGTAGCTTGGTCTCGAGCTGTTCGGTTCTCCTAATAAACCAGTCAATCGTTCACTCTCTGTCGTCCTTTACGCCCTTTACCACTCGAAGTGTCCCAACACTACAATTTCAAAAAAGAAAGCCCTCAGGGGCATCATGATTAAATAATAATAAAGTCTTCAAGGCCAGCAGCTTACCTCCTGAAACAGATAAACAGAGAGGATGAGTACACTGTCAAAACGTACCCTTGGCCCCTACTTCCCCTCCACTACTAACAGTGAAAAATATTCTAAGTCCCACTCCCCTCAAAATCTTACTTCTTTCCCTAAATTAATAGTGAATGAGTTATTGCAAAGCCCCTCTCCAAATTAAAACTTATTTGAGTTACCGCAACTTGGGCGAACCAAGGATTAAAAAATATTAAGATTATACTAGACATGAGAACATAAGGGATCGTACCCATATTACGTGACCGATTTCAGGCCACTTTTTGACTCCCTCCCCCCTCCTCGTGACCTGGATAACCTAACCTTCCCATGTATTTAAGATAGGGTGTAGTATTTGGCTTGACCCCCCCTCCCCCCCAAATCGGCCACGTAATGTGGGTACGGCCCCTAAAACTGAGGTTAAGATTGGTATAATGAGTGAATTTGATAATGAAACTAATGACTCTAAATGTATTTATGCTTGCCTTTGATGAAACATGAGTCCCAGTGACATAACCAACTCAAAGGTAACTTCGCTGAATTGGACGAGTGAGCTCAAGTGAAATTAGTACAAGTCCCTACACTACACCATAAAACCAATGATAAGATCTTTAAAATGAGTTTATTACATAAAGATTCCTTATAATTTACCTTCCCCTAAATGAAACTAAGCTAACTACTCAATATGGTAACAAAGTTGGGACCTTTTCCGAGTCCAGAGACGGAGTTAGGAAAATTAAAATATTGAAACAACTATTGACTCTACCACTTAAAGCATGCTATACTGAATTTATTAGTGCAATAATGATAAGGATCAGATGAAGCGGAGCTCCACTTAAGTGAAATTCATGACAGTTCATAAAATTATCACCAAAAAATAACTTCAGTTAATTGAGCGATAGAACTAAAGTGACTATTAGGTGAAACCAACAAAATTAATACAACTAAGTTAGTATGAATGAAAAAACTTGTCAGCTTCATGATGAAAACACCATACAGTACCTGACATTTTTCGTGACTGAAGGCTGACTTCAAAAAAATCTTAATTAAATTAAAATCATGATGGAGTCATGCATGAATACTCACAGACAATAGCCGCTGCACCAGCTGAGGGAGGGGGCGGAGGCGGGCCACTGCGTCCGACCCATGGATGAGCGGGGTGTGAGGGTGCGTCCCCCTTGCGGGTCATCTTCCTCGGGCGGGAGGGCTGAGGGTTTTTTTTGGGGGGAGCGACCCCCTTTTTGGGGGCAGGGGGAAGAGAGGCTAGAATAGCCTCCATTGAACGAGGGGCGGGGGAGGGGGTGGGGCGGGGGGTGAAAATGCTCATGTGAGGGTGAGGGGCAAGATAAGGGTGCGCCATGCGCGGGCGGGGCATGCGAGCACCCAAGAGAGGTCGAGGGGCAGGGCAAGGGTGTGCCATGCGCGGGCGGGGCATGGGAGCCTCTTCTCTCATCAGAGGTGGAGAGCGAACATCAACCCTCATCAAAGGTGGGGGTGGGAGTGCGATCCCCATGAGAGGGCGTGGGGGAGGGGTGGGGGCGTCGCCGGACGGGGCGCGTTCTCCCAGACGACGTAATGCACTCTGAAACCAAAGAAAGGGGATAACACTAGACAGCCGGAAACCGGCGAATCGTGGGCAAAAGCAAAATTTCCTTTTTTATTTAAGCTACATGTTGGTGGTGTTGGGCTTTATGTCAATTGAAAATTTACGTTCGCGTCGCTCGTTCGCTCGCTTTACTTGTTGGGTACAGGCAATACTATGTGTTGAATCATGGCCAACATGTTGGACAGCGAAACAGGACGTGATGCAGACCAGCAGTAATTGAAAGTTGAATAAAATGTAGAGTATCTGAGCAGTGTCTTGTGCAAAAACAATTGTCAGGTTTAGTTTTCCAAAAATGTATATTATATCATTGACATGAGTTCCTTGCAGATTAGTGAACTATATGTACAATTTGTCTTGTATGCAAGGTAGCAGTAAATAGTATCATTTATTGACTTTAAACTAAAAGTTTAAACTGTAAAAAGAAAATTATCTGAGAGAAATTTTATAATAGCCTGTCTTACAATATGTACTCCAACCTTTGTTAAGTGAACTCTGTCAACGCTATTCAAAGCAGATGGTCCAGCATGGTCCACTAGTGACGTACAAACATGTACAAGAGGGCAACGTACATAATACCACGAACTTACCACCCGAGGACGTGGCACGGGAGCTACCATCAGTGATGGAATGGAGCGGGCAGGGGTGGAGGAAGAGGATGGAGAAGGGGTGGAGGAAGTGGCGGAGGAGGCAGGGGTTGAGGAGGCAGGGCAAGGGTGTGCCGTGCCATGCACGGGCGGGGCATGGGAGCCCTCAAGAAAGGACGAGGGGCAGGGCAAGGGTGTGCCATGCACGGGCGGGGCATGGGAGCCTCTTCTCTCATCAGAGGTGGGGGGCGAACATCAACCCTCATCAAAGGTGGGGGTGGGAGTGCGATCCCCATGAGGGGGCGTGGGGGAGGGGTGGGGGCGTCGCCGGACGGGGCGCGTTCTCCCATACGACGTAATGCACTCTTAAACAAAAGAAAGGGGATAACATTAGTGACGTACAAACATGTACAAGAGGGCAACGTACATAATTCGCGGAGCGAGTTCGCGAGCGTTAGCGAGCGGACTCAACGGAGCGCTACTCATCCCCTGTGACCTGTTCATGTCCGTTTGAAGATTGTGCTGACCTCTGTCCTGACCCTGTCTTAACCGTATCTTCACCCCCTAGTCCAGACCCCATAAAGTTCGTGTCCGTTTGAAGATTGTCCTAACCCGGTCTTGACGCCTTTGCCCTAACCTTTCGTGACCCTGTCCCCACCCCACAGTCCCTGTCCTGACCCTGTCTTGACCCTGTCCTCACCCCCTAGTCCAGACCCCATAAAAGCTCGTGTCCGTTTGAAGATTGTCCTGACCCTGTCTTGACCCCCTTGCCCTAACCTTTCTTGATCCTGTCTGCACCCCATAGTCCCTGTCCTGACCCTGTCCTCACGGCCTATTCCAGGTTAGGTTAGGTGAGGCTAGGCTGGGTTAAGCTGGGTTAGTGTCGAGGATGCCTTGCTGGCGTCGAGCAACACAAAAAACGGCCGAAAATAAGGTGGAGGTGGAGGAGGCAGGGGTGGAGGAAGGAGATGAGGAGGAGGTAGAGGAAGGGGTAGGGGAAGGGGTTGAGGCTGGGGTTGAGGCAGGGATGGGGGGAGGGGTACAGGGTGTTGTACCCGAGGGTTGGCGACGCTCGGGGTGTTTCTTGAGGAAGTCATCAAGTGCACCCCTAAGCGCGGCTGCGCTGACCCCCGGGTACAGCACTCTGCGAAGCCCCTTGAAGGGGGAGGGGAAAGAGGAAGGAAGGAGGTGGGGGAGGTGCAGGAAGAAGGGGACGGGGGGATGGGGGAGGGGATGTTGTTGGTATTGGGGGCTTCAGAGGGCGCGGGACGCAGCCTGATGGTCTGAAAATAAATTCTTAATTACAATATATTGAAAAAAAAAAAAAAAACATAGACAAAATCACATTAACATACCTCGCTGGATGGACGCCCGAACAACACAAGCACAGGAGGCGAAGATGGCGGCGACCGGTGGTGGCTGGGTGGGGTAACGGGGAGGGGGGAGGGAGGCGCACAGGGCTGCCCTTCCCTACACCCCTCACTAGAGGGCGGCGAGGGGCACACAATGGGGGTAGAAGCACGGTGCTGAAAAAACACAAAAAACGTTAGACGCATGTACACAATTCAAAAATGACAAACCTTCCTCACTAATCTTCTCGCTTTTTTATCGAATAATAAAAAAGACGCGATAAATGAGCAAGGTTTTAATGGTGAGATATTCGCAACGTATTGTGTTGTTAAGTTTTTAAAACAACATTAATACAGTACGATTACCTCTGGAGACTAGAGCGCAACGAGATGTTTTCTCTGCGCGCCCCGACTTACGCAAAATTAACGCCCGATGGGTAGGCATCGCTTCGTGTCGGCATCGCGCGACAGGCCATCGCGCCTGGAGGTAGGCAGCCCATCTGGCTCCGGAGTACTGCGGGACCCTGGTCGGGTGCGATAGAGACAGCTCGCCAAAAAATAGCAAGCAATAGAAGCGCACTACCATGAGTGCGAGGGAGAAAGCACGCCAAGACGCGCACAACCGTGAGTACGAGGGAGACAGAACGACAAGCACAAGGCATTACCATGAGTGCGAGAGGGGAAAAGCACTTAGCATTTGAGCAGCAAAGTGTTCACACACATCAACGACAGACAAGAGAGTACATACATACACGCACAAACATACACACATGCACACACACACACATGTGCACACGCAAGGCAGGACACGGCACGCACCGGTCCACGGCCAGGCCACACACGGAGGGGAATATCCCCGAGCCGACAAAGCCGACAAACCATGCTAAAATCTGAAAATACTCACTTTGTATCGATACACTAAGTCACGCTAAACTTAGTCATCGATACATAAGTCGCAAATGATAATTCTGAAACGTAAATGATGAGATGAGAGGTGAAATGGATGACGCAACAGTGACGCCAGCTAGGTTAGGTCGGCCGGCCAGGCATCGCACGCAGCGCTCATTGCACGTCGAAATGTGTATTTCGATGTGAAAATCACAGCGCAGACTTTACATAATTGGTCTAGTTCAGATGAACAGGAAAACAAAGGACTTGGGCGTGCGATGACGCCCCACACCGGCTTGGCCTAGGCTGAGCATCACTCAAAGGATTTTTCACCCCGAAATTTAACTTACTTGATCAGTGACCAACACTTCCTCGTCACTCAGGCCCTCGAATAGGGCCCCGGATATGTTCAAACATATCGAAACGTCTTCGACGTTTTCTTCACTCATCTTTGAAAGCACAAACACGGAGGATTGAAAAGCTCGTTCGCGACGCTGGAGAAGGAATAGATGCTTCGAGAAGCTTCACGACTCCGGCTCCACGCGCACGGAGTGGAGAAGGGGTGGGGCGCTGAGCGGAAGGGATGGGCGCGCCACTTCCTCCCGCTAATTTTGAATGAGATCATGTGATTTAAACTTTGTATGTGTTGCGGTGCGGTACAGGGGGTTCCCCCGGCACGGCAAGGTCATCCTCGTCGTGGTGGGAGCCTCGCTCGCCCGCCGGCGAGTTTGCCAATACCACCTCACTTTACTCAGACGTTGCCAAATGTCCCCTATCGCAGCGCCCTCGCGGACGCTTCGCCCGTGTGGCGCGCTCAAATCCCCGCCCGCCCACTGACTCATGTGCTAGCTCCTTAGTCCAAGGTAGCTCCCTACTTTTGGCTTTGGCTCCAGTCAAAACTTGATTATTGGAATAAAATAAAAAAAAATAAAAATGCACCGCAACGAGGGGGAAGAAGATGGCTTAGCAGTAGCCAAATACTGCTCTTGTCGTAAGCCGGCGAAAGGGTGAGATATTCTTTCATTCTCAACACAACCAATGTTTTGGCTCAGCTCTACCCTTATTGTTTATGCCTTTGTAACTAGAACACATTTTGCCACTGCATACATTTTCACTTTGACTCCCCCATTATGCCCTGAACTCTGCTTCTAGATTAGATTAATCTGTTTCAGGTTAATGGTCAGCTGTGATGCATGTAATGAGTGGTTTCATGACAAGTGCATCGGAATCAAAGAAGGTCCTTATTGCTAATGGTTTTTTTTTGTTTCCAAAAACCTTTTTCATAACTGCATAGTATTATCTCTTACTCTCTGTATTTCAGAGGCTGACCTAGGCCCATCTTGGGTATGCTTTGTTTTTTCACGTCAGATCACTCTACAAATCTAAAAGCGTACATTGTATGCTCTACCTGGAGCATGTCTGCAAGCACGCTCTAGCTAGCGCATGCCTGCCAAGCATGCACTAACAAGTGCATACCTGCCATGTACACGCTAACTGGAGAAGACAACTCCCTATCATTTATGCACTAGATATATGCTCCAGTAAGTGTGTACATGGCAGGTATGCACTAGTTAGTGCATGCTTGGCAGGCATGCACTAGCTGGAGCGTGCTTGCAGGCATGCTCCAGGTAGAGCATACAATGTATGCTTTTCGATTTGCAGAGCATGTGAGACCAAACTGGCTGCTTTGCAAGAAGTAATTGCTCCCTTTTTTACAATTTTGCTTTGCTCCGTTGGTTTTTACATACACCTGTCACTTTGTTCTCACTCTTGCTATATGTCTGTCTTAGGAAGTGAGGTGTCTGACACAGTCTAAGGGCAGTTCACTTATGCAGAGTCAACCTCTTGAAAAAGTGCATTGAGTGGCACACCGATATGCTTATAGAAAATAGTTGTTTTGGTGTCTTAATTTCCTAATTTTTTTTTTTTTGCTAGGAAAATGAAATGTTGAAGGAGAGGCTGCTTAAATTGCAAAATGAATACGCTGCTAAACAATTACAGTTAGGACTCCACGAAAAGGTGTGCTGCTACATGGTTTATTCAATGTTTTGATTTCCAAAGTTTCCTGTAGTTCTTATTCAATATTTTTCTATAAGTAATTGAACACCTGGAGGGGAGACTGCTCGAATTGCAGAACCAAGAAAAGCAGTTACAACTCGAACTGCAGAACCAAGAAAAGCAATTACGATGCAAACTGCAGAACCAAGAAAAGCAAGTACAACTCGAACTGCAGAACTTAGAAAAGAAGTTACAACTCCTGGAAAAGGTGGGTGCGATTAAATTAGACTATCGTCAATAAATTTTCTCAATTACTTAATTTATATTTATCCGCAGGAAAATGTAAGCTTGAAGGAAATACTGATTCCACTTCAAGAGGTAAAGTAATTAAATGATTTGGATGCCAGGGGTGCCTTGCCGGTACCTTTGATTTACAATATCCTCCTTTTTTTTCAGGAAAATACAAGATTGAAGAAAGTAGAAAGCAGGTTGATACTTGTTGAAGAGGTATGTAGCAATTAATTCAGTGCGCCCAGCCCTATTTGCATGTGCCTCAGTCTCAATCACTCTCTTTGTATGTTACAGAAAAAGGAAAAATTGCAGAAACGGCTCTCTGATTTAATATCAAACAAGGTAAATAAAGTGGTGGTCCATTTAAATTTGTCATCCAGTGAAGTTCAAAAATGAAACAAATGTTCTTTTTAATTTTCAGAATCCTAAGAAGCCACGGAATTCTTCATCAGTATCTCTGTCTTCTCAAGGTTCTAAGCCAAGGAATTTATCTGTATCTCAGGCTATTCAAAATTCTGGAAGTCCTGTACAGAAGATACCAAATAAGAATAGGTCTTTATCTTTAAGCTCTCAAACTAAGGTGTGTATATTGTAGCATGTAATTTTAGCTTGTTATTTTTATCACTGAGTACATTGTGTTTTATCTTTCCACTCAGATTCCAAAACTGCCCCCTGCTCAACCTAAGAAGTACATTGATGATGAAGATGATGATGAGTAATGATTCCTCACATGTTTTAGCAACAAATAATAAAACTTTTTTTAAACCAGAGATTGGAATTTGACGGTTTTTATTTCCTTAGTAACATCTTTAAAATCACATTGAAGAAACATTTTTTTTCTTATTCATCAACATAAGAAATAAGTTCTTTCCAGGTACATAAAGATGAGTTACTAAATTTAAAACCTAAATGTAAACTAAGTACTGTATTGGCAACAAGTCAATAAAATCAAGGAAACAGAGAAAACTATTTGGCATTTAAATTTGCAGCCCATACAAATCCATCCCAATATTTTGAAATCACAATTTTTCTTATGGTAATAACTTAACATAATCTTTTTCTAGAAGTATGGCACTAGAATGTTAACATTTCTTGCTGTGGGTACCACCTAGCATCCTGTTGGCATTAACACAAACTTGAAGAGAATGTGGAGCAGAGTACCTTTTCTTGGGAAGTGCAGCCCAATTAGCAGGTGGTGGTTCTTCACTCTTTCTCTTACTTCCTCCAGCAGCAGTGATGTAGCCGTGTTCTTGGGTCTCTGTCCGAAATGCTTCTTTGAGAGGCCTTCCCCCTGTTTGAGCATGGCATCCTTCCAGATAAACTTTTCTTCTAGCTCTTGCTGTTGACTGTCCAGGTATAGTGGATTGGTTGCATTTCTTGACATTGAGTGGAATGGTACCCATTGACCTCCCAAAAGTAGTGAAAGCTGACACCAGAGCCGAGTCTGAATTCTTCACTTTATTGTGAAACTCAAGCATCTTGTTCATTGGTCCAAGATATTGGTCAGGCCTTGCTTTCAAGTTCTCAAGCCATTCAGAAAACATTACCTCTAATTTGCCTTCAACAGCTAGTACTTCTGCAGGATCCATTTCAGTAGTTGTACTCTCCTGCTCAACAGAAATTTCAGGCTCCGATGTCATATTGCAGATTGGTTGCTCTTCAGAGGCAGCATCCATGCATTCAGTCTGGCAAGAAGAAGAGTTGGCATAGTCATGCAGCCCTGTAAACCACCCGGCTGGAACATTCCTATGACCATGCATTATCTCAAATAGAATCATTTTGGTTTCGATCCCTATTTGCTCACGGGGTAGAAATTGAGAACTGGAGAGTTTGAAGTCTTTAACCGCAGCACATTGGTGCTTGCATGGTTTCCCATTTCGCCCAACTGGGCATGAGCAAATCTCATTCGATCTCCATCATCACAATGTATGTTGCGCTCTTCGATTTATTGGAGACCTTGTAGCAGTGAGGGGGAGACGCCAACTTCTCTGTGACTAGGTTTTCCAATTTCTCAGGACGGATGAAATATCTCGATTTAAATGGGTTGACAGATCTATTGTTTAGGACATCTGCAATTCTCATCTCAATGAATGTCATAAGTCTTGTAACTAAGAAATCCACTAAACGTGCAGGATTGAAAGCTTTTGTTCGGTGAAGGACCTTATCCTTGATAAGTCTCATCATTGCCTCGGAGTAGTTATTAGTATCATTACCTCGTCTTTTCAGTCGGCTGGGTCCACACCCTGGCTCCGTGTCAGCTCGGGGCGGGTGTCAACCAGTGGTCTACAGTCACCCTAGCTCAATACCAGTCGTTGATGACCACATTGTAGCTGCTCCAGTCGTGCTGCACCCCCACATGTGGCCGCGTTCAAGCTGGCCACCCTATTTCACAGTGCGTGGACCTGTGCCGAACACTTTCTGGACCTGGAGAGGTCCTATTCTGGACTGATTTTACCATGATTCCATTATTATTACTTGATTCGTTTTCACAAGATGTTCTCAGAACGTTTTCGTATAACTTTGCAACTTTTTGCAATGATGCCATTATTATTACTTGATTCGTTTTCACAAGATGTTCTCAGAACGTCTTCGTATAACTTTGCAACTTTCTGCAATGATGGTATTATTACCTGATTTATTTTTATTTTCTGATTGTTTCGTTTTTATAACTCACCATCTTTTGTGCAATGATGCTGTTGTTTCTAACTTCTCTGACAACCTTAAACGAATCATTCAATCTTTCCCAATCTATGTTTCCTTTACTCGCTAACTTTCCTAAACTTTTCTAACGAGTCACTCTTGGAACAGAACACTTCTTTGAGACAAAGACAGTCTTTATTTCTAAATCATTTTCTTATTCGATTGCGACACAAGTTTTTCTGAAACAACTTGACGACTCTGCCGAATAAACTTGAAGCTTTTCCGGAGTTGAATTACGAGTCACCTGACTGAATTAAATGCACACTTGTGTCACACTTACTATTTCCAAACTTTGCCTATCATTTCAATATCATACAGAGAACTTCTTATCACTGCACTATGACTTTTGTATGTGAACTTCTTAACATGAACTTTGTGTGAGTGAGGGTGTGTGTGTGTGTGGGGGGGGGGGGGGTGACAGTGAGAGAGGCAAGAGAGAGAGAGAGAGCTCCAGTTGTCCGCAGGGGGCCCCTGCGACCGTTGGATAGACCGACCCGCCACACCGCGGTGTGTTAAGGGTTGCCTACCCTCAACGCGGCAGGCGCTCCAGCAGCGCATCAAAGTCTCTCTCACTGAGTCGCAGGACGGGGAGTCAAACACGGTCGCGCGGTGCACTGCGCTGCACGGCAGGGCCTAGCACTGCACCATCCTGGCGCACCCACGTGTCTCGGCATTGTCCCCGAGGCGGCCGTCATGGTCGCCGTAGGGTCAGAGTCCCGGTGCGCGCCGTCGGGGAGGTGCTTTTGCAGCACACCGAGGCCCTCGGCGACCCGCGCCGAAGTGTCCTCTCCGTGCACGGCAAGGCCGACAGCACCGAGGCGCACGGCCACGCAGGGCAAAATGACTGAGTACTGGACATGCACCCACTCTTATTGCATTGAGCCACGCCAGTGGCGCCCTCCCTGCAATGCGGTGGCCAAATTCGGAACTGCCTTTGCGCATGCGCACGCCAGCAGCGCCGCCTCGTGGCCGAAGGTCTATCCTCTTAAGGGAATCGGTCCAGACGGACCGGACAGCACAGGCAGACAGCTCGGTCGGGACACCCGTGACGTCACCGCCCTGTAACTGCGAATAGTATATTTGTTGACAGTTGCGGGGCGGACATAGCAAATTGAATCCCGTTGTGAGCCTGTTGTGCACTTTTATTCTCCTTACTATTTTTTATAAATAATCGTAGGGGAATTGATTGATCTGGATTTCGTTCATAACGCTCTTTGCGCCATTGTGGTTTATATTCACGATGAAATATTGAATGGTGAGTTCATATTGCTTCGAGAGGTTATGACTATGTCCTTACTTCAAGCAGAGCCGAATTGGATTCTTGTCTGTACTTAGTTTCACATATTTTGATGCCACATGCAGGGTGGATCTTTTCAAGTCGGCTCTCATTAGTGAACACAAAGAAATCCTGCGTGAACAATAGTAAAATTAAAGTCACACATTGACGTTGCTAGGATGACTACTCCTTGGAACTCTGCATATAATACCAGGTCAAATAGTGTTGGCAGCCCTTGTACTAACACACAGCTACTTTTTGATGTGGTTTCTGCACTGTTGTCAACTGTGGCTGCAAATGCGAATTAAAATCAATTTATGGAACATTATTAATAACTGTTGGGTGGGGGGAGATACTTAACTGTGAGCACTCATATTACCTGAGCATTGTTCGAAGGTGTGGGACTTTCCTCTGAACACAAAAGAATTTTTGGTATCACAAAATGTACGTACAATTTGTGGTGTCACAAACTAATTTAACAAAAAAAAACATGAACAGGATGGATTAAATGATTGTGGTAACAATAATTACTGTTTGCAATAAAACCATACTAAATATTCAATGTGAAAAAATGTCAATGCAGTACCTCAAGAACAACTGAAAACATGGTGGGATCTGCTTTCACACACCTCACTTCTTCTGACTCTGATAGTCCGTTGTCTGTCATGAAACGTCTCAACATGCCCAAGAAGATTTTCTGAAAACAGGTTGAGACAGTTTGTTACCAATATGAGGACTGTGGATAGTTGTCATGTAATAGAACAAACCGCAATATTACCTCATAAAAAGAAAAAGGGCGTACCACTAACCAAAACCTCACATGTGGGGACTTTGGTCACAACTTCCTCCTCGCTTTCACAGTTCTTGGGTAAGTGAGTGAGGATAAGGTTTGTGCCAGGATCCATGCCATCCATGCGTACAGTCAAATGTGATGCAAGTTCTGCATCATGTTCACTTGGGAACTGGCAAGAAGAAAAAAACAATAAAAAAAGTTGCAGATATCTGCCAACACATTGTCAAAGAATTGAGACTGCATCCTTACATCAAGAAGAGCCGAATTGGATTCTTGTCTGTACTTAATTTTATTTATTTTGACTCGACATCCAGGGTGTGCATTTTCTAGTATGTCTTCAATGGTGAACAAGAAAAATTCCTGTAACAATAATCATAGTAAACTCACACAATGACGCACGCTGCTTGAAAGACCACCAGACTTAACTATGCATATAATACCTCATCAAAAATGGTTGGCAGTCCTTCAACTAAAACAGAGCATGATTTTGATGGCGTTTTTCATTGTCGTCAGCCATGGCTACAACTGAAAATTAGAATCAACACATCACACATTATATACAAAGCAGTTCAAGAAAAGGGAGGGGGGAGGTCTTAATGTAGCCTTCCAGAATAGTTTGTAAGCACTCATGTTTCCTGATCTTGAATGGAAATGATGCTTTAAGCCTCTAAATATAAATGGCTTTGAGATCCTACAAAATTCAGCAGCAACCTGGGGTGACATAAACTATTTTTTTTAAAAAGAAACACAGGGGGGCATTACATGATTTCGGAAACAACAATTACTTTCTCTAACAAGAGCATAAAAATACTTAATGCGAAAAAATTGATGCGGTACCTCAACAACGGAGGAGCTGTAAGGGTCAGGGTTGAAACATCTGACGAAATCAAAATCAAACAGCTCATTCTCCTTCATGTATTTTTTTAACATGTTCACAAACTGTTTCTGAAAGCCGGTTGAGAACAGTTAGTAAACAAAGCGATGACCCTGAACAGTTCTTTTTTAAGAGAAAACAAAAATTTACCTCATAAAATGGGAAGGCCGTGCCAGAAATTACCACTTCATCCGTAGGAGCAAGGGGTAAGTGGGTGAGGATAAGGTATGTGCCAGGATCCATGCCATCCATGCGTAAAGTCAAATGTGATGCAAGTTCTGCATCATGTTGACTTGGGAACTGGCAAGAAGAAAAAAACAATGATGAAAGTTGCAGATATCTGCCAACACATTGTTAAAAAATTAAGACTATGTCCTTACTTCAAGCAGAGCCGAATTGGATTCTTGTCTGTACTTAGTTTCACATGTTTTGAAGCCACATCCAGGGTGGATCTTTTAAAGTTGGCTCTAAATAGTGAACACAAAGAAATCCTGCGTAAACAATAGTAAAATTAAAGTCACAAAATGACGTTGCTAGAATGACCACTCCTTGGAACCCAGCATATAATACCGGATCAAATAGTGTTGGCAGCCCTTCTACTAACACACAGCTCGATTTTGTCGTGGCTTCTGTACTGTCGTCAACCATGGCTGCAAATAGGAATTAAAATCAACATGTCACAACATTATTAGCAAAGCTTCAGTTCAAAAACAGGGAGGGTGCAGAAATGAATTTTAGAAAGCAAAGAAACTTACAGTTGGATTTAAATGGGCTGCATACCTCAAGCTTCTCCGTTGTTGCAAGTAACTCCACTACACATAGAGAAAAAGAGAGACAGTGAGAGCAGTTTCAAAACCAAATGAAACATAAAAATCAAATAAAATGAACATTGAAGTAATTAAATTTCTTCTCCATCAGTTACCATCATTGTCATTCAATGAGGAGAAGCCAAAATTAAGGCCCTTCCTAATTTTGCCTTCGCCATGTTCCTTAGAAAGTTTTAAGCTTTTTGGAGTCACCTGCTAGCACAATTTTTTGGCGGCAGGGGACTTTACTTCTTCATTTTCCTTGGATGGCGAGAAGTACATTTCAAGCATTCCTTCCAATGGACCCTGAAAAGTGCGTTCAGCATAGACAAGACACACGCAGAAACAAATACACACGAGACAATAAACCTTTAGTGACGACCAAATAACCACCACTCACATCAAGACCGCATGTGGGCTGCAGCGATCCCTCATCAAGTCGAGTTTGAAGTAAGATATGAAGTAATTCTTTTTCTGAAACAGTTATTTTTAGAGTTAAAGTGAACATAAGTACCAAGTTACCACATGACTAGAAGGGTCAGCTACTTGTGTACATCATATCCCGGCTTTCTTCCGATTCAAAAAATAATTCTTACACATGACCATTAAACCAATTAAAGACAGTCAGTGGATACCGTATATATTCGAATATAAGACGCACCCTTTTTCCCGATTTTTGAGGTCGAAAATCGGGGTGCGTCTTATATTCGAGGTGCGTCTTATATTCGAGCAAAAAGTGAAAAAATCGGTAAAATGTGCCCTAAATTTGCCCTGCTTTGCGGGAAAGCTCACACTTTGCGTACTCTACAAACTCAAGTGTGTACATAGTACACTCCACCTGGAGCCAACATGCAAGTACACTCCAGGTTGGAGTGTACTTGCCTAGTACACTCCATGTTGGCGTGTACTTGGCAAGTACACTCCACGTTGGCGTGTACTTGCCAAGTACACTCCACGTTGGCGTGTACTTGCCAAGTACACGCCAGGTTGGCTGAAGTTCCCTATTCTTTACGTGTTAGACTGGGCAACAGTGTACCTGCAGGTATGCGCCACCTGGCGTGTACTTGGCAAGTACACGCCAACGTGGAGTGTACTTGGCAAGTACACGCCAACGTGGAGTGTACTTGGCAAGTACACTCCAACCTGGAGTGTACATGCATGTTGGCTCCAGGTGGAGTGTACTATGTACACACTTGAGTTTGTAGAGTAATGGGAGTTAAAGTATGACTGGGGTGCTTAAATAAATGGTCAAAACTGCAAATGTACAAAATATTTATTAACTAAAATAAAAATCATGTCAAATTAGGCACAAAAGGTACAAAGTAGCTTTCTTGGAGACTAGGGTAGGTAAATCGCAGAGGTACCAAGAGCTCGTTACTAATCGTCGTCCGAGGATGAATCGCTGTCGCTGTCATCGGAGGCATGGGGTTCGTCAGATTCCAGCTCGTCAAGGTCGCCGTCGACACTCTCGTCGTCCGCGTCGCTTTCGTCCCCGGTGGCAACGAGGTCTGTAAAAACATTTAAGGCATTAATTGTAAACCTCAAAACACCTTTATTTTTTTCGGAATAGCAATTTTATGCGTTAAACTCACCGTCCCAGAGTGTATCGTCTTCCGAGCCGTCCAAACTGTTGCTTATGCAACACTTCTTGAACGCCCGAACCATGAGGTCTTCGGGGAGGGCCTTCCAGGCGCGGGATACCCAACGCGCGACTTCGTCAGGGGCTGCGCGCTTTATCTTGCCACTGGGGGTCAATTCTCTCGCGGGGTCACAGAGCCAATCAGCGTAAATCTTCTTGAGCTTGTCTTTGAAGGGCTTGTTTATGCAGACATCCATAGGCTGGAGTACGGAGGTCATCCCAGCTGGAATGACGACAAGCTCCGTTTTCAGCCGCCGAAGTTTGTCTTTGACCCCATCTGTCAGATGACCTCGGAATGCATCCAGGCATAGCATAGAGTTGACGTTGAGAAGCGCCCCTGGGCGCCTTCCCCATACAGTTTGCAGCCAATCCTTCATTAACTCCTCCCTCATCCAGCCCTTTTCCTGGACTCGCACCACGACGTCAGGGGGGAAGTTACACTTCTTCGGCATAGTTTTCCGCTTCAGTATGAGGTATGGAGGCAACTTCCTGCCATCAGCGAGGCCTCCAAGCATGACAGTAATGCGCAGCTTTTCGCATCCCGAGGTCTTCAATGGGACCTGTCGCGCGCCCTTATCATCTACCGTGTAGTTGTACGGCATGTCCAAATAAATTGGGGTTTCGTCAGCATTGCCTATGTGCCTCAAAAGAAAATTGCCCCTTTTTCTCAGGTTGATCACATACCTCTGAAACTCGCCCAATTGCCGTTCAAAATCAGCAGGGAGCTTTTGACAAATGGATGTCCTGCGCCGCAAGGCCAAGCCAGACCGCCTCATGAAACGCTGGACCCACCCGGTGCTGGCCTTAAACTGGGTGTGAGGGATGTTTCGGTTCCGCGCAACAAGGTTGGCTCGCCTTCGCATGAGATCGTACGTCACCGGGAGGGCATCTTTGCGCCGGTCCTTCACCCATGTCAGAACCGCCTCGTCTATTTCTGGGTTCTTGCCTTTCTTGGGCCCAGAGAACCGTTTTCTGCTAGCTTCGCACTTGAACAAGACTTCGTTGCAGACCCGCCAGCGGCGCACGTTGCATTCTGAAACTCCAAAGGCTTTCGCAGCCTTACGATTGCCGTGCTTCTCAGCGTGCAGAATCGCGGCTCTCTTGGTTTTGGCAGGGTACGAAAACCGCTTGCTTCGATGCGCCTCTGCTCCCCCTCTTCCTTGCTCTTCATCATTCTCTCTTCCTTGCTCTTCATCACAATCACCATCTTCTCTTTCTTCCGCTTCACGCTCACTTTCCATTTTTGACCCGCGACAAGTTCGAACACGTCCTGGCTGTCACTTGGTAAACAACGCCCCTCTACGCCTACGACGAAGGGCTGCAAGGAGCCGGCCGGGCAGGTGCAGCGGCGACGAAGAAGGAGAGGGACGGAGGGGGTTGGGAGGAAGCGAGCGGCGAGTGGTGGCGGCGAGTCCGCCAGTCCACCGCACCGAAGGGAGGGAGGGAGGGAGGGGGCCGCTGGGGAATACTCTCGCGACTGGCCGACGTATTGTTGTCACGCGGCTGCCCGAGGCAGACATAAACTACAACGCGACGCGCGCGTGAACGACGGATTTTGATGTGTGAGCTTTCCCGGAAAGGGTGCGTCTTAGACTCGGGCAAAAACGATTTTCCCATTTTGGGACCTCAAAAATCGGGGTGCGTCTTATATTCGAGTGCGTCTTATATTCGAATATATACGGTACATCTGCGATCCGTCAGAAACAATTGCCCCGGCCATGGTTCATTGATTGGTTTATATAAACCTATTTCACTAGGATATTAGGAAGCCTAGAAAGAATACGGCGAGATGGAGCGCGCGCTTTATTGGGACGTTTCGTCTTTGTTGACAAATGACGGTGCGCGCCTATTCGCAGTCACAGGGCAGTGACGTCACGGCTGTCCCGACAGCCCAGACCGCCCGACCGAGCTGTCTGCCTGTGCTGTCCGGTCCCCCCCCCCCCCAGACCGATTCCCTTAAGAGGATAGACCTCGAAATGCGTACTGCTCGCTCCACATAAAAACCGCTCCGATTTTCAGAGCGGCACAGTCACTTCTATCTGCTCCTAGCGTTCAGACCTCTCTCCAACTAAACTTATTCCCCACAGTCTTTCTGAAGACTTTCTCCTCAGTCTCTTCAAGACTACTGTACTGCTAAGATGTCACTCAATGATATTCTTGATGAATTTGAAAATGCATGTTATTATGATGATGAACTGCTCAGTGAAGCGTACTCCACAGCCCTGGAGTAGCTTCGCTCTGCCACTCCTGTGCAGCGCAGCGACCCTCGGCTGTCTTATTTCTTGAAATGCGGTTATTTGGCTCTCCTCCGGGAAAAATCAAAAGCCAAAAAAGAAGATGCCCTCATCCAACAAGTGACACTCAAACTTGCACGACCTGCACCCCGCACGGCCACGGACATGGTCGGGGGTGGCCCTACCCGTCCCGCCTCGCCGCCCGGCCCCGCGGAGTCCCAGCCTGCCTCCCCACGCCCCGCCACGCCGCCCGGTACGCCCGACCGGAAGCGCGCGTTCGCCGGAGCCCGAACCGGACCCGGAGCCTGAACCGGAGCCCGAATCGGAACCTACTATTGAAATACTCCAAACGCGGGAACGGCATTCGACGCGGTTTAAAGCCACTTTCTGAGAGGAAACGGCTGTCATAAAATCCGAGTTTCCCTCTGAACAACTCATAGAGGGCATGTTCGATTCCTTGCTGACCCGTCAGCGGGATGCTGTAAATGCCAAAGACGGTGACAGAGTCATCTTGGAAATTGAAAGCGGGCGTAGGAAACGTAGGCAAACCCATCTGGCAGTCTTTGAGACGCGCCGATTAGCTCAACGGACGCGTCGTCCTGGACAAACTGGCCAGAGTGCTCAACAGCAATGAAAGTTTCATGTCCCCACCCCTCAGGCAGACGGAGCCCGGGACGTTGTTGTCCCCAATGAGAGAATGGATCAGTGGTTGGAGAGAAAAATTGCCAGAAAAACAATTTTTTCGCCCTCTTATCCTGTGGCCAAAGCCAAGGATGGAATGCAGCAAAGTGCATTCTCGCGCATGAGACAGCCTCAGTCAAACATCCAGACGAAAGAGGCTAATAAAATCTGTAAATTTGCAGGTATTGACTCAAATCAACCCTGCGGGCTAGATGAAGTCCGGAAAGTTCCAGATGCACTTCCTAACTACAGACAATGTATTTTCACAGATAAGAAAGAACTACATGAGGGAAAACGTGCTTCCGAGCGCGCACAAAATAGATGTCACGCACCCTCACTTCCAGGTACGTGGCAGGGCGAATACATACAGTCGTTTCCAATTCAATTGTTCATTTTAATTATCTATTCTGGCTGAGAAGCTGAAGGTGATGGAGCCAGTGGAGTTTGGCTGGAGATCAGCACCCTTAAGGATTATAGAGATATGCCTAAATTCCCCAACCTTGTCAAGGTAAGCAAAACACATTCATTTCATTTTAACACAACATAATCAGTTTCAATACGAAAACATTTTATTTCTAGGTTGCTAGACTTGTCATGAACCTCCCCCCACTCCAATGCAGCAGCAGAGGGAGTGTTCGCAGTGGTGACTGGCACCAAAACAAAGAAGCGAAACCGGATGGGGAACAGCATCAGTGTAGTGCGCATACGATGCTAGTAAAGATTTGGCTGATTCAAATGCATTGAATTCGCCCGTCCACATTCGAAATACGAGCGCGTTTCATTATCATCCCGTACTTTCGTTTCGTTTCACCTCATCGTGTACTTGGTTTTACCCTTGTTTACCAAGAAATATTGTGTTGAATTAAGTTTAGGGGCAGGAAGGGTCGCTAGTTGAGTTCGTTACGTCGGCATAACCGTTTGAAATCAAAATGGAACAGTGCGGTTCGTTGTTCCTCTCACTCAGCCTATCCAATTTTCCGGCAATACGCAATTGAAAAGGGTACGTTTTTAAAGGGAGCAACCCTTGTACATTTGGTCACCGATGTGTTGATGCCTTACACTGAAAAAAAAATTGTCGTAAAATTACGAATTACTCGGACAGAAATTTTCCCAGAGTAAATTCGTAATTTTACGAACAATGTAACGACGAGTTTTTATCAAATCTATGAATGATCCGTCATTTTACGAATAATTCGTAGAGTGTTATGAGTGATTCGTTCAATAAATTAACATGTGCTTCGTTTATTCATCTAAACAAATATTTCGTAACAATTTTACAAAATATTCGTAAATTTACGAATGTTTCGAGAAAAGTTTACGAAATAGTCGTTTTGGTGCGAATGTTTCGTAATTTTACGAATGTTTCGTAACTTTTGGTACGAGTTATCCATGAAAGAAATTTTCCCAGTACATATTTGTAATTTTACGACAAATATAACGACGAATTCCTCGTTTTTGTTACGAAAAACTCGTAAAGTTTGGCAGCTTTTGGGCTTTTTGTGACTATTTTTCAAAGAATTTTACGAACAATTCCTATTAAGTGTTTTACAAGTTTTTCGTTTTTTCGAGTTTACGAGTTATTCGTCAGATTTACGAAGTATTCGTTGAAAAATTTGTCGTAAAGTTACGAAAACTTTTTTCAGTGTTAACCTTGTCTGATGTTTGGTGTCTGTTTGAAAATCCAGTGCCCCTTTCTTTCCTGCAGATGCCGAATCCACCACCCGAAGTAGAGTTCGTTCCAAATGCGAGACCAGCGACGCCTGAACAAAAACTATACCTTCTAAAGTATATGGAAGATAATCCTAACTTTAGCAGGGGTGAAAGGCATTCAAAGCTGAGCAACAGAGACTACATAGCCAAATAGGGACGCATCTCTGAGGCACTAAACAACTTTTGTGGTGGCGCGAACAAATGTGTGACCCAATGGCAAAGGATAAGTCTTATCTATTTGTTGACAAGCTTTTGTGTTACATTTCTGAGTGTAATTCCATGACATGTCTTGTGGCAGTATTGGGTAGATCAAAAAGATGGCGTGAGGAAGAGGGTGCGGGGCGCACAAGAACATGTTGAAAGACAGGCGAGCCGAGGTTATAGACGAGACTCAGTATCAAGTCTTCTGACAGCATACCAAAGAAGAATTGTGGACCTAATGGGTGGCTGGAGGAGTGTAGTGTCTGAAAGAGGAGACATAATGCAGGTAAGCTGCTGTAGAGAAATTAAACTCTATATAGTCTTTCATATCCTTAAAATACAGCGCTCATTTGTCTTCCTTCCCCCTCAACCGCGCTCAAATGGCCCAGAGCCTAGTCAATACCGCTTACCTGTCATTCTTCCCCCTCAACGGCGCTCAACTGACTCGGAGCCTAGTCAAACCCGTGCATCTGCTGCCCGCTTTACTCAACTACGCTTACCTGCCAAGAGCCCAACTCAAATCCGCTCATCTGCAGAGCGAGCTAATCAACGGCGCCTAGCTGCTCAGGGCGCTACTCAACAGCGCTCAAGTCTGGTACCACTGTTTCTTCAGGAGACGTGATTGAATTTCGAACTTAAGGCACAATTTACTTCAAGAAATATTACCCGAGCTTCATGTATTTTCGGGTTCTTTGGTGTCTTAACTGTCGAAAAATGTTAACATGTTATGGCTGTGTGATTGATTAGATCTTATTCAAACCAAATAATGAAGTGGTGAGATTGGCGACGTTCCTGTTAACAAATGTAAGGTTCACACCTTGTGTTCTGTGTTAATGAGACTATTCGAGGATGATGTATTATGTTTTCTCGAATAACGTTCACTTTCCTATTGTTTGTTTCATTGTTGCAGGTATGCATAGTTCCTGTAGAAATTGATGGAGGTTAGAAAACCTTGATGTCTTCTACGTAGGGATGTAAAAATACCGGTAAGATTCAAAGTTACGTAAAATACGGTAAAATACGGTATTTTACCGTATTATACGGTAAAATTGGGTAAAATTGATTTTATACCTTATTGGGGATAGTTCATGTCTCTGTTGTAAAAGGGGGTACATGAGGTACAGTTGGATAGGGAAACTCGTGTAAAGACTATTGTATCATAAATTTTGAACACTGCCGTTGATTTTGCGATACTTTTACTACAAATTTTTGCGATAAATCTGAGTTTGTGATTCCTACGATTTATCGCACCCTGGAGTGCAAGAACTCTGTTATTGCATGTTTTGCAATAACCACCCCATTTTTTTGCGGTAAAAAAAAAAAATTGTGATAATTTTTATCACAATTGTTTTTGCTGTAAGTTTTTATTGCACTTTCTTCGTAGTCCTTATTGCAAAATTTTGCAATAAGTTTTTTATTGCAGACTTTTGGTATTTATGATTGCAAAACATTGTGATAATTTTTACTGCAAAATTTTGGCAGCGGTTATCGCAGTTTGAATGACAGTGAATGAAATCGTGCTAATCGTTCATGACTCAACCATAAAACCACGTATTTTAAAACCGACAACAACGTAATGCTGTGTTAGTGGGTTCTTTTAAAGATATTTAGTATTTTCAAACTATCATCCCTCCCTTTTTCAGAATTATCTGGCAAATAACTTTCAGCGCAAACATTTATAAGAGCCTGCAGGACATTTTTTATTCTGCCTGTTGGATTTTCTCACTTCTTCCCCTTGTTCTGGAATGAAAGAAGGTCTAAAAGAATGTTTGCGTGATGTAAAACAACGGTACCTTCTCTCCAAGTGCCCTTAACGATAGTCCAGCCTTCAATGACAATACTATTTTTTCCTTAAAGGCTTTGTGATATCCAGTCCAATCACACCAACGTGTATTTAATTTTTCAGCTTAGATGTTAAAAAAAATTCCCACCGCCTTTTTTTTAAGGCTTTTTGCTACTTTTTAAGTGGCGCTAAACGATGGCGTCTTGCACTGGACGGCACGAGGGAAAAATGCCACCAAGAGCTCTCCAGAAACACTGTTTTCAGTCAATATGTCCTGTATCATCGTTTGAAAGCGAAGGATGTGCAGTTAAGTCTACATTTCAAAATTACCGAAAAATACCAATTTTACCGGGGTCTGCGTAAAATACCGTATTTTACCGTAATTTACCGTTCTCTACCGGTAATATTACCGGCCTTTACATCCCTACTTCTACGCCAATTCATGAATCTTAACTTTGATTTTTTAAAGAACCACATTACATTTGAAGCTGAGTGGTGGTGAGAAAGTTGTTGATGGCAGCCTTTGTTGCTTGCCACCTGTTTCTTTTATTGTTACTACTGTGTACTCTGCAAACTCAAGTGTGTACATAGTACACTTTTATTAGAGCATGCTTCCAAGCACGCCCTTATTTACAGCATAGTTGCTAGGTACACGCTAAATAAGAGTATGCCTGGCATGTACACGCTAAATAAGAGTGTGCCTGCAAGTACACGCTAAAATACACTCGATTAGTCCTATCTTAAAGCATGGGTCAGTTTAAGTGTACTTGCAGGTACACTCTTATTTAGCGTGTACATGCCAGGCACACTCTTATTTAGCGTGTACCTAGCAAGTATGCTGTAAATAAGAGTGTGCTTGGAAGCATGCTCTAATAAGAGTGTACTATGTACACACTTGAGTTTGCAGAGTAGTCCTGATTTAAGGTGCTGCCACAATGAAGTCAACAACTCATCGCTCATCAAATTGTGTTTTCATTGCCAGGGACTCGTAAGCCATATGGTTATTCTCTGTAATCAAAATGTGATATAGTCTTGTAGAGAACAGTGTTCCTTATGCCCTAGGACTATTTTTAGCCTTTAAATCACCACACATATGATTATATAACAAAATTAAAATTGTTAATTTAAATTAGTTACATCACACAATTTTATTTTTGTTATCATATAGTCCTAGGGCCGCTCCCGGCGCGGCACTGTTATAAATACAGCCGTGCATTATCTTTCCTTATCATAAATCATGGCTTAACCACCGCAAAGACGTGCCAAGACCGACGTGGAGGGCGACGAAGATGACCCATGGCCTTCCGACGAGGACACACTGGCGCTTCGTTTTTCTGATGAAGCAGGCAGTGACGAGGAAGCCCTACCGTCTCCTGCAGTGCAAGAAGCCACCCCGGTTGTCCATGTACCTGCCGAACCGCCCGCACCAGCCCAAAACGCAGTGAATTGCCCAAAGTGTGGCCATAAGCTTTTGCTGATAGTGCCGGAAGGAAAGAAGAAGTAAGGCAGCAGTCGGAATGTAGAACCAAAAAAGCCCTTTTGAGGGCTGTTCCAGCGGCCCAAGGAATTAAAACACACGGGGCCACCACTTGTTTCCCGAGAGGGTAACTCGATCAAAGACTATACCTTTTCCTTCCCCCCCTCCCCCCACCTCCTTTCCCGCCAATTCTACGCTAGAGCGCGCCACCGGCAGGAGTTGTGCCGCTGCCGCGCGGGCCGAGTACACCTCGTTTGTATAAATTTGGCCGCACCGCACGACGCCGGCATTGCGTTTCGTACCAGCGACTAGTCATCATCATGCCAACCACGCGAAGCATGGCCCGAGCGGAGGAGTCGGAGGAGCGCGAGGACGAGTGGCCGGCCGTAACGGAAGACGTGCTTCACCTCTTCTCCAACCTCAAGAACAAGGAGACTGTGAACCTAGTGCTCGTACCGGCGCCACCACCGCCAGTCTGCGAGCTCACCTAAAACAAGGTCGCGTGCGTGGACATCCCGCCGAGGGAGCTTGGACGGTCCCAAACGTGGCGCGTGGACGTCCCGCCATCGCCCATGCAGTCGTCATCTCAACCGGCCGAACAGCGAGACGGGGCTTTCTGGAGCAGCATTCCATGCCCACATTGCAAGATTCCGATACTTGTCGAGGTGAAGTTGCTGTAGGCGTGGCCTTAGCGCCAATTAAAAAGGTCCTTTTAAGGACCACAACCTGTTTCCCGAGAGGGTAACTCGATCAAAGACGAAAAAAATAACAGGAAAAGTGGCGATACAGATCGGCAACTTTGGCCCGTCCCGTACATTTTAAATTTAACGAGTGTCTCCAATGTTTAACTCTTACAGGCTTTAAACGTGGGTCTGGGTCAAAATGGACGTTATTTTCGTCAACAGCACCCTCAAAAACCTATGAAATTAAAGAAAACTTGAATAAAAATTTTAGTCGTAATATACCCCACTGGGATTTGAACCCGGGTCCAAACTTCTCAGATTTGCTCGAAATTAGCACCGTTAGCTTTGTCTCATCACCCTGGTTCCAAAAATGCCCCTACATGCCCTTCTAGATGCACCCGTTGCCGAAATCCTCCTCCACCCCGCGTAGACCATGATGCACCTGCAGCAGCGTCCCCGGGGCTCGGATCGAAAAAGCCGTCACCGGGCGGTCCTAAGGATCACCCAAGGAGGCTGCATACCAAATTTGGTGAAGATCGGATCACGGGCAGTCCTCGGACGGACGGACGGACGGACGGACAGCACGCATCATACTATATGCCCGTCCTCCGATATTTATTTTCATAAATATTACGGGACGGGCCAAAAACTACGTCGGGGTCCAAACAGACCTCTTTTTTTTTTGCCATCAGCACCCTCGAAAACGTATGAATCAATGTCAAACTGGAAAGGAAAAATAAGTGGTATTTGACCACGAGATTCAAACGTGGGTCTGAGTTTAAAATGGACGTCGTTTTCGTCACCAGCACCCTCATAAACATAAGAAACAACGTTAAACTCCAGAAAAAATTTTGTCCCACCGGCATTCGAACATGGGTCCGAACCTCTCCGATTTGTTCGAAACCAGCACCGTTGGCTTTGTCTCGTCGCCCCGATTCCAAAAATACCCCTACATGCCCTCCTAGCTGTACCCGTTGCCAAAATCCTCATCCACCCCATATAGACCATGATGCACCTGCAGCGTCGCCCTCGCGGCGTCTTAGGTCAAAATGGATATCATTTTCGTCATCAGCACTCAAACGTGACCGTGACAGAGTCAGGAGCGCATTAAGCACACATAAAAATTTTGGGCCCGTTTGAGTGACAAAATGGATATCATTTTCGTCATCACTCAGTAAATCCAAAACTCAGTTTCTGGGTCGTGGAAACCCGACTTTTCCTCAGAAACCGGGGGGTAAAAAATTCTGAGCCGCATTCAAACAGAAAACGAGCACGTTTCCCGCCTACAACTGCGCAATGTGCCCTTCTTCCGGTGGGCCACAACAAGATCAGGCAACGTTCCCCAGTTCCCGGGCCACTTGCCTCGGTTTTCGGGGTGCCGCTGCCTGCTTCGAACTCGTGCGACCCGTTACGATGAGGGTACTAACGGATTTTGCCGTTTTTGTAGACATATGAATCGTAAATTACACACATTTCTTCGAATTTTAAGTGTTTACACCTATGTTTAGTCTTATAGCCATACAGAAGAGAACAAGGCAAGACAAACAAAAGACTTTTCGAGTTTCAGAAAGTTCGAGAGATCTAAAATGGCGTTTTCACCCGCGCGATTGTAACGCACTTAACCTCCGTCTGGCTGGAGCTCTTCTGAGCTTTTCTATCAGTAAGATTTGTTTGATGCTATCATCATTTTTTGGTAGAAACCCACAGCTCTGCTGGTTTCCCGTAGTATAAAACTTCTATTCGATTTCAGGTTCATGATTGAGGTTTAGTAACATTCTATGAACCGCCACTTTCATTAGGTTGTGTAGTTTGTATCATCATTTTTACTAGTCCCGCTCATCCTCGAGTTTCACAATTCTCATTCATGTATCACTGTGAATTAATCCTTGGGATCAATCCTGCGTTTTATTGTATGTGCTTTTGTAGGAAGCAATGCTTTTACTAACACTCTTTGTGCCTAATGCATCCGAACCAACTTTTTCAGTCACAATGTATTGCAAGAAGTGTGAGGAAAATATACAAGACGAAAACCTACTGAAACATCTCAGGGACTATCATCAAGGGGAAAAAGATTTGGAAATTAACTGCCCTGCTTGTAATGCTTTCTATTCGAATGGAGGTTCATTTCAAAAACATTGGTATTCTCAACATCATACGTCTAAAAGAAAATTATCATCACAGAATGATACAAACTCTAGCAAAAAGTTTGTCAGTGATGAGACTGGAAAGCAAGAGCCAATTGCTAGTCCTTCTTCTGTGGTGGAAAGTCCTGAAGTTACAGATGTAAGTTTAATTTTTGTCTGTCTGAATACGATCATTGGTCTTTTAATTAATGCTTAGAGGTTCGTAATTATATTGCTGCGGGTTTCATTTTTCTCAACAGGCTGTTGATTTAAATGTTAGCAAACAGTTTGTTAGTGACAAAGTCTTTGAGCAAGAGACAGTTGCTAGTCCTTCACATTTTTTGATGGAAATTCCTGAAGCTACTGATGTAAGTGTTTTGTTTTTATGCTTTAAAGTTAATTCTTAATAATATATCTGTGGGTGCCATTTTTCTTGAATAACAGGTTGTCGTTGAGTCAAGTGTTTCTCAGGAAATTAAAGTGACCGATGCTTTAGACATCTCTTCTGATAATTTTAGTGTCATAGCCTCAAGTTCTTCTGCGCAATCAGCACCAGTGTGTGATTCACAGCAAGATATGCAGAGTAGTGATGACAGTGCCAGTGATGACGAAAAGAGCGAGTCTGATGCTGAAAGTGAAGTTGGATTGGAAGTTCATGAGGCAGTGAAATCTGCCCCTTTTCAAAGTGGATCACTCTCAGTAAACAAAGAAGCTGCATCATATCTTTTAAATTTAAACGCTTCATGTCACATTCCATCCAACAAAATAAATCTGGTGATAGGCGAAACCGAGAAATTGATTAAGAATGCAGTTCTCAACTTTGCTTCAAAAGTGAATGAAAAGCTGAAAGATTCCAATCTTTCTGTAGATCAGCTCTTAGATGTTAATGCAGCATCTGAATCTGTTTCCAAAGTTTTTGAGAACATCAGAACAGTGAAACGACAAAAAAAGAACTTTAAGGAAATGCTTGGTGTAATTGAACCCAAGGCTATTCCTCTAGGTAGTGTGCTGATAAAAGTTCAAAGAAAAGGTCGCACAAAGACAGTTCTGAAGCAAGAGAATATAATGATTATTCCCCTTGATGAAACTCTGGATAAACTTATACATCACCCAGATTATGAAAGTCTATTAGACAGTAAGCGAATCTCTGAGTATCTGAATACGTACATGAAAGGCAGTAAGTGTAAATCCAATCCAGTGCTATTGAAGCACCCTCATGCTCTAAGGTTCATTTTATATTATGATGATCTGGAGGCATGTTCTCCGCTTAAAAGCAAGGCTGGAAAGCACAAGCTGGGTGCATTTTATTTGTTATTAGACAATATTGGTCTGGAGCACCGCTCTAATCTATCAATGATCTTTTTAGTTGCATTGGTGAATGCCAATTATGTCAAAGACAAAAAATATGGTATGGATGCTGCATTAGAAGTAGTAGTGGCTGAGTTGAGGAAGTTTGAAAAGGGTGTTGTTCTTCCAAGTGGCAAAAAGGTTTATGGTACTTTAATTGCATCCATAGGCGACAATTTGGGATCTCATACCATTGGTGGATTTAAGGAAGGATTCACTGCACACTGCTGTTGCAGGTATTGTATGGCTACTTATGAACAATGTCAGAAGATGTTCAGAGAAAATCCAAAGTTACTTCGGACAGTTGAGTCTCATACCAAACAGTGTGCAGAAATACAAACTGTGAGGGGTAAAAATGAAATACTGAGCACAAAATATGGAGTGAATCGAGACTCTGGATTGAATGCCCTTGACAGTTACCATGTTGTTGGTGGTTTACCTCCAGATATTTTGCACGACATTCTGGAAGGTGTTTTGCCGCTGGCAATCAAAAATTTACTGAATCATTTTCTTGAAGAAGAGGAGCCGAAATTTGAGTTGCCATGGCTTAATTCAGCCATAAATGACTTTGATTATGGATATGCTGAATCCAGTGATAAGCCATCACCGATCAAGAAGGACCATTTGAAAGCTGATGGTTCGCTCCACCAATCCGGCTGCCAAACTTGGCTCCTGGCCATCATGTTGCCTTTACTGATAGGACCACTTCTCAGCAAGAATGATAAACATTTTGATAATTACTTGGAGCTCCTTGATATTTGCCGTATTGTGTTTTCCACTGATGTGTCAGATTGGATGATTCCTTATCTCGGTGACCTTATTGAAAGTTACCTTTCAAATTTTTATCAGCTGTATGGAAATTTAATACCAAAGCAACACTATCTCTGTCATTATCCGACATTCCTCGCCTGGTTTGGAAGTTTATTGAATTATATGTGCATGAGATGTGAAGCTAAACACAAGTTCTTCAAAGATTTGGTACATGTGCTGGGAAACTACAAGAATCTACCTTTGTCACTGAGCTACAAGCATCAACTGGACATGGCTGCCAATTGGGCTAAATCTCTGAAGAAGGCGACATCTTGTGGACCTTGTCACTCAGTTAATCTAAATGATTGTTGTTATCTCAGACTATTTCCTGGATACGGTGGCCAAATTATTGAGACAAATTGGCTGAAGCATGGTGGTTACACATTTAAGCCAGACAACTGCTTCTTGTGCATTGGTTTTGAAGAAACACTACCTGTGTTTGTGAAACTTTTTAAAGTTTTAATTCATCCAATAGTGCAGCTTGTGTGTGAAAATGTTAAGACAGTAAGGCGAAGGATCTACTTGGCCGCTTATGAAATCCAAGTTGTGCAGAATGACATGCGCATTGTGAAAATTGAATCATTGGCTTTGCGTGGTATCCTGCATGCTCATAGGGTAGAAGATGCTTATTTTATCATGATGAGACATACTGGTGGAGGTTTAGTCCTGTAGCTGTGACCCGCCAAGTTTGTTAATTATTTTTTAGTGCATACCTTCACCAGTGGGCACCTTTCACAGAAAACATAATTTTGTAGCTTGGTATGATTTAGTTTGGGGCCTGCTTTCATCATATTTTATTGTTTTTTTGGTAAGGATTTGCATTTTTACAGCTAATGCGGAAGTACATGTAAATAATATTATACCAACAAATCATATGTTTGTTTTTATTTTGCAGCCATGAACAACAAAGACCCAAGGGGTGTACAGAGGGGAAAGTGCACAAAGTGCCCTTGTGAAGCCTATCAGCTAGAGGCAGGGGCCTCAAGAGCGGCTTGCTCTTATTGCGAATGTCCTGCTCCTGCGCATGAGGCTGAACCTGGTAATATTTTGACTCTTTTACTCTCAAAATTTTGTATTTATGTTTAAGCTTCTCCTTCTGTACTGTCTAGTGGTTTTTGGCAGAACTTTGGCGTGAAATCTTTAAAACTTATTCTCTCCTTTTTTATTTCAAGAATAGAAAGAAACTCGTTCCTTTGGTAAAAAATATAGTGTGTTGTAGTACATTAAAGCTGTTTTATTGATTTCAGAAATTGCAGAAACACAGAACAGTTCTCTCACCCTTAATGCATCTTCATCTTCGGATATGGAAAATGTGAGTATGTGATTCACCTTATTGCAAAGTGTATATTTAATTTTTAAGCTAAATGTGCTATTGGTCGGTATAGGAGGCACCAAAGTCCCATCATTCACTTTATCTGTTTAAATTTCAATAATAAATTATAAAACCAGTTTAATGCATTTAGGTAAATTTCACTTCTAGATTGATCATGGTATAGAATGTCTCTTGGTCTCAAAGTAGGAGTATAACGCAGGTGAATCATTAAATCTTGCGCTTTAACTGTTTTTGCAATTGGAGGATAAAGTGTAATGTAGGACACATGATGCAACCTAGTTCTGTTGTCGCAGTTTCATAATTAGTTCATTTTTTTGGCAGCCCATCGTTATTAATGTTCCATCTGGCTCTGACTTTGTCAATCAGTTACTGGGCCAATCTGTATCTGCTTTAAGCCCTCCAGAGGTAAGTCCCTTTCTCAATTTTTTTTATTGTTAAATTCCACTTACTTCATGAAAGGAAACTATGTGCAGTACCTTCAATAACTTTTTACTTTTTGGTGATACTTTTGTTTTTCTCTAATTTAAGCCAACAACTGATGAGATAGAGAATTTATTTCCAAAGAAGTTTCCTGTGAAAGTAACCAAAGCACTTGAAACTAAGTCCGTCAATTCAAATCACAAGACAGTTATGGTTCAGAAAGTAGTTGACAATTTATTTGGAAATGAAGCAGCTTCCAACAAATGCCTTAAGAAAGCGGCTAAAAGAATGGCGCAAAAGTGGTCTCCATTGAAAGTTCCTGGCAGTGTGAGTAAGTAAGTAAGTAAGTAAAGTGTGAGTAAATATTTCAGTTACTCTCTTTGTTCTTCCAAGAAAATGTAAAGCTTTGCCCTGTTTACTTCCCTCCCATCAAATGTGATAATATTCCTGGTTACAGCATCAACATTATCTATTTACCTTTTTGCTTTTACCTTTTCCAGAAGGGCCTTTTTGACAAAATGAGGCGACGCAGGGATAGATTAAATGAAACAGGAAAAAGAAGGTCAACTGAATCCTCAACTACAGAAGGTGGACAGCTTACTCCACAGGAAGCAAAGGCAAAATTGAAAGATCTGTGGGTAGCTGGGGAACGCCAAGTTTCTGCCTTTAGAGCCCATATGGCCATTTGTCGAGATCTGAGAAAGGATGAAAGCAAGCGACTCCCTGGTCTTCAGCTGTTGCGAGCATATCCTTGTTTAGCAGTTACTGATTTGGTAAGATTTTGAAAGTTGTGTCGTGTGTTCTTGTAAAGGTGCTCCTACAATGACCTCATCAAACTCATAACTTACGTGTTCAGTGTTTCATTGGACGGGGTTGTAAGCCATATGGTTAATCTCTGTAATCAGAGTGTGATATTGTCCTGTAGAGAACAGTACATCTTATGGTTTGAGACCAATTTTAGTCTGTTCATCACCACATAATATATATTACAACCAAAATAAAATTGATAGTTTGAATAAGTTTCATCAGACTATTGTAATTTTGTTGTAATATATATATTATGTGGTGATATACAGACTAAAATTAGTCTCAAACCACAAGAAATGCTGTTCTCTACAAGACAATATCACACTTTGATTACAGAGATTAACCATATGGCTTACAACCCCGTCCAATGAAACACTGAACACATAAGTGATGAGTTTGATGAGGTCATTGTAGGAGCACCTTAATAGAAGTTCTGAGAGTCCATGATATGAATGTTTGCTGCTGAATTCTGACATATCATTCAGTTGTTTTTCTAGCTCAACATCTCTCGGTAGATTTGACCAATCCTTTCTTTTTCGAGTTGATTGTTGTAATTTGCTATCATTTTAGTCAAAGTAAGCAATCCAAGATCCTTGTTTTGTCATCTTTTGAGTGCATGTCTACTGTATATACTAATAAATACAAAATTAGTTACCAGCATTACAGAGGGTTTAGTTTTTTACTGGCATGTAACTGAAGGTGTCTTGAAATAATGTATCATTTCATTAAATGCATTATCACTCCACGAACTGATCTTAAATTGAAGACGATTGGCCTAACTCTGTCAGATATTTTGAGCTAGGAACTATATTTTAACAGCGGGGCAATATCCTCCATATATCATTATTATTTTTTGCATGCCTTTCGGTTAGGTTCTTGAAGAGTTCGAATTTGAGATGGGTTTAAAATTGGATACCATGGAGAGAAATTGGACTAAATCAGTTACTTCACTAATGACTTACATGGCAGCCAAACGTATTTGTGTAGAGTCTGGGTCTCTTGGTAAGCCCTCAGTACATTTTATGCACATTTTCTCCCCTGCAACTACAATGAACTTACTTTTTAAGATGGTGCTTTGTTTGCAGATGAGAAAACCTTATGTATTCTGGAACATTTCCACCGCATTCCATTATGGTACAAGAAAACTTTTGATGACAATAGAGCTGCTCGAGTAATGGAAGTGTTTGAGGTAAGACAACCCTTCATCGAGCATATTATCACTGGTACTTTGACAGAGTGGCGTAGGTCCTCTTCATCGCCGAGACTACTATTATTTTGGATGACTTTTGGGTGCGCCCTGCCAAGCAAATAAACTACCTGTGTGAACGATTTTGAGTTTAAGGAGCAGATCAGGACTTACAGAAGAAAATAAATAAATGGTTAGGCCTTTTGGTTTAACAGAATAGAGTGAAGCTGCAACGGCAATGACTGCTAAGTAGGCTTATTTTAAGGATCATTGCCGTTGCAGCTTTGCTCTATTCTGTTGAACCAAAAGGCCTAACCATTTATTTACTTTCTTCTGTAAGTCCTGATCTGCTCCCTAAACTCAAAATCGTTCACACAGGTAGTTTTATTCCTTGGCAGGGCGGACCCAAAAGTCTTCAAAAATAATAGCAGTTTCGGTGATGAAGTGGACTTGCGCCGCTCTGTCAAAGTACCAGGAAACGCAACCAGTAACATAATTGAATTAAAACATTAATTTTTTTTTCAGTCGAACACCCCAATTGCTGAGATGATGCCGAAAGCAAAGGATCCCCCAAGACTTCTTGTTCATGGTCGAGACCCTGATTCGTCTATCAGCTGCTACTTGGACACGGAACCCTTGTTTTGCATTGAAGGTCCTGTCAAAGGCCTTTTCCTTCTGTTGGCAGCTTACTATGTTTTGAATATTAAATTCCCCCCTCATACTAGGCTGCAACTCATTGTTCTATGTTGCTGCACTGTTGGGGCCACTGCTGCTAAGCTCACTGTTGATATAGCGCGCAACAACAAACTTATTGATTTACTGAAAGAACTGTCACTCATGTAGGTCTGTTCATGCTCATGAATATGTTCAATTTATGCTGCATTGTTTTTCTGTGGCCACTTCATTTTTTCCTATTTTGGTGATTCTATTTTTAATAATGTACATTCCCAAGGGGAAAACTTTGTGGAGTAACATGATATAAGGTGGTGCCTTTAGCTAGGCAGCTTTTATTTTCTTTTATTTGTGACTTTAATGTGAAGTTTTATCATCCTTTACTCCAGTGTCTTTACTTGTGTTCTCCCTGTAAGGTGCTCCTACTAGTTGTTTAATTTTGCAGTTTGCTGTTCACATTAGCCAGGCAGATTTTATTTTACTTATTGACAAAAATGTGAAATTTATCTGTTGATCCTGTGCTTTGGACATTTCTCAATTTCATCTATGTGTGTCTTTGAATTTGTTACTTTATTTTTTTAAAACACTTTCCTGAGTTGAATGAACTGAGAAGTTTTTTACCCCTTCGAATCCTAACACAGACCACAGCTCTTCAGCTCAGCCTAAAAAAGTTATGGGATGACTTAATATTACTTGGTACACCCTGAGGAAATAACTCAATCAAACACTAAGAGAGGAGCTTCGGAGTGTACTCTGGAACTCTGGATCATATCACTCTTGGGCTGGGAGAGCGAAAAGAAGTAGTACTGACTGTCTTAATATTTTCTTTACCTATTTAGCAACATCTTATTTTTTTGGGAATGTCTAAATGGGAATAGAAATCAAACACCTTTAAATCACTTCTCTAAAATGTAATTTTAGAGAAAAGATTCCCTTTAGAAAACATGAGAGAGCAAGAGCATGGTAATATTAAACATTCTTCTTCTGATTCTAAATGGTTTATTTTAATTTTATCAACTTTAGACACTATTTTTAATTTTGTGATGCCACAAGTTTGCTCACCTGCTGATACCTCCCCTCCCAGCGACCATTCTGGATCTCCCCTTCCCCCTCCACCTTCTCTTCCCTCCCCTCCATTATTGACAGTGAGCAAAGATTGTTTTGTCTTAGGGTTATTATCCTATCAGAAATTTTGAGAATTGTCGGTGGATCACCCGTAACATTTTCTTTCTGAATGTGCTTTGAAAAATCACCATGGAACACAGGAGTGAACCAGATTTGATGTCAGATTCCCCTGGCTCATGTGATAGTGAGCAGGTAAACAAAACTCTGATCGGTAATAAACTGAAAGAAAAACTACAGCTTCTAATGCACAGTTTTATTTACAATTCAGGATAATAGTCAACCAGGCTTGGACTTGTTTGCAGTCAGTGAGAACTTCAGTGGTCAGGGCTGTCATGAAGACTGGGATGTAACATACCCAGGAGAAGATAATGCACAAGAAACGACTAACCAAGAGGTACTAGTTCAGGGCTGTCATGAAGACTGGGATGTAACATACCCAGGAGAAGATAATGCACAAGAAACGACTAACAAAGAGGTACTAGTTCTGGACTTAATTTGCCTTAAGTTTTTGTGTAACAGATGGAACGCAAGAGAAATTTTGAGTATTTATTGCTTTGTTTCAGGCTGAAGAAGACCTTCGCCAGCAGATAGTGTCACTGCAGAATCAAATCAAACACCTCCAAGTTCACAATTACATTTATCAGCAAGCATTACTGAAAGTGGAAAATGGAGTGCATGTGTGGCACCAAACTGCAGAAGAAGAGTATGGCTCTACGGATCCAATTTGTCATGATTGCCAGGTAGACAAACTCATGGCCACAATTGCTGAACAGCAACAGCAGGTGAACTGTCTCAAGGCTACAAAGTAATCGAATTGATTGTGCTCCTTGTTGACAACACTGCATGAATAACGTGCAAGTTTCTTTTTATTTGCAATTCTTAAATGAGAAAAATGTCTAACAGTAGTACCTTTCCTACTCTTAATCTTCAGTAATTTTGTTTTATCGTTGATGTCGACAGTACTTTTTTATGAACGTGATTAGAAATTTATTACTCTCGACTGAATGGACAATTGATTCATTGTTTGCTTGTGAATATGTAATTGCTTCCAGTAAAAAAAAGTTGGTAAAGTGAAATTATTGGAATTTTTTATTCGGCATTGGGTTTGTTCCACCTTGTCACTTTTGAGAAGAAAAGCAACAAAAATGGCCAGACACTTTGCTTGTGTCTCTGCAGACAGACGATACAAAAACTGAAGCACGAAGTGAAATGTGAGGCAAGAGTTTAGGAGAGTGAGGTAGCACAACATGTAACTTTATTGAATTTGATAGAAAATAGCAACATATTAAGTCAACGGCATAATTCTGTAACTTCTAGGGGAACACATGCCGCAAGTACTAGAAGCAGCAGCAGAAACATGGAACCGCATGGAACCTGAAACAAAACATACGGAGGCATTGACTTATCACATTGGGATCACAAAAAGCAGCACTTTTGCTTGTGTTAAAGCTAACAGACAGGCGATAGAAAAACTAAAGCATGAAGTGAAATGTGATGAGCAATGAGTTTATTCTAGGAGTACTTTCAAAATCTAAGTTGTATAAGGGTGCAAATCATTGAACAAGCAAGCCATTATAAAAACTTGTAACCCTAACAACTTCAATGCATGACCGACAAATCAAAAGAAAACGAGCAGTAAACCTTGACATTGTGCGTACAAAATATGTCAAACGCAGTCGCACGCAATGAAAATAAGCATGTAATCGAGGCGCAAGCAGACGGGTAAAAGTGAGGTTATATAGTTAGGAAAAAACGCAACAACAGTGCATAGTTTCTTAACATAAAAGAACTCACCGCGTAAAATCGCCAACTAATAAAACGTGATAGAGAACGCACATCTCTCGACTTTGACACATCACTGCGGGATGCACAGGAAACTGTGGTTGGGTACACACATCTGCAGCTCCTACCTAGAATGTGGGACAACACTCCCAGAAACCGGGGCACCAGTTCGCCATCCGTCACGCTACCACTAGAAACAGATCCACGCGCACCTAGGTCTGTGGTGCTTTAAAACAGAATCGTTTCTTCTCAGTTTCTGGTGTGAACCATACACAGAAACTGAGTTTTGGATTTACTGAGCAGGACCCTCAAAAACATAAGAAACAACGTTAAACTCAAAAAAAAAATTTTGGTCCCCCCGGGATTTGAACCTGGGTCCAAACTTCTCAAATTTGCTTGAAACCAGCACCGTTGGCTTTGTCTCGTCGCCCCGATTCCAAAAATACCCCTACATGCCCATCTAGCTGTACCCGTTGCCGAGATCCTCCTCCAGCCCATGTAGACCATGATGCACCTGCAGCAGCCCCCGGGGCTCGGATCGGATTTGCTGCCACCGGGCGGATCTTAGGCACAGCAAGCATCATACTATATGCCCGTCCTTCGTATTTACGGGACGGGCCAAAAAAAACACGTCCTAAAATGAAAAAATGGTAGGATTCGAACCCCCGACCCTTTGCGCCGAAGCTCTGAGCTCAGTGCACTCAAACGTGACCGTGACAGAGTCAGGAGCGCATTAAGCACACATGAAAATTTTGGGCCCGTTTGAGTGACCAATCCGTGCTCGTTGGCGGCGTCGAGTCACAGAGCGGCGGGGCGTGGCTGCCACACTCTTATTCAACGAATGTGACGTCATATTCGTTCAAATGTGAATTTTGTCACGTTCGTTTGAATATGACGTCACATTTGTTTGAATGTAGACTCACGTTCAAACGAATGCGACACCCTAATTTAAAGGCCGTGTCACGTTCAAACGAATGTGACATCGTATTCAAACGAACGTGACAAAATTCACATTCAAACGAATATGACGTCACATTCGTTGAATAACAGTGCACCGCGAGGGAAAGAATACCTTTTGGGGTGACTTCCTAAATTCAAATCGGCACCAATTCCTACCCCCCTCCAGGTCTAAATCCAGGGGCGGACTCAGGTTTGTGTGACGTCACAGCTAAGAAAAGGTCCGACATGGGTGACCGTCACCTTTTTCAGACGAAGAATAACCACTACAGTAATCTGTAACGATACGAGTGCCTTAAGCAATACCGTGAAACGGGGTAATTTCGGGCACTTTTGAGAGGTATTTTTAAAATTGTGAAAGTCGTGGTGTTGCCATGGACCTGAGGGTTAAAATTTATCATCTACCCACCTTTAGCTTCAATTTGACGCCAATTCCAGATATCTACGCCTCGCCGTTTATACAGTGGAGGGCCCAAAGCAGTGCCCGAAATAACCCCGTGTTTTGGGGTAATTTCGGGCACCCCAGGAAAAAACGACTTCTCGTTCTGATTATGGTCTCAAAATCAATAATTGTCTCTTTCTTTTGAGCTCATATAATAAAATGTGAAATTCTTAAGGATGTAGATGTGGAGGGATGGTAGGGGTGGCCATTTATACATAATTTGAAGTCATGATTGGAACAAATAGTTTGATGTTTGGGAGAGTTTGGTGGAGCTATTTAGGACGCTTCTTGTAAAACGTCTAACCTTGAACCTTTATCCTTTTTCGTTTTTGATAATGATACAACTCGGGCCGCACTACATTACGCGAAGATGAGTCGTGGATCTTCCTCTTGAAACTGACGTACATGGGAGGCAAGTCTTATGCACAATTGGGAAGATACAGGGGCTTTCTGGAAAACTCTGCATTCCGTAGCAACCTGGCAAGCCATGCGGCCGTTCTCAAAGTCAAAGTCCCGGTAAACATGATAAAATTTTAGTCACGAACCAATCATTGACACTAAGATGGGATGTGTACATACTACACATAAAAAGTACAGATGTAGCCTTGGCCCATTTTTATGATGGTCAAAGTTCTACAAAGCGACTGCTGCGGCAGTTGAGTATTATCTTTGTTAATGGATTATCTCCATCGTTCAGAAGAGCTCTGAAGAGCTGTAAGAAGCTTTACACCACTCTAGCCCTGCGAAATTTAAAGTGTTCAGAACAACCCTGCTTGCCCTTGCATGCCATTTCAGTGCCCGATTTACCCCTAAAAGTAACAATTATTTTGGTTTTGAGCCCCTATTTACCATACCATTTGCCGCAGGTGATTGAAAATTTGACACAGCATGCTCAAAACATGTCCAAATCGAAATAAAAATACCTTATGCACCGTTTGTGAACAGGTTTGGCTTGCCAGTCGAAGTTTTCACGCATACACTGAATTAAGGTAAAAAGTGTAAAATACGCAAATCACTGTATCTCGGAAAGATTGGATCTGTTTTGGTCTCCAGAGCAATGATCCGACGGTTTTAAGTGTGGTGAATGCGATGCGCGCAACGGGAGAAGCCTCCGAGGTCGCCGCTAGACGGCAGCATCATCGGAATGCTTTCGGGCAGAGATGCCCGAAATTACCCCGGGTGCCCGAAATTACCCCGTTTCACGGTAATAGCAAGCGACGTCTATTTGAGGCATCCCATGAAGACAATTCCTTAAAGACCAAAAAGCCAGGTTTAAGTTTAAAAGGGAAGACGACAAGTGGCTAAAAACCGATGCCTCGTTGGCACCATCGCTCTCAACCCAAATAGGAAGGAACCTGAAGAGCATCTTGGGTAAATAATTTAACACCACTTCAGCAGCCACTTACCAGCGGGTGGAAACGGCCTACGGAGCGCGTGAGCCCATGCGCCCCACCTCGGTGCAGGGGTTACTGGTTTCTTCGAGATCATTCAAATTAGGCCAATTTTTGCAAAACTCTTTGCACAGATCGAAAAAGCATAAAATTTAGGGCGGCTTAGACTTATTGCCACTCTTGAAACTGACACTTTAGCCCACAATAAATCCAAGTAAAAACACCGAAAACCACAAAAAATCGAATATTTATGAAAAAACCTTGGTGGCGCCATCTCGTTGTCAACATTTCCTCCCTTGTTTCAAGTAAAATTGGAAATTTTAGGAAGGCCAATTGGTCTAAGCCACCCTAAATTTTGTGCTCTTTCGATCTGTGTAAAGCGTTTTGCTAATAATGGCCTTGTTTTTACTCTCTCGAAGAAGTCCATAACCTCTGCAGAGGTGGGGCGCATGGGCTAACGTGCTCCCAAGGCCGTTGCCGCCCCCTGCACTAACGAGGAACAACAGGAAGAAGATGTAATTGAGTTACTAGATCAGTTTTCATACACTATAGAAGAGGAATTGCAAAACTCACAATATCTTCTGCACCGGCCCGACTTGTCCCATAAAGCAGCACCATACTATTCTGAACTTGGAACCACAGAACAAAAATTTATTGATGAAAAGACCAATGGAGATTTGTCAGCGGTGCTCTTCGTTTATGGGACAGAGAACCACCCAATATACTTGAAAGAGTGTATGCAATTATTTAGCCAAAGCAGACTTACGGCTCCAGTAGTAGACGCCTGCATTTTTGCCTTAAAGGAGCATTTTGGGCAAGAGAAAGTGTTTCTTACCTCTACGTCCCAAGGCCAGGAGATAACGCAGAACTCTAAAAATGTTACTCTGACTTCCAGAGTGGTGAAACAGGTCTGTGAAATTATCCTCGTCTCATCCCTCTGCAGTTTGCAAAAGAGTAGGCATTCGGAAAGGCAGATACAAGAAGTGGCAGCATATCTGTGCTTGTCTGGAAGTGCGACTTCCGAGGCATTGAACAATGCTTAAAGACGTATTTCGATACCCACTTTCCTGCGTTCCGCTGGACGTGCACTTCAGTGGTAATGACACAATGTGAGGAAGAAACAAGTGGCATTCAACTACTGAGGTGTGTTGATGCCTTTTTGCGCCCAGAGAATACTGCTAAGGCCAAAAGTTTTTGAACATTTTTCACAAAACTTTGCATTTCTAAATGTAATGTCAAGGAAGACATTGTGATTTCAAGTACGCCTGCGGGCAAATGCTACCCCAACGGGCTTCTGCAGGCCCCCGATTACTATTGGATTGAACGCCCATTTACTTTCATCGTTGCTACCTACGGCCCTGGAATACACCTCTTAGATTTTTATGCATTCCGGACTCTAGCAAGTCCTTCAAGCGAAGTAGTCACCGGCATCATCGATGCAGCAGTCCACGTCTTGGCACGAGGAAACCATGAAAAGGTTGTCAACATAAGCTGCTCTGTTGCAAAAAAAAAAAAAAAAAAAAAAAAAAAAAAATGTAAAATAAGCAGACAATTTATACCTAAAGTTTGGAAGTTTGTGTTTTAAGATGCAACTAACCTGACTTGAAACCTAACTTTTCTTTTCTTTTGCCAGGTTCTTTTTAAGAGGTTCGTCAAAAAGTGCCTTCTTAATCATATTCCACTCAAAAATAAGCTTCTGATGCCTTACAACACAGGACAAAGTCACTGGAAGCTAGCTGTAGCCAATTTTCAGCTAAAAACTTTTATTGATTTGGATCCTATTTTTGGAAAAGAAACAGAAGTATCTACCAAGGCAACTTTACACAAATTCATAAAGTATTTGCTAAACAGAAATAAAGTTGAATGCGAGGCACTTGAAGATGTAGATAAGTGGAATGTAATATCAGCGCCGTCAAACTTGCCCCGGCAGTCAGATGCAGTAAGCTGTGGGCTGTACGTAATCCACTATGCCAGCGTCGCTACAGGTCACAACACTGAAAAGTTTGACCCTGTGGAATCTAGAAGAAAACTTGCAAATCTTCTGTTGGAGCAGGCTGGTGACATGCAACATGCAACACCTATGTGGTCAGTGTGGTCATGATCAATATTCCACGAACAACAAAAACTTCAGCCTCATGGCCCAGTGCTGCCAATCTCTAAGATGGTTTCACAGACGTTGCGCGCCTGTTTTGAACAATGCAACGTGTGAAGAGATAAATGCATCCACTTTTCAACTCTGCTGCCACATCTGTGACTCTTTTTCTTCTCAATAATTATTGTGTAATATTTTTGTTTCATTTCCAGTCGTATTTTTAGTATGAAATAGAAAGCTTCTGTGTGTTTTGATTATTGTCGAATGTTTAAGGACTTGAGGTCTTTGCTAAATAAGCACAGAAGTGGATTATCATGAGTATGTTTAGTTTAGTACTGATAGTTCATCGATTAGTTCTGATAATTATTTTTAAAGTATGTCACACTTTTGGAGTGTCTTACACTAACCCTCAGGTTTCAAGGTCTTAAGGTGTCATATTATTTTTTTATGAAGATTTCATAGTGTGTTTTGCGTGTCGAATCTTAATTTGTGTAACAGTAGCTTTTAACCTAAAACAAAGGACCGAATTGTAGTTAGTAGCAAAAACTGTTGTAAGTGTAGTGTTGGGCACTATGAGTGGGAAAAGGGCGAGAAACGGTACTGTATGGGAGATAGTCCGGTTTATTGGGAGGTTCTGTACAGGCTGGGGCTTCACTGTTAAAAATGAATGAAATTTAATGACATTTATAACATTATTTTACATTAAACGTCATTATTTTTAATAACACCTACACATTCATTAAATTGAAATGAAAATTTCACTACCTTGGTCATAAAATTTCATGACAGCAGCCATGTAGTGAAAGTTTCATAACATCATGTAGCCTGTAATGAAATTTTCATTACATATCATTAAATTTTCCAAGAAATTTCAAGTATGACAGAAAATCATACAATTTGTTCTGGGTTAAATATGTAAGTTTCCTCATTCTCTTTTAAAATTGTATTGAACGGCAGCACGTATTTCTTCCGTAATATCGTCCATTCCTGCGTCACATGCCGAACCTGTCTTTCGAAGCTCTGCCGCCAGGTGTCGCATGGTACAAGGGGATCGCTCTCAAATCCGTATTTTGCATCTAAATTATCTAAATTGAGGAGATATTCTAAAATTTCTTCATGTTTCATGCAGAACGCTTGATTGTTAAAATAATAGCTAAGACTTTAGGGGAAAAGAATAATATTTGACCTGACAAAATAAGTTTCTCTGATGTTGCTCGATGGCGTCTACGGGCTGCGGTCAGGTAGGGCAAACGCCTGATCTCCCACACTCAAGCAGCATCTGCTTCCGACTTCAGACATTCTGAGTCGTTAATTTTTACCTGTCCTCTGTTGTCAGAGAAGTAATCCTCACCCAAACCAATCTCAGATCGAAACCAAAAGTTATGTAGTTTGCGTCAACTTTCTTCATTTTCATTACGTTATTGTCATTAAATTTTTCATTACATTCTTTCATTACACTGTAATGAAAGTTTTAATAACATAAATGTAATGAAAACTTTAATTACATTGTAATGATTATAGCTTCACTACAATGTAATGAAAATGTAATTAAATTTTTTTTACAGTGTTGGCTACAGACTGACTGCGGCTCTGAAGCGCGCTCCGATTTATAGTTTGGGCAACAGTAACACCTGCTAAAGGGTGCGTTCAGAAAGCTAGGGACAAAGGAACCTTGGCCAAGGAGGGGAAACCATACCAGAGTCAGGAAGAAGAACAGAAATCAGAACTGACACTTGTTGCTTTCAGTGTACACTGTAAATCGTTACATAAGTAAGTGTTACATTAAAATAGGCGTTACAAACGTTTAACTGTAATCTCCCAGAGCATGCTTGGTTTGTGCGAGATAAAATTATACATATTTCAAGGTAGGTTGTATTTATTGTAAATTAATGTCTATAATGTATATTAATATCTGTATTTCACATATAGAAGAGCAAAATCTTTTGTTGCGATTCAATTCTATTTTGTATAAAGGAAGTCAAGGTCAACTGTATTTTAGAGTGTACTCAGAGTTCTTTGTTTTAGCTCTTTAAAATTATATCAGAAACAACTTAAAATCACTGTCAGTTTAGTTTCCAATGTAAAAATTCAACAGTTGCCGGAGTTTTTTTTATTGATGTCAGCAGGTTACCATTACCGTAGATTATTTAAAAGCACCCTCTTTTAGTCAACTATAATTCACTCTTATTTGGTTTACCGATACATTTTGGTGTTTGATATGCTCTCTTCAGAGCTTTAAAATTTTAATCTACCGCTGTTTATATGTGACAGAATAAATACAGAAAAATTTAATGGGTAAGCCTAAAATATGTTTAAATAGTTACTTGTAATCTCCAAGGTATGCTATGACATCCCAAACAATGATGAAAATATTCTTGCAATTTGTACCATCGAGCAGCCTTCAACAAACCATGCTAACTGCCAAATGAGGGATATGACCGCAAACTTCTGCCGCCAGGGGCGCCACCTGCATTGGTTCCACCAGGTCCCGGGGAGTCCATGTAGTACCGTAGACTTTGTGGTGTGGAGGGTATTTAAGCATCAACGTAATGGGAGACACGATGATTTCGGCCGAAAAAATGAAATAAATAAATAAATAAATAAATAAATAAATAAATAAATAAATAAATAAATAATAGTTCAAAGTTGGCTTTGTTGCGCTTGAGCTTCATTAATGTCAGAAAAAGTGCGTCTTCTGGTGCTATTTTCACATCGTGAATGTATTTAATTTGTTGGGCTTCGGGCCAGAGGTTTACATTTTTATACTGGGCTAGAGAACTTTTCTAAGTTTATGCTTGTGTTCAATACACTCTGGCCCGAAGCTCAACAAATTAAATACATTCATGATGTGAAAATAGCACCAGAAGACGCACTTTTTTTGACATTAATGAAGCTCAAGCGCAACAAAGCCAACTTTGAACTATTATTTATTTATTTATTTATTTATTTCATTTTTTCGGCCGAAATCATCGTGTCTCCCATTACGTTGATGCTTAAATACCCTCCACACCACAAAGTCTACGGTACTACATGGACTCCCCGGGACCTGGTGGAACCAATGCAGGTGGCGCCCCTGGCGGTAGAAGTTTGCGGTCATATCCCTCATTGAAGGCAATCCCGCAATGCTTATTCCGTGAGGGTAACTTATTAAACAAAAAAAAAAAAAAAAAAAACATTTAGGAAACATTATTATTTATCGGCCCTAATCATACCTTTGTAAAAAGCCTATTCCTATGATTATGTACACGTATTGTAAGAGTTTAATTATGTACACTTTATGTTTTATTTATATTCAACTTCCTTGGGTATTTGAAGACTCTAACTTATCTAACATACCATGCCTCATTCATTGATATTACACCATGTCTGATGCCTCAAACAGTCCAATCATTCCCACCCAATACTTTTCTGAACTGTTGCGTGCTTTGTTGATCCAGGATTTTGACACATTTCCATAGGTTTTGTAGTGTGCATCAAATTCACAACAGCGGCTGATTGGGTCATGACATGGTTCCTCAACAGGAACACGAACAGAAACCTGGCTCAACACACCTCCCTGAAGTTGGCCAACCCACATTGCCAGAGAAGGTTCAAAATACAACAAATCGACGCAGAATGATTTGTTCCAAAATGTTCCACAATTGTTCCAATTTGTTCCTTAACGAGAGCGGCTCCAGGCTCGTAATCGTTTTTCGATAACAAGCTGGCCAGCTTCAAACCAGTCGTCCGTTTGATTTTCCGCATGATGGCGAGTGTCTGATTTGATATTCCCGGCTGAAATATTTTTCTAGAATTATTGTTAATACTCCCCTCGGCCAACCCTTCTGCTGACTCGATTGTCAGAGCGAAAAAGCTTGTGGTCCACACGGTTAGCGCGACCCCTTGGAAAACAAGGACGTTTGGGTCAAAACAAGGAAAGATGAAACACTTCAAGGAAGTTCCTTGGAAGTCTGCTCCCATTCCAAGGAGGCTCCCTTGTTTTCCAAGGAGGCTCCCTTGTTTTCCAAGGGCAGTCCCTTGTTGATTCGAACGCCGGACAAATTCCAAGGGCCCGCCTTGGTTTTCGAGCGCGCCTCCAAGGGAGCGCCTTGGTTGGCCTGGGCCATTTCAAGGGGCTTCCTTGGACCGCGTGAGGCGTTTCAAGGCGTCGCCTTGTTTGTCCACACAAGTCCAAGGAAACTCCCTGTTTGTTGCTGCAGCGCCTCGGAGCGGCTTCACACAAAAGCTGTTTATCACATACATCATGCAAGACCTGCTTGCAGTTCGTTTTGCGCGTAAGATGTCCTACTCTCATGGCGTAAGTTTAAATCTTCGCGGCATCCGCCACCTTCACGATGCGGTGGACATCTGAAATTATTTCAAAGGCTGTGAGGTGGAATGCCAACTCGGTCCCGGTGTGTTGTGAAGGTTGCAAAGAAGATCGCCAGAGGTGTCAGTAGCCAGATATTTAAGAGTATCTTTGTTGCCTTCTCACTTTGAATCAATCATTTTCGTTTTTAGCCGCGCGTGGTGATAGATTTAGGGAACGTTTGCGAACAAAGAGAAGTACTATCATCTCCTTCGCTTTTCGGTCTCGGGCGTGTTATGAAGTGGCATAACCTCCACCTGCATCCGTATCACCCTAGTGAATTTTGCATTTCTTGCTTTCTGTGGCACATCTCATGCCGCAACAGCAAAATATTCTTGTCTTTTCATGCCTACTTCGCTTGCCATTGTCCTCTTTCAATGCCCGAGCGTTGGCTTGGTAAAAGCGACTCGAAAATTTGCAGAGCATTTGGCCCTGCCTGCCAGGGGACGCCAGTGGCTTTGAGTCCAAAGAAATGTCTCTATTTTGTTCATGAAGTCGTTTTTTAAGTGTTTCTGGTCGTTTTAGACCTGTTCTGCGTTTTGTTTTCTTACTGCTCTGCTGATTGTCTATTTAGAATGGTGCTCCCCTTGTTCCATTTTAACTTGGTCCGCATTGTGCTTGAACTTGAATCGTATTAACAGAATTTAGTGTTGAGCAAGGGCACCGGTCAATTAAAATGGCCAAGTAACCCTATCTTGGAAATGTTTGCCCTCTGCACTCTACATTCTTATCAAAATAAATATCTTGGTGTATTTATGATTTTGTTGACTGTTTCAGGGTGTCTCGGTGATCTGTGGAACTTTTCTATTTCTGCTGCTGTCCTGCTTTGCTGATGCTGGCTGGGTGCTCTTGTGGAAAGCTGTTTGTCCCAGTCCGCTGCTCTTGGCTTTTGCTTGTTGCCTTGTCATGCAATTGTATATGTAAGTACACTCACTCACCCTGCTCTGTTGACTCAAACCTAACCACACCAACTGTTTCGTTATTTAGTCTGTCTTCTTAACCGGTTCTTTTGGATGACAAAACCTGAATCTTTTTCGATGTGCCAGTATTTAGATGTTCTTTTATCAGTCTCCTCCTGCGTTGCTGAGTGTTGTTGAAGTTTTACACCCTGATGCTAAACTCAAACTCCGGTGACTGGTTTCTTATTTGGATGCTATTGTTCGATTGACCCTGTGAATTTATATATCTCTTGAACCTAGTTGAAACATGATCAATATATTTTTCTTTCTTTGTAAATACTTTGCCCTCATTTTAAACCTTACATTTGCCAATTTCTCTTCTTAGTTTTCTTAAGACCTTTTGTAGCTGGTCAGGCAACCTCATTCGGTAGATATTTAATGTGGCCCTTTTTTTTCTTACTGCTTTGGTGCTTGTCTGTTTAGAATGGTATTCGAATATTTTCCATAATAAACCTACCTTGGGAATGTTTGCCCTCTGACTCTGCATTTATGCTTTTCACTTCTTATCTCTAGAAATGTCTTGGTGTATTCATGATTTTGTTGACTGTTTCAGGGTGTCTTGGTGATCTGTGCAACTGTCTGCTGCTGTCCTGCTTTGCTGATGCTGGCTGGGTGCTCCTTTGACAAGCTGTCCGTCCCAGTCCGCTGCTCTTGGCTGATTGCGGACTTTTCCTTAGACTCGCCTTCTCTGGCAATCGTATGTAAGTTCACCTTCCCTGCCTTCTTAACTAGAACAAACCATACTCAACATTTTATCATGTTCAAGCTCTAGATTTCCTCTATTAGATGTAATAAATTAATATAAATATTCCCATGCTTACTCAGTTCAAGGTGTAACATTGTTGTGAATGGAAATATTTTATTAATGTCATGTTAATCAAATGTAGGTGCTACCTAGGCCAACTAACACATCCACATTCACCTGCAGTAATTAATGTCATCATTTTAATGTATGTTTTTCTTTTCTTTTAATTCTAGTTCTGTGATGCTGTTTCTTCATAAGGCGCTTAAATCCATCTTAGTGGACGATGTGAAATGTTGAGGGTCTCCTGTCTTCAAGTTTGAAATTGGTGATGGTGGAAATGCTTTTCTGTAAGTGTAAAATTCTGTTCTTATCATCTCATTTAAGGCTTGAATAATTCAGCATTTACAGTGATGTGCTTTAGTGTTTGTTTGTTAAAACAAATTTTATAAGCACTTTAGTATGTCTTAATTTGTTTTATTTCCTTTCCTGTTTAGAAATCGTGTGTTTTCCATCTTCACCTGGTGTTTGAAGACAGACCTCAAGTTTATTGTTCTTTTCTGTGTTATTCTGCCACGCCACACCTTTTCATGTGCTGGTGAGGCACTTGGATTTAGGATCATATTCAGTAACCCCATGTGATTGATGCAAAGACTGTTATGCTCAAGGCTCTTGTGAAGTCCTTGTCTGAGGTGATGAAAGTGGTGCGCATCATAGAAACATTCTTAGTTTTTTGTTTTCATGAGGGTTCTGGGTGTTACTTGTGCAACGTATTTCTGTTCAAGGATTGTCTCCCTGCTTTAAAATCAGTGAGGTGTGTGTGATATGGCGGCTAATTCTGATAGTTTTGTGTGTGACATGTGATATTAAGCAGAATATTACTTAGCACGTAGTCTGCTCACTCTTAGTTCCTGATTTCGGTATGCTGCATGTGTATTATGAAAGATGAGACTGAGAGCTGTGATAAATTGCGTTGCTTTGTGTCTTTTAACTGTAACGAAGTATGAGTGTGTGTGAGTGATGCAGAAAGATATGTAGATGTAAGAATATTGTAGCTAATTTTGGACCCTTGTTGCCATAATTGTGTAATTCTGTTAGAGTTGTTGAGATTGTTTTTTACTTAGTTGAGTTATGTATTTATGTCCACAGCTAATGAATTAATAACCTTGCTGTAGTAACAGTGTCCTCTTAAGCCCCAACACTTCCCATACACATACCATATGATATTTCTCAAATGGTTATCACTCATTGATAAATCTCTAACTTTACCATGCATTGCACTACAATGTTACCTGATGACAGTTCTAACTTGTAACTTTTAAACACCTTAACAATAAGTTATTTTCCCAGCTTCTGGAATTTAAATGCATATTCTTATAGAGTGATAAAAGAATCACAGTACGTTTAATAAGCAGTGGAAGTCACGTGTCCATCAGGACAACTTGAAAATCCCTGCCCATGAATGCACGTATTGAGAATTTGATGTGAGAGGCGAACAGTTTTTACTTGGCAGTCAGTTTCTTTGGCTGGTGAAAACAAAATCGAGCACTTACTTCAGTGAGCTAAGTTCCATCATGAGCTAGGGTAGAAATGGACTATTTAATTAGAAGGTTTCTGCTGGTCATATTCAGTGAGCACTGATTTAAGGTGCTCCGTCCTACAATGACCTCATCACTCATCAACTTGTATTTTAACTGTTTCAGTTGGACGGACTTTTTAGTCTCTGTAATCAAAATTTGATACAATATTGTATAATTGTACAATATTGTATTGTATTTTCACTCTGCCGCAGGGACTCCACAGTTAAATTCATTGGTTAATTGCATGTAGAAGTGGGAGGAACATAATAATTTCTTTTTAAGTTTATAATTGAAAGTCATCTGTTTATTCTGTATACCTAACAAATATACAAAATATGTATGTAAAAATAACTACTAAACTAAAGCTCTTAAGGCAGCAATAGTGTGAAAAATGTACAAAGGTATTTTTAATTAACACCAAACAAAGATTAAAGATTCAAAATTATTCAGCAATAGTGTGAAAAATGTACAAAGGGATTTTCATTAGCACCAAGCAAACAAAGATTTAAGATTAAGAATTTCTCAGCAATGTGAAAAATGTTAAAAGGGATTTTAATAAACACCAAGCAGACAAACGTGTCTATGTGCAAAAATTAATAAGTAGCTAATACAACATATGTAATTTCACTTCTGAGCCAAAGCTCTTACAGCAGCATTCAATTTTGACACACTAACATGTGGATTTTGATTAATGCCAGCCAGGCACTCAAAATAATTATAGACAGCCCGCATGTACGGGTGATAGGCAAGGTTAAATACAAAGTGGGCCTTCATAGACAGAGCAATAGCCTTGGTGATAATTTTCCCTGCATTTAAGGTATCTACAGATCCAACAAGGAATGTTTTTTTATCAATTTTGAGATACATTTTTCCTGTCAGACGGTCTGCTGTGGTCCACAGAAGGAAAGGGAACATAGGTGATGGAATATCCTTGCGTGTTTCTACAGAGTCATAGCTTTCTACATCTGTTCCTTCCTTATTAACATAAACAAATTCAGAAAATGAAAAACAATTCTACATGAAATCTTGAACTTGAATGTATGGAGATTTACTTACTGGAACAATTTGCAGCAAAGCGCTACTTGGAAATTTCTGAATTGATTCCTTAAACAATCTGAAATGCTCCAAATGGTCCTGTGATGAAGTTTTTGAGTTGAGAGTGAGGGTCAGAAGCTTCGGCAGGAGCACAAGGGCCTGCAGCTCTTCTGCAAAATAAAGACAAGTAGTGACAAGAGTTCTGTGAGAGAACTCCAAAAAAATTAAAAAATAAAATCCATTGAAACATGGCTACCAATTTCAAATAAAGAAATGACTTCAGTGAACATAGCAGGTTTCACAAGCGAACAATGTTTCACAATAAAATTAGCCATCTTGGTAAACCTGGGAACTATATCAACTTCCAATGGTTCAATCCGAGAGAATTCTTCTGATATCTGAATAAAAAGAAGTGACAAAAGAGAAAGAATAAAAAGAAAAGAAAGATACAACCTTAATTATACAAGTCAATCACAAAATAAATTTTTGTACCATTGCCCCTTCATAACTAGCAAGGTGGGGGTATTCTGCCAAAATGTCAGTGCAAGTTGGTTTTGCATTTAATATCCACTTCCGTCTCCCCTGGTATGTGGCATGTAAGGCTTTACTTATTTCGTCCCTATTTCTGGTGGTTGCTACAGCATCTCGCATCCAAGATTTCTGAAAGTTAAAAATAAGTATTGGAAACATAACACCTTGAACACAAGTTTCTTTAGTTAAGTTGCTGTACCTTTGAGTTAGTAACTTCATCAGGTTCAGTTTGACTATCACTTGGTGTCTTTGTAGCAACAGTGCATGATGAGCTAACTTTATTACCTTTAGCTTTACTTGACTTATCAGACGAAGCTCTTTTAGAATTCTTTCTCTTTTCAGGGGGTAATGCTGATTGCACTGTCTCAAATTTTGTCTTGACTATGCGAAGCCAGGACGTCTGCCAAAAAAGGAAGTTTGAAAAAATTCAAATACAGATAATTTGCAATGTAAAGGAAATTTTTTTAAAAAAGGCAAAAGATTTGTTACTTACCCAAGGACAATCCCCTTCATCAGCTAGCTCAGGAAAATCTTTTGCTATTCCTTTGGCCATAGCTATTTTCACTTTGCTCTCAGGATAGCTAAAGGCACCACGATAGAAAGAGGGAAAGATAATAACACATTGACATAAGAAATAAAAATTCTTGCTGTAACGAAAGGACTTACTACTTTAAGGGGCTTTCTCGACCCGAGGTAACAAATTCAAAAAGAAGGCGCATAAGTGAAACTTGATGTGTGATGTCCAATCCACCTTTCTCTTTAATGAAATCCCGAACCTTTCGGCCAGCTTCTGTTTCCCCTAACATACCTATAACATCCATAGGCTCCTGTAGGAAAATTTCATAAATAAATCCCTGAATGAATCATAGCAGCAACATCAGACTTTGACATGTGACAAGAAGAGAGGCAACAAACCACACTATCTGGATCCACTGTGGAAGCTGATCTCTTGCTAGCAGTTTCTGATTCATGTTTCTTCCTTTTCTTAATAATTGACGAACTGATACAAGGGTGTACTTCATACATCATAACGTCATTGGTATCGTTGGAACAAAGAAGACCATCACTATTAATATATCCTCCCAACTCACGAACCCCCTGGAAGTAAACAGAAAGTCGTATTTACTACATATCTGAAAGAGAAAAGATTCAATACAGGAATAAAAAATACAAACACATACAAGATCTCCAGAGTCGTCAGTGATTACGGATATGGATGAAATAGAAACTTCATCTTCAATAATGAGAGCCCCAGGAGAAGGAGTAGAATTGCCAAATTTCTGAATAATTTTGATTAATGCTTGCCTTTGAGCATAATTGATATCTTTGCCAAAATTTTCTATCAAAATCGTATCAGTGAAGCCCAACAGCATGTCCCCATCAATATCATTGCCTGCAACAAAGAAATAACAAAAACTGAGGGGTGACCTGATTAAGGATAAATGGCAAAGTTTTATACATGATTGCAGAAGTTCTAAACATCAGGAAGCCACTGAGTCACCAAAAATACCAGCCAAAAAAAAACCAAAACAAACAAACAAACACAGACAAAAAGCATACATTACATTACTATATACCAATTCGTGCAATTTTTAAATACTATAAAAGTAACAAATAATGACAGCCAACAGCACTAGTAGCATGCAACTCACCAAATAGTCAGAAAACCAAATATTTGAGACAAAGATAAGTAGCATCAGAAGAATAGTCTCTCCATCTGCTGATGGGTGGATGTAGAGGAAGGTCAGTTATATTAATTAAGTGGGTAGGTGCATTTTCTGGCAAAGAAATCGAATATGAATTAAAGCGCTCCACTAAGCCATTAGTGTGCCATGCTTGAACACCAAGGAGGATCCAATCATTGACTTGGGGGTCAATGACAGTACTGATCCTGCCAAACCGTGGCAAGTCATCAGGGTTATCAGATGCTTTGCTGTACATTACAAACTCCCCTCGTCGATACTCAAATCCATGCACTGTAACAGCCCTAGCAACAAACAATTCATCATCACGTTGGTACCCAAGGGCAAGCAGCTGCACAGCAATAGGCAGTGTGCCCACAGAAGCAGACGTCCTCTGGACAAATTTAACTTCTCTTTCAATGTCAGGGCTATCAGTACCCCAAACTTTAGCCTGTGCTACTTGCACCTGTTCCATTGCTGTTTTAGAAGGATTAATAAAATTGTTGCATGTTGCGACATGTCTCTTCACGGGGCAATTCTTCCCCTCATTCCTGAAGCATGCATACGGCTTCATTGGGCCCATTTCCAAAATGTTTTCACAAAGGTGCATCAGGTGGTGAAATTTATTGATTGGGTCCACCCCTGGATATAAATTGTACCAGCTCAAAAAGAATATATGCAGTAGTCTTCTTAAATATGGAATCAAAGTATTCCTTGGAATACATGGGGCCAATGCAATTTGGTAAATACGAAGTACCAAAAGTAACATTTGTAGATGGTCATGGTTCTCAGGGACACCAGCACCGTCTTCTCCAATGGAATCCAGTAAAAATGGAAGTGCTCGAAGCAGAACTAGAGTTTGAACTGAATTCATTTTTTGATTGTGCACATGTCGAGCTTGAGCAAGAGAGTCAAATGAAAAGTTTGGAGTGGGTTTATCTCTGGAATTTTGCTTGCCATATTGGAAAGCAAATATTCTCTGGTTAAGTTCTTGCACCGAAAATAAACCTTCTTCACAGATGAACTGCCTCAAGGCAAGGCGAATGATCATCATAATCACACCCTCTGGACCATCATGTTGTAGGTCGAAAATTCTGTTATTTTCCACACGAAAACCAGGGATGTTATTCAAACATGTTCTGTGCCTGATACCACACTCAGTAGTGAAAGCGTCATTCTGAGCTACACGCTGGAGCTGCCAATCAGTGAGTTCAGGTGTCCTATTTTCACCAAACATTACATTCCCTTGATGAAGTTGTTGCCTGCTTATCATACATAAGGGGCAAAAATGGCGAGCACCACATCCTAAAAACCCCAGCAGTTCATGCACTGCCTTAGCATCTCCTTTCACAGCCACCAATTTGGCTCGCATTTCCACAAAACCATTATCTGTGTACACCCTCACACCTTCCTCCTGCAGTGTAGTCATTTCTTGCACAAATCGATGAAGTACGGCATCAAAAGTACCCTTGCAATCTTGACTGTTGGCTAAAATTATAGGATGGATGCTACTCAAACTAGATTGATCACATGGCGGCAAATTGAGAACTTCTACTTGAAAGTTGCCCAACGAATGAAGGCCACTTTTAGACCCTAGAGAGCGAGCGGGATCAACATCATCATAATACAATGCTACTTGAAAAGCATGAGGAAATTGTTGAAAAAATGCACTTCTGCGATATTGGTCACCATCTGTATAACATCTGAGCATACCATCTTGAGATGGGCGTAAACTATTCACATACTCCATTACAGTGGGTTTCCTTACTATCAATTTAAGGATTTCAGTAACAGATACATATTCATAACTTCGATGGACAGGCACCTGCTCATATTGGGCATCATCTTCAAGGCGTTGATCTAATCTGTCCTCCAGGTTACAAGAGACAGGGGCAATATAACGGTAATAAGTTTTAATTCCAGAGATTTGTCCGGTCTTAGATTTGAGACCACAAAAGGGACTTTCCTTTTCAAATTTTTCTAAAAGTGCTAGCCCTGCGGGGCTGTTCAGCTGACCAATATTATTAAGGAATTGTGCCACATCTGCCTGCAGAGACTGGTTTTTTACCTTCAGTACGAGCTCAGCACCTACCACAGCTCTTCTAACACCCTCTCTTGTCATAGCTGGAACACTTCTCATATTAACTAACATATTCACCGCAGCATGTTTTGGATCTCTGCGACCATTAGGCAGTATTTCTAACCTGTCCATATCATCTTCTTCCCTGCGGTCATTAGGAAGTCTTTCTAACTCATCAATATCATCTTCTCCCCATTCACTGCTTTCATCACTGTGGTAGTCACTGTCATTTTCAAAGGAATCCTCATGCTCATGATTGCCATCATCATGATTTTCATCACGAATTTCATTCTGATTCCCATTGACATTTCCGTTGCCCTCATTTCCATTTTGGTTATCATTAACATTCTCCCCAATTACTATATTGTGAAGGTGGTGAATGCGAGTGTGGTCTTTCCACCCAGGATAAGTAAAAAAGCGCCTACCACATATACCACATGAAAAGCCACCGGGTATAGCTTGAGTGACTTGGATTCCATGCACAAGTAATAAGTGGTTCCGAACACCAGCAAATAAATTTGGTTGTCCATCACCACAAGCCGGACACAGTACCACTTGATCCATTCCCAAGCATTAACAACCCAAAGCATTAATGCTTCCAAAACTCTCTAAAAAGAAATTTACAAAATTACAGAAAACTATAAGACAGACTACAAAACAAAAGCTTAACAGTTGCAGCTCCAAAGATCATTTATACAATTATATACTCACTGCGTAGACACTCCAAAGTTTCGGGTTTCAAATTGGCATAAGACGAAAGAAATGCCTGAACTTCATCTACTGAGCTCTCTTTAGTCAGTTGCGGAAGGGACCCCATCACAGAACTAGAATCAATAGAAAAGAAAAACATACATTTTAATGATGACATTGAATACTGCAGCTGAATGTGGATGTGTTGGTTGGTTGGTGTCAATGCAGAGTGCAATGTTACACCTTGAACTGAGTAAGCATGGGAATATTTATATTAATTTATTACATCTAATAGAGGAAATCTAGAGCTTGAACATGATAAAATGTTGAGTATGGTTTGTTCTAGTTAAGAAGGCAGGGAAGGTGAACTTACATACGATTGCCAGAGAAGGCGAGTCTAAGGAAAAGTCCGCAATCAGCCAAGAGCAGCGGACTGGGACGGACAGCTTGTCAAAGGAGCACCCAGCCAGCATCAGCAAAGCAGGACAGCAGCAGACAGTTGCACAGATCACCAAGACACCCTGAAACAGTCAACAAAATCATGAATACACCAAGACATTTCTAGAGATAAGAAGTGAAAAGCATAAATGCAGAGTCAGAGGGCAAACATTCCCAAGGTAGGTTTATTATGGAAAATATTCGAATACCATTCTAAACAGACAAGCACCAAAGCAGTAAGAAAAAAAAGGGCCACATTAAATATCTACCGAATGAGGTTGCCTGACCAGCTACAAAAGGTCTTAAGAAAACTAAGAAGAGAAATTGGCAAATGTAAGGTTTAAAATGAGGGCAAAGTATTTACAAAGAAAGAAAAATATATTGATCATGTTTCAACTAGGTTCAAGAGATATATAAATTCACAGGGTCAATCGAACAATAGCATCCAAATAAGAAACCAGTCACCGGAGTTTGAGTTTAGCATCAGGGTGTAAAACTTCAACAACACTCAGCAACGCAGGAGGAGACTGATAAAAGAACATCTAAATACTGGCACATCGAAAAAGATTCAGGTTTTGTCATCCAAAAGAACCGGTTAAGAAGACAGACTAAATAACGAAACAGTTGGTGTGGTTAGGTTTGAGTCAACAGAGCAGGGTGAGTGAGTGTACTTACATATACAATTGCATGACAAGGCAACAAGCAAAAGCCAAGAGCAGCGGACTGGGACAAACAGCTTTCCACAAGAGCACCCAGCCAGCATCAGCAAAGCAGGACAGCAGCAGAAATAGAAAAGTTCCACAGATCACCGAGACACCCTGAAACAGTCAACAAAATCATAAATACACCAAGATATTTATTTTGATAAGAATGTAGAGTGCAGAGGGCAAACATTTCCAAGATAGGGTTACTTGGCCATTTTAATTGACCGGTGCCCTTGCTCAACACTAAATTCTGTTAATACGATTCAAGTTCAAGCACAATGCGGACCAAGTTAAAATGGAACAAGGGGAGCACCATTCTAAATAGACAATCAGCAGAGCAGTAAGAAAACAAAACGCAGAACAGGTCTAAAACGACCAGAAACACTTAAAAAACGACTTCATGAACAAAATAGAGACATTTCTTTGGACTCAAAGCCACTGGCGTCCCCTGGCAGGCAGGGCCAAATGCTCTGCAAATTTTCGAGTCGCTTTTACCAAGCCAACGCTCGGGCATTGAAAGAGGACAATGGCAAGCGAAGTAGGCATGAAAAGACAAGAATATTTTGCTGTTGCGGCATGAGATGTGCCACAGAAAGCAAGAAATGCAAAATTCACTAGGGTGATACGGATGCAGGTGGAGGTTATGCCACTTCATAACACGCCCGAGACCGAAAAGCGAAGGAGATGATAGTACTTCTCTTTGTTCGCAAACGTTCCCTAAATCTATCACCACGCGCGGCTAAAAACGAAAATGATTGATTCAAAGTGAGAAGGCAACAAAGATACTCTTAAATATCTGGCTACTGACACCTCTGGCGATCTTCTTTGCAACCTTCACAACACACCGGGACCGAGTTGGCATTCCACCTCACAGCCTTTGAAATAATTTCAGATGTCCACCGCATCGTGAAGGTGGCGGATGCCGCGAAGATTTAAACTTACGCCATGAGAGTAGGACATCTTACGCGCAAAACGAACTGCAAGCAGGTCTTGCATGATGTATGTGATAAACAGCTTTTGTGTGAAGCCGCTCCGAGGCGCTGCAGCAACAAACAGGGAGTTTCCTTGGACTTGTGTGGACAAACAAGGCGACGCCTTGAAACGCCTCACGCGGTCCAAGGAAGCCCCTTGAAATGGCCCAGGCCAACCAAGGCGCTCCCTTGGAGGCGCGCTCGAAAACCAAGGCGGGCCCTTGGAATTTGTCCGGCGTTCGAATCAACAAGGGACTGCCCTTGGAAAACAAGGGAGCCTCCTTGGAAAACAAGGGAGCCTCCTTGGAATGGGAGCAGACTTCCAAGGAACTTCCTTGAAGTGTTTCATCTTTCCTTGTTTTGACCCAAACGTCCTTGTTTTCCAAGGGGTCGCGCTAACCGTGCAGAGCCCCCCTTCCCCTATCACCCCTCGTGCCATGCTGTATGAAAATTGTGCCAAACTGCTGTCATCACTTGATGTTGATGTCAAGTTACAAGAAATAATATCTGAGAGATTTTGACAACCTTCTTTCATTTTAAATCGTCGCGAAATCGCAAACAATTCGAATTTTTGCCGGTCGTTAGAACGACCGCTGCGCCCCTGCCGGCCGCTAGCGGTACTACCCACCCTTGCTCTACAAACTAAAGTGTGTACTCAGTATGCATCTACAGATGCACATCTACGAGTACATGTCTACAGATGCATACTTGGTTGAGTACACACCTACAGATGCATACTTGACTGAGTACACATCTGCAGATGCATACTTAGCTGAGTGCACTGCTACAGATGTGTACGTTGTAGGTGTGTACTCAGCTAAGTATGCATCTGTAGATGTGTACTTGTGGGTATGCATCTGTAGATGCATACTGAGTACTTCGGTTTGTAGAGTGCTCGCCTCCGCCCTTGTCCGTACGTGTCACTCTCTGTGTCCCGTCGTCTCGAGTGTCTAGGGATGTAAAAATACCGGTAAGATTCAAAGTTACGTAAAATACGGTAAAATACGGTATTTTACCGTATTATACGGTAAAATTGGGTAAAATTGATTTTATACCTTATTGGGGATAGTTCATGTCTCTGTTGTAAAAGGGGGTACATGAGGTACAGTTGGATAGGGAAACTCGTGTAAAGACTATTGTATCATAAATTTTGAACACTGCCGTTGATTTTGCGATACTTTTACTACAAATTTTTGCGATAAATCTGAGTTTGTGATTCCTACGATTTATCGCACCCTGGAGTGCAAGAACTCTGTTATTGCATGTTTTGCAATAACCACCCCATTTTTTTGCGGTAAAAAAAAAAAATTGTGATAATTTTTATCACAATTGTTTTTGCTGTAAGTTTTTATTGCACTTTCTTCGTAGTCCTTATTGCAAAATTTTGCAATAAGTTTTTTATTGCAGACTTTTGGTATTTATGATTGCAAAACATTGTGATAATTTTTACTGCAAAATTTTGGCAGCGGTTATCGCAGTTTGAATGACAGTGAATGAAATCGTGCTAATCGTTCATGACTCAACCATAAAACCACGTATTTTAAAACCGACAACAACGTAATGCTGTGTTAGTGGGTTCTTTTAAAGATATTTAGTATTTTCAAACTATCATCCCTCCCTTTTTCAGAATTATCTGGCAAATAACTTTCAGCGCAAACATTTATAAGAGCCTGCAGGACATTTTTTATTCTGCCTGTTGGATTTGCTCACTTCTTCCCCTTGTTCTGGAATGAAAGAAGGTCTAAAAGAATGTTTGCGTGATGTAAAACAACGGTACCTTCTCTCCAAGTGCCCTTAACGATAGTCCAGCCTTCAATGACAATACTATTTTTTCCTTAAAGGCTTTGTGATATCCAGTCCAATCACACCAACGTGTATTTAATTTTTCAGCTTAGATGTTAAAAAAAATTCCCACCGCCTTTTTTTTAAAGGCTTTTTGCTACTTTTTAAGTGGCGCTAAACGATGGCGTCTTGCACTGGACGGCACGAGGGAAAAATGCCACCAAGAGCTCTCCAGAAACACTGTTTTCAGTCAATATGTCCTGTATCATCGTTTGAAAGCGAAGGATGTGCAGTTAAGTCTACATTTCAAAATTACCGAAAAATACCAATTTTACCGGGGTCTGCGTAAAATACCGTATTTTACCGTAATTTACCGTTCTCTACCGGTAATATTACCGGCCTTTACATCCCTACGAGTGTCCGAGCCATCATGTCGTTTCACGATAAAATGTTGGATTTTGAGCCACATGAAGAAGCTGTGGTTTCGAGTGACGTTGAGGAAGAGACAATTGACCTCAATGTATACGGTGTACTGTTTGAGGTAAGTGTTTCTGTTGTGTGTGTGCGGGATGGAGTCGTGTTTCGCTGTGTCGGCGTCGCGTGTGCGTGTTTGTCGTATTCACGGTTCGTCGGTCTGCTTTTCGCATATAAGTCATATTCCTTGTACTCGTCTCAGTAAATCCTTTTCGCGGAGGTTTTATTTTCGTGTTAGAATCCTTTGATTTGGACTTGGCGTCCCAGTGCGCCATGCGGCCGGGCTCGCCGGCCAGTCGCTGCCTGTCCAGATTTGTTTCTCTGGGTAAAATCAGTGTTCCCTCCCGTTTTCAATCTTGTGCGAGACGCTTCGCGTTGGTGACCGTGTGTGGCAATTCGCGAAAATTTGGGTCGAAAAGTGTCGAACTTTTACCGTGTTGTCCACCACGTGGAGGGTGGGAAGCGGCACGTCTCTGTGACTGTGTCACCTTCTGTGCCTAAAATCAGTGTTTTCTCGGTTCGATCCTGGTCGGGACGCTTCAGGAATGTGCTTGTGTGTGAAATTCCGAAAAAAATGTGTAGCAAACACTCAAAAGTGAGTAAAGTAGTCCTTCCCTCCGGCGGCGTGGGTCGAGAAATTTCAGTCATTTCTTTGTGCTGTCTTTGATTTTCACTCGCTGCTTGTACGCACGGTCACAGTTTGGCCGGTGTCTATTGTGAAGTGTGATGGCCGTGTTGTTTGGCTTGTTTACTTGTAGATACACTTTCCAAGTTTTCTCTTAAGGATCAATCAATGGCTGAGTGAAAAGAACGAGTGATGAGTAGACATATTCCGTCTGACCATGGAAACGGAAAAGGAACTGTGTCACTGCGAGAAAGCGCTATGATTCGCGTGTTTGGTCTTTTGTGTGAGGTTATGTTTTCTTCAGGGGCATGAAAATGTATTTTATCTCATTGTTTCAGAAAAATGGTGTGCCTGCTGATGTGTTTCGAGAAAACATCCATAGGAGGGAGAACCATCGGCGTGTTGTAAGTTTTTTCTATCTCAGATGTGGAAGTATCCTTCAAAATGGTGTGCATCATTTCAATTTTTGTTTGACTTTTCTGTTACAGTTCATCTGGGACAGGATTGAGCCACGAATTCCACCTTCGGCTGCTCCAGTCGGAACAAATATTCAAATTCTTCCCAATCAACAGGGGCGCCCACAACTTTTGAGCACGGTGGTGCGGGGCCCTCCGACCTCCCTCCCTCTCGGACTAAAAACCTCCCTCTTTTTGACCCGGCTCTTATTTTTTTACAAAAGAACTCTCCTTTTTTGTGTCTTTTCTGCCTCTTTCCTCCTCTCTCCTTTTTTTTCCTTTCCTCCTCTCCTTTCTCCTCTCTCTTTTCCTTCCCTTCCTTTCCTCCCTCTTCCCCCTCTCACCTACCTCCTCTTTTCCTTCCCTTCCTTTCCTCCCTCTTCCCCCTCTCACCTACCTCCCTCTTCTCCTCTTTACCTACCTCTTTTTGAAATTACGGTGGAGCGGCCGCACCACCGTAACACCCGTGTGGGCGCCCCTGCCAATCAAGATGAAAGCGATGAAGAAACCCCCCCCCACCCCCCCAATCAGTCGCTTTGTTGCGGAACGCCCTGTTGTTGAAATGGGTGTGTGGACTGTGTCATGTATATTGAAGAGGGGGAGGTTTCAGATGACCAGGAAGACGATGGCGGCCTTTGTGTGAGGAAGAGTGGGCGCGGTCGTGTATGTGCTGGTGGTCGTGCTCACACCCCTGGAGCTGGGGTGCGAGTGGCTCATAAGCCAAAGCTTCACGATGTGCCTGCTGCCCCAGCACCACCACCGCCATCCCACGCTCCACCATCCCCAGCCCCTGCAGTCCAGCGTGGCGGCCTTGTTTCTGAGGGGGGAGAAAACCTCGTGTAAGTGAAAATCTTTTTCATATTGTTTGTCCTTATCGGTTCTCTCATGCGTTTTCAATCTATTGTCACTCGTGTTTCTTTTGTTTCCAGACTCGTGAAGAAAAGCTTGCTGCTTACATGAAGCGTCTCTAAAAAGTAACAAGTACTGATTTTTTTAAAAAAATTTCTTGTGATTTCGCAAAACGCGAGAAGAAAGCACAGTGATTTCATTGATGAGATTTTGCAGAGAATTTTCTGATCAATTTTGAGAAATTCGGAATTGAAATTGTTGTTGCCATGGCAAGGCTCGACTCTTCAGTGGAAAATTTGGGTGACGGAGAGCCGAGCCACTCGTGTGTACATGTCATGCCAAAAATACTAGATCCCCTGAAAAAGCGCGTTCGAATCAGAACTGTTCTTCACTGGTGTTAGAATGCATGCAATTATTGGCTGAGCGATTAGCGAAGCCAGTTAGTTCACTGGGGCTGGAAAGTTTTGTCTGTGTGTGTGTGTGTTTGTGTGTCAGCACTACTCCTCCTGAACAGCTCGGCCGATCTGTCTGAGATTTTGCAGGGTCATTAGGTATGTCCTTGGCTCGCCACACGCAAAAATTAAGCTTTCTATCTCATTCCATTCAGTCGGACTAACGAAAAAACACTAAAAAAACGGCAGAAAAAGTGCAACTTTTTAGTGACTTTATATTTTAGAGACATTTTTACATGGTTTCTTATGTTTTTAAAGTTGCTGATGACGAAAATGAAATCAATTTCGACCCCTGACCAAACTTGTAACTGCGAATCGGCTACCTCGGCCCGAATTTACTAACATAATCAACTTCGACCCTTCATCTTGAAAAAAGGGGGTCGACCGACTAAAAAATTTTGTTGCAGATTTCGATAGGTCTCGGCAAGACCTTTTCAAAGAGGGGTCGGAAGGGGGGTCGAGGAGCCCGACTTCATCAATTGGCCGAATCAGGATCTTGAAAAAAGGGGATCGACCGACTAAAAGAATTTATTGCAGATTTCGATAGGTCTCGGCAAGACCTTTTCAAAGAGCGGTCGGAAGGGGGTCTGTGAGCTCGCCTTCATGTATTGTGAAAATTGGTGCAACGGCCATGTTTTGCACATTAACTTTGGCACAGAGGGAACACAAGAGCGGGCCTCAGTCCTGATGTTACATCAATAAGTTTGCGCTTTACCTCCACGGGGTGTGAGGTGCGAGGACCGAAGGCCCGAGAGACGGCCTCCGATTGGGCCAAGCCAGGTCTGGTGCGAAGGCCGAAGAAGGCCCGAGAAGAATCCGCCGGCAGGCCAAGCTGGTATCGGCCCCTGTCGAACTGCATTGCCGGCGCAGCGAAGCGGAGCTGCCTACACGATTCGACGGAAAGGCGCGCCCTAGCTTGTATACTTCGACCATTCATCACGTAGTGCACTGCTCATTGCCTCAATGAACTCTTAAAACAGCTTGCCGGAGGCAAGCAGGAAGCGCCGCAGGCCATGGTAGGTGTAACGCCAGGCGTGGATTGTCGAAACTGGCGCAGCATCGCGAAGCCTGTTACGACAAGACACGGTCTTGCGTAAACCTACCTTGTATGAATAATGATGTTTTCGGATGTGGTCGTCTAGATGGTCGCACCAAAGTATAATTGTTGGGTGGACTGTCCATTGCGCATGCCCAGTAGTGTTCAGAAGTACCAACGTGAAATGCATATTAGTTATCCCATAAGTTATAAAGGCATCTTTAAGAAACGAAAGTAAATTTTCAATTCATAAATTTTGTTTAATAAAAATATCACTTAAACTAAGTATATGTGTCCTATTTTCAATAAATTGTTAGAAACTTCATTTATAATTTCTTAGATAGTGAATGCAATGCAGAGAAGTGCATTTCCGTCTACCAAACAAACTGTCAGTGGGAGAACAGTGTTCATTACCGTGTGAATTTTCTGAGTTCGTGTTTATTCTCTTTTTTAGTGAAAACTAAAAATTGGATAAAACATTGACGATGAAAGTAATTTAAGGAACAATCCATCAGGGAGATATGAAAGTATTTCCTAAGTATAATGGAGTGCAGTGTTGTGCATCTAGTATAGTTGCATGTGCATACGGCCTAGTCCACAACTTCAGTCTATGGACATCAAAAGAAATTGATATTTGTGTTTATGTAAGTCTGAGAAGAGTTATGATGAAAGTTAACATTATAATATTATAAATACTAATGAAATTTTCATTGCACAGGTTAAAAATCAAGTTCATAGTAACTCACACCCCTTCAATACATCTTCATATTTTTTTTTCTCATGAAATTACAAAGAATTTCCTTTTGCCAAATAAACAACATGTTTTGTTGAAAGGAGAAAAAAAGCTAAGTATATGGGACCTGTTCATGATTTTGCAGGATTTGGTGATAAGTTAGTTCTGCACTAACAGGTTTCTTTCAAACTTCTAGGTGCGGTGTATTGACATGTGAAAATTATTCAATTGGAATAAGTATACTAAATAATATTTACTGATTATTTGATTCACACTCTAGTGACCAATATGGTAAACCTCATCCTATGGCACAGCTGTTTTGATCACTTTCTAAACAATAAATTATTATCGAGACTGTTTTTCTATGAGTTCAACTTATAGTATTACAGAAGTAAACTTTATTATTGATGGTATCAATATGGTTTCATTCTCTTTACAAAGCCAATCCGAACCATTAGGACCTCATGAAACTGAGAAACCTGGCATATCATGTTTTCAAGGAGGTTCAAAGAACCAACCTGACATGGCATTTCTTTCTCAAGGAGGTTCTACAAACCAACCTAACCTGACGGGTCGCGCGGATGTGATCTGGACGTCCAGATCGCCTCCAATTTGTTTCAAATAGGATGCTAAATGGATGACCTAGATCAATCCTCAACCGATCCAGGTTGCATCCACAAAGTCCATCGTGACGTCCGAACAACGTCCATAACATGTCCAGCAAGTTCCACATGCAATCCAAATTAAATCCATATGATATCTACGCCTACCATATCCAGAGTGCATCCAGACAAAATCCAGCGCGTCTAGAGCGCGTCCACATCGTGTCCATTCCTCATCCCACACATCCAGGTCATATCCAAACCCAATCCAACGCATCCAAGACCCGTCCAAAGTAACCCGCCGCATCCAGAATGCATCCAAAATAAAAACCGACGCATCCAGGGCACGTCCAATGTACATCCAAGAGGCATCCACAGTGCACTCGGCGCATCCAGGATGCATCCAAATCACACCCGTCACATCCAGATTGCATCCAAAGTACATCCGATGCATCCAAAACACATCCAGAAAGAATCCAAATCACATCCGTCACATCCAGATTGCATCCAAAGTTTATCCGACGCATCCAGGACACGTCCAAAACGCACCCATGGCATCCAGATAGCATCCAAATCACGTCCGTGACATCCAGATTGCATCCAAAGTATATCCGACGCATCCAGGACACGTCCGAAACGCATCCATGACATCCAGGACACGTCCAAAGCACATCCAACGCATCCAGTTCACGTCCAAGCCACATCCATCGCATCCACAGTACATCCGACGCATCCAGGGCGCACCTACGACGCATCCGACGTACCTAGCACATGTGACACAGGCGGCTGCTCGACTCGCTTCTAATTAGCAGTGTGGAACGGCGAAAAAGGCTGCTCTCGCCGCCTTGTGCCCCGGCCCAGCAAGGAGGACCACTCCCCTCTGTGAGGTTAGCCAGTCCATGCTGTAATATGCAAGCTTGGCAGTGCCGATGTGGTGCAGCCACTTAAGTTCAAGTGGACCAGAGAAGCGCCTGCAGGTCAGGGGCTAGGCACCCCGCTATGCACACGGGTGTCGCGGGAGTGTCTATCCACACGGAAGACAGACGTTCGTCACACAGTGCTGCAGCCAGCGGCCTTGGTAGTGCTGCTACGCAGCCTCACGCGTCTGGGCATACAATCTAGCGGCGTGCTGAGAATAGCCTCCGCGCGTCTAGGCGCAGAGGCTGCGTAGACATGTCTTCCGTGTGGATAGACACTCCCGCGACACCCGTGTGCCTAGCGGGGTGCCTAGCCCCTGACCTGCAGGCGCTTCTCTGGTCCACTTGAACTTGAGAGGCTGCATACCACATCGGCACTGCCAAGCTTGCATTTTACAGCATGGACAGGCCGACCTCACAGAGGGGAGTGGTCCACCTCGCTAGGCCAGGGCACCACGCGGCGAATGCAGCCTTTTTCGCCGTTCCACACTGGTTCACATGTGTTGGGTACGCACAGCGGGCCAGAAGACCGTGCAGGTGGCCAAAACTCTAGCCGCGTTTTGAGCTCTAGAGTCGAAAAATGGGACTCAAACTGAACGTGTGACCCCTCCAATGGCTTGCACTCCGAACGAGGAATCCATTGAGGGTCACAATCGAGTCCCATTTAGCAACTCTGGAGCTCAAAACGCACGTAGAATTTTGGCCGCCATAACAGTCTTCTGGCTCACTGTGATACGTCGGATGCGTCCTAGGTGTGCCCTGAATGCGTTGGATGTACTCTGGGTGCGATGGATGTGGCTTGGACGTGACCTTGATGAGATAGATGTGATTTGGATGCTACCTGGATGTCATGGTTCATCGTCTGTGTGTGTGTGTGTGTGTCTGTGTGTCTATTTCAAATTTGGCTGCATCACCATTCGCAGCCAACATGTTTCTGCCAAGACAGCCTCAAGTCTTGGTCTTAACATTCATGAAATAAACAAGCCAATTTCACATCCGTATTCTCATTTTAACACATATAAGAGGACTTGTTTTGATTTCATTTTGATTATTTTATTATTCCTCAAATAAAGGCTTGATAGAAATTAACACTTCTATTCTTGACAATTAATGATTATTATTATTAATTAAACATCACTTCCTGGAGAATGCGGTGGTGATGACCCCTGTAAATGTGGAAAACAGAAAGATTAGTTTACCATGGGAATGTATTTTTGAGGATTTTTTAAAGTGTCTCTTGTGTTTGCTTACCCCTGCTTGTTTCTCAGCTTCCTTCGGTTTTGGTGTTTGGACTTTGGACGGCCTCCTTTTCCTTTCATATTCAAGGACTTTTGTCAGCTGGGACCGTATGTCCTGTTCTGTGTATATTTGAGCCTCTTGTTCACAAGACTCTCTTATCATTACAAGGCGATCCTTCCATTGTTCCTCTGGAACATTTGGGTTTTTCGCCAGGTAGCGGCTTTGCTCATTAGCTATCATTCGCTGCAGGATCTTATCACTTGCACAGTTCGCTATTCCTGAAATTAAAAAAATTTACATTGATAGTTCTTACACAAAAATCTGAGTAAAAAAACAACATAAGTTCTGAGTACTTACTCTTCAGAGCCGCTACACAGCTGGCAATGAAAACTGAGCACTTGCTCTTTTCTGTCTCCTAAGCTGGGAATTCAGATGTGAGGTACATGTAGCATCTCTGATCAGCGCTCGGAAGCATAGCATTTACCATTTTGGACAGTTTGGACCGGAAAGGCTCTTTGCCTTCTGTGACCCAGATTTCAAACACCTTGGCTTCAATCATCATTATATTGTTCCCGCAGTTAACCTGTCATAAAAGAAAATTTTTAAATGCATTTATTCTATAAGATTGAAACAATAATGAAAGACTGAAAGGCCAACATCCTTACGTAGCCCTCAGGGGGAGTTTTGTCCTCTGCAGAGATACAGCCTAAGGACGGAAAATGTACAGGGCAAAAACGGTTCCTGGTATTCCCAGATAACCTATAGGAAATGCAAAGGCGATTTACAGGTACTTCCCGGGAAAACAAAGAACCGCTTTTGCCGTGTGCAGTAGACTAGCACACTAAATTACTATGTACTTTTTTGTGCATAACCTTTGCACAAAGTTGTGCATGCGTTTCAATATGCACGAATTTTATGCGGTACAACGCACACTTTCGTGCTTAGTTACGCACAAAATCGTGCATTTCAAAACGCATGCACAACTTTGTGCAAATCTTGCGCACAAAAAAGTACATAGTAATTTAGTGTGAGAGAACGTAAGCACGGGAAAAGGACGGAGCGTGCGTACTCCCTCCACATGAACTCATGGAAATAAGAACCGACATCCATCGCTGAAGTTCCGTGGTTTAGGTACGAACGGTCTAGGCGAATTGTTGACCAGACTTGCTCCGTACTCTTTACTCGGCGAAACGATTTAACTTGCGATGTGTGATCTTTTTGTTTGGCATGAGTGCCAAAGGAAGACTGATATTGAGGCCACACACACACATACCGAGGAGACCGAATCTGTCCTCGGCATTCACCCACGGTTTAGTGGGTCAAAGTATAGGACGAAAAAATTTGACTTTGTGTATAGCTCAACCTTGTGAGCAGCAACATCCATAGGGCTCCTTCAAGGCTTCAGTCGTGGGGCACATAGAGACAAGTGCACAGGTCATATCGCGCCCGCCTTTTCCCCATTATTTGGTGACCCATTATGGGGGTCACCCATCGGTTTTTCTGATTTTGTTTATGTGCCCCACGGTTGGCTCCAAAGTAACAATGATATAAAAGGCGTTTCTCCCGTTGAAAATCGCTGTTTTCCCTTTGGCAGTGGACGTTGATAGCCGTTACCAGTTGACACAATGATTCGGAATCCACGAAGTACGTAAAATAGCAATGAAGCAAAGCCAAAATTTCCTTGCGCCTCGCTCTGACGCAACACTCATGGTGACCTTTCTCGCTCTGCTAGCGTGCCGTAGGCCAGGCAGTTCAGACCCACTTCTTTGAAGCATTTCCTACACAACTTTTCCCATTCAGCATTTCGTCACGGCACAAAGAGGGTCGAGACGGTCAAAATAGGGAAAAACATATACACGCAAACGTCCGGACCCGGACCCGCCCGGAACCTGAGGTGGCCAGATTCGGATTCCCCATAAAATTTTGAGTCAGAATCGTCCAAAATCGCACACTTAAAACCCTACAAAGAACTGCTCCTTGTTATACAAAGGAAATGGTGGCTTCGCAACCTACGAAAGAAATCGTTTGTAATACGAACGATTTTGTTGTAATACAAAGAAAAAATTCTTCGCAGGCTGCGAAGAAGTTCTTCGTAGGCTACAAAGGAATTATTCTTTGTATTACAAACAAAATCGTTCGTATTACAAACGATTTCCTTCGTGGGCTGCGAAGCCGCCGTTTTCTTTGTATTACAAAGAGCAGTTCTTTGTAGGAGTTTATCTGTGCGCCGTGACTTCTTTAAGACCCACCGACCGATGTTTGGACCATTTTAATAGTTGAAAATGCTCCACAACAGCGAAAATTGGCGTATATCAAAAAGTCCGGACCCGACCGGCACCTGAGGTGGCCAGATTCGGATTCCCCATAAAATTTTGAGTCAGAATCGCGAGGGGGTAAACACTTTCGTAATGCCCTGTACATAAAAAGCCGCGTATTACGCGTAATACACGTATTTGTAATACCATTTTAGGGCCAAATGTGGCAAAATTTAGCATTTTAATGCCGTAATACACGCGTAATACAACCGTAATGCATTGTAATACCGAGTAGTCTGTACACGACTTCTTGAAGTATTTACCCCCTCGCAGAATCGTCAAAAATCGCCGTGTCTTTTTCAAAACCCCACTGCACACCTGTCTACTTAGCACTGTTACGGGGACTAATTCAAATGACCCGCGCTGAGTCGTCCCGTGTCAATCACATCTAGAGTCCTACAGTCACCACTCTAGGACTCTAATCACCGCCAGCAAGAGCAAGGCGACTCGGCGCGGCGATGAGGCAGTAGCAGCGGCGGTAGCAGCGCCGGGCGGCGGGCCCTTCGCGAACCAGCGAGGGTTCCCTGGAGGCTCTGCCCCGGGCCGCTATGCGCTAGCCGCGAAGGCCGTAAATTTAGAGACTCTCTCACTCTCTCTCTTCCCTGGAGCCCGTCGCGGGGCATAGGATCAGAGCAATCGCCAGATAGATCTGATATAGAAACGGTGTGTGGAACCGTCAAGTCTTATAGTTTGTCTTTGGTCATATTAATATAACTGGTTCAAACAAAACAATCTTCTTCATTTAACTCACTCGGTTCCTGAACCTGGGACAAGTACGGCACCGAAACGTTAGATTGACACGGGATGACTCAACGCGGGTCATTTGAATTGGTCCCCGAAACAGTGCACACTTACTAACGCATGCTTGGCCAAGCACGCACTTACAAATGCAAGCTTGGCAAGGACACACTTACAAATGCACATGCGTAGCATGGAGTTATACGAAGTATGCGCTTGTAAGTGTGTACATGCAAGCATGCATTTGAACGAGCGTGCTAAGTAGACAGTTACGTGAGCAGTGGCGTTTTCCACTTTTCTCCTCGATTTCGACCGTTGGAACCTACTGTGCAGCATTTCAACGGATCTTTCACCCCAGTCAGATTTATTCTATCGGGTAAATTCTCATCATCGACTCTCTCTGCTGTTTTCACCTGGCCTCGCTGCGTAAGTTTGATTTCCAATTCCCGGCGAAATAGCGCGCTGGTCTTTGCTTCGACTCTCGGTGCGGGCTGCTTGAGGCAAGCTTTCGAGGTGGTGAAGGCTTGCCAGGAAGCGTGCAACCTCAAAGGGCGTAATCGGATATTTCGGAGAGAAGCTGAAACGAAAGTCGTCATAAGAAATGGAGATCAAATTATGAGAATTATTGCAGCTCCGAAATACTCTAGGTTCGATGCTACGCCCCGTCGCGGGCGGTTGTCCCGACCTAGAGACTCGGTCGCCCAAACGGCACAGTCCGCCTTACACTACAATACTAATTGTCTACTTAGCACGCACTTACAAATGCATGCTTGCAAGCACACGCTAGCAAATGCATGCTTGGCAAGTACACACTTACAAATGCATACACTCTCAGACTCGAATTGACTTTTTATCTCTTGCCAAAAAGTTTGTAGTGCACACGTAATATGTACTATTTTCTCTTCAGCTTTGCACGTTTTCCTCCATTATAGAGGGTATTTAGTCCATTAAACCTCTATTTTTGTCAGTTGCGATGTACTTTTTAATTTCTTCATGATCTATTGACAACTTCATCTTAAAACCGATCAAAATTGTGCATAGCTGAAGAGAAATTAGTACAATTTACGTTTGCTCAAAAAGCTCCATAAGCAAGAGACATAAAAGTCCATATGAGACTGAGAGTGTATGCACACAAAATCTATGTGTGTACTCAGTACACACTTCTAGGTGCGTGCTTACAAGCATGCACTTGGAGGTGTGAACTTGCCTCAGCACGCACTTAGAAGTGTGTACTTGAATGAGTACACACTTTAAAGTGTGTACTCAGTGAGTACACTGTCCGTAACGATTGTCCGAAAACAACAAAACAGTCAACAACATAGTCGTTTTCCTACAACATCTTTGTTTAAAACTGAAACGACGGAAAAGTTGTCTTCCAACAAGTAAGTTGTTTTAGAATGACCCAACTGTCACTTATCAACAACATTCTCTGTTCGTAAACGACTGCTGTCGTTTAAAAACAACTGTTGTCAGAAAAAAATAGCAATAGATTTGTTGTTAATTAACAACAAAATTTCTGACAGTGTACACACTTGCGAGGTGCATGCGCGGCATAGGGAAAACGCATGCACTTCTATGTGTGTACTCATTCAAGTACACACTTCTAGGTGCGTGCTTAGGCAAGTACACACCTTGAAGTGCATGCTTGTAAGCACGCACCTAGAAGTGTGTACTGAGTACACACATAGATTTTGTGTGTGCGTAGCAGAGATAGGAAGATTATGCTTTCGCATAATAGCATAATTACCTAAAAAGGATGTTAAACGGGAACAACATTTTTGGTAACCCCTTACTCTCCCCATTCCGAAAATACAAAGCATAATAAAGCATAATTTACGAAAAACGCAGCATAATGCCTAAAACGCATAATCAGGGCATAATTGAGCCAAATATTAGTCACAGCGGGCGTACACCCTCTTTAAATGTTTTTGTTTTGGTATGAAAATCACTGAAAGAGACTTGGTTTAGAATTTGGTGCGACTCCGCGGTAAGCGCCGCGTCGGAATGCTACGCGGGACTACTTCGGGAGGAAAGGAGGCGTGCGGCGTTGAGCCAGGCGTTTGTTGTGGTTGTGGGCGTATGAAGTGTGTTAGGTGAAAATACAACCAAAATATTTTTTTGAGAGTTGTTAAAACCACTTTTAACCTTTTTTTTTTTGCAATTTGCCCAATTTTTTGACAAAAAAGCATAAAAACGCATAATTTGGCCCAAAACAAAGCATAACAGGCGCATAATTGAACCATTTTGACCGCATCAATAGAGCATAGTTGGCTAGGAATTTAGGGCATAATTGGGCGTTTCTGAAAGCATAATTTTCCTATCTCTAATACGTAGTTATAAAGTTTAACGGCGCCAAGCATGCAGTTGTGTGTACCTGCCAAGAGTGTGTTTGTAAGTGCGTGCTTGCAAGCGTGCATTTTGTAAGGGCATGATAAGTAGACAGTTAGGTTTGTAGTGTAAATGACAGTGTTCACAAAAGAAATTTTGAGTCAGGGGAAGTCTATAAATCTCGTTACGCACGGGGAGGGGCGCCATGTAGTCTGCGTAACACTGCGATCGGGGCCTGGGGGCCTGGGATTAGATCAGGTTGCGCGCCGTCTAGCGGCCGATGCTGTGCACTTCGTCCAGACCTGTGATTGTGACCAATCACGGTTCAGCTTTTGTAAGTTCATTGTAACGGCGGCAGCCAGGTGGCGCGCCTCTGGTTCCGGACTTTTTGAGTACATTTGGTCTTCATTCGGCGATGAGCGAAAGGGTCTATTAGCACCATGGCCAATTCACAACATGGCCATTTATGGAGGGTTTTTGAAATGTTTTAAATCATGTTACTCATACTCTTGTAATTTTAGCCTAGCTCCAGGACCAAAAGGAACGCTTTATCTTAACAAAAAAGCGACTTTCATGAACTCTTTCCGGCTTGAATTATTCTTCTCCTTGTGGAAGTTTCTAATAGTGGAAGCGGCCCTTGACTTCTCTGAATAACCAAACGTGGTCTTGACCACACCAACTGATGCGGTCAAATGAGTGCCATTTTGCCCGCATCAGTTCACTGTTTAAAAAATTGTTGTAATTTAACACCTGTTAAGTTTGATAGCAACACATCTTGTTATATAACAAACATGTTGTAGCCCTTGGTGTTGTTTTCTGATGATTCGATTGTATTACAACAATACTTTTGTCGCGTCTTCGATCATGTGTCTGCCAAATTTGAGTTTGCCTCAAAGTGTTGTAATGTAACAACATCCTTGTAATCTGACAACTATTTTTGTTTAAGGATTGCACAATGGTTGTTTTTAAACAGAAAAACTGTCGAACGAGAACATTAATGTTTTAAATCAGAATTACATTACTGTTTCCAGACAGAGTTGTAAAGAAACAAATGAGTTGTCTGTTGATGAATTTCCCGTTCACACTCTCAGTCCCATATGGACTTTAATGTCTCTTGCTTATGGAGCTTTTTGAGCAAACGTAAATTGTACTATTTTCTCTTTAGCTATGCACAATTTTGATCGTTTTTAAGATGAAATTGTCAATAGTTCATGTAGAAATCAAAAAGTACATTGCAATTGACAAAAAGTTAGGTTTAATGGACTAAATACCCTATATAATGGACAAAAACGTGCAAAGCTAAAGAGAAAATAATACATATTACGTTTGCACAAAAAACTTTTTGGCAAGAGATAAAAAGTCAATACGGGTCTGAGAGTGCAGGAGCCGAACAACACTGTTGTAATTTAACAACATTCCTGTAGGTGATTGTGTTGTAATTTTACAGTGGATTTTTAACAGCGTTGGTGTGGTCTGAACCACGTTTGGTGTGGTCATTGCATTGCAAGAGCACTCCAAACGTGGTCTAGACCACACCAGGGCACACTATACGTGGTCTCGACCACACCAGAGCACTCAAACGTGGTCTAGACCACACCAACTGATGCGGGCAAAATGGCACTCATCTGTCCGCACCAGTGGTGTGGTCTAGACCACGTTTGGTTTTTCAGTGTTTGCACTGTGCCAGGGGATGGGCGGTTTGGGTCAGCGTAACGTCGCCTTGGGTTTCGAAAGTGCAAGCCCGAAGGGGCAACCACCTTATATGATCAGGGACATTATATTTCTCCAGGGACGAGATTCCACGGATTTCGCAAGATTTCGACCGATTTTACGCCCAAAACTTGCTTTTTTTTTTTCTTCTTTGCACTGTAAATAGAAAGGTCAGATTTCTGATTCTGAAAGGGGTGATACTTAAATGTTTGACCGAAAAAAGAGTCATACACAAATGTATGACCGAAGAAAACGTCATACACTAATGTATGACCGTTGTAAAGGTCATACACAAATGTATGACCGTTTTGAAGGTCATGCACAATTGTATGACCAAATAAGGGTGATACTTTTTTTGTATCACCGATGAAGGTTGAAATATCCCCAAGGTAAAGGAGAGCGAGCCTCGCAAATGTCTGACCTTTTTTCGGTCATACATTTGTGAAGGACCTTTTTATCGGACATACTTTTTGTATTGCCAAAAATTGGTCTGATGTCTCACCTTTTGAATTACAGTCTGGGGGAAGATTTCCGATTTCCAGAAATTTCTGGAGCTCGAGGGGACACATGATTTCTTGAATGGTTACAGCCTCGTGCAAGCGTATTGTTAATGTACAATTCTGTACGTGGTGATGCATGCATGACTTTAAACCTGCGTAACGTTTTGCTTTTGATCATGTTCGGCTTTGTATTTATGCATTATCATGCCTAATGCTATGCAAGTTCCACGCATGCAGTAATATCATGCCAGTGGAACGTATTAAATTCTCCATAACCACTCGGTGTTTTCGGCAGAGCGGTGAAGCAGACGCTCAATCTCTCTAATTACGTATGCTTTGTTCTTGGTTCCCTCTCAGCTTCCGTTCCAGCGCTTCTCCGAAGTATTCTGTTATTGGATGGCCCTTTGAATCAAGTGGTTAGTGAAACCAATTGCGTCTGAAGAGTTCTGTGCCCAAGGGAGTGCCTGGAACAGCTTATTTCCTGCCCTGCACTCTCAGTCCCATATGGACTTTTATGTCTCTTGCTTATGGAGCTTTTTCAGCAAACGTAATTTGTACTATTTTCTCTTTAGCTATGCACAATTTTGATCGTTTTTAAGATGAAATTGTCAATAGTTCATGTAGAAATCAAAAAGTACATACCAATTGACAAAAAGTTAGGTTTAATGGACTAAATACCCTATATAATGGACAAAAACGTGCAAAGCTAAAGAGAAAATAGTACATATTACGTTTGCACAAAAAACGTTTTGGCAAGAGATAAGTCAATACGGGTCTGAGATTGTGTCGGAGTCAACGTCCACGTTCAGCTGATTCTACATCCCCGACTATCCAGTCCACCTGCACTGGTAAGTAAACGCTTCATCGTAGCTCGTCGTTTTCTCAGTGCTGCGTAACATGTTGCATCGCAATAATGAAGAACACAAGCAACTGCACAACTTCCGTCCCCTCGCTCGTGGAGGGTTTAAATGTGGCTGCCCCTTCGACCCCCTCTTCAGGCCAGGGGAGGAAGTGCTGCACTGACCTGTGTTCTTCTTACTTCCTTTTTAATATTCGCGGAAATACCCTTCTTACACTTAAAATGTCACTCTGTGACCACGATTTAAATGGACCAGTATGCACTCAGTTGACACTTTGCGTCTGCCTCTGGAAGTGGTGGTTGTCTTAACGTTAAATCAAAGTCGCTTTCGCCTCACATTTCTACACTCTCAGACTGTTATTGACTTTTTATCCTTTGGTAAAGAGTTTTTTAAACAGCATTAAAACGTACTATTTCCTTAATATCTATGTTAGATTTTGTTCGTTATATTGACTTAAAGTCAGTTTGCTATTGACAAAGAGTCAATACGCAATTGACTTCGAAAAAAGTCATTAATGGATGTCAATTTAGTCCTTATAGTGAACAATATTGTACATGGTTACAAAAATTTACTACTTATTATTGCTGTTTAAAAAACTAAGTAATCAAAGGATAAAAAGTCAATAATTGATAGAAAAAAGGTCGATACGAGTCTGAAAGTGTAGCTGGGACGGGACTGTACGTTGAAATGGATTGCCGATCCTGTTACAGATTTTCTCGACGGTACGAAGTGAAAATGTCATGCAATTTATGGGTTTGGACTCAAAATGAGGACGTCATGAACCATCAAAGAGGGTTCTAACGGTGCAAACGCGCCCATTGGTGTTTAGTATCTGGGAACATCAATGCATCACTGATAGGTTCTAAACAATGATCATGTTTGTAACCGTTGTGTCCGACTCGTCCTGTATCTGTGTCCGGTTATGGTTGACTTCCGTTACAGGATCTGAAAAAGTCCCCTTAGCGTTAATTCACTGGCAGTCAGTGTTTCGCCAGGGCGAAAAACAGGCCCATCTTTGCTCCAGCCACTAGGGTACTCTCGTCCTGAATCGGAAGGAAATAAACTCTCAGCGCGCTACTGACTTTTTGGTCAATTTGTCAATCTTTATCCAAGTGCTTTGTCCAAGGAACTACTAATGAATTGGTAGGTAGTGTACCTATAATTTGGCTTTGTTAATAATTTTTCAAAGCAAATTGGTCATACTTTAAAAACACCAAGAATTATGCTTGCTGAAACGAGTACGTAGTTAATGAGCAAAAAGGCAGTAACGCGCTGAAAGTGTAGGCGCCATGTTGGCGGAAGTAGATCAAAACTTGACCTGGTTAAGAGATGAGAGTCAAATGTATCGGCCACATTTTAACATACACACTAAAATCTTGTGGAGTTTTTAATGCATAATTATGCATGCACAGAAACGTACGTAAGGTGTGTATAATATTATGCATCACTGTGTACATTTTATGCAAGAAGATGCACAAAATGTACACAATGATGCATAATATTATTCACACCTTACGTATGTATCTGTGCATGCATAACTATGCATAAAAAGTGCATAATTATGCATTTAAAAAGTCCACAAGAGTTTTGTGTGTACCAGTCGTTTGAAATTTATTTGCAGTCCATTTGTGTTCTTCGAGGAATATGTGAACAGCTTGGTTCCATTTTGAGATCTCAAGAGAGATCACCAGAGTGACGAGTGCGGGAAAAAGTTCTCTCGGACACATCATCTTAAACTTCACTAGAGGATCCACACAGGGGAGAAGCCTCACGAGTGTGATGAGTGCAGCAAGAAATTTTCGGGTTCAGGTTCTTTAACCGTTGAAAAGAGGATCCACACTGGGGAGAGGCCTTTCGAGTGTGACAAATGCGGCAAGAAATTCTCTGATGCTAGTAATCTTAGGGTGCACAAGAAGACCCACACTCAATAAAACGATTGGCAACTGTCTCCATTGCAGAAAGAAGTGCACTCATCTTTCAAGACAGGCAAGAGAGAGAAGTCTCGCTAGGGATAAGTCTCAATTGTTTGGCTCGAGCTGAGTGCTTGTTTGTTGAAAAGGAGTTGGGGTTCCAAGTTTCATTTTAAGTGGAAGCCACCGGATATAAGTGAGACCTCTTCATTTCCATGTTGTGCGTGACTTTGTTGGTGTCGGTTTTGTGGTTCAATTTTCTTTGACTTTGTAGTTTTTTCGTATATATTCATTTCAGGCCATGGCTTTATTTGTTGTTTGTCTAATTATTGTTTTCGTCTGAAATGCTCATGAAATATATGTGCGTCTTGCCATCCTTTGTGTTGGTAAAAAGTTAAAGTAAATTGTATTTGTTTTGTGACTCGAGTGTTTTATTTGTCGAGTAGTCTTGGCATGGTGTGCGGGTTGGATGTATGTGGCGGTCCGTGCAAGCATAGTTGAAAGTGGGAATGACTATCAAAATCAGATCGTGGATCAGCATAACGCAGTGACTGTGTTGCACGAAGGATTTGCTTCACAGCTGCTTTAAAATCCCTCATAAACCTTACCAAGTCGGCTTTGTAAGATTTACGGAGGCTTTCATTGCAACTGCGGATCAACTTCGTCGTGCGGCATTATCTTAGTGCATTTCATAATTGCTCAATTATCCTATTGCTGTTTGCTTCTGACAGCCGGTTTGTACGTGCATGAGTTGCTTGTGTAATTCGCTCTGCTCATCGTGGTGGTTTGTTCCATCCGTTCCGCGTGTAGGGAACGGTGGCGCTACTTCTGATGTCGTTGGTGTTTTCGGGTTGTGCTGGGTCGAAACCGTAGATTTTTTTTGGTGAGGACGGGGGATGCAGTGGTTCTGTGCTTCTGCCTGCCTCAATGCTGCCTCTGCTTGCAGGTCACGTCAAGACGGAGAGCCGTTCGCCCGGAGGACTGTCCTGCCGAGGAGGCGGCGCGGGGAGCGAGGACCAGGGTAAGTCGTGCTGTGTGGACGGCAGCTGCACTGGTGAAACTATGGGAGTACCCTCTGTTTTCAAGCGTTATCAGTGTAGCCTTCAAATAAAGCGTAACAGCACTGCAAGAAAAGGTGTAGATAGAACAACAAAAGTACAACAAAAACTGTACAGTAAAAGTACAACAGGGATTGTAGAAAGTACAACGAGAATTGTACAAACCACAACGAGGCCTGGACTGCACAGCACCCGTCATGCCGGTTCCATTGTACTTTGTACAACAATTGTTGTACTTTGAAAGCACAATAAATTCCTGATAAAAAATTTGCCAGTAATTTGTGTACTTTCGTTGTGGTCTTTTCTTGCAGTGAGGCTCATCCACTAAGATACCCCCTATCTTAATACGTGGGGGAATATTTAGCCTGTGCTTCGTTTCAAGAGTATCGTCTTTAAGCAGAACTCTGCACTCTCAGACCCGTATTGACTTTTTATCTCTTGCCAAAAAGTTTTTTGTGCAAACGTAATATGTACAATTTTCTCTTTAGCTTTGCACGTTTTTGTCCATTATATGGGGTATTTAGTCCCTTAAACCTCACTTTTTGTCAACTGCAATGTACTTTTTGATCTCTACATGATCTATTGACAATTTCATCTTAAAAACGATCAAAATTGTGCATAGCTAAAGAGAAAATAGTGCAAATTGCGTTTGCTGAAAAAGCTCCATAAGCAAGAGACATAAAAGTCCATATGAGACTGAGAGTGTGGGCTTGCCTCAAGCAGAGAGATACGCTTTTGTTTTACGAGTGTGTGTTGCGGACCTTTACCTGCAACTAACATTTTTTGCTGTAACGTCAACACTCGTGCTGCACAACCGATTAACCAGTGCATCGGCGTCGCGAACTCCTGACATCATCTTCGATTCAGTGACGAACTCTCAAACTTTTAAATGATACCATTGTCTTTCCTTAAAATTCTGTCACCTCCTCGATTATTGATATCCTCTAAACATAAATGTTTGTGTTAACATTTGTTCCCTAAACCTACCAACGTTTCATTTCTTTCTGCGGAGAACTAGATAAATAATGTCTTCATCTCAAATTGTTTATGGTTTTCATGTCAAATTGTAAACGTCCATTCTGTTTGCAGGCGTCGCTGCGGACGAGGCCCAGCCCCAGCAGCTTCTCATCGCCGAGACCTTCTCGCTGGCAGTGCCGGCTGGCGACGCAGTCCCGGTGGAGCAGGCCTCGCGCAGGGAGGCAGGCAGGAAGACGCGCCGCAAGTTCAAGTGTGGAGAGTGCGGGCAGCGTTTCAATGGAGAGACGGGATTGAGGCAGCATCTGGCAAGTCACGCCAAGGGGGGACCGCACTCGTGTGAGACGTGCGGCCAGGAGTTCCCTCGGGCTTCGCATCTCGTTCGGCACAAGAGGATTCACACCGGGGAGAGACCTTACGAGTGTGACGAGTGTGGAAAATGGTTTTCTGATTCAAGTTCCCCCAGAAGGCACCAGAGAATCCACACCGGTGAGAAGCCTTTCGAGTGTGACGAGTGCGGAAAGAAGTTTTCTGATTCAAGTACCCTCAGGACGCACAAGAGAATCCACACAGGGGAAAAGCCGTACAAGTGTGACGTGTGCGGGAAAAAGTTCTCACGCACACAGAATCTTACACTTCACACGAGGATCCACACAGGGGAGAAGCCTTACGAGTGTGACGAGTGCGGAAAGAAGTTTTTTCAACAATGTGATCTTGTTAGGCACAGGAGAATATACACCGGTGAGAAGCCTTACGAGTGCGACGACTGCAACAAGAAGTTTACTCAACAAGGTGATCTTGTTTGGCACAGGAGAATTCACACCGGTGAGAAGCCTTACGAGTGCGACGACTGCAACAAGAAGTTTTCTCAACAAGGTGATCTTGTTAGGCACAGGAGAATTCACACCGGTGGGAAGCCTTACGAGTGCGACAAGAAGTTCTCTGAACCAGGTCATCTTATTAGGCACAGGAGAATTCACACCGGTGAGGAGCCTTTTGAGTGTGACGAGTGCGGAAAGAGTTTTTCTGATTCAAGTACCCTCAGGACGCACAAGAGAATCCACACAGGGGAAAAGCCGTACGAGTGTGACGAGTGCGACAAGAAGTTTTCTCAACAAGGTGATCTTGTTAGGCACTGGAGAATTCACACTGGTGAGAAGCCTTACGAGTGTGACGAGTGCGGAAAGAAGTTCTATCAATCAAGTTATCTTCACACGCACAATAAGAAGTACCACACTGCATAATAGAATCCACACAGGGAAGCAGGCCGTCGAGTGTAACGAGTGCTGCAAAAAGTTCTCTGATTCAAGTAGCCTGAACACGCACAACAAGAGGGACCACAATCCGTGAAACGACTGCCGTTTGTGCTGAGTGCGGCAAGAAGTGCAATCATCCCTTCCGAAAAAGGCGGAAGAGGATTCACGATTGGGAAAATGCACTCCTCGGCTTCAGATGGTTCCGTTTTTTGTTTTTTTTTTTAAAGAGGTGTTTTGGTTCTCAAATATTTCTATCTGACTTGCAGATATCGTGAAATTGAGACTCCTCATTATCCATGTCATGTCATGTGCGCCTTTGGAGTTTTTGTTTCCCTGTTCCATTTTCTTTTTGTTTATTTACGCCTATGTTTCTCTGCCATTTGTTTTTATAACGAATGATACTTTTTATTTTGTCAATTGTCTACTTTTGGCATCGCCATTAATACAGATAAATTTCGCGACCAATTGGTGCTCGTTTACTTTTTTGTTTTGTCGTAAAATAAGTTTGTAACGTGTACTTATGAATGTTGTTTAACATGCCTGAGCTTCTGTTTTTTGTTTTTTTCTTGGGGTTTTTCTCTGCTTTTACACTCGGATCTTATTTTCCTAGTGTACCAGGTTTTCGTTCTTTCTTCAGTTGTTATTTTTAAATCTGCGTCTTATGTAGTATTCGCGTTTGCTGGTTATTCCGTTTTTCGTCATTGTTAATATAATATTACCTGACCGTAAGTCATAACTTAAGCGACGAATTAAGAAAACGAAATAATAAAATGATTCTGAAACCATATCGTATATAGTAGTCACCCGTTGAAGAGTCGAAGTCTCATAATTATTTTCTTCACAACTTTTCCGGATAACACGTAGCACGTCACTTTCTTGTCTTTTAATTTTGCATAGAAGTTTGTTGAAGAGGAATAATTGGCTCATTTCTTTTGTGCCACAAGGGAAATGTATTGTCTTGTCATGGTGTGCACGGTGAATGCATGTGGCGGTTCATGCACTGAGAAAACCTTACAAACTATTTCGGGCCTTAAAAAGTAAAGTAGTTTGTATTACAAAGTATTTTGAGCATACATAAGCTAACGAAGAAAATACTTCGTAATTTACAAACTATTTCTTCGTATAACAAAGTATATTTTTTTGTTATATGTATGCTCAAAATACTTCGTAACGTTTAAAGAGTGTGCATGCATATTTTGGATACACAGTGTAAGGTGGTTGACTCCATCAAAATCTGGTCATGGATCAGGATACAACGGAGTGACAGTCTTGCACGAAGAAACTGCTTCATAGCCGTTTAAAATCCTTTATAAAACTTTCCAACTCGGTTTTGTAAGATTTACGGAGGCTTTCATTGCAACTGCGGATCAACTTCGTCGTGCAGCATTTCCAATGCCTCTGTTCCACTGATTCCAGCCTAATTTGTTTTTCTTGAGCTTGCATGTGGCATACGGTCTTGACTTCTATGTGTTCGCTCTGCGATTGGTGGTGGTTAGTTCCGTTGGGGCGGCATGTACGGAACGGTGGCGCTCCGCATAACGCCGTCCCGATGCCGCTGGTGTTGCTGCCCGGTATGGAGTGCATGTGTTGTGCGACGTAACCCAGACGTGGAGCTTTCGTGTTGGTCCTGCCTGGATATTCTCGAAGCACTCTGACGTCTTAGCACGACATACGCCTTTTAAAATCATTCATTTCGGTGCTCTCACACTTGTCGAGACGTCCTGTTTGGTTAGTAATGTGACCTGACTCAAAGTGAATACATTCCTAAGCTGACAGTCCCTCTCACAAATTTGCTGAGCACCCTTTGCGTGTTGTTCCACTACGTCAGGGTTTAAGCCGTGCATCCCTTTGGGTGGGGAAGGGCAATGCGCCGCGGTGGTTCCTTGCTACTGCCTGCCTCAATGCTGCCTCTGCTTGCAGGTCACGTCAAGACGGAGAGCCGTTCGCCCGGAGGACTGTCCTGCCGAGGAGGCGGCGCGGGGAGCGAGGACCAGGGTGAGTCGTGCTGTGTGGACGGCAGCTGCACTGGTGGAACCGAAGCGTAGTATTACCGTCTCACGTCAAGGCCTATCAGTCTATTCGTGAAATCAAGCGTAACAGGCTAATCCACCAAGATATCCCCTATCTTAATGCGTGGGGAATTTCTAGCCTGTGCTTCTTTTCAAGCGTAACGTCTTCAAGCGTAACTCTGTGCCCTCCCTGAGCATATCCTAGGCGATACTTGAGTATCTTGTTTGGCGATACAATTAGGCATCGCTAACCAAAAGCCTTACCGAAATAGCATGCCACAGAAGCATCGCCCAAATTTAGCGATACTAAGGAGTATTGCCAACATTCTGCTATAAACGTTTTGTCGTTAAATTAGTTTGTTACGTGTACTTATGAATGTTTTTTTAACATGCCTTAGCTTCTTTTTTTATTTTTCTTGAGGTTTTTCTCTGCTGTTACACTCGGATCTTATTTTACTAGTGTGGCAGGTTTTCGTTCTTTCTTGAGTTGTTATTTGTAAATCTGCGTCCTATGTAGTATTCGCGTCTGCTGGTTATTCCGTTGTTCGTCATTGTAAATATAATGCTACCTGCCCGTAAGTCATAACTTAAGCGACGAATTAAGAAAACGAAATAGTAAAATTATTCTGAAACCACATCGCATATTGTCACCCGTTGAAGAGTGCAAGTCCCATAATTATTTTCTTCACAACTTTTCCGGATAACACGTAGCACGTCACTTTCTTGTCTTTTAATTTTGCATTGAAGTGTGTTGAAGAGGAATGATTGGCACGATTAATGTGATTAATGTGCGCGATTAATGCGTATTTTGTATGGACAGCAAAAGGTGGTTGACGCCATCTAAATCTGGTCAATCTGGTCAAAAATTGCGTCATAGCTTATTTAAACTCCTTTAGAAACCTTTCCAACTCGGTTTTGTAAGATTTACGGAGGCTTTCATTGCAACTACGGATCAACCTTGTCGGTCGGCATTTCCAATGGCTCAGTTTCACTGATTCTATCTTCATTTGTTTTATTTCATTGTCCATGTGGCATACGGTCTCAACTTGCATGTGTTCGCTGTGCTTGTGGTGCTGGTGAGTTTCGTCGGGTCCGCATGTATGGAACGGTGGCGCTTCGTCTGACGCCGTCCTGATGCCGTTGGCGTTGCTGCAGGTGGTGCCGCTGCCCCGGTATGCAGTGCATGAGTGGTGCGACGTTTCCCAGACGTGGCGCTCTCGTCTTTGTCCTGCCTGGACATTCTCGCAGCACTCTGACGTCTTAGCACGACACACGCCTTTTAAAATCATTCATTTCGGTGCTCTCACACTTGTCGAGACGTCCTGTTTGCTTAGTAATGTGACCTGACTCAAAGTGAATACACTCCTAAGCTGACAGTCCCTCTCACAAATTTGCTGAGCACCCTTTGCGGGTTGTGCCACTACGTCAGGGTTGAAGCCGTGCATCCCTTCGGGTGGGGAAGGGCAATGCGCCGCGGTGGTTCCTTGCTTCTGCCTGCCTCAATGCTGCCTCTGCTTGCAGGTCACGTCAAGACGGAGAGCCGTTCGCCCGGAGGACTGTCCTGCCGAGGAGGCGGCGCGGGGAGCGAGGACCAGGGTGAGTCGTGCTGTGTGGACGGCAGCTGCACTGGTGAAACTAAAGCGTAGTATTACCGTCTGTTTTCAAGCGTTATCAGTTTAGGCTTGATAGAAAACATAAAAGGCTGATCCACTAAGATATCCCCTAAATGCATGGAGGAATTTCTAGTCTGTGCTCCTTTTCAAGCGTAACGTCTTCAAGCGTAACTCTGTGCTTGCCTCTAGCATAAAGTTACGGTTTGGTTTTACCAGTGTTTGTCCTGCGGCCCTTTACCTGCAAGTTACTTGATTATTGCCGTTATATTTCTACTCGTGCTGCACAACCGATTAACCCGGATTAACCAGTGCATCGGCGTCGCGAAGTCCTGACATAATCGCCGCTAATGACAAGCTGTTGCACCTCAAAATGATACCATTGTCTCTTCTAGAAATCCTGTCAGCTCCTCGATTATTGATATCCTTTTAAAACAAATGTTTGTGTTAACTTTTTGTTCTCCTTGCCTACCGTTTTTCTGCAGAGAACTAGAAAGATGATGCCTTGATCTTCAATTTATTATAGTTTTCATGCCTATGGTATTCGTCCATTCTGGTTGCAGGCGTCGCTGCGGACGAGGCCCAGCCCCAGCAGCTCCTCATCGCCGAGACCTTCTCGCTGGCAGTGCCGGCTGGCGACGCAGTCCCGGTGGAGCAGGCCTCGCGCAGGGAGGCAGGCAGGAAGACGCGCCGCAAGTTTACTTGTGGAGAGTGTGGCGAGTGTTTCAATGGAGAGACGGGATTGAGGCAGCATCTGGCAAGTCACGCCAAGGGGGGACCGCACTCGTGTGAGACGTGCGGCAAGGAGTTCCCCAGGGCTTCGCATCTCGTTCGGCACAAGAGGATCCACACCGGGGAGAGACCTTACGAGTGTGACGAGTGCGGAAAGAGGTTTTCTAATTCAAGTTCCCTTAGCACGCACAAAAGAATCCACACCGGTGAGAAGCCTTACGAGTGTGACGAGTGCGGAAAGAGGTTTTCTGATAGCAGTAATTTACTTGTCCACAAGAGAATCCACACAGGGGAGAAGCCTTACGAGTGTGACGAGTGTGGCAAGAAGTTCTCTGATTCAAGTAACCTGTACAAGCACAATAAGAGGCACCACAATCCGTAAAACGACTGCCGTCTGTGCCGAGTGCGGCCAGAAGTGCAATCATCTTTTCCGAAAAGGCAGAAGAGGATTCACGATTGGGAAAACTCACTCTTCGGCTTCAGATGGTTGCGTTTTTTTTAAAAGAGGTGTTTTGGTTCGCTAATATTTCTATCTGACTTGCAGATGTCGTGAAATTGAGACTCCTCAATGTACATGTCATGTGCGCCCTTGGAGTTTTCGTTTTCCTGTTTCAAATTATTTTTATTTATTTACGCCTATGTTTCTCTGCGATTTTTTTTCTAACAAATGATCCTTTTTATTTTGTCAATTCTCTACTTTTGGCATCGCCATAATTACAGATAATTTTCGCGACCAATTGTTGGTGCTTGTTATCTTTTTTGTTTTGTCGTTAAATTAGGTTGTTACGTGTACTTATGAATGTTTTTTTAACATGCCTTAGCTTCTTTTCTTTTTTTTCCGGAGGGTTTTCTCTGCTTTTACACTCGGATCTTATTTTTCTAGTGTGGCAGGTTTTCGTTCTTTCTTGAGTTGTTATTTGTAAATCTGCGTGTATGTAGTATTCGCGTTTGCTGGTTGTTCCGTTGTTCGTCATTGTAAATAAAATGCTACCTGCCCGTAAGTCATAACAGCAGAGCATGCCTTGGAATGTGACGAGTGCGGCAAGAAGTTCTCTGATTCAAGTAACCTGAACACGCACAATAAGAGGCACGACAATCCGTAAAACAACTGCCGTCTGTGCCGAGTGCGGCCAGAAGTGCAATCATCTTTCCCGAAAAGGCGGAAGAGGATTCACGATTGGGAAAACTCACTCTTCGGCATCAGGTGGTTGCGTTTTTTTTTTAAAGAGGTGTTTTGGTTCTCCCATATTTCTATTGGACTTGCAGATATCGTGAAATGTCCATGTCATGTGCGCCTATGGAGTTTTCTTTTTCCTTTTTCATTTTATTTTTGTTATGCTTGTAAACCTTTTTTGTTTTGTCGTTATGCTTGTTAACCTTTTTTGTTTTGTCGTTAAATTAGTTTGTTACGTGTACTTATGAATGTTGTTTAACATGCCTTATCTCTTTTTTTTTCCTTGAGGTTTTTCTCTGCTTTCACACTTGAATCTTATATTTATAGTGAGGCAGTTTTTCGATCTTTCTTTAGTTGTTATTTGTAAATCTGCGTCCTATGTAGTATTCGCGTTTGCTGGTTATTCCGTTTTTTCGTCATTGTTATTGTGTTTCCTGCCCGTAAGTCATAACTTAAGCAACGAATTTAGAAAACGAAATAGTTAAATTATTCTGAAACCATACCGTATATTGTCACCCGTTGAAGAGTCGAAGCCTCATATTTATTTTCTTCACAACTTTTCCGGATAACAGATTTACAACCAGCACGTAGCACGTCACTTTCTTGTCTTTTTATTTTGCATTGAAGTGTGTAGAAGAGGAATAATTGGCACATTTATTTTGTGCCCCAAGAGTTCAATCGTAACGTATTGTCTTGTCATGGTGTGTGCGTTGGATGCATGTAGCGGTCCATGCATGCATATTTTGTATACTCAGTAAAAGGTGGTTGACTCCATCAAAATCTCGTCATGGATCAGGATACTACGCAGTGACTGTTTTGCACTAAGAAATTGCTTTATAGCTTCTTTAAAATTCTTTATAAACCTTTCCAACTCGGTTTTGTAAGATTTACGGAGGCTTTCATTGCAACTGCGGATCAACTTCGCCGTTCCACTGATTCCAGCCTAATTTGTTTTTCTTGAGTTTGCATGTGGCTTACGGTCTTGACTTCTGTGTGTTCGCTCTGCGATTGGTGGTGGTTAGTTCCGTTGGGGCGGCATGTACGGAACGGTGGCGCTCCGCATAACGCCTTCCCGATGCCGCTGGTGTTGCTGCCCTGTATGGAGTGAATGTGTTGTGCGACGTAACCCAGACGTGGTACTCTCGTGTTGGTCCTGCCTGGATATTCTCGCAGCACTCTGACGTCTTAGCACGACACACGCCTTTTAAAATCATTTATTTCGGTGCTCTCAGACTTGTCGAGACGTCCTGTTTGCTTAGTAATGTGACCTGACTCGAAGATAATATATTCCTAAGCTGACAGTCCCTCTCACAAATTTGTCGACCATCGTTTGCGGGTTGTGCCACTACGTCAGGTTTGAAGCCGTGCATCCCTTCGGGTGGGGAAGGGCAATGCCCCGCGGTGGTTCCTTGCTTCTGCCTGCCTCAATGCTGCCTCTGCTTGCAGGTCACGTCAAGACGGAGAGCCGTTCGCCCGGAGGACTGTCCTGTCGAGGAGGCGGCGCGGGGAGCGAGGACCAGGGTGAGTCGTCCTGCTGTGTGGACGGCAGAAGCACTGGTGGAACTCAAGCGTAGTATTACCGTCTGATTTCAAGCCTTATCAGTCGATTCTTGAGATTAAGCGTAACAGGCTTATCCACCAAGACATTCCCCATCTTAACTCGTGGGGGAATTTCTATTCTGTGCTTCTTTTCACGCGTAACGTCTTCAAGCGTAACTTTGTGCTTTCCCTGAGCATATCCTAAGGCGATACTTGAGTATCTTTTTTGGCGATCCAATTAGGCATCGCTAACCAAAAGCCTTACCGAAATGGCATGCCTTCACAACGGCGATGCACAGAAGTATCGCCTAAATTTAGCGATACTAAGGAGTTTTGCCAACATTCTGCATGAAGAGATGGCGTGAAAACAGTCGCAATTATACAAAGAAGTGGCCATAGGCAGTCGTGCACTTGACCTTGGTCGCGAGGCAATAAAGAGGCGACGTTTGTTCCCGATCAGCTTTGAAAAGAGACCGGGGGAGGGGCGGCTTTTGGCGCATTGAACTACTCTCCCCGAAAGTAATAGTAAAAGTAACTAGTTACAAATGCTAAGGAGCATTGCCAACATTCTGCAATAAACTTTTAACATCGCAACGGGGAGTGTTGCCAAATTTTGGCGATGGCTTCCTGACATCATTGACGATTGTGCACTTGTGCACTTTATAATCATGTCGAATGGTGTACGTCCATTCTGGTTGCAGGCGTCGGTGCGGACGAGGCCCAGCCCCAGCAGCTCCTCATCGCCGAGACCTTCTCGCTGGCAGTGCCGGCTGGCGACGCAGTCCCGGTGGAGCAGGCCTCGCGCAGGGAGGCAGGCAGGAAGACGCGCCGCAAGTTCAAGTGTGGAGAGTGCGGGCAGCGCTTCAATGGAGAGACGGGATTGAGGCAGCATCTGGCAAGTCACGCCAAGGGGGGACCGCACTCGTGTGAGACGTGCGGCAAGGAGTTCCCTCGGGCTTCGCATCTCGTTCGGCACAAGAGGATTCACACCGGGGAGAGACCTTACGAGTGTGACGAGTGCGGAAAGAGGTTTTCTAATAGCAGTAATTTACTTGTCCACAAGAGAGTCCACACCGGCGAGAAGCCTTACGAGTGCGACGAGTGCGACAAGAAGTTTTCTCATCGAATTAGTCTTGTTAAGCACAGGAGAATTCACACCGGTGAGAAGCCTTTCGAGTGTGACGAGTGTGGAAAGTGGTTTTCTGATTCAAGTTCCCTCAGAAGGCACAAGAGAATCCACATTGGTGAGAAGCCTTACGAGTGCGACGAGTGCGACAAGAAGTTTTCTCAACAATGTGATCTTGTTAGGCACAGGAGAATCCACACCGGTGAGAAGCCTTTTGAGTGTGACGAGTGCGGAAAGAGGTTTTCTGATTCAAGTACCCTCAGGACGCACAAGAGAATCCACACAGGGGAAAAGCCTTACGGGTGTGACGACTGCGGCAATAAGTTCTCACAATCAAGTAATCTTTACACGCACAAAAAAAAGTACCACACGGCATGAAACGACTGCCGACTACACCAAGTGCGGAAAGGAGTGTAAACATCTTTCTTCAAAAGGCACAAGAGGACCCACGATGGGGAATACTCACTCTTCGGCTTCAGCTGATTGCGTATTGCTTTTCAAAGAGGTATTTTGGCTCTAAAATGTTGTGTTCTGACTTGCAGATATCGTGAAATTTAGACCTATTAATTTTTATGTCATGTGTGCCTTTAGAGCTCTCGTTTTCCTGTTTCTTTTTGTCTTTGTTTAGTTTCCTGTAGGTTTCTCTGCCATTTAATTTTCAAACCTTTTTTGTCAATTGTCTACTTCTGGCATTGCCAGAATCACAGATAAACATTTATTAATTTCGCGACGAATTGCTGTTTCTTGTGAACTTTTTGTTTTTTTGTTTTTTCGTTAAATTAGTTTTTTACGTGTACTTATGGATGTTGTTCAACATGCCTTAGCTTCTTTTTTTTTCTTGAGCTTGTCTCTGCTCTTACGCTCGAATCTTTTTCTGGTTTGGCAGTTTTTCGTTCTATCTTCAGTTGTTTTTAATAAACATGCGTCCTATCTAGTATTCGCGTTTGTTGGTTATTCCGTTTTTCGTCATTGTTATTATAATGTTACCTGCTCTTGAGACATAACATAAGCGACGAATCTAGAAAACGAAATAATAAAATAAGTCTGAAACATTATCGTATTTTGTCACCAGTTGAAGAGTCGAAGCCTCATAATTATTTTCTTCACAACTTTTCCGGATAACAGATCTACCACCAGCACGTAGCACGTCACTTTTTTGTCCATGGATTTTTTATTGAAGAGGAATAATTGGCACATTTCTTTTGTGCCTCAAGTGTTAAACTGTAACGTATATTCTTGTCATGGCGTGCGCGATTGATGCGTATTTTGTATGCACAGGAAAAGGTGGTTGACTACATCAAAATCAGGTCACGTTTACAACGCAGTGACTGTGTTGCGCGAAGAAATTGCTTCATAGCTTCTTTAAAATCCTATAAAAACCATTCCAACTCGGTTTTGTAAGATTTACGGAGGCTTTCATTGCAACTACGGATCAACTTCGCCGGGGGGCATTTCTAATGGCTAAGTTTCACTCATTCCAGCTTAATTTGTTCTTCTTCATTTTCCATGTGGCATACGGTCTTAACTTGCATGTGTTCGCTCCGCTAATGGTGGTGGTGAGTTCCATCGGGTCCGCATGTATGGAACGGTGGCGCTTCGTCTGACGCCGTCCTGATACCGTCCTGATACCGTTGGCGTTGCTTCAGTTGGTGCCGCAGCCTCGGTATGCAGTGCATGAGTAGTGCGACGTTTCCCAGACGTGGCGCTCTCGTCTTGGTCCTGCCTGGACATTCTCGCAGCACTCTGACGTCTTAGCACGACACACGCCTTTTAAAATCATTCATTTCGGTGCTCTCACACTTGTCGAGACGTCCTGTTTGCATAGTAATGTGACCTGACTCGAAGTGAATACATTCCTAAGCTGACAGTCCCTCTTACAAATTTGCTGAGCACCCTTTGCGGGTTGTGCCACTACGTCAGGGTTGAAGCCGTGCATCCCTTTGGGTGGGGAAGGGCAATGCGCCGCGGTGGTTCCTTGCTTCTGCCTGCCTCAATGCTGCCTCTGCTTGCAGGTCACGTCAAGACGGAGAGCCGTTCGCCCGGAGGACTGTCCTGCCGAGGAGGCGGCGCGGGGAGCGAGGACCAGGGTGAGTCCTGCTGTGTGGACGGCAGCTGCACTGGTGAAACTAAAGCGTAGTATTACCGTCTGACTTCAAGCGTTATCAGTTTAGCCTTGATATCAAGCTTAAAATGCTGATCCACTAAGATATCCCCTTAATGCATGGGGGAATTTCTAGTCTGTGCTCCTTTTCAAGCGTAACGTCTTCAAGCGTTACTCTGGGCTTGCCTCTAGCATAAAGTTACGCTTTGGTTTTACCAGTGTTTGTCTTGCGGCCCTTTATCTGCAAGTTACTTGATTATTGCTGTAAAATCTACACTCGTGCTGCACAACCGAATAACCAGTGCATCGGCGTCGCGAAGTCCTGTCATAATCGGCGCTAATGACAAGCTGTTGCACTTCAAAATGATACCATTGTCTCTTCTAGAAATCCTGTCAGCTCCTCGATTATTGATATCCTTTTTAAACAAATGTTTGTGTTAAATTTTTGTTCTCCTTGCCTACTGTTTTTATGCAGAAAACTAGAAAGATGATGCCTTGATCTTCAATTTATGTTACTTTCTATGTCCATGGTATTCGTCCGTTCTGGTTGCAGGCGTCGCTGCGGACGAGGCCCAGCCCCAGCAGCTCCTCATCGCCGAGACCTTCTCGCTGGCAGTGCCGGCTGGCGACGCAGTCCCGGCGGAGCAGGCCTCGCGCAGGGAGGCAGGCAGGAAGACGCGCCGCGAGTTCAAGTGTGGAGAGTGCGGGCAGCGTTTCAATGGAGAGACGGGATTGAGGCAGCATCTGGCGAGTCACGCCAAGGGGGGACCGCACTCGTGTGAGACGTGCGGCAAGGAGTTCATCAGGGCACTATGATCTAGAATTTCGGAAACGCGGAAAAAATTCCCACGGCCTCGAAATCTCCCCCTAGTAGTAATTTTGGGTCGGGGAATCCGAACTTGACATTATTTGTGATCTATGGTTACGTACTTCTGAAGAAAACTGCAAGAAAAGCTTTAAAAGACTAAAGGTTGCTAAAACATTGCTGTATGAGACAATTGAAGTCGGGTGAAAGAGCTTCTGGCACTAGTTTCGAGGTCTGGGACCTTTACTGTTTAAAGAGAAGTACGGGGTGTGAGATTAAAAACACAAAGGTGAAGCGGATTTACTCTACCAATAATTGGAAAGTACTCACTTTTAAATTGTAATTAAACTAGTTTTAGAACGCAAAAATTATTAAAGCAGGCATATGCCTCAATTTATTTTTGGAATTAAACTGAGGTCCTCCTTTCCATTTCTTCTAAACTGCTTTTTGTGAGGGTGAGAAAAGTATGAGTCGCTTCTCCCTTGATACCATACATCACTTCGGGGATCTCTGCGCAATGAAAACAGAATGTACAAACTTGCGACCAGTCTCCGTTTGCACCATTCAGACTCACTTCTGATGTCCCTGACTTCATTCTCGGTATCACGTTTCTCAATGTCGGTGTTTTTCTGTCTATTTCCGGTGATTTTGAGCCCATTTCCGGTAATTTTGAGACCACTTCCGGTGATTTTAAGTCCACTTCCGGTATGGGCCAGGAGTAAATATAAGTCTTTGGTAGCACTTTTCAAGCCCATTCTTTTCATATCCCTATGTGACCGTTAGAGTGGTTCGTTTTTCCTTCATGTTCAAAATTTGTAATTGGGTAACTTTCATTCGGTTCCGCTTTCCATATGATGAATTTTGGCACCTCAGCCGGCAAAATCGGCCCAGCGGAAAAGGTCGCGCAAGGGGCTTAAGTGCGCCTTAACAGCCCTTAATGACTCAACGTCTAAGTATCGATGTAGGACCTGCGCCATATCGTAAATATAGTGATTTTGACGCCCAAGGGGTAAAAATTTTGACCGTTTTGCCGTATCTTTACTCCTTCAGGGCGAAAAAAGCGAAAACGTGGTCTAAAATAGTGTTTTGAGCTAAATAGGATGTTTTTGCAACGTTTTCGCTTTTTTCGCCCTGAAGGAGTAAAGATACGGCAAAACGGTCAAAATTTTGGCCCTTGGGCGTCAAAATCACTATATTTACAATATGGCGAAGGTCCTACATCGATACTTAGACGTTGAGTCATTAAGGGCTGTTAAGGCGCACTTAAGCCCCTTTCGCGACCTTTTCCGCTGGGCCGATTTTGCCGGCTGAGGTGCCAAAATTCATCATGTGGAAAGCGGAACCGAATGAAAGTTACCCAACTCCAAAATTTGAACATGAAGGAAAAACGAACCACTCTAATGTGACCGTGTGTGAGGAAAAGCAGGCACAGACAGAATTTTGTCTTTAAAAAGCTTAAAAACAACCCATGTTTGAGGGCTATAAGATCCCGGGGTCGCAGGTGGTCGCAGCATTTGCCGATGGATTATCAAACAAGGTTACCTGGACTACTAGAAACCGCCCACCAGAACCCGGCCAAACCCAGCCATTTTAATTCCGGCTCTCGCAAAAATTCGAATTTTACTAATTTTGCTAAATTGTGTAAACAAGTTTTCCAGCTTTGCCATTAATCCTAGAGTGGCACAAAAAAACTTCCAATGGTGAAAAAGAAAGCCTGTTAAAAGACCTTTAAAGTTATATAAAGGGTTTGAGGGTTCGGACTCGCCTCTCCAGAGAAGTCGAGGACGGACTATACCTCCAACGAAGATCGTCAACAAACGTCTAGCCAAGTTTGACAAATTCATCAACTTTGGCGGCCTTCTGATAGTCGGAGGTGGCCAACCGAGGTGTTTCTTGACTTAATTCTTGTCAGATGGGCATTAGAGGATAGTTTAAGCCACACGGGAGCCAAATCAGACCACTTTCGTTTTTCTGAATTTTTTCCGCGTTTTCGTGATTCTAGATCATAGTGCAGGGCTTCGCATCTCGTTCGGCACAAGACGACCCACACCGGGGAGAGACCTTACGAGTGTGACGAGTGCGGCAAGAAGTTTTCTCAACAAAGTAGTCTTGTTAAGCACAGGAGAATTCTCACCGGTGAGAAGCCTTTCGAGTGTGACGAGTGCGGAAAGAGGTTTTCTGATTCAAGTGCCCTTAGCACGCACAATAGAATCCACACCGGTGAGAAGCCTTACGAGTGTGACGAGTGCGGAAAGAGGTTTTCTCATTCAAGTGCCCTCAGGACGCACAAGAGAATCCACACAGGGGAAAAGCCTTACGAGTGTGACGAGTGCGGCAAGAAGTTCTCTGATGCAAGTAACCTGTACAAGCACAATAAGAGGCACCACAATCCGTAAAACAACTGCCGTCTGTGCCGAGTGCGGCCAGAAGTGCGACTTTCTTTTCCGAAAAGGCGGAAGAGGATTCACGATTGCGGAAACTCACTCTTCGGCTTCAGATGGTTGCGTTTTTTTTAAAAGAGGTGTCTTGGTTCGCAAATATTTCTATCTGACTTGCAGATGTCGTGAAATTGAGACTCCTCAATGTACATGTCATGTGCGCCTTTGGAGTTTTCGTTTTCTGTTTTATTTTATTTTTATTTATTTACGCCTATGATTCTCTGCGATTTAGTTTTCTAACAAATGATCCTTTTTATTTTGTCAATTGTCTACTTTTGGCATCGCCATAAATACAGATAAATTTCGCGACCAATTGTTGGTGCTTGTTAACTTTTTTGTTTTGTCGTTAAATTAGTTTGTTACGTGTACTTATGAATGTTTTTTTAACATGCCTTAGCTTCTTTTTTTTTTCTTGAGGTTTTTCTCTGCTTTTACACTCGGATCTTATTTTACTAGTGTGCAGGTTTTCGTTCTTTCTTGAGTTGTTATTTGTAAATCTGCGTCCTATGTAGTATTCGCGTTTGCTGGTTAGTCCGTTGTTCGTCATTGTAAATATAATGCTACCTGCCCGTAAGTCATAACTTAAGCGACGAATTTAGAAAACAAAATAGTTAAATTATTGTGAAACCATATCGTATATTGTCACCCGTTGAAGAGTCCAAGTCTCATAATTATTTTCTTCACAACTTTTCCGGATAACACGTAGCACGTCACTTTCTTGTCTCTTAATTTTGCATTGAAGTTTGTTGAAGAGGAATAATTGGCACATTTCTTTTGTGCCTCAAGGGTAACGTATTGTCTCGTCATGGTGTGCGCGATTGATGCGTATTTTGAATAGACAGTAAAAGGTGGTTGACGCCATCTAAATCTGGTCAATCTGGTCAAAAATTGCGTCATAGCTTATTTTAACTCCTTTAGAAACCTTTCCAACTCGGTTTTGTAAGATTTACGGAGGCTTTCATTGAACTACAGATCAACCTTGTCGGTCGGCATTTCCAATGGCCCAGTTTCACCGATTCTATCTTCATTTTTTTTTCTTCATTGTCCATGTGGCATACGGTCTCAACTTGCATTCTAAACTCTCATTTCCTCTTGAAGTACTCAATGAAAATTTCTGTCTCTGCATCTTCCCCTGCACACATGTTTCACACTCAGAAGGACATTTTTCTGTGCCACACACAGGGGGTAAATTTGTCATGTGACCAAGTCGATCATGCCACAACACTGCTGTTCGCTGTGCTTGTGGTGCTGGTGAGTTTCGTCGGGTCCGCATGTATGGAACGGTGGCGCTTCGTCAGACGCCGTCCTGATGCCGTTGGCGTTGCTGCAGGTGGTGCCGCTGCCCCGGTATGCAGTGCATGAGTGGTGCGACGTTTCCCAGACGTGGCGCTCTCGTCTTGGTCCTGCCTGGACATTCTCGCAGCACTCTGACGTCTTAGCACGACACACGCCTTTTCATATCATTCATTTCGGTGCTCTCACACTTGTCGAGACGTCCTGTTTGCATAGTAATGTGACCTGACTCGAAGTGAATACATTCCTAAGCTGACAGTCCCTCTTACAAATTTGCTGAGCACCCTTTGCGGGTTGTGCCACTACGTCAGGGTTGAAGCCGTGCATCCCTTTGGGTGGGGAAGGGCAATGCGCCGCGGTGGTTCCTTGCTTCTGCCTGCCTCAATGCTGCCTCTGCTTGCAGGTCACGTCAAGACGGAGAGCCGTTCGCCCGGAGGACTGTCCTGCCGAGGAGGCGGCGCGGGGAGCGAGGACCAGGGTGAGTCCTGCTGTGTGGACGGCAGCTGCACTGGTGGAACTAAAGCGTAGTTTTACCCTCTGAATTCAAGCGTTATCAGTTTAGCCTTGATATCAAGATATGAAGCGCAAAAGGCTCAATCAACAAGATATCCCCTATCCAAATGCCTGGGGGAATTTTTTAGTGTGTGCTGCTGTTAAAGCGTAACGTCTCTAGGCGTAACTCTGTGCTTGTCTCGAGCAGAGAGTTTGCTTTTGTTTTACCAGTGGGTGTCTTGCGGCGCTTCACCTGCAAGTTACTTGATTTGCTGGTATATCTACACTCGTGCTGCACAACGGAATAACCAGTGCACCAGCGTCGCACAGTCCTGACATCATCGACATCAATGACGTGCTTTGGCACTTAAAAATCATGTCCAATAGTGAACGTCCATTCTGGTTGCAGGCGTCGCTGCGGACGAGGCCCAGCCCCAGCAGCTCCTCATCGCCGAGACCTTCTCGCTGGCAGTGCCGGCTGGCGACGCAGTCCCGGTGGAGCAGGCCTCGCGCAGGGAGGCAGGCAGGAAGACGCGCCGCAAGTTCAAGTGTGGAGAGTGTGGCGAGTGTTTTGGTGGAGAGACGGGCTTGAGGCAGCATCTGGCAAGTCATGCCAAGGGGCATCCGCACTCGTGCGAGGTGTGCGGCAAGGAGTTCCCCAGGGCTTCGCATCTCGTTCGGCACAAGAGGACACACACCGGGGAGAAGCCTTGCGGGTGGTACGAGTGCGGAAAGAACTTCTGTGATTGAAGTAACTTCAGGAAGCACAAGAGAATCCCCACCGGGGAGAAGCCTTCCAAGTGTGACGAGTGCAAGAAGAGGTTTAACCATAGTAGCCAGTTATATGCTCACAAGAAAATGCACACCAGGGAGAAGCCTTACGAGTGTGACGAGTGCGGCAAGAAGTTCTCTTAATCAAGTAATTTTTACGCGCACAATAGGAGGCACCACACTTCATAAAACGACTGCCGACTGCGCCAAGTGCGGAAAAAAAGTGTGATCATCTGTCCTGACCGTGCACAAGAAGGTCCATGATAGAGAATTCTCACTTCTCGGCTTGAGCTGACTGCCTATTGTTTTTTGAAAAGGTGTTTTTGTTCCCGTTGCAATCTGACTTAAAGCCATCGAACATAATTGATACTTCTCAATTTCCATGTGATTGTAGTTGTCGGTTCCTCGTATGATTTGTTTTGTTTATTTACGTTGGGATTTCCTGCGATTTATTTTTCAAAACCATTAATACTTTTTTGGTGTACTATTGTCTACCTCTGAGATGGCCAGAATTCATAATGAATGTCGCGATCATATGGAAAGTCGGTGCTTGTATCTTTGTTGTGTCGACATGGTATTGGTATGTTACCTGTACTTTTTTTTTTAAAAAAAAAATTTTTTTTAGTTGTTTTGGGTCATTTATATTGATCTCTTTTTTCCGGTTTGGCAATCCCTCCATCTTTCTGTTGTTATGTATGAATCGGTTTCACGCTGCCCATGTAATATTCGCGTTTGTTTGTTTTGCTGTGTTTCTTCATTGTTCTTCGACATATTACTTTGTAAGCACATGACCGATGTTTGTAGTGAACGAACTAACACAAAAAAGACTTGAGTTCGTTTTGTATTTTTTGTTGCCAATCCAAGTGTGAAAGCCTCAGAATTATATTCTTTGCACCGCCTCAGAATAACATATTTACAGAAACAACCCACGTAGGACGTCACATTCTTGTCTCGGATTTTTGCATGGAAGTGTGTTCAAGAGGAGTGATAGTTCATTTGATTTGTGACTCAGGTGTCTCTCTTTTGTCAAGTACTCTAGGGCGTCTTGGCTTGGCATAGTTTGCGTTGGATGCATGTAGCGGTCCGTGCATGCGTATTTTATAGATTGAGTCGAAAGTGGTTGACTCCATCAGAATCTGGTCATACATCAGGATACAACGCAGTGACTGTTATGCACGAAGAAATTGCTCCCTAGCTGCTTTAAAATCCTTTGCAAACCTTACCAAGTCGGCTTTGTAAGATTTACGGAGGCTTTCATTGCAACTACGGATCAAAACTTCTTCGTGCAGCATTCAACAAAAACTTAGTTCCACTGTTTATAACTTAATTTTTTAATTTGCTTTTGCGTCTAACGTACGGTTTGTACATGCATGAGTTGCTTGTGCTCGCTCTGCGAATGGTGGTAGTTAGTTCCGTCGGGTCTGCATGTAGGGAACGCACTGCAAACCTAACTGTCTACCTAGCACGCACTTATGAATCATGCTGTCAAGCACGCACCCACAAACGCATGCTTGGCAAGTACACACCTGCAACTGCATACTTGGCGCTGTGCAACTCCATGCTACGCATGTGCATTTGTAAGTGCGTGCTTTGCCAAGCATGCGTTTGTAAGTGTGTACTTGCAAGCACGCATCTGTAAGTGCGTGCTAAGAAGACAGTTAGGTTTGCATGCGGTGGCGGTCCGTCTGACGCCGTCCTGATTCCGTTGGTGTTGCTGCAGGTGCTGCCGCCGCCCCCCGCATCGCCGTCAAGAGGGCCTTCCACGTGGACCGCTTCGGGCCGCGCGGCCCTCTGCTGCTGGGGGCGCCACCCGCTGCCGCCGAGGCCGCCGTCGGTGCCGCAGTCGAGACTGCTTTCGAGGTAGGGATGCAAACCGGTAATTTCACCGGCAATATAACCGGTCATGTTACGGTAATTTACCGTCATTCATTTTTTTTTTGTAATTTACCAGCGGTAGTTTATAATTTAAAATGGGTAAGCTACCAGGTAGATTATGGTCTTTTGGTAGGTTAAGAGACAGATTTAAGAAACAGGAAAATGTAATGGACACAGCAGGATTTTTCTCTACCTAAGTTGAAGGTGAAGAGTGGGCGGGGAAGGGGAAAGGTGACAGCTCGTGAATGGTTCTGAGGCTGACACCATTGTGAAGATTTGTAGTCTTTTTAGGACAAAGTCGTGCATGATATTTTCATCACTTACAAATAATGACAATCTCATCACAAATTGATTACATTTTCATCAAAGCTCCTTTACTCATTGCATGGGCGTGACAACAATGTCATCAATTGTTTTAACGCCATTTTTTGTACGGAAAATTAGCCTTGACATTGTTATCAAGTGACGACTCAAATTTTCACACCGACGGTGACCAATTAATGATGACGCACCACCGGGCATACCTGGCGGGATCACTCAAATGACTCGGTTGCTTTTCGTCAAATGATCGTCTATAATGCTCGATTTTCATACAACAGGCGCCACGAAAGAACGCCACATGTGTTTTGGTGATGTAGGATAAGTGACCTTGCCAGTAAATTTTTTGCACGTGAAAATTTTCTTCAAAACGACCCAAAATTACGATATGATCGGTATATTCCTTATATTACCGTACACTGCAAAAATAGACATTAACAAAAATTCAACAAATTCTGGAAATTGTTTAGTCAGTTCTTGTTGTGCTTTCAAAGTACAACGATTATCGTACAAAGTACAATGGGGCCCAGTGACGAAACGGTACCAGTCCAGGTGAAGTACTTATAACAATTCCGAGTGTACTTTCCACAATCATCGTTGTACTTTTTTTCTACAATCCTTGTCCTACTTTTGTTGTACGATCCACATTTTTTCGTGCAGTGTCATTAACCGTATTATTACCGACAAAAATAAATTACCGGTAATTTTACATCTCTTCTTCGAGGGGGAGGAGGCCGGCGGCGTGGTCGCCCCTCCAGCGCCCCAGACAGCCTGCAGGACGCCAGAGGTGATCGGCTGGTGCCACCGCGAGGGCTGCGCCGAGGGCTTCACTTCCTGGGAGGACTACGTCCGGCACTTCCGGGCCGAGCACATCGACAAGTGGGACGAGCGCACCTTCTGCAGGCTGTGCCTGGCGCCGGTCCGACACCCCCACGACGGACACTTGCTGGCCCATATCACCAGCAAAGTGCCATGCACCGGCTGCAAGGCGCAGTTTGGGAACCAGGAAGCACTGCGGGAGCATTGGAGTACTTTCCACCGTCGCTGTCTGCCCGCATCGTCGCCTTCTGGACAGCAGTGGTAAGACGAAAGCGTTACAGCACTATACAAATCCAGTGGCTCTCTCTCGGAACTTAAGAAACTTTTTCGGGCCTTACATAGGCAGGGTGCCGTAACTTTTTTGAAATAGAAGGTTTCAGGGTTTGTATCTCCTAAACGGGGTGCGTTATAAAAGTTATGAAGTGAATAACTTATTTTTAAAATTGAATTCTAAAAAGAAGTTATTCTCTTCATAACTTTTATAACGCAGCCCGTTTAGGAGATACAAACACTGAAACCTTCTAATTCAAATAAGTTACGGGACTCTGTACATAGGATAGCGGAATTTGAGAACAAAGTATTTTGAGCATACAGAAGCTTTTTACGTTATTTTTTAACCACCTCTTTTGATTTCTACGCCATACTATACTTCATACACTGGAAATGTATGGGCGTGACTTCGTGCTGTTTTCAAAGGCATGAATAAAGTGCCACGCTTTAAAGCGCCATAAAAACGGCAAGAAAAAGAAAGTCATGCCAATTTTCCGGGTGTTTTTTTTTTTTTTTTTTTGTTTTTTGTTTGGCGCTTTCTTGGCCTTTTTTTCACACAGAACGCATTATAAGCGTTAATTTACTCATTAGCGTTCATTAACTCCAGAGAACGACGTGACCCACAGGCCATGCCGTCTCAGCGTGACTTTCATGTCTCACCGATTTGTGGCGTTACTTTTTGTCGCCCCTAATTTTGCCATGTGTTCAGTTGAAGATTCGGACCGAGGTTCGGACCATTCAATTTTCAGTGTTCATTGTCTACCTTTAATTGCTCGAAATACTTGTTAAGGCTTAGAACGTGCCAAGTTCCTTGGCACAGGAGTGGCGGTCCGTTTTGAATGCCAACGTTTGGCGTTCTAGGCCGCCGGAGTGCGAAATTTTTGCATTCAAAGCAGAGCGCCACCAGTGGCAAGGGAACTCACGAATGGACTTGCAGTGAGTCCGTGAACGATGTAGTACGACCCTGAAACGGCGTGTATCGTTTACTCTGAAAATCTATCGGCGTGACTTCGTGCCGTTTTAGGGGCATGAATAAAGTGTCTTTCTCTTTTCTCTCGTAACTAACGTAACGTCATTAACGCCAGATGACGGCGTGACTCACATATCATGCCGCTTTTCGGCGTGGATTTTCTTTCACGCCGATTTTTGGCGTGACTTTGTCACGCCTTAATTTGGCCCTGTGTCCGACCGTAACATTTTTAGTGTAATGCCCTCGAAAGGAGTGTGAATAAGAAAAGAACTTCTCTGCAAACGCAAGTGGGTGCATGTCATATATTTTAAACCGTATGCATGCATGCACATTGATGTAAACTGTGTGCTTGTCACGCACACATTTTTATATGTGTGCTTGTCAGGCACACACTTAAAAACCGCGTGCCTATCTTAGGCTACATGGGTCACGACCACATTTTAAAATGAGTGTCATGCACACACTCACGTTTGCAGAGTTCGTATCAAAATTTTAACGTCTTTCGAAAGGCGTTTCTCATTTCGCGCGTAAAGGGGGTAAAAGACTGTAACCGTGTTCCTTGGAAGGCGTAGTTATGATGCCTTTGTTTTTCCAGTGCGGCAACGCCCAGCGCTCCTACGTCGGCCTTGGCGGAGGCCGCATCGTCCTGTGCAGCTAGCTCGGACTGCAATGAGGCACTGCCCGCTGCGAGCGGCGGCCCAGTCGAGGCTGGCAGCGTGGGCGCACCGCCAGTCGAGGCTGGCAGCGCACAGTGATGCAAAACCGAAAAAAGTCGCGCAAAATTATAGAGTGCCCCGATCACTACCAAATTTCGTGTGCGTGGGTTTTGGGGGTCGCTGACCTCATTTCTGAAGAGATTGAACGTGTACAACCACCACAGGGGCGGATCAAGGGCAGTTAAGGGGGGTAACACTCTAACGCTGTGCTTGATCACAACCTTATTTCGTGTACGGGGGTTTTAGGGGTCGCTGACCTCATTTCTGAAGACATTGAACGTGTACAACCACCACAGGGTCGGAACTAGGGCAGTTAAGGGGGGTAACACGCTAACGCTGTGCTTGATCACAAGCAAATTTCGTGTGCGGGGGTTTTAGGGGTCGCTGACCTCATTTCTGACGAGATTGGACGTGTACAAGCACCACAGGGGCGGAACAAGAGCGTCTAAGGAGGGGGGAGTTTGTTTTTGTTCACCGGCCCCAGCCGACACGACACGATGTTGCGACTTTGGAGTCGGTTTTCACGAAAAGCGCAACGTTTCGCGGCCTCACACCATATACACCTTGAAGTAGGCCTCGGATACTACCATGTGGCTGTGACAGACTGGTTCGCAAGTGTTCGCAACTCGACTTATTTCACGTCAAAATCAACAAAAGCGATGAATTTAGCTAACATTTTATAGCGAATATTTGGTGACCGAGAGCTTTGACGTTGATTGTAACACATGTATCGGATTCCTTAGACCTTCAGCTTTCCAAAAACACCCAATATTATACATTTTGGTGCGCAGATGAGGCCAAAACGAGCAGTTTTCGCACCGCATGTAGCTTCATTCGGTTTTCGCCTCAAATTGCTCCACTTTAGCGCCATAAAAAGATAGGATTACCAACTTTTGGGTTCAAAACAGTTTCGCCTCCATATAGTTCGACCTTTTCTGCGCTCAAAAATGTCAGCCCCCTCACGGACGGACCAAATCGAAGAAAAGTGCTTTTTGCGCGACTTTTTCCGGTTTTGCATCACTGTGCAGCGTGGGCGCACCGCCAGCGCTCCAGAGTGACTTGAACGAGGCTTTGCCCGCGGCGACCTCTGCAAGCGAGGCTGCCGCCGTAGAGCCGCAAGAGGCCCGCAGCGTGGTGGTTCCGCCAGCGCCCCAGACCACCAGCTCCACGCGCAAGCAGGCACGCCGAAAGAAGCGCCTCGCCGGGGACCGGCCTTACCAGTGTCACGAGTGCGGAAGCAAGTTTTCTAAGCCAAGCGACTTTAAGAAGCACAAAAGAATCCACACCGGGGAGAGACCTTTCGAGTGTGACGAGTGCGGAAAGAGGTTTTCTGTTAGTAGTCATTTACGTGTCCACAGGAGAATTCACACCGGGGAGAAACCTTACGAGTGTGACGAGTGCGACAAGAAGTTTTCTCAACAAAGTAATCTTGTTAAGCACAGGAGAATTCACACCGAGGAGAAGCCTTTCAAGTGTGACGAGTGTGGAAAGAGGTTTTCTGATAGTAGTCATTTACGTGTCCACAAGAGAGTCCACACCGACGAGAAGCCTTACGCTTGCGACGAGTGCGACAAGAAGTTTTCTCAACAAAGTAATCTTGTTAAGCACAGGAGAATTCACACCGGTGAGAAGCCTTTCGAGTGTGACGAGTGTGGAAAGTGGTTTTCTGATTCAAGTCACCTCAGGGCGCACAAGAGAATCCACACAGGGGAAAAGCCTTACGAGTGCGACGAGTGTGGCAATAAGTTCTCACAATCAAGTAATCTTCACACGCACATTAAGAAGCAACACACTGCATGAAACGACTGCCAACTGCGCCAAGTGCGGAAAGGAGTGTGACGAGTGTGAAAAGAAGTTCTCTGAACCAGGTTACCTTACAAGGCACAGGAGAATACACTCCGGGGAGAAGCCTTTCAAGTGTGACGAGTGCGGCAACAAGTTCTCGCAATTAGGTAATTTTAACACGCACAATAAGAGGTGCCACACTATATAAAACGACTGCGGAGTTCGCCAATTGCGAAATGCAGTGTTATCATCGTTCTTCAAAAGGACCAACGATGAAGAATTCTCGTTCTTACGCTTGATCTAACTGTCTCTTGCTTTCTTATGATGTGTTTCGGTTGTTGCATGTTGCAATCTGACTTAAAGACATCAGACTTCTCAATATTCATGGCTTGGTGCCTTTGTAGTTGTCGCTTAATTGTTCCTTTTTATTTTAATTTTTTTGTGTATTTACGTTTAGGTTTTCCTGCGCTTCATTTTCGTTAAATCATTCATACCTTTCTGCTTTACTATTGTCTTCTTCTGGCAAGACCAAAATTTAAGATGAATCTGGCGATCACATAATTGTTAGTGCTGGCTTTTTTTCTTCGTTGAATTAGAATGTTTCGTGTACTTAAGGATGTTGTTCAACTTGCCTAAGCTTTTATTTTAGGTTTCTCTCCGCTCTTACAATGAAATCTAATTTTTATGGTTTCGCAGCTTCTTGTTCTTCTTTCAGTTATCATTCATAAATTTGCGTCGCACTTCCTTTGAATTATTCGCGTGCTGGTTTTTCCGTTTTGATTTTTTTTTGTAATTGTAATTATAATGTTACCAGCACTTGAGTCAGGACATAAGCGATGAATCAAGAAAACGAAATAATAAAATTATTCTGAAATCGTATCGTACATTGTCGCCAGGAAACTGGTTGTTAGTTACTGGAAACCCTTCACCATAGGTTGCTACCTTCACTAGGGTGTCATAATACTAAGCTTTTCGTTCGTATTTCGAAGAAAAAGCCCAGTAAGATGTTGAGAGTGTACGATTCCGTTTTACCAGTGTGCCTGAACATGGTACACACAGCGCCCTTTCTCGTCAATGTGATTGGAGGCGTCGCTCTTCCGGCAAACAAATCCGCCGCAGCAATTTCCTCGCCAGCCGTTTTCGCCATCGCACAGCCCATCCTGCGCCACACAGGGCACGGACACTGCAACAAGAGGAAGAGGTTGACCAAACAACGCGGCGAAGGCAGTAGTACCTGGGATTCCCAGGCCCAGGCCCACCCTGGAAAAAAAGATATATTTTCCAGGCGTCGCCTGTGAATCCTTATGTGGTGGTGAGATGTGCCGTGAAGATGGCCACGAAACTAACCCGAATCCACGGTGCACGGTGCAAGTTTACAAATGCTTTTAGAACAACTGTTTTTCGAGGAATGTGACGTCATATTCGTTGGGATTCGTTAGTTTTAGTCAGTTTTATTTGAGACGTGCCCTTACCATTTCCATTTGGCATAGCATTTATGGTTGCTGAGATGCTGAAAGCAAGAGCAAAGAAGAACCAAACGAGTCGGGGCATCTTGGTCAGAGACGGAATCCTATGAGAAGAAAAGTCACTGAGAAACAAGATCCATTCGGGAATACCATCAAATTTGATAAGGTTCATTCATGTTAAGTACACTCTCAGACTCGTACTGATTTTTTGTTTAATAACGCATTGACGTTTGTGCACATTAATAAGCTTATTAACATTTTTATTTGTAACAGTAACATTATTATGAATTTTGTCTCGACAAATCTGTTCAGCTTCTTAACGAAATCCTATTAATGTGCACAAACGTCAATGATTGTAAATAAAATGTTTATTGAGGGATGAGAGTGTACTTATAATCAGAAAGGTAACTTATGGAAAATCCATTAAGTCCAGCATTTTGGAACCATTATTAGGCACGCTCTCAGTTTTGAAAAGGCTGAAAACAAGGACAAAATAAGCACATCATTCAAAACCTGTTGTGCTCCCATTAACCTAACCTAACCTTTTCACACCTATCTGGACATTTCAACCTGTTGGCACGTGAAAGAACGGACAGGGAGTGGCAACGACCAAGGAGGTGCGTGAAGCCATGCGCGAGCGAGGAGCAGGGGTTACGCACTTCTTCGATATTATGAAAACTAGATGGGTGTGTGCTAAACGCTTTGCACTGCACAGATCACAAGAGCATGAAATTTAGGGTGCACACTGTGCGAAAACACTACAGTAAATCCTGTTCTGATTAATAAAGATGTCACAGTACTTCAGAATACAGCATTCACTGTACTTTTTTGACAGGATCCACTCTACTTCGCACGGAATGTACCGTGTTATAGAGGTGAGCACGGAATATCCTGTACGAGGTAAGGAAAACCCTGCAACAATGAACAGTACTAAATCCAGTATTCCAAACTACGGCAAAACCTGGCAAATAAATTAAACGGGATTTATTGTGATATTTTACCACAGTGCAGTGGTCTGCCTGAGTACCCTCAATTTAGCCCTCACATGGGAGGCACTTTTTACGTTGAGTTGCTGCGGCCCTCTCCCAGGCGCCTTTTTTGGTACAAGATGGGCTCCCTGCACGGCAAGGACGGTTCCTGGTTTTCCCATGTAGCCAATAGTTAACGCAAAGGCGATTTTCAGGGTGTTCCTGGGGAAATCAGGAACAGTTTTTGCCGTGTGGACGGTAGGCAACACGCACTTTATGACCCCTGTAAGTAGGCAAAAATCACTGCTCTACCCCATCTTCAAGAAAATCCTAGATCCGCGCCTTAGCTGCCGCACGCACTCACAGTGCCAGAGTCCTGAACGTGCGTCCACCGTGTGTAAACCGAAAACCGCGACTGGAGTCTGCTGCTCCTCGGATTGAAGTCGTGACGGCCGACGGGCGTGACTTGCAGCGGGGAATACCGCCTAGCGCCCAGTGAAGACAGCGCTCCTCTCCGAAGCACGTGTACTCAATCACGAAATCACTGTATGACGGGTACGACGGCAAAAAAGGAACGGCCCAAAATAGTTAGGGGCCGATTCTCTCGGAAGTTCACACTTAATGTTTAGGTAGAATTTTGAACGTGGTCACAAAATTTTTAACACTCTGTCAGCTGAACTGTATACATTGTATGCAGTAAATGCTGCATACATGCTATGTGTACATCAGATCTTGAGAGCTCAAGATCAGATACTGTGTCCATGCTGTGTAAGTACATGCCTGTGTATACAGTGAATGCTGCGTACACGCACATGTATACAACTGGATCTGCCTTTAAATCCTATGCATTTTATTAGATGTGTGCATCCCATGTACACAGCATTTACTGCATACATGGGCATGTACGCAGCATATGCTGTATACATGGCATGTATGCAGTATTTGCTGTATGCATAGCATGTATGCAGTATTTACTGCATACAATGTATGCAGTTGACCTGACTGAGCATGCGAACTTTTTTGTACAATTAAGTGCGTGGAAATTCGTGCGAAATCACGGGCAAACGTGAATTGTGCTAATTCTCTGACCCTAAACCCAGTATTTTTCGTAGCCCCTTAACAATATTCACTGTGTGACTCACAGTCTTCTCTGTATGACTTACAGTCCAGGGTTCACACCGATTTCCCTTTTTCGTTGTCCTTGATATCCAGAGTATAAATTTCTAATTTTCCCTGACTTTTCATCAAATTTTATGTGCACTCCCGGAGCCAAAACGCATTGCAGCCTGCACCCGTGCAGCATGTCAAATTCATACTTTGAGCAACTTTACAAAATTTCCCTGACCAAAATCAAATTTCTCTGTCTTTCCCTGACCGGTGTGAACCCTGCATTCGTCTCCGTGCACCTTAGTGGTCTGCGACGGGCACGCAGAAATAATTGTGAGTCGCACAGGAAATACTGAGTTTAGGGTACAGAGGATCCTGGCCAAAAAATTCACTGACTTTTCCGTAGTTTCTTGCCACAGTGCGGTTCCAGAGATTGCGAGGGGTGATCATGGTGCATCATGGTGGTCATGGGGATCCCCCCCCCCCCCCAGCCTCCGTCACTCGATGCACCTGCACCACCGTGCAGCTAGGCAAGCCAACTGCCACAGCCTGCCGGCTAGGCAACCCAACGGACACCTCCAACAGTCAACGAGGAGAACTCTATAAATTAACAAATGCGAAAAAAATCGTCAGTTACCTTTTTTTATAGCCAGCATCTCTTCTCTATTTCGTATCACCATTGGTCAGAGCAGAGCACCGCGCCGGGAAGGCACGTCACAGGAAAGAAGAGCTCGATTTAACTGTCCCAGGCACTGAGAATGAAAGAGTCATGATCATGACTAAAAATTAGGGTGAGGAATTCTTCATCACCCAAATTTGGGTGAGGAAGGTTTTCTTGGGTGAGAATACTATGTAGCCATAAAGGTACACACTAAATGTATTTGTACAATTTTGTACGTGATGTCACACAATTTTCAACATGCGAACTTTTTCGTACAAATTTGTACGCAAAATCGCACAAATTTGTGCGAAATTTCGTACAATTTTGTACGGAAAGCACGTATGCGCAATATGGTGTGAGGGCACGTGCCAAAATTGTACAAAAGAATTTAGTGTGTAGCCGATACCCCTTCCTCACCCAAATTCGGGTGATAAGTGTTCCTCACCCAAAAATGGGTATTGATCAAGACTCTTTCATTCTCAGTGGGGCCACGCCCGAGAGTCAAATCTATGTCTTTCTCGTCTGCTCTTATTGGTACCATGTTTAGTTTGTTTTTCTACCTGCATCTTCATAAGGGCATGTTCCTGAGTTGGAAAGGATGTGAGAGATCTCCTTGTCCTGCCCTACTCTTGAAAGTGCGCGGAAGGTACACTGCATTAAATGCAGTAGATCGATCATATGCATGTCGAGCGCGCAACTTAGCTAGTAGAGTCAGGTAGATCTGACACAACCAGATGCTGCATTAAATCCTGCTGAACGATTTAGAAGGTACTAAAGAAAAAAAACTGTACGCATTCTTTATAAGCCTGCATTTACATGAAAGTAACATAATGTTCATTGTCATACCAATAAAATTAATCAATACACAGGTTAAAAAATGATCCAGCGATCAGGTCACACCAATAAAATAAATCAAACTTCAAAGACGCAACAGAAAACGACGATAATTAGGTTTTAAAATCAACATGGCTAAAACAAAATTAATAAAACAAAGTAAAGAAAACGCTTCCACACCTAATCGGAATCGCCATTGAGGCCCGATGTGCAGAAATTAAGGCGACTACATGGCTTTTTTCCATGATTAGTCAGACAATAAAAACTAAAAGAAGCAAATCCGAGAACGGAAGAGGGCATCTCTGGACGTGGGTCTTCTCTATTGGATCTTGAGGTGCAGGGAGCGGCGCAGCGTGCTCAATGATGACTCCAGCGTCGCTTCCAGCTTCACCGAGATGTCTTGCAGACAAACAACCTGAAAAGTAACCAAAAATCAGGGAGAGATACCACCAGAAAACAGGCAATGACAATCCTTCATTTACCATTGAAAAATTACTATGATTCTGAATGTTCATGAAAAAGCGTGGTACTCAGAAACGAACATAATTGCCACACTCCCAGGAGAGTTTACTCACACTAAATTACTATGTACTTTTTTGTGCATAACCTTTGCACAAAGTTGTGCATGCGTTTCAATATGCACGAATTTTATGCGGTACAACGCACACTTTCGTGCTTAGTTACGCACAAAATCGTGCATTTCAAAACGCATGCACAACTTTGTGCAAATCTTGCGCACAAAAAAGTACATAGTAATTTAGTGTGCTCAAATTAGTGCACGCTCGTGGGATTATTCCCCCCCTCCCCCCGAAGAGTGTGTACTGAGTATTGAGTTTCCAAAGAACATTAGGGGTCTGTTCCCTTAAGTAAGGGGTCCGATTCCCAAGGTTATATTGCGGACCAGTAAAGGACCGGAAGGGCCAGTAAGAACGACTGATAGGTGGGCAAATAACTGGTTTTATGATTAATACAAGAAATATAAAGATAATGAAAGTAAGGGTAAACTATACTTATTAGCCTTGACGAACCTTAAAATTTAACTCGAAACACGAGAGGAAATGTTTTCATCACGATGGCGCTAGGACCAAAGTTTTCCTTTTATTATTATTATTATTATTATTATTATTATTATTATTATTTCTTTTTTTGGAGGGGGGGGGGGCATTTTTTTTAGGTTCATACTTTAATATATATTGAGATCTTAAGTGACAATTTCGGTGGGGGCAATGAGCCTAGTATTTTACCCAAAATTCCATGTTGCCTCGATCTGTGCAGAGCGTCAAGCAATGCCCAGTTTTTTAGAAGTCCGTAACCCCTGCACCGAGGTGGTGAGCATGGTTTCATGGCTTCACGCGTCCCCTGGGCCGATGGTTCTAGACACAGCGGCAGGGACATTGTCTCACCTTTAAGCGTCCCGAGGCAGCCAGCAAGTCCAGGTGCCCCGCCTCGATGCCGCCGACAGCCCGCAGCCGCAGCTCGGCCAAGGCGGGCATCCTGGCCACGTCCCCCAGCAGGCCGGCCAGCACGGCAGCGGGGAAGCAGCCACCAGTCAGGCTCAGGCAGCGCACCTGGCTGCAGGTTCCTGCAAACAGGGGAGGGCCTGGAATTGACGTAAAACAAATTTACCCTCGTTTCTCTGACACAAAGTTGGACGATTTTCCAGACAATTAATTACGCTCATTTTTGCGGAACACACGTTTTACCTATTCATTCGGCAGTAATAGCATAGATCAAAGGTAACGCAGAACCATCAAAATGGTGCCACAACAGGGCATAAACGATTGACGCCACGGGAACGGCGTAAACCGATTCATTCTTTAGAAAAAGTCGTGACCTACAAGATACGGACAAAATTTTAATCCCCTCCCAAAGGAATTTTCTCAACCGCGCTGTCAATGAAGTTCTGGATTTTGAACCTCTTGCGAAAAACCATTGAGACCCACAGAACCCACTCTGAAGATGGAAATACGCCACACAGTGGGCCAGCAGACCGGTTCCCGGTTGAGGCGGTCAAAATCTCGGACGGGTTTTGAGCTCCAGAGCTACATGGGACTGAACGCGTAACCCCACCTATAGGTAAGGTTCTGAAGGCAATTCATTGATTGGGTCACACGTTCAGATGGAGTCCAATTTAACGACTCGGGACCACTGATATTCCTAATGTGATAAGTTTCATACAATTTGCAGCGATAAAAAGGCTAATGTTCAAATTATCGCATCTGCGGCAGCAATAAAAAAATTATCGCATTAAAAATGCAATAAGTCTCTTAGGTTTTGGCCGGTCTTGGCCCAGATAATCACAGTTTTGGTGCGATAAAATGATTACTACGCTACGAGAGTGATAAATATGCTAATGCAATACAATAATTATTGCACTTATAGTGAAATAACTTTTTCATGGCGCTACAAATGCAATAAAAATCTTCTGGCTTTTTAAATAAGGTCATTATTACACTCAGAAAATCAGTGACCTCAAAACTCGCCCAGGAATTTGACAGCCTCCACCGGTCTCCTAGCCCCCTGCGCATTACTCACTGCTGAGCAGCTCATCAAGCAAGGAAGGCATGCGATCGGGAGTTCCTCGGACAGGGAGTGACAACTGCAGCTCCAGCCGCTGCAGTGCTCCGAGCACGGCGTGGTCCGCCAGCAGCGCCTCGCGAGTCTTCTTGGCCAGGTAGGCGTTCTTGGACGGCTGCAGCGACAAGTCCCGGAGCAGCGGCAGTTGCCCGACCACAGCCAGGCCCGGCGGCGTCGGCACGGCGAGGCGGCGCAGCTGCGTGCACCGGCCGATGGCAGGCCACAGCTCGGCGGGCACTTCGGGGCACTTGTCCGAGGCGAACAGCGCCAGCTCCGTCAGCTGGCCGCTCTTGTGGGTCAGCACGTCCAGCACCACCTGCAACACAGCCCATGTAGCCATTGGAGCACTTGTCAAAAGTGGGTTCAACAAAGCCGTCACATGATAAAACCTTCCGAAGTATTTTGAACACATGTCAGGAACAAACTATTTAAATTGTTATACGAAGAAAATGTTCGTAAATTACGACATATTTACTATGTAAGCTTATGAATGCTTACACTGTAAATGTTAATGTAAGATTTAGTACGTGACACTCGCACGATTTTGTGCATGCGGGGAATTTGCACAATGTTATGCGTAAAAATGCATAAATTTATGCAAATTTGTGCACAATTTTAAGCAAAACACTACGCAGGTTTAAATCATGCATCACAAAGCACAAAATTCTACATAAACATTTAGTGGGTAAAATATATCGTTATAACGAGCTACTTTTCTTTGAAAGGCCCAAAATAGATTGTAAGGTTTTGAGAGTTCACATATAACAAAACATCACTCTTTTTCGAATGTTTTGCGGCTATTTCACGCTGTAATGATGAGTATACATACACTGAACACTCAGAACGTTTTAAGGAAAAAGGCTGTCCTAACATTTTGCGGTGGAGATTTTCCCCATACAAAAGACGTTTGCCTTTCTGAGGTAATGTTTTTTTCTTATCCAAACGGGCGTTGCAAGGTCAGCAACGAGACCATTTATCAAAAGATTTACACCATAATTTGGAGAATCTTCACTTTAAAACTTGAAGAGTGTACCCACCTCCTTCCAGCGCTTGTAGTCCTGCACAGTGGGGAAGTGGAACGTGAAGGACACCAGGGCCGGACAGCCCTTGCCCAGCTCCCTGTCGTAGCCGCCATGCGCCCCCTTGTGTAGCTCGTACGTCAGGTCCAGATGGGTCAGCTGACTCATCTTGCTGCCGACGGTCTTGATGGCGAGGTGCAGCTGTCCGTACTCGCGGCCGCACTGACTGAACCAGGTGCCCAGGCGCAGCTGGAGCCTCCTCAATTTCGGGCCCCACCTGAGCATCAACAGGTCAGGAATTAGGAGATAGGCCTACCGTAGGCCGGGGCAATATGGGACCATTTCGGGGTACTATGGGACAGGGTTGGGTTTACGCAAGATACACTCCCAACCCCCGATTTCGTCACTAAAAAGGCTACCACAACACATTCACTAGTCTTGATGATATCATTTTTCTAGGTAAAGCTTGACAGGGAAGAGTCAACAAATGAAACAAGAATTTAAATTCAAATGATTTAAATCATGTGTTTCATGTTCCCCCGAAATTGCCCCATTTTACCCCGGCTTACGGTATTGGAATCACCACTGCACAAAGGCCCACAACGGTCGATGTGGCTAAAACTCTCGACGCGTTTTGAGCTTCATAGGCGATGAATGGGACTCGAACCGAACGTGCGACCCCTCGATGGGAGAGGAATCCATTGGTGAGGTGGGACGTCACACGTTCGGTTCAAGTCCCACTCAGCGGACTCTGGAGCTAAAAAACCGTCCGGGATTTTCACCGCCTCCCGGTATAGAGTTCAGCACATCAATTACTTACAATTACAAGGGAGAATATATATGACGCGCGATTTGTTTAAGTAAGTACGAAGTTCACGTACGAAAGTAAAGTGCAACCACACGGCAAAAATAGTTCCTGGTTATTTTCCCAGGAGCTCCCTGGAAATCGCCTGTCTCACCTATGGGCTACGTGCCTGGGAAATCCACGAACCGTTTTAGCCTTGCAGAACGGAGACTTACTTCTCCAGGAGCGCAATCTTGGCACAGCTGTCCCGCTCCACGCGGATGTCCAGCTGCTGCGCCGGGCAGTCCATGCAGTCGAGGCGCTCCCACGCGTCCCACACGGCCTGGTCGTCCTGGAAGCCGAAGTCGTCGGCCGTGCTCAGGCCGCTCATGTCCAGCAGGCGCAGCTGCGGCGCGCGCTCCAGCAGCCACGCCTGGAAGCAGAGGTGATTTAAATAATCGTGAGATGTGAGTAAAAATGGAAGGCAATTCCTGGATTAATACTCCGAACCTGCAAACTTCAAGGGTTCCATACACTAGACAATGCACCATTACATATTAGTTTCAGGCCTCGTTTAAAGAGGAATCCATTGGTGAGGTCACACGTCCGATACGAGTCTCATTTAGCGACTCTGAAGCTGAAGACACGTCTAGAATTTTGGCCGCCAGAACGGTCTTCTGACCCACTGTGCGTCGCATCGGGCGCGACACGCCCACTCAGCCTTACCTGCTGCTTGCAGTTCCCGGACGTCATGACCACGTCCGTGCACCGCCACGCCTCGGGCCGCGCCGCTAGCGCCCTCCAGCGCCGACACACCTGCGCCGCTCTCAGCAGGTCCGCCACGGGCAGCCAGGACAGCACCTGCACCAGCACGGCGCTCGGCAGCGTGCTGGCAGACGGCCTGCGGAAACAGACAGAGCAACATATCAAATATTGTCTCAAGTTAACCCGGTTTACGGTACACCCCATCAACTCATTTCCGGTTTAGTGCTCCTTTTAGGTGCTCAGTCCACGACGACCAAAAAAAAAAAAAAGAAAATAGATTACTCCTAAAAATTTGGATAACTATTGTTCAAAATCATGTATGTGCTTTCAACGTTTTACAGCGTATTCAACTTTATTTCAACTTATTTTTATGGTATTATTTTATTCAACTTATTTCACATTATTTTAACGTTATTTCATGATATTTCAAGCGACAACGCGCACTAAATATCAAGTTGTTTTCCACTAGCAGTAATAGAATGTACCTTGAAGTTCCCAAGTGTAGTTTATGCCGCACAGTAGGCTAGAAGACCGGCGCAGGCGGCCTGCTCCAGAGTTGCTAAATGGGACTCAAAGCAACCCTTTGACCGCACCATTGGATTCCTCGTTCGGAGAGCGATCGATTTGTGAGGTCACTAGTTAAGTTCGAGTCCCATTTAGCGACTCTGGAGCTCAAAACGCGTCGAGACCTGCGCTGGTCTCCTAGCCCACTCCGTGCACTGTAATTCAAAAGGTGAGACATCGGACCAATTTTTGGCAATACAAAGAGTATGACCGATAAAAAGGTCATATACAAATGTATGGCCGACGAAGGGTCATACTCGAATGTATGACCGAAAAACGGTCAAACATTAGCGAGGCTGGCCCTCGTTTAGCTTGGGGATGTATCCATTTTTATCGGCGATACAAAAAAATTATCACCCTTCTTCGGTCAAACATTTGTGTATGCCCTTTAAAACGGTCATACACTGGTGTATGACCTTTCCTTCGGTCAGACATTTGTGTATGACCCTTTTTGCGGTCTAACATTTCTAACCACCCCTTTTAGGGTCAGAAATCTGACCTTTCTGTTTTCAGTGTGCGGTCCATCACCACATTCATTCAAATGAGGCCAACTCACCCATCGTGATGCCGTTCTTCTTTCGGAAGGCACTCCTGGGCACTGGCCGCCTTGCCCTTGCCAGAGGCCGCCGCCTTGGCCTTGCCAGAGGCCGCCAGCGGAGCAGCCTGAGCCTCGGACGCTTTGGAGCCACGCTTCTTCCCTTTCTTAGCGCCAGCCATGGTGGGCAACGGTTGTCAACTGTCGGTGTTCGAACAAGGGGCATTCGTCCAACCAGACAACCGTGGTGACCGTGGTGCAGAACACGCGCAGTTGACCGTCGAGGGGCGATGACTACTCTCTGGAAAGAGAACAAAACATGGCCATGAGTTTCTGAAATTGACGCCAGATTAGTGACGTCGCGTAGACGTGAAACAGTCGGACAGCGTTCAGTTACGCTCTCAGGCTCGTACTGAGTTTATCTTTAACAACGTATTGACGTTTGTGCACATTTGATAAATCTAAAATGTAAATACTTGTTACTACTTTTATTTGTTTTAGTAGTTTTATCGATTTCGTATTGACAAATCTGTGAAGCTTCTTTACGAAATCCTACTGATGTGCACAAACGTCTATGAACGGTAATACAATTTCTATTAAAGGATGAGAGTGTAACTGAGGAAATAGGCTTTCAACTGGAGCCAAAGTTGTAGCAAGTTAAGAATTCTAACCCATTCTGAATCTTTCTGACCATAACTCATGGCAGCTTTGACCGACCAATACCGTTGGTCAGAGTCAGAATGGGACACAATCTAACTTGATGCACACCGCAAATCTGTTTGTACATAACACGCGCTAACAAATGCATGCTTGAAAAAACACAAACGCATGCTTGGCCGAGTACTCACTAAAAAATGCATGCTGTGATTGGGCTATGATTACTGTGAATGGGCACATTTGGGTATATCTACTGGAGCTTCCCTTGTGTGCCCCGGAACAGAATGGACTTTATATAGGGGCATCCGATATTAGATCTCAAATTAATGATACTATGAGAGCAGAAGTTGCTGCAGAACACACGAACCCTCTTACAAAAGCAACCGCTCCGGTGGGAAATGAGCACGACTTCAGGGGGTGTGATACTTCGCTAAAATAACGGCAAAAGTACGACTTGATATGGTTCTAAAGTTACAGAAGAAGTCAAGAGCGTCGATACGTAACCACATGATATGAGAATGAAACACAATTTCCATAAAACCAAACGAAGCCTGAACCACCGAGGTATGTCCAAACCTCCTCCTGAAATCGGCCAGTGAACGCAAGAGCACCTTGAAGAGTAACAGGCGTCGTGCGTCACGGGCTTCGCAATGTTCCGAAGGCACCTTAACTGACTTGCGAAGAAATTTCCCGTAATACGAAGGAAATGACGCAAGCATAATACGAAGGTAGTTTTTACGAAGGTTAACTTTGTACCTTTTAATGAAAAGCCTAAAAAAAGATTCGTATTATGGAGAAATTTTGCTTCGTATTATGCTTACGCCAATTCAATGTAACGTAGCTCAAATTTCATTGTAGGACATTTAGAGTAGGGCAACCACTCGCGAAATCCTGTGCACACTCGAAAGACGGAAATCTTGCGTGAAGTCTGGTAAAATCTGATGGAATTCCTCTAAAATCTGGGCCGTGTTTCGCTAAGAGATCGCAAGCAACGAGCAATCACGCAATCATGCCAAAAATGAGAATTTCTACTGCTTGAACCAATGAAAGCTCGTCTTAAGGTCATGTGACTACATGTCTGAATCCACAGATGAGAAACTGTTAACGCGGATATCCTAAGACGCACTCATTGGTTCAAGCAGTCGCATTTTCTCATGGTTTGCATGGTTGGTTCATTGACTGTTGCTCGTGATTTCTTAGCGAAACACGGCCCTGTTGAAATCTTTCTCGGAATCCCATCAAAATCCCACTAATAGACCCTTTCGCTCATCGCCGAATGAAGAACAAAAGTGATCAACAAGCCCGGAACCAGAAGCGCGCCACCTAGCGAACGTTACAGTGAACTTTCGAAAGCCGAACCGTGATTGGTCACAAGCACATGTCCTGGACGAAGTTCACAGCATCGGCCGCTAGATGAAACTGGTTCCTGACTTTTGATTACCTTTGGTCTTCACTCGGCAAAAAGCGAAAGGGAAGAGTCTATTCTTGGATGATATTGACGCGAAGTCTTGCGAAATGTCGTGAAGTCCCATGCACTGAAGAATCCTGTGTAAAGAAAAATAAGAGTGGGTTGCCCCCTCGCAATATTTACAGGACAGCGTCCCTCAAAAGCGCTGTTTGATGAAGAAGGAATAACAAGTACCGGGATAAGCTCATGCGATAGGGTACTTCGGAGATAACCCAGACCGGAAGTCAGCGACAGGACGGGAGGCAGAAAAGAGCGTCGGGAGGCTGTGGTAAGCGCGAGGGGGGTAAACACTTTCGTAATGCCCTGTACAAAAAAGTCGTGTATTACGCGTAATACACGTATTTGTAATACCATTTTAGGGTCAACTGTGGCAAAATGTAACATTTTAATGCCGTAATACAGCGTAATACCGAGTAGTCTGAACACGATTCCAAGAAGTGTTTACCCCCTCGGGTAAGCGGTGGTGGGGGTCTAAATCGGCGGGGTGGGGGGTGAAGGCGGCGCGCGCATGCTGCCCCCACTCCGCCAATTTCGACCCCCACCACCGCTCAGCATAGCCCCCCGACGCTCTTTTGTTTCTCCCGTTCTGTCGCTGACTTCCGGTCTGGGTTATCTCCGAAGTACCCTATTGCCTTTTACAGTGGGACATTAAAAATAGTTCCGATCCCAAACACTGAGCTTTGGTAGGCGTTGAAAACAAAAATTTTCGCACATGTAAGGGAAAAACGAGCGGCCGCAAAGGAACAGTTTCCGTTTGTTATTGACTCTCCCTCGACGCACTGGTAGATGTGCCGATTATTTACGTAATAGATCAAGATTTCCTCTAAGATGTTCCACTGTAATCCTCGACAGACGAGGGGCAATGAATAAGGATCACTACGAGTCACAGTAAAGGACGAGCTGCTAACACGAACGTATCAGGTCAACACTGCACATATATATTTGCATAAACCCTGAAGAGGGCAGATCGCTAGATAAGAATCCGGAAGCATCAACAGCGAACCTTCCACCCAGGCAAAGTCAGGTAAGAATCTTAAAGCAGGAACAGCGAACCTTCCACGCAGAGTTAGGTAAGAAACCTAAAACATCAACAGCGAACCTTCTAGGCAGAGTTATAAGAATCCTCAATTAGCAACAGCAAACCCTTAAATAAGAGACGTAAAGCAGAAGCAAGTCTTCCTTTACGAGCCAAAGTTGCTCCGAGGCGTTGATGTTAATGAATAGTTCTGGTTCTAGTCGCCTTATTGGGGAATTTGACTGAATTATTTCTGTGATTTGCATGCACTTAAAAAGAACATTTTTAATAGCTTAGCAATGTTGTTTGATTTATAAGAATTGAGTCAATGATTGTGTTCAACGTGTTTTCTATTGTTTAGCACAATCAATCTAGCATTGTGAATTTTAAGTTGTTAGTTAATTTATGTTTGTGACTGATTAAAGTTTCTGTGTTTGTCTGAAGGGAAACATTTGTAAGGACTGTTTCTTTTTGTTGATCTATTACATGAAGAATCTTAATGTTTTAAAATTTATTTTGTTTTATTTAAATGTAAGTTAACTAATTGTTCCACTTTGACTTAGAATTCTTTTGTGTGAACCAATGTTACTGTTCATTTTTAAGTTTGCCATTATGTTACTATGGGTGGCTTTGATAAGTAAACAAAACAATTTTGTTTAAAAAATTAAATAAAAAGTTTCTTATTCACAGCACAATGTTAATTTATTGTGAAAAATAAAAATTACTCATGTTCACTGCTCTGCAAACTAAAGTGTGTACATAGTACACTCTTATTAGAGCATGCTTCTAAGCACACTCTTATTTACAGCATACTTGCTAGGCACACGCTAAAATAGTGTGTGCCTGGCATGTACACGCTAAATAAGAGTGTGCCTACAAGTACACGCTAAAATACATTGGATGAGTCTTATCTAAAAGCATGGGCCAGTTTGAGTGTACTTGCAGGTACACACTTATTTAGCGTGTACATGCCAGGCACACACTATTTTAGCGTGTGCCAAGCAAGTATGCTGTAAATAAGAGTGTGCTTAGAAGCATGCTCTAATAAGAGTGTACTATGTACACACTTCAGTTTGCAGAGTGGAATTATGCATATTACAATATCTAAACATAATATCACACTCAGAGATTAGACACAAACTAAGCATCGATTGAGTTGCATTGTCTAGCTTGTTTCCTTTTTGGAAGTGGTTCACAGTTAATTGCATTTTCTTCACCTAAGACCTCGGTGTTTCCTCTCTTGTTCGCAGCGCTGAGTTCTCCAATTGTGGAAAAGCCTCGTTGTTTGTGCAAGAATTGGTTCAAGTTTGGGTTGTTACTCCCTCCTCCAGCCATGCGTTGTCTACCAAAATTTTGCTCGAGCGGATCCTGACAGAAGACTCTTGCGTTTAGGAAAGTCACTCCCTCATTCAGTAGAAAAGTTGTTGCACTAATAAATGATCTGCAAGACATCTCAATGCCAAGCATTGTTTGATGAGGGAGCAAATTTCTTGAGGAGAATTCTTCATCTGTATCTTCCGTCTGGCTGTCATCCAGCTCATGAAAGCTACCTTCATCGGCTGGTAAATGGTCCACACCTAACTCAGACATGGCAGATCTTGAAAGGGTGGCATCTTTCTTTGCTCGTACCTCTTCTTTCCATTCATTCAAATAAGCAACAAAATCTAGCAGCTCTTGAAATCTGTTTCCTTCAACTCTGTCTTCAAAATCTTGGACATCTTGTATGGTGTATGGATGAAGCCTTCTGTTGTTTTTCTTCACGCCATGGGTGGAGTACGCACCATTCAACAAATCAAACCAGTCATTTATTTTGTAAATAAAATCAACAGTTTCTGACACTCCAGGCCACCCCTGACTCAAAATGTCTGTTGCCACGGTGTGACTCATCACTTCTGCTGCAGGTTTCACCTTCATTCTGCTATAGCTGTCAGGAAACACGTTTTGTGCGTTTAGCTTGAATGATTTTCTCAGTGTTTTGTCTTTCTTTGATAGATAAAGCCTAATGATCGTATCCCAAACAATATATTCACCATTCTTCTTAAGAAGCCTTGGACTTTTCTTGTTATTTTTAGTTTTTCTTCTTGAGTTAAAGAATGCATTTCTGATTGTCTTCAGTAAATGTGGTACGTCTGAGAAAAAATACAGGAGTCTTTCTGGAGCATGTTTGTTGACTGTGTCAAATACAACACCTGACTGAGTAATAGTGGCTGGAGTGTGAAGTTTTATAAAAGCTCTGTTGATAGGGCAACCATCACACACAAAAGCTATCACCATGACACCACTCCTTTCTAATGCCCCAATGACATCCCATGTCCAGAGGTACATCTGCTTTGGAGAAGGATTAGTCACAGGGTATGATGCCACACCATGCTTCATATTGCTTGAAACACCTTTTACCATAAAGGCCATGACTTTTGACGCCAGCTCTTGCTCCAACACTTTCTGCGGGTCATCTAAATGGGCTTCAAGCTCTTTTAATTCCTGGTCTAGATGATCCAAGTCCTTGAAGCCAATTAATTCCCCAGTACTCTTAAGCACTACCAAGTTCTTACTGATGTTCATTTCATCTGCCATAACTACGTGGTACTGTTTATGAGTGTGCTCTACTGATGCAGCTCTCTGTGCAGCAGCTTCTATGACACTTTCATCTATTCCAGGCTGTACTTTTGTCACATGGCTGTAGTCGAAGAGGGTTCGTGAAGTAGGGAGCTTGATGAAGCCGCCCTCACAAAGTTCCTTGTACGCCCCTGGAGCTTTGAGGTAAAAAGACAGAGCCATTCGAATGAGAGTGGGATGCCACTTCATAGTACATTTGTTTTTGCACTGAGCATACTTGATCTGCTGTTGCAGGAAGAGCGACTGCAAGGGGTCCAGTGAAGCAGATTGTAATATTTCAATTAAATCTTTAGAGACATTGGCATCAACTTTTACTCCTTCCTTTTTGATCATATTCAGCATCTTGTTTTGTAATCGATCAATAGTTTGCTTCTGTAGTCGTATTTTCTTCTCTTTCTTGGCCAGTCGAATGTCCTTTTGCTTCTTTCCCAAGAACCTAACATTAGTAAATTTGTTGGCCTCTGGACACTTGATGGACTGAAGTTTCCTTCTCAAAATAGGAGTCAGTTTTGTACATTTTTTGCACCTCCAATGAGCAGAATTGACCAATAACAAACACTTTTTTGAGCGAAAGGTTTCTTTGCAACGACACTCTTTGAACACATCATTTTCAATTTGGCCATGTTCACTTTCAGGCCAGGCTTCTTTGAACTCCTTGTGGTCATTTCCAGCACAAATTTCAAGTGCACGAAGATAAGAAACAATGTCAACAATTCTATCAGTAAAATGTCCAATGGTTTTAAGTGATAAAGGCTGTTGAGCTCGAACACCAGAGAGTACAGGTTGGGCAGGATAATTGACACCATGAACTTGAAGACGAACATCACCACTGAGCGAGACACTAATTTGTCTCTGAGTTGCCTTTTCTTCCCTGCGACCAACCATGAGCACATGAACAGACCCATTGGAAACCAACGGAAGAAAATTTTCTGGTAACATAAGGAAGAGATTGCTTCTGACTTCCAACATAAGAGATTTGGCTACCTCTTCATCAAGTGGGATGGTCTGAGGCAAAGGCTCTGGTTCTAATACAAATTCCTAGGGAAAAAACAACACATTTTTAGAAAGAAAATAAAAAAATAGAAGGAAAAATTAATTAGTTGGGAAAAAATATCATACCTCATTAGAAGACACAGGTGGGGGGCTCAAAACTTCAGACAAAGCAGGACTTAAAACCTCAGAGGGAGTAGGACTGAAAAGTGAAGTCCTAGACATTTCACTCATACTTGTGTTCTGAAATAAACAATAAAAATTAGAAGTGCACATGTAGAGCAAAGGTTTGTAAGATATGTCATTGAAATTAGATGCACACCAAACTAAGATCTGTCAGCGAGGCAGATAAATTGCTCCCAAGACTTAGACTACTACTTGGCCGGCTGGAAGGAGAAGGGCTGGGACTCGAGCAGTAATCATGGTCCAGCAGCTCCACTGAAGTAGGCGTGGGAGGTAGTTCAGTCTGAAAGACACCATATTTATTATAAGGAGTTTGTGAAAGACATCAATGAAAAAAGTTCTTTATAATTGAATATGTACTCATACCTCGGTCAACTCTGGGTCAGTGTCACTCAGTGGCGTAGATGAACTGTCCTCAGGTATGCTGTTGGTTACAGTCTGAAATAATCAATTTTAAAATTATGTACAATGTTAGATGTCAAAGAATGATCTTCAATACACTCCAGAAAACTCACCAATACAGGTTTCTGTTTCACATGTCGCTTCACATGTTTAAACCTCTTCCTCACAGGAATTCTATTTCTCCTGGACTTATCCGGTTTGACGGTGGGAGGTGGCTCCATTGTAGACTTTGAACAGCTTCAACAACACCAAGATATCTTGCCTAGAGTCAAGTAAACACAAACAACACTTTAGGCCAGTAATTCATTACACAGTTCACATTTGCATTGGCTGCAATACATCGTAGAAAAATAAAAGTTTCAAAGCCGCCGACAGGCTAGGTTGTCGTGAGTCGGCGTTGTTTACGTCCGAGAAAGCGGCGATATTTGGCGCCTGTCGCAAGGATTTGCCACTGAATTATCGTGGGGCGACGTAAAAAGTAGCACAGATCGGTAATATTACGAGGTGAACGTTTTCAAATGTGTATTTACGTACCTGTAAGGGCGAAAATAGTCGCGAAGGGATTCCGCCAGAACGGGGTCGGGTTAGGTTGGGTGGGAGTAGCGCGGCGTAGCGGACGGCGGAAGAAGAACAAAAGCGCGTCCCGAACGTCGGCAAAACTTCGACAAGGCGCAGGCCGATCCGAGCGGCGGCCCGTCTCATGTACGACTGAGCGACTTTAACAGACTTCGGGTTTCAATTAGATACTTTTTATGATTCAATTTTGCCACCAAGGCCTTCGGCAAGGTCTCCTGAGCATTTTGAGACCCCAACTAACCCTGTGCGTGGTTTCATTGAGGCGTGAGGTGTTTCAACGTGGACCGATGCGGCGTCCCAGAGGGCCCCCGCTTCCTATCCATACATAAGCCCTGATCTCTTGGCCGCGCCACTCCTGCAGTGCTTCCCCCACCCTCGCCCACCTTCCCCCACCCCCGCCCACCGTCTGTTGCCCGCGTCAACTCCCACCTGAACGCGTTTATTCTGACGTTCTATGGCGTAACGCAATATGATAGTTTTCAGAGCCATCGTAACGTTGGACAGCATTTATGTTGTAGATTCAAAATATTTCGCGTAACAACTTTGAATGACAGGGTGAGGGTGAAGGGCAGCCTAATGCTGTGATGGGATTTCCGGAGTTTTTCTAAGCATGATTTACCTCAAGTACCTGCGTTTTGTTTTATGGTGCTTCCGGTTTGCGGGTTGAGCTGCATGTCTAACTTGCAATTGCACGGCAAAGGGGAAAGAAAAACGGCGGACGTTTTAGTAGTCTTTGTCAATAATGGTCTTATGGCCACGACTCAAATTATATTTACCCTAAACTGGGCTGGGGTGAACGTTTAAGCTGGTGGGGGAACCTTAGAAGGGTGTGCGAATCAATGATTTTGGTATTGAAACCGAATCGATTGTTAAATTGTTCTTCGAATCGTATCCAATATCAAAATTCTACACACCAGCAGGCTTTGTAGTTCGTCACTCTCTGTGTATCAAGAACACATTTTGAGTTGTACAGAACTCTTCAAATAATGGTTGATAATGATAGAAAATGTTGATCGCACTCAAATTACATAATCGATGCGGCACATCAAACCCAACTGCCTTCTTATCACGCACCTATACATGCATGCTTAGCAAGTACACACTTGAAATTGCATATGCGTACCATGGAGTTGTACGGTGCCAAGAGAGCAATTGTGTTTTTGCCAAACATGCGTTTCACTGGTAAAAAATAGTTCGGAACATATCTGGTCATCAAATTAATAGAGCAAAAGGACAACTTCGTGTTCAAGTATATGAACACATATCCGACCTTGTAGCACCTTTTGAACCGATTTCTCTTTTAATCGGCGGGTTTCAAACCCGGGACCAATTATTTGCGGTGCACGCTCTTTGCCGCTGTGCTACCACGTCCCACGGGAGGCAGAGGGTCAGCTACCTGACGACTGTACACGCGCCCCTTGGCCACGCCCCTTGAGCCAGTTATGAAATTTACGATCGCATTCGTTAAATTACGATCGTGTGCTCAAAATCAACATTCAACTCTCGTAATTTTCAGAACACGATTTGAAAATTACCAACGATTGTCAATTTTACGACTTTGTTTTGAATCTTCGCATAAAGTTATGAAATTTGCAATGTTTGTAAAATTCATATCCGTGTTCGGAAAATTGACATTCAAATTGCTACTAAACTTCAGAACTTTTTTAACAGTGTAAAGAAAAACAGTTGTACATGTTTCCAGTTGGTCTACCCCCGAAACGAGACCGCATAGTGAAGCATAATTTGGATCAAACGCAACATAACGCGTATTAGCCTTTTAAGCGCATAAAGTCACGTTCCCTCGCATAATTGTCCCTTTTTCGCCTAAAGCATCCAGTAAATATGCCAATTTATTTTTTTCGACGCGCCACCGGCTAAAAAATACAAACCTTTTGGTTCCTACGCCTTCTTGGTAGGCTTTTCGCGGGGTCCACCGCTCTCCGCTCCGCGATGAAACTTGGTGGCTGTGTGGAGTATTGGTTTGCGCAGGGAATGACGGATTTCGTTTTCTCCGGAGGCATCAGGGGGCTTCGCAGCGGATGACCAAAGTAAACGGCGATTTTCAAGGCTGTGGGGAAGCGCACAGCACGCCCCACTCTGGCCCGGTGTGCTGTGGAAACCCGCCAGGAATAGTCATTTGCAGACCACCAGTCTGGTGCGAGTGGAATACTTTTTTAGTGTATTTCTGCTGTCATTTCTGTATTCATCTGACATACGGGTGCAAGTCAGTTAATTATGGTTTTGAGATAAATTACTCAAAATCACTGACTTACGACCTCATATCGGATGACGTTCCCTTGCGTAGTCTGGTCACTGGTGGGGCAGCGCGGGCCACAGGCCCTCTTGACTTGACTTACATCCATATGACGTTGATTTGCTCGTAAGGCGTTTTGAAAATATAGATTAAAATTTTGGTCCAGGAAGCCGCTGCTCGATCAAAACTTTGGTCGGTGGTTTACATCAATTTCCTTATCGTCATCAGCACATTCCAAATCATACGAAACTATGTAACAAGCTAGGGCGCGCCCTTCCGTCGAACCGAGTAGGCAGCTCCGCTTCGCTGCGCCGGCAATTCAGTTCGACAGGGGGCCGATACCAGCTTGGCCTGCCGGCGGATTCTTCTCGGGCCATCTTCGGCCCTCGCACCAGACCTGGCTTGGGTCAATCGGAGGCCGTCTCTCGGGCCTTCGGTTCTCGGTCATCATACCCCGTGGAGGTAAAGCGCAAACTTAATGATGCAACATCAGGACTGAGGCCCGCTCTTGTGTTCCCACTGTGCCAAAGTTAATGTGCAAAACATGGCCGTTGCACCAATTTTCACAATACATGAAGGCTATCATCGCTATCATCGTCGTCATCCTCGAAGTGCAAGTGCACATTTCTGCCGCTCGCATGACTCGACGAAGACGCTCTGCTCCGGGGACTGCTGTCAGAGTGGCGGCTTCGCGAGCTTCCACGTGAAGAGGAACGGTGGCTTCGGCTGCTGCCAGCGCGACTGCTGCTCCTGCTCCTAGAGGGGGTCCTCTCTCTGCTAGGAGATCGGGATTTGGACCGTTGTCGCTGTGCTTTAGGCGACTTCTTGCCCTTGTTGGCAGGGGACTTAGACTTTGCACGTCGCTGAGGGGTGCGTGATCGGCTCTTCTGCTGGCTGGCTTGTGGTGATTGTGACTTGCGCTTCTGACTCTTCACCTGTGGTTGTTTTTGCTTCGGTGATTTGGGCTGCTTGCGTTTTGGGGACTTGGATGATGAAGTCGGGCTCACAGACCCCCCTTCCGACCCCTCTTTAAAAAGGTCTTGCCGAGACCTATCGAAATATGCAATAAAAATTTTTAGTCGGCCGATCCCCTTTTTTAAAGATTCTGATTCGGCCAACTGATGAAGTCGGGCTCCTAGACCCCCCTTCCGACCCCTCTTTGAAAAGGTATTGCCAAGACTTATCGAAATATGCAATAAAAATTATTAGTCGGCCGATCCCCTTTTCTAAAGATCCTGATTCGGCCAACTAATGAAGTCGGGCTCCTAGACCCCCCTTCTGACCCCTCTTTGGAAAGGTCTTGCCGAGACCTATCGAAATATGCAATAAAAAATTTTAGTCGGCCGATCCCCTTTTTTAAAGATTCTGATTCAGCCAACTTTTTTTTTTTTTTTTTTTTTTTTTTTAGAGGTTTGCCCTTTTTTTCGAAAATCTCAACAGATTTTCTCATGTTGGTTTATGGGCTTTGTTAACAAACATGAGGGACTTTGTATTTATTTTCATCTTAGAAAACATACATACATCAGTCTTACAAACATGAGAACACATAAATCACAGGAATTTGGTGATACAACACCTTCAGTTAACTCAAGAGATCAACTTAACAGAACAAATAATCAGTTCAATAACAGTCCCTGAACATCCATCTGAAATAGGTACATAATAACCTATCTAAACTAAAGTAAAATTTTGGACAACCTGGTTCTTAATGACTAAGGAGAGCGCATCTTTTAGAATTAACAGAACTAGCGCTTTACCTAGGTGAGCGCCTACATAACAGGTTGCTCTTAACAATACTAATTGCTCAGGTCCTTCCGGCGGCGGGGTGGGAAAGCAGATCGTGTTGAAGATTTGATGCCTCGGGCCCAGCGCCTCTCCCGAGACTGGCACCGGTTGTGAGGCCCCAAGTAGCGCCATCGCAACCTAGGGACTTGAACCTCACAGCCACGTGCCTCCGTTTCAACGGGAGTGGCTCCTACGTCTTGAGGGCCTCTCATCTTCCTCGCTATCGCTATCATCGTCGTCATCCTCGAAGTGCACATTTCTGCCGCTCGCATGACTCGACGAAGACGCTCTGCTCCGGGGACTGCTGTCAGAGTGGCGGCTTCGCGAGCTTCCACGTGAAGAGGAACGGTGGCTTCGGCTGCTGCCAGCGCGACTGCTGCTCCTGCTCCTAGAGGGGGTCCTCTCTCTGCTAGGAGATCGGGATTTGGACCGTTGTCGCTGTGCTTTAGGCGACTTCTTGCCCTTGTTGGCAGGGGACTTAGACTTTGCACGTCGCTGAGGGGTGCGTGATCGGCTCTTCCGCTGGCTGGCTTGTGGTGATTGTGACTTGCGCTTCTGACTCTTCACCTGTGGTTGTTTTTGCTTCGGTGATTTGGGCTGCTTGCGTTTTGGGGACTTGGATGATGAAGTCGGGCTCACAGACCCCCCTTCCGACCCCTCTTTGGAAAGGTCTTGCCGAGACCTATCGAAATATGCAATAAAATTTTTTAGTCGGCCGATCCCCTTTTTTAAAGATTCCGATTCGGCCAACTGATGAAGTCGGGCTCCTAGACCCCCCTTCCTACCCCTCTTTGGAAAGGTCTTGCCGAGACCTATCGAAATCTGCAATAAATTTTTTTAGTTAGTCGATCCCCTTGTTTCAAGATCCTGATTCGGCCAACTGATGAAGTCGGGCTCCTAGACCCCCCTTCTGACCCCTCTTTGGAAAGGTCTTGCCGAGACCTATCGAAATCTACAATAAAATTTTTTAGTCGGTCGATCCACTTTTTTTAAGATCCTGATTCGGCCAACTGATGAAGTCGGGCTCCTATACCCCCCTTCCGACCCCTCTTTGAAAAGGTATTGCCAAGACTTATCGAAATATGCAATAAAAATTATTAGTCGGCCGATCCCCTTTTCTAAAGATCCTGATTCGGCCAACTAATGAAGTCGGGCTCCTAGACCCCCCTTCTGACCCCTCTTTGGAAAGGTCTTGCCGAGACCTATCGAAATCTGCAATAAAAATTTTTAGTCGGTCGATCCACTTTTTTCAAGATCCTGATTCGGCCAACTGATGAAGTCGGGCTCCTATACCCCCCTTCCGACCCCTCTTTGAAAAGGTATTGCCAAGACCTATCGAAATCTGCAATAAAATTTTTTAGTCGGTCGATCCCCCTTTTTCAAGATGAATGGTCAAAGTTGATTATGTTAGTAAATTCGGGCCGAGGTAGCCAATTCGCTGGTAAAAGTTTGGTCAGGGGTCAAAATTGATTTAATTTTCGTCATCAGCACCTTCAAAAACATACGAAATCATGTAAAAATGTCTCTAAAATATAAAGTCACTGAAAAGTTGCACTTTTTCTGCCGTTTTATTTGTGTTTTTTCGTTGGTACGACTAATTTATTTGAGATAGAAAGCTGAATTTCGGCGTGTGGCGAGCCAAGGATATACTTAACAACCCTGCAAAATCTCGTCTCGATCGGCCGAGCCGTTTGGGAGGAGTAGTGCGGACACACAGACAGACAAACAAACAAACAAACAAACAGACAGACAAAACTTTTCATCCCCACTGGAGTAACTGGCTTCGCTAATCGCTCAGCCAATTAGAATATTCTAGACGGGGTAGCCCCTATGTGGTTGACACTTTAGTCAGGGGTCATAATGGATTTCATTTCCGTCATCAGCACCTTCCAAACCATGCGAAACCATGTCAAAATGTCTCTAAAACGAAAAATCACAAAAAAGTTGCACTTTTTCTGCCGTTTTTTTCAGTGTTTTTTCGTTAGTACGACTGATTGGATTGCGATAGAAAGCTGCATTTTGGCGTGTGGCGAGCCAAGGACATACCTAATAACCCTGCAAAATCTGAGCCAGATCGGCCAAGCCATTCAGGAAGAGTAGTGCGGACACACACACACACACACACACACACACACACACAGGAAAAGTTTTTCAACCCCAGTGAAGTAACTGGCTTCGCTAATCGCTCAGCCAATTGAGCTCCCCCGAACGTCACCCAAACAGGGCCGTGCCGTCCGGTTTGGTCACTAAACACGGGACGAAGCGATTAAGCGGCATTAAAGGGTGTGCTTAAAATTAATCGCATCTATCTGCACGCATCCGGCAGGCTATTAAATCAACCCTTGCCTTAATTCCAGTGCATATTTTTTTAATTATTTTTTTTCCATTTTTCAGAGTGTGCCCAGTGTGTGGCCCGGTTCAGAACGGCTTGGCCCGCCATCTCGACCGGCGTCACACCGCGCGCCTTGCCCAGCTCGGAGTGACAGCCAAACAGCTGAGCTCTCAAATAAGAGGGCTGCTGTTCGCCACAGAGCTGGAGCTGTCGGGATGCTTTAGCTGTTACAACACTGACTCTGAGCTAATCATCGAGGGCCTCTTGCAGTAGGCCGCATCAAAAAAAAAAATTTGCGCTCGAACGGGTTTTTTTCGAAAGGTCCTATCCAGGTAAGACTCCCAACCAAATTTGAGCGCTCTCCGACAACGCGAACCCGGCCCGCACAGCGCATTTGTGTCTGGTGGCAAAGATGCAACCCGCACGGCACGGCACTTCGCGGCCCCACGGCCCGGCACCGGTGCGGCCGAGAAACGCGGATGGCGGTTCGGACAGACTGTGGGGGTCACTTCTAAACGCCTGTGACGTTAAATCCACCGAAATGTTCAACCGACCGACTACAGTGCGACCTAACAAAAAAGTGGAATATGCGTCGCGGCCCTTGAACTGAACAATATTTTGCCAATCCGTCTGCGCGTAAATTCTTGTCACATTACTAAGCAATTGTGGTGCGAAGATTGGCCAATTCCCGCGACGACAACCTAACGGAAACCATGGAAATGTGTGACGGCGCTCCCGAACTCCGTTTGAAAGCGAGCGCGCCAAACGCCGCAACAGTGGGGAGGGGGGAGGCTCGGCTGGCGCGGCTCGCAACGGCCAGGCGACCGGAACTCCAGTACTCCCGCCCGTTCGGTTTGAAGCTAGCGCGTGGTTGTTTTTGTGGTCTGTGAGTGAGTGTAGTGTGTTTTGTCGATTTCTGGGCTGTCTGTTAACCTCGTTTGGTAGATTCTGACTAAAGTGGTGGAAAATATGGGATTTAAAAAAAGTGTGAGGGCAAATCAAGCGTCTTCGTCTTTTATTCCAAAATGGTGCTGGAGAGATCTAGTGACGTCACCTTCATCCTCAGTCCTCTCTCGGTACAGGACCTGCCGAAAAGTACATTTTAGCGTTTGTTGAGACTCGGTAACACCTTTTTTTTTTCTCCAGAAATAGTTACCAAAAGCAGGTTTTGAAAGTCACTTTCTTCTAAAGTGACAGTTGCATTATAGTCCTTTACCAAGGCCACCGCGCGCTCTGCGCAGTCATTGACGACCGATATGTTGCGGGCAGTTTCTTCGCCAAACTAAGGGAAAAGCATAAAATTTTATTTAACGTTTTTTGCTTGTAACCCAATAACTGCTTATGTAAAAGGGCATACCTTGTACGATTCAATGGTATTCCAAACCGATGGATCATGGACAAGAAAGTCGGTGTTTATCTCCAATATATTGAAAAAACTCATGGTGTTTTCATTCACAAAAAAAGCCAAGTTGTGAACCTCCTTCAAAGGCTCCAGGGATTTAGTCTTGGGCAGCGAAAACTTGTACTCCCTTTTGTTACTGTCTGGTCTTTTCTTGAGATTTTTGACCATGTCTCTTTTCACATCAAGTGAGACCAATGGGTCAAAAAAAGCAAAAGCCACACATTGAGGCCCCAGGTACCACAAATGGTTTCTGAATGCATTTAGCGCCAGTTTTGATATTTCTTCAGAAACTTCACTATACGAAAATAGCTTGTGAAGCAGGTCAAGATCGTTTCTGGGCGCAGAGACGGGGTCCGACGCCGCGTACCATGGCTTCAAATACGTTGTTACAGTAAAAATGTTCAGAGCCAACATTTTAGGAATCTTCTCCTCAGGAATGGCAAATTGGTCTGAAAAGAGAAATTTTCTTAAGTAAGCATACATGATGTGAGTTGCGAGTGCGTCTCTCTTGGCGGTAAATCAACAATCGAAATCGTTTACATACCTCTGAACATGTACATGGAGAGGCAATAAATTAGTCGTCCCATAAACCTGGCTGAAGACAGAGCCATAGGCTTCTGGAAGTGAATGCCACCAGGTGGAGTGCCACCCAAGGAAATTATTGTCAACTCCAAGAAATATTTGTAGTCTGCCCTTATTTGCTCTTTCTAAAGGAAAAAAAAAAAATATAAAAATTATTGAAAAAAAAAAAACCTTGTTACTATTTAAACTTATATTTAATTTTAGGACCTCCAGAGTTTTGAAAGCATGATGTAAAATTTCCTCCACCGTTTCAGGTGTTAAAAACTCTAGAGCATCTTCATCACTAGTTAGAGGAGTGAACTGTTTAGGGTTCATGAATTCCCATTCCTTTCTAAAGCGCTTGCAGAGGGGTCCCAAATCTGGCCCACTTGAGGGCTCCACAAATTTTTCAAAAATGGTTTTCACAATAATTTCAATGGCATGGTGCCGGCATGCCAAGTACAGGAGAACTCTCCTAAAAAGTTTCTCTAGCTCCACCAATGCACCCTTGTGAATGCCCGTGTTTGAGCTTGTTGTGTCGGTGCATACTGCTTTGATGCGTTCGATGCAATGCCACGCCGACGCCTGTGCAAATGCCTCAGCTGCTTGGACCTTCCCGGTCCCATTACAGATAATTCGGGCGCCAAGCAGCTGCTCAAAGTCCTGACCTACAGAAAAAAAGGTTAACTGTGTCCAGCATTCAAAGGGGTTGAAGGGCAGAAAGAGGCAAAAGGGAGGGGGGTGGGGGGGTCACAAACCAAGTAATTACTTTAAAATTCACCTGAGATAACAATTGGCAGCCGTTCAATGTCAAAACCTTCCCTGCCATCCAGACGCTTCATTTTCAACCCATCAAAATGTATGGTACAAACTTCAGGGGGTTTAAATTCAGCTCTAATTTTTTCAGCATCTGACAGTCTTGTTGACTTACGAAGGCGACAAATGGTCGCGTAGCTGAGACGATAATCGGACCCAGTTGCCAAAACCACATTGGTCACGATCCGAAATGCATTTCGGGATGAAATCTTTCCCCGATCCAAAATAGTGGCAATCCGTTTTGAGAAATCAGTAAGAACTTTGTCGTCGACGACGAAGTCAGGATCATCTGCGTCGTCCGATGTTCTATCAGAATAAGAATCTGAAAAATTTGGAAATTTGGATTAAAGTAACAGCAGTAAAACGGAACACGGGCTGGACACGTGCCGCCGCGCCGCCGCCGCGCCGAGGGACTTCCCTGCCCTCTGGCCGGGCGCCGCGCCGCGCGTCTGGCGTCCGCGACGAGCAGCACGACGCGAACGACACGGACACGGGCGGGACACGTGCCGCCGCGCCACCGCCGCGCCGCCGCCGCGCCGCGGGACTTCCCTGCCCTCTGGCCGGGCGCCGCGCCGCGCGTCTGGCGTCCGCGACGGGCAGCACGACGCAAACGACACGGACACGGGCGGGACACGTGCCGCCGCGCCGCCGCGCCGCCGCCGCGCCGAGGGACTTCCCTGCCCTCTGGCCGGGCGCCGCGCCGCGCGTCTGGCGTCCGCGACGAGCAGCACGACGCGAACGACACGGACACGGGCGGGACACGTGCCGCCGCGCCACCGCCGCGCCGCCGCCGCGCCGCCGCCGCGCCGCGGGACTTCCCTGCCCTCTGGCCGGGCGCCGCGCCGCGCGTCTGGCGTCCGCGACGAGCAGCACGACGCGAACGACACGGACACGGGCGGGACACGTGCCGCCGCGCCGCCGCCGCGCCGCGGGACTTCCCTGCCTCTGGCCGGGTGCCGCGCGTCTGTCGTGCGATTCCGCCGCCCGCACTCCGCGCTCTGTCTCTCTCGCAGGAGTGCGGGCGGCGGAATCGCTCGACGGCGTCAACGTCAACAACGGCGATGTTAACAGTGCACACACCGCCGCCGCGCAGCAGCCAGGGTAACAGGGCAGAGAATAACAACACAGGGATAAAAAGGTGGTTGAGGGAAGGGGGTACACTTTACGTTACCTGCATTGGTAGTAGTTTTGAGGCGTTTCAGTCCGCAAGCGGCACGCCGAGCCTGGCGTTTGACCGACTTCGTCGGCAGGGGCCCGGCCTCGGCCAGTGTGCCTATGTTCATTGTCTCATCCAGATTCCCCTGGAATTTCTGTAAATTGCTTTCGAAGGTCGGCCCACCGCGGCGGCGACTTCTCTGGAGGTTGCCATAAACTTTGTAGAGTGACTTCACTTTGGGGACAACGTTGTTTTCATGCAACGTCGGTTTGTTGTTTGCAGCCCACCGAGCGACGAGCATACGCGCTGTCCTCCGTGCACTCTCCACTTCAGTCAACTTTAGCTCATTCATATGAAAGAAAAACACTCGCATGACAGTTCGATTTGTTGGTAAAGTGTTTCCATCAAAACAGAACTCGGCCAGGCGGTAGCCGAAAACTTCAACAAAAAAGTCATCTTGTTTTGGAACCGACATGATGACAATAACAATGCCGACAACACCTGTCCTGTAGTCGCACGGCTCCCTAACCTCTGACCTCCCCGGAAGTCTAGCAGAAGACGGGCCGCCACGCCGCCGTCGCCTGGCCGTTGCGAGCCGCGCCAGCCGAGCCTCCCCCCTCCCCACTGTTGCGGCGTTTGGCGCGCTCGCTTTCAAACGGAGTTCGGGAGCGCCGTCACACATTTCCATGGTTTCCGTTAGGTTGTCGTCGCGGGAATTGGCCAATCTTCGCACCACAATTGCTTAGTAATGTGACAAGAATTTACGCGCAGACGGATTGGCAAAATATTGTTCGGTTCAAGGGCCGCGACGCATATTCCACTTTTTTGTTAGGTCGCACTGTAGTCGGTCGGTTGAGCATTTCGGTGGATTTAACGTCACAGGCGTTTAGAAGTGACCCCCACAGTCTGTCCGAACCGCCATCCGCGTTTCTCGGCCGCACCGGTGCCGGGCCGTGGGGCCGCGAAGTGCCGTGCCGTGCGGGTTGCATCTTTGCCACCAGACACAAATGCGCTGTGCGGGCCGGGTTCGCGTTGTCGGAGAGCGCTCAAATTTGGTTGGGAGTCTTACCTGGATAGGACCTTTCGAAAAAAACCCGTTCGAGCGCAAAATTTTTTTTTTGATGCGGCCTATCTTGCAGCTGGGCATCTGCACCCTCAACAATCTGAACCTGGTGCCACTGCGTGGGAGGTCCTTGCCGCGTCGCGTCAAGATTTCCAAGCAGCGCTCTCCCCCACGGCAGCCATCGCCCACACCTTCGCTGGCGCCCATGCAAGTCGAGACACCACCGCCACAAAGTGTGAGGGAACCTCCGAAGGAGAAGGTTCCTCGGCCTGCGAAGACGACCCTGCCAGAAGGTCCCGCTGTCTTCGAGAAGGTCAAGGTGCCTGCAAGCATGGAGATCCAGCTGAGGCCGATCTTGGGGGAGCTCGCCGCACTGGCTAATCATAACCGGACGAGGAAATGCTGCTGGACACGGCGATTCTCGCCAAGTGCCCAGTCTCCTGAAGCCTTCGATCAGCGGCGAGAGAATCCGCTCCAGCTCCTCCAGCCCCCGCACCAGGAACAGCACGTCGTCCGCATAGGCCAGCCCCTCTGGCAGCATCCCGGGTCGGTTCACCTGCAAGGACAACTCCGGAATCGCCCTGGCCACCTGCTCCATCGCCCAGTGCACGGCGTCGGTAAAGGCCCAGGGAAAGTAGTTGCACCCCTGCCGAACGCCCCTCCCCCGCCGCACCGGGTCCGAGGTTGCCCTGCCCCAGCGTACCCTCGTTGTCTCCGTGCAGGCCAGCCCAATCACCACGTTGACCAGGTTCGGCGGGACGCCCCTCTCCAGCAGGTTGGCTAACATGGCGTGCTGCGACAGCGACGGAAAGGCTTGCCTGATGTCCAGGGCCAGTGGGTGCACAGTCTCCCCAGCGTTCCAGTACTCGTCCAGGATCCGGCGGGTGACGAAGATGTGGTCGTCGCAGGACCTGCCGGCCTGGAAACCCGCCTGGTACTACGGCATTGCCGGGGTCTGCAGCATCATTCGCTCCAGTAGGTGCCGAGCCTGCATCTTATACTCCCCCGGGCATAGCGCTATCAACCTACAATCCCCCACCTCCGCCGCTCTGGGAATCTTTGCAATAGGCTGCTGGAAGGATTCGGTAATCTCCTCTGGGAAGACCCCGTCCCTCCACCATTGGACAGACATCAGGGCCAGCTCCGCGAAGAAGACTCCCGGGGCATAGATCGACCATTCGTTTGGGATCCCATCCGGTCCCGCCACCGTCCGCCTGGCGAGCCGCTGCGCATACTCCTGAAGCTGGGCCGCTGAAAGGGGGGGGGGGGGGGAAGCGGAGGGGCGTCGTCCAGGACCGGCACCTGCCGCCCCCTGATGTTGTTGAGCGCCACCTCCCACTGCCGCATGGTGGGTCCCCGGGGCGCCGCTTGCGTCGCCCTCCGCCCCGTCCTCAGGTACCTAAAGAAATGTAGCCTCTGCGGCGGGGGTCTGTCCTCCATCTGCCCGAAGTCCCTCGCCAGCTTCTCCCTCTCGTGCGTCCGGTTTGCCGCCCTCATGTTGACCCTGGCCTGCGTCTGCACCTCACGAGCAAATTCCTCCCCCCCCCCCCTCCCGTCCGCCTCACCAGGTTCGCCGCCGCTTGCAGGTTGTTGAGCGCCAGTTGTCGGTTCGGGGTAACGGGCGACCCCCGCCGCGGTGTGGAGTGCATCCGCGAGCCTGCTCCAGGTGAGCGGCCCGGTGGGAGGGTGCGCCCGCAGCTGTCCGATCGCTCCGGCGACCGCTTCCTTGAATGCCGCCCGGACAATACTACAATGCTGCGTAGAGTCCAGCGGGGGTCCCCTCGGCCTCCTGTCTACCGCTCCGCCAACCGCCTGGCCGCGCTCCGGTACCCGGGCCTGTCTGGGGGTGTGCACCGTGACGACGACCGGCCGGTGATCCGACCCCATCGGCCAGTCCCTTGTACCGAAGAGCCCCTGTATCCTACGGTAATTGGAAAGGACATGATCAAGCTGCGACTCTCTGCCCCCGCTCGTCCAGGTTACCAGGCAGTTCCTTGCCACCCTCGGGGTGGTCCAGATCCTCAACCCGTGCTGCCTGGCCATCTGTAGGACCTCCTCCCCCGCCACGTCGCTGTGCCGCTCCAGCGTCTTGGGCCCTAGGATGTCGTCGTCCCTTAGCCGGCTGGTGTGTCCGAGGTGGGCGTTCAGGTTCCCCAGCAGGAAGCACCAACTGGACAGCTCGACCGCGGCGATCTCCGCTGCCACCGCCCGGAGCACCTCCGCCTGTCTCCTGTTGGTGCTGCAGCTTCCGCGTCTGCGAGCGCAGGGCCACTCACCTGCCTTCGTCCACCCGGCACACTTTGTTGTTCCTCCGCGCCCTCCAGTCTCCATCATGCTCACCTGGGTGGTCGCCCTCCTGCGCTCCCGGCTACTCACCACGGCTGCCGCCCCAACATGTAAGTGCCAACCTTTCCTCACCTGCCCCACCCACCACTTTTACTCACCCTCTGTTTTTGTGCCATACAGCTCCCCTCCTCCACGACGAGTTAACTCCCGCTATGTGGGCCGGGAAGTACCTCACCCTGCCTGGGGGTTCCACTGGTCCACTGGCACGTGCGCTCGGCCTCCTTGGTCACGACCTGGACTGGGCAGCGTCCCTAACTCTTGGCTGGACTCCCAGCAGCCCCGTTCAGGTGAGGTTACCTTGTTTTCTCCGGGTCACTTCCCCGCCCGTCGTCCGCCTCCTTGTCCTGCTGCTACCTTGTTGTTTGTTGTTGTTGACACTGCTGACGTCATCACCGCCATCTGACCGCCCCCTAATCCTCTGTCCCTCCCCAGCTCACCTGACCCCACTGGCGGCTCTATATGCGTGGGCCACCTACCGGCTTGCCGATCTCGGCTTGAGTCCTCCGTCTGGCCGCGAGCTCCAGGAGTAGGGTCTGGTCCGCCCTCACCCGTCGACCTCCTCTTCTGGCGGAGGGCATTTTGCGCCTCAGCCCTCAGCCGGCAGCAGCGTCGATAGCAGGGAAACCTTCCCCCCAGGGCACCGCTTCCTTCTTTCAGCCTCCGACTCCAGGGCCTGGGCTGGAGCCGCTGCGAGGGTCCTGCCAGACATCGGAAGTCAGGAGCTGCTCCCCCCCAACATCCCCGCTCAGCCGGACACCACTCCTCAGCCTCCGGCCCTCTCTCCGGACCTTCACTCCGCCGTCGTGGAGAGCTCGCCGTGCTCCGCCCAGCCTCTCTGCGACCCACCTCTCACCCCCATCACCATCCACTCTAATCGCTCCTTCTCCACTCCCGCCACCCTCCGCAGCACTCCGTCAACCATCTTCCTTTCCTCCTCTCCGTCCTCCACCTCTTCTTCCGGTCTCCATACCCCGCCGCCCTACTGCCCTGACTATTACAACAACTTCCCCCACTACAACGACGATGACAGCGACTGCGACTACTTTGACCCCGACCGTCCCTGCATCTGCTTTCGTCACCGTCCGGCATGATCTAGAGGACCTGGAGCGCGACGCTGTTCTCCTTCAGGAATGGGAGGACGCCGAGCGCCGCCACTGGGAGATCTGCGTGGAGGCGGAGCTCGACGGGGAGACACCGCCCGCCGAGCCCTGGCTGTAGGGCCCCCGCGCCCCTTCCTGGCTTCCGGAAGCAGCCGAGCAGCACCCCGGTTCCTGGTTCCCGATGAGTAGATGGCAGTCCGCAAGTCACATTAAAGGTTCCGCTGTCCTCTTGTTCCTTGTCTTCCATACTCTCCCGCTTCTTCACCTGCAACCTAGCCTGTTAGCACACACCCTGTAGCGGCCTTACCTCCGCTTTCTCATGCACAGCCTGAAGCCAAAGCGGGCAGTTTTCTACCAAAGCTACCGATCAAAGCTACTCAAAGCCATACCCGTTCGGCGCTTGGCTTGGAGGCAGACATTTACTTTCAGCCATGCAAAGCACAAGCCTAGAAAATCACTGCCCCCAACCCCAGTAAGGAGCGCTTGGAGCTACCGCCACGATGAGGGAGGGCTAGTCCCTCCCCTACCGCCCTTCCCAAGTCCATATATTCCCTATGAAGCCAAAAAACTTGAAATTTGATGAAACTCACAGGAAAATGGATTTAAGCGTACTGACGGCGACACTTCGTTGGCGAAAGCAGCCCACAGTGCAATCCAAACACAGGTTAGGCCTCCACTCCGAGAGTCGTGATTTGATGCATTACTTTGGATAATACATGATGGCTCCACTTCGTGAAAGATACTGACAGTCTCCATGGTGATGCAGATCGGCTTAGTAGTGATAACAAACAGTGACACAAATGAAAACTCGGAAGGAAACGCATTTTGTGGAGCCGAAAACACAGGGAAAGGGCGACTAAACAAAATCAAGATTTGCCTCTCCACTGTTGCCAACCACCCTCACTGAAATCGTGGTGGTAGTCTGAATTTCATACGTTACTTTACGCTCCTATATTCATCTTATCTTTTCAAATAATTGAAATCAAAGGGCGTTTTGGGATAGGTGACGCTATGCAGTATTGCAGTAGCAAACAGATATGAGACGTTCGTAGGGGATTTGAGTGTGTGCTGCGATTAGCGGATACGCAATTCGCACGCGGTCTGCTAATAGTTAGTTTGGACTCAAGTCATCCCGCGTTTCGAAGTTAGCGATTTTGGTCCTTCCACCTGAGCTCATGACATTGTTTCAGCATTGTTCTTGCCCTCGGTTTCACGATATATAACCATGGTGAGGCGTAAGTCGTCTAGGTTGCACCAGTCAGCCGGCAAAAAAAATGGTAAGCAATGATTTACGAGCCGCCTTTTAAGACGTAGAGTGTTACTTTGTTGCCGGTTTAAGGCCAGGGACAGGTGAAAATGCTATTTTTGAAATGGTCTGTCATAAAAATTTGAAACTCTGGTAAAATGTTACTCAGTACATATACAAATCACGAAAAAAGTTTCATTGAAAAATATTTAGGCAATCCAGAGATATTAGCTTTTGAGTGTTTCTTCAGAATTTTGTGTGAGAGCCCTCCTACGCAACAGTTTGGGTTTAAAAAATCTGACAAATTAATTTTTTTGTTCCTCATGAGTCAAAGAACAAACACAAGTTATATTATTGAAATCAGTCCACTTGTATAAGAATATGAAAATCATGAATGGGCTCAATTTTCAAAAGTCATGATTTTGTTAGTTTTTGCCATTTTTGATGGTACCCATTTCTTTAGCCAAAATTACAAAAATCAGATAGTGTTCACACAACTTGCATTTGTTCCTAACACCATAAGGAGCAAAAAAAAAAAATTGCATATTTTTGTGGTGCAAATTGTTGCGTAGGAGATGTTTTGAAGTTGGAAAAAGGTGGTTCTGAGAAAAACAAGTTTGAAAATTTACAGCACTTTGCAATGCTTCCTAAAAAAATCCCAAAAGTGATTTTCCCGACTCCAGATCATCAAAATACATGAAAATCCTAATAAAGGAAGGTTCAAAGTACCTTAAACCGCCAAAAACCATATTTCGAATTTTTTGTCGATTTTCGCAGTTTTTTCACCTGTCCCTGGCCTTAACCAGTCACGCCAACCAACTTTTTCCATTTTACTCTCCCTTTTTTGTTTAAAGATGCGTTTGTTTTTATCAATTTACCTACTTTCTACTCGTAACAATGCTAGGCATGTCTCTTGAAACTGCATCCTTGAATCCAAATGAATCGACTTTGTCTGCTTGTGTGTTGCTTGTGGTCCTAAAATTTTTCCTTATGATAGGTTATTTCTTTGACTAATCCGTAATATTTTCTTTATTTTTTGTTTGTTTTGATTAAATTGAGTCTCATTTATGCTTTATTTTTGCAATGCAGAAACAATTCATTATGAGAGTGCCGGAAAGGAGCAGCATCCGGAATCAAACCCTGAACCTCCTGCCAAGGTGCCTCGGAATTTGTCGAGTTCTCAAGGTACTTAAGATGTGAACAACCCAACAGTGTACTTCACTTTTTTGGCACGCCTTTCTATTCAAAAAATAGGGGGAGGGCATATGCATTTGCCTTTGTGTCCGTGTGTTGTTGTTGTTGTCGTTGTCGTCTGTCTACAAGGAAGGAGTAGATAGAGTGACCAGATTTGGAGGGTACTTCAGGAGTACCGTCGGAACAAACAATCCGGTGGTGCAAATCCCGTCCGAGCCGCGCAAGGGCTGCTGCAGGTGCATTATGGTTTACATGAGCGGGAGGGGTTTTTTCGCCATGTGGCGGTAGATAGGCATGTAGGGGTATTTTTGGAATCGGGGCGGCGATACAAATTCAATGTAACTGGTCCCGACACAATCGGCCGCTTCTGCAAAATGGCTTGGTCAGGATCTTGAAAAAAGGGGGTTCGCCGACTGAAAAATTTTATTGCAGTTTGTGATTGGTCTCGGCAAGACCTTCTCAGCGAGGGGTCGGATGGGGTGTCCAGGAGACCACCATAGTCGATCAAATCAAAATCTTGAAAAAAGGGGGTTGACCGACTAAAAAATTTTATTGCAGTTTTTGACTGGTCTCGGCAAGACCTTTTCAACGAGGGGTCGGAAAGGGGGTCTAGGAGCCCACGTCCTTCAGTTCGTCAAATCGGGATCTTAAATATAGAAGATCGACCGACTAAATTTTTTTTTATTTCAGTTTTCAATTAGTTTCGGCAAGACCTTTCAACGCGGGGTCGGAAACGGGGTCTAGGAGGCCGCCTTCGTCAGTTCGTGAAACCAGGATCTTGACAATAAGGGGTAAACCGACTAAAAAAATTATTTGAGATTTCAACAGGTCTCTGCAAGACCTTTTCAACAACGAGGAGTCAGAAAGTGGGTCAAGGATCCCACCTCCTCCAGTTCATCAAACCAGGATCTGAAAAATAGGGAATCGACCGAATGAAAAGTTTTATTTCAATTTTCGGTAAATCTCGACAAGACATTTTCAACGAGGAGTCGGAAAGGGGATCTAACACATTCGGTACTGCAGTGCCTACATGGCGACCAGGACGCAGAAGGATCTCCGCCGTGAATGGTGCCAGCGCGGCATAAGTCACATTGCCAACAGTAAGGGACATTATGTGTCTTTCGAGAGTTGCTCAGGCAAACATTTTGTAGTTTGAACGTGCAGTTTTGTTTCTAAGACTAATTGTGACTAGTTCTTTCTCTGATTCTGACTTATAAGTAATTTTCACAGTTAAATGTTTTTAAATAGATCCTTTCAGCCGTCGATGAGTGGAGAACAAAAGTAATCAAAAAGCCAGGAACCAGCAGCGCGCCACCTAGCGGCCGATGCTGTGAACTGTCAAAAGCTCAACCCTTGTTGGTTACAAGCGTAGGTCTCGAAGAAGTGTAAAGCAGCGGCCACAAGGTAGCGTGCAGCGGGTTCTTGATACCTGATTACTTTCGCTCTTCACTCGGCGATGAGTGAAAGGGTCTATTAGTTCACTTTATTGGCTGAGCCCTCTTAAATAAAAATGTATAGGACAACCGAACTGAAATGCGAAGCCAAGCTTTCCACAACACCTTTCGTCTGCCCCACACGACCGACCGAACAGTCCTTTACAGTTCGACAACATAACACTACAAATATAATGTATGTTTCAGTAATTTATTAAGAATTGTATGAGTCGGAATAGTGTATTATGTGATCAATTGTGATTTGCTTTGTTGTTTTTTGTTTAGATTTGTCGGGAATGAAATGGTTGTTGTTCATGTTGGACCTGTTAGGTTGGCGTTGGCAATCGAAATCAATGTCGGGTTTGTTAAGGAAACGGCACTCGTGATAATTGTGTATTAAGAATGGGAATGTATAGAAGTGAAGGAAGTAATCTTTCAAACCACGGCAAGCTGATGAAGGAACTTGAGATTCAGCATTAAAATGTCAGACAGGAGGAGGTGTAGTGTGGCAGCCTGCCGGTTTGCCGAGAAACCTATAAGCGATGGAGTTCGTTTGTACGGGTAAGGTTATGGGTTGTTTCACCGGTTGATTGTATTTGCTTTGAATGGCATTTTTTTTTATCGTTGCGTAAGGTAACGTTTGTTAGCCAATGTTGGTTCATGTATGACACATTTCTTAATTTGAAATTGTTCTGCAGATTCCTACAAGATGATGAAATTTCAAGTCTCTGGTCTGAGTGGGTTCGTTTGCAAAACGGATGTGAAAAGATTAAGAGTAAATTTGTATGCAGTAATCACTTTGCTGAAGGAGTGAAAGGAAATAGAAAACTTAAGAAAGGAGCAGTTCCGTCTATGTCAGTAGTTGCAAGTCAACAGGTTACAGCAGATTCTTCGTCATTTGATGATCAGTGTATTGCACCTGTCAGTAATGAGCACACAGTTAGTGAAAAACCTACTACAAGTAAAACAATCACCGCAAGTAATGGACCTATTGTGATGAATTGTTCTGAAGAGAATTTGTTGGACACATATGTTGATAAGGCAGTGGTTAGTAAAATGTACAGCAGTTTAGTTCAAATAGATATGTGTGATTATCGACATAGCAATCCTTGTAATATTTGTGAGGTTCATTTGGAAACATATGGTGCAGAAGTATTGTTCAAATTATTTGTTAAGATTTGCAATAAATCAAATTACATGTTAGTTGTATTGTGTTATATGCATGAAATTGTTCTAATTTGAATGTGTTTTTTGTTTAGATGGAATGTGCGTTTACGTCCCTGTTTGAAATTAATGTTAGTTTTGCACATTTATTTTATTATTGTGATATTGTGTTTTGATGTGGTCTTGTAAAGTTGTTTTTTGTAATATTATAATTTATTTGTTATAGGTGGGAATGCCATTTGAAGTCAATATTATTGAAAACGCAATTGATATGGTTGATGAAGTTGATCATGTTAAAGATGATTATTTGATTGGAAGTGCAGGAAACGTAGAAATCAAGGGGAAACAACTCAAAAGAAAATTGTACACCGAAATTCATGGTCAATCTTGAATTTTAGTCCAATTTCTTCCAAATTCATGAAAATTAGTCGAAATTCAAAGAAATTCTTCAAAAACCAGTGAAATTCATATCGAAATTCATAGAAATTTGGGTGCAATTCATTGAAATTCATCCGAAATTAATGTGGAATTCAAAAATTTGTACACTGAAATTCAAAGTTATTTCCCCTTGGTAGAAATTCAAATGCAGTTGGATGAGGAAGTGGATTACAATGTGGACTTTGTTAAGGATGTTGATGTTGAGCACATATCACATGAAATGGATGTCAATTTTGAAGATGTACCAAGGCAGTTGGAAAATGAACCTCTTGTACCTGTTCAAGCTTTACCAGACCGAAATATACAGAAGTGGAAGAAGAAATGTTGTTTTTATGGTTGTATGAACACTAATTTGGAAAGTTCAATGTTTTCATTTCCAAATGTTATTCAATTTATTTATGGTCAGAAGAGAGAGTCGGTTAAGCGGTTGCGCCGGTCACTCTTTGGTGCCGACAACCGTCAACCGGCTGAGTGTAGCGATACATGGTAGAGTGGAATTAGGATGCGGGTCGGTGGAAAGGACGCACTGAGTTTAGTTAACTAGTAGGCCGAAACACCGAGCACTCACTCGATACGCGTTCGCGCTAGAGGACGTCCCGAACAGATCTGCTGCTCTCGCCTCGCGTCTTCCGGCGGCAGACGGCCCGCGGCTGGCTGTCCGCCGGGTCGCGAATGCAACCGGATATGCATTCGCGACATCGCCTTTTCTTACAGGAGGGCAGCGGCAGCGACCAAAGGGCGCGCCTTTTCAAATGGGCCGCTTCCCTGACAGAGAGTTAATGTTGCTAATTTAAAAAGGTTTGTTTATTATTTGTGTCTGATAGACTTGTTTGTTTTGTAATTCGGGCTAGGATTGCAGGGTTTGCTGGAAGTAGTTGAATAAATTGGAAAGCAAATGTGGTTTTAGGTTTAGTGGCATGTTGAGTTAGCGTACTAATATTAGTAATTGTTTGTGGTTGACACTGTTAGATTGATATTGATTAAATTTAATGTATTTTACATGTGGTTTACAGATTTATAAATAAGTGCAATGGAATAAACATAAATGGAATAAGATTGAAAAAGCGCAGTGGAATTCATGGGTCGATAGTGGTGATTGGATTGACAATGAGAAAGGTGTACTATGATTTAATGTTTTGTTGGCGGTATTGGATGGGAAGTTTCAACAGTTGTTACATTTGAATATTATGTTATTGTTGTGCGTGTTTGTAGTTAAGTTTTTTGTTAGTTAGATCTTTCTAATATTTGATTTTGTAGGTTTCTGAAATGGGTTGAAGCTTCTGGCAACAGTCTGTTATTATTCATCGACCCAGTAAGTATTTTTTAAAAATACTTTGTATATGGTGCACATTTTGAAAAAGACTGTTTTAGTACCTAAGGAGACTGAAGTGCAATGCTTTACCAACACTTGATGTTCATGGTTTTGATCAACATTTTTTGATTAGTGATTATAAAGTCAATGTCAATAAATGGAAAGGTGTAGTATTGTTGTAATTCATTTTTTACTTCATGTGTCAAAGGAAAGCGTGTGTTATAACATGTATGTTTTGTTCTTATTATGTTTCAGATGATATGGATAATGAAACTGTATTTCTATCTGATTCTGTTATTGCTTCTGCTTTTGAAGAAGATATAAGATGTTTGAGTTGGAGTATTTGCGTAAAATGTAAAGAAAAGAGAATGGTAGACAGCAGAAAATCTTCATGTTGTAGTCATAGTTCAGAATGTTGGCAGTTTACCAGTTCCAATAACATGGATCCTGGAGATGTGCCAGAAGAATCGAAAGGTTTAACTTTTATTGAGGAGCAGCTTATTGCCCAAGTCCATCCACTTATATCTATTTTTAAATTGAAAGGACTGCAGTATGGTTATAGGGGCCATATTATTAATTTTCAACAGGATGTGAATGAGTTTGCTAAGCAATTGCCTCAGTTGAGTATCTCAATTCTGTTTTTTCAATAAGATATGCAGGTATAGTACATACTTTTAAATTTGTGAAAAATGTTTGTTGAAATGTATAATTAGATCTGATAAATTTTTTATTCAGGTACAAACACTGATAAATATCATGAATTTTTCGTCAGAGCTGAAAAAGTAAGAAATGCTTTATTATTTTTGAAGCAGAACAATCCGTACTATGCGGATATTGATATTTCTGAAGATAATTTAGCAGCATTGCCAGTAGATGGGTCTATTTCTGATAAATTGCCAGCATTGAGATGCCTTGTGATATTTCTGATGGTAATTTGAAGGTGTGGAAGATTCACCTGATGTTAATGGCGACTGCATTCATAAATCATTTGTGCCAACTGGCAATAGTTCTTTTCAAGATGATCAGATTAAAAGTAAACTGAATTGGCCCCCTATGAAAGAAAAAGTTGATGAATTTAAAAGAAAGGGTTACATAGTCTGTGCATTTCCAACTTTGTTTCCTCGAGGGACTGCTGATTATCATGATGAAAGACCGAAGGAAGTGAAAGCATCTAATTATTTCAAACATTTGTTATATTATCATGACGATCGATTTGCACAGCATGCTACTTTTAGATATTTTGCATATAACACTTGGGTGAGGTGGTCTGCATTGAATGATGGAAATATCTTTGTTAAAAATAATGATGAGTTTAAGAACCTAACTGCTGGACAACTAAAAGATATGCTTGATGAAGATCCAAATTTAATTAAGAAAATTATGTATCAAGCATCTAATTTAAGAGGCACTAAGCCGCATTGGCATTCAAAGTCAGGTGAATTGAAAGATTTAGTAGAACAAATTGGTTTGCCAACTATATTCTTGACTTCACGTAGTGCAGATGGCCATTGGGCAGATTTATTTCGGCTCCTTACCAACAATGATAATATTTCCAATCTTACTGAATCTGATCGAAGGAAATTGATCCAGGACAATCCTCAGACTGTAAGTCTGTTCTTTAATGCTCGTGTTGAGTCCTTTATTGAGAAGGTTAGTGAAAAATTATTGTTTGCCATTTTATTATGTAACATGGTTAATTACACCTTACCTTTTTTTTTGGAAGGTGTTGAAAGTAAAATATCATGTGAAAGATTATTGGCATCGAGTCGAAAAGCAACACAGGTATGATATTATTGTTAAAATTGTGTGTGTGTTTTTTTTTTGTCTATATGTGTCCTACTTATTATTTATTGAATTGAAATATTTGCAGAGGCAGTCCTCACTTACATGGGGTGTTTTGGTTTGAAGGAGCCCCTAATATGAAGAATATTGAAAAGGCTAGTGAGGGTGAACTTGGCAAAGCAATTGATTATTTTTCTGAGTTAATCTCAGCTATAATTCACCTACCTTTTCCGGGCACCACTGCATTTGACGTGAGGTGCCCCGGCTCGGGGCACCTCATGACAGGGAGCAGGACGAGCATTCTCAAGGGGGGAAGGTGGCCCTCGAACATCATTTTTATGAACAATTGATCTATTTACACTGGGAGAAAAAATGAAGGTTGTGACTGTTAATCTTAATGCCACTCTTCACTGTACATCGAAAGAAGGTGTACTATACCGTACCCAGGGATGCACCAGACACCGTACCTCAAGGAACGGAATCCACTGTACCCTGGGAACATGCATTCACCGTACCTCGGAAACTGTTCAGACATCGAATTCATCATAAATGTAGAATAAAGGCAAAATTTTAAATTTGCGACAGAAACAATTTGATGGCGGAAACAAATACATCTCAACAAGACGAACAAAATATAATAAGCATAATATGACCTCAGACTCGAAGTTCAGCAGCAATCGGCGTCAGAAGTTTCTAAATGGGTCCAAAATCGTACTTTTAGAAAATTCTGACGCCGATTGCTGCTGAACTTCGAGTGATGTATTTATTTCCGCCATCGAATTGTTTCTATCGCAAATTTAAAATTTTGCCTTCATTCTACATTGATGATGAATTCGATGTCTGAACAGTTTCCGAGGTACGGTGAATGCATGTTCGCAGGGTACAGTGGATTCCGTTCCTTGAGGTACGGTGTCTGCTGTATCCCTGGGTACGGTAAACACCTTCTTTCGATGTACAACGAAGAGTGGCATTAAGATTAACAGTCACAACCTTCATTTTTTCTCTCAGTGTATGATGTTTCAGTCATTACCGGTCGGAAAAATGAGCTTTTCATGGATTGAGCGTTTTTATTACATATGCTCAGTGGCACTGCGGCAGCAGGTCGAACAAAACGTGGTCATTAGAAAATGGAACCTTCTACGAAGTGAATTTAGTTATATATCATTCATATTTGCGTAACTTGTTCTTCAAAATCATTTCGATGCCCTCAATTTAAAAAAAAAAAAACTCACTTCAGCATGAAGATTTTTTTGCTTTTTAACGGGAAAACAGGTGACAGTACCTGCCCCGCCCCAAATTGACACGAGGTGCCCCACGCTACACTTGAAAGAAAATTAGCTGCAGCACCTAATCGGTGCATCGCTGATGCCATCCAAATATTGCAAAATGCTGATAATAATACCAGCTTCCGATCAGGAAAACCATTTTGGATACTAGAACATTATCAAAAATTGTCACAGGGAACAATAAAGTGCAAATATCGAAAAAGCTTGTGAAATCAACACACTCAAAATTTGATTTCACACTGGGGCCACAATTTTGATCTGACCGTAACCATTTTTTGGCATTGAAGTACATTTGGTAATACCTTGATTTACCCAAATTGGCTACACAGCAGTGAGAGTGGTGTGTCCGCCACAGCACTTTGACACGAGGTGCCCCTGACATGAGGTGCCCCACCCTCCCTTAATGAATGATTCCTTTGTCATATAACCGAGGGGGTATTCACAAGCGTAATAGTCTGTTCGCTCAAATCGGTAGAGTAGTGGTATAGGCAGGCCATCGGGCTTCCGGATCGCTCCGCTGCCTACCCCGCCGGCGCATGGTGCCACTGATCTGGCGGCGCCGCGCGCCGCCCAAGTTCAGGGCCTTCATTGCGTCACTTCCACGGTCGCGTTCGTTGTCCCATTCGTTTGAAACTTGCTGGCCTTCGAAATGATGCCTGGGCCGAGCGACGCGACGTTGGTAGGGGCTGCTACCCTTACTCAGTAAGTCACTGCAAGGGGCGGAAGTCAGGGGGTGGTTTCACTGGAAGAGGCGCTTTTTTCGCCCTGGAAGGATGGTCTTGAAAACTTCAGGATCGTTTCCGCCGTGTCTTTTTCACCCAGACCATTAATCGGAGGTCTTCCAACCCCTCCAGGTGCCAGTTCCCACTCGAGGCTTTACCGCGATGCTTTTAGAACCCTGCAAACTGTTTCAGGGGACGGTGCACGCACTGCCGTCAGCTTGTCAGCGAGGACCTCTCGTAGCGGCGAAAGGGAGGCCCACAGAGCGGCCTCGAAATTCGATGTATCTTATATATGGGAACAATTTAATCAACTCTATTATCCACCCCTTCAGGACATTTAATGATAAAAATTGTCCATTAATTGTGTTAACAAATCTATTGTACAACACCTATAGACATGAACTCATCTTTTGAAAGGAATAGCACTATTGACTCAATGATATAACTATTAAAAAAAAAAGCTTTAATTATTGTAGAGAAGGTCACCTGTTACCCACTTTGTCTACTACATGTGAACTTCTTATTTTTGGAAGAATAAACTACAGCATTGTCATTTGCATTCACTGTTAGACTTATTACCCACATTACACATAAAAAACATAGTCTTATAAAAATCAGCTCATAAGCTCAGCCTGTTTGAGTAGTCACACCAAATCATACTCTGTTATGACAAGAAAAACATTGACAAAAAAAAAAGAAAAAAAAAAGAATGATTGAGAAACAAGAGAGGTTGAGTTCGTTTCTTCCTTCTGTTTAATTCCCCAATTGATAAACAAAGAAAAAAACAAAGCTAGTTTCTTCCTTTAATTTGTCTCTCTAAAAGATTAACAAAAAAAAAGCCAAGTCACATTTTTTCTTTTATTTAACTATCTAAGCCCACCTAGCAGGCAACTCAGCAAGTGCAAAAAAAAAGAAAAAAATAAAAAAAAAAGATAAAGAATGATGAGACAAGTATTGGCAGATACATCAGAAAACAATTTTAAAAGAATTCAAACAAATGCGGCTCTCAACCGTGATGCAGCTGAACTCTCTCTGAACAACAACGACAAAAGAAGAGAAATGCTATCACAATCAAGTCAAATTACAAGAAAAATTTATCTGTTGTCGACATCCCTACACTCCCTTAAATCAGTTGAGCCCAAATTCCTACATATGGTAAAAGAGGCAACTAAGAATGAAACACGGAGAATCTAACTTTATCAAGCAAACTAAACTAACACACGAATTATTTTCATTTGAGTGAAAGAATGGAGAAATCTTGAACTCTGGAGGGTGTGGCTTCATGCAGCAAAATAGAAATGCAGTCCAACAGAAATAATGCCTGGGGCGGCGGAAAAAGGGAGTTATTACTCTGACATGGAACAGAAATGGGAACGGCAATGTAAAGCAGTTATTACCGTCAACGGGGGTAACTTGGGACACCGGGGGTAACTTGGGACAGTCTTCCCTATCGGCCTTGTTGGTGCTGCCATCCCGCGGCGGGGACTCGTAGCGTCAAACCCGCGACGGGGTTTTGTTTAAGAGGCAACAAGGCGCGCGCGGAAAGGAAGAGAAGGTGCGTATCATCACAGTAAGTATGCAGAAATCGGCAAACAAGGAAATAAGGTTTTTGACAATTTATGTCAAACACTGCAAAGTTGACCCTAGTACGAGGAGTGAAATGCAGATATGGCCGAATAGTATCTCTGGGTTGTTAAATCATACATTGATAAAGAAGGACGCGAAATGGTGCTGTCTTCAGTCTTGCCATCTTGGGCCCAGACTTCAATTTATAAAATATCGTAAATGCACGGGGTAACTTGAGACAGTCATTGCATCATATTCCCTGCACTCTTGGCCTCCTAGGAATCGCCTGTCCCGGTTTATGACATAACCTGACCTTGAAATGTTACGCTGGTGATGTAAAGAGATGCCTTGCTTTGCAGTTTTTGGCCCGTCCCGTATTATTTATAAAATAAATACGGAGGACGGGCATATAGTCTGATGCTTGCTGTGCGTCCGTTCGTTCGTTCGTTCGTTCGTCCGTCCGTCCGAGGACTTCCCGTTGTCCGATCTTCACCAAATTTGGTATGCAGCCTCCTTGGGTGACCCTAAGAACCGCTCGGTGGCAGCAAATCCGATCCGAGCCCCGGGGGCGCTGCTGCAGGTGCATCATGGTCTACATGGGCTGGAGGAGGATCTCGGCAACGGGTACAGCTAGAAGGGCATGTAGGGGTATTTTTGGAATCGGGGCGACGAGACAAAGCCAACGGTGCTGGTTTCGAGCAAATCTGAGAAGTTTGGACCCAGGTTCAAATCCCGGGGGGACCAAAATTTTTTTTTTGAGTTTAACGTTGTTTCTTATGTTTTTGAGGGTGCTGATGACGAAAATGATATCCATTTTGACCTAAGACGCCGCGAGGGCGACGCTGCAGGTGCATCATTCGCGAAATTCACGAATGTATAAATGTACGGGACGGGCCAAAGTTGCCGATTTGTATCGCTACTTTTCCTGTTATTGCTTCCGCTAAGCCATGTTTTTCACTTTTCAACAAATACCTAGAAAATGCCTGGGATATAGCGGAAGAAAAGAGAGTCCCATTTGTAGTCCCAATCTTCATCCCATAACGACTCCAAGGCCTGGATTCCTGGTCGAGACATTGTCAACACAAGTTTTATGATTAAATAATCTCAATAGATACATGGGGATGAAGTTTCTCCTCTACTGTCCCAAGTTACCCCCGGTCATGGGGTAACTTGGGACACTATTTCGGAGCAGATTTTAAACGAAATACTCAAGGCAAATAGACCAGACAATCATGAAATAATGAGGAAAGGGTCAAACTTGAACATAGTTAGGACCCAAGGGCCTCGGTCAAAAATCTTGCCTTGAGCGTTAAAAACACGTGTAAAAGTGTCCCAAGTTACCCCCGTTGACGGTACCTTTGAGGTCACACAGTGTTTCAGTTGGACTCGTACCGGTGAACTGCACGTGTTGCTCCAAAGCTGGGCTGAAGTTGGACTCGTACCGGTGAACTGCTCGTCTTGCTCCAAAGCTGGGTTGAAGTTGGACTCGTACCGGTGAACTGTTTGTGTAAATCCAAAGCTGGGCTGAAACAGGGAGACACACTTTATTTTCTTCATTTAGAAGTATTATGGTTTCACTTATTATCTCTACTTTGAAGGAGAAAAGTTTGAAAGCTGGTTCAGAGCACTGAAAAAAACAAGCACAAACAAATGCATTATTGAGACAGCAAAAAAGTAAAATCATGACACAAGTTAGAAAAGGTCAAGAACTTCTAACTCAAACAAGCTGTGCCTCTGACAGTGCCATCAAGGTGTTGTGCACATTGCTTTGAAAGGAGAAATGTCAGGCAACAAAGTGGTTGGCTCGGGTCCCACACTTTGCGCAAGCTAACTTACCAACAGAGTCACAAAAAGGAGGCAAGCATCTGAAGACTAGTGTTAGTCACAGTCTCGGAGTCTCAATTCTGGGTTGTTTGTTCTACTCGCCTACACTCTAGGAAAAGCTGCCCTGCAGTGCGAACCAGCCAAAACTTTGTGCAGCATGACTCCTGCAAACAGAATACAAAAATTAAACAAGCAGACAAGGTGAGCACAAGTCAGTTGGGGCAAAAGCCAAAACAAAGCCAAAGAGGGATCCAGAGAACTCTTCAGACAAGACTAAGATAAAGCATAAAAAAGAAACAAAACAATGCAGATTGCATTCGCCACAAAAACTTTAACAAAGCATGCTCTAGACGGTAAAGTGAGCAAAGTTATTTGGTGCCCAGACGAGAGGCTATGGGTGGTATGCAAACAAAGTCAAGAGAACGACGCAGGCGAAGCAGACAAACATAACGCATCAGCACTTACGTGCGGCGAACTTTGATTCCGTTTCATAACCTAGACGGTACGGAAAACGGGCTGCACGGCCCACCGTGACTCCACACATTGCAGGCCGAGGACTCGCACACTCAATTTGATAACAGGTGTAAAAACAACACAACTAACCCGGCGGCCAGGTGTGACACGGTGTGTGTGTGCAGGGCAGGAAAGTTCGGCTTCGGTTATATGCAGGCGAATGACTATTCGCAGCTTTGTCGTGACAATAGACGATTCCGAAGAAGAAAAGGAATAAAAAGAAAAAGCAGAAGATGCTGTTGTTTGTTTGTTTGGTTCTCAGAGTAGAACCTTTGCCGGTATCAGCAGGCCTTTAAAGTGAATGGTTATACCTGATAAATGTGGAATATCAGCATATGGAGTGTAAGCGATTCAACAGCGACGCGTTGCAACCGCCACGAACATTCGAAGTGCTTGTGTCATACGTGTGTTACATCTTTTGGCTTCGACAAGCCGTTTTTGAGGTTAACAGACATGGAATATTCAACCCGTTTCACTGTCCTCAGTGAAACTGCAATCTGGGAGATGCTTTTGTGTCACTGGGCTTCGGCCTCCGGCTCTCTTCGGGGGATGCAAGCCAACCATCACACACTGCCCAACAAGGAGAGGGCACTAAAATCTCATGTCTCATATTCCATCAGCAAATGCAGAATGGTAGGTCAATATTCCACTTGTTTACAGAACTCTTATGGGCTCCTTTTAAGCTGTGATTGTCACAGCAAAACAAAAAGTTTCACCCAAGTCCCTTCCGTCAGTTGCTTTGTCTGGGCCAAGAAATAGCGTGAACTTGAATTGACAATAATCTGGACAAAGTTCAGCGCTAAATTGATTTAGATCCGGCTCTGCATGCATCCCAATTGCACAGGAAAAATTGATATTCAATTTTAACAGTCTAAACAGCAGAGATCCCTGCTGGCACCATACGGAGAGCTTGGCAGAGAAATAACGAAAGGGTTCCGTAGTCAAAAGACGGAGATCTCTGTGGTTTGAAGTACGGAGGAGCACTGTGAGAAAATTAACAGTACTCTCCGTAGTTTTTTCTCGCAGTGCATGCCATCTTTAACAGACACACAACAAAATTAGTACCCAAATCAGAAAAACATTTACAGATAATACATGATTCATCATCTTACTTCCAAAGTGTTATCCTGAGTTAAGACACATCAGATGCTACAGCAAAAGCAAATACGCAGATTGACTGCTTGAGATCCAAAGGTCCAGGGTCCAGCGTAAACTGACACACTGGAGGCTTGGGCGTGACTGCTAGGCATAGAACCTGAAATAGACACAAAATGATTAGTTCATCAAACTGGAGTAAAACTAGACAAACATTTGGAGAGAAATGGTTCAATAACATACTGGTACTCCAAGGAGAAATCTGACGAGGGCAATGTCGGGCACATGCGAAAGAAGTTGACAGCAAGAGTACTAGACTTGACACGATTGAGCGTAGAACCTAAAAGAGACAAATCATGATTATAAACTTTAGCAAAGCTAGACAAACGTTAACAAAAGAGACTTAATTCACAAACTTACTTAGCAGAACCCAGAGTTACAACGAAACCTGAGATGCAACAGCAAACCAACGGCCCAGTTCAAATTCCTTGACACAGGCCCCATCTTGGAAACAAATGAAAACTCGTCAATTACAGCTGCACATCTTGAAGAACAAGACCTGAAACGGACAAAACATATGATCAAATATTTATCAAACTAGAACAGAACACAGAACAGAGACTTAGATTGTTAACCTAAAAAACAAGGGCTGCATTCGTAAGAAAAAGTGGTCTTTTGAAAGTAAGAACCCAGTACAGTTAGAATAGAATACACCGAAAACACTGCTTGCTTCTGAATATGTACATGGCTAAAACAAGGTAAATTACCTCCAGGATAGTTGATATAAAGGTGAACACATGTCGATTCATCATAGATGCTGCCGGACAGGCATAGTGACGGTATCAAAACCTGATGAAACGTGCATAAGGAGCACTGTTCTTCCCATTCGTTCTTCCAAATAAATCATTTCTTTGTGGGATACTTGAGTGTGGAGGCGACTGAGAGGCGAGCGAATGCTAAAACACATGTGGCAGTGGCAGTGGGCCTGCGTCGATGTCGATAAAAGTTAGGTTACTACTCGGCCGGATGCCAGATGAAAAGTTTAACGTCCACTGCCCAGATTGATGAAAAATATATGCGCTGAGTAGGGCGCCGGGGAGGGTAGGCTGCTCCGCCGCACTGAGGCGCGACGGGACAGCCTACCCACCAGGTGCGCAAGGTCTGAATTTTCAGACGACACAGGCAGAAACGTCAGTTTCAGACGCAGTTGCTCTCAAATTTCAGACCATCTGGTCAGAAACTCTATTGTCAGACGTGCTCGAAATTTCAGACCGGCCATTCTAAAAAGTCAGTAATTCGGTCTGAATGTGGCGGTCAGACCACGAAGTCTGACGAAATCGGTCTGAATTTTCAGATTTTTTTTGACCGTGTGGCACTGATGAACCACCTGGCGCCGCCGGCGCAGCCCGACAGCGGGGCGGCACCGGCGGAGCTGAAGGCCATGAACTGTTTTCGGCCGGGTCTGGGGGAGTATAAGGGGCCGCCGGCGTCATTGACAAACCGCCCCGATCCAAGCCAGTATTCGTGAGAGCACGGCCGTTGCCATTCGCAAAAAAGGCAATCGTGGGCCTTGAAATTGACTCCATGGTCGAAGGGGGATACTTCCCCCCGTGGACGAGTCGGAATGGGCAACACCGATAGTGTGCACAGAGAAAGGAGACGGATCCGTGCGAATTTGCGGGGACTACAAAGTCTACAGTGAATAAATTTTTGCGCGCGGATAGCTACCCACTGCCAACCCTGTAGGCGGCGTTCGCAAGCCTGGCCGGGGGGAAAAAGTTTACAAAACTGGACCTCAAGATAGCCTGCAATTAAGTCAAATGTGATGACGCTACAGCACAACTGCTCACCTTAAATACCCATAAGGGGTTGTACAAGGTAAACAGGTTGCCGTATGGAGTCTCCAGGGCACCGCCCTTATTCCAGCGGATGATAGATGGCTTGCTTAAAGGACTGGAGGGTGTGGTGGCACTATTGGACGATATCCTAATATCTGGAACGGACCTCGCCCAATTAAGGGCCACGGAGGTCCAGGTGCCACAGCGGCTTAGTGCCGGGGGTCTCCGCCTGAAACTGACTAAATGCAAGTTTGGCATGCCTTAAGTCCAATATTTAGGGCACGCCCTACCACACGAATACCCGCGCGAGAATCCGGATATTGCGTTTAAAGCCTAAGTTTAAGCGCACGACGCCCGAAACGCACAAATACTCACTCCCATTGAATTTTTCCAATGTTTCCAATTTTTCCGACCTCAATTTTTCATAGCCGAAGAAAACCGGTTATTTTTTCTATTTTTCCGGAAAAATTTCCGACCGGGAAAACCCTGGGCACGTTATTTCGGCACAAGGGCTGGTTCCCATAAACGACAGAGTGGAGGCTCTCAAAGCAGCGCCTGCCCCGGAGACGGTGCCGCAGTTGCAGGCATTCCTGGGAAAATTAGCCTTGTGAGACATTCCATGCCGGTTCGGCCAGGCCCTGAAGGTGACCATTGACGATTTCCACGCCGCTTTGGTACTTTTTTGTACTCGTGGAGACGGGGCGGTTGCCAAATTTTTAGGTCCCTGGGTCCGTTTTTGAGGCCAGGGTGGAAGTTTTTAGATTTCTCTGAACTTTCTTCGTTGTTTTTGTTGAAATTGCGTCCGTTACTCCCTTTCTTGGCTCTCTACGGCACAATTTTAACGCCAGCACAATGATTTTGTGCTTAAAAGACGCGTATTGAGTAGAGGAAGAGATTTCAGTGGTCAAATTTCACTTTTGAACCCATCTTTACGGTGATCTGAGCAGTTTAGTAAATTAAAACCATGTCAAAATAGGTTAATTTTCGCCAACTTTGGGAAGGGATCTTTTGGTGAAGGGAAACGAATTGTTATTTTTTTTTTGACGGATTCTTGAAGGTCTCGGGGAGGTCTTTCGAGGGGCGGTGCCAAAAAGTATGGGTATACCCCTAGTTTAGCCGCTACAGCCTTCCAAAGTTTCATAAAAACCTAAATTTGCACCAAACGGTACAAAGAGTGGACATAGGCTTCCCGGTCCACGCGAAGCGCCATGCGCGGCCTAGGCCATACTGACCCGACGATAACTGGCGTCTGCAATTATTTTTACTTGACCCCCAAGCCCTTGAGTCACCCACTGGTCGGAGGAAGGCGGGGGAAATTACGAGAATTTTTACAAAATGTTGCACTTTTACCTGTGTCGTCCCAGACCCTCCCCAGTGGTGATAATAAACCTAAGGCCGGATAAGCCGGACAGAAATTGACCTTCCCCTTTCTTCTCTCTCTCTCTCTCTCTCTCCCTCTCTCTCTTTCTCTCTCTCTCTCTCTCTCTCTCTCTCTCTCTCTCTCTCTCTCTTTTTTGCCACACACACACACCATTTCCCCCCACGGGTAGAAGCGACGCATTGGCGTTTTGCGGGAACGCCTGTGATCAAGATGGGTAGGCAGCCCGTGCAGCACGTGTGCCAACAGTTATCCTACCCTGCAGGCGTTGGCCTCGGCAACGCTTTATTAGTGGTGAAGTGGCATTTTTCAGAATCGAATCGGATTTTTATTTTTCCCCCGAATCGAATCGAATGTTAGTTTTTTCGCTCGAATCTAATCGAATCGAATGTTCCGACTTCGAATCCGATTCGAATCGAAGGCGGCCTGCCGCCTCATGGGTAGGCAACCCTACGCGCGCCGCAGCCTCCGCAGCGCCCGAAATGGACGCGTCCGGGGCCAGGGTTTCATAATTTCGCGCCGAAAATTGCACAACTGATGGCAAACTTGTTTCCAAAATTCGGGTGATGACTGCAACCGAAGCGCCGCGTCAGTGACACGTCGGCGGCTAGCGGCGGCGGCTAGAGGGGTCCAAAAAAAAATTTTTTTTCGAAATTTGATGACGGCTATGGTGATTGTAGTGTCATTTTGAAAAAAAATAATTTTGGTATTTTTTTTATTTTGATCAGATAACGGGAAAAGGTCCCTCAAGGGCCCTTAAGTTTTCCAATTCTTTTAGAAAAATAGTATTTTCAAAATTCGAATTTGCTCCAAAAAAGCATTAAGTACTACGTTAATTGGATAAAAAAGAGCTTTTGAGATAATTTCACGCCTCATTTCTATCAATTTTTGAAGAAATTGGACTTTTTTAAACTTTATTTACCTCAATTGCAGCTTAAAGCTCTAAGAAAGTCAAAATACCTCAAAAATTGATGGATATGAGGCGTAAATTTATCTCAAAAGCTCTTTATCATCAAGTTAATGTAGTACTAAATGCTTTTTTGAAGTAAATTCGAATTTTAAAAATACTATTTTCCAGCGGAATTTGAAAACTTAAGAGCCCTTGAGGGACCTTTTCCCGTTATCTGATCAAAATAAAAAAATTACCAAAAAAAATTTCTCACAAAATGACATCACAATCACCATAGCCGTCATCAAATTTCGAAAAAAATATTTTTTTGGACCCCTCTAGGCGGCGGCCCGGCGCGGCGCTCTAGTAGGGGCTCAACTTTGGAAGCCCCTGCAGCCGCACGGGTTTGTCAGAGGGGGTGGCGCTTTGGGGGCGCGTTAGGGAATGGATGCGCTCTCCTCGCCGTCGTGGTCCCGTATTTTTAAGGCTACGGGTTACGTAGGGACAGGGGCGCCCACTAAGGGGTTGGAATTGAACGAAAATTTGGTTTTTTCTAGTGTTCGAAAATTCCCGGGAACAATCATTTGGGGGAATATTCCCGAGACTTCTCGGGAATTCCCGGGAATATTTCCACTTGACCGGGAACATTGCTACATGAAAAACTCTTGACATTTGATAAACGTTGGAATTTTTAACACTGTCTCTTACACTCTACGTTTTATTTTGTCTTCCTCTTAAAGAAAAATGGAAAAAAATTGAAGTGTTTCATAAATATTACTTGCTATGTTGCTTTTTTAACTTTTTCCTGAAAAAAATTGTCAATTTTAGCAATTTTTATAAAATTCCCGGAAATTTCCTTGTTTTGGGGTCTCATTGTGCCCGGGAACGTTCCCGGGAATTCCCTGAATTCCCGGGAATATTCCTACCCTTTAGAACACTAGTTTTTTCGCTGCCAGGTGACAAGGAATTGTGCGATTGACACCAAAATTGGTCCGGAGTTGTCTCAAAGCCCCTTTCGTCGAGGCGTGACCACGCCGACCTGCCGCCATAACGCCAACCCCCTCCTAACGGGGCGGTAATGGTTACGGGTAGCAACCCCCAGTAAAAGCTTTTTTAACAGTGCACATGCTAGGGATGCTAAATTACCGGTAAAATTCAACGTTACGTAAAAAACGGTAATCTACCGTAATTTACCGTAAAATTGGTAATTTTCGGTAAAATTCGAGTTTTTGGCTGATTTATCAAATATTCATGTTTTCCAATGTATTTAAAGTGTAAAAAGGGGTTATATTTAAGGTTAGCAAGGGATTAAAATGTTTCGTTTTTTGAAATTTATTGCAATGCATAATGCACACACAATATTAAACAGAAAAGTAAACAAACACGGGAGCATAACCTCACTAGGCGGTATACAAGAGACGCCACTGAAAATGTTACGGTCGGACACATGGCCAAATTATGGCTGACCAAAAGTCACGCCAAAAATTGGCGTGACAGGGAATTCACGCCGAAAAATGGCATGAAATGTAAGTCACGCCGTCATGTGGCGTGAATGGCAGTGCCTTTTACGAGAAAAGTCATGCCGAAAATGACAGGAAATTCACGCCAAAAATTGGCGTGAATTTCTGAGTCACGCCGATTTTGGGCATGACTTTTTGTCATGCCGTTTTTTGGCGAGACACTATTTTCACGCCCCTAAAACGGCACGAAGTCACGCCGATAGATTTTCAGTGGCAATCGGCGCCCCGGAATCATTCAATAGTACGTCGTTTCTTCACTTGCGCACGAATTGGACAACTCAAATTATCACGACACAATATACAGATAACTCACCTGCTCTCTGTCTTTCATGAGAACTTGAACGTAAATCGGCAAGTCGTGCACCGTCCCGTCGTACTCAAAGGCCGACGAGCATTGCAGCGGGGTATTTCCCTTCAGCAGGCACAGCCTTCTTGCTAGCTAGCCAAAACTCCTATGTGGACTGTTTCACAAGGCGCTGGTGGTGACGGGAGGTCAGTTTGAATCCGTTACGATGATAATCTGTTACACTTTGCTTCTATTTGTGTCCCGAGATCATTTACTTTACGAAAACATGAACTATATGGCCAAAAATCGAATTTTACCGTTAATTACCGGATTATCGACCTCGCGGTAAATTACGGTAAATTACCGTTATTTACCGGTAATTACCGGTAATATTACCGGCCTTCGCATCCCTAGCACATGCGGATTTTTCGACCGGGCTCGATCGAATCAACAATTCCCTAACGTTTCGTTCCATTTTTGACGATAATCAGTCCCTTTTTGAGGAATTCGGCGGTAATTCAAAATTAGGGATGGCATTTTGACGGGGGTAGGCGGTCTCACAGGGGTGATAGCGACTTGGAAACAGTTTCATTGTGACCGGGGAGGCTAGCGCTACAACCCTTAACCTTCGGAATATTTTTTTAAAAAATTACCCCCTCCTAGGGGTGGATTTTACTGTAGCGCCCGAACGGGTGGGGGTTGATTCTTAACGCGTTCGAAAGATGAGCTCAAAATGAACCGGCTGACAAAATTTGAACTTCCTGCGACCCCCGGAACGACCTTTTGATCAAGGGAAAAGAGTCGAAATTTAACAGGGTTTTACGCGGAGGGTGGAAAATGCAGGAAGGGGGTGGGTTCGGGTCTCGCCGCTTCAGGGGTGTTTGTACAACCCCTTGAGGTACCTCATTCCTAAATTGGAAGCCCCTTCCTTAATTTCCGTTGAAATGGCGAAAAAAGAGTTGAAGTGTAACGCTAATTATGACGCCCACGCCCAGTGTACAATAGGCAAATCTACGGGCTAAGAAGACAAACAGAAATTATTTGTTTGCCGTACTTCAGTAACTAGCTTCGCTTTCGCTCAACCGATAGGCCAGGCCCGATGTTACACGTGTGGCATGATTATAAAGTTTTTGGGTACAGAGTAAGCCACGAATGGTTGGTTGTTTCTAGTGTCCCACGCGCAGAGCTGTTTGCACACATGTGCTTGCCGCTCTGAGAAACACCTGTCTTAGGTGTTGTATATAAGGCGAGTGCGGTCAGTAACAGTCACGTCGTGCGGAAGATAAAGCCGCATCATGTTCAAGGTCTTAGTCCTTCTGGGCGCCGTGGCTTTTGTAAGAACTGACAATACATCTTAAGAAATCCTTAATTAACGTATAAACGCTACAACTTAGCCAAGTAAATCGTGTATAACGTATGCTCGAATTAACTGCTTCCAGACATGTAAATTTGAGCCTGCCTGAAATAATGCTGTAAATTTTAGCATGCTTTACAGGCACGCTGCAATTTACAGTATGAAAACCATGTACTCGCTTACTTTAAGGTGCATTCTTATAGGAGTTTTTAGTCAATGGCACGAATTTAAAGCATGTCCTAAAGTAGTTTACGATTGAAGCGAACTACGCAAAAGATTAATTTTTCTGGGCAGGCTATAATTATTTTGTTGACACCTGAATTTATTTGTTCCTCAGGCCGATGCCCTACATGCAAGCGACGCCGACACATTTGGTAAGTACAACTTAAGGGGGCAGTTGCGCCTTGCGCCCGTATTTTTGCCCCGTCCGGTATATATAAAATAAACAAGCTAGGGCTTGCCCTTCCGTCAAACCGAGTTGCCAGCTCCGCTTTGCTGCGCCGGCAACTCGGTTCGACAGTGGCCGCACAGTGGCATGAAACGCTGAAAAAGCGATGAGAAGTGGTATTTTTTATAATGGGGTGGTGAGTCCTAGAAACAATTGGAAAGATCTGGACTACACGGAACACTTATTATTATGACATTAGGACACGCCGGTGAGCCACTGCGAAGCTCCAAACTTGACACATTTTCAGATTTTCGTGCACCTATTGCAATGGGCGCATTCTCTTCTCTCTGGCGGTCGCATCCTTTGATATAAAAGTGTCATGTTACATGTTTTTAGAATGCTCGCGACCTGAACAATCTGGCGTAAACCTTAGATTTTTCATTGGGTCACCCGGCCAATGCACAATTAACAATTTTCTAATTTTAACCATGAGATAAGTTGAGTTGCGAACCGTTCTGCAACGTATCCGAGATAAGAGTAGCGTCTCCCCTTTCCAGCCCATATCGCCAATCGCCGCCCCTTCTGAGAAAACGGGCGTCAAGAGAGCCTCGTAAACTAGCTTGACTGAGAGACTGAGATTTTGCAGGGTTACTGGGATTGTCTTTGGCTCGCCACACGCGAAAATTCGGCTTTCTATTTCTATCACTTCAGTTGGACTAACGGAAAAACACTGAAAAAACGGCAGAAAAATTGACCTTGTCAGTGATTTTATATCGTTTGTAAAGAATGGCTCCGCAGATCTGACTGAGATTTTGAAGGGTTACAAAGCATGTTCTCTGTTCGCCACACGCAAAAATTAAGCTTTCTACCTGAATTCAGTCGTAACACGAAAAAACACCAAAAAAGCGGCAGAAAAAGTGCTACTTTTTAGTAACTTTATATTTTTAAGACATTTTCACATAGATTCGTATGTTTTGGAAGGTGCTGATGACGGAAATGAAATCCATTTCGACCCCTGACCAAAATTTAAACCGCTTATAAGGACCCGAATTTTTAAACTGAATCTATTTCAACCCTCTGTCACGTGGTGCACGACTCATTGCCTCAACAAACCTTAAAACGACGCTGAAGGCAAGTAGGGAGCACCGCAGGCCAGGGTAGGTGTAACGCAAGGCGTGGATTGTCTTAAGTGGCGCTGCCTCGCGAAGCCTGTTACGTCAAGACACGGTCTGGCGTACCCCTACCTTGTTCTATGTTCAATCGACGCGACAGTTACGTGGATCTCAGGTGGAAAAAATTCACCCACCTCAACCATCTCCGTAACGTGGATTCAACGTGGATGCCACGTTGTTGTTTCCATGGGGATATGCCTTGCTAGCACCAATAATATCGGAAATCTTCCTCCCGCTCCTGTAAACCATGATCCACCTGCAGCAGCCCTCTGCGGCTCGGACAGGACTTGCACCATCGGATTGTTTGTTCGGACGGCACTAATGTAGTGGTCCCCCCGTGGTCCGATCTTCGCAAAATTTGGTATGTAGCCACCATGCGTGAACCTTAGAACCGCCCGGTGACGGCTTTTTGTCCCGCCCTTCTATTAAAAATATAGGGGGTGGGCATATGCATTTGCCTCTTTGTCTGTGTTGTTGTTAGTCGCCTGTATACAAGGAAGGAGTTTAGCTAGAGTAACCAGATTTGGAGGGTACTTCAAGAGTATCGTCCGACCAAACAATCCGGTGGTGCAAGTTTTGTCTTATCCGCAGAAGGGCTGCTGCCTGCTGCAGGTGGAACATGGTTAACATGAGCAGGAGGGAGATCTCCGCCATTATTGGAGGTAGCAAGGCGTATGGGGCTATTTGTGGAAACGGGGCGACGAAAAAATTCATGGGACTTGGTCTGCACACAATCAGCCGCTTTCTCGAATTGACCAAATCAGGATCTGAAAAAAAGGGGGTCGACTGACTTAAAAATCTGTTGTAGATATCGATAGGTCCCGGCAAGACCTTTTTAGCGAGGGGTCGGAAGGGGGGTCTTTTTCAGATAGTCGAACAGAATCTTGAAAAAAAGAGTGAAAATAAAGATTTCAAGAAATCCTAGTTTTCATATTTATGTTCTGGTTTAACAAATAAAGCGAAGCTAGGACTGCGTTGAGTGGGGTTCTGTTTGTGTGTGGTACACCATTATTAATAAAACCAAAACTTACGTACAAGACCAGCTGCGTGTCAATTTGGGTCAAAAAATAACATTTATGACAGTTTCATAATACATGAAGGTCAAGTTATTCGCAGAAACGTGCAGTAAAATAATTCATTTCACCAATTTTTAAATACTTTGAGGTTAGAAAAGTTAATCACCGCCGTGTCTAGATAGTTTTATCTGAATTCAGAACTATTGTCTAACCTCTCCACAAGGAGCAGCTACACGCCAATTGTTTTCGAAAAGGGACTTACAGTCACACTCAAACTTCTTTAGGCAATGTTTATTCTCAAATGAATGTGCACTGGCACGCAGTTGAATGCCCTATTTCACTCCGATTCAAAGAGTAACGAACATTTGAGGTTGGCACTTTTGATAACAACAGCGCCTCCGCGCAGGCGCGCGGGACACTCTGGTCAACAATCAGCGACCGACCCACAGTGGGCGCAAACACCACTTTCCACACGAAAAAGTCTTATTTTTGCACTGCGCGTCCGAAATTTTTAACCCGAGGGTTCGGAGGATCGCTGAACACGTCTTTCATACTTTTTAATACAATTTCATTGAAATCTGTCAAGTATTTCAAGGGAATTCCTTATTTATATTTCCACGGGGTTGGAGTAAATTTTTAAAATTGTCCAAATCGACATTGCTTAACAGAAAAAGATTCATCTTGACATGACAAACAAAAAATGTCAGCACATGTCATAGGTTTGAATGAGAAATGACAGACTTACAGCCATTCGAAGCACCGCGCGCGCGCGACAACTGTCGAATAACTGCTTTGTTTGCACTTCACACTAATAGAAACTAAGCCTCGAAAAACGGCAGAGAGGATGAGTGGCTAATTTTTGCTCCATCGTAAAGGGAACACTTTTTTTCTATCGATTCAGCCTAGTGCGGTTAAGGGGGCAGACCAGTGTGACAGTAGGTTAAAGTACCCTAAGTTTGGAGGAGCACATAACAATACTAAAAAATTAAAACAAAAATTTGTTTGCTGGAATTTTATTCTAACATATTAGGTCTCTCATAAAAAAAATTGAAATAATTTTTATGAATTTGGTAACGACTTTTAAAAATTCAATCAAATATACACTCCGTTCTTATTCGGAAAGCTCTTGTCGTCATGAAATTTTCCCAGGAAATCATCAGAAAAATTTAAAAAAAATATATTAGTGATTGGGAAGGGTGTGGCTATATCCTAGACTACAACCATTAGCAACCTATTTTTTTTAAGTGAGTTGTAGACTTCATTAGTGCAATTTTTCATTCTTATAAACCTAACGCAAAAGTTGAAATTTTGTAAAAAATCAAAAAATTCATGGATCTTTCTGTCTGTAGTCTAGGATATAGCCACACCCTTCCCAATCACTAACATATTTTTTTTAAATTTTTCTGATGATATCCTGGGAAAATTTCATGACGACAAGAGCTTTCCGAATAAGAACGGAGTGTATATTTGATTGAATTTTTTAAAGTCGTTACCAAATTCATAAAAATTATTTCTATTTTTTTTATGAGAGACCAAATATGTTATAATAAAATTCCAGCAACAAATTTTTGTTTTAGTTTTTTAGTATTGTTATGTGCTCCTCCAAACTTAGGGTACTTTAACCTACTGTCACACTGGTCTGCCCCCTTAAGGGCTTTGTAGGGCTTTTAATTCCGCCCAAAGAAACAAAAAAAGTACGATTTTTGGTGCCGCCTTCCACCAAAACGGCTGCAGATTGGTCATTTGTTGGCCAAAACACAATACAAGACCGGTTTTGAAATCGCCAGAAAGGGCTCTAGATGGACCTGTGCCCAGTTTTTCTTTGCGTTCACAAGGAAAGGCACATATTTATTACAAATTCCAAAATATTTGAAGGCCAAATGTCAGAAAAATGAAACTTTTGACTTACGAGTCCTCCTGAGGGCAAATAAAGCTCTCTATCGGCAAACCGATGCTGGATTCGAATTCTGCATGGTGTTTTGAACCTCTCATCTGAAATTTAGATCACTGACGTTAGTGTCACATTCGGACTTTTTCGCGTCGAAAGTAGTGTTTCCGCCCACTGTGCGACCGGCTGATCCAAATGGCCACGTTCGAAAACAACGTCAATGCTATTGTTGGATCTCTTCTAGCTGCAGTGAAAGACGATTTTCTTTCGAACGCGCTTTTTCAGGGGTGCCAGCGTTTTTGGTGTAAGCTGTGCAGAGGCGAAAAGGAGCGCTGCAATTGGTCCGATTCAATATCCGGTGGCTCGGCTCACACGGAAATGCACTCCTCTGCATTGCACTATCTTAGAAATTATACATGAATTTTCTAATAATTCATTGAAATTAGGACACATATACTCAGTTTAAGTGATATTTTTAAGAAACAAAATTTATAAATAGAAAATTTACTTTTGTTTCTTATAGATGCCTTTATAACTTTGGGTGTAACTAATATGCATTTCGCGTTGGTATTTCTCAACACTACTGGGCATGCGCAATGGACAGTCCACCCAATAATTATACTTTGGTGCGACCATCTAGACGACCACATCTGAAAACATCATTATTCATATTATTGCATGCATTCTAACACCAGTGAAGAACAGATCTGCTTCGAACGCGCCTTTTCACGGGATCTAGTATTTTTGGCATGACATGTACATACGAGTGGCTCGGCTCCCCCCTCTCCCAAATTTTTCACTGACGAGTCGAGCCTTGCCATGGCAACAATAATTTCAATTCCAAATTTCTCAAAATTGATCAGAAGATTCTCTACCAGAATTATCAGTGAAATGACTGTGCTTTGTTCTCGCGTTTTGCAAAACATCATCAAAATCGTATAGAAAATCTCGGAGCTGCCGTAAAGGGCCATACTTTCGATTTTGACACAAAACCAAAAGGCCACTTCGTGCCTAAAAAAAAAACCCAAAAGAAACACGGTCTACCGACTAAAATATTTTGTTGCAGATTTCGATGAGTCTTGGGAAGACTTTTTCAGCGAGGGGTCGGAAAGAAGCTACTAAATCCCCTCAGGATTTTCTGATAGAAGTTCTGATTTTTAATCAGAAATCAGGATTTTCCTGATTGTCAATTAGGAATTGTTTCTGATTTCTGAGTGTCAATTTAAAATTTACTGATATTTGATTACTGATTGACAATCAGAACATTTCTGATTGGTTTTCTGATTGCTGATTGCCACTCAGATATAGGGAAAGAACATGAGGAAATTCTGATGGTGTAAAAATACAGATGGCTGTAAAATGGAAAGTATTTACGATATCTGCTTCAAATTTGATATATAACATGTTCAGTCTAGGGCCCTTTTAATCTTATGAACATCGGACCATGTTCACCTGCGTATCGAGGCCTGATCACGAGCTATCGAAAATCGGACTCCAGATGTCCCTGGCTCGCCGCACGCCAGAATTTAGCTTTCTCTCTCAATTCACTCGGTCATACCAACGGAAAAGCACTTTAAAACAGGCAGAAAAAGTGCAAATTTTTGGTGACTTTTCATTTCAAGCCCTTTTTATATAGTGCCGTGTGTTTTGGAAGGTGCTGATGACGCTTTCTGTCTCAATTTACTCGGTCATACCAACGGAAAAGCACTTAAATAAATGGCAGGAAAAGTGCAAATTTTGTAGGTTAGGTGTGAACGCCCGGCGTGCCTTTTGTAACACACGGTTTAAACTGTTCCCGGTTTTCCCAGGAATCCTGTAGAAAAGACACAGGTATTTCCAGGGCGTTCCTGGGAAAACCAGGAACCGTTTTTACCGTGCAGGCTTCGCGATGCTGCGCCAGTTACGACAATCCACGCCTGGCGTTCACATCCACCTTGGCCTGCGGCTCTCCCTGTTTGCCTTCGGCAAGCTGTTTCAAGGTTTTTTGAGGCTATGAGTAGTGCACCACGGGGTGGAGGGTCGAAATAGATTATGTGAGAAAATTCGGGTCGAGGTGGCCTGTACGTGGTTAAAACTTTGGTCGGGGGTCGACATAGATTTCATTTTCGTCATCAGCTCTCTAAGAACTTACGAAACTGTGTAAAACTATCCTTAAAGTGTGAATTCACTAAAAAGTTGCCTTTTCTCTGCCGTGCTAGTGGTTTTTGTTGTTACGACTGAGTGAATTTTGAAGCTGAATTTTGGCGTGTGGCGAGCCCAGGACATACTTAAAACCCTGCAAAATCTCGCCCCGATCTGCCGAGCCGTTTGGGAAGAGTAGTCCGGACAGTCGGACACGAACGCACGCTGACAGACCAAATTTCTTAGCCCCAGTGGAGTAACTGGCTTCGCTTATCGCTCAGCCAATGAATTACATCAATCTCTGTTTAATTGTTTCATGGCGTCAACAAATAAAATCATTGCACATTGCAAGAGTTTTTCTTCTGTTTTGAGCGGGAGTTTGTCGGTGAAATCAATGCTATCAAACTAGTTTTTCTGGAAGAACGTGGACAGGAACAAGCAGTCTCAACACGTATAAAATTACACATTTCTTGTTGCAGGAAACTGGGGAAAGGGGGAAGATAACCACTTTTACTGTAAGTACCCTACAAATTAAAAGCTTTAAAAGCCTAGTTTTTAAGAGTAATTATACATTGACTGCACCTGATTTTGCGATATACTTATCAAACCTTTGTCTATTCATTCGAAACTCCTCGCAAATAGCGTATTTTTCCGAGCAGTTTGGGTCATAGGTTCGCTACTCTTTCTTTTTACGACGCGCTGTGGGCCAGAAAACCGGTGCAGGCGGCCAAAACTCTACACGCGTTTTGAGCTCCGGAGTCGTTAAAGTCGCTAAAACCGAACGTGCTCCAGGGTCGTTAAAGTCGCTGAAACCGTACGTGACCCCACCAATGGATTACTCTCCGAACGGAGAATCCATTGGTGGGGTCACGTTCCATCGGAGTCCCATTTAGCGACTCTGAAGCTCAAAACGCGTCTCGAGTTTTGACCGCCTCCACCGGTATTCTGGACCTCTGTGCGACCACTCCCAATTATTCGCTACCATAAAAAGACCGTCTTTGCAGTAATCCGAACAATTTTTTGCTTTACATTCCTTAGCAGTGTGGAAAAAACTGCTATGCAAAGAGGTTCTCAATCATTTCAAGAAATTTGTGTGCTTAAAAACACAACTTTTAACGAAGGCCACTTCAGTATTTTTCTCTTTTCTTTAAAATGACGCGATGCCACATTTAAAACCGGGACCTCACAGTTTTTCCTTCAGTGATATATGATCTATTTGGGATCGGTCAATCAAATCAGGCTCGTGAGTCGTGTAAAGTGCCAGAGAAACAAAGACGCCATAAGCACAAAAATCATCGCTGATCAAAATATAACCACACACTTAATGTTTTTTCCATTTTATTGTACAAAGTCTCTCGCGATTTCGTAAATAGGTACTTTTTGGCCAGAATTTGAATTGAATTCGCCACAAATTTGTTTGATTCGGCGCACAAAATCGTGCTAAATGGCACGCATGGACAATATCTTGTGGGCCTTCGTACTTAAACATTTAGTACATACACAATAATTGTAAAACATAAGTCTTGTCTGAAATGATGTCGGGTTATTGTCGAGACGAGTCGAGCTTTGCTATGATTACCGGTATTTTCACATATTTCTCAAGAATTTGCCGCGAAGATTCAAACGACATTAAAAAAGTGCTTTCAGGGGACTTCGTTCTACTTTTTTGCAAAGTCTTATCAAAATCCTACAATTACTTTTAAAATGTGTAGGTGGCAAAAATCAAACACAAGGTAAGACTATTAGGCAGCTGAGTGCCGAATAAGATACCATGGCCAAAGTAAAGTCTGTGCCGAACTAGGGCTAGGCTGTAACGAACAGTGTCGGATCCAGAGGTGACCTATGGGGGGGGGGCAAAGTAGCACTTTTGGCCTAGTTACACGGGCAAAGTATGGCTTTTTGCCTACCTTTCAGGCGGTTATCTAGGTGCCATGGGGGGGGGGGGGAGGCCAAAGGCCTGTCGCCCCTCCCCTGGATCCGCGCATGGTAACGAACGCACTAAACTGCAGGGTATCTTGCTCTTTCGATAGTGAAAACAGAAGTGAAAATATATGCGAATCTTTGATGAAAGGCTCCCTTTTGATAAAAATATGATTTGAAGGAAGGGAAAAATTAACTCGACTTCGGGCCCACCTACATTACAAGAAATCATATTTCTATTTCTTTCTAATAGAGATGCAATTATCCAGAACGTTTGCCAACGTTTCTAGAGCCCAAGAATATATACCAATGTCGAGTGTCCTACAAATCTCGCAGTGACATACCGCCCCAAGGAGCGCCGCCGATTGCAGGAAGGCTTCTACAAGTCGCCGCGGACCGTAGATGAGGCCCTCGAAGACCAGTGGCTGCCCGTAGACGCTGTAGCTCCAGAGCACACGACCCTCTTTTGCCGGAACAACGACTATCGCGTGTGTCTGCTGTTCGACGACAAAGGCAGCATTGCTGGCGGTCAGGTTTCGGTAAGTTCTTGTTACGGTTAGTAAAAGGCTGTCCGTTAGGGTGTCCCGGACAACTTAATTGCAATAGAAACTTTTCAAACTAACATACTGTACCACGGGGTACTTCGGGCCTTTTTTGGAGGTTCTTAGAAGATAACGTTTTGCATAACAGGTCGCTGATTTTACTGTTGGCTCTTTGACACTTTCTCCCAGTTTCTCCAAAAGGGAAAATCAAAATTACTGAAAATAAGCTCCCCACGATTTTCCTACGATGTCCCGAATTTCCCGTGATTTTAAGAAATTACGGGACATGGCCAGGAACCCCGATAAAAATGCGACCACTATCCTATCACTAGGACAAACCATTGGTTCTGGATCATTTCACTTCGAGTAGTAAAGTCTCTCATTGGCTTTGCCACGGAGCCAGGCGACATTCCGGGGTGATAGCAAAATTATAAGTCTCTGACCTTATGGGAAAGCTCAGAGGAATGCGAATTATCTCGCGCTCAATATTTAGGAACGAAAGTCGCATGGTTTTGTAAAACAACGCATATAACGGGTAGTTTTTATTGTATATAAAAGGAACACGGAAAGTAGCGATGCAAACCGGCAACATTAGCCCGTCCCGTGAATTTTAAATTTGAGGATCAAGGTGGGGGTCAGAATGGACGTCATTGTCGTCGTCTGCACCCTCTAAAACATTAGAAACAACGTTTAGCTCACTATAAAAACTTCGGTTCCACATACCCCACCGGGATTTGAACCTGGGTCTGAACCTTTCTGATTTCCTCCAAACCAGCACCGTTGGCTTTGTCTCGTCGCCCCGATTCCTAAAATACCCCTACACGCCCTTCTAAGCGTACCCGTTGCCGAACCCGGGGCTCGGATTGGATTTGCTGCCGCCGGGCGGTTCTTAGGGTTACCCAAGGAGGCTGTAGACCGTGAAGATCGGACGACAGGAAGTCCTCGGATGCACACGGTAAAAACGGTTCCCGGTTTTCCCAGGAAGCCTGTAGAAAAGACATAGGTATTTCCAGGGAGTTCCTGGGAAAACCAGGAACCGTTTTTACCGTGCACGAATGGACGCACAGCACGCATCTACTATGTATATGCCTGTCCCTCGTATGTTTAATACGGGACGGGCCGAAAAGTGACACCGTTTGACAGTCCCTCTCAATTGGCGCGTATTTCCGAGCGGCGAGAACGTAAGCGCGCAAGTCCGTCCGTCCGGGACATACCGTCGTATCTCTTACGGTCCGCCAATCCCAGGTAACTCAATGCTTTGTCTCTGTTCCTTAAACTTCTGTGACGTCAGACGCGGCTTCCGATTCAGAAAACATACAACGAGTAATTGGTCTGTGTGGAACACTAAATTTCTCGCACACGCCCCTAAGGTTCGAATCCCGGTGGGGCTAATATTCTTATTTATTTTTATTATTCTTCTCGTTCCTTATGTTTTTGAGGGTGCTGATGACGAAAATGACATTCATTTTGACCCAAGAGGCCGTGAGGGCGCCGCTGCAGGTGCATCATGATCTACTTGGGGCGGAGAGGAATTCCCGAACGCGTTCATCTAGAAAGGCATGTAGGGGTATGTTTGGAACCGGGGCGACGAGACAAAGCCATCAGTGCAGGTTTCGGGCAAATTGGAGAAATTTATACCCGGGTTCAGATCCCGATTAGGTATATTACGAACACAATTTTTATTTTAATTTGACATTGTGTCTTATGTTTTGAGTGTGCTGATGACGAAACTGACAACTATTTAGACCTCAGAACAACGTTTGAATCCCGTAAGAGTCAAACATGACCTAATTTTTGGCCCGTCCCGTATTATTAATAAAATATGAAGGACGGGCATATAGTATGATAGTTCGGATCAGGTTCGAATCCCGGTAGGGTATCTAGGACCAAAATTTTTATCGCGAGTTTAACGATGTTTCTTTAGACGATGCAGATGACGAAAATGACCTCCAATTGACCCCAACGTTGATGCCCATATTTTACATTCACGGGGCGGGCCAAAGTTGCCGATCTGCATCGCTACTTTTCCTGTTACTTTTCCTAAGTCCTGAGCTTTTGGCTCGCCTCGCTCGCCAATATTACAACCTTTTCGAACTGAAAAGTACGCAACCCACAGCACAATCCTTTACGTTGGAGCTCCCCCCACTCAAAAGTACTTCCGACGCCCCTGTACACCGTGACTCTATCACCCGGATGTCCGCCGGCATTCGAACCCTCAGTATTCACCTCCGAAAGTTCGCTCTCTACCACTGCCCTACGGCGGCTCTCCAAAATATCATGGAATTTCACTCGCAAAATGTTTAAGCTTTACTATTTAAAGACAATTCTTCTGTACAGGCTTCAATTGAAGATCTCAACTCATCTGGATACCCTTCGGATCGGAAGAAACAAATTTACTGGTTCCAGAACAGACTTTTTGGAGTTGATGTGTATTCTTCCATCGTGTTCTTTGTGTCTGAGAGTAAGTGCCTTATACTTTTCCTCAGAGTTAACGCTAAGGGCCAACTGTGGAGGGCTTCCCAACAAAGGCCGATCTCCTTTGGTGCTCGTAAACGAAGGCCAACCAACATTTTTTGGCGATGTGAAGATTTTTCCACAAAGTTTTCCCTTACCTTCTAAGAAAAGTTTTGGTATGTACAGATCTTAACATGATTAAAAATGTTCGTTAAGCCTTTTTTACGAGCAGTAAAGTAGATCGGCCTTTGTTGGGAAGTCCTACACAGACGGCCGTTGTTGGCGGAAACTCTCCAGATCGGCCTTTTCTGCAGGGATACGTCGGGTTGAAAAACACACATTTTGAAACTCTCTCACCATCATACAAGCGCATTGTGAAGAATGCATACATTGGATATGAAGGAGGCATTTAATTGTATAAGTTCAGATGAGTGGAGAGGCAGACATAATCAGTTGTACTCTTTTCGGCCCACCCTTTTATTTTAAAACATGAGGGGAGGGCATATGCATTTGCCTTTGTGTCTTGTGCCGTTGTCGTCTGTGTACGAGGTAGGAGTAGAGCTGGAGTAATCAGATGTGGAGGGTACTTCAGAATTGCCGTCCGAACAAACAATGCGGTGGCGCAAATCCCGTCCAAGCCGCGCAAGGGCTGCTTCAGGTGCATCATGGTTTACATGAGCGGGAGGGGGATTTCCGCCATCAGTGGTGCTAACAAGGCATATAGGGGTATTTTTATAAAATCGGGACGACGAGATCAGTTGAGCGGACGCGGTTCAGCCAGACCGCTTGCATCAGTTGGCCAGATGAGGACCGTGGAAATTTTTTAAAATTGCAGTTTCCGATTGGTCTCCGCAAGACAGTTTCAGTGAGGGGTCGGAAAGGGGTTCCTGGGGCACGACTTCGTTGGCCCGATCAGGATCTTGAAAAAAGGGGGTTGACCGACTGAAAATTTTTATTGCAGTTTTCGATAAGTCCCAGCAAGATCTTTCTTACGAGGGGTCCAGGAGCTCGCCCTCACGAGTTGTGGGAATCGGTGCAACGGACCCAACAAATTGCAACGGTTTGGGCTCCTGGTAGGGTTCCATTGCAATAAGTGGCAGAAGGAAGGGAAATAGGGGAATTTCCGCAATCAGGGCAACGAGACAAATTTAATACACTGTCATAAAAAGTTACAAAAAAAAAACAGATTGGTTCTGGTCAATTGGTTGCACGGACAGTCCGTAGTTATCCGCAGGTGTTCACAGAATCATACCAGACAGTCTGTGAACGGAAAATCTCTTTGAACACAAAATCTCCGTTAGCAGAAAAAAGCTGTGTTCCACACACAGAAAAACAGACATTGTTCCCAAAGCAAAAAATTGAAATGGTGTTTCAGAAATGGAATCGTCTCTTCCTGACGAACCTCAAATATTCACACAAGGTCACACACTACATCATCAACTCTCACAAAGGCGAAAACCACCCGATAAGACATTTAAGACTGCAAATAAGTTTTACATATAGAGCGAGGGGGTAAACTCTTTCGTAAATGCCCCGTACAAAAAAAGGTCGTGTATTACGCGTAATACAAGTATTACTTTTACAATTTTAAGGTCAAATGTGGCAAAATTTAGCATTTTAATGCCGTAATACACGTGTAGTACCAGCGTATTACAGCGTAATACCGAGTAGTCTGTCAACGATCTTTTGGAGTGTCCCCCCCCTCCCCGGGCCCTAGCTTGTTAAAACTCACGCAAGTTTATTAGTTTTAGTCCGATTTACGGTCAAACATCCATATTTCGTCAACAAAATCCACGGTTTTTCCTGAAAGCTATGAAAGTTACAAAAAATTTAGTAACTAGACTCCAGGGCCTATTTCTTGTTGCTTCGTATGATTTTTTATGTTGCGACATCTTGATTAAAGTGTATTTCATTGCCCAAAATAACACTTATTAGATCCAAATAATGCTACCATACACGTAGTTAACTTCCTTGTGTCCAGAGTGATTTTAGCATTTCACAGTGCAGTTCTAAGGTTTCCAGGCCGGGGGCTTCCTGTAGCTGCCCACCTCGATTCTGCACTCTGAAATGCTGAAGTCACTCTGGACACAAGTGAGGATGTATACAACACTTTTCATGGCACCATTTCGATATAAAAAGTGTTATTTTGAGCAATAAAAGACACCTGATAATGTGTAGCAAACTAAAACTATCTGCCTTTAGAAGTACACCAACGAAGTTTTGCCTTTCCCTGTACACTGAGAAAACCTTACGAACTATACAACTATTTTAGGCCTTACAAAGACAAGCAGCTCGTTATAACAAAGTACTTTGAGCATACATACAAGAAAATACTTCGTAACTTACGAACTATTTTTATGTATAACAAAGCAAATTAGTTTGCACTATGTATGCTCAAAATACTTCGTAAGGTTTTCAGCGTGTAACTCCTGATTCATTTCATTCCCCGGGAATCCCTGCAGAGCTCGTACCTTAGATCGAGAGTTCGCCACTGACTCAAAATTATGCCACAAATGGATTCAGCGCATCTTAAAAACAACCTCATCGCAATTTTATGTCGGTAGCTCATATCGTTTTTGTGGTAGACATTTTGCTAAGGTTTTTCCGATTCTGACCGACTGGCGCTTTAGTATTAAGTGGCTGAGCTGTGCCCGCGCTGCACCAAACACCCAGGATCGATTAAATGGGGCTGGGTGGTTTTTTTTTCTCGCTCCCACTGTTTCGTCGTCCACAGAATTTTTCTTGTCGACCTTATTTTCAAATGACCTTTGTTTGCCATGCTTCTTCAACTCAAGACAATGGAGGCCCAGTAGAAGCCTGCGGGTCTGCGCGAGTCTGCAATACCGATTACCACAATTTAAAAGAGCTGGCTCCTTGACCCCCTTTCCGGCCCCTCGTCAAAAAGGTATTTCCGAGACCTATCGAAAACTAAAAAAGGCTTTTCAGTCGGTCGACCCCCTTTTTTAAAGGTCTTGGATGGTTAAATGACAAAGGACGGCTCCAGGACCCCCCTTACGCCCCGCGTTAAAAAGGTCTTGCCAAGACCTATCTAAACCTGAAATATAAAATTTTTCAGTCAGTCTATCTCCTTTTTACTAGATTCTGATAAGACTGACTGACTACGATTGCTTTGGAACCAGATACATTAAATCTGTCGTGTCACTCCGATCTAAAAAGTACACCTATTAGCGTTGCTAGCACTACCAATGGCGGAAATCCTCCTCCTGCTCATGTAGACTATGATGCACCCGCAGCAGCCCTTCCTCGCCTCGGAAGGGATTTGAACCGCCAGATTGTTTGCTCGGACGGTACTCCTGACGTACATTCCAAATCTGGTGCCTCAACTCCTTCCTTGTACACAGTCACCGACAAAAACGACACTCAAACTCAAATGCATTTGCCCATCCCACATTTTGAAAAAGAAGGGCGGGCCAAAAAGTATCCCACAAGTCTGGTTCTGTGTACAGAGGTGCTGGCGCGAGGTGGTCGCAAGATGAAGAGGAGCACACCGACAGCGCCCAGCCCCAGGCTGTTAGTCGTGAAGCCTGGCAGCGTGGGCATCATGGAGGTCGAGCGGACCCCTGTCCCACTCTTCGAGAGCGACATGGCCGCCAGCCAGTACTGGGTGCAAGGTTGCAAGAATGGCATGGGTAAGTTTGGGAATATTTTACCTTGTACACTGCACTGTTAAAAAAAATGTTGTAAATTAACAGCACTTGTGCTGTTAAGTTTGATAGCAACACATCTTGTTATATAAGAAACATGTTGCAGCCCTTGGTGTTTTTTTCTGATGATTCGATTGTATTACAACAATACTTTTGTCGCGTCTTCGATCATGTCTCTGCCAAATTTGTGTTCGCCTGAAAGTGTTGTAATTTAACAACATCCTTGTAATCTGACAACTATTTTTGTTTAAGGATTGCACAATGGTTGTTTTTAAACAGAAAAACTGTCGAACGAGAACATTACTGTTTTAAATCAGAATTACATTACTGTTTCCAGACAGGGAAGTTGTAAAGAAACAAATGAGTTGTCTGTAGATGAATTTCCCGTTCGGGAGCCGAACAACACTGTTGTATTTTAACAACATTCCTGTAGGTGATTGTGTTGTAATTTTACAGTGGATTTTTAACAGTGTGCGACACTTCTCACCTGTAGGGAAATACGAAGTCATTTTCTAAAACTTAATTCATGCCTTTAGCATAGGAACGTCCTTTTCTCGCTGCGTAAACAAGGGCTGTGCTGAGCATCAATTCGTGAAATCCGAGGAGTTCCCTACCCTTGTAACCGTGTGTTCACTTTGTACAGTGGTCACTGGTAATCACATGCCAAAACTGGATACTTTCGCTCTTTTCATCAATGTTTTGAGCGAAACCGGGTCACATACACACTAAATTACTATGTAGTTTTTTCGTGCATAGCTTTGCACGATATTGAGCATACGCGTGGAATGCACAGATTTGTGCGCAACAACGCACGTGATGCTGCATAATAATGCACATTTCCATGCTTAGCTACGCACGAATTCGTGCATTTCCAAACGTATGCTCAATTTCGTTCAAAGCTATGCACAAAAAACTACATAGCAATTTAGTGTGTAGGCCTGGCTTCAACCCGTCCCTTCCCGGTTTGGCCCCCAAATTTTTCTTTAACTAGTGTTAGTCCCAAACGACCTTAATAGCAGTTTTGGTGCAAGAATATTCAGATCTGGCGGCGCCTCCGTTTTTTTTTCTTCTTTTTTTTCATTACTTTTAGCAATGTGCCTACAAGCTTGAAATTATAAATGTGCCGTTTTGAGCAGCAAATGCAAGCTGAGGTGGCTTTGCCAGACTGGGATGAATGAGCATAGGGTAGATGATCGTGATTTGGGCCGAAGCTGCCCACCCTGACTTTCCTACCCACATTTACAAACCCATTTACGGTCAATTTGTAACTCGTACTTTGTTGTGAAATTATCTGGTTATTCCTGACCTTTCCTTAGCTTTTGAAAGTCTCCATTGTGCATTGAAAATTGCCTCCCTTGTCCTCCCTTAAAGAAAAACGAGAGGGTGTGGATATGTATCTTGGCACCAACTAATGTTTTTCTTACCAAAAAAAAGGGGCACGGAAATCTGAGTGCAAGACCTGAAAACCTTCTATTGTGAGCCCCAAAAAATAACTACCTATGTTCAGGAGCCTCAGCACACAGTCACCTGTAAAGGCACTATTTTGTTTCTCTTACTTTCTATTTAGTGGTGTCTGAACTTCCGTGAGCTACAGTTTTACACAACTCTGTCATGTTAAAGCTAAAACTGCACATTTAATTGTGACTTTTCAAGGTATTATGGATTAGGTATTATTCTCGTCTTTTTGGGCTGCGTACGAAGTATTGTAGGAGTCAACCGCCCCTAAGCAATAATTTTTTTGTGCTGTTTGCAGGCAACCACTTCTGTTTAAACATGAATGCAACGAGTCGCTGCGAAGGCAACAGGGCATATTTTGTTTCAACAAATCCTGAGACTGGCAGGCTAGCCGGCATAGGGGTCCTTGCGCTAGGCAATTTGACTGACACTCGGCCTTGGATGGAGCGGCAGACAAGCGAAACTCTCAAGGTAAGCACTTAACAAGGTACGTTCACGCCAGACCGTGTCTTGTAACAGGCTTCGCGATGCTGCGCCAGTTTCACCTACCTTGGCCTGCGGCGCGTCCTGCTTGCCTTCGGCAAAGCTGTTTTAAGGTTCATTGAGGCGATGAGTAGTGATGAATGGTCGAAATATATTATTGGCTGAGCGATTAGCGAAGCCAGTTACTCCACTGGGGTTGAAAAACTTTTCCTGTCTGCGTGCGTGCGTGCGTGTGTTTCCGCACTACTCCTCCTGAACGGCTCGGCCGATCTGGCTGAGATATTGCAGGGTTATTCGGTATGTCCTTGGCTCGCCACACGCCACACGCTATCTATCGCAATCCATTTAGTCGTACCAACGAAAAAACACTTAAAAATGGCAGAAAAGTGCAGCTTTTAAGTGACTTTTCATTTTCGAAACATTTTTTCATGGTTTAGAAGGTGCTAATGACGAAAATAAAGCTGCATTTTGGCGTGTGGCGAGCCAAGGACATACCTAATAACCCTTGCAAAATCTCTGCCAGATCAGCCGAGCCGTTCAGGAGGAGTAGTGCGGACACACACACACGCACGCACTTACACACACACACAGACAAACCCCAGTGGAGTAACTGGCTTCGCTAATCGCTCAGCCACTGATGGGTACTCAACAAACGCTGCCCTTCATTTTCGGTATGCAATTTCGACACCTTCGAGGGACCTTCCAGAAGCGAAACAAAAATCGCATACACGTGGTTGCTAAGCCTAACTATGGCAGCGTGTTCCAAAACCGCTTTAATGTTCTGCAATACGTGTTCTAGCCTCTTGCAGCAGTAATTGTCAGTAAAAAAATAACGCCAAGCTATTTCTAAACAGCTTAGCCTAGATGATTTTTTTTTTTACAAAGCGGCAAGATGCGGCTGTTTTTCGATGATTAAATAATAAGTCGTTGTACCGTAGTATTGTCGAATGTTTAAAAGAAAACTTCCTTGCGTAGGATTTTGGAGACACCGCACATCAACAGATTTTACAGTTTCAAAGTTTTTTATGAAGTCGCAGCACCTTTAAAAGATTAAATTGCCTGTTGCGCACACTTACCAATTCTGTACTAAACTAAACATAGTCACTGAAACGCAAGCAATTTTGTGCCCAGCCCCTGACAAACTGAGGACCAGGTCAACTTGGGGGGAACTACCGAGCAACTAGGGTGTCAACCAGGGGGTATCAGGGGGGGAGCTAGGGAGTAACTCGGGGGTAACTCGGGGGGAAGTCGGGGGCAACTCGGGGCCAAGTCAGGGGCAACTCGGGGGGATGTCGGGGGCAACTCGGGGGTAAGTCGGGGGTATATCGGGGGGAACTCGGGGGGAACTCGGGGGTATATCGGGGGGAACTCGGGGGGAAGTCGGGGGATGGACGGAAAGGATGCAGAAGGGATGCTACAAACGAGTAGATTGCTGTCTTGGGTGGATGTAGCGCCTGTGAGGTAGGCTACCTATCCGTCCCGCAAACACCACTGTGAAGACGGTGGCCTACCCGAAGGCGCTACATAGCCCACCGATGCCAAACGGTGGTTTCGTCGGTCTGTCTCTCGCACGCTCCTGCACCGTCCCGTGGGAGTGCGAGGGGGATCGGCCGGGGGGGGGGGGGGAGGGTGTCGCGCAATCGCAATTCAAACGGCATCTGTACCTCCAGGACGGTAACCAGAAGGCGATCGGGTGAGCCGGGCCTCGGCGGCGACTTCGCCTTGCCCCCAGTACGCTCCCATTCGTATTTCTAGCGTGTTGGCGTGTCCCCCGACTTCCCCCCGACTTCCCCCCGATATACCCCCGAGTTCCCCCCGATATACCCCCGACTTACCCCCGAGTTGCCCCCGACTTCCCCCCGACTTCCCCCGAGTTGCCCCTGACTTCCCCCCGACTTCCCCCCGAGTTACCCCCGAGTTACTCCCTAGCTCCCCCCCTGATACCCCCTGGTTGACACCCTAGTTGCTCGGTAGTTCCCCCCAAGTTGACCTAGTCCTCAGTTTGTCAGGGGAGGTCCTTCTGTAGGACCAGTTCCTGCACGAATAACGTACAAATAAACCACATAGGCACCTTGTTCGCGGAGCTTTTCAATCCTCTCCTTAGCTTTTACTTTGCAAAGGGACAAATACCTTTCTAAAACGATCTTTATGAACACCTGTGTTTGGAAGGAGTAGTAACTTAAAATGTCTGCGTTTTAATAAAGATTCCTTTCATCAGAAAGATCAAAAAAAATTTTCACGTGTGCTCAGACTTTGCCGATCATATTTGTTTCCGCAATCAGGTTCCTTGTAAAAAGCGAAATGTCTGACTCAACAGGCATAGAAAATTCATGTTATCTCAAAGCCGTATTAGTTTTATCATTGAAAAATGTTTTTGAGATTTTATGACAAACTGAGTTCAAAGTCTCTAGCACAGTTCAGCATAAAAAATTTACAATCTTTTTCAGAAACAATTTAACGAGATTTTCTATGAAGGAATTAATTCTTGGAATTCAGTTCTTTAGTGTATTTTGTGGTTTGTCGAAAGTATTATAGCTAAGAGATTGACTGTTAGCAGTGATATCACGGTGTGATTTGAAAGTAAGTCTAGCGCTATGTTTCTGTTGCAGATTACTCTTCCCAACTCGCCAAGATGTGTAGGTGAAAATGCCGATAGGTATGGCATGTTTTCTCTGCACTACTACTTCGGCGAAGCACCATGGAATATAAAGTGTGCCATCGAAGTAAGTATATGAGCCTGTATAGGCGTTTGAAAGCAACGTGACATATCAGAAACCAAGGGAGCTCATTAGATAAGGTAAAAAAGAAATTGTGGGTTATGAATCAATAATAGGCCAATTTTTTGACGGGCCACTACAAATACACGAATGATCGAATCGATTTCAATTTTTGTATGGGCCTTTCGTCAACAGTCCTTTGTCATCTAAAACGGCGCGGATGTCTGAGCAACGACCAAAACGCCAACTATAGGGCAGCAAAGAAAGGCCTTAAAATTCAAAGGAAAATTTGGCCTATCCAAGGGAAAGGGGAGAAAAACGATGTTTTCGGAACATTTTTAACATTGCGAATTAGAGAATGAAGGGAAACGCCCTTGCATATTTAGATGAATGATAAAAGTAAAGGGATTTTAGTCAACCTTAGTTTGCCCCCCCCCCCCAAAAAAAAAGGCATGGTGCGCGGATAGCTTTAAAAGTTCCTACCCACAATCGGTTCCAAATATCAGTTACTCTGCAAATCGAAAAGCATACATTGTATGCTCTACCTGGAGCATGCCTGCAAGCACGCTCTAGCTAGTGCATACCTGCTAAGCATGCACTAACATGCCTGCCAAGCATGCACTAACAAGTGCATACCTGCCATGTACACACTTACTGGAGCATATATCTAGTGCATAAGAGATAGGGAGTTGTCTGCTCCAGTAAGCGTGTACATGGCAGGTATGCACTTGTTAGTGCATGCTTGGCAGGCATGCGCTGGCTGGAGCGTGCTTGCAGGCATGCTCCAGATAGAGCATACAATGTACGCTTTTAGATTGAGCAGATTTTTTTAATAAGGACAGGTCCTTACAGTGACCCCTTTCGATTTCCGCGGTTTATGGCTTGGCGGATTGCTTACCTAAGTAGATGTCCAAAAATAAAATATTTGGTCGATCGAAGCCTTCTTGGCTGAGCTATGGCTAATTTGGTTTTTTTATTAAGAAAAAGCTGGGTATTTTGGGTAATTTTCATATGAGACGTAATTTTTGGACCAGGTGGCTGAAAATTGACTCTCTTGTGTAAAATTGAATAAGGAACAAGTTGGTGTGCTCAGAATTGACCTACGACCAATACTTTTGGAGATATCGGCCTCCAAAGTTGAAAAAAAAGGTAAAAATGTAGGAAAATACCCAAATCTTGGGATTGGGGCCACTATTAGACCTATTGGCATGATTCATGGCTCATCTTGTAGAAAAAAAGCCAAGGAATCCAATGAGCACACGCGCAGGTCTGTGGGACCAACCGTTTAGGAGATACACGGCTCCAAACTTAGCCATTTTTCGTAGGGTGGCGAAATTTTAGGTTTTGCACCTTGTCCGACTGTTGAGCCTTAAGTGACACCTATCCTGCCTTCGTGGAGAGCTCGGCTTAGAACAAGGCGATAAAAAAGGCGCAACGCAGACTGATGGTAGATTGGAAAAGACAGCGGGACTGCCTGAGGTGCACAGAAAACACCGCCGAGGGCGCCGTACAGGCAGGCAACCCACCCAACACGCTGACCCGGGGCACTGGTCCCGTCCTTCTGTCTCTCTCGCACTCATCCGGCGCCCCCATTAGGTGCGAGAGAGACAGAGAGAGACATAAAATTTATTCCTCATCCTTTGAAAGTCTATAGCGGGCCAGAAGAGCGGGGCAGGCGGCCAACATGCTAGTCGCGTTTTGAGCTTCAGAGTCACTAAATGGGACTCGAACCGAACGTGTGACCCCACCAATGGAAAGCGACTCTGGAGCTCTGCGCCGGTATTCTGGCCCACTGTGCGGCACCCTCGTGGCTCGCCTCAACTTTGGCTCGGCAAGGGGTGGAAAGGGCTGCATACTGATTCCGAACTCTACTCTCGCCGCTCTGTCTCTCTCGCACCTAATGGGGGCGCCGGATGAGTGCGAGAGAGACAGGGGGACGAGACCAGTGCCCCGGGTCAGCGTGTTGGGTGGGTTGCCTGCCTGTACGGCGCCCTCGGCGGTGTTTTCTGTGCACCTCAGGCAGTCCCGCTGTCTTTTCCAATCTACCATCAGTCTGCGTTGCGCCTTTTTTATCGCCTTGTTCTAAGCCGAGCTCTCCACGAAGGCAGGATAGGTGTCACTTAAGGCTCAACAGTCGGACAAGGTGCAAAACCTAAAATTTCGCCACCCTACGAAAAATGGCTAAGTTTGGAGCCGTGTATCTCCTAAACGGTTGGTCCCACAGACCTGCGCGTGTGCTCATTGGATTCCTTGGCTTTTTTTCTACAAGATGAGCCATGAATCATGCCAATAGGTCTAATAGTGGCCCCAATCCCAAGATTTGGGTATTTTCCTACATTTTTACCTTTTTTTTCAACTTTGGAGGCCGATATCTCCAAAAGTATTGGTCGTAGGTCAATTCTGAGCACACCAACTTGTTCCTTATTCAATTTTACACAAGAGAGTCAATTTTCAGCCACCTGGTCCAAAAATTACGTCTCATATGAAAATTACCCAAAATACCCAGCTTTTTCTTAATAAAAAAACCAAATTAGCCATAGCTCAGCCAAGAAGGCTTCGATCGACCAAATATTTTATTTTTGGACATCTACTTAGGTAAGCAATCCGCCAAGCCATAAACCGCGGAAATCGAAAGGGGTCACTGTAAGGACCTGTCCTTATTAAAAAAATCTGCTCATTTGTAGAGTATGGGTCACAACAGCCTACTTCAGAAACGGCCGTAGCTAAGTAACCACGAATGACAGACTGGGCTGCTATGCTGCAAAACGAAGGCAATGGATCATATTTAAACGCCTCAAAGCTAATTTGGCTTCTTGTTTTAAATTTATATTTTAAATATGTATTAATGAAAAAGTGACCCACAATTGGTTTTAACCTTATCCATACTCTTAGCATCGGCGCACTTTAAGGATTGCAAATCTTGATTCACGATCTGCAATGAGTGCGCTACTAGTTTCACAAGGGGGGAAAAAAAGAGCTAAGGAATTCAGGCAGCTTTTGCACCGGGGGCCCTATGAGCTCTTTCACCCTTGCTTCAACAATGATGTGTCTGCCAGTAAAAATGCATTAATTCTCGATAATGACTCAATGGCGTAGAGAAAACAGTCAGATCCGGATGGAATAAATAATCTTTCAGGTCGCAAAGGCCACTCTTGAGGTGCCATCGTCTCCTTCTGCTCGGTCGGGATCCGACACGCAACGCTACTGTCGCATCATTAACAGGAAATTCGATACGAATCGGCAACTTTGGCCCGTCCCGTACATTTTTAAATTTGTGAATTTTGTTTGTGAACCAAGGTTGGGACCGAAACGAAAATGAACTAGGTATAGAAAAACAAGGTCGCGTTTGACTCTTACGGGATTCAAACGTTGGTCTGATGTCATAAAAGGCGTCATTTTCGTCATCAGCACGCTCTAAAATTAGAAAGAATGTCAGACTTAAAAGAAAATTGTTGGTCGTAATATACCTCACCGGGATTTTTATCTGGGTCTAAACTTCTCCAATTTGCTGGAAACAAGCACCGTTGGCTTTTCCTCGTTGTTCCGAATCCAAAAATACCCCGTAAATGTCCCTCAAGCTGAATGTAGATCATAATGCACCTGCAGCGGAGCCCTCGCGGCGTCTGGGGTCAAAATGGATGTCATTTTCGTCATCAGCTCCCTCAAAACCACACTGTTAAAAAAAATGTTGTAATTTAACAGCACTTGTGCTGTAAAGTTTGATAGCAACACATCTTGTTATACCAGGTGATCCAGAAACCCCGTTTGCAGCCGAAGTTATGCAACCCGCTTGACGCTGTGCGGGCGGGCTAGCCTACCCTCTGTTCGGCGGGCGGAGGGCCCGACTAGAGCTGCCCATATGCAGCGGTAGTAGCACTGCCGGCGGCGGAGCCAGCTAGTGGTTCGGATGTGATCGCACCGGCCGGCCACCGACGCGCTGTGAGAGGCGTGAGCGAGAGGCGGGGGAAGGGGAAGGGGAAGGGGGGTGAGGCAGCTAGGCTGCGGCAGCCGCTCGAGTGTCGCACAATTCGGCAGCTCTAGTCGGACCCTCCGCCCGCCGAACAGAGGGTAGGCTAGCCCGCCCGCACAGCGTCAAGCGGGTTGCATAACTTCGGCTGCAAACGGGGTTTCTGGATCACCTGGTATAACAAACATGTTGTAGCCCTTGGTGTTGTTTTCTGATGATTCGATTGTGTTACAACAATACTTTTGTCGCGTCTTCGATCATGTCTCTGCCAAATTTGTGTTCGCCTCAAAGTGTTGTAATTTAACAACATCCTTGTAATCTGACAACTATTTTTGTTTAAGGGGGGAGACTCGTCATTTTCCGTCAAAAAATCAGATTTTTGTTTTTGAGTTTTTCGAATTCTTTGAGTCATACCCTTTATTTTGGTGGCTGGCTGGTTTTGAAATTCGAAACCGTTTGGCCACAGGATTGAATTTTGAAAAAAAAATCCACAGGTTAGGTTAGACTGTTTAAACTTTGAAGCCCTTTTACTCAATTGCTTTATTTTGGGCCTTGCGCGCATGATTTAAGCCAGACCGTTGAGCGTTTTGACTCGATATTTTTTCCAGTGTTTCACCTCTATAAGGCCGTCACTTTGAACTAGGATATCCTCAATCGGGCAAGGGGAAGTGGCCGAAAGAAATGATTTTAATGTCCAAATTTTAATACTTAATTTGCTTTACATTAAAATGTTAATTCGAGGCACTTAGATACCAGCTATTCTAATTATCCTAGTTCAATCTAGAGTGCCGGGAGTGCTTTTGAAGGAGGGCAAAAGACATTTATGATATGCTGCCGCATTCTCAAGAAATCGTGCGCGCAGTGCAGTTTTGGCGTATTTTCGTGTTTCAGCAGAATGATTACAGGTCCTAGGTAAAATGGCCTAGAGTCAAACTTTTTTTTTCAAAATGAACTTTAAAGAACAACCTTTTTATTGCAATAACCCACTTTCCTGCTAATATATCGGAAAAAGGTTTTATTTGAGCCTGAAGTTTAGTAAAATTTAAGTGTTGAAGACGAGTCTCCCCCCTTAAGGATTGCACAATGGTTGTTGTTAAACAGAAAAACTGTCGAACGACAACATTACTGTTTTAAATCAGAATTACATTACTGTTTCCAGACAGGGAAGTTGTAAAGAAACAAACGAGTTGTCTGTAGATGAATTTCCCGTTCAGGAGCCGAACAACACTGTTGTAATTTAACAAGATTCTTGTAGGTGATTGTGTTGTTATGTTACAGTGGATTTTTAACAGTGCATGGGAAATAACGTTTCACTGAAAGAATTTTCACAGATTTCACTCGAATCCACGTCTAAACGTCTCCAATTTGCTCGATACCACGACCGTTGGCTTTGACTCGTCGCCCCGATTCCAAAACTACCCCTACATGCCCTTCTTACTTTAGCCGTCCCCGAAATCCTCGAACCCATGTGGAGCATGATGCACCAGCGTCCCCGGGGCTCGGATCGGATTTGCTGCCACGGAGCGGTTCTAAAGGTCACTCTGAAAGGCTGCATACCAAATTTGGTAAAGATGGGACGACGGGAAGTCCTCGGCAGAACGAACAGACGAACGCACAGCACGCTTCAGTCCACGTGCCCGTCCACCGTATTTATTTTACAAATAATACGGGACGGGTCAAAAAAGCACCTCAACAATTTCTTCAAGTGCAATGACTCATTTTGATATTGCTCTTTTTCTCATTCCGCAGGGCCAACAATAAGCTTGCAGCAATGTGTCTACGTACGTCTCGGATGTATCTTGAATTACAGACATAAAGCAATCTCATGACTTACTCGTTTTTTTCTGAGGGCCTTCCCGAGGCAAAAATTTGGTCAAAGAAATATTTGAAGATTGTCGACTGCGACCACAGATAGGCAGACTTTGGGCAAATGTTTCGAAGACAAGGCACAGACACGTAGCAGTCAATTGACAGGTGATTCTCAGACCATTTTCAAAGACAATCTGCAGACAATCCTCAGGCGATTCGCAAGGCTCTGCCAGAGAAAACTCGATGACAGGGACGCCGGAAGTGGGCCGAATTTGCCGTAGCAAAGCCGGGCCCTTCAGAGCCCGCGAAGCGGGCCTTTTTAGGGACTGCAAAGCGGGCTTTATCTAGACCCCAGAGTCTGTGGCTGAACTAAGACGAGCAGCAGGAACCGGCCCAATCACATACCACCTCGTATGGCACGGCACCTCAGTGGCCTTAAATGTCATTTTAATACCACATAGGTTTTCTAAAGCTCTTTGTTCGCTGCGCTCGCGGATGAACCTATGCATACTTTCATGTATGGGACGCAATGTCCCATCGTTTTTCCAACGACCATATTTGGAAGCCAATGAGCGTTGGCTTGAAGCTTGCTTCGCTCGCAAAATATCCATTATTGGGCGTAAATGATTCTAATTACTTCGTTATACAAAACATAGTTTACACAAAAGCCCCCTGCGTTGGGCAGGTTACTGGTCAAACTCCTTGACAGAACTGAACGCCCCTAGCACGGCCATAAAGCATGGGAAACACAAAACAGACTGACCGCCGCCCAAAATTAGGCCCAAAAAAATATCCAGGCCCTTTTGGCACTTTGCCCCCCCTAGTAACACATACTTCCGGCGTCCCTGTCCGATGAGCCTGAGACCATCCTCGGACCATATGATCTGCAGATTGTATAATTTCGGACCGAGAACCGTCTGGAAATTGTCTGCGAGTGTACCGGTTTGACAACCCTTCCCCAAACCATTCGCCGACCTGCCTCGACGGCCCGGCCGCTCTCTGGATGGGCTGCGGGTGTACCGGCGCGAAAGGCCGCACTGTGATAAAATATCACAGTAAATCCCGTTTAATTTTTTGACAGGTTTTGCTGTAGTCTGGAATACAGGATTTTCTGTGCATTGTGACAGGGTTTTCCGTGCCACGTACACACTAAATTACTATGTAGTTTTTTCGTGCATAGCTTTGCACGATATTGAGCATACGCGTGGAATGCACAGATTTGTGCGCAACAACGCACGTGGTGCTGCATAACAATGCACATTTTCATGCTAAGCTACGCACGAATTCGTGCATTTCCAAACGTATGCTCAATTTCGTTCAAAGCTATGCACAAAAAACTACATAGCAATTTAGTGTGTACAGGAAATTCCGTACTTGCTTCTAAAGCACGGTAAATCCCGTACGAATCACTGCAAAAAATTCCGTGTTTTGGTACGGAAAATGTACGGAAAATAGGGTACAGAAAAGGTACGGACCTTCCGTACTGGTTCTTTGTGGTCGCCATAAGGATTTCATGTAAAGTGGTACAGAAAACATGTACAGAAGCTCCGTGGTAGGCAAGGTACGGACGGTCCAAGTAAAAAATTACCAGACATTTTCCGTTTAATTTCTGTACTTTTTTCTATCCGTGAAGTGCGGTAGATCTTGTCAAAATGCACAGTAAATCCTGTGTTCTGAACTGCAGTGACAGCTGCATTAATCAGCACAGGATGTACTGATGTACTGTGGTTTTTTTCGCACAGTGCGGGCCCGGCCGCTGTCTGAATGGGCTAAGGATTGTCTGACCATTGCAGGGGCGTCAAAGGCAAGCCGCAGACAAACTGCTCGCCAGACCAAACCGGCGGGGCGGCTGCGCTGCCGTAGGTATAATGAGCGGAAAAATTCCGGCACAGGTAAAACATTAAAAGAGGTGCTGGTGCAGGAAATAGACACGAGAAAATTGGACAAATATTTCAGTGAGTGCTTCACTTCACCAAAGTGGTTCAAATTTGGGACAGAGACACCTCAAGGGGTGTACTTACGATTCTTCGAATGGCAAACCTGAAAGCTACCCCAATGGGGGTAAACCACCCCCTCGAAAAGGTGTAAAAAAAAGGTCAAAAGAGGGCTTTAAAAATTCAATTTTGACTAAATTTATGCAGAGACAGTTTCACTGACCGTATGAGAAGCGATTTGCCGAGTTTCAACCCGCCTGTTCATACGCACTTCTTTCACCCCAACAAGGGGTAACTTCTGATCGGGTAGTCGTAGAGCGACGGGACCGACGACGCCAGTTTGTCGGGCGGTGAATGGAACATGGTGGGAGCCTACCATAACGCCGGTGTTGTCCCGTTTTGACACTTAAAGGTGAAGAAAACTGTGTTTTTGGACCACGATTTAACGCTGAGTTCAACAGAACTCCCCGACGTGTTCGGTGATACCAACTACCATGACAACCTGCAATGAAAGGCATATATAATCTCTGTCTACACTTCCTCTCTGATTCACAGATTAGTCGAAAACACTCACATCTGTTGTAGTGGTATGACATTAGGTTGGCAGTACCGTCTAGAAGTCGGGTATGGCAGGTCCGTGAAAGAGGCCCGCCCACGCACAGCCTGGGCGACAACTAAAGAAGTCACTGCCTTGTAACCTACCAATCCTGTATCCACATCCACTAACTACCCTATGAATAATAAACCCTCTCTTTGGTGTATTCCTCTCTACCAGTCTATTCATTGACTGATCCCTGACTTTCCAAACTTGGCTTTTATCTATTCTGAACACGAATAGAACATGGCGCAGTCGTAGTCGAATCCAGGGGCGGCGTGGCCCGGGCGGTAGGCGGCGATATCCGCCCGGGCCCCGGGCCGTCCGGGCCCCCGGGCCTCGGGCCCGCACCATCGCAAGCTTTCCGGGTCTCGACGCCCGCACACTGTGAGTGCACACCGCCACGTCCGCCGTCGCCCTCAGCGCTGCCCTGCCCTAGCCCATTATACTCATCAAACCCATCAGTGAGTATTACTGACCGAGAACCCTAAATCCTCGAGTCTGGCTTCGGTCCTGACCCAGTACGTACACCCAACATCAATCCGGAAAGGGGCCGAACGCCAGTTACCACACTCCATCAATAAGCTTATACGCATTATCTGTACTCAAATTCAGCCTATGACAGCTGCTAAGGTGAAAAAGGCAGTCAAGTTTGCTCTTCAGATAGACTCTACTCAGGACGTTGCAGTACTAGACCAACTAGCTATAGTTGTGCGATTTGTAGACGACGATGGTCCTCAAGAAAAACTACTGAATCTAATCATTTCTCATGATGGCAGTGGTCTGGGGCTTTTCACCGCAGTAATAGAGGAGTAGCGCAAACATGGCCTTTCTTTAGAGAATTGCGTGGCTTGCTCTTTTGATGGAGCAAGCAACATGAGCGGCTGTTATAAAGGTGTCCGGGCAAGGCTAAAAGAAGTAAACCCTGATATAGTGTTTACGCACTGTGCTGGACATTGCCTCAATTTAGTACTTACCTATTGTTAAGAGGCTTGTAATAGTGCTAAATCCTTGTTCGGCCTCGTGGAAAGTGGCGCAGTTTTCATAAGCGACTCATACGCGCATGGACATCTGGAGAAAAATAATTAGTGCACGCGATGAAGGCCGTCAGAAGCTTCGACGTCTAGGCAAAATAGGCAAAACACGGTGGTGGGGTAAACCCAACGCTTTGAGATCAGTCATTGACGTTGCGGCTGAAAACTGTAAGACAGCCAAACTTGTTGATTTCCTTCTGTGCATGGAAGAAATTCGAACTTGCGGCTCGTTTGACAGCAAAACATGCTTCACCGCTGAGTCTTTCATTAATAGCTGGTGCAAATTCGAGACTATTCTTTTGTCTCAAAACATGATGGGGATATATGAAGTGTCAACTCCTAGTAGTATACCCAGGGTATTCTTGCAGCCGCCATTTTTATGGGACATTCTTGCAGTCCGCCATCTTGGACGGGTGTAACCTAAACCTAAGTGGGACATTCTTGCAGTCCGCCATCTTGGACGGGTGTAACCTAAACCTAAGTGGGACATTCTTGCAGTCCGCCATCTTGAGCGGGCCTAACCCAACCTAATGATGGTACATTCTTGCAATCCGCTATCTTAGGCGGGCCTAACCCAACCTAACCCATCCCCTAACCCAACACCTAAGCAAGTCTGAACCTGGATCAGCCCCTCGGGATGGGACATCCTAACATGACTGGATCCGCCCCCCTCTGGATGGGACATTCTTGCATCTTGAGCGAGCCTAACCTACGCAGGTCTGTACTTGTCTGCCGCATCGTAGCGAGTAGGAAAAATATCTGCCGAAACCCGGGATCGAACCGGGAGTGCCGTGCCGCGCCGCGTTTGAATTTTCGCGCCGTAAGCCAGTGGGCGGAGCGAAGTGACTGCCGCGCAGCGTCGCATGCGCACAGCGCCGAGCGCGCCATCTAGCGGCCACCAATGGAACCACGTCGCCAACCGGTTTTCTAGTGGGGAAAGGCCTTTGACTTCAACAAGTGGGTCAACATGTTCACGGCGGCAGTGCGAGTCTCCCACCACAACGTCGACGACGACCTTGCCGTGCTGCGGGAACCCCCTGCACTGCAGCGCGAGTTTAAATCATTTGATCTAATTCAAAATTAGCGCGAGGAAGTGGCGCGCCTCTCTTCCGCTCAGCGCCCCCTCGCGAGCCGCCGGAACCGTGCCGTGCGGACGGAAGCTGGGCGAGATCCTTCGCGAAGCGTCGCGTCACTTTGGTTCCAGCGTCCGTCATCGTCGCGTGTGTCTCGGCCCTCGTCCCAAGATGTCAGATTCTGGTTTTGTGGATATTGAGAATGTGACTGGAGACACGATTACGCTCGATGTGTCGGGTGCTCTTTTTGAGGGTGTGGATGAGGAGATGGTGAGTAAATTATAAGTCAGAAAATCCTGTTTGCCTAGGTCAAGCCAGTCCGCCATGACACTTTCCCGCGCTTTGTTCTCCGTTTCATCTGACTGAAATGGAGCAATCTGTAGCGTCCGTGGCGTGATTTTCGCATCGGAATCTTATTTTCGGCGTGAAATGGCCGTCTGCGGTGTGTCGATGGTGGGCCGGTCGGCCATTCTAACCTCACTGATGTCGCTATTGAGTCATTTACTTCATCTCACTTTTCATCCATTTCACGTTTCAGAATTATATTTTACGACTTAATTATCGATGGCTAAGTACAGTGTGACTTAGTGGATCGATACTAAGTGAGTACGTTCCGATTTAAGCATGGTTTGTCGTCTCGGGGTGTATTCCCCTCTGTGTGTGTGGCCTAGGTCATGGACCAGTGCCTGGTGTGCCGTGTCCTGCCTTGCTTGCTTGGGCGTGCCATGCCCTGCAGAAACTTGTTGCTTTCATAAATGTTTACATCCCCTTCTTTCGTCTATGGTTCTCACACTCGTGAGGTCTTTGCTTAAAAATTGCTTAGTGCTTTATCTGTGCACTTGTGGCTTTGCCTGCTGCTTGGCGTGCTGTCTTTCTCGCACACCATTTATCAGGTTCTGACATCCAGAAAGGCTTCTCCCTCAGGTGATCCAAGTGTCAACTATATGATGGGTTTCCAACCAATGAAGTCGGGTTTTATTTTGAGTAAGTCATGTGTGCAATGAGGGTTTTTTCCCCTATGCACACTCGTCATTGGTTGTGAATCGAACTTAAGGTAATCACACTGTATTGATGTTCTGGTCTCGTAAAATGCTTAACGACAGAATACAATGTGAATATCTCTGAAAAAACCTTGCTCATTTATTAAGTCTTCTTTTTATTGAAGAATAAAAAGCGAGAAGATAAGTGAGGAAGGTTAGTCATTTTTAAAAAAAAAAAATTCTATACACTCGACTAACATGACTTTGTGTTTTTCAGCCGAGATGTTCGACACCGGTGGACATGCAGATCCTGCTGTCCCAAAGTATGTCTCCAATTGGGGTAGCTGCCCCACCATCCCCTCTTCCACCCACACCGCCTGTGATGGATGTGGACTGCAGCTGGACTTCCTCTATAATTGAAAACAATGCGTACAAGGCCATGGAAGTAAGTGTGAAATTATTAAAATGTAAATGAATGGTCATGTCTTTTATCATGGGTCTTTAATGATTTGTTTCCATTGTTCAAAGGAACTTATGAATATGTCTCTTGAGGAGACGGAAGAGGAAATCACTCATAGACTGAATCAGGTTGCTCAACGGCTTGAAGTAGTGGCACAAGCTGAGAGCACCATTGTGCCAAATCAACTTGATCAGCCTGTCGAAGTAGTGGCACAAGCTGAGAGCACCATTGAGCCAAATCAACTTGATCAGCCTGTCCAGTCTGTGTCACAGCCAATTCATGATAAGCAGGGCGCAGCGTGCAGTGTAAGTTTGGTTTTATATGTAATTTTTCAGTCTGCTAAATAATCATTTAACTTTATTTTGTGTGTTTTTTTTTTTTTTTGTTTTGTTTTTAGGGTGTTTGGGGTCGACTTGGCCCACGGTGCTCTAATCCCGGTCCAGCACCTCCGGTGGATCAGCCTCCCCGCCCCCTATTGTCAACCCTTATTAGACCCCCACGGTTCAACCCACAGTGGGAGGCGAGGGCGCCACGGGTGCACACACCGCGCTTTGAAGCCCGACCGAGGGGACATCCCTTTGTTCTGGCTGGTGTGTGCACTCGTGATGTCTTCGCGGCTAACAGGGGTGGCAGTCGCTCTCGGGGGCCTCTTGGCGTGCGCAGAGGTGGACTCCGTCCCAAAGCAGCTCATAGAGGCAGAGGCAGGGGCAGGGGCCCCACATGCAACAACCCGAAGGCTCCATGGGAGCGTCGTAGTGGACCTCCGCCGCCACCCCCAACTAGTGGTGCAGTGGCTGCAGCAGTTTGAGTAAGTATTCTATGCATAGTTTCATTATGATTTATTTTAATTTTTTCAAGTCAGCCTTCAGTCACCAAAAATTGTCAGGTATTTTGGATGTTTTCATCATCAGACTGACTCGTTTTCAATTATTTTTTTTTTTTTTGCATGTATCGCTCAAAGTCTCGGAGAGAGTTTTATCAGAACTAATATGTCTGTCACTCTGAAATTTTATTGGAGTTATTTTTATTGAAGCTCTGCTTGATCTTTCATTATCATTTTGTGTTATCTAACTCATCATACCATGGTTTTAGTGGTGGAGTGAGTGTAGGCTTCAATCTCATAACTTGGCTGGGTCCGTCTCTGGACTCAGAAAAGGTTCCAACTTTTTTTATCACCTCTAGGACTTTGGAAATTCAAAAATGTGTTAATCTCATTTAGAGGAAGGTAAATAAATATCTTTTAGTGCTATTTTATTCATCATAACATTAGATTTATCAAGGAGTGTATGGGACTTGTATTATTTTCACTTCAGTTCACTCGTCCAATTCAGCGAAGTTAGTTTTGAGTTGGTTTTGTCATTGCGAGTCATAAATCACTAAAGGGAAGCATAAATACATTGAAAGTCATTAGTTTCATTATCAAATTAACTCAAAATAGTAACCCTAACCTCAGTTTTATGTGTTCATGTTTGGTGTTGTCACAATATTTTTAATCCTTGTTTCGCCCAAGTTGCGGTAACTCGAATAAGTTTGATATTTGTAGAAGGGCTCTGCAACAACTCATACATTGGATTGAATGTTAATTTAGGGAAAATAAGAAAGATTTTCAGGGGAGTAGGACTTAGAATTTTTTTCACTGAAGGGGGAGGGGTCTAGGGAACTGTTTGACAGTGTACTCATCCTATCTGATTGTCTGTTTCAGGAGCTGATCTACTGGCCTTAAAGCCAATGAAGGCTTTTTTGTTTTTTAAATGTTTTTTTTTTTTTTTTTTAAATGTTTTTTTTTTTTAATAAAAAAAAAAGTTAAGGACAATTTTGTTGTATTATTGTTTTTTTATTTTCCTTTTCCCTTTTATTCATTTTGTATTTAGTTTTTCATTTTATTAGTTTTGTATTTGGTTTTTCATTTTTTTTTTTTTTTTTTTTTTTTTTTATTAGAACAATTAAACACTCCTCGCACTTCACACATAGGAACACGTATTCACTTGTGGGAACACTTATAGAATTGGAGCCATAATCCAAGTCTTTTGGCTTGCTTTGAGGCACAAGTGTTGCTTATATTTTTGGTGTGAATTTCATTTTCACAGGGTGCATCAAACAGTGGGAGGTTTTGAAAGGAGGGACATCCTAGGGTTTCAATATTTTTTACCAAGAGATGGGGCAAATGTGATTGGAGAATTTTAACCTTCTCAGAGCCTTTAGCATACAATACTTTGTATTTATAAGTCATAGTCCACATAATATGATGGATATTTTTGTAAGCAAATTCTCCATCGTTCCATTCAAGGCCATGTATTTTGTTGGCAATAAAATCATTCTGTTTCCTCACTCTCTTTGGTAGCTGTTCTTTTTCATAGGGCGGGGCAAAGGTAACTACTTTGTAAGAATCTACTCTGAACCCCGGCAGATACACTGCAAATTCTTTGATAATGGGGAGATTGTTCTTGTCTCTGACAAACTGAGCATCACAAGTAGTTTCACCAAGTTGAGTTATGATAGGGTCAGGACCATTATCTCCTTCATCATGCCCTGTGGGAGTGGAAGTGGACATGGAAGACATTCTAGCGGTGTGAACGGTTCAAGGGCAAGTGATAGACTATGCCCTGTAGGTCTGAACACTCGAATTTATAGTGGCGACGCGCGCCCCCCGGGAGGTGCTGCCACCTAGCGGCCGAACTTGGCAACTCTCAGGTGCTTCGCTCTGATTGGCCGAAAATAATAATTAAGAGCCAATCACGGCACAGCGGTGGAGTGCATCGCCTGCGCGGCAAGTTTGAAGTCGATTTAAGCTCTGCTGCTCTCTCATTGGCTAAAATTATTATTTTAGACCAATGAAAAGTGGCGAGGGCCCGCGGCGATGATGCCGCATACCCCGCGGGTCGCGGAATTACTGTCGTGTTTTAACGTGTCTGGAGTTCTCGGAACTCTCAACCCTAGACACACTCTGATTGGCCAAAATTATGAATTTAGACCAATGAGGTGACGGCGCGGGGCTGCGGCGCGGCCGACTCGCTCGCAGCACACTAAAGTGCGTGCATGCTAGAACATGATTGTATCAATGACGTCATCGCGAAGCGCGGTGCGTTTCTATTGGTCAAAATTACTATTTTGGACCAATCAGAGCACAGTGCACCCGGCGCCGCGCTGCGGCGCCAGCGCCACTAGCGCGCCCTGACGGCCAAATTGGGAACTAGCGCGCTAGGATAAATACGGCCGCCCCGTCCCCGAGAGGTCAGTTCATCGTCAAGCGTCGCAGAGTCAAGTCGTCCGAGCAGAAGAGAGTCGCAGCAGAAGAGTCGCAGCAGAAGAGTCGCAGCCCAAGAAGAGTCGCAGCTAAGAAGAAAACTGTCTTTTTAAAGACATGGCAGCCTTGCCATCTGTCCTTCTGGACATACTGGAGGAGTGGGAGCATGGCTGCTTTTACACCCCAGAGCAGCTCGCCGAAGCGTACACCACGGCCCTGTTGGCGTTGCTCGAGGCCACCAATGAGGAGAGGTCCGACCCTCGGGTCGTTCCCTTCCTGGAGGCCGGGTACAAGGCCTATGACAGCCAGGCCAAGCTGACGAGGGACATGGCCTTGGCCATGGTGGGTGCCGGCAAGCACCGCGACGACGCCGCGCCCCGACACCCCGTCACCCCGGCACGCCCCTCATCACCGCCGCGGCCCGGCCCGTCCCGCCCAGCCACACCCCCGGCGCGCTCCGCCCCGGCCCGCCCCTGGAGACCGTGGACGCCTTCCCCACCCCGCGCCGCCTCTCCCTCGCGCCCTGCCGCGCCACCGGCCGACACAGCACCCGTGCAGGAGGAGTTGCCTACCTCCCCGGCGCCCACTGACCGCGCTCAATCCCCGGCCCGTCCAGCCCCTGCCCCGTCCCCGGAAAGCGCTAAACGGCCGCGAGAGGAGGAACCCGAGCCGGAACCGGAGCCCGAACCCGAACCGGTCCTAGAGATCTTGGAGTCACGGGAACGCCATTTAACCCGGTTCAAAACCACGTTCCGCGAGGAGACGGCACAAATTAAGGGTCTTGGCGCTACATTGCCCTCAGAGGAGGTTATGGAGGGATTATTTGACTCCATGCTGCAAAGACAGCGTGAGGCCGTCCAGGCCAAGGATGACGATCGAGTGATACTCGAAATTCAGAACTCCGAGAGCACTGAAAATCCAATTTGGTTCAGTCTCCGGCGCACGGATCAGCTCAACGGACGTGTCGTCCTTGACAAACTGGCGCGAGTTTTAAACTCGAACCAGACTTTTATGGCCAACGGGCAGTTCAAAGTGAGCTACATCCACATTCCCACACCTGAGCCCGGGGGTAAGAGACCTCTTAGAGTTGCCAATGAATCCATTGACCAATGGCTAGAGAGGAAAATAGCCTCAAAAACCATTTTCTCACCCAAAAACACAGACAACATGTGCTTGACACGCAGTGTGGTCGTGTCTATGGCAAGGGGCGGAATGAACGATAGTGCCTTCTGTCGATTCAAAAAGTCTGATTCAGCGGCCCAACGTAATGAGGCTCTTAAACTGTGTGAGATGTCGGGTATTAATCCCAATCAACCTTGCGGTTTGGATGAAGTCCGCAAACTGCAAGATGTCCTCCCCAATTGTAGGCTTTGTGTCTACACCGACAAAAAAGGGAAAGAGTGTGTTTTCAAGGGAGAATACAGTGCAGGACGCAAAAATATTCACCTCCTCCTCCACAATGCCCATTTTTCTGCCATACTTTATCCCCTGCGTGCATTCGAATATGACCATCAATGTGAAAAGTGTGCTGTCTTCTTCCACAATAAGGTCGATCACCGCTGTGAAGGCTCTTGCTGGCGCTGCTTCGGATCTACTCCCCACAATGATCCCCTACAGCGCTGCGGTGACTGCGGGCATCAGTTTGCAGGTGACGAGTGTTTTGAGAAGCACAAAACCGTAAAATTGGCCGGCACATCCTACACAAAGTGTCAGTCATTCCACTACTGTGTAGGATGTGAAAAGAGTTACGCAACTCGAAATGGTGGCCATCGGCATGTGTGTGGTTTCGTACATTGTCCATATTGTAAGCAGTATGTACAGGAAAACCACCTTTGCTATATGCAGCCGTGGTCACCTCGTGAGAAAAAGGAGAAATGGTCTTATCACACCATCGTATATGATATTGAGAGTCGACAGGACACAGAAATAGAAGGCAAACCGGGCACATTCGAACACATCCCCACCCTCCTTGTATCACATACGATCTGTGACCAATGCAGTGACATCCCTGACAACAACTATTTCTGCACTGTCTGTAAGACACGACAACAGATATTCCACAACTTAGACAACCCTAACCTCAATGTTATGTCACAATTTATAGATTACCTCCAATCCTTCCCCGCTAAATCTGAGCTATTGATTATTGCTCATAATGCCAAGTCATATGATGGTATTTTCGTACTTCAGGAGTTGATCAGACGTAAACTCAAACCCGATCTGACTCTCCAGGGTGCTAAAATTATCTGTATGAAATTGAAGACATGGAAGTTTATCGACTCTCTCATGTTCATGCCCATGCCCCTCTCAGCTATGCCCAAGTCGTTTGGTCTTACCGAACTTAAGAAAGGTTATTTTCCCTATTTGTTTCATGAACCGGACTATGAGGGCCCCCTCCCTGACCGTGAATACTACTGTGTTAGTACAATGAAGTCCAAGGCTGCTGATGAGTTCAACAAATGGTACGATGACCAAGTGGCTAAAAAATATGTTTTTAACTTCAAGAGGGAACTGATAGAGTACTGTGTTAGTGACGTCACTATTCTAAGGCAAGCCTGTCAAGCTTTTAGAAAGCTTTTTGCACAGACCGCAGGCTTTGATCCGATGTTTCATTGTATTACATTAAGTTCCGCATGCATGGCGGCTTATCGCCTAAACTTCCTCCCTCCCAACAAAATAGGCATCGTCCCCGCAGGCGGGTATCATGGTAGGGGCAAGCAGTCCCACATGGCCCTGCAGTGGCTCGATTACGAGCAGTATAAACTCGGTCAAAAAATAAGCACCGTTTACACGGACCGTGAAGTTTCTGTTATGGGACGTCGTGTTGACGGTTATGTCGAAATTCCCCAGCCTGACGGTTCAGTAGAGAAACGAATTTATCAATTCCATGGTGATTTCTGGCACCAATGCCCCCAACATTATCCCGCCACTGGTGATTCGGGTGACAATCGCTATGAAACAACTCTAAGGCTGACGTCCATGTTCCGACGTGCGGGATACACTGTCATTGAAAAGTGGGAATGCCAATGGCAAAATGACCTCAAGGATCCCGAAGTTATGGCATATTTTGAGGCATACCCCACTTCACGTTCCCCTCCCCTCAATCTGCGACGAGCCCTGTGTGGTGGCCGCACCAACGCTATGCGCTACTATCACAAGGCCGAACTGAGCATAGGAGAAAGAATCAAGATGGCGGACATCGTGTCAAGTTACCCGAATGCGAATTTAAGGGGTTGTTACCCCCAAGGTCATCCGAAAATCTACCTGGAAGGTGACCCCGACATGCCCCACATCGACACATGGAATGGAATTGTAAAATGCACCGTCCTGCCTCCTCGTGATTTGTTCCTCCCAGTCCTGCCATACAAGTGTAATAGCAAACTAATGTTTCCTCTTTGTCGATCGTGTGTGGAGACAGAGAACACAGAGATATGTCGCCATCACGACCCTTCCGAAAGGCAACTCACCAACGAATGGTGCACTCCTGAGCTTAAATTGGCGATCCAGAAGGGGTACACTCTTATCAGAGTTCATGAAGTATACCAGTACCCTGGTACTATGAAATATAATCCAGAAACAGGGGAAGACGGTTTACTTTCTGCCTATGTCCGCCGATTTATGGCTTTAAAAATCCAAGCCAGTGGCTGGCCAGAGGGGTGTGAATCACAAAAACACAAGGATGAATTCGTTGCTGAAGTTAAAAAATGTGATGGCATTGTCATCGACCCCACAAAAATGGAGAAAAACCCCGCTCTTAGAACACTGTCTAAACTTATCCTCAATTCATTCTGGGGGAAATTTGGGGAGAAAACGCTCCGCCCCAAGACTCTTCTAGTGTATGACTACGCGGAACTCATGAAATTGGTGACTGACCCACACAAAGAAATAAACGGTTTGATTGATCTTAATGAAGGGTGTCTCCAAGTATCCTACAAGCCCCTTGAAGACTCCGAAGAGTCTCTCCCTACGTCCTCCCTCCTTCATGCTGCATGGACGACCTGTTTGGGTCGTCTTAAGCTCTATTCCTACCTTGACCTCGTGGGTCAAAGGGCACTTTACTGTGATACTGACAGTGTGGCGTACATTTCTAGGTTAGGTGAGCCCGACTTGCCCCTTGGCACACACCTTGGAGACCTTACGGATCAGGTGACTGAAGATTATGGCCCAAACTCGTTTATTACAGAGTTTGTGGCAGGGGGACCTAAGAATTACGCCTATAAAGTGGCTGTGGGCGGAGATGTCAATCAGCTTAAAGTCTGTATTAAGGTCAGAGGTATCACCATTAATCAGTCGTGTGATGACCTGGTAACGTTTGATAACCTCAAAGCCATGGTCCTGGGAGACCGTGAAAAAATGACCATCCCCATTCCCAAACAAATTGCCCGCCTCCCCAAATGGAAGATAGTCACTCGTTCCACCTCCAAGAATTGGCAGGCAAAAAATACAAAACGTCGCAGAGTAGACATGGCACGCACTGTGCCACACGGCTACAATGCCTTTGGGGAGGAGGATGAGGAAGATCAGGAGATGCTTGAGGTGTTGGATCTTCTGGGAGATGCTTAACTCCCCCACACCTTTAGTGCGCACGGGAGAAGCAGGCCGGCCCGTTACCACTCGTGTTTGAATGCAGAAAGGGAAAGAAACGCCTGGGAGGTAGGCCACTCATGGACCGCCAAGCACGCGAGTGAGCCGCGTTGCCTACCGCCAAGGCGTCCCGCCCCGGCACAGTCAGAGAGTGTGTGTGTGTGAGTGCCCCTGGTGGCGGCGGCAGTCCTGGACTGTCGTCAAGCCCGGCGCGCTCCACGCGCTCTCGCCCCGCCGGGGAGAGAGTTTGGCGCAAGGGAGAAGCAGGCAGGCCCAACCGGAGCAGGGGAGCTGGTCAGGCCCCATAACCTATAAAAGCCAAGTAGCTGGTTGGCATGAACTCAGTCCTTGATATGGATCTCAGGTTCCAACATCCCTGTACTGCCCTTATTGTGGGCGGAACTGGTGCTGGCAAGACTTTCTTTATGAAAAAACTGATTGAAAACAGAGAGGTTATGTTTGACACTGCCTTTGAAAAAATTATATTTTATTATTCAGAATGGCAGCCACTCTATGAAGAGCTTAAAGCTGTTGTTGATTTTCGGCAGGAACTGCCCATGTTGGACGATCACCCTTCAGGAGAAGGTCCGAAATTAGTGATAATTGATGATTTTTTGGACGAAATTAAATCTCATGGTAAGGAACTCCTTAAATTTTTCATAAAAGGGGCACATCATCGGAATTTGTCCATTTTCTTCCTCAGTCAAGCCCTCTTTCCCGATGGACTTAGACAAATTAGTTTAAACTCCCACTACATCGTTATCTTTAAGTCCTCAAGGGACTTGGCCCAAATAAGAACATTTTGCTTGCAAGTGGATCCCACACACTGGAAAGCCCTTCTTGAAGCGTACCAGGATGCCACACAGGCTGGTCACACCTACATCCTGTTTGATTTCAAACCAAAACAGTTGGATCATCTCAGGATTCGAACCAAGATTTTCCCCGACGAGTCCTGTGTCATTTACATCCCCAAAGCAAAGTATAAAAGGGAGATGTTGGAGCCCCAGTAGATCATTTGCTGATGATGGCTCCTAGCGTTAAGACGCATAAAGCCGTTCTGCAAGTCCTCCAGTCTGCTAAACCCAATCTTCGTAAAGCTATTCTTGAGGCATCTGACAAGTCCATTATCTTTGCCATTTGTGAGATTGTAGACAATTTACTCCTGGGAAATATTCCACTCACCCTAGAGCAAAGAAAAAAACTCAGGGCTTATCGAAACATTTTGAGGAAACTAGCACAAAAAGGTGAAGGTTGGAAAACCAAGAAAAACCACTTGGTTCAACACGGTGGATCGTTTCTCCCTTTCCTCCTCTCTGCTGTAGCCTCTGTGCTGCCTAGCCTCTTCCAATGAATCACGTGAAAAAAATGATTCTAGTTCCACACGACAGTGTGGCTAGACTTCATGACGCCCCCACTTCCTCCCCTAAAACTCAGATGAACGCCCTCGACACTGAAATGGACTACATAATGCGAAAGCAATATGCTGATGATTCTGAGAAATGGAAAAAATACAATGAGGCGCTCCAACGCTACCTCCACTTTTCGCGAGAGTCAAATAAGCCCCTTTCCATTGCCATAGAACCCATGGTAGATGAAAAGATAGAGGAACAAAACACATCCTCTGCTCTCAGACAGCAGCTGGCTTCCGTTCTCCCAAAGACATATAAAGAGCAAGCACTGAGAATTCATGATTATTTAGCAGTGAGCGGTTCACCCGTCACGTGGGATGATAACGGTGTAGTCTCTCTAAAAGGAACAGCTATTCCCCATTCTAATATTATTGATTTGATCTCTGATCTGACCCGTTTCCGAAAAAACTTTGAGCCTCAGGGTATCACACACTTTATTCAAGCCCTAGCTGAACTTAATATTCCCCTAGAATTGATAGGTAACGATAAGAGGAGATTAGCCATTCTCCAAGCCAAACAAAGTGGTGGTGGCATTTTTTTACCCTCTCCCTCCCCTTCCCCCATAATCAAAAAAAGAAACACCAAAAAAATTAACCCCAAAATTAAGCGCACTAAAAAGATAGCTCCCCCAAAAAAACATGCCTGGAAAACTTGGTGAGGTTTTTCACGACCCCAAGCACCCTGCCTCCTACAGCTCGGCCTGGAAACTCTGGCAGGCTACAGGAAAAAAGAAAGAAAAAGTAGACGATTATCTCCAGGGAGAAGATGCGTACACACTGCACAAGCCCTACAGACGTAACTTTCCTCGTAATGTGACCTATGCAGATAACATAGACGAGTCTTGGCAATCTGATTTGACAGACTTAACATCCCTTAAAAAAGATAACCTTAATCACACATTTGTCTTGTGCGTCATTGATGTGTTTTCAAAATATGGTTGGGCGATTCCACTTAAAAACAAGTCGGCTCCCTCCATTGTCATGGGGTTTGAAACTTTGTTCAAAACGACTCCTAGACGTCCTGTTCGCCTTTTCAGTGATAACGGCAAGGAGTACAAAAACAAGCAACTACAGCAGTTTTTGAAAAAGAATAACATCAAATATGTTCACACAAACAACCCTGACATTAAATGCGCGGTAGTGGAACGTTGGCAAAAAACAATAAAATCAAAATTGTTCAGATACTTTACTGCCACTGAAAATTATTGCTATGTGGATGGTGCACTGGAAAAAATAGTGGATGCTTACAATCACACAAAACATCGGTCCATTAAAATGAGACCCGTGGATGTGACGGAAGATAAAGTTTTGGAGGTATATAATAACCTGTACCATGGAGTGAAACTCACAAACAAAAAGACCAAGTTTAAATTAGGTGATCATGTCCGAATCAGTCGAGAGAAAAAAAAGTTCGAGAAGGGTTACACATGGAACTGGTCCGAGGAAATATTTAAAGTCACTCAGGTCATTCCTCATGCGTTGCCGGTGTACAGGCTGGAGGATCTCGATCACGATCCAATTGAGGGGACGTTTTATGAGATGGAGTTGCAGAAGGTCACGAAGCCCGAGGCCTTCAAAATCGCATATATAGTGCGGTCCAAAGGAAAAAAGGGCAGTCAGCAACACCTTGTCCACTGGAGAGGTTATCCTGAAAAAAGTCGCTCCTGGATTCTAGATTCAGATTTAGTCAAAACATAATGGATTTTTACGCACATTTGCCAAGCAATGGTAGCCCTGATGTCTATCCCCAAAACAAAACATCCCATTTCCAAATTGAGCTATCGAAGCGAATGGAGCTACACGGCCAGTGGCAGGCCGCTCTCATTGAGCTGCATTACCCCAACACCATAGCGCAGGTGCTTGAAGGCGAAAACGAAATTACATTACTGACGCCGGACTCTGTGGACACAGTTTTCGTCAAACCTGGTTGCTTTCCCACTAGTGCCGATTTTCTTGGTGCTGTTAGCATCGCGGTGTCTGTCTTAAACAATGACATTGAAGGCGACCCGCCACTGTCAGAAACAGCTGACCATCGTGTCGAGTTTCGCCCCTTTCAGCCCGACAGAGCTGATATGAAAGTCCATTTCTCCCCACGCCTTGCACTGCAGCTCGGATTGGACCACCATGGTCCCTACCCTGCAAACGAAAAAATTTTAGGGGTAAAGCCTGTGGAAATAAGTTTAGGAATCCCCTCCCAGCTCTTTATTTACATGGATATTTTGGCCGACCAAATTATTGGTCACACAAGGGCCCCCATTCTCAGGACGGTCCCTGTAGATATAAATGCGCGGTTTGGCAGTATGACTATTTTCCACTGCGAGCACCCCATTTACTTCGACCTGAACACGCGCTCGTTCGACACGGTCCAGATAGATATAAGGGACCACGCGGGCCGATTCGTGCCATTCCAATTCGGAACGTCAACGTTGCTGGTTCACTTTAAACGGCTCTCGTAACAATGGCTCCACAAAATCACATTACAAATTATTATCTCACCCAGGCCGGCGGAGGCTCCGGACATTTTTATGCCGGGAGTTCCTTCCAGAAGGGTTACGGCATTGGTTCCTGGCTCGGTGGGCTTTTCCGAACCGTCCTTCCTATCCTCCGTAGCGGCGCGGTAGCCGTCGGTAAAGAAGCGGCGCGGGCAGGCAGTCACGTCCTAGCCGATGTTGCAAGTGGACAGAATTTCCGGGGTAGTCTGAATAAACGCGCGGGGGAGGCCGCGGGTACGCTGGCAAATAAGGTTAAACGGAAAGCCGACGAGATGGCAGGCTCTGGAGCTATAAAAAGGCCACGTCGAGGACGCCCTCCTCATTCCGTCGCAAAGACTCGGAAGGGTAACACCTCTAGCCCTGACTTTCTCACTCACTTAAAATAAAAAAAGAAAAAAAAAATGGCCTTCATGCACACGGCCTCATCAGAGTGTCTCCGCTCTGAATTGGACCTCTGGATGGTCCCTCCCACCCAAACTTCCCTTGAATCCACCCATTGGGTTCCTTACAAACCCCTGACCACCCTTGATGCCTCCAACACAGTCGAATTTTCCATACCTGGCGTTGGGCATGAATATCTTGACCCTGCACACACTCTTCTGTACATCAAAGCCAAAATTGTCAAGGCTGATGGTACAGACATCGTAGCAAACGATCAGAATGATGCAGTCCCCATCAATTACCCCCTACACGCTCTTTGGAGCCAAGTCGATGTGAGTCTCAATCAAAAGGTCATTAGTCATTCAAGCATGACCTACGCTTACAGAGCATACATTGAGTCCCTCATGAATTATGACGCCTCGGCCAAAAAGTCCCACATGACTCAACGCATGTGGTACGAGGACACCCCTGGCCACTTCGATTCTCTCGATGGTCAGCAAAACCTTGGACTGGCGTGGCGACGATCACGCACAGCAAACAGTCGTCAATTTGAATTAATGGGTCCCCTTCACATTGATTTCTTCAATCAAGACCATTTCTTGCTCAACAATGTGGAACTGAGAATCAAACTCATTCGAAACCGAGACGCCTTTACCCTCATGTCCACTGCTGGTACTGAGCGCATCAAACTTCTTGACGCTACCCTTTACGTCAGAAAAGTAGCCATTTCCCCCTCCATCATGCTGGCTCACGCTCAGGCCCTTGAAAAATCACCAGCCAAATACCCTGTGAATCGCGTTGACATCAAAACAGTCACCATCACTCAGGGACTCCGTGACAAAAATTTGGACAATCTGTTCATGAACCAACTCCCCCAAAGAATCATAATTGGCTTTGTAGATAATCGAGCCTTCAATGGCGATTACGCCCGAAACGGTTTTAATTTCCAACATTTTAATATCAATTACCTCAGCCTCATGGTTGATGGTCACTCCATCCCCTCCCAACCCCTTACCCCTGACTTTGTCAATGGACTGTACATGGAAAGCTACAACACCCTTTTCTGTGGAACAGGCATTCACTGGAAAGATGAAGGGAACAATATCAGTTACTCTGATTACCCAGGTGGAAACACACTCTTCTGTTTCGATTTGTCCCCCGACCTTTCGGCCAGCGAACCCCACTGGAATCTCCAGAAACAAGGCACTCTTCGTCTTGAGCTGAAGTTCGCAGTACCCCTTGCTCAACCTATAAATTGCATTGTGTATGCCGAATTCCAAAATCTAATCGAGATTGACAAACATCGAAACGTCGTGGTCGATTACAACGTCTAAAAAATGGACGGACTTACACTAGATACACTCATGAAAAAAGATAAACATGTTGCCCCCTTATTTGAAGGCGTCTTTGCCTCAGACACACTCCCCCGATATCTCCACAAACGCCCAGCCTTATTGATTGCCAACACAGACCCCATCACTAAACCGGGCCAGCACTGGGTTGCTTTTTACATCGGCAAAAATGGCGAAGGAGAGTACTGGGACTCCTACGGCATGCCTCCCCTTGTTCCCAACCACAAGAAATTCATGAACAGACTCTGTAAAAAATGGACTTATAACCATAAAAGTCTTCAGGCTATTGATTCAGAAGTGTGTGGCGAGTATTGCGTGCTGTTCTTGGTTCACAGAGCACACGGCATCTCGCTACATCAATTTCTTAAAAAACATTTTACTACTGATCCAGAAAAAAATGATGAAGTTGTACGACGACTTTTTAAACGGATGTTTGGATACAAAAAACCTTGCATCCTCCCCACAGACGCCATAGTACAACAAAGTAGTAAACGAAAAATTTAAGTTTGATTCAAAAAATTAAAGAAAAAAATTAGCAAAAAAAAATTTAAAAGAAAAAAATTTAAAAGAAAAAAAAATTAAAAGAAAAAAATTTACAAAAAAATTTAAAAGAAAAATATTTTAAAAGAAAAAAATTTTAAAGAAAAAAAATTTAAAAGAAAAAAATTTAAAAGAAAAAATTTAACAAAAAAAAAATTTAAAAGAAAAAATTTTTAACAAAAAATTTTAAAAGAAAAAAATTTACAAAAAAATTTAAAAGAAAAATATTTTTTTTAAAAACTTTTAAGAAAAAAATTACAAAATAAATTTAACGGGAAATTTTTTATGGTGTGTGTGGTATCCCTGCTTATTTTCGGGCGGTGTCGTCACACGCATGCGCGACACCTAGTTTGAAATTTGACCGTCAGGGGGCGCGCGCGTCGCAGCGCTGCGGTATAAAAGGGCGAGCGCTCCAGTCACGCGTATCATTACGCGCCCGTCAGTCGTCACGATGGAATCGCTCCGCTTTATGCTCAACTACTGGAACCAGAAAGAACTGGTCGCCTCGCAATCTACAGATTCAGTCCAGATCTGGAAAAGAGGTCTTCTCCAAGACGAGTACAGTCTTGAAGAGCTCGAGGAGTTCTACCTGGAGAGACAGTGGCTGGTCCCCAAAATTACCCGCCACCTCACAGGGAAAACGCAGGACCACCTCGGCTTCTATGATCGCACGCAGTCACACGTGATTCATTACATTATGCTGCGCGATAAGCCTTTCATCCTCGTTGAGAGGGATGCTAATTTCAAGGAGGTGGATGGAGTCCCTCAGTTCTCCCAGACCTATCTTGGGCTGACTGCGTGGACGTCAATCCTCAAATTGGGGATGACTGTGTTTGAGGTTTTCGCCACCCCAGACGATTTACTCGAGTGCTGCTAAAGTCCCACTGTCTCCACCCCCACACACCCCCACCCGGCGCAGGGGAGATGCTGGTTAGGCCCCTTACAAAAGACCACATTCATAGGTGTGCTCAAACACACACTTAGTATCCAGCCGGAATAGCTCAGTCGGGAGAGCGTTAGACTGAAGATCTTAAGGTCCCCGGTTCGATCCCGGGTTTCGGCAGATATTTTTCCTACTCGCTACGATGCGGCAGACAAGTACAGACCTGCGTAGGTTAGGCTCGCTCAAGATGCAAGAATGTCCCATCCAGAGGGGGGCGGATCCAGTCATGTTAGGATGTCCCATCCCGAGGGGCTGATCCAGGTTCAGACTTGCTTAGGTGTTGGGTTAGGGGATGGGTTAGGTTGGGTTAGGCCCGCCTAAGATAGCGGATTGCAAGAATGTACCATCATTAGGTTGGGTTAGGCCCGCTCAAGATGGCGGACTGCAAGAATGTCCCACTTAGGTTTAGGTTACACCCGTCCAAGATGGCGGACTGCAAGAATGTCCCACTTAGGTTTAGGTTACACCCGTCCAAGATGGCGGACTGCAAGAATGTCCCATAAAAATGGCGGCTGCAAGAATACCCTGGGTATACTACTACTCCTGTTTCCAATGCACTGCAATCACCAAAGATAGATTATTTAGTCACTTTCACTTTAGTTGAGTCTCTTCAGAAGAAACTTCAGGCTTTGCGCGACAAATTTGACGATTTCGTCCAAAAAACTGAGCAGTACGTTGACCTTGTTAATGAACAGTTACATGAAGCCGGCTGTGAAGCTATAACAGTCAGTGCTGCCTTCACTCCTTCAAGGTCTGCCCATCCGCCGCCAGGCTCTTCGCGTTCTTCTAGAGGAGCACGTGGAATGGAAGATCAGTCCGAGCAGAAGCAGTTAAATGATGCCGAGGAGTCCTTCCGGATCAAGAATTTTCTTGTTGTGATCGACTTTGTCATCCAGGGCCTTTCCGATCGTTTCGACCCAAACAAGGATCTTATGCAAGACTTGTCATTCCTTGACCCCAGAAGGTTCCCCTTTTCTTTTGTGGAGGTGGAAGTGATGCAGTGTTGAATGACTCACCCTCACCATTGAACACCATATCTTCTCTACAAACTAAAGTGTGTAATCAGTATGCATTTACAGATGCATAGATGCATACTTGGTTGAGTACACACCTACAGATGCATACTTGGCTGAGTACGCATCTGCAGATGCGCATACTTAGCTGAGTACACACCTACAGATGCATACGTTGTAGGTGTGTACTCAGCTAAGTATGCATCTGTCGATGTGTACTCAGCTAAGTATGCATCTGTAGATGTGTACTCAGCTAAGTATGCATCTGTAGATGTGTACTCAGCTAAATATGCATCTGTAGATGTGTACTCAGCTAAATATGCATCTGTAGATGTGTACTCAGCTAAGTATGCATCTGTAGATGTGTACTCAGCTAAGTATGCATCTGTAGATGTGTACTCAGCTAAGTATGCATCTGTAGATGTGTTCTCAGCTAAGTATGCATCTGTAGATGTGTACTCAGCTAAGTATGCATCTGTAGATGTGTACTCAGCTAAGTATGCATCTGTAGATGTGTTCTCAGCTAAGTATGCATCTGTAGATGTGTACTCAGCTAAGTATGCATCTGTAGATGTGTACTCAGCTAAGTATGCATCTGTAGATGTGTACTGAGTAAACACTTCGGTTTGTAGAGTTCTTTGGCGAAAGTGGATGCACATTTGGCCCGCACTGAACTTGAGGGATTTTCCGATGTTTTCAAGTCTTTGATTCCGGCACCAGCGCCATGCTTCAACTGTTGCAAATTCAGAGAAGGGCGACAGTGACACAGAACATCGGCGTGATGGCGATTTTCTTGATTTTGAAGAAAATGAAGAGTTGGACCTAGAACAAGAAGATGGAGAAGTGAAAGTTAAATGCGAGGCATGCAATACTTGTGTTGGATGCGCGCACAAACTTTTCGTGAAAATTCCTATGTTGCAGTGTACTTACCCCGCCTTGTTCGCTCTGTATAAGTATGCTCTTACTCTACCAACCACTCAAGTGTCTTGTGAACGAGTGTTTTCTAAGCTTAAGTTAATCAAAACACGCTTGATAGCCTCTCTCTCTCAGTTCCTACTTGAACCGCTGATGTTCATGAGAGGCTGCATTAAATTTGAACCATGGTAAAATAATAAATGACTTTGCAAAGTCATCAACATTGCTGTCAACAATGTTAATTTAAGGTGAGCAGCTCGAAATTAATTTTAAGTAAACGACGAATAAATATTTCGGTATTTACATAGTTTTAGTAAGTGCTAAGTAATGTGCACGTGCATCGATGCCAACCGACGTGAATAAATAAAAACAATGAAACAAATTTACGCTTTTTCTTAGCCTCTGGCCGCATAAGGCGTTTAACATATTATAATAAAAATAGGGGGGGGGGGGTAACCTTAAGGATCCGGGCCCCTTCGAACATGCTGCGGCACGGGCCTTCGTGGTCCCACGCCGCCCCTGCAACAGCACAGACCGCAACAACAGATGCAGCAGCAACGCGAGCACCAGCAACGAGATCAGCAGCAACAACAGTACAGACAGCAACAACAGCACAGACAGCACTAGCAGCAACGCGAGCAGCAGCAACAACAGCTGCCATCACTGCAATTCAAAGGGTGAGACGTCTCACCCATTTCCGGTGATACAAAAAGTCTCACCGAAAAAAAGTCATACACGAATGTATCACCGAAAAAAAGGTCGTACACAAATGTATCAGCGAAAAATGGTCAGACATCAGTGAGATGGGCCCTTGTTTTCCTGAGGAAGTATCACTCTTTTTCGGTGATACATTTGAGTACGACCTTTTTTCGGTGATACATTCGTGTACGACCTTTTTACGGTGATACACTTTAGTATCACCCTTTTTCGGTGAGACAGTTCTGTCTCACCCCTCAGATGGTGAGATGTGAAGGATGTAAGCATTATTCTACTGTCACTTGTGTTAGTCATCGTATGCTTTGCATCAGATGCTTTCTCTGACGATGGTTTATGAGTGTCTTGTCTTCTTGGTATGTGCCTTCACCTACCTAAACTGGCAGTTTGGCTTATCAGCTTCCAATTTTGGTTCGTGTTCTGTTATTCTATTGGTCATGAAACTTATACTGTTGTACCCTTAATGTTTCAGTCAAGTGAAGATGAAGCCCTCGAGGAAGGCGAATGTACCCCCTCTCCCACTCCCTCCCCAAAGGAGTCCGATGGTGATGTAAGTATTATGTTGCTGTCAATGTCCTTAGTGACTTAAGTTGATGTTAGTGACCAAATTGTTATTTTTTATGCTCACAGGTGTTTGTGCCACCTCCCTCAGAGGAAGCTGTCTCATCGCCACCTCGGTGTGATGTGCCGGCTCCACCCGATGACCCGTTGGGGCTTATGAAGGGTAGTCCCACACCGAGGAAGGGGCTCCTCCCTACTCCCTCAAGGGAGCTTATATCAATGCCCGATCTCTCGGTGGCCCCGTGGTGCTCACCACCGTGTCCTAAAGGCTTAAGTACCATTTATTTGATATGGTATAATTTTTTTGTGAGCTTTTTTTCAAAAGGCCCTGTCTGATATTCTTCTATGTTCTGTTTCAGTCCGTCTTCAGTCGTTTAGGGAAGAAGGTCAGCACCAAGGAGAGACACGTCAGCATGCACAGGTGCAAACCATACCCTCCGCCGGGGGAGCGTCGCAGGGGGCCCCCCTCCCCACCGCCCTGCTGCTGATGTTACAATTTTTTCCAACTGTGATTTTTATATCTGTGATTTTTTGTGTAATTGTGTCAGTGTGGTTGTGTGTGCCAGTTGTCTAAATTTCTAAGTTTTGTAAGTGTGTCTGTAATGTTTTCTAAATTTGAGATGTGATAGTGTTATATATATTTGAGTGTTTGGGTTTTTAAATTTTGGTTTAGTCGTGTGTTTGTGTGTGTGTGTTTGTGTAAGGGGGCGTTCAATAATTACGTAAGGGCCTGAAGGGGGGGGAGGGGTTTTCAAAATCTCTACATGGCCTTACGTGGGGGGAGGGGGGGTTCCAAGAAAATCTTACGTAAGTATTTTTAAATGACAATCGTGCTGCTTTTGAGCGCAGCGCCGCAGCGGCGCGGGCCGAATGGGCTCAAACCGACTCGGCACGGGCACGGCTCCATAACGGCCGATTTTCCGACGTGTTTCAACCTGCTCCGCTTGGCTGGGCACGGCCAACGCTCGCGCTAAAAGAAATATGTTTTAATCTAATGTTTGTATTATTTGGCATTTTCAGAACATTTTTCTTTCTAAAAGGGGGGAGGGGGTCACGGAAATCTTACGTAAGGAGAGGAGGGGGAGTCCTTCATTTCTTACGGACCCTTACGTGGGGGGAGGGGGGAGTCCAAAATGGCCAAAAAAGCCCTTACGTAATTATTGAACGCCCCCTAAATGTACTGATCAATCTGTGATTCCTTTTTTTTGTTTGAGACGGTCGAGGGATATTTTAATCATGTAGTTTGTAAGTTTAATTTTGTGATATTCTTTAAATCATGTAGTGTTAAGTTTGATTGTTTTTATTTTTGAGACGGTCGAGGGATACCAATAATAATCAATTGCATCTATTTCTCATTGTTATCTCTTTCTAGGGATTTAAAGGCAGGAAAAAAACCTGGAAAAATTCCGGAAAGAAACGAAAAAAACCGGTTTTTTTCCCAAGAGGTGGAAAAAAAGGAAAAATATGGAAAGATTCGTTTTTCTTGTAAAATAACGACATTATTTGCCTCGTTACTTCGTTACTCTTTGAACGTGAAAATAAAAGAATTTAACGAGGTATTTTTAATAACATGCGATCTAGAAAACGGACCGGTGAGCTTTCAACTAAGCCCAAGTGGCGATGGAAACCCGTAGTCGTTTGAATGCGTCCCGCGAGCGCGCGGCAACAACGAGTTCCGGTCGAGCACAGGCACCGCCTTCCTTGCGCTGGCTCTACACCGGTGTTTGCAACGTGACGTCCGCCTTGGTAGGCGCGATTCAACACGTCGATCTCGTAAGTCATTTCAAGTCCCAGTCCAGTTACTTATAATGAAACTAAAGACTGTGTTACTATGTGATTTGATTACTATATGCTTTGATTAAGCTTTGTTCCTTCTTTCTTTGATCTCTGATTTGATTGATAAATAAATAATTCGACGTTGCACTAAGACAACCTTCGTGAAGTTTTTTTTAAAATGCCCCAATGCCCAAAACACCAAAAAAAAAACATTTTACAATATTACACCAATAATTTTAATTCAAGATTATTTTTATTAAATTTTTCCATATTTTTCCAAATTTTCAAGAAAAAACGTTTTTTTCCGGTTTTTTTCGGAAAGATTGAATTTTTCCGGAAATTTTAAATCCCTATCTCTTTCCTATCCTTGACACTATCCTGATACATTTTCACTCTGAGCTGAGTATGCACAGTTGCCGAAGTTGCTAAATATTTTCAAATAATATTATCTTTTGTCAGACTCAACATTCTAGTCTTGAATCAAAGTGTGAGACACACTAGCATGTAGTAAAGGTAGAGAGGCAAAATCATTTTGACCAACACAGTGTTTTATAGGAATTCATACTTTCTAACTTGTTTGATGATCACATGACTTCCAATCTTATTGGAGAGAATTTGTACTAGTTCAGAGCTCCTCTCTGTAAAATTTCAAGTATCTATGTTCACTCATTCAATATTTTTTTCTTCAATTCCTACCTGAGTGTGTCTCGGCAGATTTGGCCCCGAGACAGGTTTGAGTTCTGTTGGAGGTGAAAACTGATTCTCATATTCTTTCTGCTGTCCTATCATCCAAGTCTGAGTCCTTCTGACATCATCTCAAGTCAAATTAATTTTGAATTTCTTTAAAAAAGTTATGTTTTGGTTGATCATAGTGTATTACAGTAAATGGAAGTTTTCAAACTAAATTGAAAAGAGTTGAGACTTAAACTATGCTGGAGAAGCTTTGTCTTGATGTCAACTCTATGTACTATGAGTTGCAAAAGAATCGAACCCCGCCGGCCGGGCCCGGCGCTACCCCACGCCCAGATGACTGCCGAGGACGGGCGGACTTCTCGGCAGATGGACCGACGCAGGACTGCGCTGTTGTCAAACCATAACTGCACGTGCCGACAAGAGGAGGGAAAAGGGGGGGGGGGCAGCATGCACCAAAGCGCACGGGCTGGCCTGGGCCCGGAGCCCAGAGCAGTGTCCAGGGCGGGAAGAAGGCGGACTGGATTTGGTCTAAAAGTCCGGTTCAAATAGTCGTAGAAAAGAATTTCAAAATATCACTGGAGTCGCAACTTTCCAGGGAAACCATTTCCACTCGATTCAAAATCAAAAATTGGGTTTTTAAAAAAAAATTATAATGGGACGAGGGGCAATAAATCTCCGTGTCAGCACTCGCAGCGCGGAGTGAATGTGGACGAAGTGCTGAGGGTGCACCTCAAAAGAAAATCCCTGGCATTTGTTGATAGTACACATACCATCGACTCAAGGGAAATGTTCTCTGCAACAGAAGAAACAATCACGGTAAAACAAAGAGATTAGGGCACAAAACAGAAAACCATATACTTACTCGACACAATAGCCAAGAGGCAAGACGGCCGATTCCGAAATAAAAAATTTCCAGGGCGTTTTTGGATTTGTTTGGAATGTTGACCAATCTATTGGGGACTCAATTTCAAATATATGCATATAAAAATAAATTTTCTAGGACTATTTTGATGCAGCACAAAAAAGTTCATTTAACACCTTATATTGAAATAATCAGCTCATCTTGAGACGCATTCTGGTAGTGGTGTCGAAAATAGCCATTTTGACACGAAAATGAACATCTGAAAATGACTTTTGGCCGGCCGGGTAAGCAGAGCTGCTCGGCTGCTCTGCGGCGCCCAGACTGTGGGTCGAGGTGTCATTCACTCGCCCGGGGGCAATAATGCTATTGTACACCTGCAGTTATACTTTGGCAACAAGGCGGCCCGGCGACTGACCGTCTTCCTACCTGCCGGACCGTCTTCGGCAGCAGCCTGGGCGCGGGGTAGCGCCGAGCCTGGCCGGAGGGGTTCGATTCTTTTGCAACTCATAGTACAAAAAAAGACAACAGAGACCATTCGAAGAGGTTTCCTTGCCTTTATTGCAAGGAAATGGTGCTCAAACTCCCCGACCACCTGGAAAAGAAAGACAAGTCCAAGGAAGAAATAAAAAAACTGCTCGAGCTCAAGAATCTTATCAAAAGCCTTACTAAGAAGACGATGAAAAAAGCTAAGAAGGCTTCACCAGAAGGTGAGGGTGAGAAAGCTTCAGAAGAATCCTCAAGGGCAGCATCAGAAAAATCCCTTGAGGGTTATCAAAAGGCAGCATTGATAAAAGCAGAAAAGGTGAAGAGGACACTTCTGGATTCAATTCGCTCCAGAGGAATATTCTTTCATAACCAAAATGTTATCCAGAATCAGTCTGGAACACTAGTTCCCAAAAGTAGGGGAAAAGATGACATCCCTGTGGAAGAACTTGTGTCATGTCCTCATTGTTTGCAATTATACCGCAAAAAGTGGTGTTACAAACACAGCAAGAAGTGTGCCTCCAATGCTTCCACCAGAGGAGAGAGTCCTGCGACGAAGATGAGAATGCCCGTTGTCTCGACAGCTAAATTTATGTCTGCAAGTGCTCCATCGGCTGCAAAGCAAGAAATATTTGAGGAGCAAGTTGTGAAAAGATTACAAAAGACAAAAGCTGATAGCAAAGATAAAGTTACGGAAGTTATTTCAGGAGACAGCCTGATCTTGACGTTTGGAATGGACCTAGTAGATGTGTATGCTGGAATGGATCAGGGAACATCCATCCGCAGCAAACTACGAGAGGTTGGACGGCTGGTGCTTGAAATGAAGAATGAAAAACACATCGAAACTTTCAGTGATGTCTTCCATCCCTCCAAATTTTATTTAGCTTTGGAGTCATGCTTAAAGATATCTGGGTATAATCTTGAAACAAATACATTTAAGACGCCCTCTTTAGCCCAAAGAATTGGAGAACATCTTCAGAAGTGTGCTGTAATCATGAGTAGGGAGTCAATTCTCAAAGAAGATGAGGCCAAAAGGCAAGATGTACAAAGATTTATGGATCTGCACAAGATGGAGTGGTCTCGAAAGGTGTCTGCTAAAGCTTCTCTTTGCTTAAAAGAAGGGAAATACAACAAACAAACTCAACTTCCAGACAAAGAAGATGCCATCAAGATAGGGGTGTTTATAGAGGAGGAGTGTATCAAGAACTTTGCCCTGCTGAAGGATGATCCAACCAACTCGGTCCACTAAAATAGACTCATGATGGTGACATTGGCCTCCGTTAGGGTGTTTAACAAGAAGAGGCCTGGTGACGCCCACAAACTAACAATTGAATCCTACCACAAGTCTGGTATTGAAAGGCCACATAAGGATATTTACAACTCTCTAGAACCACACCAGCAAGAATTAGTGAACTCCTTAAAGAGGGTAGAAACAAGAGGAAAAAGGAGCATGAAAGTTCCAACTCATTCACCCCGAGGATGCAGCGATCCATTGACTTCATGCTGAAAGTCAGAGTGGGTTGTGGCATTTCAAAGGAAAATGTTTATGTATTCACTAAAGTGGGAACAGAAACTTATATTAGAGGCTCCGATGCAATCCGACATTGCAGAGAGGAAGCTGGCTGTTTGCACCCAGAAAGGGTTACAGCCACTTGCCTACGGAAAGAAGCTGCGACGCTTGCCAAAGTGGTTGGCTTATCAGAAGGAGAAAAGGAGGAGTTGGCTGTGTTCCTAGGGCACAGCAAGATAACTCACAAAAATATTTACAGGCTGGATGAAGGAACACTTCAAACCGTCAAAGTCAGTGATTATTTATGCAAAATATCTCAAGTATCTGTCAATGATGATGATAAGGCCAGCAGTGACGAAGATGTTGACAAAAATGAAAATGTGGAGCAAAATGAAGATGTGAACGAGACTGGCATCTCAAAGAAAAAAACAATTAAAACAATGAAATCAAGAAGAAACAAACCAACAACTCGTAGAAGACCTTGGGACACCCCTTCCAGGAAAGTAGTCTTCAAGCACTGTTCTAAGTTTATTAAAGAAGGCACCCTCCCTGGCCGCCCACACTGTGAGAAGTTACTGAAGGAGAGTCCACTGAGAACAAGAAAATGGACGGATGTAAAATTTTTTGTAAGAAATCAGATCTAGAAGGCTGCAAGACACTTAGCTGACAGTTTTGCAGGGGATGTAGCAGAGAATGAAACTGAGGATGAAGAGTAGGGGCCGTCGAGATTACACTGTTTTCGAGTTCGACATCGCAATAGCACTCAAAAGTTTCGTTTTTTAATGCTGAGACCAGATTCGACCTCCGTTTTGCGATCGGACAATTTCTTGATGTCCCTACCAGCCGTTTTAGTCGAAAAAGTGGAGTTTTTTTCGATTTTCTCCGTTTTTAGGGCTTGGATCGCTCCCCTGCCGGTCGGGAAGCGGTCCGATGGTCGGATGGTCAATGCCAACATCAAATCTAAAGTTCTGAGTCGTAAGAAGCTATCGGAACACATGCATATGCATCCCAGATCTCGCTAATCGGTTATTTTTTTTCCTAAAAATCCACGTTTTTTGATGTTTTGGTGGCATTTTTCGATAGTTCCGAGGGCCGTAGACCTTGGTGACATGACCAGTGGTGGTGAAAGGCAGCCCAGGGGTGGCGGACATAAAACTCACCCCCAGCCCAGCGCGCGGGAGGCACTGGAAGGGCGAGGGGAGGCGGCGTCGCAATGCCAGAAAAGCTCTAGAATTGGCTGCGACCGCCGCGCTCCCCGTAAATGCAGTATTTGCGTGCAGGTCTTAGCTCAGCGAGTGTTACAGCACACTGCCTACCCAGGACTCACCATGAGGAGGTGCCTGCACGTCAAGTCCCGCCCGCCCACCCACCCGGGGTTGGCGTTAATGATTAACTTGGTGCTTTGAAAGCTGCCTTGGTCTTAAATTTCGGCATGGCCTTCCTTGAAGCGACTTTAGTGCGGATCAGTCCATCTCTTCTTTCCTCGCCGACTTCTTTTTCGGCCGCGACGGTAACCGAGGGGTCGTCAACTCACATCCCGCATGTACGAAGTAATACAGTAATATATGGTAATATACGTCCTATATTACCGATTTTTGGCTGTTTTTTCGTTCTAACTTTGCTTAAAGCAGTTTAATTGGCAATATTTAGGGATTTTTAACGGTAATAAATGAGTAATATACAAGTAATACGCAGCCTGTGTACGAAGTAATATGCGAGTTGACGACCCCTCGACGGTAACTTCCCGAACAAACCGCTCTTCCGCCTGAGTGTGGCACGGCAGTGGGGGCACCGGCACCGGTCCAGCTGCAGCGGCAGCCTGGAGCGCGTCGTCGTCGATGTGCGTCGTCGTCGATGTTGTCCAGAAGCGGCGGCGGCGTCACGACAGTGGTGTCCCAGTAAATCATGTCCACGTAATTCTTGGCGCCGAAGTTGATTGCAGCTGACGCTGCCAAGACCTACTCCATGGAGCGGCGCAAGTTCAACCCGGCAGCGTATGACCCATCCTCCCCGGCCGTGGACAAAGAAGCTCTGCCAGACCCAAGGCTGCTCCCTCCACCTCCACCGGCGAAGGTAGCGTCAGTTGTGTTGGGGCCCTGGACCATCAACCTCAAGGCCCGTCCGGGACGTTTCATCCGTCAGACCTGTGTTGTAGTGAAGTCCTAGTGATTTTTTTTTCTTCTGACTCAGATTTAAATGTGAAAGTGCGTGTTTGTTTGTGTGTGTGTGTGTGTGTGTGTTTGGTCATTCTGATGTTACATATTTTATTGCCTCTCTCTTAGATTTCAATTTAAAAGTGTGATAGTGTGTGTGTGTTTTGTTCTTTCCGATGTCAATTATTTTATTGCCTCTCTCTTGGATTTCAATTTAAAAGTGTGATAGTGTGTGTGTGTTTTGTTCTTTCCGATGTCAATTATTTTATTGCCTCTCTCTTGGATTTCAATTTAAAAGTGTGATTGTGTGTGTGTTTGGTCATTCCAATGTTAATTATTTTACTGCCTCTCTCTTCGATTTCAATTTAAAAGTGTGATTGTGTGAGTGTGTGTGTGTATTTGATCATTCCAATGTTATTAACTTTTATTACCTTCCGTCATTCTCATTTCAAATATTGCCAATTTTTTTTTTTAATTGCTTTCGTATAAATCTAGTCTCATTTTATCAGCAGTGTTCACTTTTTTATTTTTTGGAATCCTTTTGTAAATCAGTTTTTCCCTGTCTGTGTCCGTCCGTTTGTAACTTTGTTATTCCTAGTTAGGCCATTTATTTTTACATCCGATACTCACATCATTTTTTTTTTATTGTTTTCCATATCTCTTATTGCGACATCCTTTCTTAAGCAGAATTTCCATAGAACTGTTTCCGTACGATTCACAATTCCATTCTGCCTCTGTCCTGTATTTTTTTTGGTGTCCTTTTTGTTCCAAACTTCCGTACTCATGTGTGTATGTAAATATTTGTTTTAAATTTGAATAATAATTGCTCTGCTACGGTACCAAATCGTTCTCCTTTTCCTCTCCTCGAGCAAGAAATACATCTACCAGTATGACAAAAAAAAATCAACACAAAAACGGAGACAAAATAAAGGAAAGCCGAGTTGTTCCTCAACAACGTCAATTCCTTTTTTTATTTTTTTTGGCCTCTCTCTTATTTTTTCCGATTGAGAATTGGGCCAAGTATGAAAGAACTTTGTTACTTAATATGACTAAAAGTCAAAGACTCGTATTCTTCTGGTACTTTACACTGACAGCTCGGAAGCTTCTTTAACACAACAAAGGTCACACTCTAGTCCCAATTTCTATAAAATACGTCTATTCCTTCTGGCGTCAGAGAAAATGGATTCAAGATTTCGTTTGTATTTTCCGACCCCACGTCGAAATCTTGTGGTGTAGATATTTCTACATCGTAGACACAAGTTGAAAAAAATGTATATATATTTCCTGCGTTTCTTCTGTGCAGGAAAATGCAGTCAAAGTGGTCTACATACCTTTATCAAGATTCAGGAAGAGCTTTCTTGAATTTTATGTGCATTTTTTTGAATGTTGTGGGTGGTCTGAAAAGGTTTGCTTCACGTGTAGATATTTCTACATCGGAGACACAAGATGAAAAAAGTATATTTGCTGCGTTCCTTCTGGGCAGGAAAATGCAGTTAAAGTGGTCAACATAACTTTACCAAGATTCAGGAAGAGCTTTCTTGAATTTTATGTGCATTTTTGGAATGTTGTGGGTGGTCTGAAATGGTTTGCTTCACGTGTAGATATTTCTACATCGGAGACACAAGTTGAAAAATGTATATATACATATATAAATTTGCTGCGTTCCTTCTGGGCAGGAAAATGCAGTCAAAGTGGTCTACATACATTTATCAAGATTCATGAAAAGCTTTATTGAAGCTTTTTATGTGCATTTTTTTTAATGTTGTGGGTGGTCTGAAAGCAGTTGGCCCCCCGGGTGTAGATATTTCTACCTCAGTGAACAGAACTAGTCACATGAGAACTGCACTCATGAAAATATATTAACGTTTGAATTTCAAGTCTACAACTTGCATAGTTAATTGCGTCTGGTCTCAGCATTGCTGTTTTGTCCCCTGCACGCCGGGGCCGCGATCTGTCGGCGGCCGCCTGAACTGCGTCGCCGTCCCGCATCGACCCCCCTCCCTTTCCGCCTCACCCCCGCTGTCGTCCGAGGTGTTCCTTCTCGCCGGTCGCTAGCAATCGGGGCTCACCCTAGTCCGGCGGTCCGAAAGCTCCCGGCATCGTGCTCTGATCGGCTGTTCCACTAGCCGACATAGTGAGATCTGATTTTTTGGAAACGCTGGTTGACGACGTCTCCGAGGCTTGCCTACTTGCCCGAGTCCGTCCGCCTACCACCATGGTGAGGGAGTCCTTCTCGACCGTGGGGATGATTCTGTGTGTCCCTCTGTCCGTGACCGCCTCATCATCGTATTTCGAATTTTTTTGTTGCAGGCGGACCGTCGAGAACGTGACCGTAGGAGCGGCAGCCGTAGAGGGAGCCCAGACCGTTGGAGTCCTTACGACGGCGACAGGCGTCAACGACGCCGGGACCGTGACAGCCGCAGCAGTCGTGACTCCAGTCGTGACCGAAGCCAGGAACGGACTCGGCACCGCGGCCACTCCTGCAGCCGTGAACGCAGCCGTTACCGAAGCCAAGACCGCTCCCGTCCAAGGAGCCGGGAGAGGGGCTGCAGCAGCAGGGGCTCCTACTGGAGCCGCGACGGCGACCGTTCCCCTGAGGGCCGCAGGAGCGCGCATCGAGACAGCCAACGGCGAAGCCATCCCCGCGGCGCTCCTGCAGCAGCTCCTGAAGACCCCCGAAACTCAGCCCTGCACCTGTCCCCGTGGCCCGCCGAAGGTTTCCCGTCACGCGGCGGTCGCCGTAGCGGGGCCAAGGTGGAGATCTGGACGCAGCACGAGATCGAGACCGTCTTCCATTTGCTTGTCCAAGTGAAGCCCTCCAATGCGTCCGGATTGGATTTCCTGAGAAAGATTAAGGAGGTAAGCTCGCACTTTGGCCAAGTGCGCCAGATGTACTTACCGCTTGATTCTCCTGCTGGAACTAAATTTTCATTTATTTTTTCATTCATTAATCCTTTTTTTTTTCTTTTTTTTTTTTTTGTTTACTAGCTTCTGCCTTCACGCACCACGGCGGCGCTCCAATCCTTCGTGACCAAGCGTCTCCGGGGGCTGATCCCGTCGCTCGTCGCTCGATTCTACAGGGACATGTCCCGACTCGGCGAATCGGAACGCCTTTTCCTGTCGTAAGTATCGAGTCCTTTCCTCCCCCACCCCACCCTACCCCTTCATCTCCTTGGTGGCAGGCGGCCCTCATCCAGCAGAGTCTAATCAACGCTGTACGTTTTCGCTCTGTTTCAGGGATTTCGTGTCTGATTCGCATCCAGACCTGTCTGAGAGACTCATGTGGGAACAAGGACCGACTTCGCCCAGGGCATGTCGGGCCTCGAGACCGGCGCCACCGCCGCCGCGGACGACCCAGAAGGCATCCTCCAGACAACGTGAGGACTCCCGGCGGAGGGCCAACCGGAACCTCCTCTCGTTCGTCGAGAGGCAGCGTGTGGCGGGGAGGTCCCTGTCGGCGGCCTTGGGAAAGGCGCCGCCGCCGCTGCCGGTCACCTTCGCCAAGCCAGGCTTCTCCCGGACCGCGAAGGACGCCCTAAAAACGGAGAAAATCGAAAAAAACTCCACTTTTTCGACTAAAACGGCTGGTAGGGACATCAAGAAATTGTCCGATCGCAAAACGGAGGTCGAATCTGGTCTCAGCATTAAAAAACGAAACTTTTGAGTGCTATTGCGATGTCGAACTCGAAAACAGTGTAATCTCGACGGCCCCTAATGAAGAGGCGGGTGATAGTGTACGCTTTGTACGCTTGAGGTGGGATATTGTAGTGTAGGTGAAATTGTGTTCCTTTTCCTTCTTGCTGCACCATGAAGCGTCTGTCTGGCTCAGGAAGAAATGTGCACAGTCATCTATACTGACATTTCCTCATGATTCCAGCAAAGGACACTTTATGGTGTGGTAAGCAGCTGGATATTGCATCCCAATGCAAGATGTTAGAAGCGGGTTCCATCATTTATTTAAACTATCTAGAATCACTGATCTGCGTTTGATTTTAGTGTTACATTAGTTTGTGGGCCAAGATCATTATAATAACTTAAAATAATAACCTTAAAAAACAAACTACATGATTTTTAATCATAAGAATGTTGATTTAAATAATTATGTAAATAATGTAATGATTCAGCTGGTCTCCACTACTAAATTTCTGGGCCTAACACTTGCCTCCAATAGGTCCTGGAAACCTCATATACTGAGTGTTATAAAAAAAACTAAATAAGAGTACATTTGTACTTAGACAAACTAGGTTGTCTCTAGGAAAAAAAATACGATTTCAAGAAATCCTGGTAGTCACGAAGTTACTCTTATATTTATGTTCTGGTTTAACAAAGATAGCTAAGGCTAGGACTGCGTTGTGTGTAGTTCTGTTTACGTTTGTCAGACCATTATAAATAATACTAAAACTTACGTAAAGACCAGCTGCGTATCAATTTGTGTCAAAAACAGACATTTAAGACGGTCTCATAATACCTGAAGGACAAGTTATTCACAGAAACGTGCAGTAAAATAGTCCAGTTCACCCAGCTTTAAGGTTAGAAAAAAAGCACAGCCCCGTGTCCAGATCGTTTCGTCTTAGATTCAGAAGTACCATCAAACCTCGCTACAAGGTGCAGCTACACGCCCACTGTTTTCAAAAGGGACTTATAGTCACACTCAAACTACGTTAGGGATAGTTTTATCACAAATGCATTTGCACAGGGACGCAGTTTAATGTCCTATTTCACTCCGATTCAAATAAGAGTTTAGAACAATTAGGGTTGGTATTTCTGAAAACAACAGGGCCTACGCGCAGCGGCGCGGGACACTCTGGCCAACAATCACTGACCGACCGGCCGATCCAAATGGCCACGTTCGAAAACAACGTCTATACCATTGTTGGAGCTCTTCTAGCTGCAGTAAAAGACAATTTTGATTCGAACGCGCTTTTTCAAGGGAGCGAGCGTTTTTGGTGTAAGCTGTACAGAGGCGAAAAGGAGCGCTGCTATTGGTCGGATTCCATTTCCGGTGGCTCGGCTCCCCCCTCTCCCTGTGTTTTTCGCTGACGAGTCGAGTTTTGCCATGGTAACGGCGATTTCAACTCAAAATTTCTCAAAATTGGCCCTACACTTTTCAACCACATTTCACCACTGAAATCAGGGTACAAAGTTCTACCACTCTGCCAAATCTCATCAAAATCGTATAGAAAATTTCGGATTTGCATAAGGGGCCAGACTGACAATAAAAATAAAAAAAAAAAAACCCAACCCCGGTGAGGCTATAAGGCTACTTCGTGCCTAAATAAACAATCTGCAGGTTTTCAATGCATTTATTCAGTCACATCTGTCCTATGGAATTGCTGTCTGGGGATCCGAGGAAGGAAACGCCACATTGCTTTATAATCTGTTTACTAATGCTACATGGAATTTGGGATAAAAGGGCTTCCTGTAGGGGTCTGTTGAAAAAAGATAAAATACTGACCCTTGCAAGTAACTATATTTACTCTCTAGCCATACTAGCAAAAGAGTACTTTGCCCATGAAACCTGTGAATCCCAGCATGACCATGATACTAGGAATAAGTGTAGTTTATATAAAAAGGCTTATGAAAAAAGAGATACTAGGGGACGGGACACTCTGTATCAATCTTTAATAAATTCCGAAGCGAATCAGGGAAATTAATAGTTTGAAAAGCTTTAAATTTAGTCTCAAAAAATATCTTATTGACAGAGAGTGTTATAGTCTGAAGGAATTCGTTGAGTGATTTCACCCTGTTATGTATCTGTATCTGTTTCAATAACTGCTAACCTCTTGTATATGTGCTGTCGACTTGTTCACCATGTGAACGAATAAAGTATCTTATCTTAACTTAATGAGTGAATTGATGCTCTCATAATGTTTCATGCTTTTCTTGTTTTTATTTTGTAAGTGGATTCTAATGCCTTACTTCACACAACATGTGGTGGAATATTGTAGTGTAGGTGAAATTGTGGTCCTTTTCCTTCTTGCTGCACCATGAAGCGTCTGTCTGGCTCAGGAAGAAATGTGCACAGTCATCTATACTGACATCTCCTCATGATTCCAGCAAAGGACACTTTATGGTGCGATAAGCATCCCAATGAAAGATGTTAGATGTTCTATCATTGGCTGAGCGATTAGCGAAGCCAGTTACTTCACTGGGGCTGGAAAGTTTTGTCTGTCTGTCCGTGCGTGTGTGCGTGCGTGTGTCTGTGTGTCAGCACTACTCCTCCTGAACAGCTCGGCCATTCTGTCTGATATTTAGCAGGGTTATTAGGTATGTCCTTGGCTCGCCACACGCAAAAATTCAGCTTTATATCTCATTCCATTCAGTCGTACTAACGAAAAAACACTATAAAAACGGCAAAAAAAGTGCCACTTTTTAGTGACTTTATATTTTAGAGACATTTTTACATGGTTTCTTATGTTTTTGAAGTTCCTGATGACGAAAATGAAATCAATTTCGACCCCTGACCAAACTTTTAACTGTGAATTGGCTACCTCGGCCCGACTTTACCAACATAATCAACTTCGATCCTCCATCTTAAAAAAAGGGGGTCGACCGACTAAAACATTTTATTGCAGATTTCGATAGGTCTCGGCAAGACCTTTTCAAAGAGGGGTCGGACGGGGGGTCTAGGAGCCCGACTTCATCAGTTGGCCGAATCAGGATCTTGAAAGAAGGGGATCGACCGACTAAAAAATTTTATTGCAGATTTCGATAGGTCTCGGCAAGACCTTTTCGAAGAGGGGTCGGAAGGGGGGTCTGTGAGCTCGCTTTCATGTATTGTGAAAATTGGTGCAACGGCCATGTTTTGCACAGTAGGAACACAAGAGCGGGCCTCAGTCCTGATGTTACATCAATAAGTTTGCGCTTAACCTCCACGGGGTTTGAGGTGCGAGGACCGAAGGCCCGAGAGACGGCCTCCGATTGGGCCAAGCCAGGTCTGGTGCGAGGGCTGAAGAAGGCCCGAGAAGAATCCGCCAGCAGGCCAAGCTGGTATCGGCCCCTGTCGAACTGAATTGCCGGCGCAGCGACGCGGAGCTGCCTACTCGGTTCGACGGAAGGGCGCGCCCTAGTTTGTATACTTCGACCATTCATCACGTAGTGCACTACTCATTGCAATGAACCTTAAAACAGCTTGCCGAAGGCAAGCAGGACGCGCCGCAGGCCAAGGTAGGTGTAACGCCAGGCGTGGATTGTCGAAACTGGCGCAGCATCGCGAAGCCTGTTACGACAAGACACGGTCTGGCATAAACCTACCTTGTTTATTTAAACTATCTAGAATCACTAATCGTTTTTTTTTTTCAATTTTTTTTTTTAACTGTACAGTAGCACATGCATTGAAACTAGGAATCTAGTCTGTAATCTAGTGCTGATGAGACTCGAATTCCATTTAGAATGATATGCGTTTGGTCTTTTGATCTTTATGCAAGCTTTGTTTTGTTCTTTTAAAAAGCATCAAAACTAATTCTAATTTTGTAACTGACTTATGAAGTTCAATTTATCAAGTCATATCCTTTTATTGTTTATTTTGTAAGTGAATTTTAAGGTTTTTTCATGCAACATGATTGATCTTCTAGTTTTTAATATTGTACTGACAACAAAGTCAAAGCAAATTTTCTACTGTTCTTAGACACTCTTCTAGTTTTAGTTGAACTGGTTGTGTTATATTTTCCTGATATGTTGTGTTTTATGTAGTCTTCTCAATCTATATTTACATGTTTTGTTATTTTTCTTTTAGACACAATTGTGATCTTGTGACCCTTCTGTCAACTTTTTAGTGAAATAAAATTCATCATTTCATTCATGGGTATCTCTTTAACAATCAAAATCGACCTCGCTATGAAATCAAATGCGCATCCTCCTCTGGTTACTGCAGCAATTTAGCCACATTTTAACACCGACACAAATTGCTTGTTATTCGCCTAGAACAATGTGATCTAAAGCGGAAACGAAATGGCGGCTGTGCAGGTGCAGTTTCCGACGCCTCAGAAACAATCGAACGTCGCGTCCAAACCCATCGACCGGGCCCGAACACTGCATGGCCCGACACGTCGGCACCAGCCCTGGGGGTCGGCCACAGGCCGCCAGAGCGCGCCTCCGAGCCTTGAGTGCGTGCACCGGAATCGGTCGACTGTAAAAATTCTTTAATTTTGAAATAAAATAGATGCAACAACGACGGTACGGGGAAGCCCACTCGATGGGGGAAGGGGTGCTGACTTCCGAACCACCTCTCCAGACACACCAATAACAATGACGGCAACTTCTTTTCTTTTTGGTGACAGTAAATTCTGTGTTTTCACAACAGTAAATACTGTGTTTTGGCTGCGGTAAACACTGTCGACAAGACATTCTCCTTTCAGTGGAGGTTTGCTTCTCTACGGGCTCGACATGTTGCCCTTCATGCATTGTTCCAGCAAAGGAAGAGGGTTAACTTTGTAAGGCGATGCACACGCGCCACTAGGAAAAGAAGAAGATGGTGGGTGAGACTCATTTTTCAAAATCACCCTATTGACGGGGCCTGGTTCAAACTAACTCCACTCATGAGAAAGAAAAAACCCTGATAAGTGCTGCGATTTCTTCAGGATGCACCCTGAAAGTTTTGATTTTCTTCTGAACCCGGTTGGCCCTGATATCGAGAAGAAAACGACCTTCTTCAGAGCTGCTGTTTGCCCTGGTGAAAGACTTGCCATTGCTTTGAGGTTAAGTTTCCATCCCACAGACTCTAACTGCACCCCCTGCAGACAATTAATTAGTGACCATTCTTTGCTACCCAGGTTCTACGCATCTGGAAATTCGTACATGAGTCTGTCCTACGTTTTCCTGGTCGGAGATCAGTTAATTGGTCAAACTGTGGTCGAAGTGTCGACTGTGCTGTGGGAGGTCCTTGGAACCAATTGCTTTTCAACCTCTGACTGAAGATCTCTGGCTAAAGACCGCAGCAGGGTATGAAGTAATGTGAAAATTTCCTCATTGCTCTGGCGCAGTTGATGGGAAACACTGCTACATCATATCAAGTGATGATTTACATTGGTTGAGTCTGATGTTTAGTTTTTTTGCTTTTTCACCAATGTTACTTTATCTTCTCCAGGCTCCTCCTCACAGTGGCTCAAGATATATTGGGTTCAAGAATAGGAACAGTCTCATCTTGATGGACATTGTCAGTGCCAAGAGAACTTTCTTGGTCGTTGACATTGGAGCGAGTGGACGTAGGGAAGATAGAAATGTCTTCCACAGTTCTGCTTTCTGGAAATGTCTCAAGAAGAGCCAGCGAAACCTTCCACCCCCATGCCCTTTTGAGGGAATACCTGGCAACCTGCCGTTTGCCTTCATTGGAGATGGGGCTTTTGAAAGGACGGAAAATATGCTGGACCCCTTCTCAAAGAAAAGTGGCCTTTCATGTGCTCCGGAGCGCATCTTCAATACACGGCTTCCAGGTGCCAGACACTGCACCGAGGATGCTTTTGGTATTTTGTACCAAAGGTTTAGAGTTTTTGAGGAGCCAATGAAAATGTCCAAAACTTACGCCAGGAGGGTGATACTTCCTTGTGTTGCTCTTCATAACATCTATCTTATGTATGAGCATGGCGTATCGCCCAAATGGCACAGGAAACAGCCACAGTTCTACTCTCATAAGGAGCAAGAAAATGGAAACATTCTTCATGGGAGATACATTATGACAATCCTGAAGAAGAGAGGAGAGCGCTGCAAAGGCTCAAACAAAAAGTGTGTCTAGTAAGGAATGTTGAAGACCAAGATGAAGGCAACCTCGCCGGTGAAGATATCCGTGAGATCCTACTAGACTACTTCATTGACAATCCGACTCCTTGGCAATGGTGGAAGTCCTGTGTGCCTTGAAAGCCTGTACCTGTGGCTAGCCTCCAAAAGCCTGGTATCTTCATTTTCGTTGTTGAGTTACACAAAAATAGGACCACTAAAATCAAAAGTATATACAGTTGGGGAAATGACTCACAACAGGTACATACTCAAGGCGCTGAATTAAAGCAACATACATATGCTGCATCACATCTGCATGACACATCCACACAAATACAATCAGAAAGTCTGCAAAACAATCGCAAAAATCCATGACAAAAATTACCAGAATGATTGAAAGACACAAATGACGATAGCTCTTTGGTTCGTTTAACACTGCCCCATTCATAAATTTACTAGGAACTTAAGAGTTTAGTACAAGGTGGGTTTACGCCAGAACGTGTCTTGTCGTAACAGGCTTCGCTGCGCCAGTTTCGACAATCCACGCCTGGCGTTACACCTTCCTTGGCCTGCGGCGCTTTCTGCTTGCCTTCGGCAAGCTGTTATAGGGGTTCATTGGGGCAATGAGACGGGCACTACGTGATGAATGGTCGAAAAATACAAGCTATGGCGCGCCCTTCCGTCGAACCGAGTAGGCAGCTCCGCTACGCTGCGCCAGCAATTCAGTTCGACAGGGGCCGATACCAGCTTGGCCTGCCGGCGGATTCTTCTCGGGCTTTCTTCAGCCCTCGCAGCAGACCTGGCTTGGCCCAATCGGAGGCCGTCTCTCGGGCCTTCGGTCCTCCCACCTCACACCCCCTGGAGGTAAAGCGCAAACTTATTGATGTAACATCAGGACTAAGGCCCGCTCTTGTGTTCCCGCTGTGCCAAAGTTAATGTGCAAAACATGGGTGTTGCACCAATTTTCACAATACATGAAAGCGAGATCACAGACCCCCCTTCCGACCCCTCTTTAAAAAGGTCTTGCCGAGACCTATCGAAATCTGCACTAAAATTTTTCAGTCGGTCGATCCCTTTTTTTCAGGATCCTGATTCGGCAAACTGATGAAGTCGGGCTCCTAGACCCCCCTTCCGACCCCTCTTTGAAAAGGTCTTGCCGAGACCTTTCGAAATCTGCAATAAAAATTCTTAGTCGGTCGACCCCCTTTTTTCAAGATCAAGGGTCGAAGTTGATTTTGTTAGTAAATTCGGGCCGAGGTAGCCAATTCGTAGTTCAAACTTTGGTCAGGGGTCGAAATTGATTTTATTTTCGTCATCAGCACTTTTAAAAACATACAAAACCATGTAAAAATGTCTCAAAAATATAAAGGCACTAAGAAGTTGCACTTTTTCTGCCGTTTTTTAGTGTTATTTCGTTGGTACGACTGAACTATTTGAGATAGGGAGCTGAATTTCGGCGTGTTACGAGCCAAGGATATACCTTACAACCCTGCAAAATCTCGTCTCGATCGGCCGAGCCATTAGGGAGGAGTAGTGCGGACACACAAACATTCAAACACACATACATACAGACAGACTGACAAAACTTTTCAACCCCACTGGAGTAACTGGCTTCGCTAATCGCTCAGCCTAAAAATTAACACATGGCCATGGAGACGGCGAAGGGAATCAGAAGCCTGGCGTAACAAAATGGGCGTATCCAAGTCTTTTTCAAACTTTCCTGCCGCTGCTATGTTAATACTGAGACGCTGTCACAGAAACCGGGAGAAAGGAGCCATAAGTTTGACTCAGTAGTTTCTTACATTACCTGGAGAAAGTTCATTAACCAGAATATAGGAAGCTTTGTTAAAAACTGAAACGTTGATACAATTTGGATGCCAACATATTGTGAACCATGAACTGGGCATTTTAAAGCGCAATTCATATCTTCAAACATAAAACAGGTTAATGTCAATAATGGGGCTTGATCACGCACCACGTCAGGTAGGTGGCGAATCAAATGCAAATTGAAAGTCATGTAACGGAGGCCGTACAACGTCACATCCTTACAAAATCATCTAGTAAAGTTTTATACAAATTGCGGTCCGCTTCACTTACACTCTCGCTACATAATAAAGTTGTGCCTAAAACCAACTGTTTACAGTGAGTAGTATAACTGGGCCTGTCTTGCACTGCCTGCCCTGCCAGGGGGGCAGGGGCAACGTAAGCCAAGCCCAGTTCGACTCCGCCATATCGTGTTTCTCATCCAGACGTGCGTGCCGTTCTCAAGGCCAAGTAGTGAGGAAGGGGTATTTTAACGGGTCCGCCGTTTTGAATATTTATCACAGAAATTTTTTTCTCAGAAATTTTATTGTGGTCGTATTTTTTCGGAGGGTAACTCAACCTAACCCTAACAAGGTAGGTTTACGCCAGACCGTGTCTTGTCGTAACAGGCTTCGCGATGCTGCGCCAGTTTCGACAATCCACGCCTGGCGTTACACCTACCTTGGCCTGCGGCGCTTCCTGCTTGCCTTCGGCAAGCACTTCCAAGGGTTCATTGAGGCAATGAGTAGTGCACTACGTGATGAATGGTCGAAGTATACAAGCTAGGGCGCGCCCTTCCGTGGAACCGAGTAAACAGCTCCTCTTCGCTGCGCCGGCAATTCAGTTCGACAGGGGCCGATACCAGCTTGGCCTGCCGGCGGATTCTTCTCGGGCCTTCTTCGGCCCTCGCACCAGACCTGGCTTGGCCCAATCGGTGGCCGTCTCTCGGGCCTTCGGTCCTCGCACCTCATACCCCGTGGAGGTAAAGCGCAAACTTATTAATGTAACATCAGGACTAAGGCCCACCCTTGTGTTCCCACTGTGCCAAAGTTAATGTGCAAAACATGGCCGTTGCACCAATTTTGACAATACATGATGGCGGGCTCACAGACCCCCCTTCCGACCCCTCTTTGAAAAGGTCTTGCCGAGACCTATCGAAATCTGCAATAAAATTTTTTAAGTCGGTCGACCCCCTTTTCCCAAGATCCTTATTCGGCCAACCGGTGGAGTCGGGCTCCTAGACCCCCCTTCCGACCCCTCTTTGGAAAGGTCTTGCCGAGACCTATCGAAATCTGCAATAAAATTGTTTAGTCGGTCGACCCCCTTTTTTCAAGATCCAGATTCGGCCAACTGGTGGAGTCGGGCTCCAAGACCCCCCTTCCGACCCCTCTTTGGAAAGGTCTTGCCGAGACCTATCGAAATCTGCAATAAAAATTTTTAGTCGGTCGACCCCTTTTTTTTCAAGATGAAGGGTCAAAGTTGATTATGTTAGTATAGGGATTTAAAGGCAGGAAAAAAACCTGGAAAAATTCCGGAAAGAAACGAAAAAAAACCGGTTTTTTTCCCAAGAGGTGGAAAAAAAGGAAAAATATGGAAAGATTCGTTTTTCTTGTAAAATAACGACATTATTTGCCTCGTTACTTCGTTACACTTTGAACGTGAAAATAAAAGAATTTAACGAGGTATTTTTAATAACATGCGATCTAGAAAACGGACCGGTGAGCTTTCAACTAAGCCTAAGTGGCGATGGAAACCCGTAGTCGTTTGAATGCGTCCCGCGAGCGCGCGGCAACAACGAGTTCCGGTCGAGCACAGGCACCGCCTTCCTTGCGCTGGCTCTACACCGGTGTTTGCAACGTGACGTCCGCCTTGGTAGGCGCGATTCAACACGTCGATCTCGTTAGTCATTTCAAGTCCCAGTCCAGTTACTTATAATGAAACTAAAGACTGTGTTCCTATGTGATTTGATTACTATATGCTTTGATTAAGCTTTGTTCCTTTTTTCTTTGATCTCTGATTTGATTGATAAATAAATAATTCGACGTTGCACTAAGACAACCTTCGTGAAGTTTTTTTTAAAATGCCCCAATGCCCAAAACACCAAAAAAAAAAACATTTTACAATATTACACCAATAATTTTAATTCAAGATTATTTTTATTAAATTTTTCCATATTTTTCCAAATTTTCAAGAAAAAAACGTTTTTTTCCGGTTTTTTTCGGAAAGATTGAATTTTTCCGGAAATTTTAAATCCCTATGTTAGTAAATTCGGTCCGAGGTAGCCAATTCGCAGTTAAAACTAATGTCAGGGGTAAAAATTGATTTCATTTTCGTCATTAGCACCTTCAAAAACATACGAAACCATGTAAAAATGTCTCGAAAATGTAGGATCACTAAAAATTTGCACTGTTTCTACCGCTTTTTTAGTGTTTTTTCGTTGGCACGACTGAATAATTTGAGATAGAGAGCTGAATTTTGGCGTGTGGCGAGCCAAGGATACACCAACTATGAACCCTGCAAAATCTCGTCCCGATCGGCTGAGCCATTCGGGAGGAGTAGTGCGGACACACAAACAGACAAAACTTTTTAACACCACTGGAGTAACTGGCTTCGCGAATCGTTCAGCCAACAAAGATACTGCCATAACAGACAGGCAAACTTGAACATAAAGAAGAGACAAAGCTTCTAAATTCTTTTACCATTTAAGACGTACATTCAGCAATAACAATTGAAACAAACATAGAACGGACCATACACTGCCCTAACAGACAGGCAATCTTAATCATAAAGACTAGCTTCTGAATTCTTTTACCATTCACGGGACTTTCTCTGTTTCTTTGGCCTCTTTCTAAAAATTTCGTTTAAAATACAGGGAACTACTCCGCCTCCAGGTATAATGACATTTTTCAATAGCTCATTAAATTCCTCATCCGATCTGATAGCCATATTAATTGATAGAGGGGTTAACCTGAAAATGGGACATTGTTACAGTGAAGAGGTTTAAACAAGCTTAGGAAGGGACAACACATTATGACGCTTCTTTATCCAACTGCACATAATGTGAATTTCAGGGAAATCGCGTTTTACTGATTTGCAGTCAGAGTTCAGTATTAGCCACCTTTGCAGTTAGGATAAAAGATGGCATCGATTTGTGCATTTCTGACCTACACTGTTAGAAATAGTTGTGCAATAACAACACAAAAACTGACAAAAAACTCGTTGAATTACAACATGTTGTTGAAATCCAAAATAAAAATGTCATCAGGACACAGTTAAACTTGTTTTGAAACGATATTTTTGGTCGGTGATGAATAATTTTTTTCTGATTCAAAACAATTATTATTTTATCTCTTAACAGCATTTTCATCAAGGAATGACAAAAGTTATTTTGATTTAAAACAACCAGCTTGTTGGAGGAATGTTAAAACAATCTGTGAACAATATTGATTGTTTGTGAGGGGGCGTTCAATAATTACGTAAGGGCTTTTTTGGCCATTTTGGACTCCCCCCTCCCCCCACGTAAGGGTCCGTAAGAAATGAAGGACTCCCCCTCCTCTCCTTACGTAAGATTTCCGTGACCCCCTCCCCCCTTTTAGAAAGAAAAATGTTCTGAAAATGCCAAATAATACAAACATTAGATTAAAACATATTTCTTTTAGCGCGAGCGTTGGCCGTGCCCAGCCAAGCGGAGCAGGTTGAAACACGTCGGAAAATCGGCCGTTATGGAGCCGTGCCCGTGCCGAGTCGGTTTGAGCCCATTCGGCCCGCGCCGCTGCGGCGCTGCGCTCAAAAGCAGCACGATTGTCATTTAAAAATACTTACGTAAGATTTTCTTGGAACCCCCCCTCCCCCCACGTAAGGCCATGTAGAGATTTTGAAAACCCCTCCCCCCCCTTCAGGCCCTTACGTAATTATTGAACGCCCCCTGAACAACATTATTGTTTGTAAACGATATATTGTTTGTGAAAAATATATTGTTTTTAAACAATAATGCCGTTCAATGATGAAATGTTTTGTGCATAGTTTAACAATTCTGGATGCAAGGAAATGTGAACAATGAGTTTGTTCCAGAAAAGTTAAAGTAATCTGTAAATGATACTGGCTGTATGAGAACAATCATGTCATCAACTGATGATATTTTTTGACATTTGAGCCATGGACAAGAAAAGAGATCGTGACATTGGAGTTTATTGGAAGAAGGTTTAAATAATCTGTTGACGATCCTGTTGTAAGTCAACAATTCCTTCACACACTGACAACATAGTTAGACATTTGTCCATGTAAGGAAGGATAAAGAGTGAGTTTGTTTGAGGAAGTTAATTAAATGTGCAAACAAAACTCGTTGTTTGAAAACAACCAAGTCGTTAACTGACAACAAAGTCTGAAGGAGGTGACGAAAACTAAGAGGTTGTTGGGAAACAGTTAAAGTAATCTATAAACGATATTGTTATATGTAAACATAATGTTGTTTACTGATTGCATGTTGTTGACGACTTCAAGATCGATGAAGTTCCAGCCACCACTGATTGAAAAGTTGTTGGTGGATGATGACTTCATCAGATGACAACACCATAGTTACAACATATTTTGTTGGCCAACATTATATGTTGCTAAAAACCTTTACAACACCAGTGTTGTAAAATTACAACATTATTTCTAACCGTGTATGCTTCTTCCACGCTACTGCTGCAGCCATTGAAAGGTCAAGCAGCTCTTCACAGAGGTATTGTACAAGGTAGGTTTACGCCAGACCGTGTCTTGCCGTAACAGGCTTCGCGATGCTGAGCCAGTTTCGACAATCCACGCCTGACGTTACACCTACCTTGGCCTGCGGCGCTTCCTGCTTGCCTTCGGCAAGCTGTTTTAAGGGTTCATTGATGCAATGAGTAGTGCACTACGCGATAAATGGTCGAAGTATGCAAGCTGGGGCGCGCCCTTCCGTCGAACCGAGTAGGCAGCTCCGCTTCGCTGCGCCGGCAATTCAGTTCGACAGGGGCCGATACCAGCTTGGCCTGCCGGCGGATTCTTTTCGGGCCTTCTTCGGCCTTCGCACCAGACCTGGCTTGGCCCAATCGGAGGCCGTCTCTCGGGCCTTCGGTCCTCGCACCTCATACCCCGTGGAGGTAAAGCGCAAACTTATTGATGTAACATCAGGACTGAGGCCCGCTCTTGTGTTCCCACTGAGCCAAAGTTAATGTGCAAAACATGGCCGTTGCACCAATTTTGACAATACATGAAGGCGGGCTCACAGACCCCCCTTCCGACCCCTCTTTGAACAGGTCTTGCCAAGACCAATCGAAATCTGCAATAAATTTTTTTAAGTCGGTCGACCCCCTTTTTTCAAGATCCTTATTCGGCCAACTGGTGGAGTCGGGCTCCTAGACCCCCCTTCCGAGCCCTCTTTGGAAAGGTCTTGCCGAGACCTATCGAAATATGCAATAAAATTGTTTAGTCGGTCGACCCCCTTTTTTCAAGATCCAGATTCGGCCAACTGGTGGAGTCGGGCTCCAAGACCCCCCTTCCGACCCCTCTTTGGAAAGGTCTTGCCGAGACCTATAGAAATCTGCAATAAAATTGTTTAGTCGGTCGACCCCCTTTTTTTCAAGATGAAGGGTCGAAGTTGATTATGTTAGTAAATTCGGGTCGAGGTAGCCAATTCGCAGTAAAAACTAATGTCAGGGGTAGAAATTGATTTTATTTTCGTCAGTAGCACCTTCAAAAACATACGAACCCATGTAAAAATGTCTCTGAAATGTGAAGTCACTAAAAATATGCACTTCTTCTGCCGTTTTTTTAGTGTTTTTTCGTTGGTGCGACTGAATTATTTGAGATAGAGAGCTGAATTTTGGCGTGTGGTGAGCCAAGGGTATACCTATGAACCCTGCAAAATCTCGTTCCGATCGGCCGAGCCGTTTAGGAGGAGTAGTGCGGACACACAGACAGACAGACAAAATTTTTCAACCCCACTGGAGTAACTGGCTTCGCTAATCGCTCAGCCAAAAACTGCTGTCAGATATACTGACGCTCCAGGTGCAATCCTATCCGCATATCTCTTGAGGTGGGCCTTAATCCTGGCCACGGGGAAGGTGAGCCCTGCCCTCTTGGAGGCCGTAATCCGCCCTTTTTCACCTGCAACAAAGGATTTGACATTCAACACTAGTGGCAATTAAGGGGGCAGTAGCGCCATCGTCATCTGTTTTTTGTCAAATTTTAACAAAGTTTCTCCTATTGCTTAATTTTTTCTGTCAATCGAAGAGAAAATCACAAGTTACCATTAAAAAGAGGGTTCCTTAAGGATTATTTTTAAAATTTTTTTGTTGAGTTATGGTCATTTTTGTGGGGTGTGGGAAGGGCAGAAGACAACACAACATATTTGCCTAATAACAAGGTAGGTTTACGCCAGACCGTGTCTTGTCGTAACAGGCTTCGCGATGCTGCGCCAGTTACGAAAATCCACGCCTGGCGTTACACCTACCTTGGCCTGCGGCGCTTCCCTGCTTGCCTTCGGCAAGCTGTCTCAAGGATTTTTGAGGCATTGAGTAATGCACCACGTGAAATATGAATAAAATTTTTTAGTCGGTCGATCCCCTTTTTTCAAGATCCTGATTCGGCTAACTAACAAGGTAGATTTACGCCAGACCGTGTCTTGTCGTAACAGGCTTCGCGATGCTGCGCCAGTTTCGACAATCCACGCCTGGCGTTACACCTACCTTGGCCTGCGGCGCTTCCTGCTTGCCTTCGGCAATCTGTTGTAAGGGTTCTTTGAGGCAATGAGTAGTGCACTACGTGATGAATGGTCAAAGTATACAAGCTAGGGAGCCCCCTTCCGTCGAACCGAGTGGGCAGCTTCGCTGCGCCGGCAATTCAGTTCGACAGGGGCCGATACCAGCTTGGCCTGCCGGCGGATTCTTCTCGGGCCTTCTTCGGCCCTCGCATGGCCTGGCCCAATCGGAGGCCGTCTCTCGGGCCTTCGGTCCTCGCACCTCACAGCCCCGGGGAGGTAAAGCTCAAACTTATTTTTGTACCATCAGGACTGAGGCCCGCTCTTGTGTTCCCACTGTGCCAAAGTGAATGTGCAAAGGCCGTTGCACCAATTTTCACAATTCATGAAGGCGGGCTCACAGACCCCCCTTCCGAACCCTCTTTGAAAAGGTCTTGCCGAAACCTATCGAAATCAGCCAAAAAATTTTTTAGTCGGTCGATCCCCTTTTTTCAAGATCCTGATTCGGCCAACTAATGAAGTCGGGCTCCTAAACACCCCTTCCGACCCCTCTTTGAAAAGGTCTTGCCGAGACCTATCGAAATCTGCAATAAAATTGTTTAGTCGGTCGACCCCCTTTTTTCAAGATCCAGATTTGGCCAACTGGTAGAGTCGGGCTCCAAGACCCCCCTTCCGACCCCTCTCTGGAAAGGTCTTGCCGAGACGTATCGAAATCTGCAATAATGTTATTTTAGTTAGTCGACCCCCTTTTCGCAAGATCCTGATTCGGCCAACTGATGAAGTCGGGCTCCTACACCCCCCTTCCGACCCCTCCCTGAAAAGGTCTTGCCGAGACCTATCGAAATCTGCAATAGAATTTTTTAGTCGGTCGACCCCTTTTTTTCAAGACGAAGGGTCGAGGTAGCCAATTCCCAGTTAAAACTAATGTCAGGGGTAGAAATTGATTTCATTTTCGTCATTAGCACCTTCAAAAACATACGAAACCATGTAAAAATGTCTCTGAAATGTAAAGTCACTATAAATTGCTAGAAAGATATTTTTCAAATTAGAATCGATTTTAAGACAAACACAAAAGACAAATCAGAAAGGCACCTGTACATACCTATTCCTTAAAAAAATTGTGGCAAATTCTGAGTTGCCACACTTTTTGTTACAGTTAGTGTAGTAACTGACTGCCTTCGGATTTCTTTGAATGAAATCTGCCACATTAAACTCTTCTTTAAATAATAGTTCCAAATTATCTTCAATATATAACCTTAATCCAATCTCATCCTTATTGTCATAAAATGTTTTGGTCACCAAGGGATCAGCACCAGGGAATATTTTCAAGAAAGATTCATGTTGAACTGCTGGTGTAGAAGAAGTTTCAACCTCTATGCAACTAAATAGGAAATGGCGATCATCTTTGCACAGCCTGAAAGAAATTTTGAATTAACATTGGACATTGAGATACAAGACTAGTCTACGAGCAACATGTAACAATGTTTAAGTCACTAACAATTTTTCGTTGGTACGACTAAACTTTTTGAGATAGGGAGCTGAATTTCGGCGTGTGGCGAGCCAAGGATACACCTAACAACCCTGCAAAATCTCGTTCCGATCGGCCGAGCCGTTTGGGAGGAGTAGTGCGGTCACACAAACAGACAGACAGACAGAACCTTTCAACCCCACTGGAGTAACTGGCTTCGCTAATCGCTGAGCCAAAAATTTTCGACACGAAAATTAAGAATTACAAAAAACTGGGTGAAAAAAAATACAATAATAAAATTGAAATTTTATCGAGACGTAACGTGGTTTGAGTAGTTTAGACAAATACAAGATTTTTCTTCACAAATCTGAGCATTGGTTGAAAATTTACATTTTTTTAATTTTTTTTTTAATTTTTTAATTTTTGGTTTTTATAAAAGAAAATCAAAGAAAGAAAGAAGAAGAATACAAAGAAAACACCTACCTCCGCCGAGACAACCATAATTCGGATAAGTGCAGAAAAGAAAAGAAAAAACATAGAAAATCCTAAGAGAAATCCGGGGACGAACGCGAGGGGTCTGGTCGACTATCCTCGCGAGGAGGCGCGTGACGAGGACGCGGAGGAGTGCGCGGGGGGCGCAGCGATGGGATGGTAAGAGACCGCGCCATCTCCTCGTGAGGATATTGTCGCGCGGACAGTCTAGCGTAAACACTAGGCGCTGAGTGATCTGGAGCTGGACTCAGGGACACAGACGGGGCGTTAAGAACGCCGAAAGACGCGGAGTCCGTCAAGCTAGCGGGCGTGACCATCAACACGGGGGCGACTGTTTGAGTCGCGCTGGACGAGGACGCCACTGAGACGTCGATAGCAGAGTCACATACATGACGAGGAGTGGTCTGCGACGAACTCTCTACACCCATTTGCACAGTGGACGTCGCAGCATCCGAGACCTCGATCTCGAAATCGGTAACCGAGTCTTCAAATTCGTCTGTGGACTGCTCCTCGTAATCTTCATCAGAATGATACAGATGATGGAATCCTCGTTCAAAGGGAGCGAATACTCGCCGTCACTAGCAGATGACGTTTCGTTAGGATCAGGGGGCGGTGAATCGTGCTTATCAGAAGATGATGGCGTGTCAGGATCAGGAGGTGGAACGTCATAAATCTCTTCGTCGGTGCTGAGCGACGAACGCGTCGATTCAGACAACGACGGACCTCGGGACCGGTGTGAGGGATCATCCGAGGCATGGTCCCATTCTCATTCCCAAGTGCCGCCAAAGAACTCTCTGAGCTGGCTTGAGGAAGATGCTCCTTCTTTGGAAATTGATAAAGCCAATCTAGTGACGGATGCCCAATTTTGGTTTATATAGTGTAAAACTACATTAGCGAAGTGGTCACTTTTGTGGCTCTCTGTCCAGCCATCAGTTGTTGCTGCACAACGGCGCTCTTCTATCACAGGCATCAGTTCCCTCAGCAAATCTGCTCTGGCCTCGTCAGCTTCTTCGCCCACGTGGTTTTTTACTGTAGTGGGGTGAGGAACTAATTTCTTACTGTCTATGCGGCCATGCGCAACTGCTAGATCAATGGCACTTTGGTCTAGCTTGATAAAACCCTTTCCTTTCATGGCCTCGGGTGGCCTCAAACCTTGAGCGCAAAAGTGGACACAGGCCCGTGTAAAAGCGCACACACTAAATGTTCTACGGTGAAATCTTTTTGTATGCTACGAAGAAATTTTGTTCTTCGTAAGCTACAAACAACATTTCTGGTTTGTATTGTAATACGAATCAAGTTCCTTGATTTGTATTTTAATACGTATCAGGTCTGTTCCAATTCTTTTGCTCTATTATTTACGGTGAGATCTAATCGTAAGGAGGCGACTACAGCTTCAGTACAGTACGAATCTGACATGAGTGTCTGAAAATATTGGTAGCTTACAAACACAATGCAGAGTTCATACGTATGTTATGAATCATCACTTCTAGTCTTGGACTTAACCCAAAAAAAAGGTATAAGTTTATCTTGTTATTCATGTTAACCAAAAGAAAGCGCCAGTTTTTAGTGTTAGATACTTAGTCAACGGCAGATGCAAACACAAGCAAGTAACAAGTTTTAGCATAACTTGGATAAAGCCCCATTTTAATGACTTACACGGAACGATGTAGCATGAGACTCAAAACGATGGGCTACATGAAAATTCTGATGTGTCCATCTTCTGGCAGCTTGGTTCCTAAGTCAAGTGTCAAAGGTTAGGGGCCGATGCAAACTTCTTTGGTGGCCGACACAAACACTTTGTCATTTGTTTAACTACCTCGCATTCGCTCAAAATTATCGGTACAGCCACTTCGATTCTAATCTTGCCATATTTTAATGGCGACATTGTAACCAAAGTGTATTTTTTTAAAGTCGCGACTCCCGAATTCTTTTTTCCAACTTTGTTTTGTTTGGTTCCTGTCTGCGCCTTGTCCCCTGCCTTCTCTCCCCCGTGCCCCTTGATGCCCGACGCCTGTAGCGCTCCTGGTGGTGGGCGTTAGTGTAACTACTAGTGCTGCTTATTGTTGTATTTATGACTTGTGTACGACTTGAATTGAGATAGTTTTTACTAGAAAAGATCTTTGAATTTTTATCGCCATGGTCAACAAGCGGCAGGACTCGAATCAAAGTGGCGGAAACAACAATCTTCCATGCATGCAAGATGCTGGAACTTATGACAAGGTAGGTTTACGCCAGACCGTGCCTTGTCGTAACAGGCTTCGCGATGCTGCGCCAGTTACGACAATCCACGCCTGGCGTTACACCTACCTTGGCCTGCGGCGCTTCCCTGCTTGCCTCCGGCAAGCTGTCTCAAGGATTTTTGAGGTATTGAGTAATGCACCACGTGAAATCTGCAATAAAATTTTTAAGTCGGTCGATCCCCTTTTTTCAAGATCCTGATTCGGCAAACTGATGAAGTCGGGCTCCTAGACCCCCCCCCTTCCGACCACTTTTTGAAAAGGTCTTGCCGAGACCTGTCGAAATCCGCAATAAAATTTTTCAGTCGGTCGATCTCCGTTTTTCAAGATCCTGATTCGGCCAACTAATGAAGTCGGGCTCCCAGACCCCCCTTCCGACCCCTCTTTGAAAAGGTCTTGCCGAGACCTATTGAAATCTGCAATAAAATTTTTTAGTCGGTCGACCCCCTTTTTTCAAGATGAAGGGTCGAAGTTGATTATGTTAGTAAATTCGGGCCGAGGTAGCCAATTCGCAGTTAAAAGTTTGGTCAGGGGTCAGAATTGATTTCATTTTCGTCATCAGGAACTTCAAAAACTTAAGAAACCATGTAAAAATGTCTCTAAAATATAAAGTCACTGAAAAGTTGCACTTTTTCTGCCGTTTTTTTAGTGTTTTTTCGTTGGTACGACTTAATTATTTGAGATGAAGAGCTGAATTTTGGCGTGTGGCGAGCCAAGGATATACCTAACAACCCTGCAAAATCTCGTCTCGATCGGCCGAGCCGTTTGGGAGGAGTAGTGCGGACACACAAACAGACAGACAAACAGACAAACAGACAGACAGACAAAACTTTTCAACCCCACTGGAGTAACTGGCTTCGCTAATCGCTCAGCCAATGAAGTCGGGCTCCCAGACCCCCCTTCCGACCCCTCTTTGAAAAGGTCTTGCCGAGACCAAGCGAAATCTGCAATAAAATTTTTTAGTCGGTCGATCCCCTTTTTTCAAGATCCTGATTCGGCCAACTGGTGGAGTCGGGCTCCAAGACCCCCCTTCCGACCCCTCTCTGAAAAGGTCTTGCCGAGACGTATCGAAATCTGCAATAATGTTTTTTTAGTTGGTCGACCCCCTTTTCGCAAGATCCTGATTCGGCCAACTGATGAAGTCGGGCTCCTACACCCCCCTTCCGACCCCTCCCTGAAAAGGTCTTGCCGAGACCTATCGAAATCTGCAATAGAATTTTTTAGTCGGTCGACCCCTTTTTTTCAAGACGAAGGGTCGAGGTAGCCAATTCCCAGTTAAAACTAATGTCAGGGGTAGAAATTGATTTCATTTTCGTCATTAGCACCTTCAAAAACATACGAAACCATGTAAAAATGTCTCTAAAATGTTAAGTCACTATAAATTGCTAGAAAGATATTTTTCAAATTAGAAACGATTTTAAGACAAACATAAAAGACAAATCAGAAAGGCACCTGTACATACCTATTCCTTAAAAAAATTGTGTCAAATTCTGAGTTGCCACACTTTTTGTTACAGTTAGTGTAGTAACTGACTGCCTTCGGGTTTCTTTTTATAAAATCTGCCACATTAAACTCTTCTTTAAATAATAGTTCCAAATTATCTTCAATATATAACCTTAATCCAATCTCATCCTTATTGTCATAAAATGTTTTGGTCACCAAGGGATCAGCACCAGGGAATATTTTCAAGAAAGATTCATGTTGAACTGCTGGTGTAGAAGAAGTTTCAACCTCTATGCAACTAAATAGGAAATGGCGATCATCTTTGCACAGCCTGAAAGAAATTTTGAACTAACATTGGACATTGAGATACAAGACTAGTCTACGAGCAACATGTAACAATGTTTAAGTCACTAACAATTTTTCGTTGGTACGACTAAACTTTTTGAGATAGGGAGCTGAATTTCGGCGTGTGGCGAGCCAAGGATATACCTAACAACCCTGCAAAATCTCGTTCCGATCGGCCGAGACGTTTGGGAGGAGTAGTGCGGACACACAAACAGACAGACAGACAGACAAAACTTTTCAACCCCACTGGAGTAACTGGCTTCGCTAATCGCTTAGCCAATTACAAAATATCACTGCGCGCAGAGCTACTCAGTACCCGCTAAAAATTTTCCATCCAAATTTTAACCACTTGTTTTACATACTTTGGCTGTAAAAATGACCCTCTAGCTTTGAGAAATAATATCAGGAAGTATTGCAAAACTCAAGTTTTTGAAAACGTTAAAAAACATGTTAAAATTTGACATTATAATGTTTTCTTAAAAAGCTTTAAAATGCTTCAATCCCAAAACCCAAGGGTAATTTTGAAGGATCTCACTAGTAGTAACACCCGCTAAATTTTCAGGGCGATATCTCAAACCGTTTTCTCAAAATCCTGCGCGCAAGCTCCAAAAATGTACAATTTAGAAAAACGGCCTAAAAGATTGAACGTGCCTAACCTAACCTGTGTAAATAAATTTATAAAAACGACTCTGGAGCCTAAACGATAACGTATTTCGGCAAAATCTTGTCAGATTCTTGAAGAGGGTTGCCAACAGAGAGAGTCTGGTTAAAAAACGAAAAATCGATTTTTTGAAAATTTATGGCGCTACTGCCCCCTTAAGTGGATGTTAACAGTTCCGAATGGACTAGATGACTTGGCAGAGTTGCAGAAATTTAATGAGACTTTGAAATTCTAACACGTTTTAAGATTGCAAGGTAGGAGCATGCACGACAAGCCAGTATGTCCATGACCCTAGATCTGCATCTCCTTGGTCAAGAATTATGACCAATGCCAGGGCTCCAGATTTCATGTCCAGCCATAGGAGAGTCATCTCTGTTTGGCCTCATGAGCAGGGTCCCGTAACTTATTTGAATAAGAAGGTTTCAGGGTTTGTATCTCCTAAACGGGCTGCGTTATAAAAGTTATGAAGGAAATAACTTATTTTTAAAATTGAATTCTAAAAATAAGTTATTCTCTTCATAACTTTTATAACGCAGCCCGTTTAGGAGATACAAACCCTGAAACCTTTCAATTCAAATAAGTTACGGCACTCTGCTCATGAGTTCCAGCTTAGGTGCTGACTCCTGCAGCTACCGAAGTAGTTTGATACGAAACCTTTTCCCCGAAAGTCTGATGCCTTATAGGAAAGTGCTGGACGCTAAACTGTTGGCAACCTTTAGAGAAGCCTCCCACCCGGCACTCCTACTACTTTCATGCCACATAGAAGCAACTTCAGAGCTCCAACATGTAGTAAAAAAAGTCACATAAATTAATTTATGCCCCTTTCTTACCCCATTCATACTCCACACCTCCCCGCATTCAACACAGGCCGATCTGCAAACCAGCCCGCTGGCGCAATGTTGACATTAACCGGTCGGAATAGCCGGGATGGAGGTAACGTTACCCTAAAGTGGAGATGAGCCTTCCGCATTTATACGGATTGATGCACTTTCACGCTAATTCAAGCACAAGGGTGCCTCCTTAGGCTGAAGCTCATTCGGTGGATAGGCAGCCCTCGTAAAAACGGCGTAAAATCGTTCCAAAAGCACTGACATGAGTTTCAAATTACTTGATTGGAATGTACTGAATGTCGCTCGGCCGTCTCTTATGTTGATAACCCCAATAACAGTGCGAAAGATATCACAACGTAATATTTGCTTAGTTCAGACGTACCTTTTTTCTGAGAAACCATCTTGAGAGAGAGAGAGATGAGTTCCTCTTGACGGTTTGTGCTTAAAGAAACAATGTTAGGACCGGAAGGTGAAGAGCAAAGGTAAGAGAAAGGTGGGGAAGGCCGGTGGACCCATCTCTGCCCGTGAACCGTCGACTCACGAAGATCGATGTATCGATAATTGTTGGTGTTGTATATTTACTTCTCCTTTGATTTCCTCGACTGCCAAGTACATAAAAACACTGCAACATTGGACAATACAAATTCATCACTATTCATCACATTTCTGTCTTGATTTCCGTCTTTCTTACCTCGCTGTTGGCAGAGATAAATGCTTACTGAGCAGAGATGTGCGGCTGCCCGGGCGGGACTCGTCCTATGTCTGTTAGAGGCTGTGATTGGTTGGCGGAGGGGCGCGCTCCGATAGGCTGCCGCCAACCGTTACCTGATTCAAACGAGGTATGTTGACTCTAGGCGTTATTTATCTCTGCTGTTGGGCCTCCAAAGCCCTTCTCTTAGCCAATCTATTGGCTCTCTTTCTTGCTCTGAATTGCTGTTTTTTTCTTTCTGTCCTGCCCTTCGACGCAATGTGGTTTCCGTTTGATCCCCGGCACGGTTAGATATCCGGGTTCCCCCCGGTTGGCAACCTTGAAAGCAGTACAACTTCTCATATTCGGACGCTCGTTTGCTCGATTTGGCTTGTTTCGTTAACGCAAATAGTCCTTTTCCATGTTTGAGCAGTACATTGGTAAGTAGTATGAAGTCCATTAATGTTTTATACTCGTTTTCTTCTATTTTCCTCTTGTTCCAAAATTTACTTTCAGGGCGAGGCTTCTGTCGTTATTGGTCCAATGGACAAAAAATTCTGTGGCCAAGGGATTTATGAAGCAGTTACTTTCATTAATTCTGAAAGGATTTATGAAGCGGATACCTTAACTAATGTGGGAAATGAATGCAGATCCTCAACAGATGACAGTGTTGCTGCGGATGCCCCTTCCAAAGTTATGCTCTCTGCATCAAGCAGTCCAATAGATGAGACTTTGAATGACTCGAACGTTGGGAGAGGAGGGGGACTCGTCCTGGACCCAACCCAACCCTAACTGTAAGGCCGAGCCCCCGCCCCCTAAGCTAGTGTGGGTTGGGTAGGTTAGGTTAGATGCATGAGAAGACATTCTCGTGATCGGCTTCGGCTTCGATTTTTAATTTCCCCTCCCCTAACTTTGAGGCAAACCCTGGCCGAACCTCTCCGGTTCGGCCAAGGTTTGGCTGTGTGGACCGACACTTGGGGCGGCCCAAGGTTAGGTCTCTGGGTCGGGTTGCCGAAGGTTAGTTCGGGGTCGGGGGAGGGGGCCCAGACTTGGGGCCGGGGAAGGAAGTACGGCGCCGCCGTCGCCTTCGCCGCCTCGTAAGGGCTCTCCGCGGCCCTCCTCCCGGCCGTCTATGCGTGCACGTCGCCGCCTCGTAATGGCTCTCCGCAGCCCCCTCCCGGCCGTCTCTGCGTAATGCGTCGCCGTCTCGTAATGCGTCGGGCCTATCCTTCAGTTCGCCGGCGCTCGTCGCCGCCTGGTAAGTGGGGAATGGGAAATGATTTGCAAACAACCAGTGCGTGTCAATAAAAACAACATTATGTAATTCACATAGAAAATGTATGTAACCAGTGTGTGAACCAGTGTCAGAAGGTTACCAACATAAAATTAGTATGAAGTTAGCGACAAATAAACTTAAAGAACACAACAAACCATTATTAGAGATAAGAACTTTTAGCTGAATGAGGGGCACTTATCCCTGTGTCCAAAGGACTTATGTGTAAGTGAGTGGATCAGAACTATTGTAATGGTTACCCCTCTGTTAGCAGGAATCAACCCTTTTAACGGCCTCTCCCCAACCTTTCCCCCAACTCATTACGAGTTGAGGTACTGATGAAAGGAGAGGCCAAGGAGCAACCTACTAACAGAAGGGCCCGATTGAGGTAAGCCCTGCGACCTCTTAAAAATAAATAAATAGGCTTTTATAAAACAATTTAGAATTTTCGATTTGGCGCCAAAAAAAGAAATCCAAAATGGTATGATAGGACCCACTCACAACCACCCACCCCTCCCAGTGACACCCCAAAAAAGCGAAAAGTTCCCATCCCTAACCATTATTTCACTCCACCTTTTTTCTCTTCGTCATCTTTGCAAACCCACACCTCTCACACGGGAACGAGTGTCCACAGTACTTCATTGCATTCATGAAGGCGCTGGCCAAGGCGGCCCCATCCCCTATAAGCTGGGCCTCCCGGTTCCTGTCAGCACCAACACTCTTCGCCCTTTTCTTGCCGTCCTCGCTGAACGTTGGGGACACCTCGATCACTGCCGGTACATGGGTGACTGGGTACCTCAGGATGTGCAGGCCGTTTACAATTGCGTGTCGCCACTCCATGGCGACTGACAGGTAGGACCTCTGCTCCTCTTCACTCTTGGACCAGAAGTCCTCCGGCATCCTGTGCCGTGACTTGACGCGAACGTCCGACAAGCCGAGAGTGTCAAGAAAGGCCGCCCAGGTCGTGGCCTGGTCGAAGGCGTGGTTAAGGTCCTTGCCTTGCCTGAACAGGTCCGTGTGGTAGGCCATGAAATGCCTCCTCTTCTTGCCACCCTCGAATGGGTCCTTGCGGTCGTCGAACCCATACGGGCAGAACGGGCACGGAGCCGGCAGCGCAACCGCACTGCTGGGATGAAAGACTGCTCGGGTCCCCATGGAGGGCAGGTCGGCAGCAATTCTCCTGACAGTTCCCCAGTCCAGGTAAGTACCGGCAGCCGTCGCAGCAGGGACCACGACCTCCAAAATGAGGGGACACGCCTCGGCGACACGCGCCCGGCCGGCCTCGAGCGCAGGGCACTCCCCACTCCCCCCTTGGCACGGGCTAACGAGGCAGCGACGAACGGCGCGCCAGCCGGGGCGGGCGCGCGGGCGAGGCGTCACCGCCTCGCAAGCCCCTTCCGTCCGTCTCCCGGACCCGGCTCATTGTTCAGGCCACCAGGGCCAACGTTAAACTTCGCAGTACTAACCTGCGTTTGGCGATGCGAAGGCCCAATCCTTTCTGCACGTCATCATAGACCTCTAAGCCGTGCATTCCTTCCTGCCAGATTTCCTGGAAGAGTCTGCAGAGTTGACGGTAGTCCGGTCGAGGAAGAATCTTCGGCAGGGCTTGTTGCAGGGTCGTGCACAAGGGCCTCGTGTAGCCATAGTATGTTGACGCATACAAATCTGCCAAGAAGAGCGCTTGAAACGCCGTTTCCTCGTTGTCGAAGGAGCTAAGGTCCGTCCCCAGAACATTCCAGTTCACTCTTGATGCACTGGTCGCCCGCGGGCCTCGACGGTTGCGCGTTGCCGGCTCCGCAGCCATCCTCTCGCTCTGACGCGCTCACCCCAACTGTCGGCAGCCTAACTGCCGGGCCGGCGGCGGCGCGGCGCGGCAGCCGGGCCGGCCAATCAGCGGCGCGGCTGCCGGCCCGGCGGCGGCGCGGCGCGGCAACCGGCGGACGGATTGTTGTTGTTGTTGCTACCCCCGGGCCGTTGCGACCGCATCAGTTGGCCGCCTTAATAGTCTGGACCAGTCGCCGCCTCGTAAGCCCCCCCCCCCCCCCCGATGGCCGCGCCCCTGCCCCTGACAAACTGAGGACCAGGTCAACTTGGGGGGAACTACTGAGCAACTAGGGTGTCAACCAGGGGGTATCAGGGGGGGAGCTAGGGAGTACCTCGGGGGGAAGTCGGGGGCAAGTCAGGGGCAACTCGGGGGGAAGTCGGGGGGAACCCCATGGGAACATGAGCGCGGATGCAACGTTGAGGGGATGTTGACCACCAACGTCGAATCCACGTGCATCATCGAGTCGACATCGAGCCTTAAGTGACGCTCGAGGCGACGGGGATGAGACGTGGACGTAGGAAGCTAGTCCACCGAACGATATTTTTATGTTACTTTCACTTTTTTCCAAAAATATGTCCTTGCCCCTGTCTATTTGTAGATATTACTTCTGATCTTATTGCCTCATATTCTTTATTGTGGTGGAAGTGGAGGTCACTCACGGGATTCGAACCCGGGACATTGTCCTTACGGCACCGCAACGCTTCCATCTGCGCCACGGAGACAACTGAGGAAAGACACCACGATGGGCGATGTGCCTCGTGCTGCCCGCGCACCTCAGTTGACGCGAGATTTGTACAACTTTCAAAATGTTTTTATTTCTCAAGCTGGGGTATATTTCTGACTTGGCAGTGGTGTATGGCATGTACACAGATTTTACCTATCTGATTCGTTTTCGTAGCTCAAAAAACATTGAATATTCAATCCGCAAAGAGTCGACGTAGAATCAACGTCGATCTGTGTCAGCACTTACTTCGCTGCAAAATCAACGTGGCATCAACCTCGAATTAGAGCAGCATTTTTTCGCTGCAAAATCGACGTGGAATCGATGTCGAACTCCTGACGCTCTGTGTCGCCGCAAAATCGGCGATGACTCCACGTGGATTTTAGGTCGAAAAAGTTCATCCACCTAATCCACCTGGACCCACGTGGATTCTACGTGGATTGAACGTGGGTGTTCCCGGGGTAAGTCGGGGGGAAGTCGGGGGTATATCGGGGGGAAGTCGGGGGACACGCCAACACGCTAGAAATACGAATGGGAGCGTACTGGGGGCAAGGCGAAGTCGCCGCCGAGGCCCGGCTCACCCGATCGCCTTCTGGTTACCGTCCTGGAGGTACGGATGCCGTTTGAACATGGAGACAAGCTAACGTAGGGAGACGCAAGGTCCCGAATCCTGTCGCTAGGTCATGTCAGATCTCTCCACCGCCTTGTCATGTGAACGTGAAACGCCCCGTCCACGCACCTTCTTCTTTCTTTCTTCTTCCAAAAGCATTGCCAACTGTGAAGACACAACACTGGCTGTATATCGCTTCATCACAAGATTAAATTATTACTTTATTGAGCAAATGGCGTTATAATAATTCAAAAAAGCGTGTTTTTATGTGTATGAAAGGTGAAATACTGTTTTCACGAGCTATAAGATGCATTATTACGATCTTGTAGTTGGTACGGAATTGGCGTCGTTGTGTGTACACAAACTAAGTTAAACGTAAGGTAAAGCAGGGTGTAGCCATGGGTAAAACGAATTTGGTGTGCAATATATGCGGAAAAAAGTATAAATTGGAATCATGGTACAAAAAACACATGTTGACACATGAAAATTCATCATCTAGTAGTCATGTCACAGCAAGCTTGTTAGCAGGTAAGGTTATATTATTGTTTTTTTCACAGTCTCCTCGCTTTCCTCCTCTTCTATCCATTTTGCTTTAATTCCTGTTTCATTGTTTCCTTCAGGTGCTTCAGGACAGCAAATTAATGACAATGAGTGCACTAGTAGCCACCCTGCATCTTCAAACAAGGACAACAATGAGGACTCAGACGAGGAAGATGATGAAGCCGCAGAAAAGGCAGCAGCTGAGAAAATGGATTGGGGTGACTGGTCTGGCACTGATGAAGATGAAGTTGAAACGTACCTTGTTACCGAACCGTGGAGGGAAGAAGAGGAAGAAGAGGCTAGAAGAGCCTCACAAGCTGGCCAAGTAAATGTTGACGACCTGCCCAAGAAGACACCCCCACCTGCTCTAGCTAAATGCCGCTTGTGTGATGCGTCATTCACAACTTTGGATGGCTACATTAAACATCTTGTTGGACATGGAATGGAAGGTAAGATTGTTGGACATAAAAAAAATGTGTCAATGAAAGTCTATTTTTATGACCTTCTTCCCTCACAAACCATTACCCTGCTTTGTTTTGAATGGGTGTTTTGATTTGTTTCATTTGCAGCGGCTTTACTTCAAATGCCCAGTAAGGAAGAGGTTTCAAAGGAATGCAACTCTTTAGCCAGTGCTGCACTTCAAGAAATAGGAAACACCAAACTAATCCACGGTCCTGCCAAGAAGGTTGCAGACCTGGCACTGGACCTGGACTTAGAGAGACACAGCGAAGATATGACTGCATTTGTGACCTGCATCTTTGATAATCTGTATGAAGTTTTGAATGACAGAAGGGTTTTTTCTCTACCTTCAGTTTTTGTTACCGAATATCTGAAGCATTCTTCTTCTGTAGCTGTTAATGTATCCCTAAGGAAGACCTTGAACGAAATAATATGTAAAAGGACAGAATGTAGTACACAAGAGTGCAACATATTTGTTGCAAATTTTATTTCAATGTTTTCCAGCAAATTATTAGCTCATTTGTTACGTATTCTTCGGAATGGTAATGACACTTCTGAATATGTTACTTTAGAAAATAGATATGCCACTACTAACCAGTCAACTGTATCCTTAGATTTCAAACAAAACATGCACTTTATCGGTGGTAGCAATGTAAAAAGCTTTCTCAAAAGAGCCTTAAGAATAAAGCACAAAAATGAGGAGTGGATAAAAGTTATTGGCACTGTCAAAAGCAATTTCTTAGTTAGTGAGTTGTCAGAAGCCCCTGAGGCTGAACTGAGGGCATGGACTGAAGCAGTGGACCGAGGCAAACTAACTAAAATTTCTGCAAAAGCATTAGAGTTTTTTGTGCAGCTTGGTAAAGAGGTAAAGCCCCTTGAGAGACTGGACGGCTCAATATTGAATGATGATGTAATACAGACTATTACTAAGTCACCCTCTCTGTTGCTGAGGTAGGATGATCTGAAAGGGTCTTTAAGGGGGGATCCTAGTGTAGCGGGGTCAAAAGAAGGGTGTTTTTGGTTTTTTTTTTAAATAAACAACTACAGCTTCACTCTTAAATCCAAAGACAGGGTTGAATTTGTGGTTCTTTAATCACTTCAGAAAAAAAAAATTGTGGTGATAGAGTGAAAAATGTTGCTGCACGGTCCGCTGCAAAATGGCCTGGAGTGCCTGGACGGGCGTACACTTACAGCCCAAACGGTTGATCCGACCGAGCTAAAAATTTTTGTGAATGTTCCCGACACTAGTAGCCATAATCTGAACTAGAAGATCCGGGATCGGAGTATCCCTTCATAGAAAAAAAAATCAAAACTTTGAAAATTTTGCCTTAATTTTGGTACTAAAAGTTTAACTTGCTCAAAAAAAATACTAAAAGTTATTATTTTTCGAAGATTTTAGTTCAGATACTGGACCGATCCCTAATGAGTCTAAAAAAAATTCGAACGACTGTTTCAGGCGTTCGAGTCGACCTGCAGTTGTACGCCCGTCCAGGCACTGCACGCAAAACATGCCATATTGCAGCGGACCGTGCAGCAACATTTATCAATTTATCACCATAATTTTTTTTTTCTGAAGTGATTAAAGAACCACAAATTCAACCCTGTCTTCGGATTTTAGAGTGAAGCTTTAGTTTTTTTTTAAAAAAAAATCCCCAAAACACCCTTCTTTTGACCCCGCTACACTAGGATCCCCCCTTAAATGAAAAAGAGTCTTTCAAACTCCTTCATGCCTTGGCTTATCACTTTTCTGTCACATGGAGAAATGGTGTAATTGGGAGAAGGCATGATGAGATGGCTGTTGAAAAGCAAGCTCAGAAATTTGGAACAGGTGGTGTTGGCTTTAGGCAACGCCTTGGGGGTAAAGAATTTAAATAGTTGTTGAAAGTTTAGTGTAATTTCTATTTAAGATGATAATAAGTTCGAACAGTGCTGTTTTATCAATGTAATTATTGAAACATTAAATAACTAATGGATCAGGTACTACTTTGTGTACAGTTGAATTCTCCCATTCAAATTACATCAATTATTTAAACAATTGAACAGAAAATAACATAATTACACAGGCACAGAAGTAACCAGCACTCTTAAATTGACACTAACAACACAGTTGTATCATTACAACCCATGATAACAAAGAGAAAGGTTTGCAAGACAACTAAAACTAACACAATACAAAAAAAATACAAGCCACCCATTATCCGATCAGTCATGGTATATAAAATCCTTTTCCTTACACAATTTATTACAAATCACTGAGGCATTATGCAACGTTTGACCTTTTTAGGTCTTTTGGGCAGGGGTGTTCATTCAGCACCAAGCGAGCAGCTTCGGTGTTTGCTCCTCTTCTTTTCAGTGACAGCTTTCCCTGAAGATGAATCGTACTCTCATTGTGCAAATATGATGCCACATTGGGATTTCTGTTTCCACCACATGATGCACGTTGCTTTGAGAAGTGCTGCTCAAGTGGATCCTGGCAGAACACCCGTGCCATGACAAATTTGGTACCTTCATTGAGGAGAAATTTGATGCAAGCTGGCATTGCTAAACAGATCATTTCCCAAGCAGCTATAGTCTGCTGGGAGAGTAACATAACACTCTTTTCTTTTGGGGTCCTGTTGGGTAGAGCATTGATTTCTTCTTTCCAATCCCTCAAATATTTTAATTTTTTTTCAAACTCTTCAAACCTCTTATCAGTAAGTTCTGTGTAAGGAGCCAGATTCGGCTTGTTGGAATGAATCCACTGTTTCTGGTGAGACCCATTGCCCATGTCAAAAAGTTCATTAAAATTTGTTAAAAACACAGAGCTCTTCGGTCTGTGGCCAACCCAGTAATCTGATCTGGGAAGGCACCGAATTGCTTAGGACACGGGCAGCATATGGGACACTCATTCTTGAATACGAGTTCAGGTATACACAGGCAGCAGTCAGCTTGGGCAATTTCTTGATTGTCTGTTCTGCCTTCCACTTGAACAATCTAATGATGGGCTTCCATGTCAAGAATTGCCCATTCTTCCACATGTTCCTACTTTTCTTCCTTCCTGAGTTCTCGAGACAATTCCTGGCAGTCTTCAGAGCATGTGGAGGGTCAGGGATGAAGAAGATGGGCCTCTCTGGATCATAGGGGTTGGGAGTGTCAAAAATGACGCCATCCGTGGGAGTGAATGGAGTCTGCATTTCGTAGAAACCTCTGTTTACAGAACTTCCATCACTTACAAATGCTATCACTCTGACACCGCTGGTCTCCAGGGCCCCTGTCACTTCCCACACATACTGGTGCAAGTCTTCCTTCGCAAGTGACGCTATAGGGTAGGAGGCCACACAGCTTTGGACCCCACTGGCAGTGCCCCTGATCATGAAAGTAAGCATTTTTTTGGCAACTGGGGGACAAGGATTTTCTGGAGCTTTTACACCTGTCGCATCTGCTTCCAACTTTTTTTTCAATGCGAGCAACTCTGTTTGCACTTCAGTCAGGTGCTGGTAACCAATTATTTTCCCAGTAGCTTTCTTCTGTACCAGATTATGAGAAATAACAACCTCATCGTAGGAAACGACATGGTAAGCTTGATACTTGTGTGGCATGTCTTTCACCTGCTCTGCAATTTCATTAATAAATGAGGTGTTGACACCAGCCTCTTCATCATACATGTGCGTGTAATCCCACAGCAGCCGGTCAGAAGGCAGCCTAACAAAATTACGAGTAGAATTCAGTGATGATTGTGAACATAATTTAAGTTGTAATGCAAAATGGATCATCAGTGGGTGCCACTTAATTGCATGGTTTCCTTTTGCATTTCGTGCTTCCAGCTGTTGTTCCAAAAAAATCCTGAAAAATTTATCTTGAAGGTTTCCATTTGCATCATCTTCTGCTTTCTTCAACTCATTGACCTGCCTTTCAAGTGTTGCTCCAAGGTCTTTGTCCAGTGAAGAATCAACTTCAACTCCTTCCTCCTCAATTAAAGAGCTCAGCTGTTCCCTCAGTCTGCTGATTTTTCTTTGCAGTGCTCTGATGTTTTTGGCTTTTCTCTTCTCTCTCTTATCTTTTTCAGTTGAAGTTAGGTGCTTGTACGACTTGTGCTTGTTTGGTGTCCTGTTCTTAGAACTTGGAGAGGCAATCTTACGACGAGCAAACACTGATGAAGTTTTAAGGCATTTGGTGCACTGTCTTCTACGCTGGTCCACAAGATACTCACAGTCATTTCTACGTAAAGTTTCAGCATACCTCGCCTCACAGAACCTATTGTCATCAATGTAGCAGGTCTCCAAACTTCTTTTCCACCAAACTTTGTACTCCTGAAGATAAACACCAGCACATATTTCCAATTGGCGGAAAGAAGAGATAAATTCTAAAGTTTGTTTCACAAACACTTCCACACCATCAGGAGGGAAGGCTTCTATATTCCCACATTTGTATGCTATGTGTTCTTTGGGCAGGAGGTGACCATGAACATAAATAGTTAAGTTTCCTTCCCAGGTAACACGGACACAGCGTTGAGACAGTCCAGCCTCGATAATGTTATCTGGACCGAAGGAGATTTTTATTCCATCCTTCACCTTTGCAACATGCCATTTGGGTGGCAAATTACTTTCAATTAAGGCCACAGCAACATCATGAGGAGCCACCTGTGTGAAACACAAAGCAATAAATAATCATCTTGAACTATGAAGCACAGGAGTTGCAGATAACAGTCCACATGAAACCGTTACCTTGGGATCACTTGAATTAACATTTATTGTGGATTCCAGGACCTGGGTGGCACTGTTTTCACTAGGTTCCTGGTCACCTGAGTTCTTGTCGAGTTGCTTGTTAGTAAAGGTTTGCTCAGGTTCATCCAAAACATCAAGTTCTTTGGGTGCCAGCGCTTGTTCAGTTTCATTTGCATGATCCTGGATCCTCACAGAACATTGATCAATTGCATCTGTGTCATTAAGTGACTCAGAGACACAGTTTTCAGAAAGATCATTGCTGGCTGGGATATTAAGAGGTCCCCTTGGGCACTCAAGAACTGCATCCTGCTTAAACAAGGGAAGAGACTTTAATAATCGTTCGTAAAGACTTAAGTTATGCTGTGCATCTGCACAATGAATGAAACTTACACTTACGAGAGATGTTCCTTCATGATCCTGGCTCGCAGAGGATTGATCAATTTTATCCGTGACGTCCAGTGACTCAAAGACAGAGGATTCAGGAAGATCATTGCTGACTGGGATATTAACAGGTACCTCTGGGCCTTGAAGGACTGCATCCTGCTGAAACAAAGGAAGGGACCCTCAGCGAATTGTTTGTACAGACTTAAATTTCGCACTGCACCTGCACAATGAAGGAAACATACCTGATTTGGAGCATCTATATTCTGAGCATAGGTATGCTCCAGAGAGGGGTGGTATGAGGGTGCTTGAAAGATCAGGCTATTATCATACGCCTAAAAACAAATCAACAAAACAAATTAAAAATTCTCCTTGACGAGTTTTATTTTAAACCACATTAATTGTTACATAATTTTCTCACCGCTTTCTTCTGCTTAATTTTATAGTAGTTTTTAGCATTAAATCGATTTCTAACACTTGCCCGCGGCATCTGAGGGAAAAATATACAGAAATACTTAGATTGGGACCAAGGCATAACAAACCCAAGAGGTTAGGTGCGGAAATTAATGACCTCTAGAATGACAAAACAATGAATATAATAGAAAACGGGGGGAGAGAACGTCGAAAAACATATACAGAGAGATTCAGATGGATTTGGAGGGTGTGTCACTCTGAAAATAGCGGTAATTATCAATTTTAGGTGACTCCCGCGTCTTGGCAAAGAGGGGATGGGTCGCATATTTAAACACTTTTAGCTAAGATTAAAATATCTCAGGACTCAAGCTATGCATAAAATGGAGTTTAAAAGGAACAAAGAAACTTAAGTTGTCCCTGACTTGGGCCAATAATTACCTCGAGGTTTAGAATCCATCATGAATCCATGGAATCTATCACGCATCTGTGCAGCGCGTCAGCGGCGACGGTCGGAACGGCGCGTGACGTCACGATCCGCCATGTTTGTGTTGCTGTCTCTCTCTACCATTCTGACATGACACAGTGACATTTTGATATCCCGGGTTTGCGATGAGAAAATTTCACCCGATTATCAAAACAAGGACATTAATAGCATCCCCTATCTTTCCTGAATCGATAGAGTACATAAAATAGCAGGATACCCGCAGTAAAGTAGCCTCTAAGTGTTGAAATAACTCGGCGTGCGCCAAACCTTGCGTCTCCCTACGTTAGCTTGTCTCCATGGTTTGAATTGCGATTGCGCGACCCCCCCCCCCCCCCCCGGGCCTACCCGAAGGCGCTACAAGCCCACCGATGCCAAACGGTGGTTTCGTCGGTCTGTCTCTCGCACGCTTCTGCACCGTCCCGTGGGAGAGCGAGAGAGATCGGCCCGGGGGGGGGGGGGGGGGGGGTCGCGCAATCGCAATTCAAACGGCATCCGTACCTCCAGGACGGTAACCAGAAGGCGATCGGGTGAGCCGGGCCTCGGCGGCGACTTCGCCTTGCCCGCAGTACGCTCCAATTCGTATTTCTAGCGTGTTGGCGTGTCCCCCGACTTCCCCCCGACTTCCCCCCGATATACCCCCGACTTACCCCCGAGTTGCCCCCGACTTCCCCCCGAGGTGCCCCTGACTTGCCCCCGACTTCCCCCCGAGTTACCCCCGACTTCCCCCCGAGTTACTCCCTAGCTCCCCCCCTGATACCCCCTGGTTGACACCCTAGTTGCTCGGTAGTTCCCCCCATGTTGACCTGGTCCTCAGTTTGTCAGGGGTGCCCTGCCCGAACCCTAGGGCGTCGCCGGGGCACACCCCCCACGCCGTGGCCCTAAGGTTGGGCCATTCCATTGTTGGGCAGTACTGTAGTAACTGCTCAGTGCCCGCGTTCAGTGCCCGCGCCGGGAGCGTGCCTGGCGTGGGGCTGACCAGCGGGTGCTCTGACGGCCACGCTGGGGACATCACGCTGCAATCGTCTGCCCCGTGCTTGAATAATGACCGCCAAGCGCTACGCCATAGCCACGGAGTCTGAAGAGTACATACGCGGCGTGATCAAAGGAGTCAAGAGGGCGCACGTGGTTCACCGTGTGACGGCAAGTGAACGTACCTGTTCCTGCATAACACGCGAGGAACTCGTTCTGGACGTGGTACTTACCTGTCAGCAGGCTTACCTTAGAAAATACCTGGTCGGTTGGCCGTTCAGTGATCTTCCGGACCCCGAACGCAGCGAGCGGGTGGTGAACGTAGTATACAGTACAGTTTTGAAGGAGGTCGCGCGTGCATCCAAGGCGAAAGACTTTTCCAACCATAGTGTCCTGGCGAAACTGAACGTTCAGGATCCCATTTTGCTTTTACAAGACGTTCTGGAATCCCTACCGCATATCAAGGAGTTCGTGGCGGAATGGGGTCTTACCTGTGAGTAAACGCAATCATTCAAACGAAACAGTGCATGCGTAAGCGTCGAATGCTCATAGCCATGGCGCCCTGCAGGCCCATCTGGTCCAGTTTTCGTCTTCCAAGAAGATGCCGAAATGGACACTCCAATGCTGTACCAATTTCCCCTCCCCAATGTTGTGTCGCGTGACAACGTTTTTAGCTGGCAATTATCAGAACAGCAAATAGAGCAGGTGGTCGCAGTGATGAGGCACCAAACGCCGGTCACAGATACCAACCGTGAAGGTGAGTTGATTCCAACTGTGTGCCGCCGCGCGGATCACGGGGAAGTAAGCGTTTCCCACAGCACGTCCTGATTGATGTGCGCTGTGTTACAGCGGTCGCGGATCTGTTAGAGGGGATGCTGGCCCATTTTTTACGCGGCCAACATCCAGGAGGGTCTTGTGTCAAGCCCGGAAACGAACTCTTTCGTGCGAAACTTCTTTCGGGCGACGTGTGTGCGGTGCACGCGTCCGTTCGCGGCTTCAAACATATCGGCTATGCCAAGACTTAATCCGACCTGCCACCCCATAGTGGACAGGCGCTAGACTAAAGAGAATAATCCACTCTGGCAAATGGCTACGAAAGGGGCCACCATGCTGGACATGGACACTGTCAAGGCCATCATGGGGCTCTATGCCGACCTCGAAAACGCAACCGAGGAAGTGGCCGCTATGGGCGATGCGTTTGAGGAATACCATGTGTACCTCATGATGAACAACAACGACGACGATGGAGCACTCATCGTTGTCCAAGACTGGGTCCTATTCTTGGTACGTTTCTGCATGCTAAAGTAGTCACTTACCTGAGATAGTCTTGTCCTACAAATTGTTAACCGTGATGTGACACATTCCTACCTCAGCTTAACAACATTGTGACGTCCACTCCATTTTCAAAATCAAAATGTTCTCATGAGAAGGATGTTACTGAGTGTTCGGAAACAATAATTTTGGCTGCTAGTCAGATTTCGCTGCACACTGCCTGTTTTCCTAGTCCCGGTGTTTTGCCAAGTTCCATTTCAACAAGTAGCTGCCCAGAAAAAAGTTTCAATTTTAGTCAAAAAAATGATCAATCCTCTAAAAAGCCCTGGTAAAACGGTGACATTAAATGATGCTGAAAGTTCAACTGACAGTGAGTTGGTTGACACTTCTGAAGCAACAAAATGCATCTTAAACCTGGATCAAGTGTTGTGGAGAAAAAGGTTAAGAGGACAAGAAAAGCTCCTAATAAATCTTATGCCTTACGCGTGTTGCTTTCTTCTTTCATTGATACAAGTTGTGAAGAGGATGTCAAAAAGCTAGGTAAATGTGAGAGCCCAATATTTTCTGCTTCAAAGTGACTGAACTTGATGCTCACGTCCCATGTTTTGCGTTTTAGGCTTTGCTGTTGTTTACAAGGCTTCCGATGCAGATGTACTAGTTGCTGATAAGATACGAAAAACTCTTAATTTTTTAACTATTATTGGAAGGGGCGTCCCTGATGTAAGCCCTCAGTGGCTTTTTCACTGCAAGAGTACTAAATGTTAACTGGGTAGGGTAGTAGTCTTAGTTCAAGTTATAAACCATTCTTTCAAGAATGACATTTTTATATAAAAATGTACATTCGAATATGTATTTCACTCTAAAAAAATGCCTCTTAAATTTCATAACCTGGACTTGAAGAAAATTGTATAACTATGGATCTTAAATTTTATAACATTTTAGCTCTGAAATTTCATAAACATTCGTTATGAAATATCAGAAGCAGTTTATTAAATCTCATAAACTTTTTATAAGTTTTCATAACTAACTGGTTATGGAAACTCATATCCCATTCTGATTCTTCATGTCACAGATAATGAAACATCATAAATGTTTCATTAATTTTGGGATTGAATTGCCTTACCTAAGGTAACCTTGCCTGTAGAACAGCAACCTAGAAAATTATGACGGGAGAGGGACCATTTGAGGTCTTCGTCCCTGTCACATGAAAAAAGTGGACATCCTTACTGCCACAGAGTGCACAGACCGGACACAATTGTCGGGCGGATCATGCGTGCACCCAACCTAATGGCCGACCGAAGACGCCAGGGAGTGGCAACATAGAAATGCGTTTTTCTCGACTTCAGTGTGATATTTCGTTCAAAACTTATAGCTAAAGGCTAAGCTGATATCTACGACGGCAATAGATGGTATGATTTGCGAAGATTACTTGCTTTAACGACATAAATTGCAAAGACTAATTGAAGAACGGTCACGGCGCTCCAAGCGCCACCTAGCGGCAGATCTGTGAAACCTGACTCGGGCGGCTGTTTTTCTGACCATATGTGGATTGTTCACAGATTGCGTTTTGTTTTTAGAATCACCCACGGAATTTTCGTTTCTCATACCGAAGTTGGCACTTTTACCATACAAAGGTACAGTGGAAATGTGATTATATTTTTTTAGAGAGCAATGATCTGAATCACACACTATTTTGGTAATTTTTGGGTAAATACGTCCAAGGATGCCCTGTCAACCCACTAAGTTTGGAACCCTCACCCAACCCAAAAAATCGGCCTGTCTTCAGGTGCTGTCACCCCATTCTTAAAATTTAGAATTGGTTTATGAATTAAGCTACCGTTTTGAAATATAAGAGCGACAATCTCAATTTTCATAACTTCTGTTCTGAATGTAACTCGTTCTAAACTTTTATAACCGTATTTCTAAAATTTTATAGCCGAAATCTTAAATTTGATTACCAGATCTTAAGTTTTAGAAGGATGTTATGAAAGTTGACTTTTAAAACGTGTTTATGAAAAGTTATACTTTTTTTGATATTAAATTTCATAACTTTTTTTAGAGTGTTTTGCAGATCCATGGAAGCATCTGTTGTCCGATAAGGACTTCGAAGAAGAGAATAATATGACACTAGCACATTCTTTACAGAGAGCTGCTGCTCACCCTTTGCTCAGGGATCATTCACTTTTGGTAACCAAGCGTGTCAAGAAGCGTAAAGATATGGAAGGTACACTAACAAGTCAATTCTCATTTCTTTATTTTTCTGTGGGGTTTCATAGAAAATTTTTGCTTTTCCTTACTGCATATTGCTAGCTTCCAGACTTAATTCGGAGCTGTGGAGGCAGGGTTCTCCTTCGTAAGCCAAGTGTGTGGCCAGAAAATTCTATTGTTTTACAAACAGCAGTAGAACACAGCCAAAAATGTGCTCCAGTTAATGTGAGGAGACTCCAGGGGGCAGAAACAGCCTAGGGAGCGCGTGAGCCCATGCGCCCCACCGCAGCCGACGCGTGGCGCGCGGCGGACTGCGCTACAAGTCGAAACTAAAATCTACAGAACTTTGTCAAAATTTCATCAAATCGATCAAACGAGGTAATTTTTAGATTCTACACTAAATTTCCTATCGACTAGTGTCAATGGCTTAACGTGTTTATCAAGCGAAACAAGTTATTTCTCGATCAGAAGTCAATTTTACCGGCACCAGACAGCCGACTTGATATTTCCCTCTCGCTGAAAAAGTGATTTCCGTTCGTTTTAGGTTCATGCATACAGCGAGCCGATTCTTGGCCATTGTTTCCCCTGTGGCGTGATGTGCTTGGAATGTCGAAACCACCTCTGGGGCGACCACCGTGATCCAAAATGTAATTTGTACACTTTGTCCAAAATTGCTTTTTGCAACTTTGGAGGTTAACAGCACAGCTTGTAAAAGCGCGTTTGTCATATTCTATACGCCTAAGCCACGCAGAATTTAATTTTCTATCACCCCGTGCTATGGGTTTTTCGAAAGGAGGTATAACTTCAGATATCTCGCAAAAGTCCCGAAACACTACAAAAACGCAGTAACAGTACAAGCAAACGGGGGAGCTTAATGTGACGAAACTAAAGCTCGGATTAAAAATCTGACACCACCACGTTACAGCCCGGACAATTGTACAGGCCATAGTCAAGTTTCATTGCAATCGGACAGTCGGATTGGACACGGCTTGCAAATTTCTTAAACCTTGTTCAGAGCGCCGCCGCACTGATTTCTCATACTAACGCCACCGGACCCAACTCGTTGGGGAGTCTTCCTTTTAGAATATTCATTGTTGTGTTCAAACCGACTGTCCGATTGCGATGAAACTTGACTATGGCCTGTACAATTGTCCGGGCTGTAACGTGGTGGTGTCAGATTTTTAATCCGAGCTTTAGTTTCGTCGCATTAAGCTCCCCCGTTTGCTTGTACTGTTACTGCGTTTTTGTAGTGTTTCGGGACTTTTGCGAGATATCTGAAGTTATACCTCCTTTCGAAAAACCCATAGCACGAGGTGATAGAAAATTAAATTCTGCGTGGCTTAGGCGTATAGAATATGACAAACGCGCTTTTACAAGCTGTGCTGTTAACCTCCAAAGTTGCAAAAAGCAATTTTGGACAAAGTGTACAAATTACATTTTGGATCACGGTGGTCGCCCCAGAGGTGGTTTCGACATTCCAAGCACATCACGCCACAGGGGAAACAATGGCCAACAATCGGCTCGCTGTATGCATGGACCTAAAACGAACGGAAATCACTTTTTCAGCGAGAGGGAAATATCAAGTCGGCTGTCTGGTGCCGGTAAAATTGACTTCTGATCGAGAAATAACTTGTTTCGCTTGATAAACACGTTAAGCCATTGACACTAGTCGATAGGAAATTTAGTGTAGAATCTAAAAATTACCTCGTTTGATCGATTTGATGAAATTTTGACAAAGTTCTGTAGATTTTAGTTTCGACTTGTAGCGCAGTCCGCCGCGCGCCACGCGTCGGCTGCGGTGGGGCGCATGGGCTCACGCGCTCCCTAGGCTGTTTCTGCCCCCTGGAGACTCTTTATCCCAGAAGAGTGATTTCATTTAGATTTCAAAAGCTCAAATAGAATAAACTAAAGGGCACTAAAAATACTGTAAACAAGTAAGGAAGCAAAAAAAGGCTAATAGAATCATCTATCAGGGTTCTCCAAAAAGGAAATGCAAGGGAAGGCTCAGAAAACTAGGCATTACTCACATCACTTCATTTCTATCAAACACTTATCTTTGCACATGGGACCACGGAAACAAACGCACAATCACAACAAAAGAAGTGAAGACAACATCCATCAATTATCTGGAGACAACAGATCACTACAGAACACGAAAAAAATGAAACAAACCCTTAAAAAATGGTTACCGTAATTGAGAGCTAGTGCTACTCATTAGATGAATTAACCAGTAAATGATACGCCAAATTTCTACTGTCTTCCTATTTCTTAACATACAGTTGCCTTGCCTTGTGTCTAAGCTGATGAAGTTGAGCATTGTTGACTACTCCACCACACCCAAGGAAAGACTGCGCATAAAAGTGCCTCCACCCTTCACAAAGCTGCCTATTTCCTGATAGCTGCCTGGGAAAGAAGAAAAATGAGATCGACATTAATGGATGTTACAGCATACTGATCTGGTCACTGATACTTTGACATAGTGACGAAAGTCCAAAATTTTGACAAAGTGAGATTTTTTGCTACGTCCTAAAAATTCTGATTTCCTATCGACTGGTGGAACGCGTATATCGATATCTTTGATAGATTCGGCGCAGGAAAATACTTGAAAATGACGAAAGTCCAAGTGTACTTCGACAAAATGACGAAAGTCCATCCGTACTTAACAAAATGACGAAAGTCCAACCGTACTTGGACAAAACGACGCAAGTCCTACCGTACTTCAACAAAATGACGAAAGTCCTTCCTTCAAAAACGGCTGCAGACCAACAGTTCTTCCCCGAAAAGACGAATATCGTTGAGTTTAGTGATGGAGTGATCAATAATCATGTCTCTGTTGACAGCGCTGAATTATTTTGTGTTAGAAGACAAGTTGGCCTTTCGCCACAATGTCAAATTACGTTCGGACTTTCGTCGTTCTGTCAAAGTACGGTTGGACTTTCGTCGTTTTGTCAAAGTACGGTTGGACATTCGTCGTTTTGTCAAAGTATGGTTGGACTTTCGTCATTTTGACCTCATTTTCGTACGCTGAGAAATAGCGAAAGCCCACTATCTCTAAAACTAGGCGGTTGATTGCAATAGCCCTTCAACCAAAATGATTCTTATTCCTTCAGGATTTAGTGGTGTTATTTTCAACCTTAAAATCCAAAACGTCTATCTTCCAGCTCAATTTTTAGTCTAGTTTTTGCTTTCCTGAAAAACTAGGTATCATGGACTTTCGTCACTTTGTCAAAGTATCGGTGTGGTATTCTGCGAGAACTGGAGAAATGATCAACTCACCTCATCAATTGCTTGGCACGCTCTTTGGCCATGCGAAGTGGCAGCGGCCGTCGCCCTGCAGCCTCTGCTTCTGCCCTTGCAGCTGCCTCTGCTTCTGCCCTTGCAGCTGCCTCGGCATCAGCTGTTAGAAAGCAAAGATAGGTTGGTTCAGTCAAAGTTAATGGGACTAGCACCGAAGAAAACCTTAAACAGCTTCCTCTTCTCATAAGGGGCTCATTGTCTGAGTAATGAACTGCACCCATATCAGTTATTATATTACGACTATCCTTAGGTAAAATACAGGTTCCGGGCCTTTACCGGGACTGTTTGCCACACTCATACTCATAATGCCCGTATTCGAAGGCAAAGCTCAGTGCGCACAGTTCGAACTGCTCTATCGGGTGCTGGAAACTAAACGACAAGATCACTCACTTGTATGGCTCAGACACTTTGAAACCACTTTCCAATGCAAATATCTGGGGCACCAGCATTGTGGAAATACCTTTCACTTGACCCAGTTTTGCACTCTCAGCGTTTACTGACCCTTATTTCGGTAATTGTTCCGACAAGTATGAGGTGTTGGTGACACCACATGATGCAGAAATACTACACATCCCATTTTATTTCTGTCTTGATTTCCGTCTTTCTTACCTCGCTGTTGGGCCTCCAAAGCCCTCCTCTTCGCCAATCTATAGGCTTTCCTTCTAGCTCTGAACTCATGTTTTTTTCTCTCCTTTCTGCTTTTCGACGCGATGCGGTTTCCGTGTTTCCGTTTGATCCGCGAGATTCTACACCATATACCCAAATGCCGTCGCCCGTAGCCCGCGCGCCCGCGCCCCCGACGGCTAGTCGCTGCTGCCCGCTTCGCTCGCTCGAGGGCGCTGCTCTCGCTGCGCAGACCAGGGCCCTGTAACTCTCGTAGCTAAAAAGTATGGCGGTGAAACGCAATGGGGAACCCAAAAATTATTTAACTTTTAAAGGGGGCATCCATTTGAACCAATAACATCATATATTGGTTTGATAATTTTGCCTCTTCATGGCACTATACTACAATAATTTTTAAGGGGGGAGACCAGTGTAAATGCAAGGGTTCGGTAAATCGGCTTTTACTCAAAAACCGTCATAGGTAAAAATCTGAAATTTTATGGGTAGTTCAGACACATGTCAAGGTATGCACTCAGGTAATCGGATGTTGATCGCGGTAATGCAGACCGAGTTTTGGGCCTCGGAGTGGCGGAGCGACATGCCTTGATGGTGTGCACGATCCTGACCAAACCGATGGTCCTAGAACATTCAAATTTCATATGCATCTTTGGATTGTATGCGGCTATCGTGTGAACCACGGGTATTAACGTCAAAAAATTTTTAAGGTAGATTTTGAACTTCTGAAATTAAAGGTCTGTGTTTTGGGGAATTTTTTCGAGTTTAAAAAATTCTGGACGAGTCAAATCGCAACGGAACTAAAAGTTGGAGGTTTAAAGCAATAAAAAAAAAATCGATTTTTTGAAAATTTTAGACTGGTCTCCCCCCTTTAAAGAACCCGTTTTTGATATTGAAAATCGAAGTTGGCATGAAATTGTTCCCCAAGCAGAGTTCCCGGTTGGTTTGCTTGCATCGCACTTATCTGCAGGAGGCACTGTCTTGGTGGAAAACTGACACATGAGCACTAAGGTCCTCAACACGTTGAAATTAAAAACCACAAAGAGGGCACAATAACATCTTCTCGAACTAAACTACACTCTTGTAGATATAAATCCAACTCTGTTGAATAGAGCAATTAGAATCCCACTCTGTGGTGAAGCGGTACACTGCACGCTGCAACACTACCCATGTGTGGCTGCTCTCTGGAGGATACGAGCAGTGCAGAGCGTGGAAAGACTTGAAGAAAAAATCAAGAGCTTGGACAGCGTCGTCAAGTTTGAAAAGCAGCTGATCGAGACATAGGCAGATCGTATGTCCTGAATACATGGTCCCACAAGCACGATTAATGGTTGACCACCAACATTAGGACCTTTAAGGGAGCAATAGCGCCATCAATTTTCAAAAAATCGATTTTTCGTTTTTTAACCAGATTTAATCTGTTGGCAACCCTCTTCAAGAATCTGACAAGATTTTGCCGAAATACGTTATCGTTTAGGCTCTAGAGTCGTTTTTATAAATTTATTTACATAGGTTAGGTTAGGCACGTTCAATCTTTTAGGCCGTTTTTCTAAATTGTACATTTTTGGAGCTTGCGCGCAGGATTTTGAGAAAACGGTTTGAGATATCGCCCTGAAAATTTAGCGGGTGTTAATACTAGTCCTTCAAAATGACCCTTGGGTTTCAGGATTGAAGCATTTTAAAGCCTTTTCAGAAAACATTATAATGTCAAATTTTAACATGTTTTTTAACGTTTTCAAAAAATTGACTTCTGAAATACTTCCTGATATTATTTCTCAAAGCTACAGGGTCATTTTTACAGCCCAAGTATATAAAACAAGTGGTTAAAATTTGGATGAAAATTTTTAGCGGGTACTGAGTAGCTCTGCGCGCAGTGATATTTTGTAATTATTAGGCAAATATGTTGTGTTGTCTTCTGCCCTTCCCACACCCCACAAAAATGACCACAACTCAACTCATGTTTTTTTTTAAATAATCCTTAAGGAACCCTCTTTTTAATGGGAACTTGTGATTTTCTCCTCAATTAACAGAAAAAAATTAAGCAATAGGAGAAACTTTGTTAAAACTCTACAAACTGAAGTGTGTACTCAGTATGCATCTACAGATGCATACCTACAAGTACACATCTACAAATTCAAGGGCATCTTCTTCCTGACCCAACTTTAAATTTTTATCTAATCCTAAGAGAGGTCAAAAGAAAATTATATAAAAGAGGTCAATCAATTTTTTATAAAGTTGGGGAAACGATTAGAAGAGTTTAAATTGTAGCATATTTCTTGGCAACAAGTTGAACAGTCCTGTTGGTTTGAAAGTTCTGTGAATGCTCATGTTGAGGTACGTCCTATACACTGCACACACCATACAATTCAGCAAAGAATAGCAATTTGTGCGATGGGCCTCATCTCTTTTCAAGAAGTCAGCAAATGCTGGCAGATGCATCAAGGCCTTCAGAACAGGAGAAAAAAAAACAACAGACAAATTAGGTGGGAATAAATAAGTATAAATAAGGAACCATTGACTAAAGTACCTGCAGTGATGAATTGAGGAAACAGGAGTTGTTCATATTGACTAAGCCTGCTTTAGCCGGAATGATTCCAACCCATGTTAAAGGGATTTCCCTTGTATGTATAACATGGATGGGACAAGGTGGTTCTGAATTTGACCAAACCTGCCACAAATTAAAATTAAGATAAAGTCAGAAAGTAAGAAATATTCATAAAGGTGGGTGAAATGTGATGACACTTGCCATGATGCATATCGTCTGACGTGAAACGTGAATGAGACCTGAAACAGTGGTTAAATTGAATGAATGAGGTATAATTGGACAGGTACAAAAGTGTAGAGATTTGATTAGGGGCGACAGCTGTCATAACATTGACAGCCCCAAGGCGTGAAATGAATAAGAGGAATATTTGAAACCTTAGCACATAATCGTAAAAGTGGACAGACCAAAAAAAGGGATTTGACGATGAAGGAAGTATTTAAACCAATCCAAAGGTTTCAAAGACAGCAAAATTTAATTTTCATCATGCTTTCTCAGAGTGTCATGGTCCAAATCGACAACAAAGTTCCAGAGAAACCGAACACTTTACAGGTTATGTCACCTGCCATCCATATCTCAGCGGCACTAGACGTAATGGCACCCAAAATTAGTTTCAAACTAATTTTTTAGACTTCTTATAAGATTAATACTAACCACAGGTCAACACTTCAATATTTTTTAACTCAGATCTTCGTTTCTAGACTTTACGCGTATTTCAGCGGGTTCTACGCCCTCAAACACAACGTCACGCTCCGCACACTGCATTTCTCATAGCAGAAGCCACGAAACGGCTTCTTCTTTCCGGTTTTGTTCTTGCTTATCTTCTTCTTACTTCCGGTCCAAGATTCGCTGAAATACCCTATACACCAGAGAGAGAGTTTATAATTCATAGGCTAGATACAGTATTGGTAGGTTAAAAGGCAGTGACTTCCTTAGTTGTCATACCCGACTTCTGGACGATACTGCCAACCTAATGTCATACCACTACAACACCTTCCCCTTCGAGCTACTGAATTATTCAGTTGGCAAAACTACACAGGTTGTTGCACGTAAACAAACACTTAGCAGAATACCAATGATTACATTGATACAAAAATATAAAGTAATTTTTGTAATTACATTTGTGATTACATGAATTATATTTGTTAACAGCTCCCACCATAATGATGTGTTTTAAGGATCTTCCGTCCAAATCTCGTTGTTTGGCGTGACTCAGATAACATTAATCCTTGAGCTGCTGGAACAGAAATGGCACGAACAGTAGGGCTAGGGTTGAGGGTCACTTTCTTTTCACTAGCTCTAATATTGGCTAGAATTGCATCTGCATCAATTTCTTGATTTTCTCTAGCATCAATTCTATCAGGTTTTCAGCTAGAATGTTTCAGATGCCAGGTATTTCTGCGTAACTGACCTCCCCCTTATAGTTCAACTAAGTAACTTTTGTCCCAAGAAAGTTTACGAACTATATTCCCTTTCTGCCATTTCTTTCCTCGTCTGACAACCACACTATCGCCTTGCATGAGGCGAACAGGTTTGCGTCTTGCATGCAAGTCATGCTGAGATTTAAATTTATCTTGCAATCTTTTCAGCACTTGCTTAACTTTCACAACTTCCACAACTTTGGATTATTATCACCAAATATTATTTGTGGATTACCATGAGTAGAGAAAATAGATCTCAATGCATCTATTACAGCTTCACTGCTCTTACTTGACAGTGCTTTCATTTCTAACCATCTTTGGAATTAAAATGCAAAATATCAATCCCTATTTTTTGGAACCTCAATTGTGGAATTTCATGTTGAAATAGTGGCTCATGTTTATTTCTTGCACTATGTCTTTCACATATCCTTCATTCTTTGATAAATGTGGTTATGTCATTTGACATACCAGGCCAATACACAGATTGCCTTGTTCGATTCTTGGTTTCTCAAAACTTTTTTCCTGAGCGATACAGAAATGATTTTTCTTTTTTCCAAAATCACTAGGTTATCTTCTACAAAGATATCCATTTTTAGTTTCCAATAAGGTTTTGCCTCAGGAACAATGTTATTGATATTGTTAGGCCAACCTTCCCGGTAATATTGCATCACAGCTGAAAGAACAGGGTCATTTGCTGTTTCTCTCACTAGATCAGCTTTCAATTCAGATTTCAATATATTTTGTTATCTCATGAACCACTTGAACCATCACTGGGTCATCCTCTACAGGATCTTCCAGGCAATTTCTGGACAGCAAATCAGCTATATGCATGTGTTTACCTGGTAAATACTCAACTTTAGGTTGGAATCTAAGTAATTTTAATCTCTTTTTTTTTTTTTTCAACCTGTTGTTGTTAATTTTGTAGATGGGTTTTTTGAAAACATGAATCAAAGGTTGATGATCAGTTTGAAATAATACATCCGGGATACCCCAGATATATTTTTCAAACTTATGGGCAGCATAGCATAACGCTAACATTTCTTTCTCAATCTGAGCATATATTTTTTTCTGTTTCAGTAAGAACTCTGGAATCTAAAACTACAGGCCTTGTATCTTGTAACAAACAACAACCCAGTCCAGCCATATTGGCTTGCATCTGCTTGAATTACAATTGGTTTCTTGCTATCAAATGTACCCAAAACAGGAGGCTTTGAAATACTTTTTTTCAAAGTTAGAAGAGCTTTTGCATGTCTGTCTAGGCATCCATATATACAGTACAGCTTAAGACAGTAATTCATAGAGTAGAGCAGCAATTGTAGCCATCTGAGGAATGAATTTTGTCAGATAGTTGAAAATACTCAAACACTTTTGGAGTTGTGTTTTTGTTTTTGGTTCTTTATTTGCTATATTGCTCAAACTCTTTTTGGATCAACTTTGGTTTTATTTTTTGACCACAAGTGTCCCAGGAATTTTACATCTTTTTGTCTGTATTGTATTTTCCCAGGATTGAACCTAACATTTTGCTCTTTGGCCTTTTTCATTACTTTTTTAAGGTTAAGATCATGATCCTCTTAGTCTTTACCTTCTACGAGACAATCATCAAAATATACTATAGCGCCTGTGTTCTGAAATGCTGTTTCAGTCATGAACTTCAACCCAAATAGCATTTTTAGGAATCTGTTAATTCCATGAGGGGTGGCAAATGCACAAAGAAGACTTGACTCGTCATCTAATATAGCATGCCAAAACCCTTCTTTTAAACCCAAAACTGTGAGAATCTCCACGTCTTGAACCTAACATATTCTTATTCTGTGTCCCTCCATAAAACGAGTGAGTACCCCCTCGGTACGATGGGTTGCCTACCTACACGGCGCTCAAAGAGATTCGTTTTCGCCCAACGGCTCTGCGGACTGCAGGAGTTCTTTGGGATGATGACGTCGCGCCCATGGGCAGGCCGTGGCCGTATACCCTTTTTGACCCTCTCATTTTTACCGCACCGGCACGGGACCAACGTATCTGGATAGAGCACAGTTACAGCAACAACGTGGTTTCGCCCCTCTTTGGATATCCCGACTTTCAGGAGGTGAAGTGGGCGAAAGCTGAACTGCCCTGGGGCCTAACCCAGGCGTTCAAAACAAAATTTGAGCCTGCCGTCACCAACATTGAACCTTACTGGGCCCGTAACCCAAGTTTCATATCGATACCTAGAACGGTGTGGCCAGGACGGCGTTGGAAAGAGGTCGGTGGCACTGCCGCTGCAGAACGCAAAAGGGCCGGCTTGGCCAGGGGTGCCATATCCTCTTGAATGAGCAAGATGTCTTGCATCCGTCCCCAAAACTAAGTTTTCCTCAAACGGAAACACAAAAACATTTCCAGTTCTTTGAGATTTTTCTCCTCAACTTAAGCACCTTGGGCAGTCGTACTTCCCATTTAAATATTCATGCCTCGTGAATAAAGCCGTTGCTGGAGCATCGTAAGTTCCACACAAAGGCCATGGGAGTGAACATAAAATTGCATACCACTCTTCAAAAACAGTAACTCTTCATAAATAGGTTTTAATAACAGGTTTATGTCAGGTTTCTCCAAGCCAAACCACAAACCAGCTAATAACATATTTTCACGATGAAAGTGAAGGTACGGTGGCAGCCCATTTATAGTGAGATGAATAGGCCAAACTTGAAATGATAAAGATGTAAAGAATAAAAATGCATCTGATTTACACATATACGTTAACAGATTATAGCCATCGGACAAAAAATCCCGCAAGGCTGCTTTGTATATTTCCCCATCGTCAACATCCTCATAATTATTTTCATGTTTTTTCTGCCTAGTCTTAAAGTATGCCAAAGTCCCCATAGTAACGGGCCTTAGAAACATCTGCTTTAACTGATCAACAACTGCAACTTGAAAGAAATAGTTTACTCGTTTGCCAGGACTACATTTGGCACACACTTCATCTTTAGATGCAAACGGTCCTCTACAGAAAGAACACTATAAATTTTTTTCATGGCTTCCACTACGGAGGATATCAAAATATTTGATGAATTAAGACAAAGGCCAATATTGCGAGCATGAAGTCACTATGGAAATCAGACGATTCAGGAGCACTTGTACCTTTACTCTGGCAATCCTTTACTCTGGCAATCTTGAAACTCCTCTTCATCACCTGACTCTTGATCATGGCCAGGGAAGCAATCAAACGCACCATCAAAATATTCGGATTCATCTTCATCAGATTGATTTTCACATTCTCCCTGGGTTAAACCGACTTCTTCCTCCTGGCAATCCAGTGCCTGTGACATAAAGAAAAATTGTCAGCATCGTCCACTTTCTCTTTATAATGTAAGAATAAACCTTGAGTGAAATATATAAATGAAAGAAAAAACTCCTCTTGCCACAGGAGTAAATCATTAGAAAATTCAAGGAAATTCCCTTCAGAAACTGGAACTAAGCCCCACTTGTTGATTCTGACATCAGTAAGCCACTTGTGCTGGACGAGGGCTCAGACTCTGCTGCAAAAGAAAGAAATGCGGTGCAGACATATAGAGTTTTTGGCTTTTTAAATAAAAACATGCTTGAAAATTATAAAATATTTACCTGCTGGACGGCAGAAAAGTTGCTCGCTACAAACTTTTGCAGTTGATACGTTCACTGGCTGAGTCACATTTGGTGGTGGGTCATTATTTCTCAACTCACCGACGACCCTGACACGAGGGTGGCGGATTTCGTCCAAATAGGTGTCAATCGACTCGGGTTGGTCCCCTGAGTCTCCCAAAAAAAAATTTTTGATCTAGCTCAACTCCTTCAGATTTTAGAGGCATTTGAAATTTCTTGTTAAACTTCATTTTTTTCAGATTGGCAAGTGGGTTCCAAGTTGACGGAATATTTTTTTTCCTCTTATTCTGAGACTTCTTAATCCACAAAAAAAATATAAGTTGGGCAAGAGCAAGGTTTGGGGTAAAAAAAAAAATTGTGTGAAAAAAGTACAAAAAGCTCTCTAGCAAAAATACATGGTTCTTCGATTTTGACGATACTTTGCAGGAAGATCACTTTTCACAACCCGAACAAACCATAAAATTTTCAAACCTGGCCCAGCTCATTAAGATTGGAACGGGTCCCTTTTTTATTTTTAGGAGCTATAAATTTGGTCCGAACATTTATCGATGCATGAGAAACTGTTGAGAAGGACTCGATTTACTTATTTTGAAGTCACGTTGTCCAATTGGAGTCATTTCATTCCATCGTTGAACCTAGTCGCAACATTCTGACCAATCAATATTAAGTTTCGACTAAATATCCACCCAAAATTCTACAAGGATGAGTGGGACATGCCAAGGTGGAAGAAAGTGAAAACCTGGTGTTTTGATAAAGAATACAGGTTACCTTTCTTCTTTCAAGATAATTGAGAATGATTAATTACCTTCCTGTCGTGGCCATGGCTCATGCTCATAGTTTACAATTTCAACAAAAAACTGAATTGTGAAGTATGTAAATGTATCTGTTCAGGTACAACCTGATTCGATTCATTATTTATGTTATTTGTGTTTTCTGCACGATAACAACAAACAAGCAGTATGAGAAACTAGCTGGTGTAGCCTTGGCTCGGGGCACCTGCAGTATGAAAAATTGATTAGAATAGCCTCTCTGCATGCCCTCTCTCTCCAATGTGCCGCTGCACTATGCCATGTGCTTCTGTTTACAACCGCTGTTCAGTTTGTCACTTTACTTTAAAGATCTGCGTTTTAAGTACCTGATGTCAGCCATGGAGGACGAATGGTAAAAAGAAGACTTTTCTTTTTTGAGCTAAAAGTATGTTTTGATGGTTTTCACCTTATTTGGTTGTTTTCCTTCTGATATTTCAGGTACTGCTCCTTGATCTCTGCAGGCCAGTGTGTTAAGGAACTGATTCCTCTGCATACCATTACCAAGGATGAAGTTCAGCTATTGAAACTGCGGGCTGGTGTAACTTCCATAGTTGCGCTGTGTTCAAAGCACAAATTACGTTTCCTTGATTTTTATACTTCTATGCAGCTGAAGTGTTGTGATCCTTTTCACAAGCATGAACACCCAGTGAAACCAACTAAAGAAATTTCAATGCTTATGCATCTTCAAAGTAAGGCTGTATCTGCATTCACCTCTCCGCTGGTGCCCGGCCAAAAGTTATGCAAAAGGTGCTTTGTATTAGTTAATCCATTATTGGAGAATATTGTACCTGAAGAGCCTGAGGTAGCCCCAACACCTCCATCAACGTCCAGCTCGCAACAATCTTCTCAGGGTCGGCAGGATTACTTACCTGCCGTTTTAGAAGCCGCTGGTTCTGTGCACAATGTTATCTTCGGGCCCCTTCCTTCAAAAACTTCTGATGAGGGAGCCGGCCAATCCCACATTGGTGAGATGTCTAACACGAACAAGAGTTATTTTGTAGTGCGGCTGGGCTTGCTGTCTTTGACCGTGGCATCTTTTTGTTCCCTTTTGTTTCAGAGTCTTCTCAAGGACTAGGGATGGCTGAAGGAGTACTTGAAGTCTCTGCAGATTTGTTTGCTGATGAAGATGCCAAAGTGGAATCCTCACAAAAGTCTCAAGAAGGCTCAGAGCATTCTGTAAACTCCCAAGGGAAAGGTAACAGTAACAAAATTGTGCTTGTTATGACTTATCTGAAGTATTTTTTAAAATAGGATTTTTCTCTTGTTTTAGAATTGCCTGACAAACAAGGAAATGGAAAGTCACTTGAGAAATCTTTAGACTTGTTTTCTGATGATGGACCTGGCGGCAATTCTCAGAAGGCAGTCTCGGATAGTTCTCAAGATCCCACTTTTCAAAGTCCTACTTATGCTGTGGTTGCAAAGATAAATGCTAGCTTGCAGCAAATTCAAGAGTCCCCTTTGAACAAGAGAAAATGTGATCGGCTTGCTACCTATGGACAGGCTAAATTAAGAAAAATAGGGGAAAAATATGAACAGCTCTTTTCCCAGCTTGGAGTTAGTACCAATAATGAAGATTTGGAAAAGAAATTCTTTAATCAAACAATGAGTGCTCTCCTAGAAAAATTTGAAGCAAGCTCAACTTATAGAGAAAAAATAGCAGTATTATCTGTAGCACTCGTGTCATTGACTCAAGCACAAGTGTTGGAGAGATTCAAATCAGTTGGAGCCACTGAACACATGATCAGGAAAACAGTTAAGTTAATGCAAGAAGAACAATCAATTTTACCAACACCAGCTCCCAAGAAAGGCCGTTCACTGTCTGACAAAACTGTTGAACTCGTAAAATCTTTTTATGAGCTGGATGACTTTAGCAGCCGTCTAATGCCAGGCATGAAGGATTATGTGAGCGTGGTTGAAAATGGAGTGAGGGTACAGAAGCAAAAGCGGCTAATTTTGGGCACATTGAAAGAACTCCATGCCGCATTCAGAAAACAGTACCCAGATCAGAAGGTTTCTTTTTCCAAATTTGCCAAACTTCGACCAAAGCACTGCATCTTGGCAGGAGCATCAGGAACGCACAGTGTATGCGTCTGCAAATACCATCAAAATTTCAAGCTTTTAATTGAGGCTTGCAATTTTAAACAGTATGATGGACTTGAAATACTTGCTACATATCAAGATTTTATTGCAGCTGTTACTTGTGAAGAGCCCACTGCGCAGTGCTACTTGGATGGTGGCTGTCCCAAGTGCCCAGGAACCAAGGCCCTGGAGTTATTGTTGAAGGGGGCTCTGCATGACAATTTTGTGGACAGTGTTACCTACAACCAATGGACATCTACAGACAGATGCAGCTTAGAAACTCTAGTCAAAAATGCAGATGAATTTGTTGAATTATTAATAGCACAGCTAAAGAAACTATTGCCTCATAATTTTCTTGCCAAAGAGCAATCTAAATATTTTAAAAAACTTAAAACTGAACTGAAACCTGGTGAAGTTTTAGTAGTCAGTGACTTTGCAGAAAATTATTCCTGTATTATACAGGATTCAGCTCAGAGCTATTATTGGAGTGGAGAACAAGTGACAATCCATCCTTTTGTGGCCTATTTTAAGGAAAATGGCGAAACAGTGTCAGCTTGCTTTGCGGTCATATCTGACCATATGAAGCATCATGTCTCTACAGTTTATGCTTTTCAGAAGGAGCTTGTCAAGTTTTTGAGAAATAGAGTTCCTGAACTCTCCAAAGTTATTTATTTTTCAGATGGTGCTGCGCAGCAGTACAAAAATAAAAAGAATGTCATTAATTTAAATTACCATGAGAGAGATTTTGGTGTCAAAGGAGAGTGGCATTATTTTGCAACATCACATGGAAAGGGGCCATGTGATGGCGTTGCTGGCACTTTGAAGAGGCAAGCATACTTGGCCAGCATTAGAAGAATACTCATACGCAATGCAAGAGAGTTTTATGACTGGGCAGCAAGGGAGATGACAGGGATAACTGTGTGTTTTGTGACCTCTCAAGAAGTTACTGAAGCAAAGGAGTGGCTGCAGCCAAGATTTGCTGCTGCCCTAAGCATTCCCAATATGCGAAGTCAGCATGCAGTTATTTCTATTTCTATTGGTGAAGTTCTCATCAAAGTTTTTTCTGAATCTCCAAAGGGAGCATTTGCTCCTGTAGAGCTACTAAGAAAAGTTCCAAAGATTGAAGATCTCCTTCCAGAACAATTTGTGGCGGTGCAACACACTAAAACTACCTGGATTTTGGGTCAAGTTCTTATTTCAGATCCAGAAACTAATTCTGTTCTGCTGAACTGTTTCCACAAGGTGTCCAGGAAGTTAGCCTGGACTACTGACATTCATTTTGAAGAAAGAAGCTTTGATGACACTGATATACTGGCTTTAGTAAGACCTCGCCTTCAAGATGGAATATATGAGCTTGATACTGATGACATGAATCGCACTCTTTGGCAACAGCAATCCAAAAAAGGTTTGTTCACTTAACAACAAATTAATTCTGCCACTGTTTTAATGACAATACTTATTTTTTCTTTCTCTTTTCCAGCTGAAGAAAAGTGATATGCAATATGGCCCAGAAAATATTATTACTATTCATTGTATCAAACATTTATTTTCTTTGTTGAGTTCAACATTTTAAAAATATATTCTCTTATGATCAAGGTTATCACTTTCTTCCACCTTGGCATGTCCCACTCATCCTTGTAGAATTTTGGGTGGATATTTAGTCGAAACTTAATATTGATTGGTCAGAATGTTGCGACTAGGTTCAACGATGGAATGAAATGACTCCAATTGGACAACGTGACTTCAAAATAAGTAAATCGAGTCCTTCTCAACAGTTTCTCATGCATCGATAAATGTTCGGACCAAATTTATAGCTCCTAAAAATAAAAAAGGGACCCGTTCCAATCTTAATGAGCTGGGCCAGGTTTGAAAATTTTATGGTTTGTTCGGGTTGTGAAAAGTGATCTTCCTGCAAAGTATCGTCAAAATCGAAGAACCATGTATTTTTGCTAGAGAGCTTTTTGTACTTTTTTCACACAATTTTTTTTTTTACCCCAAACCTTGCTCTTGCCCAACTTATATTTTTTTTGTGGATTAAGAAGTCTCAGAATAAGAGGAAAAAAAATATTCCGTCAACTTGGAACCCACTTGCCAATCTGAAAAAAATGAAGTTTAACAAGAAATTTCAAATGCCTCTAAAATCTGAAGGAGTTGAGCTAGATCAAAAATTTTTTTTTGGGAGACTCAGGGGACCAACCCGAGTCGATTGACACCTATTTGGACGAAATCCGCCACCCTCGTGTCAGGGTCGTCGGTGAGTTGAGAAATAATGACCCTGGTGCTTTTGTCTGCACTACACGCAAATGCTCAGGAGATAAAGATGTTATAAGCACAATTCTTTTGATATAAAATTCTTTCTTAAAAAAAATTACAAAGGAGAAAAACTACATACCGGTGTCATTTGAAATGTCCTATACAGTGGAGTGCAATTCTTGCAAAACCAAGTCCAGTGGTGGATCATCATCGGCTCTTAAACATGTAATTGCTAAGATTATGACGCAATAACCAATATAAATGTTACATTGAATGACAAGCTATTACTTACAGAGGTGAAGTGTCGGAACTTAATTCTCTGTTAATTATTTCTTGTTCATCGTCATCATCTCTGGATGAAAGAAGTCTTGTCGTAGCCCGAGTTCGCATTTGGCGTCCTGTTTTGGTATGGAACTTCGATAGTGAGACAATGTTAAGGGTGTGGTAAAGTGACAAAAATAGATTTCCAGTTTAATTTTTTTTTCAACTCTTTGGACCATGGTACACCCATTCCTGACCATATATTGACCCACAGCACCCTCAAATCGACATAGGAATTGTTTTATTCGTACAATCGCCGTAAGGTTAGGTTAGGCCCTGAAACTTTAAACAAGTTTTTCTCAGTTACTCTTTTTTGGACCTTGCGCGCAGGATATCTTGGATGTCGTAAGAGATGGCATTTTGAGTGAGAGCTCAAAATGATCACTGTTTATATAGCTAGAAGACACGGGAGAGTTTTTGTCGAAAAAAAATTTCAATCTCCAGTAATGAATGTCTAAAAGCGGCATGAAAACAGTCATGATTATAGTTTTCAAGATAAATCACAAAAAAGATAAATAATAAAAATCCGGCCGCCTTGTGTTCTTCATTTTGACCATAAAAAGATGTGGTAATTTTGTCAGATTTTTGAAACAGTATTTCGCTTAGAAATCCTGCGCGCAAGAATTAAAACCCAAATGTCGACCAAATCTTTAAAAAAGGCCAGATTCAAAAATTGTCACTAAACATCCAACAAAAAATGTTAAAGTGGTAAAAAGACATGGAAAATCCAATGGTGATGTCCATTTTAAAGTCAAAGTGACCATCATGTCAGAAACAGAAGCTAAAAAAGCATGAGAAAATGTCAAATTTCACTTTATTCCCCCTTAAAGCGAATCAGTGGTTTACTGTAACCTTTGGTCCCTAGCCTTGAGCCTAGCACTGGCTGTTACAATACTGTTAGTCTTTGACTCACCCCTCCCTCAGCGCGGTCCTGGAGCGACTGCCTCTCTGAGGGCCGGGCTTCCGTATATATGGAGAAGTTACTCAGGAGTGGGGGTCAACCGATGTGAGTCTGACCTCTGTGAGCATGATGACCCAGAAGGTCATTTCCCCGGCAGCCGAGCCATCGTCACTGTCGCGAAGGTAGGTCGGCTTTCTCGCCGCGCCTTGGTCGGGATGCACATTTCTGTGATCCCGTTATTGAGGTCAGCTCACCGAGGGGCCCCACACCTCGGCAGGAAACAGGCGCCTAAGAGTGTTGGGACTCTTGCGGCTACCTGTCCTGCGAGGCGCAACACCCCCGACGTATGGAAAATACTTACCCCCGGCAGTATATTACTTTTCATATGAAAAGGAACGACAAAAAACCTCCAAAACCTGAAACAAAATTCAGCCAGTGCTAGGAATATTTTCGCGAATACAAGTGCCACGCACTGAGGTAGTGCACCGTGTTAGCTCAGTATTTATAAAAATATACGGTTGAATCTTGGGGCTAATCCCATTTCCCGTAGTAATTGAAGCAAGCAACTCATAATCTGCCTTAGTTTTTAATCTCGAAAAGGTTATTTGAATTTGATGTTTTGGAAGCAATTGCCCTATTGTTAGATAAAGTAAATCATAGCACATATAAAAATTAATTGCAGGGGTGTGCTTTAGGATTAGTATTTTGTCAATAGAAGCTACGCTAGATGCCGAGCGCTTAGGCAACACTTGCTGCTGCTTTGGGTGTGGGTTGGGCTGCCTAGGCTCCCGGCGGGCCAACGAGGCACTGGCCAGAGGACGGACGCGGGGGGAAAGGCCGTCCGAAGTAGGCCAGCGTGCTCGCAGGTTATGGTCGCTTGCCAGGCGGGCGAGCGCGCGTCGCCTCGGGTTGTAATCCTCGGGTCCCGAACGGTGCTCGGGCTCGGCTTCATGGAATGCATCACCCCCATGGAAATGTAGTTTCCATGCAGTTTTGCACTTTTTCCATGACAGCCGGTCCCAAGGAAGGGGAAGGATTCCATGACAGGGGCGTTCTTAGGACAGCCGTGCCATGGTGCCCTCATGGAAAATACATCCCTTGGAGTACCCCTGTTCCTTGATGCCCCCATGGAAATCTGACGACACTTGCAGATAGTAGTCCGCAGGAAGTAAAGTAATAATTCAATAAAAATGAAAAACTCAAATATTTATTAGAAAATTTAAGTACAAATAAGGCATGCCCTAACAGAGGTCCATGGCGTCACCCTACTAGAAGAAGTCTTCGCCGTCCCCAGAGTCCCTCGCCGTCTTCAGAGTCATATCGCTAGAATCGGTGAAGTCCTCGCCGTCGCTAGAGTCATCGCCGTCACCAGAGTCCTCGGTGTCAGTGTTGTTGTCTTCCGGACGCTGGGTGGCGCCGCCGTCGCCGTCCTTGGGCCGGGTGGCGTCGTCGCCGTCTTGGGCATGGGCGAAGTCGGCGCTGTCCTGGGCGAAGTCGTCGCCGTCGCCTTTCTGGTCCTGGGTGCCCGTACAATAATAAAAGCCTCTGGAGTGTCTCGAGCCGAGACAGTGTAGAGACGTCCTGGAGACGCTGTGGAGACAGTCTAGAGACACGCTAGAGACGGAATTGGAGACGCTTTGGAGACACCGCCGAGACACCTTGGAGACATTGCGAGTTTCTCGACACTGTCTCTATTCTGTCTCGAAAAGGAGACACTCTGGAGACACTTTAGGGAGACGATCTGGAGACTGCGCGGAGACACTGTAGAGACACGCGATGGGAGCGCCGGCACTCCCCCGAGCACTCCCACGAGACAGAATGGAGACACTGCCGAGACCATCTCGAGGCAGCCTGGAGACACTTTGGAGACGCGCTGGAGACGCCCTAGCCGCGCGGACGGCCAGCCGCCCCGCCCCCCGTCCGCGTGAAGGGCTGCCTACGCACCGGGAGCTCGCCCCGCAGAGAGCCGCGCGGGTTGCTTGCGCACACGGCGCCCTGTCACCGCGGCTGGGCGCCCGGGTTGCCCACCCGCAGGGACTTGGATCACTTCGAATCTGTTCTCAAATTGTGGAGGAATGACTTTAAAAGACGGCAGGTGTTGTATGAACTTATATATTTCATTCGTTATATTTCATCATTGGTCAGGGTAACCGAAAATATGTCGATTTAAACTTAAAACAGATGAAAAATAAAGTGCAAATTGATCTTGATTGTTATGTGAACTGAATCACATCCTCCAAAACAGTTAAGAAAAATAATTATAAATTTCTCAATTTAAACAAAAACAAAGTGGAGCACAAAAGTTAAAGTGCTGTAGTGATCTAGTTCATGTATCGTCGGCATTGCATTTCCGAGCCCGAAAATATGTCAATTTAAACTCAAAACAAATGAAAAATAAACTTACAATTGATATTTATCGTTATGTGAAGTGAATCACGTCCTCCAAAACAGTAACGAAAAAACATAAATTTCTCAATTTAAACAAAAACAAAAAGGAGCACAAAAATTTAAGTGCTGTTCCGATCTTGTTCATGTAGCGCCCGCATCGCATTCCCGAGCGTGTGCCATAGTCCCTCGACACGTGTGGCGGCTGGCCCGGGCGGTAGGTTCATGGTGATGTCGCCCGTGAATGAATGCTGCCTGTGTGCATCGCCGCCCTCAGCATAACCTGGGTGCTGCAATGGTGGTGGAGCTGCAGTCACTGTGGCAGCGTGAACAACTGCGCCTTGGTGGTTTGGTACTGAAAACGTAAGTGCTTAGTTTTAAACTGCATGAAAACTAACGGACAAAAAAAAAGTGAAAAAGAAAATTCTTTTACCGGATCGCCGAAGCAGCTTTTCCAGAGCCGCGCGCACACTTGGGTTGGCCTTCGTGTCTCTGATGAGGTTCCATGCGCTTTTGGAGGGGCTTTTAATGCAGCCATCAGTTTTGGTTACAACATTATCTGCAACCCGAAAATAAAGACTAAAATGAAAAATGAATGGAACACTTACTTTAAAAGTGATTCAGTGGCGGGTTTCAGGAAGGAAGTGGGGGTGATTCCCCTGATTTCCCGTCACATCCCGAAAAGGCCTGCTGGTAGGCAACCCGTACACTGTTAAAAATCCAGCCGTTTGAGAATGGAAAATTGACGCAAAGTAAATTGATATTCCCCACCGTTCACAAACAGCCAATCACTGTTTCCGAACGGAAAAAATAAATCAGGGAACAAAAATATACCGTTTGTAAACGGAAAATGCGTGTTTCACAACGAAACGCTAGAAAAATCCGTTTGGAAACACGAGTTTTGTGTTCACAAACGGAAAAACATTATTGGCATAACGCTTTTCCTGTTATTTACTTTAACGGAGGGCAATGTTTCTAAAATTTGCGTAAATGTTTCCATTTGAAAATGTTTGGAACACTTTCGAACTTTATTCACGGATTTCACTGAACAGGTTACAGAAATTGATGGTATGACAATTAAAAATGGTCCTATGGCATCTTGTTGATCTAAACACACTCCCAAAACATATCACATATTCCTCGTTTGGCGGCAAAAAGCAAAAGGGTTTTAACTGCTTTGGGCTGAACCGCTCCGTTTGAGAACGGAAATTTCTAACAGTGTAGCACATGCCGCTATATCTACGGAATCCCCCTCCCCCTTTTCTCCTGGCCCGTGGAAATCGCCATTGAAGAGACTGAATACACTATTTAAAATTTAGCAAACACTCTTGTTCGTTTGGGCACCCTTGAGACTCACATGCAACTCCTTTCAGAACGTTCCTTGTCAGTCCAACGGAATCCGCTGTCCCTGCCGCGGTGATCCAGGGGAGAGCCAGTACCGTTTGAGGTACGCAGCGAAGCAGTAATTCCCGGAACAGTACGTTAAGGGCACCTTTGTGGTTCTTTGTGACGCTGTAAACCATTTTGGACGGTAGATAAACGGGGTATGTGGTTCCACCTAGATTCAACTGGAAAAAAAAAAAAAAAAACACAAATAAATTGAAATGCCTCACGAGTGCGCTGAAAAACTTGCCGTCGCCGTACGTACCATAGATTCATCTCCAGCTTGTGGTTCGCGCAAACACGGAAGTCGTCGAACGATTTCCCTTATGTTTTCCTTCGTCAAAGGTAACGGATCAAAACGCAGCAGTTCCTCTGGAGAAGCATTCGGAGGGAAAAAGAAATAGTTTCCGAGCGCAGCAGGGGCCGGTGCGTCATTGTTCTGGGCCGCTTCGGCTGGAAACCAAACAGAAAATTATTTCGCAAAGTGAAATGACGCACATCGAACCTCGAAAGAACCCCTCCCCACTTTTTCAGTGGGCTAGAAAGTCGGTGGAGGCGGCCAAAGCTCTCGACGCGTTTTGAGCTTCAGAGTCGCTAAATGGGACCCGAAGCGAACGTGTGACCCCACCAATGGATTGCTCTCCGAACGAGGAATCCATTGGAGGGGTCACACGTTCGATTCGAGTCCTTTTTAGCGACTCTAGAGCTCAAAACCCGTGTAGAGTTTTGGCCGCCTCCACACTGTAAATCAAATGGTGATACATCTCACCATCTGAGGGGTGAGACAGAACTGTCTCACCGAAAAAAGGGTGATACTAAAGTGTATCACCGTAAAAAGGTCGTACACGAATGTATCACCAAAAAAAGGTCGTACTCAAATGTATCACCGAAAAAGAGTGATACTTCCTCAGGAAAGCAAGGGCCCATCTCGCTGATGTCTGACCATTTTTCGGTGATACATTTGTGTACGACCTTTTTTTCGGTGATACATTCGTGTATGACTTTTTTTCGGTGAGACTTTTTGTATCACCGAAAATGGGTGAGACGTCTCACCCTTTGAATTGCAGTGCACCGGCCGTCTGGCCCACTGTGCCCGCCCCCCTCCCCCTCCCCGCACGATCCTGCCCCCCAACCACCTGCCCAAGCCCGTGGTCCTTTTCACTATTTTTTGAGTCACCTGTAACTCGATACAAGAAATGTGCCCTTGCAGCTTCGGCCGCAGTGCGGTGAACGACTGCCCGCCGTTGTCGTTCGTCGAGCAGGTCACGCCGCCGCTTCGCCACTTCTCCATTTGGTCCTCTCGATGGGTCGGACACTTCTCCGTCGACCGTCACCACGATTTGTTTCAACACCGGCACGGTCCCTGGACATTAACGACGTGTTTCTTTTCTTTTTTTTTTTTCAAAATAAAAAATTTAAATGGTCATGCAAATGATAACAGTTTTTTTACCCACTCTAAGAATTTTCCCTTGGATCTGCTCCTTTCCCCACACAATAAGTCGCGAAGCACCGATCTGAACGCCGCCAATAACTTTGGACTTGTGCACGATTGACGTTGAAGGGGGCTCCTCCCAATAAACCAGCACGGAAGACATGTTAGATAGCACGGACACCGGCCACACACACACCTGCTCGTCAATCCTGTTCTCCTGTCAAACAGCTGTCAAATGAGTATTTGTCGTCTGTTTGCTTGGATGGTTGTTTTTGCTGCCTTTCAAGGACTGAAAACCTACCACTTAAAACTGCTGAGACGACAAGTAACTTTTTTTCAAAATGGACTCGTATTTCCAGCACGGAACCTTTCTTAAATGAAAGTTGCTCTTCTTACAGGCTGGTTTTATAGACTCTTTCAAGTTTGTTTGGCTAATTTTGTAAAAGTTCGAGACTTTTTTAAAGGTTGATGTTGGCAGTACTTGGTCTTGCCGCTGCCTTGTGGAAACCCGCTGCGAGAGGCTATTGTTGAGGCGAGTCAAGCTAGGAAACCGACACGCGCTGAAGGTCACTCCAACGAATAGAAAAGCTGGGAATGTGGCGCACGAGGATCTTCCCGTCCCTCGTAACTGAATTGCAGTTGTTATCAGGAGAGCCACCGCATGGCATGGTGAGCAAGTAAAGTATGACCGAAAAATTTCTGTCGGCGCTGCGTTGACAATTGATTGGTTTGGTTTCCATTGACAACACAGCAGCATGCCTCGGCGAAAGCGATCTTTCTCGGAATTTTTAGAATCTGAAGACGAAGGAGACTCTGACTCAGGCCAGGAGAGCTCGTAAGTACATAAACCTAACCTCAATTGGGCTCACTACTTTGTCAATGTTTCTGTTTGGATAGTCATTATAATTTAGCTGCATGTTTATGATTCTTCTTTTCAATGGCTGCGAAGTGTTTGACTTTCAATTTAAACGTTGGTTTGTGTTATGCGGAACTTGAACTCGTGTTTGTATTTTTAAACAGTGTGGGAGCCCTGCATCCTTTGATTCTTGCGGATTTATCTTCAACCTCGCACACAAGCTCGCTGTCTGCACCTTCAGGACCGGCTCTACTCACACCTCACTCCAATTCTGAAAACAGTAAGGCATTTATTCATCTTTTTAGAGGTTGCACTGAAACACATTTTAAATTGACAACATTTATGGCAATTTATTTTTCAACAGTTCCACTCTTTGAGGCTAGAAGTAGTCAGCAATTGGAAGCAGAAGATCTTCCAAAAGACAATGCAGAAGCAGAGGAGCAAGTTCCTATTTCTGACACTAGTTTGCTGCCTATAACAAGTGATGACAGTGCAGAGCCATCAATTTCACCTAGTATGTATCTTTTGACCTTCAAAAATAAATATTGTTTGTGGTGTGCCATTGTGTTAAACACATTGTTTTCTCTTCCGCCACTAAGGTGCTGAAATCCAGGGACAGGCGTGTCATGTGGAAATTCCCAGTTGCTCAGATGAAGAACACCATAAATATACAGATGATAATGAGATGATATGTGAGTGATTACATTTTGTGTTCTTCTTAGTGTGGGTTTCTCAATAATTTTATGGTCCTGTTTTATTTTAATTTTAGTTTAACAGGCAGTAATGTATCTGATGTCATTAGCGAGGATGAAATGGACACCTCTGTTTGTGACGATGAAGACAGGAACAGTGTCATCTCAGAAGACGGCAGCATTTTTTTTTATGCATTATCCGACATTGAGGACTTTCGTGATTTCTGTAGTGATATGCCATCTGGAGAGGATCCTCTGCACCCTAAATCTGAAGTTTCCTTTCAAATGGCAATGGTGGCCCTACTGACTTTGGTGATGACTCATCGGCTTACAAAGGAGTGTGTAGGCGACCTTCTTCACTGGTAAAACTAAAGCGTCGTATTACCCTCTGTTTTCAAGCGTAATCAGTTAACGCTTGAAATCAAGCGTAACAGGCTCATCCGCCAAGATGTCTCCTATCTAAATGCATGGGGGAATTTCCAGAGTATGCTTCATTTCAAGCGTAACGTCTTCAAGCGTAACTCTATGCTTGACTCAAGCATAGAGTTACGCTTTAATTCTACTAGTGTTTCCCTTTTAAAATTAATTTTGCCAAAAGGTAACATTTTAGTAGAGTCAGCCTATTTGTTTTTCTCTCACTTCAACCAACATCAAAGTACATTTACTAAACACTACTTTTGTCGTGAATGCTCTGAGTCTGTTCCGTCATCTGATGCTGTCTGTCCAAGATGTGGTTCAACGAAAGGTGCTGACTTTTTCATTCAGTTCTCAATTTCTGATCAGCTTCAAAAGTTGTTTGAAAGTCCAGGTTTTTTGGATAAACTTCAGTACCCTGAAACACGGGTTAAAAAAAATGAAACACCTTATGACCCTGAAACAGGGGTTTAAAAAAAATGAAACAGCTTATGAAGATATATATGATGGGGATATATATAAAGAGGCTAAGAGACTGTTCTTTTGTATTGGTAGCTGGATTTCACTTATGTGGAATACCGATGGCTTTGCTGTATTCAAATCTTCCACTTTTTCTGTATGGCCGTTTTTTCTAGCAATTAATGAACTTCCACCTAATGTACGCCTCAAAAAGGAAAATATGTTGCTCGGTGGATTGTGGTTTGGCACTGGCAAATTTGATCCTAATTTATTTCTCAAGCCTATTTATGAGGAGTTGTTTAAACTTAAGGAAGGATTTGAGTTCAAAATTCCTTCCTCTATAAATCCAGTCAAATTTAAAGTTGCTTTGCTATGTGGAACCTGTGATACTCTTGCCAAGTCTACTTTCTTTTGCCATACTAATTTTAATGGATGCTATGGGTGTTTGAAGTGTTTGAGCCGTGGCTTGAAGTCTGCTGAATCTGGTAATGTGTTTGTCTACCCTTTTGAAGAAAGGCTCTCTTTACGTTCAAACCAAAATTATGAGAGGCATGATCGGCAGTAAACTTGTTTTATTCGACGCTTATTCAGCTATTATGTCGTCCTTCCGAGACCGTGAAATTTCTCATACTCGAAGGGGCTATGGCACAGACTACTGCCGATTTGCGATCTTTTTAGTCTAATAAAATGGTTTTTCGTCTGTTCCTCGGTGCGAGGGCATCAAAATAAGCTAAGTACCGTCAACTACCCTAACTTTGGGCAGCGCGCCTAACATTGGATACTTCCCCCTGAGAGTGTGTTTAGTGCTATTATGTGGCTGTGGGAGCAGTTTACGTCGTTTTTCTGCGTGCTTTCGATTAAGCAGAGGTACCGTATGAGTTTAATTAGGTGAATAGGCACCCGATGTATACTCCAGTATTATTTAAAAATTCAAAGTGGATTTTGCAGTTTTTGAGGTTTTTAATGAGAGCAATGAAATTGAACCTATAAGTGGGAGACATTTTTTGTCCCCATAATATGTTTATACTCATTTGAAAGCTTGCTGTGTCTAGATTACAGCTGCAAATTCGTTTTACCAAAAAGTTATCGGTTAGCTATTATTTTGGAATAAAATGTCAAAAATTGTAACCATGTGCTCTAACTTCGGACAGTAGACTTTCATTCATTTTGACCAAAATTTGATATTCCAACTCAATCTTTCTTATCAGGTCCGTTTATTTCTTCATTTGAAACAAACTGACCAAAAATTAATTTCGGGCGTTGCTTATTACAGAAATGACAGCATTTTCCTCACTCTTTCCTTCAAGGGTGTCCAAAGTTAGGCGCAGAAATTCCCTACTTTCGACAATGGCAATTTGCTTCAATAAAATATAAGAACTAAATTTTAGAAAAGGATTCTGTTCTCAGAGCCAAAGAGTTGGGAGTGTAGAAACACTATACTCGAAGTCCCGGCAGCCTACTGCAAGAATTGCCGGTGTTCTGTCAAAATGAAATTATGCTAGGATGAAGTGTCCAAAGTAAGGCAAAAAAAATGCCCTAATTTTGGACAACTTTGGGCTCTTATAAAACCAAAACCTTTTGACCGAGACAAAATGACAAATTGTCGCCAGATAGCTAGGACTTCAGAGATTCTTCCTTTCAAATTTCATGAACCAATGATGTTATATGGCGACTAGAGAGTTGAAAAACATATCAAAAGTGTCCGAAGTATGGGCTGTTGACGGTAAGTATTGAGGGATGTTTATCTGTCATCCTGACAACGCGGCAAGACATTTAGGACGATTATTGAACATGTTGCCAAAATGGCGTTTTCCGCCCGGCCTCTGCAATGGAAATTAGATCCATCTAGATCTCAGCAATCCTTTGACGTATCTAAAATCCAAGCACAGATTCGGAAACTAGACAAAATTTCACATGGCGTAGGATGGTTAATTTGTTTCCAAGTCAAATGTTTTCTTCTATAGTTTTAGGCCTGTAAGTGGAACATGTTTTGGCCGTCATTTTCGCCTCATATTTCGGGGCCGTTTTATTCTTTTCGAGGGTGATACTGCAAAGTTGGACCCAGTGATAATGGTTCGCGACAATATGGGGAACAACTTTCTCGCGACATGTATACCTGTCTGAGGCTTTCTTATACTCTAAAATATTGAAAATAGGTTGCCGCGGCGCGTTTTTTCGCCGCTCAGTCAGCTTATATTTCCATTTATTATTAGTTTTCGGCCACTTTCGGAGATTTTCATGTGTACCAATCGATTCCTTGTCCTTTTTACTATCAGAATCGGTACATCCTCAAGCCAAAATAAGATTTGTACAAAAACTGTCATGATTTTAAGAACTCAAAACGGCGCGACCCCAGCGCCGCCCGGTCCAGCGGCTCGAGCGGCAGAGGGAGTCACGGGTCGCCCTAGTAGTTGCCACCGGCTGGATGACCCTGAAGATAAAGACACCCAGGACCTCATCAGATTATCTGAAGGTACACACTAAATGACCAGGGACAATTTTTGCATCTACCTGGATGCGGTTTTAAGCACATCTAACTTCGGACAAATTTGTATCCCGGCTAGTCACGAATTGTACATAAAGAGGCACAATATTGTACTTCGAACACGAGACAATATTTGTGATCCAATTGATGGACAATATTGTGCCTCTTTATGTACAATTCGTGACTAGCTAGATACAAATTTGTCCGAAGTTAGATGTGCTTAAAACCGCATCCAGCTGGATGCAAAAATTGTCCCTGGTCATTTAGTGTGTATATCTCATTGTAGCTTTGAATTCCCATAACAAGTTCAAAGAATATTACAAAATCGGCAACTTACTTTTCAACTTTGTCCACAGCTTCTTCATGGACCAACAATTCTACAACTGCTCTAGTCAAAGCCTGCATTGACAACAAACATGAGTACGACCAACCAGTCCAAAGGCCAAGATTTTGGAGGAAAATAAGCAATTTTTTATTTACCAAAAGATATGTTTATGGCACGACAGAAAAATGCAGAAGTTAGATGGCAGAGCTGAACAGAGAGTATCAGGACTATGCTGATAAAGCAGAGCAAAGTGGTGCTATGGGACCTCCGGAATTAATTGAGGATAAAGAAACTAGGGAACTCATGGCCTTAATGCATGATCTGAAGAGGACTGATGTCACCACTAACCCTAAATTAGTATTAGGTGCAGGTGTTCGTGTTGTCTACAAACACTCGGAGGTGAGTTGAGTCTCCTAAAACTAACATTACACTCATGCCATGTGTTACCATAGAATCTCAATTTGCAGCAGGAGACCAAAGAAAGACAGAGCCATAGCAGCAGAGTCATAACAAGACCAACAGTCCTCAACAGAAACCCCACTTATGATCTCTTTCCTTTTTACTGACTTCTAGTTTTTGAAAATGAGTAAGATGCGTAGATGCGTGGATTAAATCTAGATCACAGAAAATTTCTGTTCACGGACTTGTCTGTTCACGGACTTGTCTGTTCCATTAACACCAGATGATAGAGAGAATCTGGCAACGGGGCAGTCTGTAGTGTCTCCGTGAAGAACTGTCTAAAACTTCTCTGTGATTTGCACAGAATTTTTTATAGTGTATTGGATCAATATCAAGCCTCAAGCATCTTGTTTTAGCAGTCACCATTGGGTTGAATGAATCCTATCCAAACTGTCCAAGTTACATACAGTTGGTGGGAACGTCTTAAACACCAAACAAGACTGATCATGGGCTCTGTGACAGGCATATTGCCCACACGGAAACTCAGCCTCAGATTGCATTTGACTTGTGGTAAGGTGGCCGCCTGCAAAGCAACATATTTCTGGTACGACATCTATGCCCCTTGATGCCTTATCTTTTCTGCTCGGTGGCCTTTAAAAACCGTCAACACAAAACTTGGCAAATTTTCAGCAGTTCATAATTTTGTGCGAGTTTTTCCGGTTTCGCCCCACTGTGCCACGCATGGAGTGACGCAGGTTCTCGTAACCCAAGACGCAGCGACGCCAGCGCCGCCCGGTCCAGCAGCCCACGCGGTGGAGGGGGGCGCGCGCGGTGAAGTGGGTCCCGCGGGCCCCTCAAAGTTGCCACCAGGTAACTTACTTGAGTCTCCGCAGCGCGGGCGAGGAGATCAGACATGACCGTGGTATCAGAAGTGGTGGCGCTGGCCGTGGCGGCTGGCGTTGTAGTGCTGCTAGCGCGCTTCCTCAGCAACTACCTGCACTTCAGGAAGCTGGAGCTGGCCATACCCGGACCACCATCACCGTTTCTTATTGGCAATGCGCTGGACTTCGCCTCCGTGACCCCGGACGTTACATTGAAGACCTTCCTTAGGATGGTAGGAGGCCGGAGGGAGATGTGCCGTTTCTCCGTTTTCAACAGCCTGATGGTGTCTATCCAAGACCCCGTGCAGGTCGAAGAACTCTTGCGTTGCAAGAAATTCGACGACAAGTCCGTCTTTTTCTACAGTCTTCTCCACGTCTTCGCCAAGAAAGGCCTCATCCCGCTTAACGGGCCCGAGTGGAAGGCGCACCGCAAATGGCTGGAGCCCGGCTTTAACCTACAGGTCCTGAATGGCTTCGTTGACATCTTCAGCGACGAGGCGAGGGCCTACGTGAACCGCATCGAGGTCGACAAGGAAGTGGACGTGGTGGAAAACCTGAGGTTAAACTCCGTGCGGGGCATCATGCGCACTTCCTTGTCTGCGGACGCTTCGGAGTACGAAGGCGTGGCCATGGATTCCTTCGGGTTTCTGGACTTGTTCCTGCGCTCCGTCATCATCCGGTCCTTCAACCCCATTCTGTGGTCAGATAGAGTGTTCTTGTTGACGTCACTAGGCAGAGAAGTGCAGAAGGTCAGGAAAAGCATTGATAATCATATTTGCACTTTCATCGCGAAAAGGCGGGCGGAACTGAAAAACCACAACGACGAATGTGACTTTGAGCGAAGGCGCAAGACTCTCATAGACATCATGCTGGAGGTCCCCGACCCCAGTACAGGGATGCCCGAGCAAGTGGAAGATGAGGCCATCGTTGACGAGATCAAGGTCATCTTCGCCGCTAGCGTGGACACGACGGTTTCGTCGCTGAGCTGGACGCTTAAGGTGTTGTCGTTGCTGCCCGAAGTGCAGGAAAAAGCGCACGCCGAAGTGTTGTCCGTGTTCGGCGACAGCCACAGAGAAATCTGCAACGGGGATCTGCAAAAGTAAGTTAGAACAGAACAGGGTGAAAGGTTTGGGTTGGCTTGGGTTACTTGTCATTCACTAAAACTAGTTTACATACTTTGAGTCCTCTTTTTAATGGTGCATTTCCGAATCAAGGGGAAATGTTTGGTTGGTAATCCATCTGCATGTGTACTTTATGAACTGAACTGTGTGCATGGCACAAACCATTTGCACACTTCAACGTGTAGTGCGCTTGGATGCACACTGTTCCTGAGCAGGTGGTGAAAACGGGGCTGATTTGGCGGGCCTCCGCAAAGGCGATGCGTGCATGGCCGTTTTGCGCTCTACTGCGTCAGTTAGTAAACTAATTTCCAGCTCATTAGCCGTGTATGCGACAAAACCTGTTCGCGCACTGATGAACAGGCTTCGTGATGCTGCGCCAGTTACGACAACCCACGCCTAGCGTATACACCTACCTTGGCCTGCGGCGCACCCTCCTTGCCTTCGGCAAGCTGTTCGAGGGTTTGTTGAGGCAAAGGGCAGTGGGTAGTGCTCTATGTGGGTCGAAGTGGATAATGTTAGGAAATTCGGGTCGAGGTAGCCCCTGCGCAGTTGAAACTTTGGTTGGGGTCGAGATTGACGTCATTTTTGTCATCAGCACCTTCCAAACATACGAAACTACGTAAAAATGTCTTTTAAAGTAGTACATCAGTTAAGTGAAAGTAACAAAATCCTTATAAATTTTGCCTAAACGAATGATGAAGGTGTGCCCCGCACTGCTGCAAAAGGAAAATAACTTCCTATGTCTAGTTTTTTTAATATATCGAGTTAAAATTGAGTCATTTAGCATGGGCTCTTATGGCAGGCTGCCGGCCAGACGGACTTAAATGGCCGAAATTTCGTCAAAAGTAACAAGACCGCGACAAAAAACTCATCAAATCACTCGTGAGATTATACAGAATCCGTAGGCGTCGAAGAAACCACTTGTTCATACTAAAATAAGAGAGTAATCAGCATTAATGTGGTCCGAAGTGGGCCCTGTCGGCTGCTGGTCCCGGTCGTGGTGGGGGGCTAGTGGCGGCGCGATATTTAAACTGCTGTCACGGTGCTTGGGATATCTCTTATTTCCTGCATGAAACTTTGAATTTCTCTTTATCAAATAAGTAAGTGCCTGCATTTGTCGCTGAATAATGACTGTTTGATGTTCAGAATCATTTTAAAAACTATTAGAAAGCGCTCCCTAAAACTCAGCACTTCTGGCGCATTCCGGCGCATTGGAGGTACCAACTGTGCGACGTGACATGGCAAAACTAATCCGCAGTTTAAGATAAAATATATACACATGCGTTAAAAAGTGATATATTTAGTGGTAAGGATTAAGATAAAACCATGACTCATTTTAGCAAGTAATAAACTTCCTTTGAACTTCAATGTTTTATCACCAGCTCTCAGGCTGTTAGGTTGGCACCAGGGCCGGTTTTAGTCAAGTTCGCAACTAAATATGCTACTTCTTTCGTAAAATAAAATTCTAAAATAAGTTTTGACCGCATTCCTTGTATTTCTTACCGATTGATGCTCTTAGAAATTAAAAGAAATTTTATAACTGGTCGGAAGTTGGTGTTTTGGAAATTACAAAGTTGTGCACTTGACTCCGTCCCTTAGCTGATGTACTACTTTAAATGTAAGGTCACTATAAAGTTGCAATTTTTCTGCCGTTTTTTGGTGTATTTTCGTTGGTACGACTGAATGGATTGAGATAGAAAGCCGAATTTTTCCGTGTGTCGAGCTTAGGACATACCTAACAACCCTGCAAAATCTCAGCCAAATCGGCTGAGCCGTATGGGAGGAGTGCGGACACACACACACACACACACACACACACACACACACACACAGGCAAATAGGAAAAGTGTTTCAACCCCAATGAAGTAACTGCCTACGCTAATCGCTCAGCCAACAAGCTCATTTTCCCATAAATACGATGTCTACTTCAGCTAGTTAGTGGTTTAACAAGAACTAGGAATAACAACCGAGCACGCACTGTCGCAGCCACGGCCCGCCAAATCAGCCCCGTTTTATTTACCTGAAATAACCAACAATGTTCATAAATTCACGTAGGTTCACTCGGCAACTTCTTTTTCCCCAGAAGTAACTTACCTCTGTGAATTTCTCAGATTTATTCATACATGATGAAATTGAGCACATACGTTTTGAAATGCATGAACTCCTGCCGAGCTAGCTCGAAAATGTGCATTGTGATGCTGCACCTTTTGCATCGTTGCGCATGAATTCGTACATTTTGCGTGTATGCCCTATTTCGTGCAAAGCTGTGCACGAAAAAACTGCATAAAGATTTCGGGTGTTACAGTGCGACCCTGAACCTCACTCTAACCACCACGTTGTTTCCAGGCTTCAGTACATTCCTCGCGTGATCAAGGAGAGCCTGCGCATGTTCCCGGCTATTCCCTTCGTCGTGCGTCAGTGCTACGAGGAGAACGAGCTGTGTGGCCACACCATCCCGGCCGGCACCACCATCTTCATCAATATCTTTGGCGTTCATCGCGACCCCAAGCACTGGGACAAGCCCGATGTGTTCGACCCAGACCGCTTCCTGCCCGAGCGTTCCAAGGACCGCCACCCCTACGCTTACATGCCCTTCAGCTTGGGCCCAAGGAGGTGCATCGCCAGCCAATACGGCATGATGAACATGACGATCTTCCTGGCCACTTTGCTGCGGGCCTTCAAGGTGGTGCCCGTCGGTGACCACAAGGACCTCAAGAGCCTCACCGACAACATGACTTCCGACCAATCATCCCATCTCGTGGGCGGAGTGCGGGTTAAGTTCGAGCGTAGAGGTGCCAAGTCTGCGTGAAAAAGCGACCAAAAGCAGGCCGGCAAATACGGTACATTGCGACCCACAACCCTCACAGAGAGAAAATATCGCGGTAGATCCTGTAGAGATTAATGCAGCCTGAACCGTACATTCAAAACAGCATGTGCTGCACAAGTCTACAGTCTTGACTGTCCAAATTTTACAGTCCATTCCGTTGCTTTATTAAAACAGGAACTCCTGTACCTATTTTTACGGTCCATACTGAACATGGTCTAGAGCAGCGGTTCCCATTCTTTTTTCGGGCCGCGACCCCAAAATGGCTGCCACAATTTTTCACGACCCTAGGATGAAAGCTTCACGACCCCACGCGACCCCACTTTTTTCTTCACAAAAAAGGGTATTTTTAATTATTACGTTCCGAGTTTGTGTGTTTCTGCGTGTTTTTAGGATGGAGTTCATTTTAATTTGGTTTTGGACTGAATTCAAGTGGGAGTACGTGTACCAGAATTGCGTTTTTGCAAAATGAGGAAATGCACCGTCTGTTGCCCTGGAGCACCGGCTGCGGATGAACCAGACGTCAGCTCGCGACCCTAGGCAGCTTCCCGCGACCCCTTAAAAAACATTTGCGACCCCAAATGGGGTCGCGACCCCGGGGTTGAGAACCACTGGTCTAGAGTGAGCTTTTGACAGTGTCTGAACTGAGTTTTTGTTGCAGAAATAGATTTATGTCTACAAGACAAACACGAAACACTAAAAAGTCAGTTTTGACTATTTTGGTACTTTCAAAGTGAAAGAAAATTTAGCATCCAGGCGTGTGTTATTTATTGACATTATTGTTTGTAGTGTCGACACAAATCCATTGCTGAGAAGAAAATCGATTTGGAGTGTTTTGCAAATTTCCGTTTCATCTGTTCGGTACAGACAGAATAAGACAGTTAAGAGAGAACGATAAATACTGTCAAGAAACAACGGGATTCACGGCTAAATGAGGATAGGTATGACTGTACAATAGGTTCAAAGCAATAAATCCGATCTCAAAAGAACGTGCGTCTCTTGTAAAAAGGAAAGTATATGGAAAATATGTGGCAATATATGACCCAATATATGTTTCATACATTGTCAATATAATTGTATCTTGCTCAATATATTGCAAATTATCTTGCACAATACGTTTTTTATATATGAGGGTATATCTTGGTGCCCGATAATATATTGGGAATATATTTCCCAATAAAATATTATCTTTGCAACATATATGTCTCAATATCTGACACAGCACCTGCCATGGTGCACTCCACCCCAATTCCCTCCACATGCATTCCCTGGCGTGGAATGAGGCAGAGTGAAGAGGGCAGACTTTCAAGTAACTTTTCTGGAAACCTTGGCACTTGATGTTGAAAGGCGGCTATTTCTCAAGATCATTATATCTTGTAAAATATATTGACGCCACATATTCATCAGGGGAAAGGTTCTTTCCTATGCGTTTAAGTCTCCGGGAAATTTTGAGAAATCCTCTAAAACAAGTCAACTGGAACAGTTCGGAAATTTAAACCGTCTTATTTTGGTGAAGCGCGAAAAGTCCATCGATGCGGTCGAATGGGGCGCCCCACCGAGAGTCCTGTCAGAGCGAAAATTGTATTCTTCACAATAGAAAAGTAAGCCGTTACTAGACCTCATAGTGCTTTTCACACTTAATTGCTTATATATAGAGAGCAATGTATGAAATTTATATATTTTCCACATTTTTCTTATATCGGAGAAGTACCTTGCTTAATTATCTTTTCCACATATTTCACCAATACATGTTGAGAAAACTATTTTGTCAATATAGTGGCCATATATTTTCCTTTTTACAAGGGTAAAATAGGCGACCTTTATATTTTGAGCGAAAAGGATCAGATCTCTGAAGTACGTGCGAAAAAGATCAAATCTCAAAAGGTCCAGGCGGAAAAATCCGAAGTCCATTTCAGCCATTCTGAAGTAATGGGAATCTGAAGTTAATGGCTCTAGGACGGATCAACTTTTGATATCCGGAAAAATTCTGAAGGGACAGTGATATTACGTGGGCGGTACGGAATATTTTAGGTCTAAAAATGACCATCCCAGATTACGATTGATGTAGATCGATTAAGAAATGCTTTATCTGATGGAAAGTAAGTGAAATGGCTAAGTCCAGTCTAAGATTATGTTAAACGAATAGATTTACTTATGTTATTGAAATATGTCATGTGTTTGCAGGCTGGAATCACTAAATACCTTGTTTTAAACAAAGAAATCTGTCTTTTTTGTATTAATCTGGTGAAAACACCAAAACATCAACCTGTTAAGCGGACAAGCAGGCTATTACAGAAAAATAATAAAAATAATAGTCCGAAAAATCTATAATTGCATTTACTTAACACGTTCACGCCGAAGGCGATTTGGGGTGGAAAAGCCTAGATGCCGAAGGTGCTAAAAACCAAACCATACGTCGCAAACACATGGCACATGCATATTCGGACTTGCCATGACCGGCCAAACACCATGCGCCAAAAATTTCCTATATACGAGAACCATGTTCTCGTATCGGCGTCTGAGCCATCGCCGTACGAGAACCATGTTCTCGTACCAAATGCAAAACCCTTATTGGTGGTTTGGGCTCAAAATATTAGCAATGCACACCCCAAAAAAATCGATTTTAGACTCGAACTACATTGTGGAACACGTTCTGGTACCGGAAAGACATGGAAAACACGAGAACGTTGGTGAAATGGCGTTCCCGCCGGTACGAGAACATGGTTCTCGCGCTTATTTTTGCTCCCTTCTCCCCTCCTCTCCTCCCCTACTTTGTGCCTATGTCGTACGGCACGGGGTCAAAAACCCACTAGAATTTGTTTAGAAAAATGTCAAACTCCGTAAAAAGCCAAAAAAAAGTGCGATTACCCTGTTTTCATGTTTACCATGGTGACATGGCGTTCCCGCCGGTACGAGAACATGGTTCTCGTGCCAAAACGCACGCTAAAGACCTAAATTTTTAGCCGAAATGTAGGAAATTTTACGTAGATTCCGAATATGGGGTCGCTTTTTTGGTCCGAGTACCCCAATCTGATGTAGAGGTCTTAAACGAAAACAGCTCGCAACGAGAACCCCGTTCTCGTATCGGCCTTTGGGCTTTGTACAATACGAGAACATGGTTCTCGTACCGGCGTGAACGTGTTAAGAAAGGTTGCAGCCCTGTAGTGTTCAAAAATAATTTGTTTCAGTCCTTGTTTTGTAGTCATTTTGCTTCCTAGCGATTTGTTTTTCATGCATGGTATATTTAGGGGTGATAGTACTATAAAATAGCTTCCTTTTTATACAAGCAGAGTCTGCCATATCACTGAAAATGTTACGGTCGGACACATGGCCAAATTATGGCGTGACAAAAAGTGACGCCAAAAATTGGCGTGACAGGAAATTCACGCCGAAAAATGGCATGACATTTGAGTGACGCCGTCATGTTGCATGAATGGCAGTGCGTTTTACGAGAAAAGTCATGCTAAAAACCGGCATGAAAGGAAATTCACGCTAAAAATTGGCGTGAATTTCTGAGTCACGCCGATTTTAAGCATGACTTTTTGTCATGCCGTATTTTGGCGTGACACTTTATTCACGCCCCTAAAACGGCACGAAGTCACGCCGATAAATTTTCAGTGATCCTTCGAGTAGCAAAGATAAAAATGCACTTTAAAACGTTTTATTTTGTCAAGTAATTTGGTGGTACGTAACTTTCAGAGAAAATGAGTCATCGAATCCTTGTAAACAAAAAAAAATCTGAGAGAAGCTAGTGTTATCTTTATCCGTATGGAAAGGATACACTGATAAAAAAAGGCCAGTCAACACCGTTAATTAGTTACCAGTGGTTACCGTAGCGAAAGCACAGAATTTACCGTTCCAAAAACAAAGGCAGTCACCGTAACGAAACACTGCCACGGCCGTCATTTTAATGTACATAATCTAACATAAACAAGGGAACAATATACACCGTAATATTTACTACACGATATACCGTTATCTTTCAGACAGGAATCGCCGTAAATTTGTTAGTTTGAAATTACTGTTATATTGTTCAACTTCCCGAGCACATTTAGGTAGTTGAAACTATCCAAACCTACCTTAACTTAGATGCCATTCCCTTTGTAGGGAGACAGGGTGGTAATCAGAAGAAACGGTAATTACCGTGAGAGAAAATAACGGAGTCATCCATGTAACTAACGGCCATTTCTGTCACAAAAATTACGGTAAACCCTGTAAAAGTTTTTACTATAAATTTTGCAACCTTCTTTAACGATAATTATTATTATAACAATGACGGCAACTTCTGTGCTTTGATGACAGTAAATTCTGTGTTTTTGCAACGGTGAACACTGCGTCTTGGCTACGGTAAACACTGGTAATTAATTAATGGTGTTGACAGGACATTTTTCTTTCAATGTATTCGATATCAGTCTCCGTTTTGGAAAAATAAAATTTTTGCAGATCAAATGGTAAAAATAATTTTTCATCGCGATTCGTTCATATTGGATACAGAACAGCTGAGAGGAAAGATCGCCTCCGCGGGCCTCTGCACGCTCGGGCCTTCCCCGCGTCTGGGTGGCGCAAAGAAAGTGCCAGTTCCCGGCATGGTGCACTGCAAGAAAAGACCACAACGAAAGTACACAAATTACTGGCAAATTTTTTATCAGGAATTTATTGTACTTTCAAAGGACAACAATTGTTGTACAATTGTTGTACAAAGTACAATAGAACCGGCATGACGAGTGCTGTGCACACTGTTAAAAAAAAAAGAAGGAAATTCCTGCTGTGGGGGAGGCAACGCCCAAGTAAAACCCCAGGGGGTTGAAATTTCAACCCCCACTGGGTGTAGATTTTTTGGGACCCAGTGGGTAGGGAATTTTCTCAACCCAGGGGGGGTAAAAACCGAATAAAGGACCGAATGTTGGATTTTCATGTTGGCATTAGGGAATAGCGTTTCCGGGCCCACAACTTGAATTTTCTGTGCGGCTACGCTGACTCGTGTTTCAGGACCCACGACTTGAATTTTCTTAGTGACAACTGAACGCGTCATTCCGGACCCACAACGTGAATTTTCTTAGTGACAACTGAACGCGTCATTCCGGACCCACAACTTGAATTTTCTTAGTGACAACTGTTACGCGACATTCCGGACCCACAACTTGAATTTTCTTAGCGACAACTGAACGCGTCATTCCGGACCCACAACTTAAATTTTCTTAGTGACAACTGTTACGCGACATTCCGGACCCACAACTTGAATTTTCTTAGTGACAACTGAACGCGTCATTCCGGACCCACAACTTGAATTTTCTTAGTGACAACTGAACGCATCATTCCGGACCCACAACTTGAATTTTCTTAGTGCCAACTGAACGCATCGTTCCGGACCCACAACTTGAATTTTCTTAGTGACAACTGTAACGCGACATTCCGGACCCACAACTTGAATTTTCTTAGTGGCAACTGAACGCGTCATTCCGAACCCACAACTTGAATTTTCTTAGTGACAACTGAGCGCGTTATTCCGGACCCACAACTTGAATTTTCTTAGTGACAATGGTAACTTGTCCTTCCGGGCCCACATATTAAATATCCTATGTGGCTACGGTGACTCGACTTTCAGGACCCACACCTTGAAGTTTCCTAGTGTCATACGTGATAACGTTTCTTGGCAACCCTGCACACACATGACTAAGGAAATTAAAAAATGTTAAATATACAAATATATTTAATTCTAGGGTATTCAATGAACACAAACAGGGTTGCTTTAGAAATACAACACCACTTAATATTAACGCATACATCGATACATCAAAAGAGTTTGAAACCCTTACAATTCACAAAACACTTTCTTAAAAAAATTAAAAAAATAAAAAAAACAAAAAAAAAAAAACATTTTTGCTACATCTTATTGGACGACGACGCATTTGGGGTGACGACCTTTATGTTGTTGTAGGTGGAACAGAATTAATTGTTGTACTTTGCAGGGAAGTGAACTAAGGGCTAAACAGGACTCGAACCGAACGTGTGACCCCATCAATAGATTGCTCTCCAAGCAAAGAATCTATTGGTGGGGTCAACGTTCAGGTTGAGATCAGTTTAGCGACTCTAGGAACTCAAAACGCGTCTAGAATTTTGGTCAACCGCGCCGGTCTTCTGGCCCACTGTGCGTGAGGCCAGACGCTCCAGCACACCGGGTGAAACCGGGTGAAAAGCGGCGAGCGTTAGGCCAGACGGACTAGCCGGCGCTCTCTTTCGCCGGCTAGGCCGTTTAGCCCCTCGCCGCTCTTATTCACCCGGTGTGCTTGAGCGTCCGGACCCACGCACAATGGGCCAGAAGACGGGTGCGGCTGGCCAAAATTCTAGACGCGTTTTGAGCTCCCAGAGTCGCTAAACTGAACAGAGCAGTCCATTAGTGGGATCACACGTTCGGTTCGAGTCATGTTAAGCGACTCCGGAGCTCCAAACGCGTCTAGAAATGTGGACGCCTGCGCTGGTCTTCTATCCCACTGTGCCACGCTCAGTGCGGTGGCTTGGGTGTTCGGCCCCACGCTCGCCGCTCTCTTTCGCACAGTGTGCAGGAGAGTCTCGTTGGCCTAACGCACAGTGGGCCAGAAGACCGGCGCAGGTGGCCCATATTCTAGACGCGTTTTGAGCTCCAACAGTCGCTACACTGAAGTCGAACATACCTTGTGATCACACCAATGGATTCTTCAATCCATTGGTGGGGTCATACGTTCTGTTCGAGTCTTCGTAAGCGACTTTGGAGCTCCAAACGCGTCTAGAACTCTGGCCACCTGCGCCGGTCTTCTGGCCCACTGTGAGTTGGGCCAACGAGACTCTCCTGCACACTGTGCGAAAGAGAGCGGCGAGCGTGGGGCCGAACACCCAAGCCACCGCACAGAGCGACAACAGCATGAAGCTCATAACTTGAAATGCATAAGGCAAAACGTCTTAAATAAAACTCTAACTTTACAATAAAAATTGCTTTGAGAAGTATTAGGGTAACCAACCTCTTTTATGGCAACATATAATGTTTCAAATAAGAGAGCCTAGAAAATTATTTCCTAAGACTAAATAAAATAACCTCATTCCACAGACGGATATGAAGTAGCACGAAATAACATATGCAATGACCAATAAAAATGAAATAACAAAACAAGTCATGAACTTAATAGACACACAAAAGACAACGAGTTTGGAAGAAAAATAATGTTCAATAGTGGAAATGCAATACAGTTTTCTCGCATTTGAAAAAATATGGACAAATAAGCAAAAATTAATATGGTGCCTGCCTAATTCATCACAATGAATAAGCAAATCTTTACAGCACACAAATTAAATAAAGGAACAAACAGTTGAAGTGTGGGGACTTGAAAAGACCACAAAACTGTCACAAATTATCTATTATGGGCTTCCCATTCCAGGCGATACTCCTGAAACTTTTTCATCAGGTCAATGTAGGCTGTTGGCTGGTCCTGAGGGTTTGATTTCCATTTCCCATTCTTTGTTTTTCCTCTCCCAGTACGGGTCCCTTCCGTAGTAATGTTGAAGATTTTCCTTTTAAAAATAATGAATTACTGATTATTGAAGTAAAACACGGGAAAGATTCATAACTTATTAAAAGTCACATTAATGTACCTTTGTATGAAATGAAGCAATGGAGCACATTTGTCCGCATACTCAATTTTAAACACAAAGTGGCTCATGAAGAGCGCCATCAGTGCATCTGGGATGGAGACCTGCTCCTGGTTAAGGATGCAATTATCCACCAATATGTACGCTTTGGGCAATAGCTGCAGGTCCGATCCTAATTGGAGGCAGATAAATGAGGCATTTAAGTTAGAGAAAGGAAAAAGAGTCTTGATAAAGGAGTGAATAACAGTTACTCACCTAGTACAGCTATGACAGGTTTTCCATCAGAGGGGAGAGCGGTTGAGGATTGGACCTCATCGAAGCTTTGTGTTTCCTGAAAGAGATTGACTTTGTCAGCGTGCAGTCTCGACAATTCATAAAGGTTTAATTCAAATCCTGATACTTACTTCAAAGGTAAGAAATAATGATTCCGTTGGTACCTTCATGTACGTCATGCAGCATAGCACGACTGTCACAAAAAGGAGATCGGGATCTTCCTGTCGGAGGTTCTTCTTTAGAAACAATTTAAGCTGCTTGGGAATGGCTTTTGCATCGCCAGACCGTTTCCTGTATGTCTCGGTAAAAAAAAACTCAATTAAGCGAGGAAACAGGTTAGACCTCGCTTCATTTATTGCCTCACTTACGGACAAATTCATTAAAGTCTCAAAATGGCCCTGCAAGACAGATTGCTGTAAAGGAGCAGAAAATGTCATATATAAATATCAGACAGGTTTAATGACAACATGAGAGGCTCCAAATAAATCTTACATTTCCGATGAACGGCCACCTTTCGACGATTTTGTCCATTGAGAGCCCATCATTGATATCACAGCGCTGCATGTAGTACGTCTCTTTCATGAGCTTCATGCAAGCACAATCAATGGACTCCCCCCTATTTTCCTTATCTATTAATATTTGACGTTTGGCCTCTTGAGTCATAGGAGTTTCAGAGAGAGGCAAGTCATTGGGAAGATCCCTTTCAGAATCAAGGGCGTACTCCTCAGCCTTGGAAAATCGCCTTCTCTTGGGTGCTGGCTCGTCAGCTTCCAAATCTTCCAAGGCGAAAGATTTCCTCACCGACGCCCTTTTCCTCCTCTCTTCACCTCGAATATAATTGATCCTGTTCATGATGCTCGATTTCAAGTAGAAGGCCGCTCCTTGGAAATCATCATTGTCCTTAATTATGCATCCCATTGATGTTGGATACTTCTTTATAATATTTGTTGCCACTTTAAGGATGTATTTTTCAGAAATAGTGCTAAAAACAAAACCAAAAATCATGAGTGAGGGGCAATTGATTTAAGCAAAAAGGAACTGTTGATTGTGCCTCAAAACCACATACCGAACCTTAGCAACTATACTATCGGCCACATTTTGAACTAACGCTGTCCTCATTTGCTTTGTAAGGATCTCGTCATCCTTTTGCAATTGTCTAAACAACTTTGCGCTCAGAACCTCTTCCAGGTTGACAACATACAATGAACTGACTGATTCAGTTTCCTGCGATGCACCTTAAAGATATCAAACAAAAATATATTAATCAACAACATAACAGACCATAGATAGAGGCTGTGGGAAGCAATGAATTACCCGATCTGTGTGATTCATTGTATTTTAGCTTCACTGTAAAAAAAAATCTGAAAATTCAGACCACTTTTTTCAGACTTGGTGGTCTGAATCTATTTTTCAGACTTGTTTCAGACTGCTTGTCTGAAAATTCAGTCTTTCGGTATGAAAATTGTGACCTGAGCGTCTTACAACTTGAATTTAGACCTGTGAAGTAGGAAAATGTAGACGATTAAATCTAAAAATTCAGACCAACCTAAGATTTTGTTTGTCCGCTAGATGGCGCACATGTTGTGAAACATACCTACTTCTGTTTCAAAGGCCTTTAATGCAAAAATATACTAATTGAAAAGTTCAAAATTGGCAACACTTAATCGGTCATATGAGAACCATGCTCTGTTGCAAGATTTATCTCCGTAATATGAGTGGGAGTTGAACAATTCACATTTTAATTTACCTCTCGCGGGTGGCTCCGCGTCGCCATTTCCTTGGGTGCCGCAGGCCGGCTCTTCGTTGGTCAGGGAGAAGTCCCAAGGATCTTCTCCCTCAACACAATTTTTACTCGAGGTGTCCTCTCTTGAGGACTACATACACATATGGTTCCAATATTGTATTTTACAAGGCATGGACCGTGGTGTTTGCAATCTTCGTACAGGTCTGAATTTTTAGACCACCAGCTCTTAAATGTGAGACTCCAGTTCTCAATTTTAAGACCATCTAAGTGGTCTGAATTTTCAGACCTCAAGTCTGTTAATAACTTCTGACTAATTTTGTCTGAATTTTCAGACTTTTTTTTTAACAGTGTTCATGAGCCTAAAATCTGCTACTGATATAAGCCCAGTCAAATCTGTTGCTTCTAAAACCGTAAAGTGGGACAAAGTCGTGACTCCTAAATCATTTAGCTTTTCTTTTAAATTTGTCTCCGCCTCAGCTGATTTAACTCTTAAGTATGGCTTCATAATGGAAATGATCTCCTCCACAGCATTTGTTTCTCCCGTTTCCTGCTCCTCCTCCACATCTAAACTATGTTCGCTACCATCAGCTGACATCTGCAACAAAGCAAAATAAATAAATGGTTACAAAGGAAAAGAAAATAATTTAACTCTGGTTTTCTCTCTCTTTCTATGCTTGAAACAAGTTATTACATTACACAGTGCGGAATAATACGACGTTATTGGAAAAGAGCCAAGTGTCTTGTGACCAAAATCTCTTCGCCATTTAATTTGTAAACAGGGTATGATACATAATCCAGTAACCTTTCCAAGTTACAGACCACAGAAGTTGATGTTTTAATAACTTTGTACATCTGCAGGGAGGGGAGCAAAGCACCTTCACAACACCAGCCTAAAAAGACATGCAGAAAGGATTCAGAAATTAGAAACCACATAAGAGTAGAAAGGATGAGAGATGTAAATTTGGCACCCCCACCCTCATGCAGCTTACCAGCTACGTAAGCATTTTTTCCACCGAGGAAGACAGTTTCAATCTGACAAAGCTGAAGTTTGGAACAATCTCCGGACTTTATCACTACAATATCTCCCCTATTGTACCAAGTGCCCCTAAAACAGACTCCTTCTGCACATGAAAGGGTTGACAGCACATCATTTCCAAAGAAAGTAATTGCACGATTTTTGATGTCAGGGTGCAGATCAGTGGAGTCCGTTGGGAAAGCTTCCTTAGAAAATGGATAATTATTTACGAGCTGATCAACGGACAGTGAGCTGACGTACATCTGATGTTCTTCTGTTACAGTTTTTGTAAGGTTAATGAAATTCTTCCTGGAATTGACTGTGTTCTTGAAAAATCTGTGCTTTCGTTCGAAGGGCATAGTTTCCACTCTCTTCAAATTTCCAAACCATTCGAGCAAGAAATGGTAGTGCTCCAAATAATGATGTTTACATCTCAACTTAACATGTCCAAAGCAGTGTACTCTAATTGTTAAATAGGAGTGGATCTTCTCTTTGATTTTCTCAAGACTCTGCTTTGGAGTTGCAGGTGAGGACAAGATTTTGCACAGGTCGATAAGCTGAAGGACCATTTTCCAGACGGGATCATTTTTGTCAATGCGGTCTCCTATATAGATTGGAAGAAACCTCAAAAATGTTGCATTTTGAGCTGCGCTACCCCTGAGTTTCTTCATTTTTATTGATACCTTAGCTGGTCTATTACTCGCATCACATCCAAGGAGCTTGAAAGAGCGAATCCTTCTGTTAATCAAGTCACAGGTAACTGATGGGTACTTTTCCACAAAATATTTTACGGCGAGGGCTATGTCATAGCTTAATACTCCCTCATTTATATCATGCCCATAGCAGGGAGGGCTAGATCCAATACAGTGGAAATTATCTAGGCTATTAAATTGGCACCTAGCTACAATACCTTTCAGAGAACCAATGGCCGGATTTCGCTCAAGCCGATTTAGACACTGGTCGTATGCTTGTGGGGTGCGAAGGGGAGCACTGATGTATGGCACCTGTCTCAATGGTAGATCGTGGCCTGGCTCACTTTCCTCAAAGTATCCATGACATTCAGTCGAATCTTGCCACAAACCTGAATCTAATTCATCATCGCTTTCATCAGATTCACTTTCATCTTCACTGTCAGTATCACTCTCGCTGTCATCATCATCATCAGCTAGAGCTGCATTCCATCTTGCACTCCACTGAGATCTGGTTTCTTCACAATAGCGACAGAAGTAAGTAGAAGAACTAAAGTTTTCTAGGAAACCAATGAAAGTATGGGTCCCTAAATTGTCGCCCATCAGCATGATGGTAACTACTTTAACATTTTCACCACGTATGTTTATACCATTTGCTTCAAGATCTTTTAACTCTGAAATTAGTGGTTCAAGCAGTTTTGGTAACCCAAAATACGCCACATCCTTCTCTAACGCGGCCAAAGCAAGTCTGATGACACCTTCTTTTGTCCTGCTCCATGGACGCAGATTGGAAACACAATACTCTACAAGGGTCAATTTGTATTCTGTTTTTGCGGCTCCAAGTGGACTAGCAAGTTCCAAATCATCTTGATAAAACATAAGCCCAATAGCTTTGCTACCATCACTGAGGCCTGGATGAGATTGTATGAGCAACCCATCATGAATAACACGAAGAATGTCATCTTTAGAGCGACAATCTTGTGACTGGAGGTATTGCTCATAAATAGCATCATCATCAAACATACTTTCTAAGCTTTTTCTAATCGGAACAGTATGATACTTTCTTTTGCGATTAACTTCATTCAGGCCAAGCTTATGAGATTTTGGGCCAACATATGGGAAGGTACCGTTGGTATAGGCTTTCTTACGCATATAAGGAGTACGCAGAGGACCATCTGGTGCATGCATTTCTACTACAGCATCATCCTCGATTACTAGAGTTACAATTCTCTTAGCATCCTCTGCTGAAAGATGCCTATCTTTCAGTTTCTCTACAAGTTGCTCTTTAAGAAGGTGCCTAGATTCCTGAAGTAGGGAATGCTGGGAATTAATTATGTATTGGAGAGTTGTTTCTGGGAGGTGGAACTTTGACCGCAAAGTAAGATAGAGATGTTTATATTTGTCAGCAATAACATCACGGAGAGCAATGTTAGCACTTACTTCCAATGGACTATGAGTGTTTTCAACTACTGTAACTTTTACTGGTGGTTCGTGAAACATCTGTGGTTGTGATATGGCCTCTTCATAACCTAAAGTTCCAACTTCCTCATCAGCCTGGAAACCCCCATGTTTTCTCTTCCTATGACTTCTAAGAGTAACTCTCTGAGTGCACTCGTAAGTGCACCCAGGAATGGTACATTTATAAATAGGTTTCGTACTTTCAGCAACGGTTGGTTCTCTCTGATGGAAATCTTGCAGGTGTTTGTAGAAAACTTTAGCAGAGTTGAATTGCAAGAAACATCCTTCAATGCCACAGGAAAATCGTGATGAGGATGAGATCCGGTGGCATAAATTGAAATGTCTCAAAAACGTCTCGCCAGAAATTTCATCTCTGGCACATACTTTGCACTTCAGTTTCATTTTCAGTTACTACAGTCACATTCGTATTTAGTGACTAGAAGGCCAGCAATATGCTGAAAGAAAAAAACAACAACTTAGGATTTGTAGGAAAAAAAACACTAGCCTTGGGCCCTCAACGCAAAATAGTAGACTTCTGACAAAACTGGCGGAAAACGTTTTAATCCAACGTTTTCTCTCTCAATCTACACGGAAAAAAGAAGTTCGTTGACCCAACGAAAATTTCAGCTCCGTCACAACCGAATCAAATTTGTTCGCTTCATGAAAAATTTGTTGGTACGACAAACAATCCGTTGGTGCAGAAAAAAAGGGTTACTTTAAAACGTAAAATCAAGAATTTGTTCCGTTAATGCTTTTTCTTTTGTTGCGCTAACAAGTTGTAAGTTTGACCAACGAATTTGTCGTTTGTAGAACAAATGTTTTCGGTTGTCGCGGAACCGGCAAATTTTTCGTTGGGCTAACGTTCTTTTTTTTTTTCGTGCATTGACCCAGGAGAAAATCGGTGCAAGAATGCCTCAACTTTTCATTTCATGGCCTTTGAAGCACGCGGTCTATGCGCCACCGCGGCATTTTACCAAAAACAATAAGAATACTAGAATTTGGAAACAACTTATTATTAACCTGTTCCAAACGTGCTTTTTTATTCTTTTTTTTCTTTCTTTTTGAGAAAATGAGAAGCCAAAATTCTAGACGTGTTTTGATCCCCTGAGTCGCTTAGTGGGAATCGAATCGAACGTGTGACCCCACCAAGAGATTCCTCATTTGAAGAGCAATCTGATGGTGGTGTTACATGTTTGATTCGAGTCCCATTTAGCGACTATGGAGCTCAAAACGCGTCCGGGATTTCGGCCGGCTCGACGGTCTTCTGACCCATTGTGGAGCGTGGGGACGAACTGACCAGCCAGCACACTAGGCAAAAGGGAACGGCTAGAGTGCGTGCCAAACAGAATAGCCAGGCACTCGTCGAAAGAGAGCCGTGAGACTCGGCCGGGCCGCAGAGGTCTATTTTATTTTTTTACCACCCATAGGACACTGACTATTGGTCAGTTTGTGCACATGAGCACACTAGTGATTTAACCCTCGCGTGCCTAAGGGCAAGCTCAGTCCGTTAGGGGTGGCACACAGGCCGCGCGCCACGCAGGCCATGGCGTCAGTAGAGAAAGCACCCGTGTAGTACAAATTTCATCAACCCATCTCCAAATATCGACTGGAAATAACGTGGAGACAAAGAGGGTCTCGCTATGACTTGTATTGTAGGGGGTGCAAGGGTTTATAAAGAACCACAACGGACATGGGAAAATCGAAAACAAATAGGCTACTGGAAATTTATAGAATAAGCGAGAAAAGTCACCAAACCCCCTGCTGAAAAATAGAAAACGTACGTACCTTCCAAGATTCGTCGACTGGGACTCAAGCAGCAAATTCAGGCCTTTCTGAAAAATGGAACTTAAGGTTAATTTAACAAGTATAGAATGTTATATTACGAGGGGCCTAGACACGACTAGAATGTTATATTACGAGGGGCCTAGACACGACTAGAATGTTATATTACGAGGGGCCTAGACATAAGCCGAGACACGACTGCGCCGGGCCACCGCGGAACTCTTAGGCTTTGGTCAGCCCCGCGCAGGTCTGTTCTTCGGCTTCCCAGCATCCATCTCGCTGGCTGTGAACTGTCTTCTTCGAGACTAACCTAATTGAACCATGGTAGAGTGCGTTAAAGAGGCCAGGGCTGCATAGCGCGTCGCGCGTTTCTATTTTTTGTTTTGTTTTGCTATGTAGCGAGCGGTACAGAGTGGGCCAGATGAGGGCGCATGCGGCCAAAATTAATGACGCGTTTTGAGCTCAACCGAACGGGTGACCCCACCAATGGATTCCTCATTTGGAGAGCAATCTATTGGTGGGGTCAAACGTTTGATTCAAGTCCCTTTTAGCGACTCTGGAGCTGAAAACGCGCCTATAATTTTGGCCGCGTTAACGTTCATCTGGCCCACTTTGCGGGGGGCTTGGTTGGAAAGAATTGAGTCACCTCAGTCTCGTGCAATCGCGTTCACAGATTCAGTTACTATTTAATTTGCAGTCACCCCAACGTGCTACGGGACGGGTGCGCGCGCGCGCAGGGTGGCATGTGAACCGGGAAGAGAGAGACAGAGAGAGAGAGAGAGAGAGAGAGAGAGAGAGAGAGAGAGAGAGAGAGAGAGAGAGAGAGAGAGAGAGAAAGGGCGGGGGATTTTCCAATGCAGGTTTGGACAGGATCGTGCCACCACGGCAATGTCACCTCACTTGTCCAGTTTTCAGTGATTTGTTAAACCACGTGAATCGCGGTGCGGTCGTGTCTGTTAGGCCCCTCGGGCAGCGCTTCTCCCGCGGCGGCAGCCAGTCCCGGCGGGCCTAGTGCACGAGGGGCCAACCACACGACTGCGCCGTCCACCCGACGTAAAGCGAGGTAAGTGCGTTTGTTTGTTTGTTTACCCCGTTCCACCTGATCAGCTGGCCGGCCTCTCAGCCCACGTCAAGCGCTGCCATGCCTGCAGCGTTTCGTGTATTCTTCTTCCTCTCCTCTTTCCTCGCCTCCCAGGACTTGCCGCCGCACTTGTCAACCCACGTCATTTTGGGAACAGCGCAAGGCCAAGTCCAGCGAAGCCGAGCGGAGCCAAGCCAAGCCGAGCGGAGCCAAGCCGAGCGGAGCTGAGCCGAGCCGAGCAGTTGAGTAAGCCGAGTAGGAGCCGAGAGCGAGGCACAGCAAGGTTCGGGCCGGCAGGGGTGCCGAGCCGAATGTGTTGCGCGCGACCGGCTGTCCGACGCGGACGGACGGACCGACGAATGCGCGCTAAGATGGAAATTCCAGCAGCTCCCAAGGCAAGTCCGGGGAGGCGAGGAAAGAGGAGAGGAAGAAGAATACACGAAACGCTGCAGGCATGGCAGCGCTTGACGTGGGCTGAGAGGCCGGCCAGCTGATCAGGTGGAACGGGGGAAACAAACAAACAAACGCACTTACCTCGCTTTACGTCGGGTGGGCGGCGCAGTCGTGTGGTTGGCCCCTCGTGCACTAGGCCCGCCAGGACTGGCTGCCGCCGCGGGAGAAGCACTGCCCGAGGGGCCTAACAGACACGACCGCACCGCGATTCACGTGGTTTAACAAATCACTCTTTTTGGCGCGGCCGGTACAGCGAGGTTCGGGCAGGCCGGAATGACGGGCGACCGGCTGTCCTACGCGGTCAGACGGACCGACGGGAGCGCGCGAAGATGGAAATTCCAGCAGCAATGGGCGTCCTCCACTCCCTCTAAGAAACAACGCGGACAGTCGTCCAGGCAAAAATTTAGCTCGAGAACGGTGAACGGTAAGGTGCGGATGAACCTCAGCAAGTGAGGCGACATTGCTGCCGCGGCACGATCCTGTCCAAACCTCAAACCTGCATTGGAAACACCTACAACACCCCTCTCTCTCTCTCTCTCTCTCTCTCTCTCTCTCTCTCTCTCTCTCTCTCTCTCTCTCTCTCTCTCTCTGTCTCTCTCTTCCCGGTTCACATGCCACCCTGCGCGCGCGCGCACCCGTCCCGTTGCACGTTGGGGTGACTGCAAATTGAATAGTAACTGAATCTGTGAACGTGATTGCACGAGACTGAGGTGACTCAATTCTTTCCAACCAAGCCCCCCGCACAGTGGGCCAGATGACCGTTGAGGCGGCCAAAATTATAGGCGCGTTTTCAGCTCCAGAGTCGCTAAAAGGGACTTGAATCAAACGTTTGACCCCACCAATAGATTGCTCTCCAAATGAGAAATCCATTGGTGGGGTCACCCGTTCGGATGAGCTCAAAACGCGTCATTAATTTTGGCCGCATGCGCCGTCATCTGGCCCACTGTGCTCCGCTGCATAGCAAAAACAAAACAAATAAAAGAAACGCGCGACGCGCTAAGCAGCCCTGGCCTCTTTAACGCACTCACCCTTGGATCAATTACGTCAAATCTGTTGAAGAGGTGGCCACTTCATTTAAAGTAAGGTAGCCGGTAGCCAAGCGCCGGGATTTGGCATTGCGCGGGAAAGAACTGCGGCGTCGTCCCCACGGCTCCCGACCGCTCGCTCGCGTGGGCCTTGCACAGGGCCCTCGTTTCATTAAAACCACAACTGCAGATAAACACAGGCACCATAGGCCCTCACCTCCCGCGAGCTTCCTGAATGACTACACACCTGACCGCACGCTGGGTGCTGGGGGCGCCTCTTTTGTTGGCACCTATCTCTACCTGGGCGCGTGCCTACGCAAGGCTCTCTATTATTCTGCTCACTCCTGTCCCTAAGGTGATTCCCTCTCACGCAAAGCTCGCGCACTTGTTACATACCTTTCAGTGGCAATCCAAAAACCTTGTAATCCGCGCGCTGGCACAAGGAGTCCGTCCGGCTTGCACGCACCACTTCACTCCGGATAAGGCACAACAACACTGTCCGCGCCACCACGCCTGCACTGCACCCCGCGCCTCGCCGGGCCCCAGGGGTGCCGAAGCGCTGCAGTGGGCCGGGCATCCGAGTGCCCCGATGTTGCTTCGTGTTGTTTCGGGAGACTTTTACTGCACTTGTCCTTGCGCGCCTAGCCTGCTTCCGTGCAAACAAAAGGCAGCTCGGCCGGCCGGCGATGCGCACCACCACATGTTTTAGCTCTCTCTCGCTCTCACTGCAGCCCAGCGAGAAAGACAGACAGAGCGAGGAGGCTCGGTGGGCAGTTGCCAGACTGTTCCTGCGGACCCGCGCTGTAACCACCGCAACGTTGCATTTTCGTAGGAAGAAGAAAGCAGAAAAACTGAAGGTTCATATATTCGTTGACTTACGCGAAACTCGAGGAAAGGCTCCTAAGCAGGTGGCGTCTTCTCTTTGTAAAAGAACGAGACATGCAGAGGTGCCGCGACGTTGGTAAAGCTAGGCCAGCCATAGACGCGCCGACACCGCGCTGGCAGCGCCGCGGCTGGTCATCAGCGGCGCCGCGACGCTGGTAGGGCCACGGCTGGCCACCGACGCCGCGGCGCCGCGACGCAGTAGGGTGCCGTCCATAAAATGCGTAACGCTTTTTCAGGCTTATTTGCCCCCCCCCTCAAAAATAAAAAAAAATTAAAATCAAACGCGGCGTGACGCAGGCTCGGACCCCTAACCCCGCCCCAGATGCCTTACGGTACGAAATGCAAAAATGAAAAAAATGCGCAGAAACTGTCAAAACGTACGAGGCAAACATGCGCCCCCCCCCATGAAAGGCATCGTAACGGAAGCTGTGACCCCCTCCCCCCGTAAGTGCGTCACGTACTTTATAGACGACCCCTAAACTGATTCCGAGCACCGCTTTCGTCGCTCTGTTTCTCTCGCACTTACACGGCGTCCTGTAAGCGAACGCGAAAGACAGCGGCGAAACCAGTGCTCGGAATCAGCCTGCTGAACGGCCGGCCATCGCCGCGGCCGCGCTGCCACGTCTCGGCTGGTCGTCCCCGACGCTGACAGAGAGCCACGGCACGGCCAGCCATGAACGCCACGACGCCGCGCCTTGGCTGGGTATCGGCGGCGCCGCGACGCCCTGCTGGCAGCGTCGGCTGGTCGTCCCCGACGCCGCGGCGCCGCGACGCTGACAGAGAGCCACGGCACGGCCAGCCATGAACGCCACGACGCCGCGCCTTGGCTGGGTATCGGCAGAGCCGCGACGCCCTGCTGGCAGCGTCGGCTGGTCGTCCCCGACGCCGCGGCGCCGCGACGCTGACAGAGAGCCACGGCACGGCCAGCCATGAACGCCACGACGCCGCGCCTTGGCTGGGTATCGGCAGAGCCGCGACGCCCTGCTGGCAGCGTCGGCTGGTCGTCCCCGACGCCGCGGCGCCGCGACGCTGACAGAGAGCCACGGCACGGCCAGCCATGAACGCCACGACGCCGCGCCTTGGCTGGGTATCGGCGGAGCCGCGACGCCCTGCTGGCAGCGTCGGCTGGTCGTCCCCGACGCCGCGGCGCCGCGACGCTGACAGAGAGCCACGGCACGGCCAGCCATGAACGCCACGACGCCGCGCCTTGGCTGGGTATCGGCGGAGCCGCGACGCCCTGCTGGCAGCGTCGGCTGGTCGTCCCCGACGCCGCGGCGCCGCGACGCTGACAGAGAGCCACGGCACGGCCAGCCATGAACGCCACGACGCCGCGCCTTGGCTGGGTATCGGCGGCGCCGCGGCGCCGCGACGCTGACAGAGAGCCACGGCACGGCCAGCCATGAACGCCGCGACGCCACGCCTCCACTGCAAATAATTCTGTGTTTTGGTACGGAAAATGTACAGAAAATGGGGTACAGAAAAGGTACGGACCTTCCGTACTGATTCTCTGTGGTCCCCATAAGGATCTCATGTAAACTGCTACAGAAAACATGTACAGAACCTCCGTGGTTGGCAAGGTACGGACGGTCCAGGTAAAAAATTGACCATACATTTTCCGTGTAATTTCTGTACTTTTTTCTATCAGTGTCGGCTGGGTATCGGCGGCACCGCGACGCCCTGCTGGCAGCGTCGGCTAGTCGTCCCCGACGCCGCGGCGCCGCGACGCTGACAGAGAGCCACGGCACGGCCAGCCATGAAAGCCGCGACGCTGACAGAGAGCCACGGCACGGCCAGCCATGAACGCCGCGACGCCGCGCCTCGGCTGGGTATCGGTGGCGCCGCGACGCCCTGCTGGCAGCGTCGGCTGGTCGTCCCCGACGCCGCGGCGCCGCGACGCTGACAGAGAGCCACGGCACGGCCAGCCATGAACGCCGCGACGCTGCGCCTTGGCTGGGTATCGGCGGCGCCGCGACGCCCTGCTGGCAGCGGCGGCTGGTCGTCAACGACGCCGCGGCGCCAAGACGCTGACAGAGAGCCACGGCCAGTCGCGCTGGCAGTGGCGGTGTCTTTATGCCAAGCGACAATAACTGTGCAATTAGCCGCTTGCCGCGTCCACGGTGCACACAGGATTCCCCGAATGGCCGGGCCTCGGTGCCGGACTAAGAGGGGATAGGGACAGGGAGGGGAGAGGGGAACAGGCCAGCACGCCAGCACGCCTCACCCCGGTGCGGCTCGGCTCCCTAGGAAAGGACTCGGCTTTGCTCGACTTGTATCGGTCAGTCTTGGAATCGACAAGAGCTACGACAACGACACTCGGGTAAAAAAAAACACAAACTAAAATAATCGCACGGCTTGACTAATTTAATACTCTAAGTGAGTGCGAAAATTCAAGTTGTGGGTCCGCGATGGTCTATTCCACACACCACATGGGCGAGAAAATCCAAGTTGTGGGTCGGCAAGTGTCACTTCCAGAGAGGGTCTGTGAAATGTGGTAGTCCAATGGTGTGCGAAAATTCAAGTTGTGGGTCCGCGATGGTCTATTCCATACACCACATGGGCGAGGAAATCCAAGTTGTGGGTCGGCAAGTGTCACTTCCAGAGAGGGTCTGTGAAATTTGGTAGTCCAATGGTGTGCGAAAATTCAAGTTGTGGGTCCGCGATGGTCTATTCCATACACCACATGGGCGAGGAAATCCAAGTTGTGGGTCGGCAAGTGTCACTTCCTGAGAGGGTCTGTGAAATTTGGTAGTCCAATGGTGTGCGAAAATTCAAGTTGTGGGTCCGCGATGGTCTATTCCATACACCACATGGGCGAGGAAATCCAAGTTGTGGGTCGGCAAGTGTCACTTCCAGAGAGGGTCTGTGAAATTTGGTAGTCCAATGGTGTGCGAAAATTCAAGTTGTGGGTCCGCGATGGTCTATTCCATACACCACATGGGCGAGGAAATCCAAGTTGTGGGTCGGCAAGTGTCACTTCCAGAGAGGGTCTGTGAAATTTGGTAGTCCAATGGTGTGCGAAAATTCAAGTTGTGGGTCCGCGATGGTCTATTCCATACACCACATGGGCGAGGAAATTCAAGTTGTGGGTGTGCAAACGACTAATTCCTAGTGTCAACAAGGAATTCCTTGGGTGACACGCGATTTCCCAACCCCACCTAGGAAATTTATTGTACCACTGGATAATAAAAATCGTATGTATGGTTGAGGAAATTGAGTTTCCTCACCCACTGGGTCCAGAAACGCGATTCCATGAAAGGGCCCAGAATTTTACTGACCCAGTGGGTCTTGAAAATTCTTTTTTTTTTTTAACAGTGCAGTCTAGGCCTCGTTGTGGTTTGTACAATTCTCGTTGTACTTTCTACAATCCCTGTTGTACTTTTATTGTACAGTTTTTGTTGTACTTTTGTTGTACTATCTACACTTTTTCTTGCAGTGTGGAGCGGGAAAGGCCGGTCCGCACGCACGCACATAAACACACACACAAGCACTGCCACAGCACTTCTATCCAAGCGACTTTCCAAGGGAATGACGCACAACGCGAATCGGACGCCACAGCTCAGCCGAAGGCTTCGATCGACCTCGAAGTTTATTTTTGGACATCTATTTAGGTAAGCAATCTGCCAAGCCATCAAACGCGGAAATCGAAAGGGGTTACTGTAAGGACCTGTCCTTATTAAAATAAAATCTACTCTGAGGCTTATTTGCTTTGCCAAGTTTCGGCCAGATAAAAAGTTCTGATGTCATATTTCAAAACATCGTCACTGAAATTCAAAGGGTGAGACATCGGACCAATTTTAGGCTTTACAAAAACTATCACCGCTACAAAGGCCATATACAAATGTATGACCGAGAAACAGGTCATACACTGATGTATGACCGAAAAAAGGTCATACACAATTGAATGACCGAAAAAACGGTCATACACATAAATATGACCGAAAAAGGTCATACATTAGCAAGGCTGGTCTATGTTCTACCTGGGGACATATCAACCTTCACCGGTGGTACAGAAAAGTATGACCCTTTTACGGTAGATTTGTGTATGCCATTTTATCTGTTTAACTTTTTAGTGTCCCCCTTTTAAGGGTCCGAAGTATCAGCTTTCTATTTTCAGTGGGAGTTGAGAAATCTAAGACTTAAAAAAAAAAAACAAAAAAAAACCAAAAAACAGTATTTACGGTTCAAAATCTGCTTCAGAACGGCTATTCCTGTGTATATTCGGAATCCCTGTTTTATTCTGCAAATTGACAAATGTTCCAGCTTTCTAATCCCAACCGCTCCCAACACTGCAAGAAAATATGTGGATAGAAGAACAGAAGTACAACGGGGATTGTTGAAGAAAAGTACAACGAGAATTGTAGAATAAAAAGGGCCTCCGATGATTGCGAAAGTACAAGCAGAATTTGGAATAGTGCAAACTCTTGGACTGGTACCGTGTTGGCTTTCAGCCCCATTGTACTTTGTACATTATAATCGTTGTAATTTAAACAAAAACCATTGCACTCTAAAGGCGCAACAAAAACTAACTAAAATTTTGCAAGATTTCGTTGTACTTTATTTTATTGTTGTTTTATTTTTTCTTCATTGCAGTGGACGTTGCGCGAGGGGGGAACAACTTCCCACATTCATTGTACAAAATTTGAACACATTTCCACATTCAGGTGGCAAAAACGCACGCGTATTTTGTCTGCCAAGATGAAAGGAAGCAAACGCAGTAACGTCCAGTTTTGGACTGCGTGACCTCCCAACTTCAGGCCGTTCTTCCCTACAAATGCAGGCTTGTTGGGAGAGTCTGCACCAACACATTTGAATGCTCTAATTTTCTTGTTGAGCCACTTTCGAGAAAACCATTTGTCACTGATAAGGTTGCAAATTATACCAGCCAGATCCCATGACACAACACCCTCAAAAATGTCATGAGCGAGACAGGGTGCGAGATGGGTGGTGGCATGAAAATATCGTAAATCATTGAATTCACACCCTGCCTTGATACCTTTACACGGTTTTTCTCTAACCATCGCTCTAAGAACACATCTGTTGTAGTCAGCAATGGTTCTGGAATTACCCTTCGAAGTTGGATTTACCTTGAAGGTGCTGCGAATTATTTCACACCACCGACAGAAGAATTTTGCAGAAAAGCACTCGATGAATCGTCCAATCATATGCTGACCAAGATTGTCTCCTTGAAACAACTCTACTACTACAGGAACATTCTCACCTTTGTAGGCAATGCCCTCAGTCTTAAGTGATTTAAGTTCCTTCATAACTTCTTCTAAGCTTTTTGGAGCTTCCACCTCCTTCAAGACTGACTCTCTCATGATCATCATAAGGTTCTTCGATTCAACTTTTGCTCTACGGTGGGGTTTGAGATTGCCAAGAGTAAAATACATTGTTAGCAGTTTGTGTTTGTTCTTGGCAGAACCCAATGCATTCATCACTCCGTTGACCGTGTCCTGATAAACAAAAATATGAATTTCTTTGTTGGGATGATTTTCACTAAGGAACTGTAAGCCTTCTGTGTAGTCAGACACAACATCATTGCTTGGATCAGTTTGCTTCAAGAAAGAGTCTTCAATGTCTTTGCAGATGACAGGGTCTTGGAAGAGCCGTAAAAGTGTTGGAGTTATGGGAATTATTTCTTGCCTCAGATTGCTGTTCATCATCTTCATCTAAATTTATTTCTTTAGGAGAACAGAAACCAAAATATTTCATGAAGTATTCTCTCCTAAAATAGTCAGAGCTTAGGAACGGCCCTGGACTCTTATCCTTGTGATGTGATGCATAAAGAAGATCAGCTTGAAAAACTTTGTGGCGTATCAAGTTGACTTGGTCCTGAGGAACTTTTTGTTTCTTCAATTCTTCTGTTAACACTTGGTCCATTTTGGCATGAACCACTTCAGTCATGCAAATAATCCCATCACATATATCTTGAATAGTTTCATATGGGAGTGTATGCAAGCCATAAAGTTGGAGATAGAATTTAGCAACAGCAGCATCATCAAACATGTTCTGATTACTGTCAGAACTGACCCCCTCATCTTCTGTGTCCATAGGTTCACAGTTGTTTTGTCCCAGGAAGCCAACATTTTGATCTTGATGTCTTCTTAAATGCTGCTTAGGACAGCCTTCATCGCGCCAATTATGGTGGTACTGGCTGAGATGTACTCTGAACGTCGACTTCTTCTTGAAACTGTTGGGATATTCACAACCAAGTATAGGGCAATCCACATTCACGGCACTGTCCAGGTGTTGGCATAGGTGCTGAACAAGCTCCCAGAAAGTAGTAGTAGAATAGGCCCAAGGAATACCACCACTAACACAAACACAGCCAATTGCATCTGTAGCTTCTGGATCAATATGACTAGTTTCACTATGAAACATTGACACATGCTTGTTCATAAAATTAAATGATTTGGTAGAGAAAATACAAGAGGGTGCTGGACAATGATACAAAAAATTTCTTGATACTGAATGGAGGTGCTGATGCCTAATGCTGCTGGAAATAGTCTCAGGTACAGCAGCACAAGACTTGCAAGGGAAAGGCCCAGGATTTGGCTCAATCCCAGCTATGAACAATAGTACAAACTGGTGGAAGAGCAGAGCCGCAGAGAGGGAAAATATCCCAAAAAGCTTCATCCTGCAAAAAGATGAGAGAAGTATAGACAATTTAGTAAAACAGAAGACAGAACAGAAAACTTAAGACATTTTTAAAAAAATTACAGGCACTATAACAAAATAAGAAATATATCAATTATCAGTTAAATTACATGCACTTCTATGGACAGCAGATAAAAAAGTTCCAAAGACAGAAAAACAAACAGCTTAACAATAATATTTAAAGTATCAGCAGTATTATGAAGGAGATTTGATTGTCATGTGTAGATTATTTCTTGACCTGGGGTGCCTTCCATTTCCCTGCCAACAAAACAAGGAACAGGAAAAATTAGAATAATCAACAAAACAGTTTTGTGGCTTTTAGATCTAACATGACTATAACGTCACAGTACTTACAGTTAATGCCTGCACCATTGTTATCATCACGGTCATAACATCTCGATCTGCTGCAATGGCTGTGCCACTGAAAAGTCCAACCAAATACCAAGTTAGGTCATTTGAGTCACTAGAGCCTTTGCAAATCATTGGATTTAAAGTAAGACACAAAAGGAAAGAAAAAGAAAAAAAAAGAGTACCTGTTTACAATCAAGCAGGAATTTTTGTAGATGTAACAGGTATTGCATATCCCACTGGCTCGGGTAACAAATAGGAGCAAACATTTGAGCCTGCATATTCTGAATGTTGACACTAAAGAGCAAAAAAAAACAAGCAAAGCCTTGTCAAAAGGAATACAATTCAAGTTAAATTCACAACAAACGACATGAACTATGGAAAATAATTCTTACCTCGCAGTACAAACAGAAGAGCGAGTGATGGCCACAGCATGGCAAGGCTGCATTGCTGACATTAGAGATAAGGGCTTGGGGCTTTGCTGTATCATGCATGACAGTTCCATGGATTTCCTGCGAACAAGACAATAAACCCACCCCGGCTAAAACACAATCGTACAGAATCGGAAAAAGTTAACAAGTCATGACTTGGCTGCCGCTGAACTTACACTGTTATGAAAAAGATTGTTTCCACAAACATTGCAAGTGTAAGATGAATTAACTAATAATTAGTACGAACTTCAACCTTTCCATCTAAAAGAAGGCAAAACATTAATGTAGTTAACCCCATCTCTAAATTGTTTCGCCTCTTGTTGGTAGGTTGTGTCTACTTTGTAATGGTCAGCAGGGAGGGAGGGTTATGTATTGCACATGGAACAAAAACAAACAGTAATTACATCCTGAACACTCACTCAAAGAAACATAAAGGAAAATATTCTCCATCCAGTAACAAAATTGTAACCTAACACTGCAGTGATTCAAGATCAGCACCAGAATAATAGTTTGAAGACCGAAAAAGTTGGACACTGCTAGTTGCCAAAACTCACTTGTCAAATGAGAATTTAGACGCTTGTTTCCCGGACCAAATCATTTTCTTAGCACTAAAGTGAGCAGGATACATACTGTGGATAGCTGCCTTGTTGTCTGGAAGTTTCTTGTGAAGCCTTGTTAGCCAAGCTTTGAGACGATGGCTATTGGTAGGACACAGGCACAGTTGTAAAAAAGCCAAACGGCCCATAGGCACACATAAAAAGTACGGCGGGCGAAGAAAAATTCTTCGGAAGAGGAAAAGTCATCTGGACATTCTCCACTTGTGTGTGATTCGTCTGCGTGTTTACTTCACGCCGTACTCTCCCCTCCCGTACTGTACTTTCACTTTCATTTGGCAACTTGTTGTGATTCTCATATTAATTCTCATGTCGAATTTCTCATACACCGTGTGTGTTGTGATCGCGGCCGCGGCGTTGTTGTTGTTATTGTTGTTGTTGTTATTATTATTTTGCCCTGACTAGTTAGTTTCGTGACCTCAAGTTTTCTCGAATTTTGAGGAGAAATAGGACTTTTTTACTCCCTATGGATCAGCGTTGGTCGAAGCATGCGTTTCGTTGCTCGTCCGATATTCTTTTCGGTGTTGTCATGAAGAACTTGATGGAAATTTCCGAAAGTTCCCAGTGGCCTATCGTTCCCCTGTGCGTCAAGACGCCTTCATCGAGTGCAGTGCATTTGGTTAGGTTTGTGGACGTGCTAGAATACAAATGTGCAAGAAAAGGTTAAGGTTTAATTCTTATACTTGGCAAAGCCACTATGTGCATTTTATTATTATTATTGAAGCAGAAGTCTCACAAAAGAGTGCATAATGAAGGAATCATCTGGATACATCATGCAGAAAGCTACACAGAAACGTGCCAAGCCAAAGCAAGATGCTGCAGCCAGTATTCTTCCAAAGCGCAGCCGCAAACTCTTCAAAGCCAACACAGCCGATCAGCTGGATCGGAGCAGTGCACTGCTGTTAGTGAGTAGCCAAACAGGTCGACTGGGGCCAAAGCAGCAGGGCACAGACACTGGGGCATTACCTGGAACAGAGTTTAGCAGAAATCAGATTCTTTTTATGTAAGCATTTTTTTTAAATCTTTCTGAGGGAATCTTTTATATAATTATCTTAAGTGCTGCAGAAAAGGCAGTGTTATGAGTGAGTTGTCATGCTTTTCGTTGTTTAACAATCGGTTCGTTCTGGAACGACTTTAATGCTGTTTGTTTTCTAAACAGCAAAAGTTGTTTTGGAACGATGTTTTAGTTGTTTTGGTTTTGAATGAAATTGTTGTTTGGGTACGACTCAATTGTTTGAAGTTGTGTCGTAATTCTACAATCTTTTCTAACAGTGCAGGCCACACATAATATGATACAATAATACTCAATTTGGACACAGATAAACGTGTGATCCCCTTGGTAAATATTTGCAAATATTCCACAGATCATATTCAAATCATACAGAACATATAATACATGAATATTTGAACTATGATGTTTTGAGCACAAGTACAGAACATAAGTTATCATTAAAAAAGAATATTTGAATTCATTAATTATTAAGTATTAATCAAAACGACAACCACCAACAAATCTACCAGTTAAAACAAAAATTAGGTTGCTCAAATTTTATGCAAAAATGTAAAATTTAAGGCTTGCTTAAGATAAAGCCAGATTTAGCCAGAGGTGGAGATGGTTTTCCAGTACTACCTCCTAAACCGTTCAAGTTAGAGGAGTATGAAAAACTATAACCAGCGGGTGGAAACTCTTTTCCCAAAATAGGCATGCAAAGGGTTTTTGTTCACGCTTGATCTCAGGATCTAAGAGAGATAGGGGAAATCCGTGGGCATATTTGGAACCCTCATAAAATTTCACGTGGCGTAGGGTATGTTTTATGTCGGGGGTTGAGGAAATAATCGGTTATTTTGCCATTGGAAAGAAAAAATAGAGCAAAATAACGTTTTGAAACAAGGATCGAAACGTTGCATTGTTCTGCTGCGTACCTTAATGCAAGAGAACGGGACCTAGTACGTAAATTCACAGGCCATTTTCAGAATCCTCAGGGAATTCCCCGTGCAAAAACTTTTCATGAAGTCTTCAACACTATATTATCCCAGTAAATTGTCGCCGTGTAACTAAGACAAGGTTTGTAGCAACTACATTTCACGAGATTGACAAAACAGTCCGCGATTGACCGCACGTTTCAAGGGTGCTAATCATCCTTTTAATAACCCGAGAAGTGAAATACACACATTAAAGTACGCTGAATTCATATCTGTGCTCAGATTTGGAATTGGTCTTTCCATTTTCTCACATTAAGGACCACAAAATAGCTTTTTCCGGGAAAAGCGAAAATTTTGATCCTTGTTTCAAAGCGTTGTTTTGCCTTATTTTTTACTTTCCTGTGGCAAAATGACCTATCATTTCCTCAACCCACAGCACAAAATATACCCTACGCCACGTGAAATTTTATGGGAATTACAAATGTGCCCACAGATTTTACCTTCCTCTCTTGGATACTGAGATCAAGCGTGAACAAAAATCCTCTGCATGCCCATTTTAGCAACAGAGTTTCCACCCGCTGATATAACCTTACTCCACAGTCCCTCCCGGGCGGCCCGATCAGCTGATTTCGGTCATTTTGAGTATTTTCGGCACCGTCTCTCTCGCTACCCCAGCGCCTCCCCGGACCAGGGCAGGGGCTGGGTGACCTTTGTTATACCCAGTAACACCTTTTGCCCTTAGTTAGTCATGCCTGCGGGCCCGTGGGCTCTCGTAATAGTCGATTAACGGCGAAAAAATGGTAAAAATTCAGTGATTTTAGACAAAAAAAAAATCAGTTTTTCAGGTATTTGGCAGATTACAGAGGTGATCCACGACCCCTCGTGGTTCAGAGTGTTGTCTTTTACGCTACTGAAGACAACTCAATGGTCACCTACCTTGGCCGACGACGTGGAGGCTGCCCGGGGACCTAAACACTGTAAAAACATGAAAAACGCCGCTTTTTTGCATAAAACGGCCGGTAGGGTCATGAAGGCTTTGTCTGATCACAAAAACAAGGACAGATCTGAAATCAGCATTAAAGAACGCAACTTTTGAGTGCTATTTCGTTGTCGAAATCGAAAAGTCGCAATTGCCGACGGCCCCTAACGTAGACACGGCACTGTTTCGGGCAGAGTAACACCTCGCGAAACCCGTCGCGGAGGGGCGCACACTTATGTCAGCAGCAAGATCGGGTGGAACTCTGAACGGGACTGAACTGAACGGGACTTCATGGAGAGCTAGCTTATATACCCTTCGTCGGGGGTGTGGGTGTACCCGGGTCCAGTGCCCGGAGTTCACCTGGCCTTGGATGGTCATTTGCCTCTCTCGGACCCGCCCGTCGCCGACGGGCGGGGCTTGCTGAAAGTAGGCCGTCTGGCCGAAGTCCGACTGTCTGGGTGTAGAGCCGCTTTCTGTCTCGGGCCTGGCTAGCCCCGTGGCGGTAGGCATCCCATATGGCACGAGTGTCATAGTGGGTGCCTTTAGCTAGCTAGGCGTCAGGGAGAGTTGGGGACCACAGTGCCCACTCCTTCCTGACACATGCCGCCCCAGCGTGACTGTTTGTCACGCCATAATTTGGCCCTGTGTCCGACAGCGCTCATAGACAGGTCCAGACTTCAAGCATCCGTGCAACAAGCCCTTATCTGTATGCGCTATTATCAACAACAACCTATCTGTATGCGCTTCTATCAACAACAACCTAGCACTGCAAATCCAAAGGCGATACTTGAGAATCTTTTTTTTTTTTTTTTTTTGCGATAGTACTGAGTATCACCAACAAACGAACTTACCGAAATATCATGCCTTCATAACAGCTTACTAAATTTGACATTGCAAGCGGCCGAAGCGTCATTTGAGAGCTTATATAAAGATGAGGTAAAGGCTTCTCAATTTGTGGCAATTTGACGGCTCACCGATTTTGTGGCCAGCAAAGTTGCTACTGGATAGACAGTGTATGCCCACAAGCAGCAAGTTCGCGCCCGACTGCAGCCCCCCAGGCCCCCGCCCGGTGGATAGGCAGCCCAGTGCACGCCTCATGGCGATACTCCGCGCGGCACACAGTGGGAGGAATGACCGCTTTAGACAAGAGAAAGTCCAAAGGTTGCGATAGGTGCATGAAAATTCGTACGTTGGGGTTTTAGGGTCATCTAAAAACGTTTCTGAAGTTCAAAAACCCATGAGACAGCAATTTGACATAGTTTACATAGTGCCCTTCGTTCAACTTTTAAATAATTTACATGAAAAACTACTTTTTTTTTTTTTTCAAAATTAATGGAGAACAAACAAAAACCTTCTATTCTTCAGCGGAGGGCAACTTTCTTGCCTATGATTCGTCCTCTGACCTAAAATTTAAAGAAAAATCAGTGAAAATGTCAAAAAAAAATCAAAGAACGTTGGAATCGATGTCTCACCTTTTGAATTACAGTGATAGGGTGGACAAGACAATTAAACAACCACACAAAAGTTTTGAAATCGTTGAACCAGTCAGCTCGAGTCAGCTGGCTTATCACTGAGGTTTTCAAAACTACTACCTTACCGCAACCACTGAAAAAGCAGAATGCTTTGAGGACCCGAAAGAAATGACAGAGAACTTCGAGCACAGAGGAAGCAGAGCTTGGTTGACGGAAGTGGAGCCTCAAAACCTGTGAGTGTCCGCTGCGCAGTGAAATGGCGAACGGGGAATGGTATTAGGTCAGTCCCTGACAACAAACCACTTGTATTTATATTAAATTAAAGGAGAGACCAAAGGATACAAATAAGTTAAAGAGATTGTAATTACCTCAGAGAGTGGTGTTCACTGGGACGCTTGGACTGGATGGAGAAAAGGGGGCACTGTTCCCAAAGTGATACCTCGGCACCTGTAACAGAACAATGAAAAAGGGAAAAGCATTTGTTTCTGAAACAAGGCATTTAGTTTCCTCTTGGATTCTGAGGAAGCACAAAATTAATCAAAAAAAATCAAGATACTTTAGACTGAAACTAAAGCAAACAGGCAGATTCAGAACACTACTTTACGGTTTGCTGTCTCTCTCGCACCTGGGCAGGGGATGCGAGAGAGACCGAGCGATGAAAGCGCTGTTCGGAATCAGCCAGCAGGCCGTCATGCTGCAAGCAAAGAAACACTTCATTCAAGAGCAAAAAAAAAAAAAAAAAGTGCGGGAACAAATTTAAATATAAACTAAATGAGAAGTGAGGCCTTTTGACTCACTCGGATTGCTCGTGTTTTGAGGCGAATCAGCCGTAGACGACGGACGACACTGCAATATCTACACGCAGTAGTTGCGGTTATTTGCACTGAACAGGTGAGGGCGAATAACCAAAAGCCACGAGCAGAAGTGAAAACAAATGCCCAAGACAAAAACAGGATGGACTCGCCGGGGAAGATCGTCAAAACGTCGAAAATGTTACTTTTCGGTGCAGTTTCCCACGCCATGTCGCGCCGACAGCCCATAGCTGTCATGATTCATCGTGCTCCACCACTTTTCCAAGGCTTGGGGGCGCTCGAAGTATCCTACAATTCTAACAGTGTGTTTTTTAGGCACGAAGTAGCCTTATAGCCTCACCGGGGTTGGTTTTTTTTTTTTTTAGGCACGAAGTAGCCTTATAGCCTCACCGGTGTTGGGTTTTTTTTTTTTTTATTATTATTTTTATTGTCAGTCTGGCCCCTTATGCAAATCCGAAATTTTATATACGATTTTGATGAGATTTGGCAGAGTGGTAGAACTTTGTACCCTGATTTCAGTGGTGAAATGTGGTTGAAAAGTGTAGGGCCAATTTTGAGAAATTTTGAGTTGAAATCGCCGTTACCATGGCAAAACTCGACTCGTCAGCGAAAAACAGAGGGAGAGGGGGGAGCCGAGCCACCGGAAATGGAATCCGACCAATAGCAGCGCTCCTTTTCGCCTCTGTACAGCTTACACCAAAAACGCTAACTCCCTTGAAAAAGCGCGTTCGAATCAAAATTGTCTTTTGCTGCAGCTAGAAGAGCTCCAACAATGGTATAGACGTTGTTTTCGAACGTGGCCATTTGGATCGGCCGGTCGGTCGGTGATTGTTGGCCAGAGTGTCCCGCGCCGCTGCGCGCAGGCCCTGTTGTTTTCAGAAATACCAACCCTACATGTTCTAAACTCTTTGAATCGGAGTGAAATATGACATTAAACTGCGTGCCTGTGCAAATGCATTTGTGAAAAAACTATCCCTAACGTAGTTTGAGTGTGACTATAAGTCCCTTTTCGAAAACAGTGGGCGTGTAGCTGCACCTTGTAGCGAGGTTTGATGGTATTTCTGAATCTAAGACGAAACGATCTGGACACGGGGGCTGTGCTTTTTTCTAACCTTAAAGCTGGGTGAACTGGGTGAACTGGACTATTTTACTGCACGTTTCTGTGAATAACTTGTCCTTCAGGTATTATGAGACTGTCTTAAATGTCTGTTTTTGACACAAATTGATACGCAGCTGGTCTTTACGTAAGTTTTAGTATTACTTATAATGGTCTGACAAACATAAACAGAACTACACACAACGCAGTCCTGGCCTTAGTTATCTTTGTTAAACCAGAACATAAATGAAAATTAACTTCGTGACTACCAGGATTTCGTGAAATCGTATTTTTTTTTTTTTTTATTGTCAGTCTGGCCCCTTATGCAAATCCGAAATTTCCTATACGATTTTGATGAGATTTGGCAGAGTGGTAGAACTTTGTACCCTGATTTCAGTGGTGAAATGTGGTTGAAAAGTGTAGGGCCAATTTTGAGAAATTTTGAGTTGAAATCGCCGTTTCCATGGCAAAACTCGACTCGTCAGCGAAAAACAGAGGGAGAGGGGGGAGCCGAGCCACCGGAAATGGAATCCGACCAATGGCAGCGCTCCTTTTCGCCTCTGTACAGCTTACACCAAAAACGCTCGCTCCCCTGAAAAAGCGCGTTCGAATCGAAATTGTTTTTTACTGCAGCTAGAAAAGCTCCAACAATAGCATAGACGTTGTTTTCGAGCGTGGCCATTTGGATCGGCCGGTCGGTCGGTGATTGTTGGCCAGAGTGTCCCACGCGCCTGCGCGCAGGCCCTGTTGTTTTCGGAAATGCCAACCCCAAACGTTCAATACTCTTGGAATCGGAGTGAAATAAGTCATCATACTGCGTGTCTTCGCACATGCATTTGTAAATAAACTTTCCCTAGTGTTGTTTGAGTGTGACTATAAGTCCCTTTCCGAAAACAAAGGGCGTGTAGCTACTCCTTGTAACGAGGTTGGATGGTACTTCTGAATCTAAGACGAAACGATCTAGACACGGCGGCTGTGAACTTTCCTAACCTCAAATCATTTAAAACTGGGTGAAATGAATTGTTTTACTGCAGGTTTCTGTGAATAACCTGACCTTCAGGTATCATAGAACTGTAATAAATGTCTATTTTCGACACGAATTAATAGGCAGCTGGCCCTCTACGTAAGTTTTAGTTTTATTGACACTGGTACACTGTACCACACATGAACTAAACTCCACTTAACGCAGTTCTAGCCTCAAGAATTTTTGTTAAACCAGAACGTAAATGAAATTAACTTCGTGACTACCAGGATTTCGTGAAATCGTATTTTTTTTTTTTTTTTTTTTTTTTTTTTTTTTTAAAAATTTGGTAATTATTTTTTTTTAAAAAAGTTCATTGAATAAATAGCTTATTGTAGTCAATTCTATGAAACGACTAGAGACGAGTCTGCCTGATTTTTTTTCCCACAGATCTGAGCAGGGATGCGAACAAAATCTTACGAGAACCAAAATTTTAATTTTTTCCCTCAAATTGCCAAAAATGAACCAAAATCACTTTTCTTTAAATCAAAATGTAGCTTTCTTAGTCATCTTAGATGTTTAGAACTCAGAAAAAATATAAAATTGATCATTGTACAAAAAATATGTTGTCGGAAAGCGCTGTTAAAACGTATGAGCCCCCTTAAGTCTCAAACAATACTTTTCCCGCCATCATGGTGGAAGCAAAATTTCTGTGGTCTAAATTGGAAAATCTTGATGTTCTCGTAATACTTGTTGTTCCCTTTTCACGCCACATTTTGGCGTCCCTTTGGAGCGCTAAATTTTGGCCTGTTGGTCCATGGACCTCTGGAGAATGGAACGCCATTTTATGGCGCTCTCTGTGGAACGCCAAGATTTTGGCGAGGAATCAAGAAACTAGGACCAGGCACGCCAAATTTTGGCGCTTTTGAGAGTGCGCCACTCCAGTGGCGAGGAAGCTTGCCACTGGATTTAGAGTGGGGCCGGTCTTTTGATGATGCCTATATAACTTAACTTAGTTTCTTAAATCATTTGAACTTTTAGACCCCGTTAGTTTGTTTATTATGAAAGCATCGCAGGAGTGTTGTCCCGTGGCATTTGGGGTCACAAGGGACGAATATTGCGATGCTAAAAACTAGGAATTGAATGCGCAGCTTTGAGAGCCATTGCGGACCAAGTACAGGCCGACCCGTAGAGCCCCAAGCCAACCAACTGAAATGTGTGCATGACGAACGACTGCACTTACGTGTCGGCGGCGGTGTTATCGCGAATTGCAACACTTATTTGAACGCGACGTCTGTGCCATATGTCACTACAAGTAGGGCGGCGGGGCGGGGCACTTCGGGGGCCGGTCTTTTGATGATGCCTATATAACTTAACTTTGTTTCTTAAATCGTTTTGAACTTTTAGACCCCGTTAGTTCGTTTATTATGCAAGCATCGCAGGAGTGTTGTCCCGTGGCATTTAGGGTCACAAGGGACGAATATTGCGATTCTAAAAACTAGGAATTGAATGCGCAGCTTTGAGAGCCATTGCGGACCAAGTACAGGCCGACCCGTAGAGCTGCAAGCAAAACAACTGAAATGTGTGCATGACGAACGACTGTACTTACGTGTCGGTGGCGGTGTTATCGCGAATTGCAAAACTTATTTGAACGCGACGTCTGTGCCGGTCTTTTTATGATTTTGCCTGCTCTCCGCCTGCCTTTGCTACGCCAAACACCCAAAAGTCATGTTTCTTATCTCGGCCTTATATGGCCCGTCCAGTATTATTAAAAAATACGAAGGACGGAGTGTGATGCGTGCTGTGCGTCCGTCCATTCGTCCGTCCGAGGACTTTCCATGGTCCGATTTTCACCAAATTTGGTATGCGGCCTCTTTGGGTGACCCTGAGAACCGCCCGGTGGCAGCAAATCCGATCCGAGCCCCGGGGGCGCTGCTGCAGGTGCATCATGGTGTACATGGGGTCGAGGGGGATTTCGGCAACGGGTCCAGCTAGAAGGGCATGTAGGGGTATTTTTGGAATCGGGGCGACGAGACAAGACCAACGGTACTGGTTTCGAACAAATCGGAGAAGTTTGGACCAAGTTTCAAATCCCAGTGGCACCAAACTTTATATTTTGAGTTAAACGTTGTTTCTTATGTTTTTGAGGGTGCTGATGACGAAAATAACATCCATTTTCACCCAAGATGCCACGAGGGCGCCGGTGCAGGTGCATCATGATCTACTTGGGGCGGAGAGGAATTCCTGAACGCGTTCAGCTAGAGGGGCGTATAGGGGTATATCTGGAATCGGGGCGACGAGACAAAGCCAACGGTCCTGGTTTCGGGCAAATTGGAGAAGTTAAGACCCGGGTTCAAATCCCGGTAAAGTATAATTACAAACTCAATTTTTATTTTGACATTGTGTCTTATGTTTTTGAGTGTGCTGATGACGAAACTGACAACTATTTAGACCTTAGAACAATGTTTGAGTCCCGTAAGAGTCAAACACGACCTAATTTTCTATTTCCAGTCCCACATTGATTAATACGTTTTCGAGGGCGCTGATGACGAAAATAAGGTTCGTTTTGACCCCGACTCCAAATTCGTTAGGGTGTATCACAAATGAAATTCACGAATGTATAAATGTTCGGGACGGGCAAAAGTTGCCGATTTGTATCGCTACTTTTCCTGTTATTAAACTACGGCCACACCATTCAAGGTTTTGACTTGAAATATTGAAAGGCGTCTGGGAACGAGTACTTTTCCTGTTATTTAACTACGGCCACACCATTCAAGGTTTTGACTTGAAATATTGAAAGGCGTCTGGGAACGAGTAGGACTACGCATGTACGTTGGCCGATTTTGGATTTCGTATCCTGGAGCCGAGCTACGGCCGGGTTTGACCAGACCGGAAGCGGGCCTGGTCTATTACTAGTCTCTGCACCAAGTTCGAATTATTTTTTTTGGCCCAGCCGTTTTTGAAAAATCGCGATTTTCATTTCAGTCTGCATCGGGCTCACGCCCGCAGGCCGCGCTGGCGCCCGACCTGATGACGCCTCTTAAGCTACGGCTCATGTCCACGAAAAAAAAAAAAAAAAAAAAAAAAAAAGGCAAAAGAGTACGAAGATTCCAAATCTCGGAACAACGGTTGAAAACCCGTTTACGAGTCTTTCTCGGGCGTCCAATATACTGGAAAAGAACCAAGAGAACTAATTCGACGATCTCATATTTTTCTTACGAATTGTTTAGAAATGGTAGAGGCTCAAAGTATAACAAAGCTTTGTTTCTTTAATTATTTGAACTTTTAGACCCCGTTAGATGCACCGCAGTAGTGTTGTCCCGTGGCATCCAGGGTCACAAGGCATGAATATTGAGATGCTAAAAACAAGGAATTCATAGCGCAGCTTTGAGAGCCAGTGCGGACAAAGTGTTCAGCGCCGAAAGTTTGGTTTGTGACGTCCATCTAGGTCAGACCAATCTTCTTCGTAAAAGCAATAAAATAAAGTCCAGTCTGCGTTTGGACACTTTGTGATAGGTCAGACCCAATATGGGTGCAACCCATTTAAATGGGTTCTTTTCATACATCCATTCAATGGGTTGGACCGTACTTGTCTTACACCCATTCAATGCGTTGGACCCAATTAAATGGGGGCATGAAAAGTGCCAATTTAAATGGGTTCAGCGAATGGGTTTTGTCTGCTATGGGAAATTAGCGACGTATAAGTCGCTAATTTTCATAGCGACGAGGGCCGTTCTGGAATGATTCGGTTGGAATTCAACGACTTCAAAATCGTTTTGGTACGACATGGTCGTAAATTATTTTGCCAGAGAAGTCCGAAAAAAGATGGCAGGACGTTACAATTTTGTCGTAGAAATACGATTTGTGTTGAAAATTAACGACCCAAGTCGTCAATTTACGACCGAAATCGTATCATAACGAGTTAGGTCGTACCTCTTTGACAATTTTAGTGGTAAGATTACGATCGATCGTAAATTTACGATCGAAGTTGTAAATCTACGATGCAGTTCGTAGATTTACGACTGTATATGTTTCAAAACCAACAAAATCGCCATGAAAATTAGCGACAAATTTGTCGTATATTGGCGACAGATTCGTATATGTACGACAAAAGTCGTGGCTTTACGACATAAAACAAACGTGTCATTAAAACGACTTGTTGTTCTTCGAAATGTCGTTAAGTTACGACCAGTGTTGTCTTCCTTGCACCCGGTTGACATCGACGCCGCCCCCCTCTCCCGCGGATCAAGCCGTCCCAAGGGCTGTATATATGAACAAGGAAGGTGTACGCCAGAACGTGTCTTGTGTGGACAGGCTTCGCGGTGCTACGCCACTTACGACAATCCACGCCAGGCGTTCACTCCTACCCTGGCCCGCGGCGCTCCCTGCACTGCCACGGTGAAAGTAGAGCTAACCACCGTAATGACTACGGTTTGGGAACGGTCTAAAAAGAGGTACGGCGAGGTCAAAGAGAAGGCACGGCGAAATTATAAACCAGAACGGTGGAAAGGAATCATTGCATCATAAAGCGGAAACCTTCGACCGGTAGACTAAACACCACCGTGCCTTCTCCTTGACCTCACCGTGCCTCTTTAAGACCGTTCTCAAAACCAACGGCAGAACCCTTGTTTTCGAAATATGTTCCGTCTGAGTCATGGATATGACGTATCTGTTAATACGGAAAGGCCTTTGAAGTCAATACCGCCAATCTTCCGTTAATACAAAGCTGTTTTCAGGAACGGTTTCATTTAATACCAATTTCAGTCATTACCGTGGGTTCCGTAACACAACTGGACCGTTTGAGATGCGTCATGTCACCATTATTTCTAACAGTGTGCTTGCCATTAGGAAGCTGTTTCAAGGTTTTGTTGAGGCACTGAGTAGTGCACAATGGTTACGTTCGGAGTAGGTTATGTCAGAAATTCAGTTTGAGGTAGTCCCTACGCTGTTAAAACCTCTGTTCGGGAAGGAAGTTGATACCATTTTCGTCATCGCCCCCTTCCAAAACATACAAAACTATGTAAAAGTGGCCCAAAAATGTAAAATCTCAAAAGAGTCGCACTTTTGCAGCCGTTTTGAAAGTGTTCTTTTCGTTGGTACGACTAAATTAATTTAGATAATAGGCTTCATTTTAGCGTTAGGTTAGGTTAGGTCCATACCTAATAAGCCTGGACAAGGTAGGTTTGCGCCAGACCGTGTCTTGTCGTAACAGGCTTCGCGTTGCTGTACCAGTTTCGACAATCCACGCTTGGCGTTACACCTACAAACTATGTTTTTATGTAGAATTTCGTAGGTGGTGATGCATGATTTTAAACCTGCGTGACGTTTTCCATAAAATTGTGCACGAATTTGCATAAATTTATGCATTTTTACGCATAATATTATGCAAATTCCCCGCATGCACTAAATTGTGCATGTGACACGTACAAAATTCTACCTAAACATTTAGTGTGTACCTTGGACTGCGGCGCTCCCTGCAGGGGCGTGCAGAGCCCACCTCCTAGGGAGGGGCGGTGGATCATTTGATGGGAGACTTTGCCTTACTTCCAGGGGTTATACCATAAGCCGGGATAAAATGAGACAATTTCGGGGTAAAATGGGACACACGATTTAAATCATTAGAATTGAATTTCTAGTTACATTTGATGACTCTGCCCTGTCAAACTCAACCTACAAAAATAGAATCAACAAGACTAATAAATGTGTTGTAGAGGTAGCCTTCTAGGTGACGAAATCGGGGGTTGGGAGTGTATCTTGCGTAAACCCAACGTTGTCCCTTATTGCCCCGAAATCGTCTCACATCACCCCGGCCTACGGTACGCCAAAAACTGCCCCATAAGTTAACCTTTTAGCGCCATTATGGGGTCCTTCGGGGGGGTGCGGTCGCCCCCTCTGCTCCCCCCCCCCCCCATTGTGCACGCCCCTGGCCCTCTGCTTGCCTTCGCTAAGCTGTTTTAAGGTTCATTGAGGCAATAAGTATTGCACTACGTTATGAATGGTCAAAGTATATCATATTAGAATATTCTAATCGGGGTAGACCCTACGTGGTTGACACTTTGGTCAGGGGTTGAAATGGATTTCATTTTCGTCATCAGCACCTTCCAAACCATGCGAAACCATGTAAAATTGTTTCTAAAGTTGAAAGTCACCAATAGTTGCACTTATTCTGCCGTTTTTAAGTGGTTCTTTTAGTGTTTTATCATTGTTACGACTGAATGATTTGAGATGGAAAGCAGCGCGGCAACGCCGCTGCCGCCCGCCTCTGTAGCGCCGAGCGGCGTCGGCAGCCGGTCGGCAGGGCAGCGCCGGAAGGCAGGCAGCCCACCACACGCCCGCGCACGTGAGTTGCCTAGCGGGAGCTAATTACGCGATCGCAATTGATCCATAAAGCGGAAGAAGGGGATAAGTCGACTTATTCAAAAAATGCCTTTTATGGATTATAATACTTCAAAAAATTTCAAATCTGTTTTGAACTTTAGCCTCAACTCCCCATAGAAAGGGAGCAAATCGACACAGGCATTTGAAGTCTCTAAAACCCTAGAAGGAGAAGCCTGACCCCTCCAACTTTTGTCCTATTTTTGAGTCAAGCGTTATTGAATTATCACCATTCATGATATCATGTCAATAAGTTTGAATTGGTCCTGCAAACTGTTTTTTTGTTTCTCCTGTTCAATGACTAAAAATGACTTAACCCCTTCTTCCGCTTCATGGATCAATTATCTCTGTTGTTGTGTCTCGGCCCCCCCCCACTTCCTTGGAACAAATTGATCTCCTTGGCATGCCCTACCTACCCTATTCTTTTGTACCAAGCGAGAAAAATCGCCCTGTATACACTTTTGACGTAAAAGTGCAAAAATATACACTTTTGTGATTCTTCCTTTTCTTCACTCGGCCACGACTAGAATGGTCTATCGTGTGCAACCGTAAAACGAAATAATATGACACATGAAGGATAATAGAGACAAAGTGCAATTTTTTTATATTTTTTTTTGGCGGTTTTTGTAGCGCTGCTCCCTCGCGGTCGCTCGAAACCGAGAAATTTTTTCCGTCATGTAGAGAGCGTTGGCAGCTAGCTCTCGGGGACTGCACGAAGGCATTTGAGACTCACAAGGATAATTAAGAACCATATGAAAAATCTTTTAATTTTATAAGTTTTATGAGGTATACAAAAACGCCTCAGAAAATTTAGGTAACTGTACCAAGGTGTCCCACCCCTAAATTCCACTTAAAAAGGTAGGCGTACGCCAGACCTGTCTTGTTGTAACAGGCTTCGTGATGCTGTGCCAGTTTCGACAATCCACCTGCCTTGGCCTGCGGCGCTCCCAGCTTCCCTTGGGCAAGCTGCTTGAAGGTTTATTAGGCAATGAGTAGTGCACCACGTGATTCAGGGTCAAAGTACATTTTAATAGAAAATTCTAATCGTGGTAGCCCCTACGCCCCTCCGTGCACGATTCAGGAGGGTCATCCGCCCCTTGGTCTAGAACCGCCTGTTACAAATTCGTTGCATGATTTTCTTCTCAACTCCCTTTCGAGGATTTTTCGCAGCATTGTTGCCCTGTCTACTAGCTCTTGACTAAGTTCTTCATCCCCCTTGTAAATAAATGTGGAGTTTTAAATTAGTTGGAAAATTAAATGGATGTGAGTTTAGTGGTTGGGAAAACAAAATACATACGATTGTTACATAAAGAGAAAATAGGTTTTGAGAAAAGCAAAGTGGAAAAATATTTTTGAGCAAATCATGCAGTTGGAACCAAGGATTGGGAAATTTGACCGAAAACGCCCCGCGCAACCCCTTCCGTAGCGTGCTTCGAATATCAAGCAGGGATGATGCCCAAGGGACTGTAAAGTTAAGCACGCTCCGCTCACGCGTGAGTGATCGTGAGTGCTGAGGAACCTTTTTTTACCGCCAGATTTCCTCGGATTTTTGATGCAAAATGTAAATTAACTGAGTACCATTTATCTCTGGAAGCTTAAAATTGCGAAATCACTCATCTTGCACTCGGATTGGGCGATTTGGACTTCGCTCACGCTCACTCTCACTCACGCGTGAGCGGAGCAAGCCTTTCTTTACCGCCGGATTTCCTCGATTTTTTTAATGAAAAATATAAATCTACTGAGTAGTATTTATCTTTGGAAGCTTAAAATTGCGAAATCACTCATCTTGCACTCGGATTGGGCGATTTGGACTTCGCTCACGCTCAGTCTCACTCACGCGTGAGCTGAGCGTGCTTAAGGGGGCTCATACGTTTTAAACATGACTTCGGTTTTTTACTGTTAAATATTTTGGGACAAACATTTTTGAGTTTCTGGGTATAATTCCTAGTAAAAAATTAAAAAATGAACATTTCAAAAAAAAAAAGTTTGAGATTGGACCATTTTTGTAGATTTTACGAAAGAGTCTAAAATTTTCATTCTCGTAAGATTCAGACCGTAATTCTGGTTCGATTTGAAAAAAAAAATTACTGGAGACTCTTCTCTATGCCCGCTATAGAATTGACTACAATTGTGTATCTAAGTTCAATAGTTTAGGAGAAAAAAAATAATCTTCATTTTTTTAACTAAATTGTATTAAATTTATTAATTGAAAAAAAATTTTCATCAATTAAATCTTGTCCAATCCTCGTCATTGTAGTCAATTCTATGCTTGCTGATGTTGCGAACACTCAGTTAAAATTTCAGACCTCAAACCAAAGCGAGTCATTAGTTATCTTACGAGCAAGGTCAAAAAAAGGCGAGCTGAGAAAACAGGGGTCAAAGGTCACGCCTCCACCTCCGCGGGTCGCTGGATACGTGTTAAAGGACAGTGCAGAACAATGCTGCGCGAGCTCCTGTGGCGCGAGTTTTACGAATTCAGACCTCTCCTTAGGCTTAAAAGACGCAGAAATGAGTGCTTTTTCTCATGGCATCGTAACCAGAAAACCGATATTTTGACCATTTCAAAACGTATGAGCCCCCTTAACTTTACAGTCCCCAAACCGAAACAAATCCAGGCCGTTACGCAGGTAGTTTTCATTCATGACTAAAACTCAAAAACTATGGCAGCTAGAACCAAAGGAACACCTTACCCTTGGCAAGCTAAGTGTACCGGAGTTATGTTTCCATATGGACCAACTCAAAATTCAGCTTCCCTTAGTTTTGTTATTTTTGATGCCTAAATCAACAAAACTCAGGGAAGCGGAATTTTGACTTGGTCCATTCTGGAACAAAACTCCGGCACACTTTGCACACCAAAGAAAAGTTGTTCCCTCGGTTCTAACTACAATAGTTTTTGAGTTTTAGTTATAAATGAAAACTACCTGCGTAACGGCCTGGTTTTGTTTCGGTTTGGGTATCATCCCTGTTGTCAAGTCGACATGTAGGAAAAGTAAGAGCGTATCGGGTCGGTGCCAAAGATGCTCTGCAAACTGGAGTGTGTAAATAGAACACTCTTTTTAGAGCATGCTTCGAAGCAACTCTTACTTGCAGCATGCTTGCAAGGCACGCGTTTATGTCGAGTGTACCTGCAAGCTCTCTTTAACTGGCCCATGCTTTTAGATAGCATTGATTAAGTGTATTGTGGCGCGTGCTTGCAGGTACACCCTTATTCAGCGTGTACTTACTAGGCACACTCTTATTCAGCGTGTACTTACTACACTGTTAAAAAAACTCCTGTTAATTCACAACATTGTCTTCGTTAATTTTTATAGCGACACATTTTGTTCAGGAACGACACTTTTTTGAACAGCGAGTCGTTTTTCAACAACACAGCTGTCAAATATGTTAACGAGTCATTGTAAAAAAAAATTACGAGAAGTCGTTTACCGACAGGTGTATTGTATTTATAACAGCAACAACCTGTTTTTGAACAGCACACAACTGTTTTGAAACAGCAGTATTGTTGTAGAAAGGGCCTGAGGTCCGGACTTGGTTTACATTTTTACAAGAAAGTTGTTAATAAACGGGTCAACAGTTTGAAAATGGAATCACCGTTTTAAAGCAGCACATTCCCCGTTAATGAACGATATTTTATTTCTTATTCATGAGAAGAAATCATGAGGTATCAGATAAATTATATGGTAAAGAGAGGCCGATCATTGAAACAGTTTTACTGTTTAATAACAGCATAAACTGTTTGGTAACGACACCATTGTTTAGAAACAACTTTTTTTCTGTTAACAAACTGTCTTCCCATTCAAAAACAGCACAAACTGTTTAGGAATAACACTTAACAACTTTCTCAACGGTACATGATAGTTCCTTCTGTGAACAAGAATGTCAGCCTTGAGGTATTGTTTCATAACGGCAATTTTGTTGTTTCTGATAAGAACAGCTAACTCGTTACAATACAGCTAGAAATGACTGACAGGATGTGTTGTTTCTGAACGACTGAATCCTGTTTCCAAATGGCAAATGTAATTTATTCTGAGAACAATATGTCCTGTTTCTCTATCGAAAAGCTTGTTCTAAAACGACACTTTGTTGTTTACCTCACAACAATATTTGTTCTGTTATTCATGGAAACGACAAGTTTGGTTCAGAAACAGGTCACCTGTTAAGAGTTGTGCTGTTCTCCAACAGTTTTTTTTAACAGTGTAGGCACTCTCTACTTTAGCGAGTGCCTAGCAGGTATGCTGTAAATAAGAGCGTACTTGAAAGCATGCTCTAATAAGAGTGTACTATGTTCATATTTCAGTTTGCTGAGTGGTAGTCGTTAGGTCAGGTCTTACATCTCGACTGTAACAGCTGCTCCACAAAGTGGACCAGAGCTCATGCGCTCTTTTTCTCTTGTATGAATGCGTGCATGGGGCACATTGCCTTGAAGCATAGTTCTATTCTTCAAGAGGGGCGTGAAGTCTTGAAGCGTAGTTCTACACTGATAAAAAAAAACTGTAGAAAAACAGCACATTTACCAACGAACGATTTGCTTTAAGGCAGCACTTGTCATGAGAACTCATAATGGAACAAACGCTGTTGGGAAAAAGCAAGTTTTATAATTGGAGAAAACAACCAAAGTTGTGTTATGAAACGATTTCCTATGGAAGGAAACAGAACATCTTGGATTCAAAATGGATGGTATTAGCTGTTTTGGAACGGAATCTAGTCATTTAAAAACAACACCATTCAACCGGAGATATGTTGGAGCACACCTCAGAGCTGAAATCCAGTCCCAACTTTGGCAAAATAAAATCTGTTGTTTCTTTACAACACTTAAGTTGGAAAGTTTTTTGGCGACACCTCTAGCTGTACTATTTTCAAACAGCGTTTACTGTTTCAGCTTCTTCTGTTTTCAATCAGCTGTGCCTTTGTTTTTAAACAGCTGTTACTGTTTTCAAACAGTTTTTACTGTTTTCAAAGAGCTCTTTGCTGTTTTCAAACAGCTTTTTCTGTTTTCAAGCAGCTTCTACTGTTTTTAAACAGCATAATCGTCGTTGACAGTCAGCTTCTTTGTTTACGAACAGCTAAATCAGTCAAAGGACAGCTCATACTGTGTCCCAACAAGATTCTTCCAACAGTCATCATATTCTTTAACAGTCTTTTCTATTTGAAAACAGTAGAGCTGTTCCTCGACAGGTTTTGTCTGACAAGATGGTGAAACTGTTCGGGAGCGGCCGTTTGTGAAGTACTGGTAACTGAGCCATCAGCAAACGCCCAACCACTTTTTCTGAATAACGGAAAGACCACGTAGAAGAACAGTTTTTACTGTTTGTAAACAGAGGAGGGCGTTTGTGAATGACTGCTTGTGGTGGATTATTAGGACTCTCGTCTATTTTTTATCATGAATATATAGCAAGACTTTTGCTTGAGAACAGAAGAGTGTTTTTCATTAATAGGTTGGTGCCATTTGGAAATGGACATTCCGTTTCACAACAACTCATATTCGGAGGTCTGACACAGAGAGCCATCATCCCTTTAGACAAAACTGCTGTCGGATAACGACTCAGGGTCCAACAATAGGCCGATCCTCTACAACACGTGCTGTATAAAAACTTAACAAGATAACTGCTGTTAATTAACAGCATCTTTTTTAACAGTGTATGCTTGATTGAAGCGTACCACTACGCATCAGTTTCGCCTGTGCAATTGCCAAGCTTAATTTCCATTACACTGTTGGCCCTGTGGGGCGAAAGCGAAACGTTAGGCATAAATCTTGTTAAAGTGACTAAATTTGTTGTTACCTCCCAATTTCCAGAATGCTTCCCTGCAAGGTGTGGGTATTGCTGGCCCTGCTGTTCGGAGGACCACCCGCTGCGCAGAGCCAGGTTCCATCAGAACCAGGCACGTATTGTTCAAACTAAGGCGCACGTGCACCCTTTCGTCTCGTTGCTAACATCGCTGCGCCAGTAATGTGGAATAGTGATGGACATAGTGGCGACGGAGTTTTGAAACTATACCCCATCAAAAGTTGTAAATGATTTACGCCCTTGGGACGGCGTGAACGAGTTTTTTTTTTACCTTCGAAGGGGTACTTTTAAGTAATTTCGATATTTCTAGGCAAAAAAAAAACAAAAAAACTGGTATTTTCTTTGTTCCATTTAGTGATTGCGGGTATCGTCGGCCAACTTGTGGACCCACTTGTGAGTGTCCTCAACCCTGTGGTGGAGGATGTTGCTGGACTTCTGCCCATCCCTGGCGCTCTACTCCGTGAACTGGCGCCCTACACAGCGGCTCTCAATCCGCTGCTGCAGTCCGCGCTAGTACAGAACAACATTACGCAGTTCTCCTCGGACATCGTGACAAACCTTTCGGCCTTGGTAGCCCGTCTGGTCGACGCCGCGCTGCCCGTGCCCCCGATTCTCAGGCCGGTAAGCTACTCCGGAGGGCAGCAATGCAGAGTGGGCCAGACGACCGGTGGAGACAGTCCCAGACGTCCAGTGGAGGCGGTGGCGGTTTCTAAATACCACACGGGTTTCGAGCTTCAAATTCGATGGATGAGACTAGAATAAACGTGCTCCCCTACCAGTGAATATATCTCCGAACGAGGAACCCATCGGTGGGGTCACTCGTCCTGTCCAAGTCTTGTTCATTTACTCTGAAGCTCCGAACGCGACTAGAGTTTTGGCCGCCTGTGCCAGTCATCCTAGAGTTTTACCGTTACAGTTCCTCAGGTTACAGTCTGACTAGACCATCAACTCCCTGTGCGTGTTGTTTCAGGACAAGGAAGCGGAAAAATTCGGCTTTATCGGAGAGGCCTACAACGTGACGACTTCAGACGGCTATATCCTCGGTGTGTTCCGAGTTCGTCTCGGAACGTGCCCCTCTTATCATTCGGTGGTTATTATTCCTCCAGGGATCCTTTCAAATGCGGCTTCCTTCAGCTACATAATGGAAGACAGCCTAGGTTAGTTGTGCAGGTTTTTCATCAGTCGAACTGTATATTGTGTATGCAGTATACATTTACAACGAATGGTGTGTACCTGTCAAGTACGGGTATATTACATGAATGTATGCAGTAAATACTGCACATAATGTGCTTATTACACAGAGTAAAAACTGTGTACATAACAAGTATAAGAGTATACATAAATATAAATTTCCATGATACGTTGAATTTACTAGAAACATCTTTACTGTTTCATTCTGAACACATTTATGAACAAACCGTAAAAAGAAAAAGAAAAAAACCTTTTGACTTAAAACCAACTGGTCCCAAACCAACTCTAAAAATTGAAATACGAGAATTCTAACTTAATTTTGTTGAGAAATATTTCTTGCTGTTTTGTGGCGATGAGTCAAAGTTCTCACCAAATTTTGTTATGAATTGTGCTCCGACCCGAAATGACGTGGGTAAACATTCTCGACACATCATGGCGTTAACTCAGATTCTTACTGTCAAAAGGTGAAAATTTTGAATCTCGCAACACAAATGTATGATTTTTCTGTCCTTCAGGGTTGCTTCATTTCTCACCTCTCAGTTTTTAGTAAAGGCACATCGCCTTGCTCTTTCGTTCCGGAAACCGCGTTTTTTACATCAATAAAATGCTGGCTGCTTATTAAACGAAGAAACTGTATCTTTTCAAGAAAATACGTTTTTCTGCGCTCAATATTTACTTGTTGATCAAGTCTGTTTGCATAAAATATTGGATTTAAGCTTTGGGGCAATGAGCGTTGCGTTCTTTTTGGCGTCTCGGCAGTGACTTATTTATTTCGGATTCTGCTTTCAGTGTACCGGCTTGCTAGGGAGTGCAACGACGTTTGGCTGTTCACTTTTCGAGGTTATTTGTTTGGACGAGGACACATAAGTCTCAGCGACACAAGTGCTGAATTCTGGGACTTCTAGTAAGTGCAGGTTCCTTCTTATGTCCACAATGGAACAATTTTTACCCACAAAGTCGGTGGTAGAGGTGTGCGCATGTGTTTTTATTTCTGGTTGTGTTGCTCGACCCTTACCGTTGGTACGGCTTCTCCCACACTGTAAAACCAAACGTGGTCTAGACCACACCACTGGTGCGGTCAAATGAGTGCCATTTTGCCCGCATCAGTTGGTGTGGTCTAGACCACGTTTAGAGTGCTCTGGTGTGGTCTAGACCACGTTTGGAGTGCTCTTTCAATGCAATGACAACACCAAACGTGGTCTAGACCACACCAACTGATGCGGTCAAAATGGCACTCATTTGACCGCATCAGTTGGTGTGGTCTAGACCACGTTTGGTTTTTCAGTGCAGGGGGTAACCACGGTGCAGGAGGTGGAGGTGCATAAAGCCATGAGCGAGCGAGGTGCAGGGTTTCACTGTTCTTCGAGATCATGAAAACCAAACGGGTGTTTGCAAATTGCTTTGCACCCGTCAAGAGTGCATGAAATATAGGAGAGTGCATCAGGCCCAGTGGCCTGCCTGAGTTCTATTAATGCAGCCCAAACAAAGGGAGGCAATTTTTACATTGAGATGGATAAACAGGTAAAATGGTAATTTTACAGTTTTTTTTTTTTTTATTATGTAGCAAGAACAACAGGAGTCTCCACCTCTATTTTCTTAAGTTTGTTAAAAAAGGTCGTAAATTTACGACGGTACGTGTAAATTTTCAACAGTACTCGAGAATTGATGACAATTCTTGTAAATTCACGAACAAAGTGCCGTTAATTTTTCAAGACGAGCAGATTATAAAAAAATAAGTACAGACAAAATCAATATTTTACAAGAAAAAATGTGGAATTTAACAACAAAACCCGGCAACAATGTGACTCTTCAAAATATGTGTTTTTATATTACCTTTGCATGGGACAAGCTAAACTAGTAGAGACATTCATAAAAATCTGAATCATTTTACAACATTTTTTGGCGTTTTACAACCACGTTGTGTAGCAAAATTAACAGGACTTTCTTTTTTCGTAAAATTACAACTTTATCAGGCACAGTACAGGCGAAATGAACCCTTTATTTTATGCTCTTGCTGTCTGTGTAGCCTGTTTTGAAAATAAATGTCTAGTTTAGAGTATCTCGAAGAAAAATGTAACCCCCTGCAACGAAGGCTCCAGCAACTCTCACTGTTGGCTATTACGACACCCAGCTTCTACTTATTTGCAAACGGTTTGTACCATGTTGTGTTTTAAATCATGAACTCTTACGTTGTGGGTAAGAATTTCTGTTCCTGTAATGAATCCAACTCAAACACTTCCAACTTGCTGAATTGTGGAAGTTGGATCTAACTTACTAATGTTGTACGTTATCTCCCCCTGCAGTCCTTACCACTGGGGCGTCTACGACCTTCCGGTCCAGATCGAATTCGTCCACGAAAAGACGAACAGCACTAGCATGCGCTACTTCGGCGTGGATCAGGCCGGCACCGCCCTGCTCTTCATGAACCACGTGCACCGCGAGCGTTATCAGAAGTTCATAGCAGGCGTCTATTTGCTCGCTCCCATCGGCTACCTCGGACGTCTCGATTCCGTGGCCTTCGCCGCACTGTCCGTTCTGCGAGATGGCCTCACGGTACCCACACCGAATGTTTCCGTAGAAATTTTATACGAGGGATCACAGTCTTTTGTGCGGATGAAAATTTCGTACCAATTTACACACAAATACGTACAAAAGTGGGGAAAAGTTTCTGGTACGAAAAGTGTACGACGAGTCCATCTGCATAAAAAAACAGTGGTGTCTCGTACAAAATTCTGCATACCATTTGGTGTATATTGAATCTAAAAGACCGTTTAGGGCTAACGGTTTTCGGAGTGCGATCCAAGAGTGTTTGTTGTGAAAAGTCATGACATCGACCGATTCATAACCTTTTTCATAACGCTACCATAACAAGTCGCTTGTTATGAGTTTTCATAACTTAGTTATAATTTTGTTATAAATTTTCATAACGCCCTCGCCCGCCACGGCGGGGTGTCATGTACCTGCGCCATCGTTCGCCCTTCAACGAACTTGGTGTAGCTCAGAGGTTCACCCTCCAACTCCGAACCGCAAGAGCGGATGTTCGAATCCCGGTAGTAGAGCATCGACAAGATTCAGTTTCGGAATGATTCCGTCCAACCAATGGCATCAAATGGCTACCAGTGACGAAATCATTTTTGTTGTTAATTTCACGTTTTTTTTTTTTTTTTTTTTTTTTTTTTTTTTTTTCATAACAGCGTTATCAGTTTCCATATCATGTGTGCCATGACTTTTTCAGAACAATTTCACAACAATTTTATGAAAACGGTTTCATAACATTTTACGAAAATGTTATGACTTTTTTCTCACGGTGTAGCGGATGATAAATCTCTAATGTAAAGCATAAAAATACTGCTCAGCGGACGCCATGTCGAACTAAGTGCGGAACTCTACACTTCGTGGTGTGCAGTATGTCTCCGCATTTCCCATATAAAAGGGTTTTGATCGCACCATCCGAAAGTTTTCGAAGGACAGTCCGTCAGTCCTCGCTGGACTGTTCCGATCCGAAATCATTTCCAGACTTCCCGTAAATCGGTCAAATAGTGCCAGAATCAGAAGGATTTCAGAAAGTCTGAGAGCGCTGATCGGTCTCGTTTTGGGCTGTCTGAGACGTGTCAGGAAAAAAATGAAAGTAAGGTTTGCCGCGGTGAGATTTCAGCGGTTGAACTCGTTCCCGGGTCCCTCTTGTTAGGACTACTCGATGCTCATTGTCGACGTCGGATACCACTGCGCTCACACTTAATGTTATGTACAATTTTGTACGAGGCATCACAGTTTTTTGAGCATATGAACTTTTCGTACGGTCACAAATCTCACCTTTCTATTTTTTGTTCTGATACCTACACTGAAAAAAGTTTTCGTAACTTTACGACAAATTTTTCAACGAATACTTCGTAAATCTGACGAATAACTCGTAAACTCGAAAAAACGAAAAACTTGTAAAACACTTAATAGGAATTGTTCGTAAAATTCTTTGAAAAATAGTCACAAAAAGCCCAAAAGCTGCCAAACTTTACGAGTTTTTCGTAACAAAAACGAGTAATTCGTCGTTATATTTGTCGTAAAATTACAAATATTTACTGGGAAAATTTCTTTCATGGATAACTCGTACCGAAAGTTACGAAACATTCGTAAAATTACGAAACATTCGCACCAAAACGACTTTTTCGTCAACTTTTCTCGAAACTTTCGTAAATTTACGAATATTTTGTAAAATTGTTACGAAATATTTGTTTAGATGAATAAACGGAGTACATGTTAATTTATTAAACGAATCACTCATAACACTCTACGAATTATTCGTAAAATGACGGATCATTCATAGATTCGATGAAAAACTCGTCGTTACATTGTTCGTAAAATTACGAATTTACTCTGGGAAAATTTCTGTCCGAGTAATTCGTAATTTTACGACAATTTTTTTTTCAGTGTACAACTAGTGTTCTGAAGGGTGGAAACATTCCCGGGAAAATTGGGAATCTTGGGAAACGTTACCGGGAACGTTCGAGGCTGGAAATCGGGAACGTTCCCACATTCCACATTTTTGAGTAAAAATGAATGAAAAATATAAATTAGTGCAGGTAATTACTGGAAATTGTAAAAATATGAAGGTTTCTGTTCACATAAAATAATTATTTTTATTTGTACTACATAAAACATAAAAGAAAATATATCGAGTGACAAATATTTTTCTTAAGAAATATTGAAACAAGAGTTTTAAAATTTTAATCAATTAACATTGACTCCTCTTTATCTTCATTTTCATCTTGCTCATCTTCACCATCATCACCATTGCTTGAGCTAGCATCAGATTATCGTGAGGAATAGGTAAAATATGCTGTGAACGGTGGAAAATTGTGTGCTAGGTGGAACAGATGTGTTTTGCCCTCCGATACGCATATCAAGTTAAAACAAATAAAAAATGCTGAATATTCCCACTTTTCGGGAATCTTCGGAAATGTTCCCGGGAATTTACTGGGAACGTTCCCCAAAATGATCGTTCCCGGGAAATTTAGAACACTACCTACAACTACAGCGATGAGTTCAAGGCGCGTCGAGGAGCACTACGGACGTGGACAAACCTTGAGTGTACTGTTTAAAAAATCTGAAAATTCAGACCTGTTTTGTAAGACTTGATGGTATCAATCTATTGTTAAGAACATTCTCTGAAAATTTGACTTCTGTTATAAAAATGTGGACCAAATCAGCTCAAAATTCACTGCAGACTGAAGGGGCTGATAATTAAGGATAGTTAAGAAAAGTAAGACTTGATATTGAACTGCATCGGAATTCAAGATTGCATTCTAAAAATTAAGACAGTAAAATCTCAAATGTAAGATCGACCACCGCTGGGTGCAGTGGCTTGTCGACAAACAGAGTGACCAGGTAGTCGTGCCCTGGACCGTCAGACGGCGTATTAGCAGAGTGGTAACGACCGTGGCTCTCAAGCTTCGAATCCATCGAGTGACAAAGTGAAATAAATTTCGTTACTATTCATATAAAGCTTGTCGCATCTTCAAATATCAGAGGCGACTGTTACATGGGCTTTAAAAAACTTTTATTGAACTCTTCTCTCATTTGGAAAAGTGACGTCTCTGAAATTTCAGACCGATATCCTAAATTGAAATTCAGAGTAGTGCTCTGAGTCACAATCCCGAATTTTCAGATTTCTACTATTCGAAAAATAATGGTCTGAATTTTCAGACCACCTTTGTCAAAATTAACTTCATAAAGTTTAGTCTGAATTTCCAGAAAAAAATTACCAATGTGTCTTTTGTCTTGGAACTTTCCATCAGGCGTCCGGAGCGCTTGTGCTGCACAACGAACTCGCCTTCATGAACCCAGCTATACACTCGGTGCTGTACAACTTGTGTGGCCGCATCTCCCCCATCTCGTGCTTCTACATTTTCCAGATCCTCGCAGGACCCAGCAAAGAGATCAATTACGTGAGTTGCTGACGCCTGTGCTTATGGATCTCTCTTTCAAAAGGGCCTAATGAGTTCAGCACTGGCTCCGCTCTCGCTCGCTCACTTTACCTCTCTCCTTCGGATCCCACCTACACTGCCGTACAAAATTAGTGGCACGTCTTTTGCTGTCAGCACCATTTTTATGTTATTTTAGATGTGATGCTGAAATTAGGAGAGGGGGGGCTGACCCCATTGTTAATTCGAGGGCTCACTAAGTGCGCGGTCCTCGCTCCAACCCTCTCGGCCTGTGCAAACCCTTCAGTGCGTAAGGGTGTAAAAACCGAGACAAACATGTCAAAAGTTTTGACTCTTACCGCCTCAAATGAGTCTCCGCTTTCTAACGGTGTAAGCAGAATCGCAATCAGACAAACACACCCCTGCGACAGTCACCACCAGCCCCTTCCGAAGTGGGTCCCCAAAATGGTTGAAACCGGGTGCAAACGATCAGAGAAGAATCATTTACGAAAAACAGGACCTTTCGTCGACCCTCTTGGATCGTCGCGATTTTTTTCACAAGAAAGATGAAAGATGAGAGTTGCCATAATATCAGATCCCGAGGTCCCTTCTTCTGGACTTGGTGGGCAATTTTCCTTTTTGTTACCGTTTTTACAGAAAATTTGGGTATTTCTTGCTACGCAGCGACTTTTCGGTCTAGATTCGTGAAATTTTGTATTCTGGCCTGAAATTGAACGAGAAGAACAATGAGCACAACAGATTTCAGCTGCAACTTAAAAAGGTCAATTTTAGGTCAAAATTCCTCAAAAATTACCTATAAAGACCCAAATTGTGGGTATTTGAGGGTTCCCCCCCCCCCCCCCCCCCCCCCGACTGACTCCAAAATTGGTATGCGCTGAATCCGAATGTAACTGGCGCAGCTTTGTGCGGCTAACCGTTCTAGAGATATCCGCTTTGAAGTTGGAAAAAGGCTCGGCTCTCTGAACTTCTCCCCTGGCTCCGCATGGCCTTCCCTGCCCCCCGCCGACTGCCTTCCTGCCCTTCTCCCTTCCGTGCCCCCGCCAGGGGCGTAATTGGGCGGGTCGAAAGGGGGTGGCGATGTATGAAAAGTTGCCTACTTTTAGGGAGCGTGTGTCTGGTCGTCTTGGATTAAGAGACAGACGTGGTTTCCCATGTGAATTGGGGGGGGGGGGGGGCCTTGATCAAAACTCGGAAAATGGTGTCGCATAACATGTGTGGTGCGTTTGATGAAATGCGAGCGTAGCGAGCTTGAAGCTTTCGACGAGGTACTTCATCGTTGACATGACAACGCCGAAAAGTGACAAGTATATCTTACTGCGGGTCAAGGAGACACGTAATATTAAAAAAAAAGAAGAAGCGGAGCCGTCAAAAACAATAGGGGTCCTCCTTCGTCGGAACCCCTAAAAAAGAGAGGGCTTCACGCAACCCAAAGTTGTTCTATATTTGTTTGGACTGCAATTAAAACAAGTAATTTGAATTAGGTAACTGCCGGAAACGTTATGTTTCGTGGTCTATTGGTCAATGGTAAGGACACTGTCAGGTTCAAGGGAAGGCAGATGCTGATGGGCAGGCAAGCACACTCTGTTTTTTTTTTGTTTTTCGAATTTCTACAGAGTCGAAATTTGGAAAAATAAAGCGGACTACTTAATGCGAGCGAAGCGAGCTATAAACCATAGCCTTGTTCAGCTTAAAATCCCTTTTGCTGGGGTTCGAACGGTTCCACGAAGACCACTTAAAAAACTTCAGAGAGTATTTTGAGCAAATATAAGGTGCATTTTTTTTTTTTTTTTTTGTCTTGGCCAATCAAAACAAATGGTTCCAAAACATAGCTTTGCAAACCCATTCAACGAACTTCTTCTGAGCCTGGAATAGATTTTAAAGACATAGAAAGGCACTTCATTAGTCAAGTTCAACTTTTATCTCGTTTATTTGTTTGTGAAAAGAGCCTCAGTAGGTTGTTTGAAGCGAGCGCAGCGAGCTAGAAGCCAATGCCCAATTGAGCCCCAAATGTGATTTTTTTTTGGGGGGGGGGGGCATTTTTGAGTGACGATTTCTGATTCCCAGTAATCCAGCCGGGCAAATCTGCCCCTGCAATCCCTTTGCTTTTGGCCCCCTTCGGGAGCTTAAGGGGGGGGGGGGCGATCGCCCCTCCCCTAATTACGCGCATGGCCCCCGCCTCCCTTGAGGGAACATATTCTGACCATACACCCCGATTTGCCCCACCCGTTTTTTTCTTTTTCTAAGTTTGCTATGTACCAAATTAAAATTCCGTCCCAACGTTAGTGCTAAGGTAAGCACACCTTAAAACAGCTGTTTGAAACTTTGAAATTGCTAGTTCTGTAAATAAAGCCATTTTGGACAAAAAATTTAAAATTGAGTTTCACATGGTTTTCGATGTTTGTCGGTACGCTGATCACGAAAATGGCATCAGTCTTTATAAATAACGATATTGGAACCCAGCAAACAGATAATTTTGGTCAAAATTGAAGAATTTTGACGGAATTTTGGTATTTTTTTGACGTTTTGGAGTTAAGTTTTGTTTAAACAGCAGTTCTCAATTGTTTTTTTAATGTTTTTTTCAGTTTGAAGAACATGAAACAAGCATGTACTCGATCGCAGGCATATGTTGAATCTAGTTGTATCAAGTTAGGAAAACAAACTCAGCAAAAGGTTCTAAATGAGGCCAGGCGTACCTGGAAATGCAGGTCAATTCCGTCTACCTACTCTTTTTCCCGCCCCACCCCTTGCAGTATATGTTACTCTGTCTATGCGTTATCTGTGAAGTAAATGTGCTTTCTTTCCTTAACTTGATACAACCCCCTGCACTTGAGTGTACTTTGTTCAAAACCGAAAACTGTTCAATATTTTTTCGTAATTGCTAAATATTTTTTTAATGGTCAGTAGCAACAGCGATGTTCAGATCAGCACATTCAATTGTGAAATTAAGTAGCAAAGCACTCACAGGGTAAAACAAGGTAGGTTTACGCCAGACCGTGTCTTGTCGTATCAGGCTTCGCGATGCTGCGCCAGTTTCGACAATCCACGCCTGGCGTTGCACCCACCTTGGCCTGCGGCGCTTTCTGCTTGCCTTCGGCAAGCTGTTTTATGGGTTCATTGAGGCAACGAGTAGTGCACTACGTGATGATTGGTCGAAGTATACAAGCTAGGGCGCGCACTTCCGTCAAATGGAGTAGGCAGCTCCGCTTCGCTGGCAATTCAGTTCGACAGGGGCCAATATCAGCTTGGCCTGCCGGCGGATTCTTCTCGGGCCTTCTTTGGCCCTCGCACCAGACGTGGCTTGGCCCAATCGGAGGCCGTCTCTCAGGCCTTCGGTCCTCGCACCTCACACCCCGTGGAGGTAAAACGGAAACTTATTGATGTAACATCATGACTGACTTTTTTTCAAGATCCAGATTCGGCCAACTGATGGAGTCGGACTCCTAGACCCCCCCTCCGACCCCTCCCTGAAAAGGTCTTGCCATGACCTATCGAAATCTGCAATAAAATTTTTTAGTCGGTCGACCCACTTTTTTTTAAGATGAAGGGTCGAAGTTGATTATGTTAGTAAATTCGGGTCGAGGTAGCCAATTCGCAGTTGAAACCAATGACAGGGGTAGGAATTGATTTCATTTTTGTCATTTGCACCCTCAAAAACACATGAAACCATGAAAAGTGTCTCTTAAATGTAAAGTCACTAAAAATTTGCACTTTTTCTGCCGTTTTTTTAGTGTTTTTTCGTCGGTACGACTGAATTATTTGAGATTGACAGCCGAATTTTAACGTGTGGTGAGCCAAGGATATACCTAAGAACCTTGCAAAATCTCGTCCCGATCGGCCGAGCCTTTTTGGAGGAGTAGTGCGGACACACAAGCAGACAGACAAACAGACAGACAGACAAAACTTTTCAACCCCAGTGGAGTAACTGGCTTCGCCGAGGGCTTCGCTAATCGCTCAGCCAATTAAAGTTCTCACAGCGGGAACACGTCAAGGCTAAAGATGCAACAGACAAAAGGGGTTAGTACGTCACAATACAATCACAAGACGCTTCTGCCCCCTCCAATATGCATTTGTTAAAAAATTCACTCCAAATCGTTAAAAAAAAAAAAAAAAAAAAAAAAAAAAAAAATCCGTTAAAATTTTTCAATTTTGACTCAAACTTTCCGTTTGCTGGGTTCAAATATCGTTATAAATACAAACGGATGCCATTTTCGTGATCAGCGTACCCAGAAACATAGGAAACCATGTCAAACCCAATTTTCAAATTTTTATCCAAAATGGTCAAAACTAGCAAAAAATATAGAGGGAATGGCCAAATGCATAAATGTAGACAGAGAAATGCAAGAATATCTTTTAAAAGGTCATAGATAACCCCTTAAACTGCAAATATCCTCCGCTCGCTTCGCTCGCAAACAATTTACATTTACCAACCTAAATAGCTCGAAGACCCACGAATTTTCGAAGCTCGGAGACATACGCTGACCATTCTAAATAACCCTCAGACTCGCAAATTTTCTCAGCTCGCTTCGATTGCAAACAACTTAATTTACATTTGCCACCCTATAAAGTCTTAAAAATTGCAAATTTTCCGAGCTCGCTTCACTCCCACCTAATGTTCTCACCAAATAACTTCAAGAACCGCAAATTCTGAGCTCACTGAATATTGAATGGCGCGACTGATGGCCAAAATTTGGTGAGACTAAAAAGTTTCGCCATTCTGTGGCGAGAAACAAAAGTCTCACCATTTTTTTTGGCGAGAAACAAAATTCTGAGACATTTGTTTGTCGCCAAAAAAAATGGTGCGACTCATGTTTCTCGCCAAAAAATGGTGAGACTCATGTTTCTCGCCAAAAAATGATGAGACTTCTGTTTCTCGCCACAGAATGGCGAGACTTTGTTTCTTTCCCCTAGGATGGAATGAATTCCGTCCTTTGACTTTTCAGTGAGCTCGCTTCGCTCGCAAACAATTTGCGTTTACCGCCCATTTACCAGATTTAATCGTGTGTTAACGATTACCAAAAATAAAAGCACCTGCGGAACCCCATGATAGGTAGGCAACCCTCATCGCAGACAAAATTTTCCCCCCCCCCCCCCCCCCCCTGCGAAGTGACGGCTACGGCCCTGCTTCCAGTTAGTACGGTTGAATTATTTTTTTAACGGAATGTGTCCGTGAGCACCCAAGGTGTGACACCATGGTTTTTAGAGCCCAAATTTAATCTCTTTGGTTTTGAGACACCCCAGATAGTAATAGAGGTAAAACGTCTAATGGGTTGATTTGGCCGGAGGTAAAAAAAACAAATTGCATCGTGTTCAGAAGGGGCCTCTAAATCGTTTGCACCCGGTTTCAACCATGTGGATGGGGTGTGTTTGTCTGATGCGATTCTCCTAATTACACCGTTTTTTACACCCTTCCTCACTGAAGGGGTTGCACAGGCCGAGAGGGGTGGCGCAAGGACCGCTCTAAGTTAAACAATGGGGGCACCTCTACACTCCAAATTTCAGCACCCAAGCTCACATTATATAAAAATGGTGCTGACCGGGCCGCTCCTTTAGAGCGGCAGTGTATTTTGGCAGGCCGTCGGCCTGCAATTGAAATGGGGGGTTTGGGGGGGGGGGACTCTACGGCCCGATCTTTCGCGACCTCCGTTTTTTTTTCTTTTTTTTGACATATTTGACCTGTCCTCACATGTAGCACCACCCCTGACAGCAAGATCCTACAGAAACACGCACGAAGAAATTAAATTTGTGACAACGAAAAAATTAGTTAATTTTTCTGGAGCAAAATTTCCTTGTCATGACAACAAATCTTTTCTTCTCGCCTCAACGTCAGGACGATACTCGTTGAAACGAATTTATTGCTGAAGAGCTGAAACGGCGAAATACAACATAGGGGTCAAAATGACCATTGTGGCCATTCAGCGTCGAATGGCGAAAGCCGCAGGTCTCTATCTGGTCGAGAAGTCCCTCATCTTTGAGGAAGTGAGTGAGTAAGTGAGTGAGCATGGGAGTGCGGGGTAGGATTTAGGGACTGGCATCGCTCGCTAAAATTTGACTTAAAGTATAAGGAATTTTTTTTTCCAGCCATACTTTCCCTACGCTTTTGCAAACGTATTGGACAGTACATCGATAACTGCGTTCAACTATTATCTTCAGCAAGTTGGCGAAAGTACGTACTTTTAAGGTGCCATGTCCGGACCTTGTGGTGGTGCAGTAATCTCCTTCCACTCACGTCTCTTTGTGTCCTTGTTCTGCGCAGTACAGTGCATGAAGTATTACAACTACGGACCAACTGAGAACATGAGGCGGTACAACCGAACCGACCCTGAAGATGTAGACATCAGTGCCACCTTTGTGCCATGCAACTTCTACGCCCTGAGCAACGACACTGTGACCCGCACACAGGTGAGAGCAAAACCCGAGACGTCACCGAACGGCAAAAAATAAGGTCGAAACAAAATATTTGAGGCGCTGTGTTAGTTGGACATTGCAGCACCTGTTTGCCGAATAACGTTGCAACTGAAAGTAAAGGGGATTGACAAGCAATAGAAGAGTGCTACATTGCTGCGCACTCGAGACTCAGAATTTCTTTGAGAAAAATTGATTCTCGGGTCAAGAAAATTAACTTCTCGCTACTGTACTTTTTACCTTGTCAAATAAAGACTGCACTGAAAATTGAATGGCGAGACTGATGGCCAAATTTAGTGAGACTATAAAGTTCCGCCATTCTCTGGTGAGAAACAAAAGTCTCACCATTTTTTGGCAAGAAATAAATGTCTCGCCAAAATATGGCAATAATTAACTGGGATGCATTTCCCGGTATCCAATACAGTGGGGTTGCAATTATTGCCATATTTTGGCGAGACATTTTATTCTCGTCAAAAAAAAAAAAAAGGGTGAAATTTTTGTTACTTGCCAAAAAGTGGTGAGACTTTTGTTTCTCGCCATAGAATGGCGAGACTTTGTTTCCTTCCCCTAGGATGGAATGAATTCCGTCCTTTGACTTGTCAGTGTGTTCATTACTCATGACGAGATTCCGACTATCTTTGCATTGTAACAGTAAAGAAAGATGCTCTTTTTACTTTAGCTGGGTGTGCCGTTCCTTTCCAGGACGTCTACGAAACTTGGCGCGCCCTGGCCAAGGACGCTCAGGCGACTTTCACGGAGTTGGCGGGGTACAATGGCGTCAGCACTTTGTTTCCGGTCAACTCGGAGGGCCTTTACGGCCCAATGATCCGCCAGATGAACATGGACCGGGCGCGGGGAGCGTAAACTCGACGCCCCATCAACAACTTCTGTTAAAGTAGGGAATTGCTGCACTCTCGGTCTCATACGGCCTTCTTTTTTCTCTGGCTCATAAGATTTTTTGATTACACGTAAATTTTGCTCTTTTCTCTTTACCTGTGCACAATTTTCATCATGCTTAACATAAAATTGTCATGTCAAAATCAAAAAGAACATTTCCATTGACCAAAAAGGCGGGTTTAATGAACTAAGTTCCGTATGAATGAAAATTAATTTTCAAAGCTAAACACAAAATAGTACATTTATTTGCCCAAAAAATGGCAAGAGATAAAAAGTCAATTCGCGTCTGAGAGTGTACTGGTTAAGTCGGCAGCAGTAGTACGCTTTCACTTCACTATGGACGAAGGGTCGCCTACAGCAAAATTTGTTGGACAATGATTGGGAGAATGTGTAAGAAAGTGCAAGTCTGGCCGGGTACACTGGTGACTGCCCGCACCGGGCGGCTGGGCTCGTTCCGTCTCTCTCGCACCCTCGCAGGCACTCTCCGGGAGGCGGCGCTGCTTCACGCGCGACCGTTTTGCGACCGACTGTGTGGCGGAGATTCGGAGGCGGCGGAAGGCGTGCCTACCTCACAGGCGTTTTGTCTCGCGTAGCGCGACACAGCAGTAATACGCTTTCACTTCACTATGGACGAAGGGTCACCTACAGTAAAATTTGTTGGACAATGATTGGGAGGATGTGTTTGTAACTGCAAGTCTGGCGTATTGATCGCCAAGGCTGCCTACCTGCCTCAAGTGGCATTTTAGCCACCTGAATGTGGAATGTGTTTAAATTTTGTAGAATGAATTCGGGAAGGTGTTCTCCTTTCGACTATGGAGCTTTACTCGTTATTGAAATAAAAAAGGGAGGTAAAGCAAAGAGGAACATTTGTTACTTCAACCAACCGCATTCCTGACATCCGACATAAAATTGTATTAAATTAGTAACATTACATTTGTTTTTCTGTTCAACTCTCTAAGCACACTACAATCCTACTATGGCTACTAAGCACACTTAATATGCATACCGGCAAGAAAAAACCTACCGGAAACCGGAGTAGCTTGAGACAAGTTTTCGGTAACTGAAGACACACTTTAGACCACGCGTTTGGTCACTTAGAGAAGCTCCAGACAAAGAAGAACACTTGGCTGAGTATTATCGACCGTCGAGAAACACTAATTTTCAAGTTCAGCATTCTAATAGCACTTAAAAGTTTCGTCTCTTTGTGCTGATTTCAGATTTGTGTTTATTCCGCGGAGTTCGCGAGCGGACTCAGCGTAGCGCTACTCGAATTAATTTCTACAATAAAATCAATTCTATAGCAAATTGAAAATTTTGCCTTTATTTTACATTCATAATATATTCAGTGGCTGGACAGTTTCCAAGGTACAAGGTTACAAGGTGCAACGGCAAGAGTTTAAAGATGGATCTGCTTTCCATGGGTGCGGTCCCGCGCTGTGTAACGTGGCCGTTGACACCCCGTCCGCGGCCGCCACCGAGTCCAAGGCGGGGGCGCGCTGGGGTGTAGCCTCTCCGGCGTCCCCGTCCCAGTGGGTCCGCGGGGAGGCCGATGACGTGCTCGCGGTCCTGGCGGTCTGGCTGGTCGGCGGGCAGTCGGTGGCTCGGTGTCCACGGAGTCCAGGCGGCGATGACAGCGGCGCACGACCTGTTGGGAGGCAAGGACCAGCGGGCAATCGGCGAAGAGCTGGTGGGAGGCAAGCAATTATTGAAACTACTTGCCGTGGTCCTTGTCCTGCGCTGGTGGTCGTGGCCAAGAACGATCTGCGTAACATACTTACTACAATAAAATTCATCGTACCTTACGCTTGATGATGCGTAATACGATGAAATCATACGTACCTTATGCATAACACAGGCGTAATACAGTTAAATCATGCATACCTTACGTAGACAACTATGCATATTACGTACGTGCAAATTTATGCGTACCTTACGGTAAAAAATCATCGTAAAATGTATAAAAATGATCGTAAGAAAATGAGCGTGAGGGACACCGCCCTTGCTGCGCCGGTGTGTGGAGGGATGCCTCTCCCCCGGGGGCGGTGCGCTGCGCGCGGCCTGCACGGAAAAAAAGAATTTGTTGTACCAACGAATATATATGTTGGTTTTGGGATAGCAAAGAAAAAGTTGTTAGGTGTACTATTAATATGTTGTCAGAGCGAAAACTTTGCCCCCACAACAAATAATTCGTACGGTGTACAAACATTTGAATATTTTTTATTTTGATGATATTTAGTCCCTCTGACGATGTTGTTCGTTGTGAGAGCAAAGTGTTCGTTTTGACAACAAATTCATAGTAAACCTCACAACTTTTTCTTTGCTGTCCCAAAATCAACATACATATTCGTTGGTACAACAAATTCTTTTTTTCCGCGTGGCACTGGCTGGTAGAGTGGCCGCGCGGGCGGCGCCTGACGGCAAGGCAGCCCATCCGGCGCGTCGGGTTGCAGGGCGTCGTGCCCCTTCAGGCCGTTGGCCTTCTGGAGGTGCCGCGTGGGGAAGCGGCGGCCCGGAAACGTTGCGCCCAAGTTGCGCCACACTCGCGGTAGCGCGCGCATGACTCCCTGATGCCGTGCATGCGGGCGACATGGCGCTTCAGAGCGCCATGTCTCTTCCCTTAAGAAATCTTGTGTCCCCAAACATACTAAGTGGTTGCCCGTTGCCCCCTCGTCCTAAGGTCTAAAAAATGCCTACAACACTGTCAAATTTTTGTGGCAAATATTCTCAGAAATTGTGCGTCTTGAGGTTCAAAAATTAAGTGTAACTCTTTTGTAACTCCCACAATGTCAGAAAAAAACCCTAAAACTGAGGTGTGATATTTGACAAAGGGCGCTTAAGTCAATCCGTTTTGTGACCAAAAGGCGTAAGTCTAAGTGATTTTTTTTGACCATGAGGCGTTAGTTCAAGGAATTTTTTTTTACAAAGAGGCGTGAGTTCATGGACCGTTCTGACCAACAGGCTCAAGTCAATTGATCATTTTGACAAACAAGCGTAAGTCCACGGATTATTCTGATAAACCACAGGTAATCAACCGGTGATGTATGTCCACAGCTAATGGCGAGGACACTGAGTCGTAATTATCACATTATTTCTCCTCCCCACGTGCCTGCACGGCCCACACTGGTAAAACTAAAGCGTAGTTCTACGCTTAATTTAAGGATACAACTCCGCTTAAAGACTCTACGCCCTTTTTGAAGCGTACAACTACGCTTCAAAAAAATTCCCCCGTGCATTTAGATAGGAGGAAAGGAGCGCATAAGCTCTTGTATGCTTGAGCAATATCAAAAAAGAAAACCTGGACCTCGCCATGACCCCCTCCGATTCTCCTGATATTTTGGGGGCTTTGTAGGCACCTAATGGGTAGTCCATTGCCGCCCAGACGTACCCTGAAAAAAATTTCTAGGCTGAGCTGTACTGACCTTGAGTTTCATTTTTGGAGTAAAAACATAGATTTGGGTATTTTGCCGTACATTGACAGTTTTTATCCCAGGGATCTTAAATTTGGTATTCTTATGTAAAATTGACCAAGAAACAAGAGTATGACCTCGGAATCGACGTGGGACGAATACCTGCATCACCAGCCTAAAAAAAAAACCACTAAAAAACACCCTAAAATTGAAATTTGTCTTGGGACTTTTTTTCCTTGGGACCTTTTGGCCCATCAAATGTTTTGTTCTTGTAGAATAGGTCCCTACGAGTCGAAAAAGCACTCGCCTAGATTTTTCTGACCAGCCGTTTAGAAGCTACAGGGCTTCAAAGTTGTCGATTATTGGGTACTTTATCCAAAATAGTGGTTTTGGTCGTTATTTTTCATTCCCCTTCCTACCCTGCCGTTCGTTTACGTTTCCTGCACTATTTAAGGGTGGGGAGTGAACAATAGGAAGGTGGAGAGAGTAGCGTGTGCGCGCCGCACAGTGGGCAAGAAGACCAGCGCAGGTGGCCAAAACTCTAGGCGCGGTTTGAGAGTCGCTAAATAAGACTCGGACCTAACATGTGACCCCACCAATGAATCCTTTCCTCGTAGAGCAATTAATTCGTGGGGTCACACGTTCGGTTCGAGTCCTACTGAGCGACTCAGAAGCTCAAAACGCGTCTCGAGTTTTGGCCGCCTATCTACTGCGTCACAGGGAGCCGGCGCGGTGTACAGTGGGCCAGAAGTCGGCGCAGCACAGTGGGCCAGCAGACCGGTGGAGGCGGTCAAAATTCCGGACGGATTTATAGCTCCACGATCGCTAAATAGGACTCGAACCGAACGTGAGACCCCACCAAGGGTTTGCTCTCCGAACGAAGACTCCATTGGTAAGGTCACACGCTCGGTTCGAGTCCTGTATAGCGCTTCTGGAGCTCAAAACGCGTCTCGCGTTTTGGTCCCCGGCGCCGGTCTTGTGGCCCACTTTGCCCAGGCGGACGAACGGCAGGGTAGGTAGGGGAATGAAAAAAAAACGACCAAAACCACTATTTTGGCTAATTTACCCAACAATCGACAACTTTGAAGCCCTGTAGCTTCTAAACGGCTAGTCAGAAAAATCTGGGCGATTGCTTTTTCGACTCGTAGGGACCTATTTTACATGGAGAAAACATTGGATGGGCCAAAAGGTCCCAAGAAAACAAAGTCCCAAGACAAATTTCAATTTTAGGGAGTTTTTTAGTGGTTTTTTGAGGCTGGTGATGCAGTTATTCGTCCCACGTCAATTCCGAGGTCATATTCTTGTTTCTTGGTCAATTTTAAATATGGATGCCTAATTTTAGACCCCTGGGATGAAAACTGTCAATAACCGGCGAAATACCCAAATCCATGTTTTTACTCCAAAAATGAAACTTAAGTTCGGTACAGCTCAGCCTAAAATTTTTTTTCGGGGAACGTCTGGGCAGCAATGAACTACCCATGAGGTGCTTAAAGAGCCCCCAAAATATCAGGAGGATCGGAGGGGGTCATGGCGAGGTCCGGCTTTTCTTATTTGATATTGCTCCTTCAAGAAGGGCGTACAAACTGTACGCTTCACGAAGGGCGTAATATACTACGCCTTAGGCTTACCAATGCATGCGGCCCATGCCAGTTGATATACTCCTAGTGACGAACTAAGATGTCCCAGGAACGTAAACAACGCAAAATAGATGCCATAGCGTGCCGCGCCTTGACTCAGGCCTGCATAATAAAAACGAAGCCTTGCGCGAGGGGGGGAGGGAGGTATGGGCGTCCGGCCGCAACTGCTCCAGCTATCGTTAAACGATTGACGTCATCAGGCCCAAGCCTGGGAAAGGCGTGAGAGGCCGAAGGGTACAACAAACCGATCCCGCGAGAAATCATTTATCATTTAGAGTAAATGTGTGGACCGATTTGCAGAGTTACAACATGTCACGGTCAGATAAAATCACAGAAAAAAACACAGAATTTCTCTGGTCAATTGGTTGCACGGACAGTCCGTAATTATCCGTAGTGTTCACAGAATCATACCGGACAGCCTGTGAACAGAAAATCTCTGTAAACAGAAAATTACCGTGTTCCACGCATAGGACAACAGAAAGAAAAGGCTTTTTCTTTCAAAAGCAAAACATTGATATAGTTATCCAGAAATGTATATCTCTCTGAGACAAACTTACAACATTAACACAACCAAAAAATAATGGATTAACTACCTCAAGTGCGAAAACCGCCAAAAATGAAATTTAAGACCACTGACTTTTACATTTGTCGTTTCAACCCAAGATATGTGTCGACTATTTTGTTTGTTTCGATGGAGGGAACCCGTTATTTTAATATCTTCCCTTTTTGCTGACTTCAATTTTTTGAAAATGAGGAAGGTGCGCGGATTAAATCCAGATCACGGAAAATTTCTGGCCACGGACTTGTCTGTTCACGGACTATTCTCTTTACAGACTCTCCGTTAACACCAGATCACAGAGAGAATCTGGCCACGGGGCAGTCTGTGGTGTCTCCGTAAAGAACTGTCGGTAACTTCTCTGTGATTTGCATAGAATTTTTTACAGTGTGTTTCAAATACGGTAGGCGCACATTTAAATGCCTCAAAATCACTGCCCTCATATAAAGAAAATGGCGGCTTTGCAGCCAGCGAAGGAAATAGTTTGTAGGTCACAGAAGAAGTCCCTAGTAGCCTACGAACAACTTCTTTGCAGCCTGCCAAAATGTTAAGCAGATGATACATTTGTGTACACAGCCATTCGCAAAAATAGAAACAAATTTTAAATTTTAGATGTATTATAATGCTTGTATTGTCGGACGGGAAGAACGAGCGGCTTGGTGATCGGACTAGAATACACTGTCAGGAAAAAAACACAGAATTGTTCTGGTCAATTAGTTGCACGGACAGTCCGTAATTATCCGTAGTGTTCGCAGAATTATACCAGAGAGTCTGAGAACAGGAAATCTCTGTGAACAGAAAATATCCGTGTAGCACGCATAGGACAACAGAGAGAAAAGGAATTTTTTTTCAAAAACAAGAAATTGATATAGTTATCCAGAAATGTATTTGTCTCTTTGAGACGAACTTACAATATTAACACAAGCAAAAAAATAATAGATTAACCATATAAAGTGCGAAAACCTTCCTAAAAGAAATTCAAGACCACTGAGGTTTACATTAGACGTTTCAACCTAAGATATGAGTCGACTATTTTGTTCGTGTCGATGGAGGGAATCCGTTATTATAATCTCTTCCCCTTTTACTGACTTCTAGTTTTTTTTAAATGAGGAAGGTGCGTGGATTAAATTCAGATCACAGAAAATTTCTGGCCACGGACTCACGGACTTGTCTGTTCACCGACTAGTCTATCGACTCTCCGTTAACACCAGATTACAGAGAGAATCTGGCCACGGGGCAGTCTGTAGTGTCTCCGTAAAGAACTGTCTGTAACTTCTCTGTGATTTGCTCAGAATTTTTTACAGGGTAAACTGTATTACGGTAAGTTATGCTCAAACGTAATTACGGATAGATTTTGTTTGTAATACGGATGATTTTATCCGCATCACAAACATCTTCGTATCCGGTGTTTTATTTATGTACGTCATTTCAGGGTGAGGCCAGGCTGATTATCTGCAGCTCTTTGTGACCGTTCACGTGCGACCGCTCACGTACGACCGCTGAACAAACAACACGTGCGCACGAGTTTCTACTTCGAGTTCTGACCTGCCTCAATAATCGACAACTGACGCCAACCACGACCTTGCCTCTACGTTGCATCCAGCTCTGGGTTTTTGTGCCAAGCGCGTCAAAGCTTGAGCTATTATTAGCAAACTGTGCGAGACTTCCTGTCTAGTTTTTTGTCAGAGGTCATGGCTCGGAAGCTGGGGAGGCCCGATAACTGTACTCGCTGTACTGACTTTAGTTGTCATTTTTAAACGTGTGAAACTGCTTAATTCATTTTTATTCGTCCTGACCGACCATTACCAACGCGGTTGTTTCCAAACCAGCGGCGTCAACGCCCTCTGAAAAATAGTATTCACTGCACTGAAAATAGAAAGGTGGCACTTCTGACAGTAATATATGGGCCTCCAGGTCACCCCCGCCTTATTGATTCCCCCAGGTTATCCGACCTACCCTTAAGAAGGTCCAAAAATCGGGAATTTCCAAAACAAAAGTTGGGGGCTTTTTTTTTTCCTTTTTTTTTTCTTAGGGGGTCAAGATGGAGGGTGTAACCTAACCTAAGGCAGGACGTTGTCCTCACCCTCTCCTCGTGCCCCCAGGTCACCTGTCACATCCTGGAACGAAGGGCAGTGTGCTGTGCGCTTAATGAGTGTGATTACGCGCCTGATGGGTAGGTGCCAGGGTGTATTCAACACCACCCGTTTTTATCAATGGGACCAGCAAAAACTTTGAACACGGTCATGTCTAGTTTAAGAATAGAGGTCCACACTGCACAGTGTGACGGAATCGAAAAAAAGTGGACAAAATTGTGGTTATTTAAAGGACAAAAAAAAAAAGTTGCGCTAAGGATAAATGAGGTGCAGATGGTATAGTTTGATAGTCAAGGTACCAATCGCTGTACGAATTTCAAATTTAGCATCAACTCCGAACGGGACGGCGCACACGCGATCTGAAAGTCGCATCTTCGCCAGCGCTGCCGGGGAAGTCGCGCACTGTGTGCCTTTTGCTGGAGTTTTGACGCTAACTGGCGGCGAACCGCACACACCATCGATTAAATGGGACCATTTCCTGAAAGGGGACTCTTTGCCCTCACTGGTAGCCAACGAATGGGACATCACATTCGTTTGCACGTGAGGACTGCGATGTCAATTTAAGCGTGACAAACAGTGAAAATTTACAGTCAAACGAATGTGACACACTGGACCGCTTTGTCACATTACTTCGGGTGTGACACGAAACCAGAGGGTGAACTATCACATAAAAACGAGCTTGACACATGGTTCTCATTGACATGTCGTGTCACATCCAAACAAATGTGACACCCATATGGTGTCACATTCGTTTGAATATGACACCCACGTCCTGTCACGTTCGTTTGAATGTGACACGCCCTCGGACATGCCGTAAGTGTCAGGTTGTGGGGTGTCACGTTCATTTGAATGTGACAATTTGGCATGTCACATTCAAACGTACGTGACAGTATAAGGGTGCCACATTCGTTTGGATGTGACACGACATATATCGTTGGGTACCATTTGTCACATTCGTTTTGATGTGACAGTTCACTTGCTGAGTTTGTGTCACATCTGATTTAATGTGACAAAGCGGTGCGGTGTGTCACGTTCGTTTGACTGTAAATTTTCACTGTTTGTCACGTTCAAACTGACATCGCAGTGTTTACGTTCAACCGAATGTGATGTCACATTCGTTGGCTACCAGTGCTATATTTACCTCAATGGGTTATAGCACTGCAAGAAAAACTTTCGCGATATAAGCTGCATTCGTAAACTACTAAAAATAACAGAATTGGTGTGAAAGATAAGAGATTCAATTCGAGTTTAGCGTTGTTTCGCAATGAGTGATGCGTAAGAGTGAAGGTCAGTCCTTCCTCTGCAAGTGCCAAAAGAGCTCGGCTGCTAATATAAGCTACCCATCCGTCCGCGAACATTTATGTAGAAGGGACTGCAGCGCATCGCTGCCTAAGATGGGGCGTTTCTCGCTTTGAGACACTAGCACCATATTCCGGGAACCATCAGATGAAGGTTTAGCTTTACCAAACCAACAAGCATGCCAAACAAAAAGAGAATTCTACGAGAGCTATGCTTTTTTTTTGTTTTTTTCGGGATTCCTAACCTCTAATCCAACATGAAGGAACAACTTACAAGGAATGCTATACGTCGCGACATGTCCAAATTTTGCGCTCCTAGTAGAAAATAATTTCATATTCGACTCGAGGTCCATTGTCCGTTGCAAGTAAAATAAATTCCTACTTGGCTGAGTGATTAGGGAACCCAGTTACTCCACTAGGGTTAGAAAGTTATGACTGTCGAGGTGTGTGTCCGCACTACTCCTCCCACACGGCTCGGCCGACGGAGGCGAGATTTGGAGGGTTGTTCGTTATGTCCTTGGCTAGCCTCACGCCAAAATTTTGCTTTCTATCTCACTTCATTCAGTCGTACCAATGAAAAAACACTTAAAACGGCAGAAAAAGTGCAATTTTTGAGTGACTTAACATTTTAACTAGGCGCGGCTCCGGGGGGGTGGGACCCCCCGTCGACGTCGGGCTTCGGCTTGGCGAGGGTTTTGACATTGCTTGCTCCCTTTTTGTCTTAGTCAAGGGCCGGGACGGACGTTTAAATCATGTTAACAGGCTACACTGAAAAAAAAAACATCGGTTGCTCCAACTTGAAACTTGGTAGATGTTACCAAAAAGAATTGTTAAAATTCGGGTTTAGTTTACGGTTATCATTACCAAGTGACTCGGTTACATACTGTGTGGGTTAGGGTTACAATGTGGACTTCGTAACTTGGTTGTCCCAAACAAGTCGGTGGTGCTGGGAACTCGGCAGACTCGGCTTTCGCAACCAAGTTTACCCTAAAACACTTTTCCCGCAAAGTCCGCTTCGTTCCGCACCTTTTCCTCGCATTGGTAGAAGGAAAAACTAGGGACGGGCGATTCCTTCCGAAGAATCGATACCTGGGGATCGATTCCTGTCGCAATCGCAGGTATCGGAGAATCGATTCCTGGCTCAAAAAGAATCGATACCACTGAGAATCGATTCGATTCCTAGCATTCAACAGAGGGCGACAGCACCACTTTTGCTTGGGTGGGCCAGACGAGACCAGACCGAGGATGAAAAGAAGAAATTTGTTTGAAACGGGACAAAATATAGTTTATTAATTTGATAATTTTGGTCGCTCTTAAAATACTTAAGATCAAAACATCAGATTACGGACATCTTACTTCTCACTCAACTGCGGTCAAAAGGGGTAGGATGTTACTGCTGAGCCAAACTAGATCAGCAATGCTGCCAACCCAAGGACGGAAACAACCCGCGTAAAAAGTACGATCGTCACTTTTTTAAGCCCTAAACCAAATAAATAAGCAGCATATTATTTTAAGTGTATCATTATTAATGATCTCTTACAGATAGAAACGGAAATACTTAAATATTTTCTTTGGTTTTGCGATTCTGCGGTTGGGCATCCCGACGTAGGAATCGAAAGAAGAATCGAGGGAAAACTCGTAAAAAGAATCGATACCTTGGAATCGACGCACGCGAGGAATCGATACCACAAAGAATCGAATCGGAATCGCCCGTCCCTAGAAAAAACAAGGCGGAATGACAACAGAAACTGAAAACCACCACACACTACGTCCATTCGTCTCGCATTACTTGCACATTCCTACAGGAGATGGCCGTGGCACTGCGAGCCTCGCAACAATGCCGGTCGGGCATAAAGCTAGTGGTGCCACTCGCCCGTGCTGTTGCGCCCGGGGACGCCTTAATGTGCCGCTTGAATACATTTGCCACATTTGCTTCTGACACGTTAACAGCGGTCAAAACCTTGACGGAAGGAATCTTTAATGGAGCCGAAGTCGTCACCATTCCCGTGTTAAACAAGTCAAGCCTGTAAACGCGTGTTTGATGACATTGAAGTGAGTCATTTAAGGTTATGGCGAGTCACCATTAACTCAAAATTACAGAAAACCGTTGCACAGCCCCCATAATAGTGATCATATTTGGTTTCTGCGTAATTTTTCGCGTCTTTTGATGAACTTTAGAGGCTCCAGATCGGCGGAGCCCCTAAAAGTATACAATTATACCCATATTGGCAAATTTAGTTAAGTTTGATTAAGACTGCTTAAAAAAAATGAAGGGATCATGATAATCCACGCCACGTGTGGAAAGTGTGTGGAAGAAACCATTGAGGCCCTTAGAAATATATTCCATTCACTTCTATCCGTCCTCAATGATAAAACTTAGCAAAATTCGCTTGCGTTTAAGATAAGATTCTTCATACGGTAACAACCACAAAAGATCTTTTGTGCGGAATCGGTAAGATATCATCTTTTAATAACAGGGAAAGTGGCGATACAAATCGGCAACTTTGGCCCGTCCCGTACATTTTAAACATTCGCAATTGCTGTCGTATTTTAGCCCATAGTGATGCGAATCTCTGTCGGAAACTAAATAGATGTTACTTTCGTCATCAGCACCCTTAACGTATGAAACCATGTCTACCTCGAAACAAAGATTAAGGTCGTATGTGACGGAAACGGCACTCGACCGCCTGGGTCCAGTTCGGGGCCAAAAAGGAAAAAATTTGGTCGCATTTGACCCTACCGGGATTCGTAAGTGGGTCTGGGGTCAAAATGGATGCCATTTTCGTCATCAACACCCTCAAAAACATATCAGGGACGCCGGAAGTGGGGGGCAGGGGGGCCGAAGGCCCCCCTTAGAATTTGTCGTAGCAAAGCTGAGCCCTTCAGAGCCCGCGAAGTGGGCCTTTTTTAGGGACTGCAAAGCGGGCTTTTTCTTGACCCCAGAGTCTGTGCCTGAACTAAGACGAGTAGTAGGAAGGGGCCCAATCACATACCATCTCGTATGGCACGGCACCTCAGTGGCCTTAAATGTCATTTTAATACCACATTGGTTTGCAAAAGCTCTTTGCTCGCTGCGCGCGTGAATGAACCTATGCGTACTTTCATGTATGGGACACAATGTCCCATCGTCTGTCCAATGACCATATTTGGAAGCCAATGAGCGTTGGCTTAAAGATTGCTTCAGTCGCAAAATATCAATTATTGAGCGTAAATGATTCTAATTAATTCGTTATACAAAACATTGTTTACACTAAAGCCCCCTGCGTTGGGCAGGTTACTGGTCAAACTCCTTGACAGAACTAAACGCCCCTAGCACGGCCATAAAGCATGGGAAACACAACAGAGTGACTGCCGCCCAAAATTAGGCAAAAAAAAATCCGGGCCCTTTTGGCACCTTGCCCCCCCCCCCCCTTGTAAAACATACTCCCGGCGTCCCTGAAACATACGAAACAATGTGAAGCTCGAGTTGAAAATTTTGGTCGTATTTTACCCCACCGAGGTTCGAACCTGGGTCTGTAGTCAAAATGGATCTATTTTCGTTATCGGCAACCCCGAAAACATATTAAACAATGTCAAACTTGAGTCGAAAATTTTGGTCGTATTTTACCCTACCGGGATACGAACCTGAGTCTGGGGTCAAAATGGATCTCATTTTCGTTGTCAGCACCCTCGAAAACTATCCCACTCAAGTCGAAAATTTTGATCGTATTTTTACCCCACTGGGATTCGAACCTGGGCCGAAACTTTTCCGATCGGTTTGAAATTAACACCGTTGTCCTTTTTTCGTCGCCCCGATTCCAAAAATACCCCTACATGCCCTTCTAGCGGCCTCCGTTGCAGAGATCCTCCTGTACACCATGTAAACCATGATGCACCTGCAGCAGCGCCTTGGGGCTCAGATCGAAAAAGCCGTCACCGGGCGGTTCTTAGATTCACCCTAGGAGGCTGCGTACCAAATTTAGTGAAGAGCGGACCACGGAAACACCTCGGACGGACGGACGGACGGACGGACGGACGAACGCACAGCACGCATTATACTATATGCCCGTCGGAGGCTCCGATATTTATTTTCATAAATAATACGGGACGGGCCAAAAAGGACCCTTCGATTTTAAAATCACTTTTCTGATGGTCACCCTCCTGCCCAAAAAAAAATCATCGTTTGACGCCTATTTCGGTTCAATGTGGTTCAGCATGTTTTAGAACGATGGTGCAAACGTGAACCACGATCAACATTGCAAGTACGCAGGAGATACTACAATTGAAAGCAGAATTTCAGAAATTTTCTCATTTTGAGTCCCACGGGTTGCCTTCCTCGCCCCTGTCAAGTGTGAACTTGACTACAAACTCAATTTTGACTCTTTAAACATATAACTTTACTATGACAACCTAAATATCAGACTTACACACAGCAATACCGTCCAAAACGTCATGTGGGTCAAAATGACCCACTCGGCCCTTTAAGGTAATCCGAAAACCTGGCCTTTCTAGTGTTAACATTGTTATTTGTTTCTTAAACAATATTATCAATTTCGTCTGGACAAATCTGGTTCGCTTTTCAAATTTTTTTTATAAAAGTGCATAAAGGATAATGAATATTGATAAAATGTCTATTGAAGGATGAGTGTGTTGGTCATCGTTTGATTTCGGGGTAGGTAGAAAACTCAGTCGTCAAACTCTTCAAAAAAGGGGGGGGGGGAGTGCATTGTTCACAGTGATGCGCTGCTCTGGGGTCGATTCTGCGCACACATTCGGATTGCCGCATAGAACAATGGACCCAAAAGGAAAAAAAAATCCGGAGCTCTTTAGTACAAAATTGCAATTTGGTCGAAAAAGGCAAAAGGAAAAAGCTGAAATCAATTTCATCGCTCTTTTCTGTGATGATCATTTCAAAAATGTGTGATGAGCTGATTATCGCCGAATTTTGCAATGATCATTGCGAAAAAACTATAATGAATGCAGATTTTGTGTTGCCATCATCGCATTTTTATGCAATAATTCCTATTTTCATTGGTGAAATGTGCGATGATCACTGCAAAGTTTTGTGATACAAAAGGCATCGCATCTTGTGAGCGATGATTCGTGGGAATCACATTTTGGATACCATCGCACGTTTTTGTGTTGAAAGTATCGCATCGTGGATAACATGGATAACGTGGATCTTTGTGAGCATACTATTTTGTCGTAAGAGGTTGACCTTAACATTTTTCATTTCTTTCATTCATTTTTAAAAGAATCCGTCATGCACAGCTCAAAATTTCCATTAAATTACTATTTACAAGCATTTCAAGCTGGAAAGTCATCAAAACTTGTCTATTTTGTACATTTTAGATCAATTATAGTGAAATGCTGGCTTAGAAAGCTTGCCAGTTTTAATGTGACACAAATTTTGAGTTGTGCATGCCGGCAACTTTTAAAGATGAATCGAAAAATTAAGAAATGTCAAAGTCAATCTTTTACGACAAAATAGTATGCGCAAGAAGACTATAGAAGTTAAAGCCAAAGTAGGAAAAATGAGATCTTCGACTGTCACCGAATTTTAAACGCCCTTTTCTCCAAACACACTTTTTCAACATTCGAATGGACCTGTGCGCATTAAGTTGTCAGTGATATTTTTTCCAGAAGGTAAGAACGGCAGAATGGTAAGTGACTGTTTATGTATCACCTATAAGTTTAGTTTTGAATATTGTCTTTTACAAAAAAAGGAGCAATCTTTGGTTTTTGAAAAATGCCAAATTTGAAAATCTGATATTCTGGTCTAAGTGCCGGAAACTGAAACCATAGAGAATGAGGTTCCTGTTCAACTAGGATTCCTAGTATGTTATGGAGAGTCGTAAAACGATTTTGCCGACGATGGTGGTCATGAGGTGGGGTCAGGGACCGATTGATTGACGCCGCCGTGACCCGGGCCCCGATATGAACGGCTTTTGATGAAAGTTTTGGGAAATGTCACTCCCGCCTCAGAAGACACTGTTTGCAAGAAAAACTAAGAAAAACAGCAATCCGTAAAAGCACGTTCAGTTTTCCGGAAAAATAAGGAAAATGTGCGGAGAAAGGGCCCTTTGTAAAAGTAAGGCGACATATGCAGGAATAAAATAGAAAATTTCCGGTGTCTTCATTCTGAAAATGAGATAAACTTTTTCCGTTAATTTAGGGACTAAATTTTTGACAATGCAGGGGGGGGGGGGGCACGAGTCGTTCGGACGACGCGACGCCCCCGTCTGAGCCGCGCCTGGCGGCGGAGGGGGTACGGGACAGCGCGCTCCTCGTAGTTGGCACCGGCTACCTGACTTGAGTCTGTAACGCGCCGACGAAGAGAGCAGACATGACTGCGGTGACCGAAGTGATGGTGCTGGCCATGGTGGCCGGCATCGCAGTGCTGCTGGTGCGCTTTCTCAGCAACTACCTGCACTTCAGGAAGCTGGAGCTTGCCATCCCCGGACCACCCTCGCCATTTCTCCTTGGCAACGCGCTGGACTTCGCCGTCGTGACCCCGAACAATGTGATGAAGACCGTGCTTCGGATGATAGGCGACCGGAAGGAGATGTGCCGTTTCTCCGTTTTCAACAACCTGATGGTGTCAGTCCAAGATCCCGAGCAGCTTGAAGAGGTCTTTCGTTGCAAGAAGTTCGACGACAAGTCCATCTTTTTCTACAATCTTCTCCACGTCGTCGCCAAGAAGGGCCTCGTCCAGATGAACGGCCCCGAGTGGAAGGCACACCGAAGATGGCTGGAGCCCGGCTTCAACCAAAATCTTCTGAACACCTTCGGTGACGTCTTCAGCGGGGAGGCGAAGGCCTACGTGGACCGCGTCGAGGTCGACAAGGAAGTGGACGTGGTGGAAGACCTGAGGAAAGCCTCCGTTCGTAACTTCATCCGCACCTCCACGTCCAAGGATAGCTCGGAGTACGACGACGTAGCCATGGAGGGCTGTGAGTTTTTGGAACTGTTCCTGCGCACCGTGAACAACCGGTCCTTTAACCCCGCCCTGTGGTCGGATAGAGTGTTCGCAGTGACTCCATTGGGCAAGAAAGTGCAGGAGACCAAGAAAACCATTGACAATCTTTGCAACGGTTTCATCGTGAAGAAGCGGGCGGAACTCAAAAGCCACAACAACGAATTGGACTATGAGCGAGCGCGGAAGACGCTCTTGGACATCATGCTGGAGGTCCCCGACCCCAGTACAGGGATGCCTGAGCAAGTGGAAGATGATGTGATTTCCGATGAGATCAAAACCCTCTTTGCCGCCAACGTGGAGACTACGGTTGCAACGCTAAGCTGGGTGCTCAAGGCGTTGTCGTTGCTGCCCGAGGTGCAGGAACAAGCGCAAGCCGAATTGTTCTCTGTGTTCGGGGCCAGCGACAGAGCCGTCTCCATTCAGGACCTGCCAAAGTAAGAACAAACAAGTTAGGGTCAAAACTTTGCATGGCAAGAGGTACTTGTATTTGATTTGAAAACAATGCGTGCACTCTCAGATTTGTACTCAGAATTGCTTTAATCACGTATTGACATTTTGTTGACATGATGCAGCGCATTAAGGGGGTATCCACGTGTATTTTTGGCAAAAAATCGAATTTTTTTTTTCCTAAAAATGTTCTCAAGGGTCCCCCTAATAAAGTAGAAGATGACTGAGCACATAATTCAAATTTTCCTGAACATGGCATGCCCTTAAAGTATAAGGTGATAAGGGTAAATCCCTCCCGATCAAAAACTTTAAATGCGTTTATCTCGAAACGCTATTTTTCAAATGGCTGGAGTCCTACAGGCCACAAAAATTGAGATAGAAGTCTGAAACCACATTTTAAAATATCCAACAAAAAAAATTTACATAGTGCCAATCTAACACTTTTTCAAAAAAGGCCAACTTTGACCCTAGGGAATCTTGTTGGTCATAACCACCCACCAGCGATTTTTTTTCTAATGAGCGGTTTGGTGTCAGGAACTCCAGCCATTTTCGGCGGTCGTCTCCCAAAAACCCACACCATTCGGAGACGGCCCATCAAACCAACATTTCGGTGGGGGCGAAAGAAACTTCAATTATCCGAGATTCAGGGAAAAAATAATAAGATTCAATAAAGTAATTTATTTTGTATCTCTGAGCTATGGCGCTAACCTCTGTTTTCAATGTCGACACACGTGGATACTCCCTTAAGGGGGCTTGCAACGCTGGACTGCTTCGAAATCATTATCTTACAGCTTTTGTTTTGCAGTTTTTTTTCTCCCTAACTATTAATTGTTTTTTATGTTTATGTTTGATATTTTCCGGAGGAATAGGGCTTAAATAAAGCTTTCTTTTTATAAAAGCTAAGTATGCCATATCATAAGGACTGCATCATGATAGACCCAGAACCAACCGAAACAATTCCAGGCCGTTGCGCTGACAGTTTGGATTTATGAATTAAACTCAAAAACTCTAGCAGCTAGAACCAAGGATACAACTTTTCCTTGGTGTGCAAAGTGTACCGGAGTTTTGTTCCCATATTGACCAAATCAACATTCCGCTTCCCTTAGTTTTGTGTTTTTTGAGGCCTGAAAAAACAAAACTCAGGGAAGCGGAATTCTGACTAGGTCCACATAGGAATAAAACTCCGGTAAACTTAGCACCAAGGAAAAGTTGTTTCCTTGGTTCTCGCTGCTATTGTTTTTGAGTTAAAGTCATAAATGCAAACACAAATGCGTAACGGCCTGGTTTTGTTTCGGTTTGGGTACTATCCCTGGTTCTGAGTCTATCATAGTCTGTTCTGTAAAGGCTTGTTTCAAAAAATTTGACTTGGAGCAGCCTAGTCTACAGTTGACTGGAATATGGAGCACGCAGTGAATTACGCGTCTAGGTTTCATTGCAGTCGTTAAGCCCTAAAGTACCATGAACACTCTTAAAACCCTAGAAACCGACGTGTTTGTAAGCGTGCGAAGAATGTGACTTGTTCGTTATGCAAAAAACGCATCCGTTTTGCAAACTACTAGTTCGCAATTAGCAAAGAACCTGTTTGTATTATAAACCCTTGCAAATTGTTCGCAAAATTGCGAACCACCAGTTCGTAATACAATCAATCCAAATTCTTTGCAAGCTGCGAACTAAATTGTTTGTAATGCAAACACACTCTTCGCAAGGCTTTTACAGTGCACCGCTACATCTTGGGCACACAGTAAATTTAAATGGCAGACTCTGTAACGATTCCCTACCGAAAATGCCAGGGAATAAGCCTGAATTAGATGGTCTTGTCACAGAGACGACATAAGCGTCTTGTCACCGCCCGACGTGGTTCCGCCACCCACCGCCAGAGCGCGCTCTGCGCTGCCACACGCCCGCAGGGCCAGCGCCTCTCCCCTCGCCGTTTTGCATGTAAAAATGTCTCTAAATGTAAAGTTACTAAAAAGATGCGCACCTTTTCTGCCGATTGATAAGTGTTTTTTCGTCGGTACGACTGGATGATTTCAGATAGAAAGCAGAATTTTGGCGTGTGGCGAGCCAAGGACATAACTAACAACCCTGCAAAATCTCAGTCCGATCGGCCCAGCCGTTTAGGAGTAGTAGTGCTGACACATAGACAAAACTTTCCAACCGCAGTGGAGTAACTGGCTTCGCTAATCGCTCAGCCACACTGTGCGAAAAAAACACAGTAAATCCTGATCTGATTAATGCAGCTTTCACTGTAGTTTAAACCACAGGATTTACTGTACTAGGTACGGGATTTACCGTGCTTTTAGAAGCAAGTACGGAATATTCTGAAGGTGGTACGGAAAACCCTGTAACAATGCACAGTAAACCCTGTATTCCAAACTACAGCAAAACCCGGCAAAAATATTAACCGGGATTTCCCGTGCTATTTTATCACAGTGCAATGACCTTGCAGCCCAACTTGAACGTTTATGCACGTTGTTTCCAGGCTGGAATACATCAGTCGCGTGATCAAGGAGGTTCTGCGCATGTTTCCGGCAATCCCCTTCTTCGGCCGTCAGTGCTACGAGGAGACGAAGCTGTGCGGCCACACCATCCCAGCCGGCACCACCATCTTTGTCAACGCCTTCGCCGCGCACTACGACCCCAAGTACTGGGACAGGCCCGAGGTGTTCGACCCGGACCGCTTCCTGCCGGAGCGCTCCAAGGGTCGCCACCCGTACGCCTACTTAGCCTTCAGCTTGGGCCCCAGGAGGTGCGTCGGCTACAATTACGCCATGATGAACATGACGATCTTCGTCGCCACTGTGCTGCGGGCCTTTAAGGTGCTGCCCGTCGGCGAACACAAGGACCTCAAGAGCCTTGCCGACAACATGTCCTTCGCCCTTACGTCCTATCTCTTGGGCGGAATGCGGGTAAGGTTCCAGCGTAGGGTTGCCGAGTCTACGTGAACGTGCCAAAATTCAGGTCGGCAAATATATTGCGACTCATCCTTCCATGAAAAAAATATTCTCTCTTTATTTTGAAAGAAAAACAAGAGCGTTGTGGCGTTGTTGCAAACATATATTTCTCACACTCTAATTCTGCTTGCCTGTATATATGTTTTTTTTTCTGTATATTTGTCTTCGCTCGCCAAACTAATGTTTCATATTGTACATAATCACTCACGCACCATTTATCATACCCACCGCCCCCGCGTGATTGCCTGCACTTGTCTACATTGCATTTCCAGCTCCAGCCATATTGTGAAAAGAAATAAATGCTTACTTCAGTTTCTGACGTAGCCCGGTGTACAAGTCTTTACGCTCCCTCAGAACTTATTGTCTTAGATCCTAAATATCGCAGTACTCATGCGACAGGTGTTAACAGAAAGTGAGTTTCAGTATAATCCCGACTTTATCTTGTGTAGGAGGATCTGAAGTCTGCACTGAAAAAAATTCTGTACAAATCACAGAGAAGTTAAAGACAAATTTTTACGGAGACACTTCAGGCAGGCCCGTAACCAGATTCTTTCTGTGATCTGGAGATAACGGAGAGTCTGCGAACACTCAAGTCCGTAGCCAGAAATTTTCTGATATCTGGACTCACACTGCACGCTGTTAGAAATTGTTGTAAAATTACACTGTTAGGAAACTCCGTAAAAATATGGAAATTTAAGGGAGACTGTCCGTTGCTTTTGTACGGAAATTTCTGTAAGTTGACTTATGGATTTTCTCCGTATGAATACGGAACTTACCTCTAACATAGACTTGGAGCCCTGAAACATCAATAAAAACAGAACGTTCAGGTGCGCCGTTAACATATGTTTACAATTCTGCACCACACAGGATAAGGTTCCTGTTCAGCTACGATTTCTAATATGTTATGGAGAGCCGTAGAACGATATCGCCGACATGTGGTCATAACGTGGGGTCAGGGACCGATGGACTGCCACCGGATGCAGTTTCGATATGAACGGCTCGTGATAAAATCAGCAATCCGTGAAAACGCGCTCAACTTTCCGTAAAAATATGGATAATCTACGGAGAAGCACCCTGCTTAAAAATATGGAGAATTAATGGAGAAACACATTCCGTAAATTCCGTAAAATCCACATTCCCAAAATTAAAGTAACTTTCTCCGTAAATTTATGGATTAAATTTTTAACGATGTACGAATTTTTTGGCCACAAACCATTTCGTGAAATCTACAACATGAAATGTTGTCCATAATCTAAGAAACATTTCTTTTAAAACAGAAAATAGTCTCTGGAATCACGACACAAATTTTGTTTTTGTATTAACAGATGTTGTAAACAGCGTTTACAAAGTATTTTTCAAGTTCATGGTGGGGCATTCCATCCCGTTCGCCCGCTTTCGTAGGTCACACTGCAAATCCAAGTCTAGGACAGGTCAACACTTGTCGGCGTCGTCGACCAGTTATTTTCCGAACATTATCTTTAATCATTCTATTCAAAAGAGAAAATATTCAAAAAATAGGGGGGCACTCCCGACAGGGGGCACTCCAGACGTTCCCTAAGCAGCAAAGGTACCTCATTCAACTTTTTTAAAATCTGATCCCTTAAAGTTGCATGTGATGTTCAACTAATAAAATTTCAATTTTTTTACTATGCTTCTAACATATTTGTGTTGAAAAATATCATTTTTCCCATAGATACAGTTAGCAGTTTTTCATCACAATGCTATGCTTCTTCTACGCATTTAGCGACTGTAATTTTAATCAATTGTTTCCCTTTGTAGTTGTGCGCATTTAGGAGCTGAAACAAACGTAATGCTTCCAAGAAGGTTGAATGGAAACAATGTGAAGGACTCAAACTCCTTTGTTATCTGATGTTATGTATATTAATGTATTGACCTTCATCACTCTTTTATTTTTTGAATCTTATCCAATGTGATGTAATGGACAAAATGCAACCTTAGGAGTTGGGAAAAAAGGAAAGATTCTGATGTAATGAAAATGGTACATGTGACATCATAACAGTGAATGTACTTCATTAAAAGTTTTATTATGTACAATCAGAAAGTACTTACAAATTGAAATTGATTTGGTTTATTGACCTTTCTATCCACCCCAACACTCAAATACTCAAAAACTATTCACTCACAGAAAATAGAGATTGAAGGATTCAAAATTGGAAGAAAAAACAAATTAAGAGACCAAAAAACTTTCAAAGAGACATTGAACTGAGCTGAAGACAACTTTATACTTAAAACAAAGTGTTTTAAAGCAAGAACAAGCCGCCTTGTTGAAGCAGGTTGTCCCAAGGTTGAAAACAAAAGCCGTGTCTCCACATTTGGAGAACAGTGGCTGTTCTCAAACAAAGTCAGTGCCTGCAACAGATGAGGGTAAAGGTAAATTAAACGCGCAAGGTAGAATGCACTAGAACACTTAGCTTATTAATTTACATTCTGCATAGATGTGCAAAAAAAAAAAAAAACTAGAGTGTGATCATATCCCCCAACAATCAAATGAGTTGATCTAGAGATTGACAAGAAATATTTTATGGGACAAGAACATTCCTATGAATAACAGTCACCATTCACTCGCAGGATCAAAATATTTGAGAGGCATCAACCAATCTTCAAAGTTCATGGTCCAAAAGTTCGGACTACTGCTATTTCTGGTGCTAATACTTTTGCACATAATATCACAACAATAGTAATGATGTCAAAAGAAAAGAAGACTGTATAATTAAAAATAAAAAGGTGCTCTCATTCAACTACGATGAAGTGAGGCACAATTTGGGGTTGAAGCTTGAACACACAGCGCCAATGTACCAAACAATACTGCCATCAGCAAAAGCACTTCAAGAGTGGTGAATGGGTGAATAGGACCAAATCCTGAAACAAACAATTTACCACTACAAAATGGGCACACAAACTTGTGACAAACCACGACACAATGAAACAACGGTGTTATGCTATGACCCTGCTGTTTCAATTTGTGCCATCAAATAGTTATTCGGAGAAATGGGATTTAACTTTAACAGTATAAATCCAAAGGTCAGACTTCTCGCCACTCCAGAGGCGAGACAAATGTCTTGTCTACTTTAGGTCAGACATCAAAGTCTCACCAAAGTTTGGTAAGACAAAAATGTCTCGCCACAAAATGGCGAGACTTTTGTGTCTGACCACAATGTGGTCAGACTTCTGAACGAAGTCAATATATGGCCCGTACCGCGGTTAGACAAAAAAGTCTCGCCATTTTATTGCGAGACATTTTTGTCCGACCAAGTCCTGGCAAGACATTTTGGTCCGACCAAAACTTGGCAAGAGTTTTTGTCTTGACATATTTTGTCGGAAAGTCTTTCAATTAAATTTTCAGTGTCGGTAGATCCAAAGCAGTATGAATAAAATCATTTTGGAATGTGAATACGATTGAATCAAACCACTACGCAATAACATAGGTATAATGTCATAAGCCAAAATCATCTTACGTTGAGAGAACGCAAGCAATATGATAGCCATAATTAGCATAAAGGAGAGTAAACGTAAAAATAATAATTAAAAAAGTAGCGACTAATATCGACAACTTTGGCCCGCCACGATTTAATGTAATGTTAATACAGGAGGCATTTTATTAAAGTCGTGAGTCCTGGGTAGACCACTTTCTTCATAAAAGCGGTCAAGCTAAGAGCTGCATTTGTGTTTATTTCTGCAAAGATCCTCCTCGACACGGTGGAGACCCTGCTGCAGTACCGACCGACTTCAATTGGGTCGAAACCTGTGGCATTCGTTGAATTTGGTCACTCCGATCCCCAATATACCCACATAAACTGCCCCAGGACGGTCCCCTAAGAGATCCTCCTGGACACAATGTAGGCCCTGCTGCAGCACCAAATGGCACAGATCACGTTGAAACCGGTCTTATTAAGCTCCTTGTGTCGCGCCGATTCCAAAACCACCCCTATATGCCTGGCTAGCACCTCCCAGAGCAAAGATCCCCTTCAAGCCCATGTATACAATGATGCACCTGCAGCAGCACTCCTGGGGCTCGGATCATGTTGAAACCGGTCTTATTCATCTTCTTGTGTCGCGCCGATCACCAAAATACCCCCACATGCCTGGCTAGCACCTCCCGGAGCAAAGATCCCCTTCAAGCCCATGTAGACCATGATGCACCTGCAGCAGCGCTCCTGGGGCTCGGATCGAAAAAGCCGTCATAAGGCAGTTCTTAGGGTCACCCAAGGAGGCTGCATATCAAATTTGGTCAAGATCGGACCAAGGGAAATGCCCGGACGGACGAACGGACGGACGGACGGACGCACAGCATGCATCAGACTATATGCCCGTCCTCCGGTATTATTTCATAATACTTCGGGACGGGCCAAAAAGGTGCTCACATCCTTTTACGATGAAGCGAGGCACAGTTAGGGGTTGAAGCTTAAACAGACCGCCAAATCACCAACCACTCTACAAACTCCAGTGTCGACATAGTACACTCCACCTGGAGCCAACCCAGCATGTACACACCACCTGGAGTCAACCTGGCATGTACACTCCACCTGGAGTCAACCTAGCATGTACACTCCACGCTAGAGCATGCCTGCTAAGTAGACGCCAGGTAGGGTGTACCTGCAAATACACTGTTGCTCTGCTTTACATGCAAAAGGTAGGGGACTCAAGCAACAGTGTACATGCCAGGTTGACGCCAGGTGAAGTGTACATGCCAGGTTGACTCCAGGTGGAGTGAACATGCTAGGTTGACTCCAAGTGGAGTGTCATGCTAGGTTGACTCCAGGTGGGAGTGTACTATGTCGACACTTGAGTTTGTAGAGCAATACTGCCATCAGCAACAGCACTTGGAGGGCGGTGAGTGGGTGAATAAGACCAAATCCTGAAACAAACAAACGATTCATCACTACAAAATAGGCGCATACAAACTTGTGACAAAACCACAACGCAATGAAACAACGGTGTTATGCTATGAGACGAGGTCAGCTTAGCGAATTATGCAAAGCAAGGAGTCAAATGTGGTTGTCATGCATTTAAAATTTCCTTAACACAACACTGTTCAAAATCCACAGTAAAATTACAACACAATCACCTACAGGAATGTTGTTAAATTACAACAGTGTTGTTCGGCTCCTGAACGGGAAATTTATCTACAGACAACTCATTTGTTTCTTTACAACTTCCCTGTCTGGAAACAGTAAGGTAATTCTGATTTAAAACAGTAATGTTCTCGTTCGACAGTTTTTCTGTTTAAAAACAACCATTGTGCAATCCTTAAACAAAACTAGTTGTCAGATTACAAGGATGTTGTTAAATTACAACACTTTCAGGAGAACACAAATTTGGCCGAGACATGATCGAAGACGCGACAAAAGTATTGTTGAAATACAATCGAATCATCAGAAAACAACACCAAGGGCTACTACATGTTTGTTATATAACAAGATGTGTTGCTATCAAACTTAACAGCACAAGTGCTGTTAAATTACAACCTTTTTTTAAACAGTGTGGAGCATGCGTGACAAGCATGCTCCACGGTGGAGCATGCTTGCAAGCACTCTCTTGGATGGAGTGTGCATTTAAAAGGCTTCACATCAAGGAAATAGCATGCTTCTTCCTAGAGAGTGCTTGCAAGCATGCTCCACCGTGGAGCATGCTTGTCATGCATGCTCCAGGGTAGAGCATGCTTCCAGGCACTCTCCACGCTGGAGCGTGCTTTGAGGTTTACTCCCAGGTGGAGCATGCCATTGCACTGAGTTTCTAGAGTTTTGGGAACTCTCAGGAAGTTCCTAGGAGCTACTTTCAGAAACCCAGGAGCCCTCCTGGAAAATGTCACCACTTCCTGGAAATTGTAAAAAGCTCCTGGCAAAACCAGACTCCACTTTCACCGTGGCAGTTTTATTCTTTCGTGGCCTTCCTCGCTTTTTTGGTGGCTCCCGCACAGGAGACTTTGATGTTCGTGGCCTCTGTCTCACAGGTGACCTACGTTGAGCTGAAGTGTCACTCTGCTCCTATGGAAGTTCTGCAACCATTTGAAGAGCAGAGAACAGAATGTCGCAGAGTGCCATGGATACCCACATTTTGTCAGAAATTTGTTTACCTGGGCGAGCTACAGAATCAGGGAAAGAGCTCAACCTGCTCCTTGCTAGTGATGACCCTCCTAGCGGTAGGGAAGGCCGTGACCGTCTCTCGATCCTGTTAGCCATCTCCACATGGGAATTAGTCTGGTCTCCGGAAGTTTCAACACGTGAATAGTTCCTGCATGACCACTCCCTAGTCTGGTGCATAGGACCACCAAGTGGGGGCAGGCTTCCAGAAGGCATAGCAAATGACGCTGAGACAAAATTCAGAACAGTAAAGAAACAAAACAAACAAAATGAACATCAAATCTGAAGACAAATTAAAAAAAAACAACTTACAACTAGAGAGGTCCTCCCACTGTGTTCCAGCATCAAAACTCAAAGGTCGTTCATAGTCATCAAAAGAATTAGTTTAAGTGCTAACGTCACTCGTTTCCACATGTAGGAATCTGGCATCTGAATTACTCAAAGTACTTGCAGATTTTTCATCTTCGACATCGTCAGTCTAGCATCCAATACTGACAGGTGCAACAAACATAACCAAAATTAGATACATTCATTAGTTGTGAAACAGTAGAGAAAAGCATGAAGTTTGAAGCAATTGTGCCCAGTTAAAGACAATCACGACTACACGTGCAGGATATTGATATGCGTGAACCGATTAAAAAACAACTGGAGCCATGAAATAATTTGGAAGGTCATTTTGCAGAAATGTTGCTCAAGTATAAAAAAAAACAAGCAAAGGCTAAGTTCTGATAAAGGCATATCCTTTTAAAAATTTTCTAAATACTAAGGATATATTTGACGTGCACTCACAATTAACCTCACTGACTCTCACAACGCCGAGGGAGTGCAGGTGCTGTGTAGCCACCAATCCCCGAAAAAACGCGCAGATCATATCCTTCAGCTGCTGCTCGTTTGGCATATTCCTGAAAAAAAAAAAAAGAACATGAGTTGCAGTGAGTATGCCCACAACCTGCGCGCAGGATATACAACAGTACGAATACAATACAGAATAACACGTGCAATGAAATTGAGCCAAACACTGTGTCCGAGGAACTTCCACGGATACCAAACACACAGGTCATTGGTTCAGTGAGGATTGGAATCAAGTTTTGAAAATTTAGATACGCGAGGGGAAGGACACAAGGAGACAGGTTTCTTGTGTGCACAGGCAAACATGGCGCAAAGTGTTTTTTAGGTACGAAGTAGCCTTATGAGTTTGTGTCAGAAAACGAAAGTATGGCCCTTCATGGCAGCTCCGAGATTTTTTATACGATTGTGATGGTTTTTGGCAAAACGCGAGAAGAAAGCACGATGATTTCGCTGATAAAATTTGGAAGAGAATTTTCCGATAAATTTTGAGAAATTCGGAATTGAAATTGTTGTTGCCATGGCAAGGCTCGACCCGTCAGTGGAAAATTTGGGAGACGGGGGAGCCGAGCCACTCGTGTGTATATGTCATGCCAAAAATACTAGATCCCCTGAAAAAGCGCGTTTGAATCAGAACTGTTCTTCACTGGTGTTAGAATGCATGCAATAATAGGAATAATGATGTTTTCGGATGTGGTCGTCTAGATGGTCGCACCAAAGTATAATTGTTGGGTGGAGTGTCCATTGCGCATGCCTAGTAGTGTTTAGAAATACCAACGTGAAATGTATATTAGTTTTACCCAAAGTTATAAAGGCATCTATAAGAAATTAAAATAAATTTTCTATTCATAAATTTTGTTTAGTAAAAATATCACTTAAACTAAGTACCGTGAAACGGGGAAATTTCGGGCACTTTTGAGAGGTATTTTTAAAATTGTGATGGTCGTGGTGTTGCCATGGACCTGAGGGTTAAAATTTATCATCTACCCACCTTAAGCTTCAATTTGACGCCAGTTCCAGATATTTACGCTTTACCGTTTTTACAGTGGAGGGCCCAAAGCAGTGCCCGAAATTACCCTGTGTTTGGGGGTTATTTCGGGCACCCCAGGAAAAAACGACTTGTCGTTCTGATTTTGGTCTCAAAATCAATAATTGTGTCTTTCTTTTGAGCTTATGTGATAAAATGTGAAATTCTTAAGGATGTAGATGTGGAGGGATGGTAGGGGTGGTCATTTATACATAATTTAGAGTCATGATTGGAACAAACAGTTTGATGTTTGGGAGAGTGGGGTGGAGCTATTTAGGACGCTTCTTGTTGAACGTCTAACCTTGAACCTTTATCCTTTTTTGTTTTTGATAATGGTACAACTCAAGCCACACTATATCACGCGAAGATGAGTCGTGGATCTTCCTCTTGAAACTGACGTTCATGGGAGGCAAGTCTTATTGGGAAGATACAGTGGCTTTCTGGAAAACTCTGCATTCCGTAGCAAGCCATGCGGCCGTTCTCAAAGTCAAAGTCCCGGTAAACATGATAAAATTTTAGTCACGAACCAATAATTGACACTAAGATAGGATGTGTACATACTACACATAAGAAGTACAGATGAAGCCTTGGCCCATTTTTATAATAGTCAAAGTTCCACAAAGCGACTGCTGCGGCAGTTGAGTATTATCTGTGTGAATGGATCATCTTCATCTTTCAGAAGATCTCTGAAGAGCTGGAAGAAGCTTACACCACTCCAGCCCTGCGAAATTTAAAGTGTTCAGAACAACCCTGTTTGCCCTTGCATGCCATTCCAGTGCCCGAAATTACCCCTAAAAGTAACCATTTTTTAGTTTTGAGCCCCTAAGTACCATACTATTTGCCGCAGGTGATTGAAAATTTGACACAGCATGCTCAAAACATGTCCAAATAGAAAAAAAGATACCTTATGCACCGTTTGTGAACAGGTTTGTCTTGCCAGTTGAAGTTTTCACGCATACACTGAATTTAGGTAAAAAGTGTATAATACGAAAATCACTGTATCTCGAAAAGATTGGATCTGTTTTGGTCTCCAGAGGAATGATCCGACGGTTTTATGTGTGGTGAATGCGATGCGCGCAACGGGACAAGCCTCCGAGGTCGCCGCTAGACGGCAGCATCATCGCAATGCTTTCGGGCAGAGATGCCCGAAATTACCCCGGGTGCCCGAAATTACCCCGTTTCACGGTATATGAGGTGTCCAATTGCAATGAATTATTAGAAAATTCATGTATAATTTCTTAGATAGTGAGTGCAATGCAGAGGAGTGCATTTCCGTGTACGAAACAAACTGTCGGTGGGAGAACAGTGTTCTTTACCGTGTGAATTTTCTGAGTTCGTGTTTATTCTCTTTTTTAGTGAAAACTAAAAGTTTGGATAAAACATAGGCAATGAAAAAAATTAAAGGTACAATTCATCAGGGAGTTACTGAAGTATTTCCAAAGTATAATGGAGTGCAGTGTTGTGCATCTTGTATAGTTGCATGTGCATACGGCCTAGTCCACAACTTCAGTCCATGGACATCAAAAGAAATTGATATTTGTGTTTATGTAAGTCTGAGAAGAGTAATGATGAATGACATTAAAATATTATAAATGTTGATGAAATTTTCATTGTTCAGGTTGGAACTCAAGTTCATGGTAGGGTTGGTTTTTTTTTAAATTTCCAGTTCGGCCCCTTATGCATTTCCGAAATTTTCTATAGTATTTTGATGAGACTTTGCAAAGTGGTAGAACTTTGTACCCTGATTTCACTAGTGAAATATGGTTAAAAAGTCAACGCTGAGTTTTGTGAAATTTGGAGTTGAAATGGCCGTTTCCATGGCAAAGCTCGACTAGTCAGCGAAAAACAGGGGTCGAGGGAGGAGCCGAGCTCCCGGAAATGGAATCCGACCAATAGCAGCGCTCCTCTTCGCCTCTGTACAGCTTACACCAAAAACGCTCGCTTCCTTGAAAAAGCGCGTTCGAATCAAAATTGTCTTTTACTGCAGCTAGAAGAGCTCCAACAATGGTATGGACGTTGTTTTCGAACGTGGCCATTTGGATCGGCCGGTCGGTCGGTGATTGTTGGCCAGAGTGTCCTACGCGCCTGCGCGAAGGCGTTGTTGGTTTCAAAAGTGCCAACCTCAAATGTTCGTTTCTCTTTGAATCGGAGTGAAATAGAACATTAAACTGCGTGCCTGTGTACATTCATCTGAGAATGAACATTCCCTAATGTAGTTTGAGTGTGACTTTAAGTCCCTTTTCGAAAACAATTGACGTGTAGCTGCCCCTTTTAGAGACGTTTGATGGTACTTCTGAATATAAGACGAAACTATCTAGACACGGCGGTGGTGTACTTTTCTAACCTCAAATTATTTAAAACTTTGTGAAATAAATTATTTTACTGCGCGTGTCTGTGAATAACTTGACCTTCATGTATTATGAAACTGTCATAAATGCCTATTTTTGACACAAATTGATACGCAGCTGGTCTTGAACGTAAGTTTTAGTATTATTGGTAATGGTCTACAAAACATAAACAGAACCCCACTAAACGCAGTCCTAGCCTCCGCTATATTTGTTAAACCAGAACATAAATATGAAATTAACTTCGTGGCTACCAGGATTTCGTGGAATTGTATTTGAGATTCTGATGAACAGAGCAGTTGAAACTTTAATCTAGTGCCTAACCGTTTAACTTCAGATTAATCAACCCACGGCGTCGTACTTCATGGCAGGCATACCTAACCAATTAACGAACTGCTAGAACGAAGGATAGACGTAAGCACCTATCCAGGTAATAGTCTACTTTCTAAAGTATCCATTCTGAGTTACATATTCTTTATAAATTCACAAGCCTTGATATGTTTCTTCGGTGAAGATATCAGAGCGTCCACGACACAGCGTGGCGAGAGCGAACAAGACCGGCGCTAGAACAGGTGAAGCTAGCTCTAAAAGACGGCGTTGACCAGCGGCGAGTGAATAAGCCTTCCGAGACGCCGGACGCCGGCGTCGGGGCACGCTCGGAAAGGAACCAGAAATCGTAGCCAACCGGAGCTTCGGCATTAGGCTGCCACTAGGAGCAGAGATCAAGTTTGTTAAAATTGAAGTACGGACGAAAAAAAAAAAATTTAAAAAATTATCCTCTTTCACCAGAGGAACATAATTTGTTTATATCATCTGAGCACTAAGTACAATAAGGTTAAAATTAGCGTATCTTCGCTGTTGTTTCCGACCTGTTCTCAAAGTCCTACTGTATCCGATTACCTTCTTCTTGCTTCTGTGTCGATCTTTGCTCACCTTTCCCGCCATCACAAGACGCCACCTCCGAGTCAGAGTCGCGAAGGCTGCACTTTTCAAGCTACTTGCTCTCAATAAATTAATCAAAGAACCATGAGTAATAATACCAAAAGAATACCCGTTGACTTCAAGGACGTTCAGCAATGTAACGTAAGTATTTCATCGCGGTGGGCTGAATCCTGTGTGCTGGAGTAAACATTGATTGACCCCTCATTCAATTTCTAGATTAGACTTGTTAGCGTAATTTGCTCATACCTAACCCACATTATATGCGAAGGAAAACATATTTCGGCGAGTGTTTCTTTTCGAGCCCGTTCTGCTTTATTTTGTCTGGATCAGTGTGGCTATGTGCCCACTCCGTAGTTTCTCTAGGGTAGCCCACGGTTTACCTGTTATATTTATGTTTGAGAGAGGAGTGGGGCACGCAATACGTATCCATTCGGGCAGGTGGAACACGTATTTGAAAAGGCACAACGTCAGTCCTCATGAGCGATCGTCGAGGGGTTACCCACTCCGGGAATCATGTGTACACACAACCCGGGAATCATTAGTAATTGTTTTGAAATTTTAGTGAAAATACTTAAAATTTTGATGGTATGTCCTCGTCATCTTGCAATAGTGTCCCAAGACACTCAGAAACAAAGAAATTTCTTTAAATATCCTTACTTTTTCCATGGGATTCGTTCAGGAATCATGGGAATCCGGAATCGTGTGTACACCAAAATGAGAAGTGGGAAACCCCTCGGCGATCGTGGAGCCATCAGATGCCGGAATATGCGTGGACCAGGATGCAGAGCCACTCTCACCAACCACTTTACCCCAGTTTACACCATGTGGGGGACCAAGGGCGACTCGAAGCCCACAAGGCACAATTGAAACGGGCCTGAACAGACATGAGTACGGAAATAGTTACAAGAACAGTGTTGACAGAAACAAGCCGTCAGAAGGTTGTCACATTAAAAGTCTGCACAAAACCGTACGGCCGAACCCGAGCACAGGGACCAACGATGCACGAGGAGTTGGTCATGATGTCACGAAAGAATGTCACGAAAAGTGGCTAACAGATTACAGAAAATACGGCGAAGAGCATAGGGGCGTGTGCAATGAACGTGTGTACCGAAGAAGGCAAGCAAACACTGTAAAAAATGATCGGACTTTTACCATACAGTGGTCTAGCAAAATTCCTATACAAGTATAGGAAACATGGATATTCCGATACATGTATAGGAATTAGCCGATTTGTATAGGTTTTTTTGGTATTCAAGCCCAAATTGAATAGGAAAATTCCCATCCATGTATAGGAACTCCCTGAAATCCTATTCATGTATAGGATCTTTCCAACCCGTGTATAGAAATATGACTTACTGAAAAAAAGAATTTTGTTCTGAAGTGTTTTAGCAGAAATTCAAATTTTTGTAACTTGTACAAATTATGGGAACCAATGCGATTAATTGTTCACTTGTGACAAAAGTCGCAAAGCTGCTTCTATGTCTGTAGCCCAGATGATCCGCTAGATGGCGCTAGTAACGTTTTTACGGACTTGCTTCTCGGTGGAAGCTACGGTTAGGAATTTCGTTTGGTGGAGAGGCACGCGCGTTCCTTGAGTGTGAGATAGTCGGGTGGCAATTCGACTGCCTACATTTTTGGACTATGATACGTCCTCCTTCACCATGGGAGGACAGGTAGTGGTCTGACTTCGTCAGATTGGCGGACCGGCTGCACCTCAAGTCACGATAACACGGCTACAATCATAGCCGTAGGTTAGAATATGATAACGTCATCACAGCCTAACGGCTTGCATAATTTGCGTTCTTTTTTGGGAAATCCGAGAAATTCTATACATGCGTAGCAAAGCTGCTATACCCAACCCCAGTCAACTCTCATACCAAGGCACCGTCGCTAGGTGGCTCGTGACGTCACACAGTCGGCCGCGCGTATTGCCAACTAACGGCGACAAATTACCCTAACAATTCGGCCAGTCCGTTCTTTTGTGACTTTTGGGGACAGAATGTTGGCGACATTTTCAAAACACTATCAGACGAGAGACGAGTATCTGGTTGCTGGAGCCGGGTTGTGGTTGATTGATATTGGGTACGAATATGGAGATAGTACTAAATTAAATTACTCGGAAAATGGGTGCTAAAAAGAAATGGTGCTGCGTCCCAGGCTGCTCAGTATTTGCATTGTCGGGGGATGGAAGAACTGTATTCCACTTTCCAAAAAATCCTGTTTGGTACGTGTGTTAACCTTTTTCGTTACCATATATTCTTTGTTCTATTATGTTAAATGCTATGACTGTCTTGCCTGTTGTTATCACAGACGAAGACAGTGGATCAGGAACGTTGGCAATGCAAAGCTTCTTTCAACTGACATGAAAACTAAAATGACAACAAGATTTGTCTGCCCAAACCATTTCCGTCCGGAAATGTTTTGGGACAAGTTTCATTACCGTTTGCGGGTCAACGCGTACTCTAGAAACTCAAAAGAGTGCATGGCACTAGTGTTCTAAATTTCCCGGGAACGATCATTTTGGGGAACGTTCCCAGTAAATTCCCGGGAACATTTCCGAAGATTCCCGAAAAGTGGGAATATTCAGCATTTTTTATTTGTTTTAACTTGATATGCGTATCGGAGGGCAAAACACATCTGTTCCACCTAGCACACAATTTTCCACCGTTCACAGCATATTTTACCTATTCCTCACGATAATCTGATGCTAGCTCAAGCAATGGTGATGATGGTGAAGATGAGCAAGATGAAAATGAAGATAAAGAGGAGTCAATGTTAATTGATTAAAATTTTAAAACTCTTGTTTCAATATTTCTTAAGAAAAATATTTGTCACTCGATATATTTTCTTTTATGTTTTATGTAGTACAAATAAAAATAATTATTTTATGTGAACAGAAACCTTCATATTTTTACAATTTCCAGTAATTACCTGCACTAATTTATATTTTTCATTCATTTTTACTCAAAAATGTGGAATGTGGGAACGTTCCCGATTTCCAGCCTCGAACGTTCCCGGTAACGTTTCCCAAGATTCCCAATTTTCCCGGGAATGTTTCCACCCTTCAGAACACTACATGGCACGCTCCACCTGGGAGCGTGCTTGCCAAGCATGCTCCAAGATAAAGCGTGCTTAGCAAACACGCTCCAGGATACAGCGTGCTTGCCAAGCACGCTCCAGGATAAAGCGTGCTTGCCAGGCATGCTATAAATTGCAGCATGTAAACCATTTGTTTAGAATGATTTAATTTTATGAATTTGGCTATCCCTTTAAAAATTTCAAATGATCTGTTTATTTACTGAGAGTTGGGCAACAGACTTGGTCTGCGTCACTATACCAAGGCTTTGTATCAACAACACACTTGCTGTGATTCGAGAAGACGGCATCCTACAAGTGTAAACATGGGACCACTGGCTAAGGGTATGTGCAGTACAAACCAAATATGCAAATAACTGCGAACCAACAGGCTTGAAAACATCAATCATTCCCGACTCACATTGCAGGATTGCATCATACAGCTTAACCCTCATGCTGGGACAAAGGCACAAAAATCTTGTACCGAAGGAGACGTGCAGATACGTTTCCAAGATCGACAGCAGACTTCTCTGTGGCTCCTCCAGTTGTGCGGTCATCGCTGTCCTTAGATTATAAATTGTCATATCAAAACACCGAAACAAATCGTCGCCAAAAAGGAGAATAAATATCACACCTCGTATCGTTACTTGGCGTTCGGCCAGCAGTTTATTATTTTCGTAAATGTCGTCTGCTGAGATGGCATTTGTTTTCCGGAGCTGCCAACCTACCAAAAGACAACTTGAAACATAAAGCAGGTTTTCTACGTGATTAATGATAAGTTAATGACAAACTCATGACAATTCTGTATTGGAACTTTCAAACATGAATTTCATTACAAGGACAGTCGACTCAGCCAGAAGCTAAGGTCGCGGGGATGGTAGTACATTTTTTGGTCTTGGGGGTAGTAAATTTTAAATTTATTGTTAGGTTTCCCTTGTGTTGGAGAGGGCTGTAGAGGGAGAGCTTGTTGCTTGTTGCTTTGAGAGCCTAAAACTTGGAAACTGGATCGTAATTAGTAATTTTGATTCGTATTGTTTGATACTACTGAACCGTCCCAGATGGAAGGTATAATGGCTGAGACTAGGTATTGTTGATAAATTTTAGTCATTTAACGGAAGGCCCAACTTGTGGTTGTCCTGTGTTCCAGCAGACGCCAAAGCTAGTGTCCGCCTTCAACAGGCAGCAGCAGATTTGCTGATGAAAATCAAGCACACCTGTAAAACAACTCAAAAGACTGTCGATTTCCTTGTTGATCGTACTGGCAGTTTTAAAAGTAACTATGAAACAAGATTTTTTTTTCGAAAGCCCTGCCTATGTTTGTATGTTTACGCTTTGTTTTTGTTTCTAGGATCTGCTGCTTACAGAACTGTCATGTATTGAAGTATACATTTCTCTCCACAATGTGATGTCCATTATCGATTCCTTTCAGGATCAGTCAGTCTTTGAAGGGTTAACTACTTGTACAGCGGTTGATTCGTACTTGAGTGAAACGAGTGGAGGTAAAGGAGTCTGTTTGGAGCAATCTGTGATAAAATATAAGATGACCTACAGGAAAGGAATACCAGTGAGAGTCCCAGCTGTATTTGGGATCATTGTAAAATTCTTGCCCCAGCTGGAACAGCTATTAAACTGCCCAGATGTTCTGGCATGCATTGACAATCCATTGCCGTCTGAGAGTGGTGTTTACCGAACTGTGTTAGACGGTCTCTTTTACAAGTACCACCCAGTGAAGCTGCTTCATGGTCCCCAAACTCTTGCCTTCATAATTCATATGGATGATGCAGAAATCTGTGACCCACTTAAGTCAGCAGCTAACAAGCATAGCTTGCGGCTTGTATATTGGATGCTGGCTAACATTCATCCTAGCAAACGGTCATCATTGAAAGCCGTCAATCTGTTAGCCATTGCCAATGCTAAAGTTGCCAAGAAGTATGGTAACAAATTCTTGTTGGATGAGTTTATTTCAGCTATGAAATTGTTAGGCACTGAGGGTGTTGAATTTATTATTATCGGTGTACGGAGAAGATTTTATGGAGTGTTGTTGTTTGCATGCTGTGATAATCCAGCAGCTGCAAACCTTGGTGGTTTCAAAGAAACCCATTCTGCTATTCACCCATGTCGGAATTGCATGGTTAGCTCTTCTGAGATGTGTGCCAATTTCACTGAGTCTATTCCTCTTCTGAGGAAGTTGAAAGATTATCAGAAACAATTGAAGCATCTTATGGCTTTAAAGAAGAACATCAAAGAAGATGATGATCCTCAGATTAATGATATTGATTCCCAACAAGTAGAGGAGGATTCAGAAGATGATGCAGATGTGCTTGAGGAGACAGACTTTGATACTGCATCCAAAAATGTTGGAATCAATGGACCATGCATCTTATCTCAGGCACCTTATTTTGACTGTACCAAGTGTCTTCCCCAAGATTTGATGCATGTGGCCGATGAAGGTAATATTAATAATAGTAATATTCAGCTTATAAAAGAGAAGTCTGCATTTTTAATTCGCCATTACTTACAGGTGTCATAAAAAATGTTTGCCGTCTGCTTCTAAGGGATCTGTGTTAGCCTCCTGCTCCCAGACGCAAACCAATATTGGAGTTAGAAGATCTGAACAATGCCTTTCAAAACTTGTTTGACTTTGGTCATTTGAATGTCAGCAGTCTATCAGTAATTGAAAAAGGTCATATTTCAGGCAGTAAACTTAAACAGAGTGCTTCACAGATAATGGTCCTGATGAGAGTTCTGCCTTTCATCATTTATGGAAGACTCCCTGACGCAAAGCTGAATCTTCTTTTAAAGCTGAACCAGCTAATGGATGCTCTTCTGGCCTTTGACTTCATTGAACCTGCAGTTGACGCATTAGAAGATTCTGTTGTGGACTTTGGCACCAAAATGAAAGAAGTACCCAAAGCAAAAGACTTTGAAGCTGCACTGTTTGAGTCATCTAAAAACCCAAACAAAAATGTTTGGGCCTCCTCGTCAGCATAAAAATTTCGGCTTTGAACGCATGCATTCAGAATTTACCTCCATTTTCCCAGTGGTGCGGTCTATGAAAAACGCTCCTGTGACTGCAGCCAAGAGACACATAAGTAAGAGAAATTATCAAATAAAACAAGGCATAAAGACTGGAAATTATTTATCTCATGGGGATAAAGTTGTAAGTCCTCAAGATGTGCTAGTTTCTACTTTGCCTCAAATGGAAATCATTCTATCCAAGATTCCGATTACTTCACCGTCCAGATCCGGAGGGCCTGACAATTTAGCTTTCACTGAAGAGGACGCGAACGGCTGCAGGTCGCATCTCGCAGATGCTCGGACAACAGCAAAGATACAATTAGCGCCAAATTTACCAGCATCCGATGAAAATTTTGATGAAAACGGAACAGAAACAGCGATAGTTGAGTCCTCAGGGCTATCGAGAGAGAGAACAGAAGGCGTTTGGTGTCAACTATGCCACCACGAGGACGCATGAAGTCCATACCAACGATACATCGGTCCTCATGGGGCACTGCAACTTGCTGCTGGACGCCCTGCTGCTGCTGGACGCCACCCTGTTGCTGGACGCCCTGCTGCCGCTGCTGGACGCCACCCTTTTGCTGGACGCCCTGCTGCTGCTGCTGGACGCCACCCTGTTGCTGGACGCCCTGCTGCCGCTGCTGGACGCCACCCTGTTGCTGGACGCCCTGCTGCTGCTGCTGGAAGCCGCCCTGTTGCTGGACGCCCTGCTGCTGCTGCTGGAAGCCGCCCTGTTGCTGGACGCCATGCTCCTGGATGCCCTGCTGCTGTTGGCCGACGTCCTCGTCTCCCGGCTCCGGATCGTCTTGTCCTCCTGCCTCCGGCCAGGTGGCCAGGAGTATCCTGGTCCCCTCCTCATAAATCTCCCGGTATGCCCCTGGGATTCCCCCCGGCGGGGCTGGCGGCATCGGCTGGGGCTGGTCCGGAGAGACGACCAGCAGGATCATCCAGTTCAACCAGTGTAGAAACGGGGCCATGCCACCACGAGGAACGTCCCATTGGCGTTCCGCCTCAACCCTATTCAGAGCAGCCTAGGGGGTATCGTTTCCGACAAATTTTCGATTTTGATATCGGCGCAAGCGCGGATCGTTGCCTTAGAACAATGTAAAAACAGAGTTTTTTTTCCCAATTTTTAAAATGAAATCTAAGGTTCCAGCCAGGGGTCTAAAGTTCCGAAAAATCGGTTTGCTCGTACTGCGGAATTTTTCATACTTGACCCCTAAGTGTGTTAGGTCTGGCGCATGTCTTATAAGCACCGGGACATATTACTGTACCACCAGGATTTTATTCGAGCCAAACAAACAATATCTCAGGGTAACGCCAAGCGTCTTTCCGATAGGCGCGCCTGGCAGGTAGGCAACCCGCGCCCGGCTCGATGCAGCTCTTCGCCGATCGCGCGCCTCTGAGGCGCGGCGATTGTTGGCGGAGGAGAAGGGGGGGGGGGGGGGGGGGGGGGGCTGTTGCGAGCTTGCCGCTGTCTGGCGGGCACCCCCCCCCCCCCCCCCTCCCCTTCCCGCTCGCTGGCTGCTCGGCGCTCGGCTCGCTGCTTCTGGTAGCTTCTCGACTCGACTGCGTTGGCGTTGTGTCTTCGTTGTCTGGTTTAGACTTGCGTTGACATTCTGCGGCTCGGTTCTGGATCATCGTTGTCTTTGTTTGTTGGTCTATAGGATAGGTCTTCATCTCCATCATGCCTCCTAAGAAACGGGCCAAATCCATCACTCGACAGGTTTCGTCCTGTCAGCTGTTTGGTACTGGCTGTGACTTTGATGGGCGAACTTTGCCTACAATGGGCGACGTTATGCGTTGCATTGCTCTTGTACCGTCTGAGATGGTGCGGGATCAAGGGAATTGTTACAATCCACGTATTCATGACTTGGCGACAAACGTTGCAAAACGAGCAGTAACAATTTTGGAAACGGCAAGTCTTCCGGTGTGCAATTTTAAGTATGCTGTTGACCTAATCAAACGTTTCCACTCCAAGTACATCAAAATGAAAAACATTCTCCATAAAAACAATGTCACTAGTAGGACAAAAATAGCTGAGTTTGTGACAAAGGGCAATGCCACCCTTTACGATATATCTTATTGCAGATGCGTAGATTTCGTAAATGTGTGCACTTGCCCTAATGATAAGAAAGTTGATAAACTAGAGAGGGACTTTTTGACAGATCAAAGGACTAAGCGCCAAATGGTCATAGGGGGAGTAGACAAAAAAGCCACTCAGGTTAGAGAAAGACGCGAACAAAGAAAAAGGGCCGCTAACAGAGGTCAGGGTGGGTCGTCTTCTTCTATCCCCACTTCTTCTACTACTTCCCTTTTGAATGACGAGAAAACACTTCCATCATCATCGTCCACATCCAATGCAGATGACAATGAGTTTGTTCCTCCCATTCAAAAGAAAAGCAAGAAAAAGCGGTTGAAACTTACCAAAACTGCTGTAGCTGCCGATAGGCTAAAATTACCACCCAATAAAGTGGCCTTTCTCTGTAATGCAGTCCTTGAGGACCACGGGCTGCTTACTTCAGATAATTTAGACGATGTTGTTGATGGACAAGTTATACGGCGCCAGCAAAGGAGAGTCCGAACCACCTTGCAAAGTGATGATCCAGTCTTCAAGGAACCTCTAAGGGCGTTGTACTTTGACGGTCGAAGAGACGACACTAAGTCAAAAGAGGGTGATACTTCAAAAGTTGCAACTGTTAAAGAGGAACACATTGTTTTGATCAAGGAACCCGGGTCCCAATATCTAGGACACGTGGCTGTACACGATTCAACGGCTGTAACCACATCAGAGGAAATATCGGTCTTCCTAGCAGAGCACAACATTGACACTTCCGCTTGGGATGTTATAGGGGCTGATGGGTGTGGCACCAATACCGGTCACAAGGGTGGTATCATTTGCTTACTTGAGCAGAAACTTGGCAGACCGCTCCAAAGGTGCATATGCCAATTACACGGAAATGAACTCCCTTTGAGACACCTTGTGGAGCATTTAGATGGGCACACCACAGGCCCCTATGCTTATTCTGGTCCAATTGGGAAACGACTGCAACAATGCGAGACATTGCCAGTAGTCAAATTTAAACCAATTTCTGTTGTTATTCTGCCATTAGACACAAAAGATCTTAGCACTGACCAGAAGTATTTACATGACATGGCAATAGCAGTGACTACAGGCAACGTTTCTGCCGAACTAGCCGGTCGAAAACCTGGAAAAATGTGCCATGCACGTTGGCTTACCACTGCAAATCGCATCTTGCGATTATATATTACAGACCGGAAGCCGTCGAAATCCCTGATTACACTAGCTGAATTTGTAATGAAAGTGTACTGCACTTCCTGGTTTGATATAAAGACCTCTGAATCCTGCCTGGAAGGTCCTCGCCACTTGCTGAGTCAAATACAATCTTCAAGGTATTTGACTAAACAAGAGAAAGATGTTGTTGACCCTGTGATCGAGCGCAACGCTTACTTTGGTCACCCGGAAAATATTCTCTCTATGGTGACAGATGACCGTAGAGAGATAAGAGTACTAGGAGTGAACAGAATCATGACCTGTAGGGCCAAGGCAAGGAAAGTTCAGGGAGCACAACCCCCCAGGCAGTTTCAGATTCCTAAAATTAATTTCTCTGCGTCAAAATACAAGGTAGGTTTACGCCAGACCGTGTCTTGTCGTAACAGGCTTCACAATGCTGCGCCAGTTACGACAATCCACGCCTGGCGTTACACCTACCTTGGCCTGCGGCGCTTCCCTGCTTGCCTTCGGCAAGCTGTCTCAAGGATTTTTGAGGCATTGAGTAATGCACCACGTGAAATCTGCAATAAAATTTTTTAGTCGGTCGATCCCTTTTTGTCAAAATCCTGATTCGGCAAACTTTTTTTTTTTAAAACAAAATTTATTGGCCATTATAACAAGTAACAAGGTAATAAAATATTGAAAAATAGAACAATATGACACAATAAATAATTGAAAAACAAACAGGGTAACAAGTCCATGTTGCACTGCCTTCCTGCCGCAGGCCCGCGTCGGGCACCGCGGAGATTAAGGTTTATTCCACGGCGCCCGCACGTTCCTGCAACAGAGAGACAGTGCTTCAAAATCCATTCATAAGGCCAGGTGAATTGTTTAAAATACATAAAAAGGAATCAATAAAACCATCGATAGCATAGTAGCATCATTAAAATAGCACAAAACACTTAACTTTTAAACTTTCATAACCTCGTCCTCCGCCTGCCCGTCCGCCGACCTGCGTCTCCGCGCCACTGCTGCTCGCACCGCCATCTCTCGGGAATCACTTCAACTTCCACGGCCGACGGACGGGCTGCGTCCGAGACCTCTGTCGCCTCCGGACGCCCTCTCGTTTGCGGCTCGCTATCACAGAAAATTACATCTTATTACTGGCCAGTAAAAGAAAAACGGGATTACTTCAGTACTCATTATCACAGAAAAAAAGGAACATAAGAGAGAAAATAAAATAAAGAGAGTAGCTCCTGCTCTGCTGCACAACTGAGCGTCTTGCCAGGAAGTCTCGCAGTCCTGGACAGGGCGCCGGGCTGTGACCACCTTCGGCGGCCCGGAGGGATCACCGCCCCTGCTCAGGATCCGTGCGTGCACGGTCCTTCCTCGCAGCCTGCTCACGGATGCAGCTCATGGCTGCACCAGCTCATCGCAGCACGGCTCACGGATAGTGCAGTGCACTACCGGCTCATCGCCGCAGGCTCACACAACCGAACCACGTCAGGGACCTTTTCCCGGCCGCGGAACCGAGAGATCACTGCCATGTTCCCGATCCGTGCGTGCACGGTCGGTCCTCACATCCTGCTCACGGATGCAGCTCATGGCTGCACCGGCTCATCGCAGGCGCTGCTCACGGAGGGTGTGTTACACCCCCGGCTCATCGCAGCGGGCTCACATAACGGAACCACGACCTCGGGCGATACTCCGCGCAGTCCTCGGAGCTCTGCTGCAGTCACCGCACCGCGTCGCTACTCCGTGCGGCGCGCGGCATGGCTCGCCGCAGCAAACGACGGAGACGACTCGCCGGCCGGGCTCGTGACGTCACCGCAGATAAGGTGACGTCACATCAGAGGCGAAGGCTGCCAGCCCCTCAGAGCTTCTCTCGCTGTTCCAGGTACCGTCGGAGCGCTGCAGCCGTGATGTTCCTCCTCGTGGCCATGAAGTGGACCGCCACGCCCAGAGTCCAGGTTGCGGCGGCCCCGGGCGGCCCCGTGGGCAACGTCGGCTTGGTGATGGACTTCTCCGTAATTGCCACGCCCGTGGAGTCCAGGACCCGCTGTCGCAGCCAGACCCAGGCGGCCTGCCGCTCGGCGCCGCAGCGCGCCAGGCGGTGCTCGACGTCCTCTGGTTCCTGGCAGCGCGGGCAGTCCGGCGCCGCGGCCTGCTTGGCGGCTTGCAGCCGGATGGCGGTGGGGAGCACGTCGTGCACTGCCTCGAACCAGGTGGAGCGCGCGTCGACGGGCAGGCCCTTGGCGTGCACGCACCGCCACACCTGCAGCTGCACCTCCGCGTCGACCTCCCTCATGGCGCGGGGGACGGGCACGTCCACGCTGAGGGCTTTCTGGTAGAGGAGCTGGGTGAGGTCCTTCCCGGCAAGTCCTTCCGGGACGCCCTCCAGGGCGGTGCTCCTGCAGGCCTCGGTGTAGTGCGCGGCGCAGGCCGGCGGCCGACTCTCGGCGAAGTCCTGCTGCAGGCGCCGCAGCCAGCAGCCGGAGATGGTCTTGTAGCCCGCGCGCGCCGACGACTCCCACCTGGACACGAACAGCGCCGCGGACTTCCTGGCAGGGTCCTGCAGGCCCAGCCCGCCGCGCTCCTTGGGCTGCACCAGGACGTCCAGCGGCACCCTGACTCTCTTGCCGGCCCAGAGGAACCTCCCCAGGGCCTTGCGGATGGCGGCGCAGTGCGACTTCCGGGGCGGCGACACTTCGGCCAGGTGCCAGAGCACCGGCAACACGTAGCCGTTGGCGAAGTGGACGCGCTGGACCAGGTTAAAGGCGCGAAGGCGCGCGTCCGCCAGCTTGGCCTTGACGACTCCCACGCGGCCCGGCCAGTTGACGGCGGCCAGCCTGCTGCTCCTCGCCGTGAAAGAGACCCCCAGCACCTTAAGCTCCCTGACGGTGGGGAAGGGAAGCTGCGCCCGGGGCGGCCAGCGGCCCACCGGCAGCGCCATGGACTTGGCGGCGTTGACGGCCAGCCCCGACTCCTCCCCGAACTGCTGCAGGACGCTCTGGAGCACGGCGACGTCCTCCGTGCCGCGCAGAACTGCCACGGTGTCGTCCACGTAAGCCGTGACGGCGAGCCGGCCCTCGTCGACGCGCAGCCCCTGCAGCCTCGCGTCCAATGCCTTGACCATCGGCGCCGACGCCATGCAGTACAGCATCATGCTGGCCGGGCAGCCCTGGCGGATGCCGCGCCGCAGCTCGATGGCCTCGGTGACCACACCGCAGACGCTGACCCTGGTGGTGGCGCCCCTGTACATCGACTGCAGCAGCTCCACCACGGCCTCGCTGACACCGTGGTGCCGTAGGACCTCCCACATAAAGGAGTGCTGCAGGTTGTTGAACGCGCCGGAGATGTCAAGGGCCGCGACGCAGAGAGGGGTCTTGGTGTGCTCGGCGAAGCTGATGGCGTCCCTGATGTCACCCAGAGCCGCCTGCATGGTCCTGCTGGAGCCGGCCTGCACCTGCATGACGTGCAGGATGCGCCGCTGCATATCCTCCATGCGGCGCGTCAACGCCCTGGCGAACACCTTGCCGTCCACGTTGAGCAGGGTCACGGGGCGCAGGTCCCCGATGCTGTCCGGGCGCCGCGCTCCTTTCGGCACCATCACCATGACGCCTCTCTTGTGGGAGGGCGCCACCGCGCGCCGCTGCAGCATGGCGTTGGCGAGCTCCACGAAGTCCCCCGCGACGACCTCCCACACCGCCATGTAGAATTCCGCGGGCAGGCCGTCCTCGCCAGGAGACTTGTGCCGGGGGCTGTCCTTGACGGCGGCCTCCAGCTCCTCCAGCAGGAAGGGTCGCAGCACGGCGTCGCTGTCGGCGGGCTCCAGAACGGGCGTGGGCACCACGGCGTCGAGCAGCGGCGTCCGGGACTCGGCAGCGGCTTGGCGCGCCGTGCAGGAAGGCAACCCATCAGGCGCCGGCTGGGTTGCCGCGCTTCCCGGCGCCGGTCGCTCCGCTGAAAACACGCGCTGGAAGTGGCCGCGTACATACTCAGCGACGTCCTCTGGGTCCTCCAGCACGTTGCCGTCGGCGTCCTTGAGCCTCTCGACGGCGCCGTGGACGCGCCGCCGCACCGCCGCCGCGACGTGATGCATGCCGACGGCCTCCCCGTCGACCTCGTCCTCGACCTTGGCACGAGCCCTGGTGCCAGCCAGCCGGCGGGAGAGCAGCTGCAGCATGCGCGCGCGCACCTCGGCCAGCTCCTGCTGCACGCCGTGCTGGTCCCCGTCTTGGTCAAACAGCCGCGCCGCAAGCCCGTTGATGATGCTGGACATGAACAAGAGCATGCTGTTATCATCACGGCGAGAGCGCTTGGTGAAAGCCTTACAGAACTCCTGGGTCTTGATCTTGGCCTCCTCCCACCAGTCCACGACGTCCTTCTCGCCGCGGCAGTGCCTCCACTGCAGCCACCTCTCCTTGAAGGCCGGCAGGAAGGCCGGGTCGGCGAGGACGCCGGGGTCAAACTTCCACAGCTTGGCGGCGCTGCGCGCGGGGCGCGGGCACGGCGCGGCGTCCAGGGCGATGTCTACGGCCAGGGCGAGGTGGTCGCCGAAGGCCGCGGCGTGCAGGCTCGCGGCGCGGAGCCGCGGCGACAGGTCAGCGGTCACGTAGGCGCGGTCCAGGCGGCTGGTGCAGGTGGGGCCCCGGTAGGTGTGGCCGGCGTCCCGTGGCCGCAGCTGCGTCCACGCGTCGGCCAGCCTCATGCCCTCGACGACGTTGGACAGGATGCGGCATGGCTCGGCGGCCCCGGTCGTGTCCCCGACGCGCGCCACGCAGTTCCAGTCCCCCGCGAGCAGGGCGGGGCCGGCGGCGTCTGCGAGGAGGAGTGCAAGCTGGTTCAGAAAGAACTCCGGCCTCTCACCTCGTCCTTGAGATCCTGCAGGGGCGTAGACGTTCACGATGGTGATGCCCTCGACGACGGCGCTGAGGCCGCGGCCGGACGGGAGCAGCTTCACGTTAGTGGCCTTGAGGGGGTTGCGGACGAGCATCGCCGTGCCGCGGGCTTCGGTGCCAACGTTGACGACGGCGTGGTACCCGGGGACCTCCAGCACGGGCGCGCGGACCTCTTGCAGCAGCACGACATCAGCTCCAACTTCCAGAACAAGCTCAGCGAGGGCGGCCAGCTTCACCAGGGACGTTGCTGCACAGGTGTTAAAAGACATCAGTTTAAAAGCCATTTTTTGTCTTAGAGCCACCCTTGCCTTTGGAGTTGTTGTCTGTCTTCGTCTTCTTCAGGAAGGACGCCCTCCCGCTCTCCACGCTGTTCGCCGACACCTTCTTGTGCAGCAGATCGCCCCACTTGTTGAGGTTGCCGTCGAAGGTGTCCTGCGCGCGCTTGCGCTTCTTCTCCTCCATGCTGTCCGTGCTGCTGACGCTGCTGATGCTGCCGATGCTGCCGATACTCCTGATTCTGCTGCGCAGCTTGCGCCCGCCGCCTCCGTCCATCTCCATAGCGTCCTCCGCCTCCGACAGCACCAAGCCCTGGACAAACTCAAAGGCAGATCCAGTCTCACTCACCACGTCAGCCGTCGCTACTCCTTGCTCTTCCTGCTCCGTCACTATCCCCTGCGCTGGCGGCTTCTCCGGCTCGCTGCTCGCGTGGGGTATCGCCTCGGGCTCCGGCTCCGTCGTCTGCTGCGGCATGGAGGCCCGTGGCGTGCTGAACAACTCGTCGTCGTCTAACCTCAAGTCCGGCAGGCTGCGTCGCGGCGTCCGGGCCTCCAGCGAGGGGGAGGGGGGGTTGGAGGGGCCGCCGATCGTGACGTCTCCTTCACCGTCCTCCTCATCAACATCGCGGTCTTCTCCGCCGTTTCGGCCCGCTGCTCGGTCTGCGTACGATGGCGGCCGCCTCCTGTCAGGACAAGTCAATCTCATATGAGTGGTATCTCCACAAATGTGGCAAGTCGGTTTTTGACCAGCGTAAAACACTTTAGCCTCACTGCCCCCGGCCCTGATGTAACTGGGCACGGGTCTCTTCATGACCATCTTCACCACTCTAGTGCCAGTCTCCAGCCCCTCAAAACAAGAGCCCCGCGGGTGAAGCTCCGCCCGCACGCCCGCCACATTCCCAAACTGCTCCAAACTCAAAATCAAATCTTCGTTACTAACCTCAGGTGCCAAGTCCACAACACGCACAAACCTCACTCCGGGGCCGGGCCCTCGCAGCGTGACGAAGCACTCCGTCCCGTCGCTGTACTCGAACGCAGCCTTCTCCGTCGCCGCTACCTCCTCCGCACGCCTCGTCTCCACAAACCTCACTTGCACTCTCTTGCCGCTCGTCTCAAACTGCACAGTCTTCAACTCTTCAAGCTTCACATCAAACTTCTTCTTTGCAAACTCCCAGAACTCCAATCCACTCACACGTTTCGGTCCATCAAACTGAAAAGTCACCGTCTGCTTTCGGACTCCCGCCATGGCTTGGCGTGGCCGGCCCGGCCGCCAGCAAACAACAACAACAACAAGCCTCCGCCGGCCGGCGTGGCCCGGCCCGGCCCGGCCCGGCAAAAACAATCACAGTCTGATTTTCACTATCACAGTCACTTTTTCTCACACACTTATCACAGACGAAATATCACAGAGAGAGGCAGCACCGCGTGTGCTCGCGAACTCGGTCCGTCAGGCGGGGCTTATTGGCCAGCGGCCTTACACCTGGCCCGTAACGGAGCGCCCAGCGAGCCCGTCCGCTCCGTGCGGCGACTCGAACCAGACTGATGAAGTCGGGCTCCTAGACCCCCATTCCGACCCCTTTTTGAAAAAGTCTTGCCGAGACCTGTCGAAATCCGCAATAAAAATTTTTAGTCGGTCGATCCCCATTTTTCAAGATCCTGATTCGGCCAACTAATGAAGTCGGGCTCCTAGACCCCCCTTCCGACCCCTCTTTGAAAAGGTCTTGCCGAGACCTATCGAAATCTGCAATAAAAATTTTTAGTCGGTCGACCCCCTTTTTTCAAGATGAAGGGTCGAAGTTGATTATGTTAGTAAATTCGGGCCGAGGTAGCCAATTCGCAGTGAAAAGTTTGGTCAGAGGTCGATATTGATTTTATTTTCGTCATCAGGAACTTCAAAAACATAAGAAACCATGTAAAATGTCTCTGAAATATAAAGTCACTGAAAAGTTGCACTTTTTCTGCCGTTTTTTTTATGTTTTTTCGTTGGTACGACTAAATTATTTGAGATAGAGAGCTGAATTTCGGCGTGTGGCGAGCCAAGGATATACCTAACAACCCTGCAAAATCTCGTCTCGATCGGCCGAGCCGTTTGGGAGGAGTAGAGCGGACACACAAACAAACAGACAGACAGACAAACAAACAGACAGACAGACAGACAAAACTTTTCAACCCCACTGGAGTAACTGGCTTCGCTTATCGCTCAGCCAATTATGACCTAATTGATTGGAACAAAGTAGAGGTGACAGAGCCACCACTTACTGCCCGGCTTTCTGATGCCGACTTAGTCTCTGGCTGAAAAGGGAGACAATTACGCAAAGTTCAAGGAATCCGTGAGGGTGTTTCCCTGCCACACCCAGGCGGTTGAGCGGGGCATAAAACTGGTGACTGAGGCCTCATCAACTGTTGTTGGGCCAGAGGCACGCGAAGGCAACATCAGAGCCACAATACACTCACGAAAACTAGTCCCCAAATTCAAGACTAAAAAACAATATGCTGTTTAAAAACTGTAGGGAGTAGTACAGAGATAAGGGTTAAAGAAGGGGTGGGGAGGGGAAGGGGGGTTAGGAAAGGGGTCGGGAGGGGAAGGGGGGGGGACTCGACCTGCAGCCACCTCCCCGTGGTGAGTCCTGGGCGGTTTCGCAAAGGAAACCTGTGAAACCGGCGAAGAGCTGCATCCAGCCGGGCGCGGATTGCCTACCTGCCAGGCGCGCCTATCGGAAAGACGCTTGGCGTTACCCTGAGATATTGTTTGTTTGGCTCGAATAAAATCCTGGTGGTAGAGTAATATGTCCCGGTGCTTATGAGACATGCGCCAGACCTAACACACTTAGGGGTCAAGTATGAAAAATTCCGCAGTACGAGCAAACCGATTTTTCGGAACTTAAGACCCCTGGCTGGAACCTTAGATTTCATTTTATAAATTGGGAAAAAAAACTCTGGTTTTACATTGTTCTAAGGCAACGATCCGCGCTTGCGCCGATATCAAAATCGAAAATTTGTCGGAAACGATACCCCCTTTCCAGGTCCCGCTTCCGTGGTTGACCGTTTTTCGCCGCAGATCCACCGGGAGCCCTTGTAGTGCGGCGAACGCCACATTCTCTTCGGGGGTGGTGCCCGGGAATTTAATCTTCCTCGGGACGACATTCAAAATTTCTTCATACGTTAGAGGCCACATTGCTTATAGCAGTAGTAGCTTGTAGTAAGAGTACGTCTGACAGAACGCCTGTCAACTGATGTTTCCAGGGTTATGTTTACACGGCTTGTTGCTGCTTGGCGCGCGACACCTATCGGCGGCCGGGGGAACTTGGTCCGTGCGGACGTGGTTCCGCCACCCGCCGATAGATGGCTCTTCGCCGCGGGAAAAATCAAATGTACTGTGATGTGTACACCAGGTCGCCTAATGCTTTTATTTCTACAGCTCCGTCTGGTGCCGCGTCCACTCCCACTGAACGCGCTGTTACGTCGGCTGTCTGCAGGTTGCCTTAAATTGACCCACCACCTCGCATCCATAGCAGTTTCGTTTTTAAACTCTACCGTCGTCTTCATGGTCTCGTATTTACGTCGCAGATATTGCGGGGCTTTCGCAAAGAGATCGGGGCGTGATTCTACCTGCCGCCTCAGCATTGACATGGCATTGTTTACGCGTCCCATGCACTGTAAAAAATTCTGTGCAAATCTCAGAGAAGTTACAGACAGTTCTTTACGGACACACTACAGACTGCCCCGTGGCCAGATTCTCTCTGTGATCTGGTGTTAACGGAGAGTCTGTGAATAGACCAGTCTGTGAACAGACAAGTCTGTGGCCAGAAATTTTCTGTGATCTGGATTTAATCCACGCACCTTCCTCATTTTCAAACACTAGAAGTCAGTGTAAAGGGAAGAGATTATGATAACGGATTCCCTCCATCGACACAAACAAAATAGTGGACCCATATCTTAGGTTGAAAAGTCACATGTAAAACTCACTGGTCTTGAATTTCTTTTGGGGTGGTTTTCACACTCTACATAATTAGTCCATTTATTTTTGCTTGTGTTAATATTGGAAGTTCGTCTCAAAGAGACAAATACATTTCCAGATAACAATAATATCAATTTCTTGCTTTTGAAAAAAAAAATGCTTTTCTCTCTGTTGTCCTATGCCTGGAACACATACATTTTCTGTTCACAGAGATTTCCTGTTCACAGGCTGTCTACTGTGATTCTGTGAACACAACAGATAATTACGGACTGTCCGTGCAATCAATTGACCAGAAAAATTCTGTGTTTTTTTCTGTGATTTTTTCTGACAGTGTGTCCATGTAGGGCACGTTTAACAGCGAAGCGAGCTTCTGAAGACGAACATTCAAAATGCCCTCAAATGCTGACTGGTCCATAACTTATCGGCCGTCAATCCAGTACCATGTCCGCGGGTTGTGGACCTGCATTAGGCCCCACGGCAGCGCGCAGAGCCGCGAGCTCGGCGAGCAAATAGTGCATGTTAAGGTCCGCGTTTGGGCCGCCTGCTGCCAGGGGCCCAGCGCCGCCAGAGGTGCGCCAGTGCCACCATTGTCGGCGAGCGGGCCGGGGCCGCCGGGTTCACCCTCGTGGACCTCCCAAGCGTCAACAATGGGGCGCCGACGCGGGGGGCGGGGAGCGTGGGGTGGCCGAACGGGCCGACGGGGCCTCCGCGGAGCACGATCACGGGCACGGTCGCGACGCGGCATTGTCAAGGGTCAAAAGGTCAAAGGACCCGCAAACCACAGGACGTGAAACAAAAAGCGCAGGGAGGGTCAACACTGGGGACTCACTCAAGACAGCGATGCACCGACAAGTCTGGTCAGAGGACGGGGCACCGGGTCACAGGTCACAGGATCACACAGGAACACCGGGGTCAGGGACAGGATTCTGACGATGACCAGCTGGGTACCGAGCTCCGGACGGGTCCGCTCTGGGGTCGCTCAGGGGGAGACGAGGACGCCACAGCCCGAGTGAATCTGGACCCCGTAAATTTGACGTTATTTTGCCGTTTCACGAACGTCACATTAACGTCAAATTAACGGGTAAAATACGTCATAAACTAACGGCAAAATAACGTCAAATACACGTCGAAATCATTTGGTGTAAATACGCCGTAGATTTGAGGTTTTTTTGACCGTTAAAGTGGTAGAATTTACGCCAAAAAAACGTCAAATGAACGGCGAGATCTGGGGACCTTTGGGGTGGTGGGGGGCAGTGTTGCCACATCGTCCGATAGCTCCTTACTATGACGTCATCGTCGCGCGCCAAATCGCTGCTGGTTCAAATCTGGCTTTGAATTCCCCCCCTCGCCCCCCCCCCCCCTTCTGCCGTCGCCCTCATCCTCTTTCCGTCTTTGCCATCTGAAGATTATGCTTGTTCGATCAAGGATTTTTATCAAAGTGAAGAAAAAACACAAAGCTTTCTTATGTACATCATTTTTTATTCCAAAGCAAGTCCCATGCCTTAAAAAACATATTACTAATTTTGGCATTTTAAGACTCAATCTCTATCTTAAACTATCTGTACAAAAATAAATAAATATTTTCAAATTCAAAAAGTTTAAATAAACTTAAATAATTTTTAACAAGATAAACAATTAATAATTATTGCACAGCAATACATAAAATAAGTTAGACTTCATTTCAAAAGTACATAGAAAACAAAGACTTGACAAGATCAAGCAAATGCTGGCAAACTTGCCATGCTTCTCTCCTTTGCCCCCGGCTTCCAAGGTAATTTTTTAAATCTTTGCAGTTAATTTTGTTTCATAATTGAGCAGAAAACATCTCAAGATCAAAACAAAAAACTCTAAAATATTAACATTACATCTGATTGAATGGTATTTCCTCTTCATAAACAGCTGGGACCAGGTTTCTAGAAATGTCAGTCAGAGCATAGGAATGTTCTGGGAGGGAAGGAGGAGGTTCAGGACAGGAATCACTGGAGCTAGGAAAAGGATAGGAGGGAAGTAATTGGGGTGGTTTAAAAAATGCACTCAGTGCTAATTGGTTTTGGCGTATCTGGGGAACTGACTCAGGAGGTGAAAAGGATGAAGGAGATGAAGGATTAGGCACTGAATTGGATTCTGGGAAGGGTTGAGAAACGAAGGGTTCAGAAAGGAAGGGTTCTGAAACAAAGGGTTCAGGAACGATAGGTTCAGAAAAATCAGCAGTGCCACCTGTGACACCACCTCCTGTTTTCCCCCCAGTTGATGCAGCAGCTGGCACAGGTTCAGAAGATGTGGAGGCTACGGGTCCGGGGAGGATCTTCGACACCCCACCCTTTCTTTTCCGTGTGTTGTCAATGAGATTCGTCAGCAACTCCATGGGATCGTAGCTTATATCAGGGGTAGTTTGACAAAGTGACGAATGTCCATTTCTGGCCAAATTTAGTTTTTCACGTAACTTGATTCATAATTTTATAGTAAAGATGCTGGTTCAACGGGCAGGAGGATATCTATTGTGGTTTTGGAGATATAGCAAACGTGAAAATGACGTATGTCCAGGTACATTGTGACAGAGTGACGAACGTCCAACCATAATCTGACAGAACGACGAATGTCCAACCGTATTCTGACAAAACGACGAATGTCCATTCAAAATTTGACAAAATGACGAATGTCCATTTAAAATTTGACAAAATGACGAATGTCCATTCACAGTTTGACAAAATGACGCATGTCCATTCACAGTTCGGGGTACTTGGCGGATGCCATTTTGCCAGACTGTGAATAGACATTCGTCATTTTTTCAAACTGTGAATGCACATTCGTCATTTTGTCAAATTTTGAATGGACGTTCGTCGTTTTGTCAGATTAAGGTTGGACATTCGTCGTTTTGTCAGACTATGGTTGGACATTCGTCATTCTGTCAGATTTGACATCAATTCAAAATGACGAATGTCCTGTATCTCCTAATCCGTTGCTGGTAGAAACCTCAAACTTCGACTCAAGATAGATGATGCGAAAAACAACACTCTCTGCAAATAAGAGAGCTCTGCGATGAAAATTCCTATAGAAACCAGAGAAAACTGACCTTCTTTTTACATTTCTGGAACAAGGCTCGGAATGGACATTCGTCACTTTGTCAAATTACCACTGATATCTTTAAACCTCCCTTGAGCCTCCCTAACAGCTGCCGCAACGCACACTGTAAAAAAGGATGGTTACACAGAGCACACCAGAGCACTTCATATGTATACACACTTAAATGATAAAAACTTACAGGTGACTGCCTCATTTTTTCTGGAATCGATGGCCACACAGCCCCTCGTCCCAGTGGCACTGACGCCATCCAAGCGCAGGATGCTTTCCGGCAAAAGTAGATGGAGTAGTGCAAGATGAAATGATTGCGGTTTATTTTGTTTCTTCTTAAACTGAAGTCTGGCAACTGCTAGTTTCGCTTGACTGCAGTACACACCCGTGCCCTTGTATACTTCAGTCTGTGAAATAGGAACGACATATAAATGCTTGAATCGCTCAATTTTAAAACAAAATTAACTGCAAAGATTTAAAAAATTACCTTGGAAGCCAGGGGCAAAGGGGAGAAGCATGGCAAGTTTGCCACCATTTCCTTTATCTTGTCAATCACTTCCTGTGGTTTATTTTTGGGCAAACTTGGTGTCCGCTGTCTTCTCACCTTGATAACAGGCTGAAGGATGTCATCTGCGACAGCATCTGAGAATGAAACATTCAGTGGCATCAGTACGCAGAAGAAAACATGTTTCTCAAAGATTGAGATCTTGGCTTAGAAGCGACAGAGCTGTGGTAAAGCCTATTAAATACCTGCTCTCTCAGCATCTAGCTGATCAGCTACATGCTGCAGCTGCAGACTCTGGGCATTTACTTGCTCCATCCTCATCTTCTCAATTTCTTGCTTCCTGGTTCCAAGGCATTTTGCGTCAGTGAATTGCCCCTCTGCATTGACATGCAGCAAAACCATATCCTTCTTCAAACCTGAAAAAAAAAATTAAAAATATGTACACTTTGAAGTCATGTAGTCACATTGTAGTCACATATTACAGTGAGTGTTCAGAAAGATAAATGACTGACAGCATTTCACGGTTTTTGCAAAAGGGCCCGCAATGTCTTACCGATCTGTAGCACTACTCCGGGAATCTCTTCAAAAGTTTCTTTGGAGGTTTCGACCATAAAGAAACACTCTGAGTTAATCTGAATGGGAGCTCCTTCCACGGCTGCACGAATCTTGTCTTCCCGGAAAACTTCCACAGCAGGAGGATTTTTTGAGAATACAACACAAAATCTTAAGCGTGGCGCCATTTCTGTCAGACAGATTTTAGAAAGATATTGCACTGGGACTTCTAGTTGGTTTTTTCAATGTTAAACTATCCAATTCAGCAGTGGCTGCCAATGTTTTCTTTATCCAAATATGGGGCCGCTCTGACCGACAACAAACGGGCTGCTATTGCGTGTTGGCAACAACCGACACCAAAACGCGAAAAGAGTATTTTTTTCAAGAGCAAAGAAATTTTTCAAGGGATGTAAAAAGTCTAAAAACAAACGCCCGCTCGGGCGTTCGCCGCCGGTATGGAAAAGTCGTCTGACGAGGAGTCCCCCGACTCCAGGAATACCTCGATGACGGTCACCGTTGACACCCTGGCCCGCAGCGGGTTGAAGCGGAGCTGGGATGTTGCCCTTCTTGCCGCCAGGACCGCGGGTCCCCTGGGTGAAGGCGGTGTCGTGGTGGGCGCCGGAGCACTGAAGACGTCGTCCTGGCCGGAGGCAGCAGCTGCAGGTACTGGACTGAGGAGCGACGCCGCAGTCATCTGGGACGGCGGTGCCGATGATGACACAGGGGTCGAAGTCAGTAAAGCCGCCGGAGTCTTCCGGTCTTCCATTAGCCGGTCCATGACGGCGTTCAGGCTCTCGTCGTCCTCTGCGTCATGGAGGCTGTCCACGGCGTCATGCGGAGCGGAGGCCACCGCAACGGCGGTGGCGGCGGCATCCTCCTCCTGCGCCTGGTCGCGGTCGTCAACGGCGTCACGGGGACGTCGCTGCTTTGACGGGAAAGGCGCCGCCGCAGGGGTGCCGAGCGGCTGAGTAAGGGAGGGTGGGGCACCTAGTGACACTTTTTGGATTTTGGCGGTCAGTTCTGTACTGTGCGAGAAATGAATCTGTTTGCACTTCAGAAGTTTTCTTTGATCCTTCCTTGACCCCAGGAACACGAAGTTTCTTTTTCACAACACTTATTTCTATGAGATAAATAGCTTTCCGTAGACCTCTGCACTTGTCACTTGGTGCCCCAGCCCGGGGCACCTAGTGACAGGTCATATAACTCACACAAACAGCTGAGAGCAACGCTCCAGCTTATTGAAAATTAATCGTGTAATGCTCTCAAAGCTTACTGTATGTGAAACCAGTCTGAACTGCGCAATTTTTGTCAAGAAACTGCATTTTTCAACATTGCTCTTACTTTCTTAACAAATTTGAAGTTTTGCGAAATTGTCACAAAAAATAGCCTCATATATGTTTCGTTGCGTGATATTTTACATTTCGGTTGTCAAATCGATGTTTTGAAACGTTAAAGACGTTAAAACACCGTAAATAGGGGGTATCTGTCACTACCTGCCCCGAGGGCTCTTTTTGATTTAACGGTTAATAAGAAAGGAAATGAAAATAAATTTTATAGCTGCTTTAGCGAAAACAACTTACTAACGGTCCTAATTATTGATTAAAAGTGCCAGTATGACCAGCAGTGGCGCTTACTAGATGAATGGCGTGAAAAGATTCTGTCAAAAAGTCATAAAATCTGTGATTTTTCGTTATCTTTTTCTTAATTTTGTTGTAGTTTCTAAAACACTTTGATGAACGACTCACTCTCGCTTTGACATGATTCCACATCCCAAGACCTTTCGATTCACTGTCACAAGTTGTCTGAAAATGCAATAGGGAAGCCAGGGGACCGCTGTGTCACTAGGTGCCCCTGTCACTAGGTGCCCCACTCTCCCTTAGTGGAACCGACGCACCTGCTGCTGCTAGAAGGCGACGGCGTACCACCGCCGCCGTCGTCACTCTTCTCGCAGCCGTCCAGCCCCAAGTCGCCCATCGCAGCCTCCAGACGCCTCTTGACCGCAGGACTCGGCAACAGGCCGGCTTTGCTCCCCCGTAAGAAACGGCAGACTCGTTCTCGGCGCAGTTGTTCGGACCGCGGTGGGGGCATGGGTGATCCTGCATCGGTAGGTTGTAGCTTCCCCGACGGAGTGTAGTTGCGGTTCGCTCGGACTGGGGTGGTGGAAGAACTCGCCAAAGCGCCGGAAGCGCCACCGTCGTCGTCGTGGCCGTCGTGGAGGAAGTCGAATTCTTCCTCATCAAGGCCGGGAGACTCTTCCTCCCACTCAGCCGCCGCGTCACCTTCGACCGGTGGAGGCTGCGGCGAAGGACTCGGCGAGGACAATATGACGATGCAGCACTCACCATCTTGGTCGTCGTCCTGGTCGTCGTCGCCGACGCCGACGCCGCCGCCGCCGTTAATTCTTTTCATCTTGTGATGTCTCTTTTGATGCCTCTCCGATCAATCCTTTATGATGTCTCACTCTGTCTCTCCGTTAATTCTTTTCATGTCCCACTGTGTCCCTGTATCATATTCTTTTGATGACTCACTCTGTCACTCCATGTCACTACATCACCATGACTGCTCCTCTGTCTGTCCCTAATACTTATCTTGATGTCTGACCTGACTTGAATCTCCGTTCTTGACTTTCACAATGACAGCCTCTGTCTCTCCGATACTTGTCCTTCTCATGTCTGTCCCACACTGTCTCTCTCTCTGTCACACTGTCATTTCCTTTGATGTCTTGTCACTGTCTGCCTCTCCCTGAATTCTTGTGATGAATCCATTCATGACCCTGTCACTGTCCCTCTTGTCAATTCCTTTCATGTCCCTGTCTGTCTTGTTGATTCATTTCATGTTTCATTCTTGTAACAATTCTTTTCATGCCTCTGTCACTGCCTTTCTTGTTCATTCATCACTTGTTTCTTTCTTGTGATGATTCCTTTGATGACCCTGTCACTGTCCCTCACGTTCTTCCTTTTTGACACAAAAACCCAACATTTTCTTCTAAACCTTAATTCCCCTGACATTCTCTCCCTGTCCATTCAATTCCCCTTGAAAAACCACCCTGAATCCATGTGCCACACTCCCCCCTTTGATAACCCTCTCCCCTTGTTTCATCCCCTAATCCAAACCTAAACCCACTGTCTTGCATTCTGAACCCTCTCCCCTTGTTTCATCCCCTAATACAAACCTAAACCCACTGTCTTGCATTCTGAACCCTCTCCCCTTGTTTCATCCCCTAATACAAACCTAAACCCACTATCCTGCACTCTCACTCCTCTGCTCCTCTCTCCTCAACCTAACCTAACCTAACACACGGTAAAAAAAAATAATAAAAAAAAATGTTGTGACTGCTTCGAACTGCTATAAGAGCAACATTGAACCCATCACTAAGTCAAAACCAGCATGATTCTGCTTGAGTTGTGATGCACATGAAGAGGGCAAAATGGGGATCGTGTCGCAATAAGGATTTAATTTGGAAAGCGAAAATGCTTTTTATTTTACAAAGAACAGAACATACATCTTGATGATGAACGGTCTACACGGGTCTTACGGGTTTACATCAACTTGGCCTGGAAGAGGCACGGCAGCACTGTGCCGTCGCCGGTCGTTAGACTGTGAAGACCCGCGTTCCCGGGCTCCTTTAGACCCCCGACGACCCCGTGGACGACGACAGGGGAGAGTGAGTGCGTTCCGGTGGCCTGGGAAAGGATGTCCATGCCACGCACGTCGGCAGCGGGCAAGGAAGAGTCGTCCACTCGTCTGTGGCCGGTCTGCACGGACATGGACCAGTCGTGGTCCACGGTGGTGTCCTTGTGGACGAGGACCACGTCCCCGCCCCCCACGTCAGCGGCGAGGATGTTGGAGCACGCTCGGGCGTTCGCCGCCGGTATGGAGAAGTCGTCTGACGAGGAGTCCCCCGACTCCGGGAATACCTCGATGACGGTCACCGTTGACACCCTGGCCCGCAGCGGGTTGAAGCGGAGCTGGGATGATGCCCTTCTTGCCGCCAGGACCGCGGGTCCCCTGGGTGAAGGCGGTGTCGTGGTGGGCGCCGGAGCACTGAAGACGTCGTCCTGGCCGGAGGCAGCAGCTGCAGGTACTGGACTAAGGAGCGACGCCGCAGTCATCTGGGACGGCGTTGCCGATGATGACACAGGGGTCGAAGTCAGTAAAGCCGCCGGAGTCTTCCGGTCTTCCATTAGCCGGTCCATGACGGCGTTCAGGCTCTCGTCGTCCTCTGCGTCATGGAGGCTGTCCACGGCGTCATGCGGAGCGGAGGCCACTGCAACGGCGGTGGCGGCGGCATCCTCCTCCTGCGCCTGGTCGCGGTCGTCAACGGCGTCACGGGGACGTCGCTGCTTTGACGGGGAAGGCGCCGCCGCAGAGGTGCCGAGCGGCTGAGTAGTGGAACCGACGCACCTGCTGCTGCTAGAAGGCGACGGCGTACCACCGCCGCCGTCGTCACTCTTCTCGGAGCCGTCCAGCCCCAAGTCGCCCATAGCCTCCAGACGCCTCTTGAACGCAGGACTCGGCGACAGGCCGGCTTTGCTCCCCCGTAAGAAACGGCAGACTCGTTCTCGGCGCGGTTGTTCGGACCGCGGTGGGGGCATGGGTGATCCTGCATCGGTAGGTTGTAGCTTCCCCGACGGAGTGTAGTTGCGGTTCGCTCGGACTGGGGTGGTGGAAGAACTCGCCAAAGCGCCGGAAGCGCCACCGTCGTCGTCGTGGCCGTCGTGGAGGAAGTCGAATTCTTCCTCATCAAGGCCGCGAGACTCTTCCTCCCACTCAGCCGCCGCGTCACCTTCGACCGGCGGAGGCTGCGGCGAAGGACTCGGCGAGGACAATATGACGATGCAGCTCTCACCATCTTGGTCGTCGTCCTGGTCGTCGTCGTCGCCGACGCCGCCGCCGCCGCCGCCGCGATCCCCGGAACCATGAGGGAAGTCCTTCGGCGTCTCTTCGCCCGGCTCGGTCTTCACCTTGGCGAGGAGAGGCCCAGTGTGAAGGCCACGACGGCCGCCGCCGAAGTCCGATGAGCGCCCGCCTTCTGTGCGGGTGACAGACAGCGGCTCGGTCTTGACCTTGAGTGGGGGCTGAGGCCCGGTTCGAAGACCACGGCCGCCACCGGCGGAGTCCGACGAGCGCCTGCTGCCTCCTGTGAAGGTGACTGGCAGCGGAAGTGGCTGCGCCCGGACGGACGCAAGAGATCTCCCCTTCTGACGGCTGCGTTCGACGGAGGCCTCCAGGCGGTGGTTGGCCCTTGCCAACACGAAAGAGTCGTATTGGAAGGAGGAGGATGATGAAGAGGTCGAGGGGGCAGCGGTGGCGTCGTCTCCTTCCACTTGATCGAAGCTGGCGAGGCGTTCCGACAGAACCGGGTTGGTCTCTTACACGTAACCCCTGAAACAGTACGAAACGACCAACGTTCATAAACTCTCCTTAGGGAAAGGAGGAGGGGCGATCGGCAAGAATATAAATATTTAGCTTTTAAGAGGACTATATAGGACTTGTAACTTACGATAAGAAGAGCCGCTGCACTTCGCTCAGACTCTCCAGCCGTCCGTAAAACCGCTTCAGCAGGGAGGGGATGCAGGAGCGGAGGCGACGGCTGACGAAGCTTTGCAGGGCGGAGACGGTGCGGGAAGGCAGTTTCTGGAATAAAATAAAGGGGAAAAAAAGGAATGAAACGATGATATGAGAACGCCGCGGAGCTTATACAGAACGTTTAAGGCACATGTACTGATCGTACCTCTTGCAGCCGTGCGAGGAAAGGCGCCCTAGACACGCTGATGGGCAGCTCCTCTAGAAGAAGGTAGAAGAAGGTGGAAGACTTGCTCTATGTCAGCCTGCGTCCAGGTCTCCACCTTCGTTCCGGCGCGGCGACCGTGACGCGGCGGCGGGGCGTCGTCGTCGCATGGTGGACGCAGACCCAGCGATCGGCCTCCACTGCCGTCAGGACGCGGACGACGCTCACTGCGACGACTCGTGCTGTCACGCATCCTGCCTGGACTCCTGGCTGGACTTCTTCCACCCCTCTGATCGGGGCTCGAGTCGAGGCTCCGGTCAAGGTACCGGCCCCGGCTCCGGTCACGGCTCCGGTCACGGCTCCGGTCACGGCTCCTGTCACGGCTCCGGTCACGGCTCCGGTCACGGCTCCGGTCAAGGCTCCGGTCAAGGCTCCGGCCATGGCTGCCTCGAAGGTGGCTGTCTCGGTTCTGCTGCCCAGTAGTGGTCCTGCTGCCTCGACTCCGTCTGGGGCTTGTTGGGCTTCTCGACCGGCTCTCGTAGGATCTTCCACCGCCATCCCGACGACGTGAAGGTCCTGCCTCGTGGTGGTGGTGGTGAGGGCTCGACGATCGGTCGTCCCCCCGAGGTGCTCGATACGACTGCAACAAGAGGCAACGCCCGACGTTGAAGAACAAGGTGTACTCTGAATCGTCGGCATGGCCAGCCGCCAGCTCCGGCAGCACCCACCATGGTGAGAGGGTCGGCCTGAACGGCGAAGAGTCTCAAAAAATCTAGCAAAGACTTCGAGGGCAGACAGAGCAGCCACGGGAAAAACTCGCTGACCAGACGGTCCCAGCAGCTCGCGATAGCGTCCAGCACCGCCGCTACCAAGCAGCGAGAGAAGGCGGCCTGGACGAGAGGGGAGGCGGGTGGTAGGAGGGCAGGGGGGTAGGGCTCCCGCGCGAATGCGTCGCGCGACCGCAAGGTGGCGCTCGGGGCGTGCCGCACAGTGGGCCGGCAGAAGACCGGTATGGGGGCGGTCAAAATGCCGGACACGAGGGGTTTGAACCCTCTAGAGTGGCTATGAAGGGCAGTGGAGCTGAACTCAACTGCATTTTGAGAATCCAAATCGTAGCCGGCGGAGCAGAGCCCGTCCGCAGAGGTCCGCAGATTCTAGTCACCTAGTCTTGCCGATAGGGGTCAGCAGCAACGCAGCGATCTGATTGGCTGCCGCTGCCCTGCGTGGGGCTGCTGGCGCGGCAACAGGGCACGACAGTGGCGCGGGTGGAAGGGGGGCGCACATCCTCATTGCGAGACGACACGGTGCAGAGTGAAGACGGCGAACTGAGTGACTTTTTAGCAGTATCATCATCAAAGGCAGGACGATGGAGCGAAGAGGAGGGGGCCCATTCTTGTTTTCGGACAGTCAGACAGTATCAGACAGTATATGAGGTTGTGGGGCAGTTGCTGATGTCGCAAGGATATGCAAACTCTTTGGCTGCAAGGTTTCTGATGCTTATGAGGATCAAGGAGAGTGTGATGTGTCCCTCCGTAGGCAAAGGCTTCCAGCCTAAAAGTTAAAAATCATTCTAAAGTAAAATAAATGTCATATCACTAACAAAAAAAAAAATCTTTCCTTGTGTTCCGTTTTTACTGCCAACTTTTGGGCAATGACTTACCAACATACACAGGACACTGCACTCCTCCCCCCAAGACAACACACAACAGACATTTTTATTTTACAAAAACACATTACACTGTACACGTGTATAGTCAACCAATACAAAATTATAGCATACTTTTCAGCAAGATTGCTTAATCGTCCTTAATGAACAACTTCCCGTTGAGGGTTTACAAATCAAAGGTGGGCCCTTTAAAGGGCCTCAGTCTTTATTTGGCCCATTATAGGACGACTTACATTTCACTGACTAGACCGCGTGTACTTTACTTACACCATCATTTACTATAGCAATCTTAATTAAGCTAGAATACTTGTTTCTTACCCAATGCCATTTTAACCCTGTCAGCAGCCCAGGTCTGGGTCCCGCTCATAATCGCTAGTTTCATCATTACTGTACTCCATATAGTACTCTTGGAGCTCGTTCCAGTAATGCTGGCGGTCCCTACCTTCCTCCCCCTGCGGGGACGAGCCCTGCTGCGGGGCAACCATTTCACCGGACCCCAGCCGGTCCCAGCCCTGCTGCGGGGCTTCCTGGGAAACTACATGCTGCGGAATGGTTTTCACCTATTCCAGCTGCTGGCGCAGCCGGTTATTAAAATCAGCGTGAGCCTCCTCCAACGACTGCATGTACTGCACATATTTTGGGTTCGGCTTTCTTTCTCTGACCGGGCGCCCGGGCTGCGGGGCTGTGCTGGGCCCAGCTCCTGCATTTACTGCCCCTTGAGGGCGTCCTGGCTTAGCCGGCGGCCGGTTCTGTGGCCTGTGAACCTCCGCTCCCGCGGGCACGAAGTGCTTCGTGGGGGCTGGCGAGGACGCTGCCGACCCGGCGCCACCGCGGCCGCGTTCTTGGCCGCGGCCTAGTCCACGGCCTTGCCACCGGACCTGCTCGCGGCCCCCGCGGGTCACGCCGCGGAGCGCGCCGCGCCCCGGCGCGGGCAGCAGTGCTGGTCTTCCCACCGGCGCGCCTGCGCTAGCCGGAGGCAGCAGAGAGTTTCGCCTTGGTGGCGGCCCCGGCGGCGGCATTGGAGAACCACCGGTGGCTTCTTGGGGCTGCTGCCCTTGTGGCCCCGGTTTGCCCATTGCTTTGGCCTCCCGGCGAAGCTTGCGTTCCCAGTTATGGGTGCGCTCTTCCTGCTGTGTCATATCTACCCGATACTTTTTGGCAGGGCCCTGGTGAGGGTGTGTATCCGGCGACGACTCCGCCAAGCCCCGAGATAACTTCTCCCGGAGGTCCCTCACCGGGGGCGCCATGTTGCCCGCTGTGCTGGACGTGCTGCGCGGCGTGGGCGGCCAGTTGGATGTTCGCGGGGCCCTAGCACCGCTAGGGTTGCCCCACCAACTGTCATCGTGTTGCTCTGCGCGTTCTGGTGCCCGCGAGGGGGGGGGGGGCAAATGAGCAGGAGCCCCTTGAGGGCATTCGGCCGTCCACGTTTCCTGCGCTCGCGGGGGAGCCGACCAGGCCTGAGTTGTGGCGGGCCCAGCGGCGACCCTGGGCGTCAGTTCCCGTACGGGAGACGTAGCCTGCACTGTACAAAAAAGGTCCTGTAAATGCCGTTAATTTATTACCAATGTTTGCTATTGTGCAATTCACGGCGTTTGCTGTGAACTAGTTCACGGCGTTCACTGTGATCTCGGTCACAGTGTTCACTGTGATCTGGCCACAGTAAACGCCGTGAATTGGAGCCTGATTTGCAGTACTTCGGTGCTCAGCGGCGTCAAACTCACAGTGTTTACTGTGAACCAGATCACAGTAAACACCGCGAACAAGATCACAGTGAATCGCGTGAGCAGATCACAGTAAACGCTGTGAATTGACCTACAGTGAAAACTGGTAATAAATTAACGGCATTGACAGGACACTTTTTTTTGGAGTGTGGTGCACCACCGAGGGCCCTGGGAGAGGCGACAGAGTTTCCGCGTCCTTCGGCAAGGCCGGCCCCTGCTGGGAGGCGGGCCTGGGGGACGAGACTATGGGGCTGCTGCTGCCATCCGCGGCCCTTGTCTGCGGCTGCGGCGTCGACGGCTGGCTCCCCGTGGGGGGAAGTAGAGCCCTAGAGTGGGAGAGAACGCCGATTAGCGTCCGGGCAATGTAAACACGGAAATTCTCATAGGTACTAAAAGCGTTGCGCGTAGTTTCTCATCTTGCGAACAAAATGGCGGCCGTCGTCTGCTGCTGCCTTGCGTACGCGCTCACACCCACACTGCTCATACGCCACCGACGTTTCGGAAGGATACCACCGATCTCGCAAAATCTATAGGCCATGAGTTAACATCTATCAGAATGGGTTACAAAAAGTGTTCGGCGCCTGGTTGTATGTCAAAACCGGGGACCGGTAAATTATTTAAGCAGCTGCCGAAAAACCAAGCTCTTGCGGATCTTTGGTTACAAAAGTTCCTCCAAGGACTGCGAGTGAAGAAGAGTTTGGCCATTTGTGAGGTGGGAATAATATGACGTGAATTATTGTACTTTCAAAATACCGTTCACTTATCAAGGAATTTTTGTTACCAGGCTTATTTTGATTCATCTCAATTTGAAAACCTTCGTCAGGATGGAAAAAGAAAGCTCAAGTATACTGCAGTGCCATTTGCAATGGAAACTGGTAGAGTGCTTGCAAGGAGGCCATTCAGTGACATCACTAACTCTCTGAATTGCCAAAGACCGGTAGTCAATCCAACTGGATCTGACAAAATGGTAAAGAAAATTAGTTTCAATGCACAGGAACCATCAGAAATGAGACACAACTGTCTGAAAAACTTACTTCAGTATCTGGATTGTCATAGGGATATTCTAAGGCACTGACGGTAGGCTCAGGTTCAGGTTGCGCTAAGACTTAAAACAATCCAGTGACTTCATCTAGCTCAGCACTTTCATGTTCTCGACTGGCCCAATCACTAATGGAACTATCATCATCGCATATTAATGTGGAGTTGAATGTTGGATGAAAACTCACATCCATTGTGTTTTCAGTCTGGAATTAAAGGCAAATAAAATGTACATGTCATAATTTTATGTCATTATTCAAAGCCCATACACTGTACCTCCATTTCTAGAGCTTCAGGAAAGTGTAGATGTTGGGAAAATGCCAGTAATGCATCAGCAGCTACAAGTTCTACATCACGTTTCTCTGTTCTTACAACACTGACTTCAACCTGAAAGTTATTATGCAAATATGCGATATTTGACACCGTACCGTACCCTTGCTCAACCCTCCGAAAATGGACTGTTTTGAGGCTATCGTATCGCCCCGCCCGTGAGAAACTACGCCGCTATGGATCCCCGCGCACATCCTGCGTTTTCAACGCCTCCACCCGCCTCTCGCGACAGTTTCATAGTTGAGCCAGCGCTCGGTCTAGTCAATAATTATGTTATCCAAGGCATGTTCGCGGTTAGGCGAGTGTGATGCAGCCCCATCGCCACTTAGTCGGGTTTGTTTCATGGATTCTTTTTCCTTTCACCATTGTTTCGTGGTTTTCATGAGTCGCCGTACGCTGGAGACTCATTTGCCGAGTCCAACCTCCCCATGTTTTGCCGTACTTTCAGAGATCTTTCTCAATTTTCAAAATACATGTGGATCTGAACGTTCGCAAGAGGCCTAGACTGTCTTTATTACAAATTAATTCATCAAAACGGCATGGGATTGTGTTTCCATGGTGGACAATCTTTCTGAAGCAGTTGAAAAGTACAATTCAGATTGTGGCTCAGTGTGTGCTGCTGTCCAGAAATTCGAAGGCTCTGATTACCTTCTGGTTTTGTGTTCTCCTTTGATGAAAAGAGTTCACACATATCTCAAAGGTAGTGATGAAATATGCTTTATAGATTCCGGAGGGCAGATGTATCGCTACAACACAAGAATTTTTTCCCTCCTTGCTCCTAGTGTGGCGGGGGCGCTTCCCCTAGGATTGATATTGACCTCGTCTGAATCTGAACGAGTTGTCACATAGGGCTGTGCGGTATACCGGTATTCAAGTATTGATACCGGTATTTTTTTATACCGGCAAGGCGGTATGGAATTACTCACTCACTCGGTATACCGGTTTTACACTTTTACCGGTATTGCGCAAAATACCGGTAAAACTAGGATACCGGAATACCGGTTCGGTATCGGTATTCTTTCTGTACCGGTATTCCCAACTACCAACACAAACTACGGAAAATTCTATGTCACGTCTCCTTTTCGATACCCGTTTTATATAAAACGTTGATTACTATGTGCCATTTGACTTTTTAAAGTTTTTATTTGCCACTCACTGGTAAAACCAAAGCGTAACTCTATGCTTGAGTCAAGCATAGAGTTACGCTTGAAGACGTTACGCTTGAAATGAAGCATACTCTGGAAATTCCCCCATGCATTTAGATACGGGAAATCTTGGCGGATGAGCCTGTTACGCTTGATTTCAAGCTTAAACTGATTACGCTTGAAAACAGAGGTTAATACTACGCTTTAGTTTCACCAGTGCTGACGTTTTATTTAACGTTTTTCTTAATAAAAAAAAGGTTTTGTATTTAATCGTATTTTATTAAATTGAAAAACCGCAATTTTGATAAATACCGGTACGTTTGACAATACCAGTATTTTGATCAATACCGGTATACCCGAGTCAACCGCTATACCGGTATCAGATACGATACCGCTATATCCAAACCCCAATATCAATACAGCTCTACCGGTATGATACCGGTACATTCATATACCGCATACCGGTATCGAAATCCTCATACCGCACAGCCCTAGTCACAGAGGGTCTCCGTATGTTGGTATCTATCTTTCCAGAGAAGGCTTCCTTTGGTCGAGGTAGAACAGGTCCTGAACTGTTCATGACTGACGACTGCACTGCAGAAAGAAACGCCCAACATGCTGTATTTCCTTTAGCGGTGTTACTGCTTTGCCTCTTCCATATCCTTCAGGCCTTCTGACGTTATATAAATGAATCAGTTCACAAGGTAAAGGCAGAGGACCTATTAGAAATGCTTTTTCAGTTCAAAGCATGGTGCCGGTGTGATACTGAGGAGCAGGTTTTGGAAATGTATCAAAGTTTGCTGAGTGACCTCAAGTTCGATTTCAATAAATTTGTTTTGAAACACATCCAAGTTTTGTTTGAAAGAAAACATGAGTGGGCACTATGTGAGCGTGGTGAACTGCTGACCAGAAGACATGACACCAATAATTATGCTGAAGCAACAATTGGCGAGATGAAAAACATTGTCATGGAGAGGGTCAAGGCATTTAGTGTTGTGCAATTGTTTGATTTTATTGTCACACGCTTGGAATCATACTTTGAAAGAAGAATCTGCACAGTGTTGAACAACAGAAAATATAACTACTACAAATCCAAACACTACATAAGACCTGAAAAGCTTGACTCACTGAAATGTTTTGAAACAGCGCACAGTGATCTCTTCGCATTGTCGAAAATGAGAGAAATGGTAATTCGTACTCTGTTGACATGAATTTGGAAAACCGCTGTCCCATGGGAAAGAGTGGTGGCCCCTGTAAGCACCAATTCGCAGTTGTCACCCAGTTTAACTTGTCATCAAATCAATTTTTGCCACTAAATGATGAAGCTGCAAAGTTGGAATTGCACAAAATCATGTCTACTAGCCCACCATCTTCTCGGTGGTATGCATCCTTGTCAGCTGGACCTATCTCTACCGAATTTCTCCCAAAAGAAATTTCTGAGTCATTGTCAGATAGCACCAACACTCCAGGTACATCTATTTATTCCTGACATTTTTGTTCTATTTTTTGTATCAGAATTTGTATTTTTTTTTATTTTTTTTTTTTTGGATTACAGATGTCACCAGTGAAATGAGTGGGAGTAGAGAGCTGGAAATAGACCAAGCTGACGAGCACACCACTGAAACAAGTGGAGTTACAGATGAGCTGGGTGATCAAGAGCAAATTGCTCATTTGTCGAGTAAGTTAATTGTTTATAAATAAAATAACTTATTTTGTTCGAATTTTTCTGCACAGGTGATAGCAATTCTGAACTAAACAGTAAAGCTGTGCAGATGTGGGATGTTATTGACTCCTGCATGAGGAAAAGCCTTGCTGAGCACCCAGATACCTTTTCGCCTGCAGTAATGAAGTTTGGCACCCAATATTTAAAGGCTCAGGATCTTTCTGAAAATGTTTTACTGTCTGCCCTACAGAATTTTAAGAACCTCTGTGAAGGCAGAAGAGCTTTGCGTCAGGGGAAAGATATTCTTTGTAACAGGGTATCTGTTTTAAAACGGAAATCACAATTAGGAGGAAGGCAATGTGTGCAGCCAGGAAGACCTCCGAAGAGTACGGTTACCCATGAGCATGGTTATAAATCTTATAAGAAGGATACAAAGGAGCCAGGGTGGATGCTACCCAAGCATACAGTAGGACGGAAAGCCCTTCCTCACAACCTTGTATTCAGAGCGGAGCAGCAATCTCAGAGAAAACAGGGCGTGGAAATGGCCAAGGAGATCGTGAAGCGATGCTCGCGCCTTCGGTGCAGGGGTTACGCACTTCTTCGAGATTATGAAAACCAGGCCTTTGTTTTCAAAACGCTTTGCACAGATAGAAAGAGCATGAAATGAAGGGTGCATTAGGCTAATTGCCTTCCTCGATACTTCCTGTTTTACCCATAATAAATCGAAGGGTTTTCACCAAAAAACACGAAAACTCGAAAATTTAGTAAAAATCTTGGCCGCGCCATCCCAATGTTAAAATTGCCTCCCTTGTGTGGGCTAAATTGAGGGGACTCAGGCACCCTCAAGTGGAGAACACTGCGTTTTTTCGTGATAAGTGTCTCTAAACAGGGCAAAACTTGCACCGGTGTTCCGCTTTTCATGTTTCATCCGCTGCCCGACCCACTGGTGTCGGTCCCATCGCGCTACGACCACCCGTTCAGGCGCTACCCCTTTTGGAGGTTAAAGGGGTGGGTTTGAACAGGGGGGTTAAAACTCGGCAAATCGCTTCCCTTCTGGTCAGTTACACTCCCTCAAGGCAGATTCGGTCAAAACGAAACTTTCAAAGCCCCTTTTCGGCTGTTTTTGGACATCATTTTAAGACCTTTTTTCTAAGGGGGTTGGGTTACCCCTTTCGGAGTAACTTTCATGTGCGACATTTTGGTAACCTTTAGAAGACCCATTGAGGTAACTTTGAGCAAAATTTAAAGGATTTCTGTTCATTACGTAAAAAGTTATAACAATCTGTAGAAGTGGGGACCTAATTTTGGACGCCAGTGTATTAGTCTCACTTTCTTATTTTGTCACTTCTGTGTATTGCTTGACATACCTTGACATATTTGTTCAATTTTTTTAACTGTCTCAATTTAATGTATACTACTAATGAAAAAACACACAGTGATGCTTGAAACTTTATTCTGTTCAAAACAAAAACTTACAAATTTTTTAACCATGTTTGCGGTCATGCCAAACAACTCCCTTCACACTAAAACTCTAGCGGTTTCATCCTAATTTTTTTTAACTTTGGGCTGCTGAAGATCACCTTTGTCGGCATCATCATAATCCTGAAAGACAAAATGTGATGAATTAAACTAAATGCAAAGAATCGATTCCAGATACTTATTAATTATATATTTGCGAAATTAGCTTGCCATATCGACTCGAATGTGCAGCGGCTGCGATGCAGATTTATTTTTCAAAGAGAGTTTATGCTTTCTAGCAGCAGGAACAGAGTTTGTAGTTGGAGTAGAAGTATTCTATGAAATAAGTCAACAATCAACAACATTGACAGTACTCTAATGTGACACACTTACAAAATTTTTCTTCATGCCAGTATTCTTCTCCCTTTTAATCTTCAAAGCAGATAGTTGTTCGTCCTTCTTTGCTTTGGAATCAGCGTTCTTTTCAGAAAGTTCCTAGATTGGAAACCACATTATGAGCACATGGTTTAAAGTCTTAATCTTTTGAATGAAAGAATATGCTTACAGCTTTTAATTGTTTATTCTTTGAGTGCAATGCCTGGACTTCCTTCTCCATTTCTTCGGCATCAGCCTTCTTGACAGAAAGTTCCTAGATTGGAAACCGCATTATAAGAAATTGTTTCTTGAAGTCTTATATTAATCGTTTATAGAGTGAAGGTACTCACAGTTTTTAATTGTTTGTTGTTTGAAAGCAATGCCTCGACTTCCTCCTGCATTGCTATGGCCTTAGCGTTCTTATCAGAAAGTTCCTGAATTGCGAATCAAAAACCATTAGGAGCAGAGAGGCCTCTATAATTTTTAATTATAAAATAAAATTTAATAACGTCTTCACAGAATACAACACTGCAATTCGATTGGTAAGTTTGCTTGCCACTCCAGTGGCGCTCCGTTTCGAATGCCAAAAGTTGGCCTTCTGGGCCCAGATTGGCCTCTTTGAACGCCAAAATTTGGCATTCCGGTGATCTTAGACGCCAAATTTTGGCATTTTAAAAGGCCAATTCGGCCCAGCATGCCAAATTTTGGCATTCAAAACGAAGCGCCACTGGAGTGGCAAGCAAACTTACCAATCGAATTGCAGTGAAGTAAATATATTTATAGTACTTACAGTTTCTATTTCTTTGTTTGCTACGATTGTCGCTTTCAGCTGAGCTAATTCCTATTGCAAATGAAACAAAAAGTTAAAAATAATGGCAAGAAAAGGGGGTTGCAAGAAATTTGAAGACCATAATGCACTACCTGGTGTATGAGAGCTACAGCTCCTCTCAGATGTCCTAATTCCTAAACAATAAAATTACATGACAGGTGATTTTGATATTCTGCATTGAAGCAGTCAATCTCTAGAACGACCAACTTACTTCTTTCAAGGCATGAGTCTCATTGCTCGGTTTATTGGCACGGCACTGTCGGCAGAACCACTTTGAAGGTAAGCCTATTCAGCAATTGAAAAAGGCACAAAAACAATTACATTCATCAAAGAACATGCAACTAACTAGCAGAGAAAAAGATAAGAGGTGCTCACAACTTTTCTTGTGATGTTTGCGCATGCGCAGTGGAACCAATAGTTGCAATAATCACAAGCAATCATGTATATATGGGGAAAGTAAAAAGTTTGTATATAACACTTAAGGACTTTAAAAGACTATGTATGGAATATTTAAAATGAAAGCAGGTGATCTGCCTAGATCTGGTACGAGCAAACTGGCCAATCGCAGTTTGCAAAAGTAACTAACTGAAAATTTAGCAAAATTAATACAAGCAGTAAAACAAACACGCAGTTATATTCGGTGACAACCAGCGCAAATTTGTCAAATTTGTGACAAAATAAAACAATTTTAGTAAACAGCACTTCCAACACAGGGGTCGCGAGCCCTACCTAAAACTCAGACAAGAGAAACAACACCCTTTAGGCCATTACCTGTTATTTCCAGCTGGTTTCCCACACACACAGCGGGTGATTCCAGCATCATGATCCATTTTTTGGAACGAAATTAATCCGTAATCGCGAACTGCAAGTTGGCTGCAAGCGAGGCCGTTGGAATTGGGACCATTCGAACTCACGATGATACCGCTCAGGACTTTTTTTTTCATTGCGGGCGGCGAGGTGGCCTCAAAACAGTCCGTTTCTGGAGGGCCGAGCAAGGGTACGGTACGGTGTCAAATATCGCGCGTGGCAATGCTTTCATTGACGGTGCTGAGCATTGAGCATCCTGGACTGCCAAAGAGACAATCATTACTTTGTGAAGGCACAAGTGCAGGCATCAATGGCCAAAAAATTCTACATAGTGCAAATCATGATAGCCAAAAGTAGTGGTACAATATGCTTCACAGAATGTGCCTGTAAGGCCAGAGCATTGTGCAGGTGCTGCCACATAATGTCAGTGCTGCTCCTCATTGGACGTCATGTCCTTACCAAAGGTCATGAAGGTAATTAATTTTATTCATTTATGCATGGGCAAGGAGTAACTAGGAGGCCTTCAGGGAGAAAAATGGGACTGATTATGACACATATTCCACATTCCCTTTTTTTAATCAATAAGAAAGTATCTGTCTCCTCATCGGGGATGCGAATGAATGGATAATGAAAATTTACCAACATGGCACATACTTTGACAATATCGCTAGCCACAGCCAGCATTGAATTAGGTATGACATACCGTATCAATCGAAAATCTTTTATTTTCCCAATAAAAGTTTCAACATGCACTCTGCTTTCTGCAACGACTCTTGACCACATGAGCTCCCTAGCTGTAAAATAGTCTCGACTCCGTCGAAATGAAGGGATTAGCAATTCTATTTCTCGTTCGTCACATTTGTCTTCGATGTCGAATCCTTTGTCTGCCATGAGGTAGAGGGGTCCAAAAAAATATTTTTTTCGAAATTTGATGACGGCTATGGTGATTGTGATGTCATTTTGTGAGAAATTTTTTTTGGTATTTTTTTTATTTTGATCAGATAACGGGAAAAGGTCCCTCAAGGGCTCTTAAGTTTTCAAATTCCGCTGGAAAATAGTATTTTTAAAATTCGAATTTACTTCAAAAAAGCATTTAGTACTACATTAACTTGATGATAAAGAGCTTTTGAGATAAATTTACGCCTCATATCCATCAATTTTTGAGTTATTTTGACTTTCTTAGAGCTTTAAGCTGCAATTGAGGTAAATAAAGTTTAAAAAAGTCCAATTTCTTCAAAAATTGATAGAAATGAGGCGTGAAATTATCTCAAAAGCTCTTTTTTATCCAATTAACGTAGTACTTAATGCTTTTTTGGAGTAAATTCGAATTTTGAAAATACTATTTTTCTAAAAGAATTGGAAAACTTAAGGGCCCTTGAGGGACCTTTTCCCGTTATCTGATCAAAATAAAAAAAATACCAAAATTATTTTTTTTCAAAATGACACTACAATCACCATAGCCGTCATCAAATTTCGAAAAAAATATTTTTTTGGACCCCTCTAGCCATGAGGGCATCTCCTGCATCCAACAGATCAAGGAAGCAACTTTTTTCAACAAGGCTGCGGTCACTGATGCTGCCCTCATATCCCTCACTTATGTATGACAGTCCTCCCATACAGGAAATTCCAATCAAAAACTTTATGGTACATGCCCCATTGTAATCAGAGTAAGAATCTCTTTGCTGCTGAAGGTGTTTTGGTCTCTGTATGCAGAACTCTGTGCAGTCAATGACGGCCCTAAAGTTGGGGAAGTGTTGGAAACAAGGTGGTCGCAGTCCATCTTGAGCTGTGCGACTCACAAACATGACCTCTTCTAACGTTTTGAATTCTTCGGCCATGAATCGTATCCAAGTGTAGACAATTTTGGATGCGTATGCCTCAGAAATTTTAAATAGTATTTTGAGATCTCGCAAAACTATTCCTCTTCTTAAACGAAGCAATGTCATAAAGAGCCTGTCCTTTGCAGTTAGCTCTGATGCTGTGAAGTTGGTTGGCGATCTCCTGTTATAAGTGTACTTCAGCCTAGTACAAACTGAATCACCTCCCAAAAATTCATACAACAGCTCAAATATATCTTGTGATACACCAGTGTAGAAACGAAAGTCTTCTTCTGAGAGGAATTCGCATTTTTCATAGCATAAGAAAGGATGCTCACATTGTACACCAATAGAACGTGTTTCCACAACCTGTAACAAAACAAAATACATTTCTTTAAAGCTTTTGGTTATGCTTTCTTTTTCAGCTGTGACATGCACTGGAAGGAAATGCTACTGGCTGGCTGCTGGAACTTCCCTGGAAGCGGCCAGGAATTGTTCGCAGTAAGGATGAATGCTACCAGAAGGCCCAACTCCACAGGCAGGGACACTTTGACCCACGCCCAACCAGCTTGCAAAATACAGAGGACAGAACAAATGTAGAAAATTTCAAGGCAGCCGTTTTCAAGATGCCCCAAAGAATCCTATGGTGGTACCAACTCCAGCAAGCAACCGAAATAGATCAGCAGGACGAGCAACAGGGAGAGGAGACTGAAGAGTACCCTGATGTTCTGGCCACTGAACAGATTGCCGAAAAGTGTTCTAAAATGCTATGGAAACTAAATCAAATTAGGCACTACTCCACTCATCAACCGCTGCACTTCCCTGAAACTCGAAAACAATCAAGCAGTGCACAGTGGTTCAATGACCGATCGCTGAGGGCAACTGCCTCAGTGGCTCAAACTATGCTAGGATTAGTATCTTCTAGATCTACAATAAATGGAAAGATCAATTTCTTCAGAAAACATGTGTGGGGCCTGAACTCGTACACAAATGAAGCTATGGAGTATGGAAGCACACATGAAGATAAAGCAAGGAAGGCATACTGCACTGTTAAAAATTATGTTGTAATTTAAGAGTAAATATGTTGCTAATTTTCTTAATGATCAAAGTTGTTTTCAAATGACTTTCGTTGTTTACTAACGAGTTGCGTCGTTCGTCCACAAGACGTTTGTAAACCTGTAGACAGCCTTATTTGCATCAATTTTTATTGCCAATTAGGTCACAGACCTAGTAGAGCCCCGTTTACCCCGCAGTAACCACTTCTTAGATTGTCCGGGTTGTTTGTACGCAGCAAAATATTGTTTTGAAACAGCATAAGTCATAAAAATAATTAGCAACGAATTCGTCGTTTTAAAACAAGCAAACTTGTTCACAAACAACAGCGTTGTCGAGGTTGGTAATTGTGTTGTTGTTTTAAAACAACAATTTTTAACAGTGTGTGAAGCCATCAGGTTGAGTGATCCTGGATTGGACGTAATTGAAACAGGCATGTGGGTTAATCCAATGTACCCTATGCTATCTTGCAGCCCAGATGGCCTTGTCGTAGATACAAATGGCATTGTGAAACTACTAGAAATAAAGTGTCTTGCAGTGTTGAGTGGTATGGATCCATCTGACTTTCAAAGCCTGCCTAAAAGTCAACTGAGGGCTTTCTGCCTAAAGAAATGCAAGACCAGCGGCAAAATTCAGCTGAAGGAAAGTCACAAATGGTATTACCAAATTCAGATGTCCATGGACATTTTAAATAATGACAAGTGTGACTTTGTTTTATATTCAGAGGTCAATAAGAAACCAGTTATTTTAACAGTCGAAGTTGCTTATGATGAATCTTTCTGGAATGAGAAGAGACAAAGACTGATTGCAGTGCACAGGGAACTACTGGTCCCCGAACATTTCTTGGGCAACGCTAAGCGGAAAAAACCTATTACCCAATTAGTGTACACTCCGTTCCATGAAGAATACGGACAGCTTCTTCTGGCAGGGAAGAGAACCAGAATCACTGCAACTCGATTGGTAAGTTTGCTTGCCACTCTAGTGGCGCTCCGTTTTAAATGCCAAAATTTGGCCTTCTGGGCCCGGATTGCCCTCTTTGAATGCCAAAGTTTGGCATTCCGGTGAACTTGGACGCCAAATTTTGGCATTTTTAAAGGCCAATCCGGCCCAGAATGCCAAATTTTGGCATTCAAAACGGAGCGCCACTGGAGTGGCAAGCAGACTTACCAATGGAATTGCAGTGATACACTCTTAATGTGAAAAATGAAAATGAGGCGTTGATTAATGCTCAAATATAAATGATAATTGTAGAGCCACTCCAGCCCAGAAGAAACCTGCAACGTAATTATTTTATTACCTCTAAAATTTCACCAAAGAATAGTTCTAACACTGTAAAATCCTAAATGTATACTGTGTTTTGTAAAATTTTAATGTTTTATATTTTTATTTTATTTTTAATGTTGCACCTACTAATGTTGTCGAGTTCTTTTAAGAATAAGAATGTGATGCCAAGTGCTATAATGCATTGTGATATAAGTATCTGTAAGGTAATCTTAGATTTCCAATTAATATTTTTAAATTTTAAGGAATATACATTTTAGTTCCTTGTTGAAAGATTTTAATATTACACTCACAATCTTTCTGAAAATGATTGACTGACTTTGTGACATGTTATTTTCTATTTCAAATTGTATGCTCCAATTTGTTAACACTTAGTTGACATATTTTCATAAATAATAAAAGATACCAATTCACATGAAAATGGAATCTTACCTGATGCCCTGAGGAATTTAAGTCCTGGATAGTGGGAGGATCCTTGGGTGATGGGGTCTGAAGAGTAGTAATAGGGGAGCAGTCATCAGCCAATGTCTCAGTGCCAGTGTCATCATTAGCTATGCTGCGGAAACACCAGTCACTCTCATTGTCCGAGTTTTCATTTGGCAAGCTGCGACAACCCAAGTCTAAATCTTCCTCATGCACGGAAGAATCATTCAGTGAAAATGCATGCAGGGTAGAATCATGAAGCGTAGATATAGAGAAATCCTGAAGACGTTAATGAGTTAGAGAAGAGGTGTGTGAAGTCCGAAACATAGTTTTTTTTAGGTACCAACCATCATTTGGCTGAGAGCTTTTCTAGAAGAATTGCGTGCAACAGTGGCACGCAGTGCCCAATGGCTTCTTTTGGAAGAATACGTAACAGCAGGAGGTGATATTATTTCCTCCACAACAGACAATTAAATCACCAGATTGGAAGAAATTAATCTAACCAAAAAACATGAAGGATTGTTTACTTCTTTTATCTGTGGTTGGGCCAATTCCTGTTTCTGCTGCAGTGAATCCTCAGCCACACTGGGAATGATGTTGGGCTGCAAATGTTGAAAACGTTGCACAACTACTTCCGAAGAAAAGTATTTGAGATTTAGGGAACTTGAAACTAACCAGGGACATAAGGGTGTCAACTGCATCCTTTGTTTTGGGTGTAAGACTTAGAACTAAATTTTTCCTTGCTGGAGAGTCTCTTGGTGCATCCTGTACATTTGTGAGAGATGTATTAGTGTACCTTAAAAGTCAGCAAATCTATCAATCACATACTCCATTATCACCTTCGCAGGGGTGCTCCTTGGACGTTTCAACTGAACTGAACTCAACTGAATAACGTCACCATCATCACTCTGCTAGAGGTACAAGGAAAAGGATTTTCAAACTACAGCAGAGCAAGATTTACACATGCACAGATGAGACAAAATTACGCACATCATATTCTTCCACATACTTCTCTGGCAGTGAATCTCTATCCTTGCCGTTGGGAAAATGGCATGAGCAAATAGTCCAGCTTGGCACTATTTTCGTAGGTGTCACGTTGGTGACTCCAGAGACGTTGAGCCGTCTCCTCGCCTTCCACAAATCTTTGGGAAAGGTGTGGAACACACAATTCTTGCCATCCATGTTTTGATGGTGTCCACAATTTTTGTAAAGGCATTTTCTACCTCTCCTGCCTTTCATGTTTAAAAGAAATTTGAAATAACTATAACCTAGCACTTAATATAAAGTAGGTGTTTCCGAAGCACCTGAAATAAAATGTAATGATACAGTGAAATCAACTGACACTTAATACGATCAGAGTTAATATTGTTAACAAGTTCAAACGCCGTACTAACCTCTTACACCGGCTTTCTGGGCTGCACAATGTGCCCAATTCTGTAGTATACAGCATAAGTTTAAAAGCAGTTAATGCAATATAATTATTTGTTTAAAATTACCTTATCAAGAGTGAGACCCTGTGACTTATGTATGGTGCAGGCATAAGATAATGTAATAGGAAATTGTTCCCTGACACATTCTTGTCCTTTCCTGTTTTTCCATTTTTTTTATCATTGGTTCTATTATTACTGTTCTTTTTTCAGGCTCAAGGAATGGGCCTTTGTAAGTTTCAAATGTGCATACTAGAGCAATAGAGGGGTCATCTGGAGGATTCGAGCCTTCTTCATACAATATATCTACAATCTTTCCTATTGCGCCATTGACGAGGCCCTTTTCTGTCCATAGATTGGCTCTCAACATTACTTTTGCACCTTGTGCTAGGTTTTTTTTTTTTGTTTTTTTTTTTATAAGTATTTATTAAAAAAACATTACAATGGTTAAATGATGAAAAAACAGGGGTGTTCATTTGTTTTTTAATTGTATATGCTAAGTTAATAACAAACTAGTAACTAAAGAGAACACTGGGGTGCTGTGTGCTTACAAGTGGAATAGATAGTCCAAATAAGGGTCTCAGAGAGACATACATTGATACACGCCGGTCACGGATGGAGTGAACATCGTTGGTATATCTGTAGGATGACCAAATCAGGGGGGAGTCGTCGGCAAGAGGAGGGTCTTCAGATGAGCGCCAGGAAGCGGTGGTGAACGCATCTTCTTGAGTTGCAAATCTTGGAGTTCTAGCAAAACCTCGGAGCAGCACTGGTGGAACGATAGTGTTGCGGCTATCAAATACGGGAAGCACATTACGTGACAAATCTCGTAGAGTGATGGATAGAGGTTGAATCGGATGAACGAAGTCAGCACGTTCGGTGATGACCACTCCGTTGTTGTTGTCAGCGGTAGGGATGTAGCCTTTCACCTTTGTGAGAGGTACAGTACCATGCAGAAACTGGGAGTTGTTCTGATTCACGGATAACTGAGAGTTTGGGATGGGTATTGAAACTCCATCAATCTCAGCGGATTCGATTTTGAGTCCATTAGTCCATGAGTAGTTGAAGATGGAAGGTCCAACGGTGTAGGGCGTGAACTAAAATACATCTTGGAGTTTCAGTCGATGTCATAGGAGCAGGGTTCTGAGACCCGGACCCAGAGGGGACGGGAGCTGCAGTCGCTGCGGGCACGGCACCGGTGTTTTGGGGCCGTGGGGCCGACATGTCTAGAACTGTAGAGTGGGGCAATTTCCTGTAAAGAAAACCACCTGCTTCATTTTCAGTGCCTTGTAGTGCAGCTGAGTTGTTGTGACGAGCAGGTACTCGTGCAACTGGTACTGGAGTGGAGAGCCATTATGTAGTAAATTTTTGGAGCAGTTGTAGCTTTCTACTTCCTTCTTTGACGGATATAGGCGTATGGCATCTTTGAATAACAATTTTTCTTGCTGAGATAATGATGATCCAAATCGTGTCTTTAATACTTCATAATCTTCTTTTGTAATATTTTCAGTGGACACATTACTTAGTACATTCTGGAACTGTATGTTATTTTGTCTCTTCACTTGAGATAACAACATGGCTCCAGGCTCCATAAACATTTTTATAGAGAAGCTTTCCATTGATGTATTTTTGTGATTTTTGCTTGTTGCTGTGTACTGGACTATCACCTACTCTGCAAAACTCAAGTGTGTACATAGTACACTCTTATTAGAGCATGCTTCCAAGCACGCTCTTATTTACAGCATACTTGCTAGGTACACGCTAAATAAGAGTGTGCCTGGCATGTACACGCTAAATAAGAGTGTACCTGCAAGTACACACTAAAATACACTCGATTAGTCCTATCTTAAAGCATGGGTCAGTTTAAGTGTACTTGCAGGTACACTCTTATTTAGCGTGTACATGCCAGGCACACTCTTATTTAGCGTGTACGTAGCAAGTATGCTGTAAATAAGAGTGTGCTTGGAAGCATGCTCTAATAAGAGTGTACTATGTACAAACTTGAGTTTGCAGAGTACAGGGGCTAATTGCTGAACATCACCAAAAATGTAAATAAAGACAACAACCAAACGGTACACTTTCTTGTTCTTTAGCTTCTTTTAGCCTTCTATCGATGTTGTTTAGCATATTACAGCCTACCATACTGTACTCATCAATTATGACAAACAAAGTGTGCTGAAACTTTTGTCTAAATTCATGCAAAGCAGCAGCTTTGCAGGAAGTACCTGAGGTTACCCTTCCCCGAGGTCACCCCCCTAATTTTCTTTATTTAAAATCATTTTTGAATTAATAATTTTTTCACCCCGATTCCCGGAGGTTACCCTTCCGTAGGGTTACCCCCTTCTCCCCAATCTGCTGTATTAAAATCTTCTTTTTTTAAAAAAAAAATTTTTTGGCACAATTTCCTTTTATTTATATATTTTAAAAGCAAAAGATGTTGAAATTGATTAAAAGAATTAACAGAAAGATCTGAATTTATAAATCTAAATTTTTTAATAAAAGGTACTACAAGTTGCGTAAGATTTGCCGCGAGTGGCGTAAGATCTGTCGTGAGTAGCGTAAGACCTGTCGTGAGAAGCGTAACGTCTATCGCGAGTAGCGTAAGGGTCTGTCGCGAGTAGCGTAAGATTGGTCACAAGCCTGTTAGGTTTGGTTAGGATAGGTTGGACCAATTTGTTTCAGAGTTATAGGGATGCATCTTCTTTATTTATTTACATCATTTTAGTGTTCAAAGTCAATTTTAAATTCATTTTATTTAATTTTTAATGAAAGAGGGTATCTCCCGGAAATGGGTAGGTACCCGAGGTTACCCTTCCCTGAGGTCACCCCCTATTCTTTTTAAATTAATAATATTTTTTAAATACATATTCTTTTGAACCCGATTCACAGAGGTTACCCTTCCCTACGGTCACCCCCTTAATTTTCCTGCATTAAAAATCATTTTAAAAACAATACTTCTTTTGGCCATATTCCCGGGAGTTACCCCCTTTCATTTAAAATAAAAAGATTTTAAAATTGATTTTGAACATTAAAATGATTAAAATAAATAAAGAAGAGGCATCCCTATTACTGTGAAACTAATTGGTCTAACCTATCCTCACCAAACCTAACGGGCTCGTGACCAATCTGACGCTACTCGTGGCAGATCTTAAGCTCCTCGCGACAGACCTTACCCTACTCACGACACATCTTACGCTACTCGCGGCAAATCTTACGCAACTTGCGGCAGACCTTCTTTAAAAAAAAATCAAATTTTAAATTCAGATCTTTCTGTAAATTCTTTTAGTCAAGTTCAATATCTTTTGCTTTTAAAATATATAAATAAAAGGGGAATCGTGCCAAAATTATTTTTTTTAAAAAAGATGATTCTAATACAGGAGATTGGGGAGAAGGGGGTCACCCCAGGGAAGGGCAACCTCCGGGAATCGGGGTAAAAAAAAGGATACATTGAAAAATGATTTTAAATGAAGGAAATAAAGAGGGTGACCTCGGGGAAGGGCAACTAAAAGATAACTGTCCATAACATTAATTCTGTTTATTTATTCAAAACATGTCCACATTAATTAATCATTCAGGGTTCAGCCAAAACACAGCATGATATCTGGTAGGGGGCGTCATTCGGAGGCGACTTTCGATTTCGGCTTACCGGTAGGACTCAAAAGTTTCGTTTTTTAGTGCTGAGTTCAGATTCGTGTCGGGTTTTGCGATCGGACTTTATCTTTATCACCCTACCGGACGTTTTATACAAAAATTCGGCGAAAATTCGTTTTTTCCCCTTGTTTTGCCCCCTTGAGTTCGGGGTGGCGGTTTCTCCACTGGATTGCCTTCACTTACACTAGAGACGATTTTTCCAACCACCAGAGCCCATGTGAGCCACCCCATTTTGAGCCTAGGCCTCAAAACATGACAAATTTGGGACAAAATGTGATATTTTTCTCTGTTTTTTCGCCATTTTTGAGGGATTTTGAGCACTACATCGCCCCCTTAGGTGACCAATATGGATAAAAAGGAGGGACGGTGTGTGGGAAAGGCAGCCCAGCACCGTGATTTCTAGAGTGCCAGATGAAACAAATCCCTCAACCGGGACTCCAGCATCAACTCTGCCGTCCGCTCTGAGCAGACGGGCAGCCCAGCTGTTTGCCAGAGAGCCATAGCTTCCTTGACGACGGCCAGGACCACTGGGAGCCGCGCGGGATACTCCGCCGTCGCCGCCTCCGACCGCAGATTGTCCCGCGTAGCGCACTCTCAGTCTGCTATGGATTTTATTTTCCATTTTATAGAAATTTTGTTCTACGGCTTAGTGATTTTTAAGCGTTACTGTAATATAGTAAACTTTTACGGTAACTCACAAAGAATAATCCCAATGGAAAACAGACAATGTTAAGATAGAAAATACGTAGTTACAGACTGAATATACTATAATACTTGTATACATTTACTGTTTGAGCACAGAAATCAAGATATTTTTACAGCGATTATATAATATTTTGACTGTACGTAAAGTAATTTTAGTCATCAACCACAGAGAAACTTAGGAGGTTTCCGTTACAATTTTGATTTGTCGAATGAGTTTTCTGTAGTCATCTAGACTATATTTTCAATATTAAAGAAAATATATTTTACAACTTAGAGACATTTGGAAATGTTTTTTTACCAGTACATAATATCTAACAGAGTGAATGGATTTTACGGTATTTTTAGAAAAGATAAACTACTGTTACAGTGAAGAAATGTTTCCTTCTGCAGTGAAAGCTCTGACTTTTCTCTGTATTCTGCAGAAAACTAATACCAGAGTAAAAAGATTGAATGGTGTTTGTGAAGATTTGATCCCTGAACCTTCGATTCGCGATCCCACCATCTCATCCACTTACCTACCGAACCAACTCAATACATGAGATAAAGAAACAGCTACTTATTTCAAGAGGCGGTCCGCCACTTTCTAAATTATCTACAACGCAGTTATTTTTCACATCATTTTATAGTGTTGCTTTTCAATAAGGGAAAGAAAAATTATTCTGTAACAACACAATATTTGCACTGTAAGATAACAGTGATTTTTCTCTACATGTGTTTACTGTGGCCAACTGATAACATTTTCTATTTCTTCTTTTATGTAAGTTTGTTGGGTTTTTTTCTGTAGAGACTAATTATGTTTTCTGTGGTAATAGTAGGCTAAATGATCGTTTACTGCATACGTATTGACAAAAAAGTCAGTATAGAGACTGAGAGTGCGATGAATCAGGACAACACATCCCCAACAGTTTGCAGCAATCCACCAGAAAATGTCTCTGCCACTCTTTCAAGTACTGGGACAATCACCCTGCGAGTCCGTACCGACATGGCACTCTAGAAATCACCTTCAAAACAAAAACAGCAGCGTGCGCACAGCAAGCGAGTCAACTGACGAATGACAACAACAACACCGGCCCGGCTGCCCGTCGCCCAGCGGCAGCAAACACCCCGCCACCCTCCCCTCGCTCCGGCTTCCAAGCCGGCAGCCGCTCGCCCGCTCGGCTGGCCGAGTGAGAGCCGCCTCGAGTACGGGTAGGAAACGGCGCGCGGCAGGTGATTTGACCATTCCCTTAAATTTATTGAAAAAGCCCTGTATTTGCCCGCCTCAATGCTGCCCTCCACGACACCCCCGTCGACGCCCCGGTGCTGGGCTGCCTTTCCCACACACCGTCCCTCCTTTTTATCCATATTGGTCACCTAAGGGGGCGATGTAGTGCTCAAAATCCCTCAAAAATGGCGAAAAAAACAGAGAAAAATATCACATTTTGTCCCAAATTTGTCATGTTTTGAGGCCTAGGCTCAAAATGGGGTGGCTCACATGGGCTCTGGTGGTTGGAAAAATCGTCTCTAGTGTAAGTGAAGGCAATCCAGTGGAGAAACCGCCACCGCTCAAGGGGGCAAAACAAGGGGAAAAAACGAATTTTCGCCGAATTTTTGTATAAAACGTCCGGTAGGGTGATGAAGATAAAGTCCGATCGCAAAACCCGACACGAATCTGAACTCAGCACTAAAAAACGAAACTTTTGAGTCCTACCGGTAAGCCGAAATCGAAAGTCGCCTCCGAATGACGCCCCCTAATATCTGGGCTGCACAATATATACAACAGAATGGGCCAAAAACAATACTCTGCTCTGATTTGTTATGCGTCTACAACTCGGTACTTGGTTTCCATTCCAGCTTAATGAGGTACCAAACAAATGAACAAACTCCTAGTAACATTTAGAATTCACCAAAGCTAACTACTTGGTAGTTGAGTTCGATAAAGGATTTGATTATACAATGCAACGGGCAACATATTGCAAGATTTGGTTAATGGCGTAGCAGACAAAAGCAACACAATGCAGGTTATGTTTACATAACACCAGACACAACTACTAGGCAGTTTCTTCCGGTTTGACACAATTGCTTCGCCACAGCACATCACAGGTCACAGCCTTGCTCCTCATGTAGTTTGTCGAGGATGCCCTGCCCATTTTCCATAGATCTTTTATGAAGATGTTGCAGGCAAAACCGTTCCGCAGTCAACTTTCTGATGATTTGATTTTTGAGCTCTTCCTCTTCCCGCAAATCCTTCAGCACCTTGTTGTTGTGATCAATGACAGCTTTCAGTTCATAAAATGTCAACGCATCCTGGACAAACAACAATATCTCAGTCACAAAAAAACCGCATCAGTTACAATACACACACTGTTAAAAATCAGTCGTAGGGAAACGAACAACCTTCTGACAATCTCTTCGTAGACAAACAACATGGATTGTATGTCACAAAAACAATACAAATGTCGTAACAAGAATGGAATGACAAGTGTCGTTCTAGAACAGACATGTGTCGCATGAAATAATTACGGGCAGGTCTTACATAAACGATCAATGTTGTATGAAAACGAAAGTTTTGTTGACATGATGATTGAGACAAAGCAAGCCAAAATTCTTTAAAGATTACTTTGACAGCTAATTTGATAGTGAAAAACAGTGGGATGATATGATTCTAAACCATTGCCCAAAACATGGCACAGTGATGTCATCAAATTTTGCTTGCTGTGTCTCCATTATCATGTCAACAAAACTTTCGTTTTCATACAACATTGATTGTTTACATACAACTTGATTGTTTACGTACGACCTGATGTTCACGATGGGTTGTTTGTAGGCAATTACAAGTTATTCGTTGCGTGACAACTCTTTTGTCCTACTACGACATTGCCTCCTACAAGCTTTTTGTTTCTGAACGAGTCACGTCGCTAGAAAACTTAGCGACACTTGTGTCGCTAAATTACGACAAAATTTTTATTAGTGCACAGGATGTTACGGTTGTTGGAAGTTCAGCTTACCATTCTATAGATGTCTCTCTTTCTGTCACTGTGCTTCTGAGCCACCATCCTGATACTCTTCAAGTCAATCTAAGACAAATGGATTCTTATTATTAGTCTAATATGCAAAACAGTTGGGGCCGAACAATCCACATAACCTGCATCTGCACTGTTAAAAGACCACTGTAAATTTACAACACCATAACCTACACCTTCAATTACAACGGAGCTGTTTAGTTCCTGAAAAGGGAATCCATCTTTAGACAACTCTCTTGTTTCATCACAACTTCCTTGTCTGAAAACAATAAAGTAATCGTGAATGAAAACAGTGATGTTGTCGTTAACAGATTTTCTGTTTGTAAATACCCAATGTGCAATCTGTAAACAAATATTGCTGTCAGATTACAAGGATCTTGTTAGATTACAACACAATGAGACTAACACAAATGTGGCCGAGATATAATAGAAGACTCGACAAAAGTACTGTTGTGTTACAATCGAATCATCAGAAAACGGCACTAAGGGCTAAAACATGTTTGTCATAAAACAAGATGTGTTGCTATCAAACTTAACAGCACCACAACATTTTTTTCAACAGTGTGGAAGGGGCGCCCCGCCCAGTACCTGCTCGACCACCACTGCATACTCTGCCACGGGATGCTTTCCGTACACAGGGCCCTGCTTCATCTACCCCTACGAACACTTCAGGAGGGAGTGTGGGTGGGCGTTCACGACTGAATCTACTGAACCTTGGTTCTTCAACTTCCTGCTAAAGTTTCTCCTCTTGTACACCTCTCTCGAGTGGGATACCTCTGACCCAGACGGTCCCACACAGACTGCAAAGGAAATGCCAAACATCACATAAACGCTACGTGGGAAACTTACGTGAGGTTTTTATTATCCTTCGCGTTGTAAAACTCACTTCAGGCGTCACTCCGTACTCGGCACTGTTTATATGCAAGTAAAGAAATCACGGTAATGATCGCGCAAGAATAATGACGAAACTGTAGCAGGGTTCCCTTAAATTATCAAAACTACCGTTTGCGTGTGGTCCTAAAAATGTAATAATTCACAAAACAAATATTTCCATAGACTGCAGCTCTTCCCCACTACTTCAGCACAGCAACCGAGCCGCCATTTTGTTCGCAAGATGAGAAACTGCGCACAGCATTTCGGCAGCTATGAGAAGCGCGCGCGTAGCATTTTTTCCAATCGGCGTTTTCTCCCATACTAGGGCTCAAGGGGGAGGCAGCGACGACCCGGATGGGCTGCTCTCGGCCGTCAAGGATGGACGTGGGCCTGGGGACAAGGGACGGCCGATACCTCTCAAAGTATCGATACTTGGGTATCGATACTTTCCCCAGCGTGAGGTATCGGGGTATCGATCCTCGTCCTCAAAAATATCGATACCATCGAGTATCGACCCGATACTTTGCGTTAAAATAACGCGGATAAAGAACCTTAGTACTGAAGGTAAGGGGGATACAAACTGCGTGTTATCATTGATTAACAATCTAAAACCGCGTACAATATTTATTGTCTAAATCTCCAGTTCTTCCATGCGAATTTAGTACTGTACCATCAAAATATATAAGAAAAGCTAAACATTTTCGGTTGGGCAAAGCCGTGTTGGCAGCCTTCAGGCAGCGCATGCGCAGCAAGGGAAAAGTATCGAGGTATCAAGGGAAATCGACCCAAAAGTATCGATACCCGAAAGTATCGGACTTAAAGGTATCGAATAAAAAGTATCGATACTTGAGGCAAAAGTATCGATACTTCCAAGAATCGACTCGGAATCGGCCGTCCCTACTGGGGACAACAGGAGCTCCGTCTCCACTCGGGCCTCCTCGTCAATGGCTGGGGGCTGTCCAGTTTCGAAGGTAGGGTAGGTAGGGTAGGGTAAGGTAGGGTAGGGGAGGGACCACACCAAAAACACGCGCTTCTTAGCAAACAGAGAAGCAAGTCAGACTTAGCACAGAGCTCAAAAATTGCCAGGATGAAAGTTTAATTTTGATTCATGTAAAAAAAATACACAAACAAACAAGATTTGGGGGCTGTCCAGTTTCGAAGGTTAGGTTAGGGTGGGTAGGTTGGGAGGGGTAAGGGGGCGGAGCACTGCTGCCCTCTACCGGCGATGAACTGCGACGTGACCGCTCTAACCTGCTTCGAGTTCCAAATCTTGTTTGTTTGTGTAATTTTTTTACATGAATCAAAATTAAACTTTCTTCCTGGCAATTTTTGAGCTCTGTGCTAAGTCTTTACTTGCTTCTCTGTTCGCTAAGAAGCGCGTGTTTTTGGTGTGGTCCCTCCCCTACCTTACCCTACCTACCCTACCCTACCTTCGAAACTGGACAGCCCCCTGGCGATTGCCTTGCCCAGAGCTGGTGACGCCTTCGTCGGTGCAGTTACCGGTCTTTTGTTGGTTGACGAAACTGCACGCTGTTCTATCTCCGTCGCCAAATGTTATATCCGTGGAGTGTACTCAAATGTCTTGGGGGTGTGAGGATACCAAATGAACACAACGGAGTCCAGTTGAGATTCTCAACTTGAGAAGTGAGTCCGCAGCGCGGCGCCGTGCGAGGAGTGAGTGCCTCATTCTTCAATCGACCGCCAGTGGCGCTAGTGGTCAAACACGGTTTTTACTGCCACCTTTTTCTCCCTCTGGGCATGATGAAGGTGATTATGGTCCCTACCGCCCCATAAACCTCCTTGGTGAAACTACTTGTGATTCTCAGTTTGTCAGAGACAAGAACAATCTCCCCATCATTAACAAGGTAGGTTTACGCCAGACCATGTCTTGTCGTAACAGGCTTCGCGATGCTGCGCCAGTTTCGACAATCCACGCCTGGCGTTACACCTACCTTGGCCTGCGGCGCTCCCTGCTTGCCTTCGGCAAGCTGTTTTAAGGGTTCATTGAGGCAATGAGTAGTGCACTACGTGATGAATGGTCGAAGTATACAAGCTAGGGCGCGCCGCCCTTCCGTCGAACCGAGTATAGGCAGCTCCGCTTCGCTGCGCTGGCAATTCAGTTCGACAGGGGCCGATACCAGCTTGGCCGGCCGGCAGATTCTTTTCGGGCCTTCTTCGGCCCACGCACCAGACGTGGCTTGGCCTAATCGGAAGCCGTCTCTCGGGCCTTCGGTCCTCGCTCCTCACACCCCGTGGAGGTAAAGCGCAAACTTATTGATGTAACGTAAGGACTGAGGCCCGCTCTTGTGTTCCCACTGTGCCAAAGGTAGGGTACAAAACATGGCCCTTGCACCAAATTTCACAATACATGTAAGCGGGCACACAGACCGCCCTTCCGACCCCTCTTTGAAAAGGTCTTGCCGAGACCTATCGAAATCTGCAATACAAGGTAGGTTTACGCCAGACCGTGTCTTTTTGTAACAGGCTTCGCGATGCTGCGCCAGTTTCGACAATCCACGCCTGGCGTTACACCTACCTTGGCCTGCGGCGCTTCCTGCTTGCCTTCGGCAAGCTGATTTAAGGTTCATTGAGGCAATGAGTAGTGCACTACGTGATGAATCGTCGAAGTATATTATGTTAGAATATTCTAGACTGGGTAGCCCCTACGTGGTTGACACTTTGGTCAGGGGTCATAATGGATATTATTTCCGTCATCAGCACCTTCCAAACCATGCGAAACCATGTCAAAATGTCTCGAAAATGAAAACTCACTTAAAAGTTGCACTTTTTCTGCCGTTTTTTCAGTGTTTTTCGTTGGTACGACTGATTGGATTGCGATTGAAAGCTGCATTTTGGCGTGTGGCGAGCCAAGGACATACCTAATAACCCTGCAAAATCTCAGCCAGATCAGCCGAGCCGTTCTGGAGGAGTAGTGCGGACACACACACAGACAGACAGGAAAAGTTTTTCAACCCCACTGAAGTAACTAGCTTCGCTAATCGCTCAGCAAATAAAGTCACTATAAAGTTGCACTTTTTCTGCCGCTTTTTTAGTGTATTTTAGTTGGTACGACCGAACTGTTTGAGATAGGGAGCTGAATTTCGGCGTGTGGCGAGCCAAGGATATACCTAACAACCCTGCAAAATCCCGTCTTGATCGGCCGAGCCGTTTGGGAGGAGTAGTGCGGACACACGAACAAACAGACAGACAAAACTTTTCAACCCCACTGGAGTAACTGGCTTCGCTTATCGCTCAGCCAATCATTGCTCGTTAAATCGAGAAACCTGTAAACATACAAGGTAGGTTTACGCCAGACCGTGTCTTGTCGTAACAGGCTTCGCGATGCTGCGCCATTTACGACAATCTACGCCTGGCGTCACACCTACCTTGGCCTGCGGCGCTTCCCTGCTTGCCTTCGGCAAGCTGTCTCAAGGATTTTTGAGGCATTGAGTAATGCACCACGTGAAATCTGCAATAAAAATTTTTAGTCGGTCGATCCCCTTTTTTCAAGATCCTGATTCGGCAAACTGATGAAGTCAGGCTCATAGACCCCCCTTCCGACCCCTCTTTAAAGAGGTCTTGCCGAGGCCTATCGAAATCTGCAATAAAATTATTTAGTCGGCCGACCCCTTTTTTTCAAGATGAAGGGTCGATGTTGATTATGTTAGTAAATTCGGGCCGAAGTAGCCAATTCGCAGTTAAAAGTTTGCTCAAGGGTCGAAATTGATTTCATTTTCGTCATCAGGAACTTCAAAAACATAAGAAACCATGTAAAAATGTCTGTTTTTTCGTTGGTACGACTGAATGGAATGAGATAGAAAGCTGAATTTTTGCGTGAGGCGAGCAAAGGAAATACCTAACAACCCTGCAAAATCTCGTCTCGATCGGCCGAGCCGTTTAGGAGGAGTAGTGCGGACAGACAGACAGACAGACAAAGCTTTTCAACCCCACTGGAGTAACTGGCTTCGCTAATCGCTCAGCCAATCAATGGATAAGGTATCTAATGTAACCTAAGTCAAGCCAAATACAAGGTAGGTTTACGCCAGACCGTGTCTTGTCGTTACAGGCTTCGCGATGCTGCGCCAGTTTCGACAATCCACGCCTGGCGTTAAACCTACATTGGCCTGCGGCGCTTCCTGCTAGCCTTCGGCAAGCTGTTTTAAGGGTTAATTTAGGCAATGAGTAGTGCACTACGTGATGAATCGTCGAAGTAAACAAGCTAGGGCGCGCCCTTCCGTCGAACCGAGTAGGCAGCTCCGCTTTGCTGCGCCGGCAATTTAGTTTGACAGGGGCCGATACCAGCTTGGCCTGCTGGCGGAATTCGGGCCTTCTTCGGGCCTCGCACCAGACCTGGCTTGGCCGAATCGGAGGCCATCTCTCGGGCGTTCGGTCCTGGCACCTCATACCCCGTGGAGGTAAACCGCAAACTTATTGATGTAACATCAGGACTGAGGCCCGCTCTTGTGTTCCCACTGTGCCAAAGTTAATGTGCAAAACATGGCCGTTGCACCAGTTTTCACAATCCATGAAGGCGGGCTCACAGACCCCCCTTCCGACCCCTCTTCGAAGAGGTCTGGCCGGCCGAGACCTATCGAAATCTGCAATAAAATTTTTTAGTCGGTCGACCCGCATTTTTCAAGATGAAGAGTCGAAGTTGGTTATGTGTGTAAATTCGGGCCGAGGTAGCCAATTCGCAGTTAAATCTTTGGTCAGGAGTCGAAATTGATTTCTTTTTCGTCATCAGCACCTTCATAAACATATGAAACTATAAAATAATGTCTCTTAAATATTAAGTCAATAAAAAGTTGCACTTTTTCTGCCGTTTTTTTAGTGTTTTTTCGTTGGTACGACTGAATAATTTGAGATAGAGAGCTGAATTTCGGCGTGTAGCGAGCCAAGGATATACCTAACAACCCTGCAAAATCTCATTCCGATCGGCCGAGCCGTTTGGGAGGAGTAGTGCGGACACACAGACAGACATACAGACAAACAGACAGACAGACAAAACTTTTCAACCCCACTGGAGTAACTGGCTTCGCTAATCGCTCAGCCAATAATTGACTTCATTCATAAGAAATTGTGATTAGAAGTTTTGTGCTTTCTTTCCACAGAATATACTTTCTCACTTCTCCTTCATTTGAATTTCCAAATGTACAAGGTAGGTTTACGCCAGACCGTGTCTTGTCGTAACAGGCTTCGCGACGCTGCGCCAGTTACGACAATCCACGCCTGGCGTTACACCTACCTTAGCCTGCGGCGCTTCCGTGCTTGCCTTCGGCAAGCTGTCTCAAGGATTTTTGAGGCATTGAGTAATGCACCACGTGAAATCCGCAAAAAAATTTTTAATCGGTCGATCCCCGTTTTTCAAGATCCTGATTCGGCCTACTGATGAAGTCGGGCTCCTAGACCCCCCTTCCGACCCCTCTTTGATAAGGTTTTGCCGAGACCTATCGAAATCTGCAATAAAACTTTTTAGTCGGTCGACCCCTTTTTTTCAAGATGAAGGGTCGAAGTTGATTATGTTAGTAAATTCGGGCCGAAGTAGCCAATTCGCAGTTAAAAGTTTGGTCAGGGGTCGAAATTGATTTCATTTTCGTCATCAGGAACTTCAAAAACATAAGAAACCAAGTAAAAATGTCTCTTAAATATAAAGTCACTAAAAAGCTGCACTTTTTCTGCCGTTTTTTTTAGTGTTTTTTCGTTAGTACGACTGAATGGAATGAGATAGAAAGCTGAATTTTAGCGTGTGGCGAGCCAAGGATATACCTATCAACCCTGCAAAATCTCGTCTCGATCGGCCGAGCCGTTTGGGAGGAGTATTGCGGGCACACAGACAGACAGACAGACCAAACTTTTCAACCCCACTGAAGTAACTGGCTTCGCTAATCGCTCAGCCAATCAATGGGTCCAGCACTTATTTACCCATATTTCTTCTGGCACGTGGAGGGCGCAGCAGACTTCTATGGCCGCTCGCAGAATACTGTAGAACTCGGCGCGCGTTTGCTCCGACATAGCATTAGGAATGAACATGCCAGCCCCAAGGAGTGCGGTCAGTATATGTCCCATGTGCGGGGGTGTTTGCATCAGGGCTGTTGAGTCCGCGCCAACCACGTTCATGCTTTGTAGTAGCGTGGTGTCCAGAGCAGCCACTATCGCACTGATCAGCATAAACACCTGGTCCAATCCAGCTGTCGCCGTAGATATCAGCACGGCGATTTCCTGCATTCGCATAGTAGGAGTAGGGAAGACTGCCAGCAGGAGTTGAATAACGCCCACATCCCCCCACAGATTGATCGTGTAGACATTGATCCATTCCTGGGTGGGTGTGTGAGCGACGGCGTGCAGAAGTACCGGGACACCTGCCGGGGTGTACTTGTCTAGTCCATGTGCAGCCTGAGGATGGGCAGCCCAGGCTTCAGGTCCTTCAGGTCCTCCGCGCAGTGGATCAGTCTACATGAAATTTTAATACCTTATTTAGTATAAGATTTTGTCTTTGAAAGAGTTACCCTTTCGGGAACATTTTTTGATGTTAGTTAATTTATTTCAAACATTTTTTTTTTTTCAAAATTCGTTCACGAAAAATATATTTTGCATTTACAATTTTTATCTTAACAACTACTCATTGACAAAAGACAATACCTTGGCCACTCGAAATTTCTGCCAGGGTTGCCAGGTATGGCTTCTTATCGCCAGATTGGCGACTTGAAGTGGTCTTGGCAAACCTATTTGGCACGCATATACAACGTCTCAAGGGCTGTCGAATGACATGGGAACGAGGCATCTAGCTCGGACGCCTCTGCAGGGTCGGCAGACTCCAAAGCGGGACGGAAAACAAGAAGGATAGGGTGGGTTTTCAGTCCAGTGGCACTATTCACGTACGAAAATTAAGACGATGTACAATGATGCAATGATACAAATATGTTCGGGACGTTAAAAACAAATTACAAATCGACAAATTATGTAAAAAACAGATGATCCGCGCTCCGCGAAAAGCGTTACTTGACGTCAACGCCACACATGTTCATTAGAATAGAATCAGAATAAACATTGAACAGAATAAACAGAAAACATAGAAACAGAATAAACATACAGCAACCATATAGATACAGTTAGTTTAATTGTACACATTTAAAATCCCGATTCGGCAAACTGATGAAGTCAGGCTCATGGACCCCCCTTCCGACCCCTCTTTGAAAAGGTCTTGCCGAGACCTGTCGAAATCCGCAATAAAATTTTTTAGTCGGTCGATCCCCGTTTTTCAAGATCCTGATTCGGCCAACTAATGAAGTCGGGCTCCTATACCCCCCTTCCGACCCCTCTTTAAAAAGGTCTTGCCGAGACCTATCGAAATCTGCAAAAAAAATTTTTAGTCGGTCGATTCCCTTTTTTCAAGATCCTGATTCGGCCAACTAATGAAGTCGGGCTCCTAGACCCCCCTTCCGACCCCTCCCTGAAAAGGTCTTGCCGAGACCTATCGAAATCTGCAATAAAATTTTTTAGTCGGTCGACCCCTTTTTCTCAAGATCAAGGGTCGAAGTTGGTGAAGTGTGTAAATTCGGGCCGAGGTAGCCAATTCGCAGTTAAATCTTTGGTCAGGAGTCGAAATTGATTTCTTTTTCGTCATCAGCACCTTCATAAACATATGAAACTATAAAATAATGTCTCTTAAATATTAAGTCAATAAAAAGTTGCACTTTTTCTGCCGTTTTTTTAGTGTTTTTTCGTTGGTACGACTGAATGGAATGAGATAGAAAGCTGAATTTTAGCGTGTGGCGAGCCAAGGATATACCTAACAACCCTGCAAAATCTCGTCTCGATCGGCCGAGCCGTTTGGGAGGAGTAGTGCGGGCACACAGACAGACAGACAGACAAACAGACAGACAGACAAAACTTTTCAACCCCACTGAAGTAACTGGCTTCGCTAATCGCTCAGCCAATTAATGGGTAAGGTATCTAATTTAACCTAAGTCAAGCCAAATATAATTGACTCCATTCATAAGAAATTGTGATTAGAAGTTTTGTGCTTTCTTTCCACAGAATATACTTTCTCACTTCTCCTTCATTTGAATTTCCACATGTATTATTTGTAAAGTAAATATCTCTGTTTTGCAAATTGATTGCCAATTCTAGGTGTATCATAGTGTAATGAATTACCAGTTTGAAAAGCTACATCAACAAGTGTCAGTTCAACTTTTTATTTATCCTCTTCTTCCTTTCTCTGGCATAGAGCTAGCACCTTGGCCAAGGTTCCACTATCGATCCTCCCACCTTAGTTCCCCTTCCACTTCCATCACCAGGGGCGGACTGGCCCGGTCGGGCGGTCGGGGATCCCCGACGGGGCCTCCGGCCGGCCTGGGGCCTGGGCCCTGGGCCCACCGTGGGGCCCTAGGCGGCTTGGCTTCGAATATGCATGAATAGAAAATATAAATAGTGACGCTATAATAATACCGTATTTTTCGAGAACTATGAGTCTCGGGGCCTCACTTAACTAACATCTGTAAAGTTAACACTTGTAAGCAAAACCACGCGTGCGAAGCTTCCGCCGTTCTCTTCGAAGCATTGTTGACACTTGACAGTCCCTGCGTCTGACCACCACGCCGCGCGCCGCGCATCCACGAGACGTATCGTATTCGCCTCGTTGCTTTCCCCCGCCCCTCCGCCCGCCCTTCACTTTCGCCATTGTAATACTAAGTACAACAAATGTGAACGTCTACAAATTGCAAATAAAGTGTTCAAAAATATATTTGAAAATAACTTTTTTTTACCCTTTAGGGGGCCCTTTGCTAAACCACGCCGACGGGGCCCCAAGGTACCTACTTCTGTGATAACCCTTCCGAAATTGGGAAGTCGGACAAGGCGCCGAGCCGAAGTGTATGGCATTGTGCAACTTCCTTACTCGTTGCGAATGTGATTTACATCTTGCGAATGGGTCGTGGGTTTCGGAAAAACACCCGTCGTATTCCCTTAAGTGTTGGCGTGTTCAGAATAATGTCTTTACTAACTCCTTCAGAAACAATTCGTAGGTAAAATTGCGTAGGGGGAAGGACTGGAATAAAATACGTGTATAGTAAGAATAATATATTTTATTTCCTATGAATACATTTCCGCGCGACAACATATATAAAAAAAAAACAAAAAAAGACACTTCGTTATACTAATTAAAACACTTATCTCGCGCGACAACATATAGAAAAAACAAAAAAACAAAAAAGAGGCACTTCGTCATACTAATGAAAACACTTATCTCGCGCGACACAGAGGAAGGTACACGCGCGCAGGAAAACGTCCACTCACTCGCTCTGGCTGTCGTCAGAGGAGGTGTCTTCGGGAGGAGGAGGGTTGTTGTCTCCCTCGTCGCCGCTGGCCGAGTCACTGTCGCGCATTTCCGAGCGTGGCCGTTTCAGCCCCCGCCGCTTCTTCAAGATAACTGCCTTGTTGTCCTCCGGCAACTCGTGCGTGTCAACAAGGGCCATGGCGACGCGGTCCAGAAACACAACTCCAGCCAGCTCCGCCACCAGTTGCGCGAAGATGTCAGCGTGGGCGGGTGACTCGCGCGATACACTGAAGCCAGCCTTCAAGACGTCTGCCAACTCGAGCGGATATTCGTGGCGTCGGAGATGCCTTGTCAAGTCAGCTTCTTTGGTCTTGATGCAGCAAGGCATCAACACCCTCACCTTCCATGCCCCCGCGCGAGCTGCCTCGTGATGCGTCAGCGTCCTCAACCCCTCTTAGCCGTTGGTCTCCTGTAACAAATCAAAGGGAAATTATATACAGGCGGTCACTTTAAAGTTGTATGTCACACACTTAACTCTTGTGGACTTTTTAAATGCATAATTATGCACTTTTTATGCATAGTTATGCATGCACAGATACATACGTAAGGTGTGTATAATATTATGCATCATTGTGTACATTTTGTGCATCTTCTCGCATAAAATGTACAGTGATGCAAAACATTATACACACCTTACGTACGTTTCTGTGCATGCATAATTATGCATTAAAAACTCCACAAGATTTTATTGTGCAATGTCTCTGCGCACAGAGAGAACTGCATAATACTCGGTTGGAGTTGTATGCCGTTATCTGTATCGCAGTAGAGGTCGGCATACCATCAAGAGACAAGTGGAGGCCGCTCCGATGTCGTCTATTCTTACCATCACCTTGTCGGCGTCCTCCAAGACCTTTAGCAGGGGCCCGTCCCGGACGATGACGCGCGTGGCTTCGAGCATCCTCGTGATGTCAATTTTGTCGCGCGGTCCGGAGGCACGCAGACACGCGCGCAAGAGGTCGAGGGCGACGAACTGGCATCCTGCTGATGCCAGCTTGATGCACAGCATGTCCGTCGACCCCTTCAGCCGGCAGCAGAAGTCGAATGTCCGGCACGCCGCGGCAAAGTTATTTTTTCCCCCCTTGCTCGGCCTGGACACGGCCGCAGGGAGGAGGCAACTTGGGCAGGTCGCGCGGTAAAGACGCCGGCCAGGCTCTGGCCGCAGCCTCTGCGCGACTTCGTGGACCGCCCCGCGGACGGACCACCTCTTGCGGAGGTCAAAGAGCCGCTCCGCGGCCTGCCGGCGCTCTGCAACAGTTTGGAACAGCACTGTCAATTAGGGGGCACATGCACAGTGTCACGCGAAATCGTGTCTGGAAATTCAAATGTGTACTCAGTACACATTTAAGTTTCCAGAGTTGTAGCGTGCACTCCCTTGGTTGATCACAAGTTTCTGCTGGACACTCTTTCACAGGAGTATAAAGCATTACGATTTGTTGTATTCCGTCCAGGGTAGTTGACGTAAATTTTCAATGAAATTGCGCGCACTTATCTTCACAATTAATGTTTAACAAGAAGTTTAATTGTCATTTATTTCGTTTTTCTGACAAAATAGTTCAGATAAACGTGCGCTGTTTCATTGAAATGAACGTTAAAAACCCTGATTGCATCGAAGCATTGAGTCCACGCGCGAGCCGAGATTCAGTCATGAAGTACGTGTGAACAGGAAGGCAAAACAGTGGCAAGATACGCTGATACCAACTCACCGGCATCAGTGGTGTTCGGGGCCACCAATTTGTCCCGGTCCGCCTCGTAGGCCCTCCTCTCCTCCTCCGACGGCTGGAACCTAAATGGTTCCGGTGGAGGTGGAGGTGTGTTCTGAGGGGGTGGCCGGCGGTTTGGCGATTCTGGTGGGGGGGGGTGGCGGGGGGTTGTACAAACACCCACATTTCGCGCCCTGCAACGTAAGAAGTAGTTTGCACACTAAAATCTTGTGGAGTTTTTAATGCATAATTATGCATGCACAGAAACGTACGTAAGGTATGTATAATGTTATGCATCACTGTGTACATTTTAAGCGAGAAGATGCACAAAATGTACACAATGATGCATAATATTATGTAGACCTTACGTATGTAAGGTGTCGAAATCCGCAATAAAATTTTTTAGTCGGCCGATCCCCGTTTTTCAAGATCCTGATTCGGCCAACTAATGAAGTCGGGCTCCTATACCCCCCTTCCGACCCCTCTTTGAAAAGGTCTTGCCGAGACCTATCGAAATCTGCAAAAAAATTTTTTAGTCGGTCGATCCCCTTTTTTCAAGGTCCTGATTCGGCCAACTGATGAAGTCGGACTCCTTGACCCCCCTTCCGACCCCTCTTTAAAGAGGTCTTGCCGAGGCCTATCGAAATCTGCAATTATATTTTTTAGTCGTTCGACCCCCTTTTTTCAAAATGAAGGGTCGAAGGTGATTATGTTAGTAAATTCGGGCCGAGGTAGCCAATTCGCAGTTAAAAGTTTGGTCCGGGGTCGAAACTGATTTCATTTTCGTCATCAGCAACTTCAAAAACATTAGAAACCATGACAAAATGTCTCTAAAATATAAAGTCGCTAAAAAGTTGCACTTTTTCTGCCGTTTTTTTAGTGTTTTTTCGTTAGTACGACTGAATGGAATGAGATAGAAAGCTGAATTTTTGCGTGTTGCGGGCCAAGGACATACCTAATAACCCTGCAAAATCTCAGACAGATCGGCCGAGCCGTTCAGGAGGAGTAGTGCTGACACACAGACACACACACACACACGCACGCACACGCACACACAGACAGACAAAACTTTCCAGCCCCAGTGGAGTTACTGGCTTCGCTAATCGCTCAGCCAAAAATGCACCAAACAAGATAAGCAACTCGAAAATAACGCCTGTCCTCAATTTTAAGAATTCTCATATCACGGTACCAAGGTGTGATGTGCTGATGACTAGGAACATAACTAATGAATCTCATAGCTGCATTTTGTGCTTTGTGTAGCATATTGACATTGTAGTCAAGGTGATAGCGTAATTAAAATGTGGCATTACAAGTGATTGGACTAGACACTTCCGAACATGCAGAGGCAGATAAGGCATTTTCCTGCGTAACTGCGCTAGAATACTGAACACTTTTTTAACAATAGAAGAAACGGAGTCAGATGCATCGAGAGACTTCGATGATCCTCCTCGAGAAAAATAAAAGGTACTTACAAGGTAGGTTTACGCTAGACCGTGTCTTGTCGTAACAGGCTTCGCGATGCTGCGCCAGTTACGACAATCCACGCCTGGCGTTACACCTACCTTGGCCTGCGGCGCTTCCTGCTTGCCTTCGGCAAGCAGTCTTAAGGGTTCATTGAGGCAATGAGTAGTGCACCACGTGATGAATGGTCGAAGTATACAAGCTAGGGCGCGCCCTTCCGTCGCACCAAGTAGGCAGCTCCGCTTCGCTGCGCCGGCAATTCAGTTCCTGTCGATACCAGCTTGGCCTGCCGGCGGATTTTTCTCGGGCCTTCTTCGGCCCTCGCACCAGACCTGCCTTGGCCCAATCGGAGGCCGTCTCTCGGGCCTTCGGTCTTCGCACCTCATACCCCGTGGACGTAAAGCGCAAACTTATTGATGTAACGTAAGGACTGAGGCCCGCTCTTGTGTTCCCACTGTGCCAAAGGTAGGGTACAAAACATGGCCTTTGCACCAAATTTCACAATACATGTAAGCGGGCACACAGACCGCCCTTCCGACCCTTCTTTGAAAAGGTCTTGCCGAGACCTATCGAAATCTGCAATAGAAGGTAGGTTTACGCCAGACCGTGTCTTTTTGTAACAGGCTTCGCGATGCTGCGCCAATTTCGACAATCCACGCCTGGCGTTACACCTACCTTGGCCTGCGGCGCTCCCTGCTTGCCTTCGGCAAGCTGTTTTAAGGTTCATTGAGGCAATGAGTAGTGCACTACGTGATGAATCGTCGAAGTATATTATGTTAGAATATTCTAGACGGGGTAGCCCCTACGTGGTTGACACTTTGGTCAGGGGTCATAATGGATATTATTTCCGTCATCAGCACCTTCCAAACCATGCGAAACCATGTCAAAATGTCTCGAAAATGAAAACTCACATAAAAGTTGCACTTTTTCTGCCGTTTTTTCAGTGTTTTTTTTTTGTTGGTACGACTGATTGGATTGCGATTGAAAGCTGCATTTTGGCGTGTGGCGAGCCAAGGACATACCTAATAACCCTGCAAAATCTCAGCCAGATCAGCCGAGCCGTTCTGGAGGAGAAGTGCGGACACACACACAGACAGACAGACAGGAAAAGTTTTTCAACCCCACTGAAGTAACTGGCTTCGCTAATCGCTCAGCCAATAAAGTCACTATAAAGTTGCACTTTTTCTGCCGCTTTCTTAGTGTATTTTAATTGGTACGACCGAACTGTTTGAGATAGGGAGCTGAATTTCGGCGTGTAGCGAGCCAAGGATATACCTAACAACCCTGCAAAATCCCGTCTTGATCGGCCGAGCCGTTTGGGAGGAGTAGTGCGGACACACGAACAAACAGACAGACAAAACTTTTCAACCCCACTGGAGTAACTGGCTTCGCTTATCGCTCAGCCAATCATTGCTCGTTAAATCGAGAAACCTGTAAACATACAAGGTAGGTTTACGCCAGACCGTGTCTTGTCGTAACAGGCTTCGCGATGCTGCGCCATTTACGACAATCTACGCCTGGCGTCACACCTACCTTGGCCTGCGGCGCTTCCCTGCTTGCCTTCGGCAAGCTGTCTCAAGGATTTTTGAGGCATTGAGTAATGCACCACGTGAAATCTGCAATAAAATTTTTTAGTCGGTCGATCCCCTTTTTTCAAGATCCTGATTCGGCAAACTGATGAAGTGAGGCTCATACACCCCCCTTCCGACCCCTCTTTGAAAAGGTTTGCCGAGACCTATCGAAATCTGCAATAAAATTTTTTAGTCGGTCGACCCCCTTTTTTCAAGATGAAGGGTCAAAGTTGATTATGTTAGTAAATTCGGGCCGAGGTAGCCAATTCGCTGGTAAAAGTTTGGTCAGGGGTCGAAATTGATTTCATTTTCGTCATCAGCACCTTCAAAAGCATAATAAATCATGTAAAAATGTCTCTAAAATATAAAGTCACTGAAAAGTTGCACTTTTTCTGCCGTTTTTTTAGTGTTTTTTCGTTGGTACGACGAAATTATTTGAGATAGAGAGCTGAATTTCGGCGTGTGGCGAGCCAAGGATATACCTAACAACCCTGCAAAATCTCGTCTCGATCGGCCTAGCCGTTTGGGAGGAGTAGTGCGGACACGCAAACAAACAAACAGACAGACAGACAAAACTTTTCAACCCCACTGGAGTAACTGACTTCGCTAATCACTCAGCCAATAATGGAAATCCAAACACGATAGAGCCTGAAACTTACGGCTTTGAGGTAACTAACACATCATATCCATGACTCTTGAATATATCTTTTATTTTCTCATCCGAAGTAGATTTCCTTGAAAAAAGAAAGAAAAACACAGAAATAAAATTAAGTTGATGGTTGTTCAAGGGCGGTGACATGGCGACCGGCAGGGACAACTGTCTTAGTTGTGAAAAATCAACAAGGTAGGTTTACGCCAGACCGTGTCTTGTCGTAACAGGCTTCGCGACGCTGCGCCACCTAGGGTTCATTGAGGCAATGAGTAGTGCACTACGTAATGAATGGTCGAAATATACAAGCTAGGGCGCCCCCTTCCGTCGAACCGAGTAGGCAGCTCCGCTTCGCTGCGCTGGCAATTCAGTTCGACAAGGGCCGATACCAACTTGGCCTGCCGGCGGATTCTTTTCGGGCCTTCTTCGGCCCTCGCACCAGACCTGGCTAGGCCCAATCGGAGGCCGTCTCTCGGGCCTTCGGTCCTCGCACCTCACATCCCGTGAAGGTAAAGCGCAAACTTATTGATAATACATCAGGACTGAGACCCGCTCTAGTGTTCCCTCTGTGCCAAAGTTAGTGTGCAAAACATGGCCGTTGCACCAATTTTCACAATACATGAAGGCGAGCTCACAGACCCCTCTTCCGACCCCTCTTTGAAAAGGTCTTGCCGAGACCTATTGAAATCTGCATTAAAATTTTTTAGTCGGTCGACCCCCTTTTTTCAAGATCCTGATTCGGCCAACTGATGAAGACGGGCTCCTAGACCCCCCTTCCGACCCCTCTTTAAAAAGGCCTTGCCGAGACCTATCGGAATCTGTAATAAAATTTTTTAGTCGGTCGACCATCGTTTTTCAAGATGAAGGGTCCAGGTTGATTTTGTTAGTAAATTCGGACCGAGGTAGCCGATTCGCAGTTAAAAGTTTGGTCAGGGGTCGAAATTGATTTCATTTTCGTCATCAGGATCTTCAAAAACGTAAGAAACCATGTAAAAATGTCTCTAAAATATAAAGTCACTAAAATGTTGCACTTTTTCTGCCGTTTTTTTAATGTTTTTTCGTTAGTACGACTGAATGGAATGAGATAGAAAGCTGAATTTTTGCGTGTGGCGAGCCAAGGACATACCTAATAACCCTGCAAAATCTCAGACAGATCGGCTAAGCCGTTCAGGAGGAGTAGTGCTGACACACAGACACACGCACGCACGGACGGACAGACAAAACTTTCCATCCCCTGTGGAGTAACTGGCTTCGCTAATCGCTCAGCCAACAAGAAATGTTTCTGGTCCTTTCAGAGGCGGTGGCAGGGTAAGATCGTCAGATTCATCGCTCTCCTCGGCTGTCTTCAACATAGTTACAACTTCCTTTACAATCTCATTCTTCTGTTTTCTCATCTCTTCTTCCTTCTTCCTATCCTCCTCCTTCTTCCTCTAACTTCCTCCGCTTCCTCTCCTCTCTCATTTCTTACTCCCTCTTCCTCTTAGTCTCAATCCCCTTCAATTCGTTGATTTCTTTTCTCATCTCCTCCATCTTGGCATCCACAGCACTAAAATATTTCCATGCTGCCTCCAAATTCTGGCTGCAGTTGCAGTGCCTCCCTGCGTTGCCTCTCCGGCAGGCCTGGCCTTGCCTCCTCCTGCCTCTACCTCTATTGCCTCCCTGCTCGCTAACAGAAGAACAGGTCCTGGTGGCCCCGGCATGGGAAATGCATCAGGAGCATCCTGAGGTAAAACAGCTCGCCGCGGCTCGGTGCCTGCCAGAACAAGCGGCAGATCTTCTCCTTCATCTGCCGTCTTGTTACGTAATGCGTCACGGGGTCACCTACACATTCCCAAACTGGCACGCGAAAAATTCAGTGTAGATGACCCTGTCTAGTTCGGCTATGAAGAGCCGCTGGAAATAAAACTCCAAGTTGCCGTCGAGATAAGCGAGGGCTTGCCTTTCTTGACCCAGACGATAGCGGACGGTCTGCCTGTTCTCCAGGTGAACGGGCAGGACAGTCACACTTGGGATTCTGCCCACCATGTCGAACTCTAAAACTCTCCAGGCATAGTCCGTCGCTCCTAAAATCCGATGCGTGCGATACTCTTCGCACTCATTGATAGGCCCGTCAGCCGCTTCGGCCTTACCGACTAACCGCTTACGAGTCAGAGGGTTCCCTAGGGTGTCCCACAATATTTCCAAAATGCCTTTTTTGATGAGTGCCGGGGTGGGTTTGAAAGATGACACAAAATGAAAAAGATCTGTGTAAAGCAAATCAATTTCGGACAATTAAAAGTGCCCGCGCAACGCGGTTGAAGTTTCTGACAGAGTAGGGTGGGACATGGAGTTACAAAAACAGCCGTAGTTAAGCCATTTTTCAACGGATTTCCATTCCGATAACGGCATTGTGTTTGTAAAGAAAAGGCCATTCATTTTTGTAAAAGCGTATTTTCTGTACAACTCATTGCCTATCTTCCAGGGGCACGATTCTTTGCAAAACTTGCTAATTTCAAAGTTTAAAACCGTTTTTGACCCACTTTAAGTCATCGGATCTCAAAGAGGGGGAAATATTTAGATTCCGCAGGAAAAATTACCCAGAAAAATGTAACATTCAGATATTAATATGCAGTTGCCTACCTCTCAGGGGCAAAAAATATGACATTTTAGTGATATGTCGTATTTTTCGCACACCGAAAGTGCTTGCAAGTTTTTTTAAAGGTCATATTTAGGTTCCTTGGACCAAAATACATCGGATTAAGAACTTTTCTGACTTTAAAATGCGGTTGCCTAACTCTTCGGGGCAAAGCATAAAATATTTAAGTAATCATTGAAACCGCATCTTGAAAACATTAAAGTACCTTATCCTATGAACTTTGGACCAGGAACCTAAATATGACCTTCAACAAAATATGGAAGCACTTTCAGGGTGCAAAAAACACGAAAAATTACTAAAATGTCATATTTTTCGCCCCTGAGAGGTAGGCAACTGCATATTAAAATCCGCATGGTAAATTTTCCTGAGTAATTTTTCTTGGGGAATCCAAATATTCCCCCCTCTTTTAGATCCGATGACTTAAAGTGGGTCAAAAACGGTTTTAAATTTTGAAATTAGCAAGTTTTGCAAAGAACCGTGCCCCTGGAAGATAGGCAATGAGTTGTACAGAAAATACGCTTTTACAAAAATGAATGGCCTTTTCTTTACAAACACAATGCTGTTATCGGAATGGAAATCCGTTGAAAAATGGCTTAACTACGGCTGTTTTTGTAACTCCATGTCCCACCCTACTCTGTCAGAAACTTCAACCGCGTTGCGCGGGCACTTTTAATTGTCCGAAATTGAATTGCTTTACACAGATCTTTTCCATTTTGTGTCATCTTTCAAATCCACCCCGGCACTCATCAAAAAAGGCATTTTGGAAATATTGTGGGACATCCTAGGGTTCCCCTTGTACCGTGAAACGGGGTAATTTCGGGCACTTTTGAGAGGTATTTTTAAAATTGTGAAGGTCGTGGTGTTGCCATGGACCTGAGGGTTAAAATTTATCATCTACCCACCTTAAGCTTCAATTTGACGCCAATTCCAGATATTTACGCTTTACCGTTTTTACAGTGGAGGGCCCAAAGCAGTGCCCGAAATTACCCCGTGTTTTGGGGTAATTTCGGGCACCCCAGGAAAAAACGACTTGCCGTTCTGATTTTGGTCTCAAAATCAATAATTGTCTCTTTCTTTTGAGCTTATGTGATAAAATGTGAAATTCTTAAGGATGTAGATGTGGAGGGATGGTAGGGGTAGGGCTGGGCGGTTCGGGAATTCTGAAACCGGTTTCCGGTGCAGAAAAAAACCTTTTTTCAAAGCGGTACACCGGTTCGATGAAAAAACCGGTTTTTTTCACCGAACCGTTTTTTTGAACCGAACCGGCTCTTATTGAACCGGTTTTTTTTTTTTACCAAACCGGTCTTTTGAACCTATTTTTCAACACCTGAACCGGTTCTCTAAACTGAACCGAACCAATCACTTCTTTAAGGAAAAGAATGACAAGTCATAGGACAACTAGGAATTTTAAGAAAAATTTTCAAATTATGTGCAACACGACATGAACTTAACAACTAGTAACATCAAGTGAAGTGGAGTGGAGAGGAGGGAGGGAGAGGAGGGGGAGGGGGTCACAACTCAACAGTGGTCAACCGAAGCCGAAAGCCGAGCCGAAGCCGAAGTGCTACAGCGAGCGCGCCGCTAGCGAGCGCGCCACGTTCGAACCAAGACCGAACTGGAAACCGGTTTATTTACGAAAACCGCCAAACCGTAACGGTTTGGTACCGGTTCGGCGGTTTACCGGTTCTGAACCGGTTTTCGGTGAACCGGTGTTTTTTCGATGTCAGAACCGGCACCCCGGTTCAGAAAAAAACCGAACCGGAAAACCGGTGCACCGGAAAACCGCCCAGCCCTAGGTAGGGGTGGTCATTTATACATAATTTGGAGTCATGACTGGAACAAATAGTTTGATGTTTGGGAGAGTGGGGTGGAGCTATTTAGGACGCTTCTTGTTGAACGTCTAACCTTGAACCTTTATCCTTTCTTGTTTTTGATAACGGTACATCTCAAGCCACACTATATCACGCGAAGATGAGTCGTGGATCTTCCGCTTGAAACTGACGTACATGGGAGGCAAGTCTTATGCACAATTGGGAAGATACAGGGGCTTCTGGAAAACTCTGCATTCCTTAGCAACCCGGCAAGCCATGCGGCCGTTCTCAAAGTGAAAGTCCCGGTAAACATGATAAAATTTTAGTCACGAACCAATAATTGACACTAAGATAGGATGTGTACATACTACACATAAGAAGTACAGATGTAGCCTTGGCCCATTTTTATGATAGTCAAAGTTCCACAAAGCGACTGCTGCGGCAGTTGAGTATTATCTTTGTTAATGGATTATCTCCATCTTTCAGAAGAGCTCTGAAGAGCTGGAAGAAGCTTACACCACTCTAGCCCTGCGAAATTCGAAGTTTTCAGAACAACCCTGCTTGCCCTTGCATGCCATTTCAGTGCCCGAAATTACCCCTAAAAGTAACAATTTTTTAGTTTTGAGCCCCTATTTACCATACTATTTCCCGCAGGTGATTGAAAATTTGACACAGCATGCTCAAAACATGTCCAAATCGAAAAAAAAATACCTTATGCACCGTTTGTGAACAGGTTTGGCTTGCCAGTTGAAGTTTTCACGCATACACTGAATTTAGGTAAAAAGTGTAAAATCCCGCATGAAAATGAAATAGTCCAGAATCAACTCCAAACATGTTCCGAGTGAGTCCGAACTCCCCCGGGCTGTTCCTAATTATGCCCAGCTAGGTTCCTGATTTAGCCCGAGCCCGGAAAGATCCGAACAGGGCATGCCCGGAATCACCCCGACTCCATCCGGTTGTTCTGGAATTAGTCCGATCACCGAATGGAATCGCGGGTCACTCCAAATTTTGCCCGTGCTATCGGGTTCACTCGGACTGCCCCTTGCGAAGCCCGTCGACTTGCTTCAGTCCCGAAAGCGATCTAGTCGGTCTCGGACTTGTCCGGCTGAGTCCGGTCTGCAGCGGGCCCAGAAGGGCGGACTGTCCCAGCCGGTGCATACGCGGAAAGTCCCGCTGGCCAGGCTGACAAGAGGCGCTCTCTGATTGGCTCGTCGAGGAGGGGAGCGTTAATCCGCCGGCAACTCGGAAAGTTTTAGCCGCCTCGGCAGGCAAAACGTCAGTTTGCAGCTGTCCTCCGAGGTGCACGCATCGCGAGTTGCCTGCGTCAGTGTCCACTCTCTCGGCGCGCTGAAGTCATATCGTCTCCACGCGCTGCAGCTTGGTGCTGGGAACGAGGAAGTTGGACGGAAAGAAGTGTGGTCTAGATTCAACTGTTTCTGCTGATGACCGTTCAGGACGCTTCTGACTCCCCGCTTGCTGTGTGCATCTCCCAAAACTAAAGGGACGGGCGGTGAGAGGGCGGGAGGTGTATTAATTTATTCGCCTCTCTCCGTTCACACTCGTCCCCAAAGTGCTTTCACCGGATATTATTTTACACGTCTGGCTTCACGAATCTGAAATTTGTACTTTGTGACGTTTCTTTTTCCGTGACGAACGACGCCTTGCCAACTTCCTTTAGAAGTACAACCTACCCGGCGCGTGTACACAAGTGTGCACGCTGATAAAAGTTAGTTGTCACAACCAAGGTTTGGGTTGATTTTGAGATGATAAGCTCAGTTGAACTTTTACTTGCAACAGGAACTTTTATCCAACATAAAGCATCGTCGTTCGATCAACTATTTTATTACCTAGCCTGCAAGGAGGGATGGGGATGCAGGAAGGGGGGTTGGGGTAGGGGGCATTCGGGAGGGAGGGGAGGGGTAGGGGGCATTCGGGAGGGAGGGGAGGGGTAGGGGGCATTCGGGAGGGAGGGGAGGGGTAGGGGGCATTCGGGAGGGAGGGGAGGGGTAGGGGGCAATCGGGAGGGAGGGGAGGGGAAGGGGTGCACTGTCGTCATTCGGACTAAATCCGGAACAGAATCTGGTCGATTTCGGAAGGCCCTTCGGACTAAATCCGCCCGTGCCGGTCTGTACAATTTTTCGGGCTGTCCGGAATCTCATCCAAAAGTCAAACGTTTCGTAGCACTTTACGGAAAGTCCGCGGCCGTGTTCCAGGGCTTCTTAAGGCGAGCCCTTGCCACAGGGCTTGGGCCGGACTCTTCCATTTTTACACGGGATACGAAAATCACTGTAGCTCGGAAAGATTGGATCTGTTTTGGTCTCCAGAGGAATGATCCGACGGTTTTAAGTGTGGCGAATGCGATGCGCGCAACGGGACAAGCCTCCGAGGTCACCGCTAGACGGCAGCATCATCGCAATGCTTTCGGGCAGAGATGCCCGATATTACCCCGGGTGCCCGAAATTACCCCGTTTCACGGTACACGTATTTAAATAAATATTTAAAAGTGGACCTGCCTGACGCGATTTCCACGTTGCAGTGGCAATCCAAATCCAACGAGATGACGGCACAATACGGCACCACATCACAGTCGGATATGATGACATCGCTGCCACGGACCTGTACCGTCGCCGTGTTTCTGGCGTCTCTTTTGTAGTGATAAAAGCCTATCATCACAAGAGGTCGCAGGAGTCGCTTCTTTTGGGAAGTATTTTTTGCACTTGTGTTTCTCATTATCCCAACACGGCAAGTTGGTCCTGTGCGGAGGCCCACAGGGGCCATGAATGTTGTGTCTCAAAACGAGCTCTCGCAGCCTGCCGTTGGCCTCGCCAGCAGGTGGGATGTCGGCCCTGATGAATTTGTCGACTTGCGACGCTTGTGTCGGGGCGTTTTCGTCAGCGATACGAAAAACCAAATGGCAGTGCGCTAAACCGCGGGCCTGGAACTCTATGACCCAGATGATGTAGGCGAGTTTGCCGAAAATGCGGCCGGATCTTACGTCTTTAATTAGCTTAGCCAACTTAAGTTGAAACACCCTGTTTGACACATGGGCCTCTGTGCTCCTAACCTTCCGGGATTGGCGGTATTCTGGCCATGAGCCACTGGCGGTCACGGTGAGGAAGTAATGAGGTCCCCTCTTGCGGGACACCACCGCCATGGCGTCCATGTAGTGCCTCTTGTAGTAACGTTTGGATCCCACAAACGTATTTGGCAAATACACACGACCTGCCGCTCTCCCTTCTCCGTCCACCGTCTCATCGTTCAGGACCTCCTCGAAAATGCCGCCCCCAGAGTAGACAGGACCACCAGCATCCCCAGCCCCGCGGCCTCCGCCACGGCCGCCACGACCTCCCCTGCCCCGGCCGCTCCCCCCAGGGGCCCTGAGCGAGGCAGCATCCTGAGCATCGACGACGGCACGTGGGCCTACCCTCAGCTCGTAGTTATCTTGTCGTACATGCTAAACATTGCAACCGCCTCCTCTTGGTTGGCCTCCTAATGTGCTCCTCTAATTCATGTTTGCGCTTATTAGCTGGAGTCAATAATGGGCTGCAAGAAATATTGACACGTTAGTACCGCGGCTTCCAGTGGCGACTTCCAGTGAGGCAATATAACTCACCTGAAAATGACTTTGGACTTCGGACTAGTAGTTACAGAACTAACACTACAAGGCGTAACTAAAACTAAACTAAATTAAATTAAACTAAATTTTTCCTTGCTGGAGAGTCTCTTGGTGCATCCTGTACATTTGTGAGAGATGTATTAGTGTACCTTTAAAGTCAGCAAATCTATCAATCACATACTCCATTATCACCTTCGCAGGGGTGCTCCTTGGACGTTTCAACTGAACTGAACTTAACTGAATAACGTCACCATCATCACTCTGTAAAAGGTACAAGGAAAAGGATTTTCAAACTACAGCAGAGCAAGATTTACACATGCACAGATGAGACAAAATTGCGCACATCATATTCTTCCACATACTCCTCTGGCAGTGAATCCCTATCCCTGCCGTTGGGAAAATGGCATGAGCAAATAGTCCAGCTTGGCACTGTTTTCTTAGGTGTCACGTTGGTGACTCCAGAGACGTTGAGCCATCTCCTCGCCTTCCACAAATCTTTGGGAAAGGTGTGGAACACACAATTCTTGCCATCCATGTTTTGATGGTGTCCACAATTTTTGTAAAGGCATTTTCTACCTCTCCTGCCTTTCATGTTTAAAAGAAATTTGAAATAACTATAACCTAGCACTTAATATTAAGTAGGTGTTTCCGAAGCACCTGAAATAAAATGAAATGATACAGTGTAATCAACTGACACTTAATACGATCAGAGTTAATATTGTTAACAAGTTCAAACGCCGTACTAACCTCTTACACCGGCTTTCTGGGCTGCACAATGTGCCCAATACTGTAGTATACAGCATAAGTTTAAAAGCAGTTAATGCAATATAATTATTTGTTTAAAATTACCTTATCAAGAGTGAGACCCTGTGACTTATGTATGGTGCAGGCATAAGATAATGTAAAGGGAAATTGTTCCCTGACACATTCTTGTCCTTTCCTGTTTTTCCATTTTTTTAATCATTGGTTCTATTATTACTGTTTTTTTTCAGGCTCAAGGAATGGGCCTTTGTAAGTTTCAAATGTGCATACTAGAGCAATAGGGGGGTCATCTGGAGGATTTGAGCCTTCTTCATACAATATATCTACAATCTTTCCTATTGCGCCATTGACGAGGCCCTTTTCTGTCCATAGATTGGCTCTCAACATAACTTTTGCACCTTGTGCTAGTTTTTTTTTTTGTTTTTTGTTTGTTTTTTTTATAAGTATTTATTAAAAAAAAAAACATTACAATGGTTAAATGATGAAAAACCAGGGGTGTACATTTGTTTTTTAATTGTATATGCTAAGTTAATAACAAACTAGTAACTAAAGAGAACACTGGGGTGCTGTGTGGAATAGATACAAGTGGAATAGATAGTCCAAATAAGGGTCCCAGAGAGACATACATTGATACACGCCGGTCACGGATGGAGTGAACATCGTTGGTATGTCTGTAGGATGACCAAATAAGGAGGGAGTCGTCGGCAAGAGGAGGGTCTTCAGATGAGCGCCAGGAAGCGGTGGTGAACGCATCTTCTTGAGTTGCAAATCTTGGAGTTCTTGCAAAACCTCGGAGCAGCACTGGTGGAACGATGGTGTTGCGGCTATCAAATACAGGAAGCACATTTCGTGACATATCTCGTAGAGTGATGGATAGAGGTTGAATCGGATGAACGAAGTCAGCACGTTCGGTGATGACCACTCCGTTGTTGTTGTCAGCGGTAGGGATGTAGCCTTTCACCTTTGTGAGAGGTACAGTACCATGCAGAAACTGGGAGTTGTTCTGATTCACGGATAACTGAGAGTTTGGGATGGGTATTGAAACTCCATCAATCTCAGCGGATTCAATTTTGAGTCCATTAGTCCATGAGTAGTTGAAGATGGAAGGTCCAACGGTGTAGGGCGTGAACCAAAATACATCTTGGAGTTTCAGTCGATGTCATAGGAGCAGGGTTCTGAGATCCGGACCCAGAGGGGACGGGAGCTGCAGTCGCTGCGGGCACGGCACCGGTGTTTTGGGGCGGTGGGGCCGACATGTCTAGAACTGTAGAGTGGGGCAATCTCCTGTAAAGAAAACCACCTGCTTCATTTTCAGTGCCTTGTAGTGCAGCTGAGTTGTTGTGACGAGGAGGTACTCGTGCAACTGGTACTGGAGAGCCATTTTGTTGTAAATTTTGGAGCATGTTGCAGTTGTAGCTTTCTACTTCCTTCTTTGACGGATATAGGCGTATGGCATCTTTGAATAACAATTTTTCTTGCTAAGATAATGATGATCCAAATCGTGTCTTTAATACTTCATAATCTTCTTTTGTAATATTTCTAGTGGACACATTATTTAGTACATTCTGGAACTGTATGTTATTTTGTCTCTTCACTTGAGATAACAACATGGCTCCATAAACATTTTTATAGAGAAGTTTTCCATTGATGTTGTGTGTATGAAAAGGCCGGCACGGAGCCACTGAAGCACTGAAGCTGCCAGATTCTGCCATGCCCGTTTTTGCCACGCCTCGTGGCAGATTTTGGCACCCCTCGTGCCTGGTTCTGCCACCCCTCTGGACGGGTGGGGGAGGGGTGGGGTGGGGGTGGGGGTGCTGTGGTGCGGTGCACCGAAGTGAAAGGTGTGACACCGCGGACGTTACTCAACGTTAGGCCCCTCGCCGATAAAGTGAAAGGTGCATTTAAATAAAATAAAATAATTAATTAAATAAATTAATTCGGCGGTAAAATGTGTGTGTGTGTATGTGTGTGTTTTTCTGCCTGGCGGACGCCGGCGTGCCTCCACGATGCGCTCCACAGCGAGTTCCCGCACATCCTTGCGCGCGTCGGTGACCATCGCGAGGAGCAGGAAAAATCAGGAGCTTCGTGGTCCCACCAATCAACTTCGATGCAGAAGCGTACACCCAGCTTGTCTTCTGGGAGAACGTCACGGTCACGCCGCCTCCGCTTCTATCTGCACACAGCGACGATGACCTCCGGACCGCCACTGCAGCAGGGCCTATCGACGTACCCCCTCTGCCCTGCCACACACAGGCAGTAGAGAGGTATGTCCGGGAAGTCACCCTCGCCGCAGAAAAAGTTGTGGGCGAAGAGCGCCGAGACGGACTTATCCGGACAAAAATTCTGGCAAGGAAGGCTATGCCAAAATTTAAGACAAAGTCGTCTTTTAACGCTAGCCATAGAATAAAAGTCATAAGCCATGAGCCATGCCCGGGTGGGTGGGCGGGCGGGACTCGATGTGCAGGCACCTCCTCGTGGTGAGTCCTGGGTAGGCAGCGGGGAAACCCGTGCTGAGCTAAGATCTGCACACACATCATTAGGTCAGTAAGAAAGCAGCAGCGCACAGCCGGCCTGTGGCGCGCAAAATTTTGGGCGAAAAAGAAGTACGCTACTGCCTCCCCCACCCCTTCCCCTGCCTCCCTGGGCACCCGGCGGTTCCAGCGCTGGGATGCCCCGACCCCGGGACACTACATGGCCACTTTTACTCGCGTCATCGAATGTGTAGGCCCTCACAGGTCCCGCCAAACACCGTGAAAAGGTTGAAAAACATGCCGTTTTTAACCTCAAATGCGTCAATTTTGAAGTCTGGGTCGCATGTGCGTGTCCCCGCACATCTTCCCATGCCTCAAATCATTGACTTTGGTGTTAGGGAAGACCAACCTGTCGTACAACCACCGCCCTGAAAGCCCAAAGTCCATTTTGTGACTCAAAAACGGTAAAAAAGGGAAAAAAGCCACATTTTTGCATAAATCGGCTGGTAGCCCAACGAAGATGATGTCCGATCGCAAAACCGAGGTCATATCCGGAATCAGCATCAAAAAACGAGAGTTTTGAGTGCTATTACGATGGCGAAATCGAAAAGTGACGAATGACGACGGCCCCTAGTAGACAGGACCACCAGCATCCCCAGCCCCGCGGCCTCCGCCACGGCCGCCACGACCTCCCCTGCCCCGGCCGCTCCCCCCAGGGGCCCTGAGCGAGGCAGCATCCTGAGCATCGACGACGGCTTGCACCTCCTCACGTGGGCCTACCCTCAGCTCGTAGTTATCTTGTCGTACATGCTAAACATTGCAACCGCCTCCTCTTGGTTGGCCTCCTAATGTGCTCCTCTAATTCATGTTTGCGCTTATTAGCTGGAGTCAATAATGGGCTGCAAGAAATATTGACACGTTAGTACCGCGGCTTCCAGTGGCGACTTCCAGTGAGGCAATATAACTCACCTGAAAATGACTTTGGACTTCGGACTAGTAGTTACAGAACTAACACTACAAGGCGTCGCTGGTGGTTTGATTGCAGGACTTACAGTCGGTGTTGGCCTCACGACAGTACTGACACGAACATTCGGTGGTGGCCTGACGACATGAACGACATGAACGAAACGAAAGAAACTGGTAAAGGACGTAATCACCAGATCCTACATTGTGTGGTGCGGAGTTATTACCTTGGGTGCCAGTGACCATTCGCGACTCGGTTCCCTAGTAGCATGGAACATTTCCTCAGTATCCGGGGAGGCTGATACACCGCTTTTTTTGGCGTCGTGTCCGTACGGTCAAACCCATGAGCAATCACTTTCCTGGCGAATAAAGCCACTTCGACGTGACTAGGATACAACTACAAAAGAAAATAAGATGAGGTATGGTTAGGTGCATGCTGCGAAAAGATTTGATGAGACTTACTAATGAGCCCATGAAGACTAATTCAGTCCAATTCAAGGACCACGTCCACGTGTCCTGATAAATGCTGCATGGGCAGAGTTCGCGTCTGTCCAGCAGTTCGCCCATGAAAAAGGGACGACAGTCCAATTCCAGCAACTGTTTCTTCTTGTACAGAGTAACAGCCTCCGGACGGTCCAAGAATATAGCCCTGTTACATTAAACGATTACATGTCACCATTATAATTATTGATTGATCGTCAACAGAAAAAGACTTCCAACAAACCTTGGTGGTTGGGTTTCACGCCATGACCCAATGAAATTTCGTTTTTTAATTTCTTCCCAGGTAAAAATTTTGGCACCAGCGAGCCGGAGTCCTTCCAGGACCAAGGAGGCTGTAACCAGGCCTCCATCACGAGCAAATGCTATGGCATGCTCATTGGTGACCACAGTTTTAACCTGGAAACAATATCAATTACCGCATGAAGTAGGTGGCGTGCGAGTACAACGGGCTGGAAAGAGGCCCCCTTAAAATACTGGACAATAATGATCATGATGTATCCATCCATCATGCAATCATGAGACATATATGTCTAACCCCTCTGACTGCCATGATGGCCGCATGGCTGCATCATGGAAATCATCGGGGTGAGACATTTATGTCTCACCCCGACAGACTCCATCATGGAAATCATCGGGGTGAGACATTTATGTCTCACCCATACATCATGCAACCAATATAGATCAGTACAGCTATAACTGATGTTTACCTTCTTAAATATTTCACTGGGTTTGGTGGAACCAGTAACGGCCCATGATTTACATATCAGCTTTGGTGCCAACTCATGTACTTTCTGCAGGTCTGCCGTGGGGTTGGAAAGGGTCGGTAATGGTTCCATTGACACGACCTTCTTGGGGCGCTTTGGAGGCCTCAAACACAAATATTTTCTGAGAGATTCCCTCGTTAAAAGGCGTATCCAGTCTTTATAGAGGACCTACGTCAAATCATTAAAAAAAAAAAAAAGAACATTATAGACCTATGTCAAACTATTTGTAACATTAAAAAACACAAACGCCCCGACTGGCAGCACTACTGCGTTCTCCCTACCTCCTCTTGAAAGAAGTGAGCGTGACAATGGGGACATTGTGGACCCAGATTGAGATGCTCCTTCAACCTAAATGTCGAGACGGCATTCAGCGCGTCCCCACGCCAAGTCCCAACGAGCGGCCCACGACGATGAGAGGAAGGTAAGTGGCGCACAAGGTCGTAATTTGCCTGACTATCGGGATGAGACTCAGCATAATTGCGCTGCCTCTCCCTTTCAGCGTCCCGATTATTTTCCCTGTACCTTTCAGTGGCTTCATCATGAACTTCCGGGTGCGACTCTGTGTACCTCCGCACAGCCTCCTGATGTACTTCGGGGTGCGACTCTGTGTACCTACGCACAGCCTCCTGATTTACTTCTGGATGTGCTAAAGCGTACTGTTTGGCGGCTTCTATCTTTTCAGCTCTCTTTTTCTCATAATCTTTTTTTTTGAGCCGCTTTTTGCTTTTCTCGGGTTGATAGAGTGGATGTCTTTTTCCGACCCCTTTTTTTTCCGTTAAGGACGCCCAGAACCCTGCTTCTGGCCACTGTTCTGCTCGATCGAAAGTTGTGCCGACTTTCGACCCAATCGAGACGCAAGTGGTACCTCTTCATCACTGGACTCATTGAATGAAGAAATGACAGACTGTGAATCAGGTGTCGACCTAACAGAACACTGTTAAAAATCAGTTGTATGGAAACGAACAACCTTCTGACAATCTCTTCGTAGACAAACAACATGGATCGTATGTCACAGTAACAATACAAATATCGGTACAAGAATGGAATGACAAGTGTCGTTCTAGAAAAGGCATGTGTCGCATGAAATAATTACGGGCAGGTCTTATAAAAGCGATCAAGGTTGTATGAAAACGAAAGTTTTGTTGACATGATGATCGAGACAAAGCAAGCCAAAATTCTTTAAAGCATACTTTGAGACCTAATTTCATAGTGAAAAACAGTGCGATAACATGATTCTTAACCATTGGGCCAAAACATGGCATAGTGATGTCATCAAATTTTGCTTCCTGTTTCTCTATTATCATGTAAACAAAACTTTCGTTTTCATACATCATTGATTGTTTACATACAACTTCATTGTTTACGTACGACCTGATGATCACGATGGGTTGTTTGTAGGCAATTACAAGTTATTCGTTGCGTGACAACTCTTTTGTCCTTCTACGGCGTTGCCTCCTACAAGCTGTTTGTTTCTAAACGAGTCATGTCGCTAAAAAACTTAGCGACACTTGTGTCGCTAAATTACGACGAAATCTTTATTAGTGAACAGCCGTCCTGAAGACGATTGACTGATGCCGGGAAAGCAAATCTAAAACCAAGAGGTAAGTCATCATCGCTTAGTCGCTCCAAAACAACGACTGCTCTCTTAATAGACACAATGTTGTGTGTATTTTCACCGCTCTGTTCAACTACCTTACGCTTTGATGCCTTTTTGGCAGTAAAGAAGCTGAAGAAACTTCATTACAGGAACCAGCTGATGAAACCGGAGGAAGATTAGGATGTTGCTGAGACGGCCTACTCACTTGATTCTCATCCCCTTCAACTGATCCTCGAAATAGCGAGGAACAGATAACTCGCTTCATCAACCTAACATCGACGTGGATAGTTCGGTTGTAGACTTGTTGTCGGCCAGGCCACCTAGTTTCGACGTGGATGGTTGGTCGATTTGCAACGTTCAATATCGACAAAATATTGAAGTATTTTCAACTTTGATATTGTGTGGATGGTTTTTTTCGCTATACAATCAACGGGAAAATTACGTGGATTGTGGGTGGAAAAAGTTCATCTACCTGTTCTACCTAAGTTACGTGGATGCGACGTGGATGCGACGTGGCTGTTCCCGTGGGGGCAGGGCCGCCGCAGTCTGCAGTTTCAAACGCGTCTAGAGTTTTGGCCCCCTGCACTGGTTTTCTGGCCCACTGAGCGGCGGCCACAGGGTGGCCGCCCCGTTAGACAGGGGCGCAGGGCTGTTGCCCACCCTGCACGGCGGCTGCACTCGCTGTTCATGTTCCTTGAATTTTAAAGCGTGCCTCGGCAAATAGATGGAAAAAGGGCAAAGCCACATATCTATTCGTGTGACTCATGATCTCCTTTTTCCAAAAACATACAGGTCGATGCATGTCGGACTATTTCCTGGGCCTGGGAAGGCCTTTTCGTGTGGACTGGTGCCGTTGCTCGGCTGCGTTGCTCGACAGGATATTTGCTCGGAGTTGCTCGGTTCTTGCTCGGTACTTGCTCGGTATTTGCTCGAAGTTGCTCGGTCGTTGCTCGGAGCTGCTCGGCACTTGCTCGGGGCTGCTCGGCACTTGCTCGGGGCTGCTCGGCACTTGCTCGGTACTTGCTCGGTTTTGCTTGGATGTCCATCGAGCTTCGCTCAAATTTGCTCGGACCCTTAATATGTCTCGGAACAGGGCAGGGGGTGGCAACGGCCTAGGGCCGGCCTGGTCCCATGCTCCCCGCATGGCGGCCGATCCGCCGGCCCGCGGGTCGCGCGACCCGACGTGACAAAACCCAATGCCGTTTAAAAAGTATTGCACCAAATCCAAAACCCAGGGTAATCCTTGATTCGTAATGAAATTCTGCATCTCTCAGTTTTAGTCTTGTTTTGTTTCATACATGTTGTGAGACATACGAGCGACTTATCCACGGAAAATCGAGTTGCGCGGCGCGCGGTGCAGACTTAAATCGTCCGAGATGTCCCATTTCCGTTCATTTTAGACCATAACACCTCGCGAGCCGATTGTTCGGCACATTTTTCCCCATCGCATAGAGGTTGTCTCACGCGTTTAGGACGGCCCTGCTAGAAATAACGAAGCAAAATGTGGTTCGTCGAAATAGGGTTATGACCGGATCCACGACTTTCAACTTATTTTCATATGTTCCTAACGAATCGATTCGTTTCACCATAGGGCCTATACCATCAGAAATTTCATCCTCTATTTTTTCCAAGCATCGGTTTTGCGAAGCAATGGCTCAGAACTTCTATTTCGATTTTTTTTTCCAACCCTGCAAAATGGCCCGATTTGGTAGCACCAACGGTAAGGCTTTGTTGGAGCGAACTACTTACCGTTGCGTCCAGCGGCACCTATGGATTTAATTATTAATCTGTTTTGTTTGCCCCCGTAAAGTTTCATTACATTCTGTGTCGAATTTTAGTCATAGTATTACATTTTCTGAAATGTTGTCTTTTGCGGACTTCTTCGCGCTGCCTCGTCCCCGCGCGGTATGAGAAACTGGTAAGCCAGCTCGCTCGGAACGGCGTCTATTTGTTGTGTTGTTGCTTGCGGATAATAGACGAGAACAGGCATTACTTGCTGAGTTAAGTTTTCCATAACCAGTTAGTGTGATCCGTGTTCGCACTAGGTCCTGCTTTGGCGCCCCTGTGCCGGCAGTGACGTCATACGCTGGCTTACCAGTTTCTCATACCGCGCTGGGACGAGGCAGCGCGAAGAAGTCCGCTAAAGACAGCATTTAAGGAAATTTAATACTATGACTAAAATTTGACACAGAATGTAATGAAACTTGACGGGGGCAAACAAAACAGATTAATAATTAAATCCATAGGTGCCGCTGGACGCAACGGTAAGTAGTTCGCTCCAACGAAGCCTTACCGTTTGGTGCTACCAAATCGGGCCATTTTGCAGGGTTGGAAAATAAAATCGAAATAGAAGTTCTGAGCCATTGCTTCGCAAAACCGATGCTTGGAAAAAATAGAGGATGAAATTTCTGATGGTATAGGCCCTATGGTGAAACGAATCGATTCGTTAGGAACATATGAAAATAAGTTGAAAGTCGTGGATCCGGTCATAACCCTATTTCGACGAACCACATTTTGCTTCGTTATTTCTAGCAGGGCCGTCCTAAACGCGTGAGACAACCTCTATGCGATGGGGAAAAATGTGCCGAACAATCGGCTCGCGAGGTGTTATGGTCTAAAATGAACGGAAATGGGACATCTCGGACGATTTAAGTCTGCACCGCGCGCCGCGCAACTCGATTTTCCGTGGATAAGTCGCTCGTATGTCTCACAACATGTATGAAACAAAACAAGACTAAAACTGAGAGATGCAGAATTTCATTACGAATCAAGGATTACCCTGGGTTTTGGATTTGGTGCAATACTTTTTAAACGGCATTGGGTTTTGTCACGTCGGGTCGCGCGACCCGCGGGCCGGCGGATCGGCCGCCATGCGGGGAGCATGGGACCAGGCCGGCCCTAGGCCGTTGCCACCCCCTGGACAGGGCCATTAAAGACATGGCACAGCATTGCTTTCCACCTCCATCTGGTGTAGCCCCAGGCACATTCAACTGATCATAATCAGCCAGGGCAAAATAGATAAGGTCAGGAACACTATGGTCATTCAATATGTCCATTCCCCCAAAAACATACGGGTCGATGCATGTCGGACTATTTCCTGGGCCTGGGAAGGCCTTTTTGTGTGGACTGGTGCCGTTGCTCGGCTGCGTTGCTCGACAGGATATTTGCTCGGAGTTGCTCGGTTCTTGCTCGGTATTTGCTCGAAGTTGCTCGGTCGTTGCTCGGAGCTGCTCGGCACTTGCTCGGGGCTGCTCGGCACTTGCTCGGTACTTGCTCGGTTTTGCTTGGATGTCCATCGAGCTTCGCTCCAATTTGCTCGGACCCTAAATATGTCTCGGGACAGGGCCATTAAAGACACGGCACAGCATTGCTTTCCACCTCCATCTGGTGTAGCCCCAGGCACATTCAACTGATCATAATCAGCCAGGGCAAAATAGATAGGGTCAGGAACACTATGGTCATTCAATATGTCCATTCCCATGTCAACAGAGTTGTTGTTATCAACGATATTACCAGCGGGTGGAAACGGCCTACGGAGCGCGTGAGCCCATGCGCCCCACCTCGGTGCAGGGGTTGCTGGTTTCTTCGAGATCATTCAAACTAGGCCAATGTTTGCAAAACGCTTTGGACAGATCGAAAGAGCATAAAATTTAGGGTGGCTTCGACTTATTGCCACTCTTGAAACTGACACTTAAGCACACAATAAATCCAAAAAAAAAAAAAAGCAACGAAAAACACAAAAAATCGAATATTCAAGAAAAAACCTTGGTGGCGCCATCTCGTTGTCAACATTTCCTCCCTTGTTTCAAGTTAAATTGGAAATTTTAGGAAGGCCAATGGGTCTAAGCCACCCCAAATTTTGTGCTCTTTCGATCTGTGTAAAGCGTTTCGCTAACAACGGCCTTGTTTTTACCATCTCGAAGAAGTCTCTAACCTCTGCAGAGGTAGGGCGCATGGGCTCACGTGCTCCCGAGGCCGTTGCCGCCCCCTGATATTACCCAATCCTTCATTTGTATGTGATTCCAAAGAAGATCCTGGATAAACAAAAAAGGAAGTTAATTTTTGAGTGGAAAAGAGTAATGGCAATTCATTTTTGTTCAAACCTACCATGACTAGAGGAATGTTCAGCCCCAGAATAGTTTTCCAATACACTATTCAAAATCCACAGTAAAATTACAACACAATCACCTACAGGAATTTTGTTAAATTACAACAGTGTTGTTCGGCTCCTGAACGGGAAATTCATCTACAGACAACTCATTTGTTTCTTTACAACTTGCCTGTCTGGAAACAGTAATGTAATTCTGATTTAAAACAGTGATGTTCTCGTTCGACAGTTTTTCTGTTTATAAACAACCATTGTGCAATCCTTAAACAAAACTAGTTGTCAGATTACAAGGATGTTGTTAAATAACAACACTTTCAGGCGAACACAAATTTTGCCGAGACATGATCGAAGACGCGATAAAAGTATTGTTGAAATACAATCGAATCATCAGAAAACAACACCAAGGGCTACAACATGTTTGTTTTATAACAAGATGTGTTGCTATCAAACTTAACAGCACAAGTGCTGTTAAATTACAACATTTTTTTTAACAGTGTACAGAGCTGTTGTCTTGACCAGAAGATTCCGAAGACAAGTCTAGACATACATAAAAAGATTACTTAAACAGTCGGTAAACTCCACAGTCCAATGCCTTCAGTTGCTTCGTAAAAACAAAAGAAAAAAAACCTAGTCAGACGGCCTAATTCCGGACACTTTTTGCCGTTTTTTTGCGCGTAGCTTCAGAACGAACGCAGCGACAAAAAATCTGAAGGGATTTTAAGTAGTTGACCCTAGGACACAATTTTTGCAATTGACTGTAATCGTCACGAACAGCTTTGTAAAATGATAAAATTTTCTTGTAAATTCACAAGTGAAATCGTAGTTTTACAAGTTTTTTTCATTATGTAGCAAAAACGAAAGGTGTCTTCACCTGTATTTTTGTAAATTTACGAAGATAGTCGTAAATTTTCAACAATAATTGTAAAGTTACAACAATAATTGTAAATTTACAGCGAAACTTGTGTTAATGTACAACGATACTTGTAATTTTACAACAATACTCGTGAATTGATGACTACACTTGTAAATTTACGAACAAGGTGCAGTTAATTTTGCAACACAAGGTGATCGTAATAAATAATAAACAGAGATTTAATCGTTATTTTATAAGATAAAATGTGAAATTTACAACAAAACTCGTAAAAATTGTAACATTTCAAAACATGTGTTTTCATCCTTCTTTCGCATGAGACAAGCTGAACAAGTAGAGCCATTCAATAAAAAATCTCAAAAAATTTACAAAATTCTTTGTTATTTTACAACCACGCTGTGTTGCAAAATTAACAGGACTTTTTTTTCGTAAAATTACAACTTTATCAGGAACAGTGTTCCTAATTCCGGACAAAACCGCATATTTCCCCCAAAATTGTGTGTTTTAATGACTTTTGACCTATATTACGCAATATTTTCCTATGGTGGCGTGTTCTGTCCGTTTGTCCAGGTACCGGGGGTTTGGGGGGGGGGGACGAGGGGACATTAAAACGGAAATATTGTGCTCCGTCCTTTACTGAGGCTGCAGTCTTCTTTTAACTAGCAACTATCTTTTTTGGCAGAATTTGGGTGCTCGATACACCCAACTTTAGTGTGGTGGTCTTCTTGAGCCGTTTTAGCTTATTTTTCTACAAGAATTCAGCGATTTCTCAATGACCCCAGTCCATATGGGCTCCAAATCTTCAGATAATCTTTTTTTTAACTTGCAACTACCTTCTTCTTTATAAATTGGGTGCTCGTTATATCCCACTTGGGTCTAGAAGCCTTTTTTGCTTGTTTTAAGCCGCTTTTCGGCATATTCATGCCGATATCTCTGTGTGTTCCCACCTCCGATTGGGTCCATATTGAGCAGGCACTTTACTTGGGCACCTCCACATGCTCTCTATAAAAATTGGCTGCTCCTTACAATATTTGTTCTTTTTATTGCCATGTTTAGTCCAAATTTCGACGTGTTTTTTTTTTTTTTCACTTTGTAGTATTTTGGCTAACAGTGATCACCTGGGGTAACCAAATTGTCGCCAACAACAATTTTTTATGTTTTTGTAGTGAATTCAGTCCACCTAAGTCATAAAATATTTTTTTCGCTATTTTTGGTCATTTGTTACACTGTGTGGCGCGAGCCAGCGGCAGGGACAGGGGAGAGGGCGGGGGTGGGTGCGGAGCAATTTGGAAACAAAAACATCCATATGAAGAAAATGTAATATAACCACTATATTATACTAAGGCACCCTTCTGGTTCTAATTGCTTGCAATTGAAAATGGGACCACACACAATGCACTGAGGATCACCTGCTCCCTGCTTGGAAAGAATTTGGCACCGTCATGAAAACTCTGCTCGCAACAAGCTGCTCAAAATGTTCAGAATCAATAAAATGGCTCTTTTTGGACCTTCGTCACTCTTGTCAAAGTGACAGTGAATTGCTCCAGTAAACATACTTTCCCTTTCCATCACTTTGGAGGGGCACATCTCCCTTAATAGCATAGCATTTTCCCAATGATCCCATGCCCTTTAGCAGAGCCTGAAATTAAAAAAAAAAAATATTGAAGTAATAATTGATGCACACTAGCAAATATGTGAAAAGAGCAGCTAAATTTCTACATACCATCCTTGGAAGAGGCTTCTTTTATCATTTTTTGTTTTGTTTGTTTCTTGGGTGCAATATCATTGCTTTTCTTTTCAACCTTGACCTTGTGTTTGCTTGATTTAACATTTGAACCCACAGAGTGTTGTTGGTTGACAGTTTGTTCATCAGGAACTGCAAGGTGGGTGTTAGTTTCTCCACTCAAAACTCTAAAAGGGTTGTTAGTTGGTACATCAGAAACTGCAAAGGAATATTTAAGTCCATTAGTTTAACTATAACAGATAATGTGGCATGGTTACAGAGAAAGTAAAACGTACCATCAGCTAAAATCCCATTCATTTCTGCAGCTTTTTTCGGCTTTTCAAATTAAATTTCATAATTATTTAAGGTAGATTGCAAAACTTGGACTTTTTTTTAGTTCTAGATTTTGTTTTTGTAGCTTCGCCAATAACTCATCTTTCAGTCCAGCTATTTGATCAGCTGAGCTTTAGTAGCTGCATGATTCAACATCTGTCTCCATGTTCATCTGTTTCTTTGTCTTAGAAGAAGATTAATCTGGCAAAATAGAAAACATCCTTGATGAAAAGACTGTCATAATTAAAAAGAAGTCACACATTTAAAAACTTGCTTACCTTTAGAGGTAGAACAGTGTGGTGTGTGTAAGTGACTTGATTTCCATTCAATTTTGTGGCAGGGGTCTTGATCAAAGACTTAAGGGGGCAGTAGCACTTCGTGCACGTTTTTCTCATTTTTTCCGAATTTTCTGTTTGGACAGCAATAAAAAATTTGGTATAAACGCTAGAGACAAACGGAAAGCACCATGTAAAAGTACAGACTTTTTACAACAATTTCAAAAAAAATAATTTTGTTCTGGCATCAAATTAGGCAGGGATATATAGCATGTAAAAAAGGTCTGCAAAATCATACATGATGTCACTGCGCGCACGATTGCGGCCGAAGTTTTCAACTTTTTTCCAATCGGGAAAAAGCATCCGAAAGAGCATAAAATTGCCCACAAAATGAACCACCGGCGTTAATATCGGACGAAAAATACTGCTATGAAAATGTACTTTTGCACAAAATTTTCGTTATAACGGTTTTTTTGAGTTCAATATCAAATATCTAGCAGTATTTTTCGTCTGATATTAATGCCGGTGGTTCATTTTGTGGGCAATTTTATGCTCTTTCGGATTCTTTTTACCGATTGGAAAAAAGTTGAAAACTTCGGCCGCAATCGTGCGCGCAGTGACATCATGTATGATTTTGCAGACCTTTTTCACATGCTATATATCCCTGCCTAATTTAATGCCAGAACAAAATTATTTTTTTTGAAATTGTTGTAAAAAGTCTGTACTTTTACATGGTGCTTTCCATTTGTCTCTAGCGTTTATACCAAATTTTTTATTGCTGTCTAAACAGAAAGTTCAGAAAAAATGAGAAAAACGTGCACGAAGCGCTACTGCCCCCTTAACAGAGTTCTCTGAATCACTGCCTGGATCTTTATTTAATGTGTAGCGGCTAACACTAACCAAAGGTTTACATGACTCAGATTGAACTAAAACAAAAAAAGAAAAGGCACAGCCGGAAAGCAGAGTAAAGCTCGGACAATTTTATTTTCCGATTTAAATGTGCTCACCTTTGAACCCAGAGAAGCAAGGTTTGCGTGGGGAGAAAGACTTCTCCTTTGCTTTCTCAGTAGAAGCTAAGACGGAAGCTTGACTAGACTCATCTCCCTCTGAATCGCTTCTTGGAAATTTAGAGTTGGGGCTTGCAGCAACTGAAGTTTTAGATGACTGAGATTGAACTAAATTACAAAAGAAAAGGCACAATTAAACACAGTTAAGTTAAGAATAATTTTATTTTTTAATTTATAAAGCAACAAAGCATACCCAAGATGGCCCTAGGTCTGCCTCTGAAATAAAGAGAGTAAGAGATAATACTTTCTAGTTAAAACAAAGGTTTGTGGAAACAAAAAATATTCCCTAGCAAATAGGACCTTCAGTGATGCCGATGCACTTGTCGTGGAACCATTCACCACAAGCATCACAGCTAACCATTAACCTGAAACAGATTAATCTAATCTAGAAGCAGAGTTCAGGGCATAATAGGGGAGTTATTGTGAAAATGTATCCAGTGGCAAAATGTGTTCTAGTTTTTAAAGGCATAAATAATTTTAATAGGCAGGCATACAGGAGCCAAAACATTTGTTGTGTTGAGAATGAAAGAATATCTTACCCTTTCGCCGGCTTTCGACAAGAGCAGTATTTGGCGTATCCCAAGCCATCTTCTTCTTCCCCCTCGTTTTCACACTGGTCCCTTTTCCGATGCATTATTTATTCCAAGAAATTTGCGACCGAAGTTGGGTGCGCAAAGTCTTGCCAGCAGTAGGGCTCCGCGGGAATTTCCGCGGTCGCAGGACCAGGATCATTGCAACCCGTAGCGGTGCATGCCCAGTCTCTAACAAATAATTGTTCTTTGTGTGTTGTGTGTTTATGTGTGCGTGTGTCGAGCGTATTGTTTTGTGTCTTGGCGCGTGTCACCCGAATCTGTTCGGAGGGCCACACTTAATTAATTACTTATAATTTTATATTTTATATTTACATTTTTTTTAAAATTGTTTATATTTTATAAATTACTTACAAGGAAGACATAATTTTGAACAGAATTTTCCTGTTCTGGTATAGGAAAACTAGAATGCCAACATTTTGAGGAAGAAGACTGCTTCTGTTTGGTCTCACGGTGTTACCAGCCGTAGAGAAGTCCCTTTCACTCCCCGCCGACGTGGCAAAGTATTCGGCGCGCAAGCCGAGCCAGGGTGGGGTAGCGCTTCTCGTGGCTTTGCCACCACGCCAGTGGACAGGCATTGTGGTGGATTTGTGGCCCCGCCAAGTACTCAGAGTACTCCGTCTGCCAGGTGCGTGGGCCCACAACTCCACTCGCACCACCCAGCAACAAGAAGTCCAGGCCCGTGCTTGAGTCCGGCGTGGCCTCCTCGGCGACGTCCTTGTCCGCCGTCTTCGCGGCCTCGAGTGCGAGCCTCTCCTGGATGTCGTCGCGGATTTTCTCCGCCTCGGCAGCCGACGGCTCGGCCCTCAAGTCCTTGTATCGCGGGTCAAGGAAGGACCCTAGCTGGTGGACCAGAGCAGGGCGCTCCAGCGACTCGCCCATCTGGAAGCGCGCTTGGAGACAGCGGCTCACTTCAGTCTTGAAAGCCCGTACGCGCTCCTCACACGGGTCCAGCCGAGGGGCGAACCACTCCCCTTCCTGGTGTACACACGATTACAGACAATGGATGATTACGTGAGATTTCGAAGATTACGCGAGATTTCGTTGGATTGCGGATGACTTCACAAGATTTCAAGGATTCTGCCAAAATTTCGCGAGATTCTCGTGACTACACATGATTACGCATGATTAGACGCGTGATTACGCATGATTACACGCGTGATTACGCATGATTACGCGTGACTGCGCGTGATTACGCGTGACTGTGCGTGATTACGCGTGACTGTGCGTGATTACTCGTCATTTCACAAGACTTCACGAAATAGCCCGAATCGCTAGGTCTCGAGAGATTGTGGGAGTGAGACAGACAGCTATGGCGACTTTCTTACCCATTGTGCGCCGACACTGCGGTGTGGTCGGGGTTGATGAATGTTTATATGATAACACGTAATGCTGTAGAAGAACGACGTTTGGTCTGATTTTCTAAAAACAGATTATTTCAAATTCTCAGAGGTTAGGAAATCGGACCTCTCTCTCGCACGATCGCTCGAGACCTAGTACCGCCGAGCGACACCTTGCGACTCCCTAGCTTAGTATGTCTCCTTGCCAAAATCAACAAACTGAACCTATCGCCTTCTGCCGGCGGGATTCGGGACCCGAATGCTAGCCCCGAAGTACCCCAAAGTCACCGAAGGAGCACGACACATTGCTTCTGCATTTCCCGTGCGGGCTTTACCCCGCCGCATCCGACTTTCTCATACGAGTTGGCCAAGCGTCGGACTGCGTGGGATTTCGGGTGGATTACGGTTGATTCCAGCTGATTTGTGACGGATTGCGGTTGATTACAGCTGACTTTTGTCGGATTACGGTTGATTACAGCTGATTACGTGTGATTTCGCTGATTTCACCAGATTCTGAAAGAATCTTGAGATTACGCATGATTACACATGATTTCATCTCGACTACATCAGGACTACACACACCTTGTACACATGATTACGCCAGTGGTTCGCCCCTCGGGTCCAGCTCCATCCCAGCGTCGTCGTTGACCTTGTAGAAGCCGTCGATTAAGGAGCGCACGACTGGTCTGACTGTGGAAATGGTCACCTTGTCCTCCGCGCAAAGGACGGTGGTGGCGACCTGCAGCGGCTTGAGGACGGGCAGCATCGCCTCCAGCTCCTCCCAGTACTCAGTCGACAGCTGTAGCGCCCTGGACTTCTTGGCAGAAGTCACCGTGCGGTCCGACAGGATGGTGCAGATGGGGCCGCGCGATGCCACCAAGCTCACGCACATGAAATAGGTTGAGTTCCACCTGGTGGGGCATGACTGCACTAGCTTGGACTCCTTCATGTTGGCCGCGACCTGCGCCTTCTCCAGAGCCGTAGTTGCCTTGGTAGAGTGGTGGAAATGCGCCACCACCCTCTTGGCTTTCTTGCAGGCCTTGGTGAAGATTTCGTTCACCTTCAGTGAGTCGGTGACGACAAGCTGCACGGTTTTTGTTTGAAGCCTCAAGTTGTGATGCTTCGTAACTTGTTCCTTTTTGTCTTTTAGGGTAACTTTTCCCATAGCTTCAATCACTTTGCGCCCTAATCACTATTTTCACGTCCTTTATTAAATATTTGTCCTGCGATTGCATCAGTGTGATCAGAGGAATATGCGAGCTGCTTATACCTTTATGTTCCTTATTTGTTGGCAGGTCTCCAGCTGGTTCCAGGGCCAGGGCCTGTGCAGCAGCCTGGACCGATCACTATGCATCACTCAGCAGGGTCAATGCAGCAACAAGGAGCTGGAATTATGCATCACCCAGTGGGACCAATGCAGCAACAAGGAGCTGGAATTATACATCACCAAGCTGGACCAATGCAGCAACAAGGAGGAGGAATTATGCATCACCAAGCTGGACCATCGCAGCAACAAGGAGCTGTGATGCATTACCCAATGCAGCAACCAGCTATGCTGCAAATGCAGCAGATTCAACCCATCAGCCCATATGCTTACGTGGCGTCTCCACAGCAAGGAATGCAAAGTAAGCTTTTGTTTGTTTTAATTGATTACTGATTTTTTTTCCACACTCTTATAACCCATTTTGTTTGCAGGAATTCCTAATCGCAACCCGTACGAGGCTTGTAGTCCATACCAACACCAACCCCCAGTGCCCTGCGCAATGCAAGCAGGACCTGCGTATGGAGCCCCTTACGCCCAAGCGGGGTTTGCAGGACCAGCCAGAGGTAAGGATACTAATTGCTAGTGGTAGTGTTAGGGGTGTAGCTGACTGCAATTTTTTAATTGCATACTGATCTTTTTCTTATGTTTCAGCTACTCGCTCGCAGCAGGGGGGAGGCTCCTCGTCAATGCCGGAGAAGAGGGGGCGTGGCCGGCCTACTACAGTCGATGCTGTGATACGGCGACTTTATGACACAGGAGTCCTAGCCAGGTCAGGTAAGGCCACTCCTTCGCTGATCCAAGAAGGTTTCAACCACCAGTACGCTTATCAAGCTCCAGGAGCAGCTGGGCATTTCCTTGCTCCAGCTTTGCAAGTTGCTCCTGTGCAGCATGCTCCCGCTTCACCTGCTCAAGTCTTTGGTGCTGTGCAGCCTGCCCAACTCATCGCTGCTCACCAACCTGCCCAGGTTGTGGCAGCTCCGCAAGCTTCCCAAGCTGCTGCAGCTCCACCGCAACCTGCTCAAGTTGCGGCTGGCCCTCAACCTGCTGGCCCTCAACCTGCTGATGATGCTTCTGGTCAGGCTAGTCCAATGGAATGCTGTGTCTGCAGGTGCGAAGATCCTGAAGGCATTCTGATCTGTGGACACCCGGCTTGTAAGCACTGCGTTCAAGAGCTTCTTGATGATGGGGAGGAATGCCCGGACCCACGATGTGACAGGCGGCTGAACGCTCAATCATACATTAGAATCAAGCGCTAACTTTTCTCAATTTTTTACTCTTTGATTGTACCTTTGTATGTGTTTTAGTTTGTTTTTACTCATGATTTTTAAGTCTGACCACCCATTATGTGTTTTTTTTTAATCTTTGAACATTTCTTCTATACTTTTATTTTCTGGATCTTTTCTAAAAGATCCAGTGAGGACTTAAGTGCAAACGCTACATAGGATTGTGTTTATTTTTAGTGGTTTATTCTTAAGTGCAAACGCTTCATATGATTGTGTTTATGTTTATTACTTTATTCTTATGTGTGTGTTTTCATTTTTTTAATGTATTTGAACATTTGTTGTTTACTTTGTGGATGTTTGAATAACATCAATCAGTCTCAAAATTGCCATCATGTTCCTTTGCTTAGTATGCAAGTTTACTACTAAGAGTAGGCTGGAATTTCTTTTCTCAAATGAAATCCAGTGAGGACTTCGGTGCAAATGCTATATATTATTGTGTTACTTTCTGAATTAAAGTGATTGATAATCAGTACTCTTGCAACTGTTCTTATTGAGTTCTGTCTGGAGGGGACTGGGGTTTCAAAGAAGTTCAGTGTTATGGTGTTCAACAGTGAGATTTATTAATTTTATGCTGACGCACAGCCCTAGCTCCATGTGGGTCAATACATATCATGGTAGTCCTGCTTGAAAAAGTAATGAACACAGTGACAGGGATAACAGATATTAGAATGTGAATTACACCAGGTACATAGTACTAAAGAACTGTATTTAGCAGAATAGAAGGTTACTCGCAACAGAATTATTGACTAAAGGGGTGTAGTTATGTTTGAACCCAAGGGTTTCTTGATGACAACATGCACTTCTTTAAAGCTTGTCTTGGCACCCCACTGCTTTCTTTTGCTTTCCAAAGATTGGTAGCTATCTTGTTTCTTGGTAGAAGACGATTCCTCACGACTTTCCTCTAACAAGGGAAGTGTCTCAGGTGTTACATCCAGATGTTGACCAAATTTTGGGAATCTTTTGTACTATAAAAGAGATTAATTTTCCGCATAAAAGTTCCTGCTGAGATATATTACAACACCCTTTAAAATTGATTCGATTTAAAAAAAAAACTAGCAAAAACTAAAAAAAAAATGATTCTGACCAAAAAGACTCAAAATTATCTAAAACGTCCAGAAAAGTGAAAATTTTGAGCATTGGAGCAAAAACGTTTTTGGGCCATAAATTTAATTTCACCTCGAGTAAAATTTAAAAACATTATTTTGACCAAAAAGTCATCTGAAACGTCCAGGAATGTCAAAATTTTCGGTTTTGGAGACTGGTTGTGTTTTGGTCCTCTTAACTGTTTTCACTCTAAAAAAAACTTTAGAGAACATAATTTTGATCATAAATTCGCAAAGTACACGTGCAAAACTTCAAAAAAAAAAAATCCAAAAAAAATCTGGTTTTGTTTCAAGATTTACAATGATGTAGCAAAGTTTCTGTCCAAAAAGTTTTCAAACAGTTTGAAACGTTACGAAATTTTGTTTTTGGTGAATAAATTGATTTTGACCAGAGTGTCTGTAAAAGTTCTGAAACGTCCAGAAATGTTTTTTTTTTAAAAAAAAATTGAGGTTTTACGGCAAAAAAAAATAATTATTTAACTCGATGTTGTTAGTGACTAAAACGGGAACAGAAGAAAAAATAATACTCTGGAAGCAAAAATTTGGTCGTTCTTTATTCTCGAATAGTCGTTTGTTTATTGTTAAGTATTGGACTCTCTTTAGATTTACAGTAAATATTGACTATTCTGTGTGCACTGTAACGTTATTGGCGGAGTCATGATAAATGTGTGCTAACGGTTTTCGAAAGGAATTCTTTGGTTAGGTTAGGTTCCGTTCTCCGCTACTTTGCCGTTCCATGTGAATGCCAAAAATAGTCAAGCCTTGCCCTTAAACACTCTCCAGCTTGCCAAAATTTGGTACCGCCGGAGACCGAAGCGCCAAACAATAACAAGCCAACGAAGGTTTAAGGTAAAGGCGTGCCAATTATTTGCATTCAAAGCGGCTAAAGAATCACTGGGAATCCGAGAATGTGACGTCACGTTCGTTTCAACGTGAATCGTGTCACATTCGTTTGATCGTGAATCGGGCGGAATCCGGCCTCATCCGGGCCCGGGAGCAGCCGATTCGCCTTCAAACGAATGTGACACAGTATTCAAACGAACGTGACACGATTCACGTTTAAAGGGACGTGACTTCACATTCCCGGTTTCCTAGTGATATGTTCATATGACGGAGTGCAGCGCGCGTGGGAAAGGGGAGGGAGCGTCTTAAAGTAAATTTTAGAGACCAAAAATTCGTCTTCTTTAAAATAAAAAATTTCCACATTTCCAGACGTTTGAGACAAGTTTTAGACTTTTTTGGTCAAAATTATGTTTTTGATTTTTTCTCAAGGTAAATTGAATTTTAATTGCCAAATTTTTTTTTGCTCCAAAATTGAAAATTTTCACTTTTCTGGACGTTTCAGATGATTTTGAAACTTTTTGGTCAAAATTGTTTTTTTTAGTTTTTGCTAGTTTTTTTTTAATCGAATCCATTTTAAAGGGTGTTGTAATATATCTCAGCAGGAACTTTTATGCGGAAAATTAATGTCTTTTATAGTACAAAAGATTCCCAAAATTTGGTCAACATCTGGATGTAACACCTGGGACACTTCCCTTGTAAGAACATAAACATTGTCAGCATAATAAACCAACGGGCCATTAATTATGGTTCAGACACTGATGGCGCAAGTAGTTGTCTAAATGCACTATCTGATGCAGAAAACCAACATTAGGTTTTATAGCTCTGTTCTGACAACACATTTGCATAGCTAATGGTGCAGGCATGAACTTCTTCAGCATAAGGTATGCCAACACAAGACTGGCAGATCGAGACCTTCCTTGGACGCAGTGGACCAGTACCTTTCCTGAATTCGGAGGAACATAAAAGATTGTTAGTACTTATTACATGTATTCATGTTGGAATTAGTTCATACAGTCCGTTTCTTACCCCCACTTCTGATACCACGTTCAATAAAGTCAGCTGCATCACCAAAGTGTTGGTAGATGTTATATAAAGGCTCATCAACAATTGGAAGTCCCATGTAAACTATGGGGCAATCAGCAGAGAAGTGAGCTGAGGTGTCTACCATGCTGGGAAAATTACCTTCAGCTGCATTAATAACATGAGTGACTCCTAGGTGTCGCAGGTAAAATTTACTAATTGCCGTCTCTCTAATGTTAAAAATAAATACCACTGTATCAGTTTACTATTTTACATAATGACAAAATAAAATTGAGTGAATATGCCATACCTATCTCCAATAAGCAAGTTTGGATGTACTTTATCACAATCAACACCCACCGCCAATCGATCATATCCCATAGACAGGCATTCAAGCCCTGGTAAGGGTCGTGCAATTCTCGTGGCCGAATTACAAATGCGATTTAAATCGTCAATACTGACTTCTGTAGCAAAATTATACAGGCTAATGGTGCTCTGAAAGTAATACCAAGAAGGTAAGTGAGAGGTTATCAACATACAGTATTTAAAAAACAAACAAAACTTTCTTACGTTCATCATAGCCATAGTTTCCCAACGGAAAACGTCCTAATAATATGTACTCAAGGATATTGGAAATATCCTTACGATCCAGTAAACTTTGACGAATCTTCCAAAGTTTGCAACAGCTGGGACGCGCACGATTCAGCAAGACCCCGCCAGCCCCCCTCCAGCGTCCGGCAGAGAGGATGCCACTTCAGGATTTTTGTCTTTAAAACTGTTCAGTAGGTATGACATTCAAAACTCTCTGCGTAGTGTGTTGCAGCATGTCTCTGGGCGTACCTCTGACTAAATTTCATGTCTTTTTTGTGACGATATGAGTGGGCAAGTTCGTGAAATCCAGACACCGACTCGAACATAACCATGTCGACTTCGGGCGTCCACATTTCACTGACCTATCGACTACATATCGTCACAACATAGACATGACATTCACTCAGAGGCACGCCCAGAGATATGCTTCACCACAAAACGCAATAAGTTTCTAATGTTATACCTGCCAAACAGTTTTAAAGACGAAAATACTGAAGTCGCGTCCTCTCCGCCGCCTCTGCCGGACGCTGGAGGGGGCAAAGAAGGGGGGGGGGGGAGGAGAGGTCGAGGTGGTGTTAGAGGTGGAAACCGAAGTTCCCTTCCCGATAGTACGTATTCCATGGTTTCCTCCGCTGTGTAAAAACAGCACAGAAAAGAGCACCTGTCAGACAACAGCTTGGAAACCGCAGCTTAGACTGTTTGCCTTGCCCTTCCTACCTACGTTTGGGTATTTATTAGGAGACATCACTGTTCAGTAGATAGGACTACCCTAGAATTTTAAACTAACCTAAATTGAGTCATTATGAAGTTCTCTTTTTCTCTCTACAGGCCTTGGAAGCAGTCAATGGACATACATAATAACTTAATTTTTCGTGAGGATGGGAGGCAGAGTGATACCCACTTTTATCATATCGGGGATGGTTTCCATTACCATTTCCATAATGATAGTGTGTCCACCATTTATTTCCGATGCATTAAGTCAACTTGCAGAGGAAAGGCTCTCCTACGACATGGTGATCAATTTGTCCATACTCAACGACACAATCACCCTGCTGATTTTTTATACTGTGATGTCCTTGCCCATAGACGGAGAATTGTTAATGAAGCATGCTCAAGGACTTATGTTTCATTCACTGAGATCATTAGAGCCGAAAAGAGACTGTAAGTAATAAGTTTTGCATTTAACTGTTCTCCAACTTTTTCCAACTTAAATTTAGTGTGTGGATTCTTGTTGTGATTACAGAATTGAAAATCCAGATGTCAGAAGTCAGCTGACATTAAGAAGTCTCCGTCCTGCCATGCAAAGGGCCCGATCGGATATCTTCCCAAACCTCCCTCAGGACCTTGCTCAACTATCTCAAATACTTCAAGATCCCCAGTGGCAACATATTTCAAGAACTCATGATTCTCAAGACAATATTTACTTGGGAACAGCTGTGGGACGTGATGGTTCACATAATGTAGTATTTATTAGTTCAAGGTGCCTCAACTTTATGAGAACAGTTAATATCATCTTTGCTGATGGCACTTTCTATATAAAACCATCAATTCAAGGCTGTTATCAGGTATACAGTTTTTGTTTATTTAAGCTGTCAGTTTATAACTATCCTATTGTACCTGTCTAATGCATTCATGTTTCTTATCATTCTGTCTCTTGTTGCTGACCAGGTGTTCACACTCGTCACCATCCACAATCATACGGTATGAAATTCATAATAAAGTTTCACTTTTCAGATGATTTATAAGGTACAACAGTCAAATCTATGCATACAGGTGATTCCTCTGTGTTGGTGCTTAATGGAAACAAAGTCAGAATATGCTTATGAATCAATATTACTGCTTCTACGGGATCATCTTGGCCAATGGAGGTTTTCAACAGTTGTGTCTGACTTTGAAGATGCTATTATAAATGCATTTAGCAATGTTTTTGGAGTGATTGGCCAGGGGTGCTTGTTCCACTCAGCAGATGCAAGTTTCACTCTAGTCATAATCTAATGGAGGCTAAAAGTATGGATAATAAAATTTAACCAGTACCTTTCCCTCCTCTCTAGGCAATGGCAAGGCATGCTAAAACTACAATTGGCATTTTGGTCATTCATCACTACATTGAAGTTGAGATCATAATTAGGCTCTGTTGTTCGCTGCCTCTCCTTCCACAAGATCTCTTGCAGCGGGGACTTAATGCTATTGGCACTTTTGCTCTAAATATGGGCCCTTTTTTGTATGGCATTCTTCATCCATTTTTGTTTTATGTTCAACATGACTGGCTTGACCATGCCAATAGAGGAACTACTCTTTCAGTTTGTGGAAGTTACCATCGTACAAACAATGCAAGGTAAACATGCCTCTCTCCTAAGCCCTCATTTTCAGGATTGCTCTTCATGAATTTTTCTATGCCAAGTTAGTACAAAGATGTGCATTGTTTTATTTTTCAGTGAAACTAACAACCACAGAATGAAACGCAAAATAGGAGTCCACCATCACAACACATATCAATTAATAGGTAAGTTATTATGTACTCACAGTATGTTTAAAATTACGGGATCAAATTAATTTGTTTTTTCTTCATTGAGGTGTGTTAAACAGGGCATTTCTCCAACTTTGAACAGGAATCTATAGATGACATTGCAACTTTGGCGAGGGGCCTCATTCCAACACGTCACAGAGCAGTTTCAGCCATTTCTAATGACCAATTTATTTTGCGCATCACCAATGACCTTCTTGCAGAACATGACCCAAGTGATGAAAGTATACTGAAATTTCTATGTGGTGCATCCTTGTCATTGAGGGGCATAGTAAATGATAACTTTTATTGAATGGTAATGCTCACATGGCTTCTTTTACGATTGAAAATTTGAGAAATTATGTGCAGAGAACAGCTGTAGAAGTTCAATTGACCAATGTTTGGTATTGCTAGTCATTTTGTTCTTCTGGTTCAACCTTGCCAATCTAGACAAGCCAATTTGTGCCCAGTATGAATCCACGAGTGCAGCTCATGTTGTGCCATTCTTACGTAATCGTAGTCAGTTAGACTGATGGCACTGGCACCTAGCACTTATCCACCCTCTGAAGAGTGTGATGATTCATCAAAGTGCTTGTTATTTACAGGGCCAGGGTCAGTGTTGCTTTTTTATTTACTCTTGATTAATTCCATTTGAAGTTCTTTTATTTGACTTCTCGATTTGAATGTGTGTGTTGACATGATCCTTTGATGAGTTTCTCTCGATTGTAAGAATGTATCTGATTATATAACTATGTTTTGGAAATAAACCACATTAACTGACATTTGGTCTGATGTGTTTAATTACAAAAAACCAGATTGCCTCACAAAAAGATACAGAGAGAGGATAGATTATTTTGGTATTTGTAGGTCAATAGTAGTGTTATTGTTTTTGTATATCTCCCAATAAGGCTCCTTCATGTCATAAATAAAATAGTTTTCAGTTGAAACTCTGTGGAATGTTAATGATAGATACATCCACCTCACACTAATCCAGCTGTTTAAAATTTTTATGAAATCAAACTTTGAAGTTTTTCCTTGGTTCTGGAGAATAGCAAAATGGGTGGTGGCAAATGTGGTAAGAACAACTCAAAGCTCCGTGCGAAAACATACCTGATTTATTAATTAAAACTTCAGACTAATAGAGTTAAAATGACAATGCACACACGAAACACGCAAATAAGTAAGAACCTACCTAAACACACATTAAAACCAGATATAAAGGTGCAGGAGATCAGGGGCACTATGAGAACTCAAAATACAAAGTATTGCATTTGGTACACAAATAATAATAATAATATCAATAATACAATATCAGAAAAATCTCTCAATGGAAGGCATATAGAGGAGGGCAATTAATGGTGAACAATCTGAGTCTGGACTTAAAAAGAAATAATAGTTATCCTGTTGAACAACTCTATCTAACTTTATAATTTTGTATGGAAATGACGATGCCTTGCAAATTAAGGACCAGGAATGTTTAAGCTCAAGGTCACAATCATTGAATGGAGAAGAATTTATAAATAATTACAAGGTACAAATAATTAAGCTTCCTACACAGTTTTTGGTTGACTTACATTTCTCAAATGAACGACTGCTTCAGGAACTACGGGTTACGGGTACAAAAGTAGGCTAAAAATTAAATATTCTCCACTGCGGTCTCCATGTCCCAGTTGGCCACTGTACACTTCAACAAAGCACCTTTGATTTTGATACGACGGTCTAGGGCCATCAAAATGCCTAGATTATCTTCGAAGTCAGGTACTCCCGCAGAGCCTGCAATAAAACAAAAGCTGTCAGTTGAGGTAGTAGGGTTACATAGTCTATACAGGAATTATGATACATACCAACAGCATGAATTTTTGTCCACAGTGCAGAAGTTTTCGGATACAGATCAGAATGGTAGGTAAGCATATCCGCTGCTTCCGAATTAAGAGGGCTTCGTGGGTTTGGCTGAATTAGAAGTGTACGGAACCCGTCCGCAGCCTCTATAAGAGTTGATCCCTTCTTCCTATAAGGAGAGCAAACCAAAAAGACAATTAATACTAATACAGGCAAACTGCTCTTCGCAGAAAAAAATACTGCGCCACAAATCCATAGTTTTAAGTTTCAACGTGGAAAAAAATGGCACAAAGCATCAGAATGAAGTTAATGTTGTTTGAACACAATATGCAAGAGCCAATACTCAAACGAGAAACATCAATCATTTACAGAAATTGCAGACTCAATTATCAGTGAATTTCTTGAGGAATAGCAGCAATATTTATTTTCCTGAATTCTCTCAAATTTTGAAGGCTAATTTGGACTGAATTTATGATTGATACCATGAGTAATAGTGAAGGGAATGATCCAGAGATTTCCCGTGTCGACTTTGTTCAATACTAACCAGTCTTCATTCAGAATGTTCATGCACACGGTACCGATTGTGGACACGTTAGGATGCCAGACAGGCGTTTTGCAAGTCATCTGAAATAAAAGAAACGGATAAAACAAAAACAAGTTACTTCGTACAGTGGTTGGCAAAATTAATGGCTAGGAACGAACGCTTACAATGGGAGGAGTGCGCGGATAGTCCTTCGGCATCATACACTCAAGTTCAAAGACTCCTCCCTCGAAAGGGGAGTCGGCGGGTCCCTTCACCTGAATCTCTATGACTGAGAGGTCGTCTTAATAGCCTTTCACAGTGTAATGATCATATTTCTGGAAAAAGAAAGTTCTCGTTCAGAGTTTGCCATTATCATATTGCGAAAGCAAGAGGTTAAGACGACACTCACGTGCTTATAAAAATCACTGATGTCTTTCAAGATCCGTTGCGGATTTTCTGGACCTGAGTCGTCACGCGACATGTTGAGGAGATTTAGACAGAGAGGAGAGAGATTGAAAAGAATTTACGCAAAGTATCAGGCGCAAGAGGCGACACAGAGGCAGGGACACAGGCGGGAAAAGCGAAGCGTGGTGGCGTGGTCGCAGTGGTCGTGTGGCGTGAGGTTGAGGGACACCTCTGTTTCCGTTTCCGCTAGAGAAGGCTGAAGCTGGCCGTCTCCCAGGTCTAAAAATCCGCTCTGCCCACAGCGGATCCGCTTCATTTTGAGCGGATCCGCTGATACGTCACGGGATCCGCTGAGAGCGTAGTGGATCCGCTAAGTGCTTAGTGGATCCTTTAAGGTGGCAAAGTGGATCCGCTTAGGCCACACCGGATCCTCCTCGATCCGCTGAGGAGAGGATCCGCTGAGCTATTCAGGATCCGCTTAGTACAGGATACACTGAAGCCATACCGGATCCGCTCAGCACTTACCGGATCCAGTAACCTAAGCGGATCCACTGCGGGTTTCTCAAATTAAAGTGGCTATAAAATCGAAAGTTTTCGGAATTTTGACCTCAAAATTGGTACAGGGCATACTAAGGAGAATTCACTAGGGCCATTTGAATTTCATGGCAATCGAACAACATGGTATCGCTATCAGGAAAACCGCTGATGATAGCGAAAAACGGACTGCAGATTTGGATCGGACTCTGTTTCTTTATCCGGAGATTCACTTTTCAAAATATAAATCCCTTTTATAGTCTTTAAAGTATAGGTTACATTTTTGCTTAGAGGATCCACTAAGATCATAGAAGATCCGCTTACGCCATCCGCTCTGGTGACCGCATCCGCTATGGTACCACCGTATCCGCTGTGGCGACACCGGATCCGCTCTGGTGACACCGGATCCGCTTCTTAGGGGTAGAATTCGCGTCCGCTTAGAACGGGATCCGCTACCGCACACCGGATCCTGTTCCATACAGGATCCCGTATCGAAGCGGATCCGGTGTGCGGCAGCGGATCCCGTTCTAAGCGGAAGCGAAATCTCCCCCTAAGTAGCGGATTTTTAGACCTGGGCTCGGTACCGAGTATGAGATTAATAGCGGAACACATCACTGAGCCGCCTATTTGCACTACGAACGGAGCAGCGTGTGTTCAGCGGGCACTGCAAATCCAGTGGTAAGTTTGCTTGCCACAGAATCGGCAAGCCGTTTTAAATGCCAAAAATTGGCAAGCTTGCCCTGAAAATACTCACCAGCTTGCCAAAATTTGGCAAGCTTCTGAAGATTCCTGGTCAAAGCTTGCCAAATTTTGGCATTCAAAACAGCTTGCCAATTTTGTGGCAAGCAAACTTACCACTGGATTTGCAGTGGGAATGACATTTCGAATTGAGACCAAAATTTTCCTTTCTTATTAAAGTGCTGTGCTGCAGGATCGCGTTCGTAGTGAGAAAGAAGTGCGTTAGGACTGTTCAGCGGTTTATTGAGGAGTGCAAGGCAGATCACAGGATTTGGTTGTTGAGCGGAGGGGAACTCCCAAAAAGTTCGGAAGTTCGGGCCGTTCGGGCGCCTGGAACGATTCGGCCGGTTCGGAGGAAGCTACATGAGCAAAGTCTGTGGACACACCGCCATTCAGCAAGGCGATGTTAACGGTGCAGACGGGGTCAAAGCACCCAGCACGGCAACCTTCTCGGGTACGAGCGCGGTCTCATGGGCGGCCTCGTGGTTGAGACCGCGCAGCCAGGCGGGGACGTCCCCACGCTGCGCAACGCCGGGCTTGTTGTTTAGCTCCGATTCCCGAGGGCGGCGGCCGCATCGGAATCTGCGCCTACACTGCCAATCTCAGTGTTCCGAAACGGTACGCCTAAGGCGTACGCCACACAAAACGGTACGCCTTAAGGCGTATCGAAACGATGCGCCTAAGGCGTACCGTTTCTACACACCCTGAGCAGGTGGCATTCAGCATGGTCAATTGGCTTAAGGCCCTAAGCACTTAGATGTACTTCAGGTCAGGGTGCGGGGGCTGGAGAGGCGTTGCGGTGTATCCGCTCTCGCAATGCGAGACTCCGGGGTCAGGGGTGGCGCTCGGGCCGGCTGGTCTGTCTGCTGAGCAACCACCCACGCTGGCAGCCGGCCGTGCCATGCGGCCAGGGTGTGTTGGGCTCCCGTTGAGAGCGCCCGTCGGGTATGCAACCCCTTGGTGTCCACTGTCGTTGGAGCGGCCTACTCGCGAGGCGAGCGGATGACTTGCGCTGCAGCGCTGGGGTGACCGCGACCTTGACTGGTCGCGCGTCGGCGTCGTCTGTTGGCTGCGGGGGAGGTAGGGCGAACAGCTCAGGTGGCTAACCGGAGAGAGACGAGCACCAGAACCAACCCAAAACCGAAACCCGAACCAAACCCAAAGCCGGCACCCGAAGGGCGTACGATCATTTGTGGTCCAGCCAACTAGCAATAGCAATAACTAATCTACCGGGTGTAAAGTCTAACGCGCAACAAAGGAGCGGGTTGCCTATGCTCGACTCTGCGGGCGCGCCCGAATGGAGCGGCGCTGCTAGGGGTGGAGATTGCGCTTCTTTGCCGCGGTTTGCGCGTTAAGTGCGACATCGCGACTCCGCGCCACTGCCGCCTAAGGGCGCAACGATGTCGCGAGGCCGCGAGGCCGCGAAACCACGAAACCGCGGCCCCAAGACTTCAGGACTTCGCGACTTACCGGCATCGCGGAGGGTCGGGACTCTAGGACTTAAGGGACAACGGTCCCGCGAAAACGCGAAGCCCTGGAGTCCTATGGACCCTCCGCGATGCCGGTAAGTCGCGAAGTCCTGAAGTCTTGGGGCCGCGGTTTCGCGGCCTCGCGGCTTCGCGACATCGTTGCGCCCTTAGGCGGCAGTGGCGCGGAGTCGCGATGTCGCACTTAACGCGCAAACCGCGGCGAAGGAGCGCAATCTCCACCCCTAGCAGCGCCGCTCCATTCAGGCGCGCCCGCAGAGTCGAGCGTAGGCAACCCGCTCCTCTGTTGCGCGTTAGACTTTACACCCGGTACAGGCGCGGGTATCCTTCCTTTTGACTCCAGGCTGCTCCAGGCTGGGTTGGCGACGCGATGTGGTCCCGGGGCACGTATCCGGATGTTCAGTTGTCCATCCTGTGTTTTGGGGTTTGGCAACATGGCCTGGCTGGCTGGGACGCCGCCGCGTTGACCTGGCCAGCTGAGGCCGAGCCCTAGGACGAGAGGCCGGCGCCACCGGGCTGGGCACAGCCAGGAAGGCATGGCGCGGCGCGGCGGCACGGAGGCCCACTCCGGACGCCGCCTCGCCGCTCCATCTCTCTGGCTCCCTTCGTGGAAAGCCACGGGTGCAAGAGAGACGGAGCAACAAAAGCACCTCCCGGAATCGGCCCGCGCGCGGTGCACCGCAAGTGCTGCACCGGGCACCGCATCTCCTCGCTGTCGCCGTTGCGAGTGAAGCCAGCCGAGCCCAGCAGAGCCCAGCCGGGCCCCAAGACGAAACGCCGCGGCGCCAAACCGGGGAACCACAGGCCTCCAGCAGGTAGTCACGGCTGGGCGGCACGGCGGTCATCTCGATGGCCGCAGGGGCCAGTCCGTGCGAATTTCAGCCTTAAGCGACCGGTCATCGTCGCGGCGCGGCGGCTGGAGTCCGGCCACGAGCTCGTAGCGCAGGGCCGCGGTGACTGTCTCAGTGTGCGTAGCCTGGCCGGGTCCCTGCGGCGGATGTCGCGGCGCATGTCCGGGTTGGCGAGGGCGGCCACGACGGTCCTGGGCCGGTCCTCCGTCCAGGTGAGTACGCCTTGCCGTGGCTTTGCCTAGCGCACCAGAGCCAGGGTGGCGTCCTCGCAGTCCCCCAAACAAACACCCGGGGGCGGGAGCGCATTGTTGGCTCTCCGGGGTAGCACCGCGACGCGACCGACCGCGACTCCTTGCGAACCGTATCAGTCCTGCGACCAAACATGTCCGCACGACCACGACATTTGCTGAAGCACGAGCTCCAGGCTTACTTATCAGTAAGTAGTCGATTGACCCACGCGTATCGCTAACAGCCGATTGTGATTCCGAACAGCATCCTCTCGCACTCTGTCTCTCTCTCGCACTCCATGGGGCGTCCGGTGCGAGAGAGACAGAGCGACGGAGCACTGTTCAGAGGATATACAAAATGAGTTCCAAGAAGCCTTTCATGGAAATAATGTCTTTGCTGAAGACAGAAATAGCGCGCCACCAGAGGGACATGGACGCTTACGTGGTTGAGAAGGAGCGCCACATAGCGATGCTGAGGCTCGCGATGGAGATGGCGTCGGAGCCGCCGCCGCCGCAGACGGGCGACCAGAGCGCGAGGGCGGCCACACGGTAATGACGAAGACAAAATGACACATCGCCCCGCTTTGACTCGAAAGCTCCCTGCCAACGAATGCGGCATTCCTTCAGAACACCACCTGGGGTCCCCGCGGAACAGGCGGTGGCGCTCCCCTTCGCTCCTGAGGAGCTGTCCCGACTGCCCCAGCAGCCGTCCAGTACCGGTAACGTCGCACTCTCCCGTATCTTTCGTGCGCTGCAAAGTTTACGATCGGCAAGACTCTCGGCGACTGCATTATACGTGCAGGGGCTGCTGTGAGGGCGTCAGCTCAGCTGCTCGGCCAGGCCCCACGCCCCGAGCCGGTCTTCGATCAAACTCAGGGCCCACCCGCCCGGCGGCCTACCAACAGCGCAGGTCAACCAGGCGGCCAAGCTGTTCAACCCCAGCTAGAGCCAGACCGCCATGGTTGCAGCCGGTGGGTCTTTTAGCCGTCTGCGGAACCAACCACTAATAATACAAACGAGTTTCTCTAATAATACGCCACGGGGCCCCTGGCTGTTTCTTGTTCTTAAAGACGGCAGCCAGGCCTCTGCCTTTGCTCAGTGCCTCTAAACGACTTGCGCTTCTCAAACTTCCGGGGAGCTTTAGAAGTCGGCAAAGTCATATAAGTTCACTCCCTCGGGCAGCAGCAAGCTGCTAGTCGCTGACTACACATTCCTGCTCCCTGCTCCGATCGGGCTCGAACGCCCGCGCAGATTGGGTTAGGCAGCACGCCGCGCAGACCTGTTGCGCAGTACAGCGACAGGCGCCATACACGCGCTCAGCACGTTTTATCAGTTGTGCCGAAGAAGGCAGAATCACAACATTACAATTAGAGCGGTGTTTTATTGATCAGAGTATTATAATGATTACTTCGCGTGGCGGAGCAGGTGGAGGGGAGAACCCACTTTCCGACCCAATAAGATCACGAACGTCTCCACGAAGCAGTGTTGACAAGTATTGACATGGAGCAAACGACACGCGAGCTAGACGGGTGGGACCGGGTGGGACCACTCGCGCGCATGCCGTCATAACTCCCTCCATTGACGCGCCTGCTAAAAGGGTCGTTAGTCGCCCAGTCCGCCGCACTCAAGGAGACAACCAGCGGCAAGGTCAAAAGCCCACTCCTTTTCTTTGTGTTATGCAGCGCACCTTCGAGGAGGGTAAGACGCACGGTGACGTGCATTACTCCCGTGTGCTGCGGGAGGCGACCGAGGGATGGCACGGACTACGGGACCAGGACACCGTGGAGCACACCACGGCGCGAGCATGGGCTGGCTCCAAAGCCTTAAGACCTTCTGCGGCAAGGACACGATGCTGCACAGCATGCGGCTGTTCAGATGCGGAATGAGCGAGGAAAAGGGGGCCGGCCGAGAGGGAGAGCGAGGGAGAGAGAGGGGGAAGACCCCGGGAGACCCCTGACCTGTGTCTTCTCCGCACCTCCTTGCCGTCTCTGTTTCCAATGGGCTTTCCCCCACCCGCCAAGACCACCAAGTGGAACCGCGGAGCCAAGCCGCGCCGTCGCTCTGTCTCTCTCGCACCTACACGCAACGCGCCATGAGTGCGAGCGAGACAGAGCGACAAAAGTGCTCTTCGGCCGGCGATAAAAGCGACGACGACACGCCGAAGGGAAGAGATGGGCTGGCTTTGACAGGGCGGGGCAAGTGAGAGGGAGAGAGATAGAGAGAATGCCACTTGGTCGTCAAGGCTTTTTTGTCCTAACGGAGTTTGACAGGGAGGTAAGCCAGTTCTTGACAAAGACAACAGCTACGCAGAAGTCCCAGCCCAAGTCTCCAACAAAATTCACCACACAATCCACGTAGTCAATGGTGAAACATTCTCCTCACTCCCCCAGCTTCCACCTAGAAGTAGAGCATTTATACGGTTCTTTGTACTACTCAGACAATGTCATGGACAAAGCTGAAGATTATGTGGAGTGAAATATTTAGATTCTAGTCTCTTTAATCATTCTAAGCAGTTTGTAACTATCATTGCAATTCTTGGAGAAAGGGGATCATTTCTAAAACACTTAATGAGAGGAGTGATGCCAAATCAAAATATTGGTGAGCTAATAATGAGTGGTGAGTGGTCTTTCAGGAGCTTCGATACCACAATTCATAATGGTGTATAATTTGTCACATTAGTGATAGTGCTTCAAAAAAATTAATAATGTCCTCAGAACTTTGGTTTGAAAAAATAAATGATTATCTTAGCAGAACAGTGACAATATTATTGCAAAACTGTCAGTATTGCATTATTTTGGAGGGGTACTTTGAGTTTCAAAAGAGAAATCAACTCTGATTAATTTCAAACATCACTTTATTCCTCTAGAATCTCTCTCACTCAAATTAGCCCGGCCTATCGCTACTGGCCCCGCCCCGCCCCAGACAGCCATGGACATGGTCGGGGGTTCAAAACCCACCCTTCCCGCCTCCCCGCCGCCTGGTCCCGCGGAGTCCACGTCCCACCCCGCGTCGCCCACCACGCCGCCCGGCCCCGCCACGCCGCCCGGTATGCCCCACCGGAAGCGCGCGCATTCACCGGAACCGGAACCGGAGCGCGAACCGGAACCCGAGCCCGAGCCGGAAGTTGAGCCTACTATTGAAATACTCCAAACGCGGGAACGCCATCTGAGGCGTTTTAAAACTTCTTTCCGGGAAGAAACGGCTATGATCAAAAATCTTGGAGACGAGCTGCCCTCAGAACAACTCATGGAGGGCATGTTCGATACTTTGCTAACCCGTCAACGGGACGCTGTTGGAGCAAAAGACGATGACAGAGTCATCCTGGAAATTGAGAATGGTCAGGATGATCAGAAGCATGTGTGGTTCAGCTTAAGGCGCACCGATCAGCTTAACGGCCGCGTAGTGCTTGACAAACTGGCCAGAGTATTGAATAGCACTGAAAGCTTCATGGCTAACGGCCAATTAAGGATAAACTACATCCTCATTCCTACTCCTGAACCCGGCGGGAGAAATATTAAAAAAACGGCTAATGAATCCATAGAACAATGGATGAAACGAAAAATTGACAGTAAATCTATTTTTTCCCCAAATAATACAACCGATAACATGTGCTTGACTCGTGCCGTTGCTGTGGCCACAGCAAGGGAGGGAGTGAGTAAGCACGCTTTTTCTCGTATGAAACAACCCAATTCAGTCATTCAGCGTCAAGGGTCTAAAAAGCTGTGTGACATGGCAGGTATTGACCCAAATCAACCCTGTGGTCTAGACGAAGTCCGTCAGCTGCAAGAGGCTTTACCCGAGTATCGCCTTTGCGTCTTTACTGACCAAAAAGGTAAAGAGTGCATTTTTAAGGGAGAGTTTACGGCTGGGCGAAAAAATGTCTATTTGTTATTGCATGCTGGTCATTTCTACGCCATTTTTTATCCGTGCCAGGCATTTGAGTACAAATTTGAGTGCGCAAAATGTGCTGTGTTTTATGATCACAAAGGAGAGCATCAATGTGAGGGATGCTGCTGGCGCTGCCTGGGCCCTCAGCCACACGATGACCCAGCTGTTCCTCTCACTCGCTGTGGGGACTGTGGTCATAAATTCACTCCTGTCCCACCCTTACACTTACAAATGCATGCTTGACAAGTACACACTTGTACTTGGCCAAGCCTTCGTTTGTAAGTGCGTACTTTCAAGCATTCGTATGTTTTATGCGTTCTTTAGTAGACATTTAGGTTTGCAGCGTGGAAACTCGTCTCCTCTCAGATTAACACAGACACGGTACAAAACTGTGTGGTTGTAATACACTGCAAAGCATGTGGGAAGTTTGCTTGCCACAAATTTGGCAAGCCGTTTTGAATGCCAAAAATTGGCAAGCTTGGCCCGTAAATACTCCCCAGCTTGCCAATATATGGCCAGCTTATGAAGATTTGAGGTCAAAGCTTGCCAAATTTTGGCATTCAAAATGGCTTGCCGAATTTGTGGCAAGGAAACTTACCACGGGCTTTGCAGTGTAAGCATATTACAACCACGCAAAACCCACAGTTTAATAAGGTCAAAGAATTACAAGAGAGGGTCCTTTTTGGCCTCTTTATTTTAAAAGAGACTTGTGCCGCCTGCGGCGTGGACGTGACGCACTTGAGGTACTCAGGTCCGAGCGCGGATATCTTGTCGAGAGCACAGGTGCGGTACCGGTCGCCAGTGCCCAGGGGCACGCAGTCGTGCTCGATGTCCGCCGCGGCTTTAACGACTCCAGGTGATCCGAGCACAACGAAGCAGGTGACGACATTTCCGGGGCCGAAACTGAGGTGACGGCCTAGAAATAGCCCCCCCCCCCCTCCCCGATGTAAAAAAAAAATGTAACAGGAAAAGTAGCGATACACTGCACGAGAAAATGTCGATAGTACATCAACAGCACGACAAGGATTATAGAAAAAAGTGCTATGATGATTGTGGAAAGTACAATCAGAATTGTTAAAAGTACAACGTCACATGGGCTGGTACCGATTCGTCACTGGGCCCAATTGTACTTTTTACAATAATCGTTGTACTTTGTACAAACATTGTTGTACAATGTTCCTCGGGCCAAATGGGTCTAAGGAACAACTGTACCAAGTAGCAACTTGGTACATACATTTGCAGTTTATTCCACGAGTCGGCGATGTACCGCTGGTACTAGAACGGCTCCGCGACGGCGCCAAGCTGTTCGGCCACGTCCAGACCGGCCTCGGCAGCATGGAGCGCCACGGCTGCAACCCCCGAACGTGCCGCGGCCTCGACATGGAGTGCTACTGCGTGACCGGCCGCGCGGACGGCACCAACCTCAGCGAAGTGGAGTTCGTGGCGTGATGTTACACCTGTTGTAACCTGCAAGCCCGCTTGAGTTGACACTCTACAAACTGAAGTGTGTTCTCAGTATGCATCTGCAGTTGCATACCCACTAGTACACATCTACAGATGCATACATGGCTGAGTACACATCTGCAGATGCATACGTTACAGGTATGCACTCAGCTGAGTACACATCTGCAGATGCATATTTGGCTAAGTATGCACCTGTTGATGCATACCGAGTACACTTTTCAGTTTGTAAAGCAGCTAGCGAAAGTGTTAGCAGGACGTGAAGTCCTTCATTCCAGATATGTCATAAAGGAGAAAGGTTTCGGAAGAGGAGTTACAACAGATTTTGCTTTCAAATATTCTGAGTGAACCCTACTGTATTCTTGTCGACATACGTGGAGGTGGACACTCCCCTCAACGCTGAAGCCCCTCAAGTTGGGTTCTCTACAAACTGGAGTGTGTACTCAGTATGCATCTACAGATGCATACCCACAAGTACACATCTACAGATGCACACTTAGCTGAGTACACGCCTAAAACGTATGCATCTGTAGGTGTGTACTCAGCTAAGTATGCATCTGTAGGTGTGTACTCAACCAAGTAGGCATCTGTAGATTTGTACTCGTAGGTATGCATCTGTAGATGCATACTGAAAAAAAAAACCACTTCAGTTTGTAGAGTTTACCATCTTGACAAGAACCATACGCTTTTGTCCGGTGCCCGATTTTTGAGGTTGAAGTGTGAAATGGGAACAATAAACTGTAATCGCTGTTTTCCTAAAGTTGTTACAGTTTTGCTGCTCATCAATAAAACACGATTACATGCCAGTCATATTTTACTTTCGACTAACCTAACCGTCGATCTTTCGTCGTTGAGAACAAGTTAACGCAGCCAGAATGAAATTGCGACTCAAACTTAACATAAAATTGAAACAGTGCACAGGGGACATAAATGTTAAGTCCTTTTTTTTTAAAATTAGAACAAAAGAACAAATGTTAACCATCTAAAATTCAGAGAATATATGAAATAAGTCATTGTTTTAAAACAAAGTTCTAAAATAGCTAAATAGCCAACGTGAAACAGTTTAAACAGTCCTTGAAACTAAAGGAATAACATCGTAACAAATCGTTATGCTCCTGATGGAATTATGATCCTTAACACGTCAGAGATACATCACTTACACCACAATATTAATAATGTGAAAAAGAGAACATGTTTTACACGGTGCTGCAACTGTGGAACCATGCAACTATCACCATTGGCTGATACGCTAAGCTACTGAGAGACGTCCGAGCACTTCAGGCAGCAACTCCGCCTGGTACCCTTTCACTTTCTCCTCCAGCGACTCGACGGTCTCCGTGGCGACGTCAATCCGTCCCCTTTCCAGCAGGGCCGCGGCTGTCCTGCACTTCTTTCTCAGCTCTTCCTCTTCCAGCCGCCTGGCAGACAGCTCGTCCACGAGACGCGTCTTCTTGACGAGCTCAGCTTCCATTGCGTTCTTCGCCGCGTCCCGTGCCTCCTGGTCAAGAAGCATGTTGTCCACGTCGCGAGTGACTGCAACCAGCGCCTTCGCCGTCTTCTCCAGCTCGATGGCCACCTTCTGTGTGAGCTTCTCTGCCTCGGAGAGCGCGGTGTCCAGACGACAGACGGCGCAGCCCTCACCCGCCTCCCGGATGTCGGCAGCGCTGACGCCCAGGAACTTCCGGCCGTGCGGGCACACCAGCGGCAGTGCTGGCCCCAAGCGGCCCGCACAGGACAGCTCGTCCTTCACGTGCTGCCACGTCGTGGACCCAGACGCCGTGAGGCATGACACGTTTCCGAGGATGAAGAACCCTGTTGACAGGCGGACAAAGGGAGTGATTGAATTGAGACCGATAGAATTTTGACCAGCTGATGAAACCATGTGTAGACGACTCAACACTTGAAACGTGGAGGGCTGTAATTGTCAGTCTCCCCATTTGTAACTGCAGATTTTGCTGTCCCCACACTTCAAGTCCGGATGTACTTTTGGCCAAAAAATGAAGGAAATCGTCATAGGTCGTACCATGATCGGACTTCTTTAAGAAATACCGATTAGAATGGAGCGCAGAGTGGCGATACTTGCAATACTTTAATTTTAACGTTACTGAAAGTTTAAGGTTACGTTAGGTAAAACCCTGATTTCGAGCCATAACACACTGGTAAAACTAAAGCGTAGTATTACCCTCTGTTTTCAAGCGTTATCAGTTAAGCGTAACAGCAGGGGGCGGCAACGGCCTTGAGAGCACGTGAGCCCATGCGCCCCACCTCTGCAGAGGTTATGGACTTCTTCGAGATAGTAAAAACAAGGCCGTTGTGAGCAAAACGCTTTGCACAGATCGAAAGAGCACATAATTTAGGGTGGCTTAGACCCATTGGCCTTTCTAAAATTTCCAATTCAACTTGAAACAAGGGAGGAAATGTTTAAAACGAGATGGCGCCACCATGGCTTCTTCTTAAATATTCGATTTTTTGTGTTTTTCGGTGTTTTTACTTGGATTTATTGTGGGCTAAAGTGCCAGTTTCAGGAGTGGCAATAAGTCTAAGCCACCCTAAATTTTATGCTCTTTCGATCTGTGCAAAGCGTTTTGCAAAAATTGGCCTAGTTTGAATGATCTCGAAGAAACCAGTAACCCCTGCACAGAGGTGGGGCGCATGGGCTCACGCGCTCCGTAGGCCGTTTCCACCCGCTGGTAACAGGCTCATCCGCCAAGATTTCCCCTATCTAAATGCATGGGGGAATTTCAAAAGTATGCTTCATTTTAAGCGTAACGTCTTCAAGCGTAACTCTATGCTTGACTCAAGCATAGAGTTGCGCTTTAGTTTTACCAGTGCAGTTACTTTCATATCAACAGCTAACACTGGAAGTTGCATGATTGATATTGAGACGGACGCACTTCCAGGCGCTGTCCTTAAGGGAGGGACATCACTCCTAATGTAAGGTTTTCATAAAACGGCCACCACAAAAAAAAACACAAGATAAAAATATGAGCTTCTGCGTTTTGAAAGCTAACAACGCAAAGAAACATGTTGGCGCAACGTTTGGGCGATACTAGCGAGCGTCCTATGGAGGACGCTTTTTCACTGACGCAAGTAGCGGGCGAACCGTTTCAGCTAGAACGACGAGATTTCGTGAACATTCCTTGAGTGTGTGGGAATGGCTGGAACCAGAAGAAAATTTCTGCGTTTTCTTTTTGGCTTGGAAAAATAAACTGTTGTTATGGAGACTAAAAAAATGTCGGCCATTTATTTGGTTAAGAAACTTAAAATCTCAAAAAGTAAACGTAATGTCCAAATTTTTCTGGTTCCGGCCATAGCGGCGCGATATGGGAGTCTCTACGCGAAATCTCCTTGCTGTAGCTCGAGAATTGCGGCCTGGGGCTTTGAGACAAGCTGTAAATATTAGTTTCGGGAAAACCGTGATTGAAGTTGTAGAAACTGCGTGTTTACCCAATAAAGAAGTTTGAATCGAAGGCCCGTGAAGCCACAATGTTTGTACTTTAAAGATGCGGTTTTCAGCATTCGACGCAGAAAAAAAACATTGATTTATGGAAGACTTAAAAAAAAATGGATTTTTTGACCGATTTGGAGTGATGTCCACCCTTAAGAGCATGAATAATTTTCCATCTGCGTCCTGAGAACGAGCAGCGTTCCTACGCCCCAGAATAAGCTAGAACTCAGCGCGGCCATGCATGTTTTGTGTCAACGGAATCAGACTGTTTCTAGGAAAATCTTGAGGCCTCCAATTAATTGCACGAAGCTGCGCGACAAAGCTCCGGGGAAACAATGAAAAATTTTAATTTCCTTACAGCAAGGATCCTCAACTTACCTCATAAGCACGCAGCCTTTACGTTTCCTTCAATGTTGAGGTTAAAACTCGTTACTTTTCACGCTTTTAATACGTGAAGTTTTTCCAAGGATTTAAAAATTGAATGTACACTAAAAGAAAAATGTCCTGTCAACACCGCTAAGTAATTACCAGTGTTTACCGTAGCTTAAACACATTATTTACCGTTGAGAAACCACAGAATTTACTGTCACCAAAACACAGAAGTTGCCGTCATTGTTATAATTATAATTGCCGTTAAAGAAGGTTACAAAATTCATCGTAAAAACTTTCACAGGGTTTACCTAATTTTTGTGACAAAAATGGCCGTTTATAGTTATGTGGCTCCGTTATTTTCTCTTACGGTAATTACCGTTTCTTCTAAATACCACCCTGTCTCCCTACAAAGGGGATGGCAGCAAGGTTAAGGTAGGTTTGGATAGTCTCGACTACCTAAATGTGCTCGGGAAGTTGAAAAATATTATGGTAATTTCCATCAACGAAAATGACGGTGTTTTCCAACTTACGAATTTACGGCGATTCCTGTCCGAATGATAACGGTATATCGTGTAGAAAATTTTACGGCGTATATGGTTACCTGGTTACTGGTCAATTATGAACATTTAAGTGACGGACATGTCTGTGTTTCCTTATACAGTGACTCCCTTTGTTTTTGGAACAGTAAATTCTCTGCTTTGACTACGGTAACTAATTAACGGTCTTGACAGGACTTTGTTTTTATCAGTGTACGATCTGACAGAACGATTCATAAAAATCGATATCTTTAACCTTTTATTAACTTTGTCTTATGGTGCGTTATTTAACCCGTGTTGGGTTAAGGATCCCTGCCTACAGAGTAGCCTTACCCGTTTTGGCTCGAGTTAAGGCGACGCAGGCCCTGTTCTCTTTCTGGAGGAAGCCGATGGCACCCGAAGCGTTGCTCCTCACGAGGGACAAAATGATGATGTCGTTTTCCTCCCCTTGGAAATTATCCACGCACGTGGCTCTGATGTTCTGAGCACCATCACCAATGCGGCGCAACTGCAATCATAAGACGTCTTCATTTTCTTAAAATTGAAAACGAAACTTCCAAATGAAGTTCGCGGGGTTGGGAGGTGGGCTACATAGGTCACGCACTGAAAGGGAAGTATGTTTACAATGTAAACCGTTTATCCGTTTAACACTACAAACTTTTTCTTTCGAAATCAACGAAGGTAAAGGTAAAAGTTATGTTGTCGCCGGCACCTTCCTAAAAGCACGAGGATTATTGGGAATTCACGAAGATTGTCGGTAACTTACAAAGATTCTCCGTACCGTAACGAAGGTTCTTCGTTTTAGGCGCGAAAAGTTCGTGAATTTACACTGTGACATAAAAACTGACTGAAGTCTGCAACTACGGAAAAGTCAGTTGCCGTGATTCTCCGCACCCAAAACCTATCGGCCGTTGAGGAAGGGTGATAATCCAAAAATTATGCATTCGCACTATACTCCCAAGCGCATTGATAAGTATCGGCACGCTTAGGACGGCCAGAATCTGAACAGTAGTACCGATATACTTAAAAAATACGTACATTTTTGAGGACCAGGCTGAGCTGTCTCTTGTATGTTGTCAGAACAGTTATCTTGCCGACATCGTATCCTTGACGTAGCAAGTAAGCTGCGAGCTCAGCAGCCATCGCAGCCTCTTCAACATTGGAGTAACTTTTGCCCTCCTAGAAAAGCACACAAAAATGTCAGTCCAGAAAACAAAGCAGTCACTAAACGTCAATAACACTGTAGAGGTGAGTTGGGGAAGAACACTGGTAAAACTAAGGCGTAGTATTACGCCCTTCGTGAAGCGTACAGTTTGTACGCCCTTCTTGAAGCATACAAGAGCTTATGCGCTCCTTTCCTCCTATCTAAATGCATGTGGGAATTTCCTTGCAGCGTAGTTATACGCTTCAAAAAGGGCGTAGAGTCTTCAAGCGTAATTGTATGCTTAAATGAAGCGTAGAACGACGCTTTAGTTTTACCAGTGAAAAGAACGGGGAAAGAAAACTGCACCTTCTTTTGGCCTCTTGCAGACATCCCGACATCCCTTGATATAGATTTCACTCTCTGATGTTTATTTTAAGTTCAAATGACGAGTCGAGGGATTGCCAAAGATATCAGCACTATAAGGGTGTACTTTTCTTACCCTGTACTTTTCCTCCTCAACTTACCCCTATCGACCACACAGAAAAACGGTTTTTCATCAGTTCCTTTGACAACAGGAAATATCTAAAAACAGGGTATGATAAAATACGGACCTGCTTTTCCGGTTCTGTCTTGTTTATGAAGAATACCGGGACTTCGAGGTCAACTCCTTTGACGCGTGGTCTCTCCTCTGTACACGGATGGTTGGTTAGGTTTGGGTAGATATTTTCAACCAGCTTCTTAATCGAGGGCCTCATACGTCGCTGCTCATTCAGCATGACGCACTCCAACCCGTTGTTCAAGAGACGCTCGAAGAGCGACAGGTTCAAGTTGTGACTGGATGCCAACGCATGGTGGCTACAGCTTGGCTGCAATTGTTTGTGGTCACCTGCAAGTTTACATAATTGCATTAGGTACCGTCTGCTAGTTTTCCAATAAAAGCCTTTTAAAAAAAAAAACAAAAAAAAACAAAAAAAAAACAGACATAACAATTGATTGTTTTAGAACGTGAATATTTTTCTCTTAAATTAAAGGAATCAATCGCATTTGGCAATCTGAACATATAACGGGATGGAACGAAATTGAGTTCACACGAGTTTCGAACGTTTTTAAGTTGTTGGAAGCAAGAACTTGCTTGGTTGTGGTTTCATTAGTAAAATTATTCTAGTGCGTAATCTACCAGAGTAACAACAAGCAGCCCTGAATACGGTTGACAAATCAATTGGTAGCCCAAATGTTAGGCTATATTTACGGCTTTCTTGGCTCAGAATTCATTTTGGGAACCCGTTGTGAGTCAGCATTCTTTGGACCTGCTCGCGCCGCGGGCTGATTAGTGAACTTGCACTACAATCCTAACTGTCAACTTACAAATACATGCTTGCCAAGTACACACTTACAACTTCGAGGTTGGCGCTGTTTAACTCAATGATACGCATTTGAATTTGTAGGTGTGAACTTGCCAAGCATGCATTTGTAAGTGCGTGCTAAGTAGACATTTAGGTTGCTAGTGTGTGTTTTTTCACTCATTAGGCACCTACACTTTTAAAAAAGTTTGTAAAATGATAAAAAAAATTGCGGACGAACAATTTCTTAAGTGCAAAGTACAACAAATGTTGTAAATTCATGAAAAAAAATTGGATAAACTAAGTTTTAATGCAAAGTACAACACATGCTGTAAATCTATGAGAAAAAAATATGGATGAACTAATTGTAAACCGCAAAATGCAATACACGTTGTAAGTTTACGAACAAGTTTTGGATGAGATTGTTATTGAGCATAAAGTACAACACATGTTGTAAATTTATGGAATTTGTCTAGAGGACCTTGTTCTTTTACGGCGTAAAGTACATAACATGTAAATTTATTTGCATGAACATGTTGTTTATCTTAATGTACAACACACGTTAATTGAAAATTTTTTTCATGAACGAGCTGTTTAGCGTTGAGTTGCACAAGTTGCGCTGAGTTGAGTTGCGGAAAGAACAACACATGTTGTAAGTTCATGAATAAAATTTGGATGAACTTGTTGTTTAACGCGAAGTACAATATATGTTACAAGTGTATGAAGGAAAACAAGAGAGGTTTACTCGAAGAGTCATGGAGTCTTGGCACCCAAGCTCCTGAGTGCCTTGGTCACTGTAAATCAAATAGTGATACATCTCACCATCTGAGGGGTGAGACAGAACTGTCTCACCGAAAAAGGGTGATACTAAAATGCATCACCGTTAAAAGGTCGTATACATGAATGTATCACCGAAAATGAGGTCGCACACAAATGTATCACCGAAACAAAGGGTGATACTTCCCCAGGAAAACAAAGGCCCATCTCACTGATGTCTGACTTTTTTCGGTGATACTTTTTGTATTGCCGAAAATTAGTGAGACTTCTCGCCCTTTGAATTTCAGTGGTAGTACAGTGGTAGAAAGAATGCGTCATAAGTGGCAAGTCGTGGGTTGCCACTTGATGACGTACATTTGGACCCCAACCTTGATCCTCAAATTTAACATTTACGGGACGGGCCATAGCTACAGATTTGCATCGCTACTTTTCCTACTATTCACACCGAGAATATTAAGTACGTGAGTATGGCACCAATCGGTACAATGCATTAGCCGGGCGGCTTAACCTCAACCTACCCATAGCCTGGCTATGCTGTTAAGACTGCTAATGACTTGGATGAAAACAAATACAAATTTTGTTTCCAAACTGTTTTGTGGTCATGATCAACTAAGTGACAATTCATCTCAAACAAAATGCCGTTTCAATCTGTTTTCTACAAAAACCATAGCTGTATCACTCTAAATGTATTTGTATTTTTGTGTACAAAAATTTGAACAAAGTTAAACATACAAATACATTTGCACAATTTTGTGCAAACTAACGTAAGATTTTGTTCACAGCTCTGGACAAAATCGTTCGTGTATTTGCACAAAATTGTGCAAATGTATTTGTATGTTTAACTTTGTTCAAATTTTTGTACACAAAAATACAAATTACATTTAGAGTGTATGCTGAGGCCTAAGGCCGATAGCTGTTGACTTTGGATACACTCATCTGGCTGGCTCATCTGGCTGGAGTCGTCCGGGACGAGTTGTCCTAGACCCTCTCCGCATTATTTGGTGCGGTCAAATTCAAAGAAGATAATACCGCATCAGGAAGTGTGGAACTCTCCGCATTTGTTTTTACGGTGTATATACATTGTATACAGCCTTTGCAGTATAAGTGCTCTGTATACAGCAAATAATGCGGTACACATGCAATGTCTACAACTAATGCTGCGTACATGCTCATGTATACAGCAGCTGGCTCTGTCCAAACCCTGTGTGTTTGTTAGATGTGTACATCCCATGCATGCAGCATTTACTGCATACGCAGCATTAGCTGTGTACATGGCATATGGCATGTATTCTTCAGTATTTACTGAGTTAAATATGCATACATAAGCATGTATGGTATATTTCCTGCACACATAAGTACAGCTGGCAGAGTGTACAGTGCTTTCTAGCCTTTGGAATCACAGTGCAGGGTCAAACGACGCGCGCGGAAAACAGGCTCAAGAAGCCTAAAGAAGACTAAAAAATTGACAGGGTCTTGAAGCAAATCAGAATGAATGAAAAGAACGGACACTTACCAATCTGTATAAGATGTTGGATGTTTTGCGGTATGGATGCCAAAACATATGCCTCTAAGGCCTCCGCCGCTTCTTCCACGATCACTGAAATCATAGGAATCATTCAGAACCTGCAGAAGTCTCAACCGAGAAATTCGTCGCCGGACGATTGCATCCCCCGCAGCAAGGGTGTTCACCCCCTAGCGCATCTGCACGCCCCTGGAGAGGTTTCACCTTGATGCATCAAAAAATATACCCCGAACAACGCCCGAAGCATCATTAAAGATTTAGGCCACACTGTTCCTTATAAAGTTGTAATTTTACGAAACAAAAAAAAAAGGCCTGTAAATCTTGCAACACAAGGTGGTTGTAAAATAACAAAGAATGTTGTAAAATTTTTGAGATCTTTTATTGAATGTACGTACTTCTTCAGCTTATCACATGCGCAAGAGGAGGAAAAACACATGTTTTGATAAGTTACAATTTTTAAGAGTTTTGTTGTAAATTTCACCATTTTTCTTGACAAATCATGATTAAATCTCGTTAAAATTTTTAACGATCAGCTTGTGTTGCAAAATTAACTGCACTTCGCTCGTAAATTTACGAGTATTCGACATTTCAAGATTTTTGGCGTTTCTTGAACCGTTATGGCCTAAACGGCGTTCTGAACGCGTTTCGCCACCGCGCGTAAGGCCGATTTTGACTAATCCACGACACCTTAGGGCTGCACCAAGCCGCCCTGGAGGGCAGTGGATCGCTTCGTCACTGTCAGCCCGTCCCAGAAACATGTGTTTGACTCATTGCATGGTGACTGGTTGTTTACATTTCATTCCTGACATGGTAAAGACCAAATTTTACACCAAAACACGCGAAAATGCTAAAGTGACTAAATGTGACACTTCGAGGGCATGTCACTGTTTTAGAGTGATGTCATCTGTTAAGTAAACCGGAGTCTGCTAACATCTATTAACGGTATGGACGTCAGGAAAAAGTTTCAGCGGTTGCTGTAGGCCATCACAGGGTTAATGAAAATGACTCACCAATTTTTATTTCCAGGTCGTCCAGCGTAGAACGTACATAAGCAGCCCTCGTGGTGGTCATCGCTACTATGTCTGCTCGCCGCATGATAGCACCTTTCCCATCGTGGGTAGGATCTTCATCATACTTCTCTTGAAGTGCACCGTGATGCGATCTTGTATGCTTGTCGCTGTATGCATGAACAAGCTGCAGAACGACAAAAAACGTTTAACAGGTGCAAACAGATGTTTCAGCGCGCAAATTTCCGTAGTAAAAAAAAAGAAATTAACGAGGCACATTAAAAATTCTTGATTTTATGAAAATGTCAAGGTTCTTTGTGGCAGCCGGCAGTTAAAACAAATTGGTGCACTGAGAGAATTAATGAAGGCGAGGGGTGTTGATGTTGATGCCATTCTCCACTGTACCCTAGGCGACAGTGTGCACTGTTCTCAATGTACAGCAGCGACCGTGCTCTGGGGTACAGCACGCACACAGTAAAAAGTCTAAGAAGCATCGCTTCGTGAGGAGAGCGGGCTGTTTTGGTTTTAGTTATACCAGGGCCCCCGGGTACGGTAGCTGCTGTACTCTGAGTACATCGCGCACCGTCACCTTGAGTACAGTGGAGAGTGGCATTAAAATTGACGGTCCTTGTCCTCACTATTTTCTGCAGTGAGAATGGCTGCTGAACGTACAAATTAATTGCTTTATTTGGTATTTCAAGTGTGCGCAGCGCGACAAAGCATTAATGGCCGTCCTCTAAGCTAGGATATCACGCGATGCGTATTACATGGAACACAATTTCACAAACCTTGTCTGTGAAGACAAGACAGCGACTCAAGAACTCGTCGACTGCGTGGTTTGTTGTTGTTACCACCAATAGAGGGCCGCTAAAGAGACTCGGACACTTCTTTTTGAGGCTTACAAAAAACTCAGCGACCTGCGGTCAACAACGAAGAAAGTTCAGAATGGTGGAGGGAGCAGTGGCGCCAAATGATCGTATTCTGTTGACTTCCTAACATCCTGTTAAGACCTCGAGGAAAATATTGGTTTCAATACTACAGACAGACGGTGGGAACCATGGTAAAATACGAATTTTTACAACAGTTTCTTGCAAAACAAAACTCTTCTTTTCATCATCAAATTAGGTTGCCTTCTGATACATGCCATAAGGCCTGCAAAATTGAAGGTGTCACTGCGTGCACCATTACATTCGAAAATTTTTAACTTATTTCCGATGCCTACAAAATGACCGTTGTGTTTGAATCCATCTTACATGTTGTGCCATCCCCCATTTTATAAAGAAACAAACCAATGGAAATTTGGAGGGCAATTCTACACTCTCGAAAACTTGGAAAGAAAAGAACGAAGTACGAAGTATTCGCCGGCTTTGTATTACGAACGCCCTAGCAAATATATCTCTTCCTTACTACAAAGAAATAGTTTGCAAGTTGCAAAGAGAAAAGCAAGTTGCAAAGCATTTTCTTTGCAATTTACAAAGTAACAGTTTGCACTGCACATAGTTTGTAAGAGAGTCTGAAATACAAAGCTGGAATTACTTTGCAACCGCTGCGTTTTACCGATGGAAAAAAAATAAATGAAAACTTTGGCTGAAATCGTGCGTGCAGTGACACCGTGTAATTTTGCAGACCTTTTTGGAATGTATCATAAGTCACCCGACTTCAATACTAAAAGAACTTATCAGTTTTTTTTTTAAAATTTTAGCCAAAAAGGTTCATTATTAACATGGTGCTTGCCGTGTCTCTGGCATTCATACCATTTTTTTTTCTATAGAGATCTAAAGAGGAGTTTCAAAACATCATGAAAATACAACCATTTGACGCTTTTACCCCCGTAAAAGAACGATGGTGCTCAAAGCCGAGACGCTTAATAGAGAGGTGTAGCAAGTAAATAAAAGTTACATCCCACTATGCGCGCTGATGGTATGAAAGGAAAGCGGGGCGCCACACTGCAATTAAAAGTGTGCATAGTACAACAAACGAACAACGGGGAAAAAACTTGAGGCCGTTTGTTGGAGATACTCAATTCTACCGCCACAAGAAGTACTAAAAGTATCACCTTTGAATTAGGGGTACATTGCGGAAAGTAAAATCAGAATTGTAAAAAGTACAATGACACACAAAAATTGTTGTATTTTTTACAATTATCGTTATACTTTTTGAAAGTGCAACAAAAACTGACTAAAAAATTAGCCAGGGTCGACTTGTAGCTTAGTTGTGGTCTTTACTTTGAAGGTCTTTAATTTTCGGAAAGAGTGTTGAAAAGTCGTCACACAATGCGCAAAATGTAGGTTAGGATACATTTTGCGCATTGTGTGACGACTTTTCAACACCCTTTCCGAATATTAAAGACCTTTCCAAATTTGTGTCTGGACGAAGTAATTCAGAAAGGAATTCAGACTCACTTTGCACCCTAGATAGGTTTTACCGGTGCCAGGAGGCCCTTGAACAAGGGCAACACGATGCTTTAAAACGCTCTTGAAGGCATTTGCCTGTGATTCATTGAGGCCCTGAATGAGAGAGTCCCGCAGAAGGTCAAAATGAACTTGTTCAACATACGACAAGGCACTCATATACATTGGTGGTTTAGATGGCTGCCCTCTCACAATTTCTTCAAAGAACAACCTGAAAGGTCAGAACATAAAGGTTTTAAAGCGTATAATTAACAGGGGTCAGAAGTTGCCTTGATTAGCAACTTTTACGTGATTCTACAATGTAAGTTGAAAAAGAATTTAGGCCATAAGTTTTGAACCCGTGGTCAAAGAGGCTTTGAGGCGGTAAAATATGATACATTTATCTAGGATAGTGGCAAAGAGGCCCCACTCAATGTTTTCGTCTAGGATACCTGTCTACATGAGGCGCGTTCAATTACTGGAAAGTTTGATCGGTGGGTCGAGCAAGCGATAAAGCAATCGGCCCGCTGCGAGCGGCGCTGTTTATTTCATCCCACAAAAGCTTCTGAGGCACTCAAGTGAACAAACCCATACATTTTCGAAAAGAAGAAAGCTTAAGGAACAGTTCGGTGTCATTTATTTGTTGCTTTGAGTCTTTGTTATAGAACGACAAGCTTAGAAAAATCATTCTCCTGCTCAACGTAACAGGGGTCCACTCTTGATGTCTTACAAAGCAATTTCCAATAATACGAAGATAGTTTTCCTTCGTATTACGAAGGTTTTTCGTTGTACCTTACAATGAAAACCCCAAAAAGATTCATATTACCGTAAACCGAGGTGACTTGAGACAATTTTGGGGTAACTTGAGACACACTTTTTGGACATGCAGTTAAACAGGAGAAGGTCATCTAATGAAACTTGCAGTGGATTGGGATCAAGTGTCTCATGTTAGCCCTGCCGTCTCAAGTTACCCCAGTTTATAGAATGAAGTAATTTTGCTTCGTATAACGCTTGCGCCAAATTCACTGTAACGTAGCTCAAATTTCATTGTAAGACATTTAGGGTGTACACACTCAATGTCATGAGAATTTTTTGTCCCAAAAATGATACAATTTTAGGCAAATCCGTCAGTGATGCAATTTTGTGTCCTCCAGGTGATACGAATTGTACAAGAACATATCATTTTGCAATAAGCATTGAAAAATTTGTATCACCTGGCGGACACAAAATTGTATCACCGACGGATGTGCTTAAATTGCGTCATTTGTAGGACAAAAAAAGTCCCATGACATTTAGTTTGTAGGTAAAACCCGCGTTAAGTCGTAAATGTTGATAATTCAGACCCTAACATGCAGAGAGCCGTCTTTCGCAAGCTTTCGTTTTTACGAATCAGAATGATCAAACAACGTCTAGTTTCCCAAGGGGAACGGTTTCTCTTGACACGCTGTCAGAGCTATCACAGCCGCGTGCCGGCCACAAGTACGGCAGCTTAAAAAAATCTCGTTCCAATCAAGTCGTTCACTAAACAGATATTTACAAACTTACCTTGAATCCCGATCCTCGCGCAAGGCATTAGTGACATGTAGATACGGAAAATAGAAAACTGCAGATTCTACAAGGTGGTATGTGCTGCCAACAAAAGATTGTTGATCGAGCATTTGGAAGTATTTGCCATCGGTTCCAGATATCATCTTGATCACGACATGTCCTCTCCTGGACAAACAGACCAACAGAATAACCTCGAGAAAAGTAAATCTTTAGGGGAAAAAAAACCTTAAAGCTACCATTCATAGGCATATGAAGGGGCAGGGAAATTCCACTCGGAATCATTAAAATAATTGGAACAGCTATGCTCAGTTTTAAATGGGAACAAACACATTTTGTCTACACCAATATTGAAATTTAATGGTCATTTGGTGGTTAATTTAAAGTTTTGTGTTTCAGATGCATTTCATCGATTAGAAAAAAAATAAAAAAAGACTACGGCTGAAATCCCGCGCAGTGACCCCATGAAATTCTGCAGACCTTGCATGCTTGAGGTCACTGTTAAATGAAAAAACTACCTTCCAAAGTACGGGTGGCTTTGTTTTTTGTGCTTTATTGATCACTGCCGGGTGGAAAGTGTAACACGCAACAGGGGAGCGGGTTGCCTATGCTAGACTCTGCGGGCGCACCCGAACGGAGCGGTGCCGTTTGGGGTGGAGATTGCGCCCCTGCGCCGCAGTTCACGCATGGTTGACGGCATAGCGGCCTCGCGTCACTGCCACGTCTGGACTCAACGGTGTCGCGAGGCCGCGAAACCGCGGCTCCAGGACTTCAGGACTTCGTGACCACGTCATCGCGGACGCTAAGGATTCCAAGACTTAAAGGATCACAGGCCCGCGACACCGCGAAGTTCTGGAGTCCGCGGTGACGCGAAGTCGCGATGTCCTGGAGCCACGGTTTTGCGGTTTCGCGGCCTCGCGACACCGTTGAGTCCAGATGTGGCAGTGTTACACTTTACACCCGGCAGTGATCAATAAAGCACAAAAAACAAAGCCACCCGTACTTTGGAAGGTAGTTTTTTCATTTAACAGTGACCTCAAGCTTGCAAGGTCTGCAGAATTTCATGGTGTCACTGCACGCGATTTCAGCCGTAGTATTTTTTATTTCTTTTCTAATCGGTGAAATGCATCTGAAACACAAACCTTTAAATTAACCACCGAATGACCATTAAATTTGAATATTGGTGTAGACAAAATGTGTTTGTTCCCATTTAAAAAACCGGTCTAAAACACTTTTTCAGGAACAGTCTCGACTCCCAACTCCTATTCGTTCCAAAGTTATGGAGGATTTAGTCTTATGTTAGTCGCTTACTGAAACTGAAAACTCTCCTTACGATGAACCAAGAGTTTAAGGTGATAAGATTTTTTTATTTTGAGGCGCAAAGAACATTTAAGCAGAAGGGTAGCAAAGCTGGATCTTATTACACTGCTAATCCAAGTGTGGACCAGGTCCACGCAAGGTAGCGTGGGCCACAATGGTCCACGCAAGAAAACGTGGACCACGAATGGTGCACGCTAGATGGTGTGGACCACGCATGGTCCACGCTAGGAAACGTGGACCAAGCTTTGATCGGTACTTTTCGGCGTTGAACTACTACCACCCCAGCCACACCTCTCAGTGTGGACCGCAGCTTGGTCCACGTTTCCTAGCGTGGACCATGCGTGGTCCACACTTCATATAGCGTGGACCATTCGTGGTCCACGTTTTCTTGCGTGGACTATTGTGGTCCACGCTACCTAGCGTGGACCTGGTCCACACTTGGATTTACAGTGAACCAACAACTATTGGGTCATGGCAAGGGGAATTTGGGGCCAGCGATTGAATCTGTTATGTACACCTCAATAACGCAGAAACTACACTCTCAGACTGTAATAGACTTTTTATCCTTTGGTAAAGAGTTTTTTAAACAGCAATAAAACGTACTATTTCCTCAATATCTATGTAAGATTTTGTTCGTTGTATTGACTTAGAGTCAGTTTGCTATTGACAAAGAGTCAATACGCAATTGACTTCAAAAATAGTCCTTACTTGATGACAATTTAGTCTTTATGGTGAACGATATTGTACATGGTCACAGAGGAAATACTACATATTATTGCTGTTTAAAAAACTAAGTAAGCAAAGGATGAAAAGTCAATAATTGAGAAAAAAAAGTCGATACGAGTCTGAGAGTGTACGGTAATAGGACTTGAGGGCCCCAACTTTAGGTTCAAGTTCATCTCATAGAAAACAACCAGAAAATAACGAACAATTATAATGCCACAGATACTTCCAGCAATTTTTACTTTTTTTCCACTTACACCGGAAATCCAAAGGCGATACTGGAGTATCTTTTTAGGCGATACAATTGGGTATCGACAACAAAAAGCCTTACCGAAATAGCATGCCTTGAAAACAGAGATACACAAAAATATCGACAAAATTTGACGATACTTCGGAGTAATGCCAAGATTTTGCAATAAACTTTGAACAACTCAATGGGACATTTTCACACTACATGTTTAGGTAGAATTTTGTACGTGGTTATGCATGATTTTAAACCTGCGTCACGGTTTGCATAAAAATGTGTACAAAACTCTACATAAACGTTTAGTGCGATTCATTGTTCATTGCCAGATTTTGGCGATACTCCTTATGTTTATCGCCGTTTTGATGGCATGATAATTCGGAAAGGCCGTTTGTTGGCGATACCCAATTGCATCGCCAAAAAAAAATACTAAAAGTATCACCTTTAGATTTGCAGGGTTTACAGTAACCTTAAAAAGTGTTCTTTTTATACTATTGTTCTAAAAATATTCCTATTTTAACAAGATGCTTGACGTTTGTCTATAGAACAGAGGCAAACGTTCCATGCATATACACCGGGCATGTCTTAAAGTTTGACTCCCTCAGTAAAAAAAAATCTTTTTTTTTTGTATTGTTGAAACGCTCTAGAATAAGGGTGACGAGAAAATTTTTACAAAATGATTCGACAGATCTAGTTCGAAGACATTCAGAATAAAGGGCCGTCGACAATTGCGAGTTTTAGAGCTCGACATCGTAATAGCACACAAAAGTTGTGTATTTAAATGCTGATTTGAGATTTGTCAAACTTTTTGCGATCGGACATTGCTTTGATGAGCCTACCAGCCGTTATATGCAAAAAGAGGGGGTTGTTTAAGCAGTTTTCAGGCCCCGCAACAGCCTCTACGTCGTCGACCAAGGAACGGACCGTTAGATCGTCTTCGGTAGCATAAAAAACAACATTAGCCGTGGTAAAGGGTCGTCGGCCACCCTTAAAATGTGCCTCAGCCCTCCAAAACTGCCTTATCATTATTTATTTTTTTATTTATTTTTTTTCACTAAAAAATGACTCTTTTCGCCCTTTTTCCACTGACAATAATGTAGCGTGCGTAACTCATGCCAAAAGATGTTTTGGGATAGGAGAAAGGACATTCAGCCCCTGCCCTAGGCCTGTGCGATTATTAAAAATAATCGTAATCGGCCAATTATTGAAATAATCGAAATTTTACCCAATTCGATGATTGAGAATCGACAATCGAAACGTTGATCATATAATTGGTTTCAGTCGATTAATTGGTCCGTTTTCTAGTGTCAATTTTATAAACTTACTGGAAATTTTGATGAAGTGACAACGACATCGTCAAATTTCACACTTAAAAGCTGTGCAGATCGCTCAATGTGCATAAAACTAAGATTTAAGTGGCAAAAATGACCTGTAAGTAGTTTTGAGTAAGGCGGGAATTCAACAAAAGCTGATAATCGATTAATTTAAACTTACTTGATTCACAATAATCGAATCGGGTCTTTGGAATTCATTGACAATTAAATGAATAATCTACAATTATAGCCAATTAATCGATTAATCGCACAGGCCTACCCTGCCCTGGCCCACGCAGGCTCTGGGCTCTCGCTCCCCCAGAGCCTGCGCGGGCCAGAGCAGGGGCTAGGTGACCTTCCTCAAAACATCGTTTGGCATGAGTTAAGCACGCTCCCGGGACTATGGGCTCACATTGTCGATAAACGGTGGAAAAAGGACGAAAAGAGTCAATTTTTAGTTAAGGCACATTTGAGGGGTGGCCGACGACCCCTTACCACGGCGAATGTTGTCTTTTACGCTACCGAAGACGATCCAACGGTCACGTACCTTGGCCGACGACCTCGCGGCAATCGCGGGGCCTGAAAACTGCTGAAAAAACAAAAACACCGCTTTTTTTTGCATAAAACGGCTGGTAGGCTCATTAAAGCTATGTCCGATCGCAAAAAGCTTGACGAATCTCAAATCAGCATTAAAATACACAACTTTTGAGTGCTAATGCGATGTCGAGCTCGAAAACTCGCAATTGTCGACGCAGCACTGCTGCAGAGTCGAAGTCCGAAAGAGGCCATTGTTAAACGACTGTGCCAACTTTGACGCAAATTCGAGGACAACTAACCGAATACACACCTTAAAAAATGGGGGTGGCTGTCATGGACAAGGCCCACGTGGAACGTCTTCATTCCGTCTTTGCTGAGGAACACAAGATTTCCAGACAGGAACCGCTTTTCCTCGTCCCACCGAACGTGTCGGTACTTGTTGGAGTCGAATGACATCTTAACCCCGATTTGATGCCTTCCGCGCCTACCGTACTTCTGAGTCAGCATAACTCGGTCGCCCGTCACTACGTAGTGAAAGGTCGATTCAAGCAGCTTCGGGTTTCCTCGGATTTCATTGATCTGCTCACTCAGTGCTCGGCGGAAATCCTCCGACAGCAAATCAAGGTGAGTCTTGCGAAGCTCATGGTAGGTAGAGTAGGGCCCGGTTATTTTGATGGGCGACAAAGCGGGAAGCTTCCTGTCGGGATGGACGTCCGCAAGTGAGATGAACAGAGGTTCACGACCATCCGCCCTCGCCCGACGCAGCATCCCTGAAAATGATAAAGGGGAAAATTCAAGGGAATTCACACGACCTGAACCTCATGTCCACTCTCAGACTCGTATTGACTTTTTATCTCTTGCCGAAAAGTTTTTTGTGCAAACGTAATATGAACTATTTTCTCTTAAGCATTGCACGTTGTTGTCCATAATATCGAGGGGGTAAACACATTCGTAATGCCCTGTACAAAAAAGCCGTGTATTACGCGTAATACACGTATTTGGAATACAATTTTAGGGTCAAATGTGGAAAAATTTAGCATTTCAATGCCGTAATACACGTGTAATACCACCGTAATACAGCGTAATACCGAGTAGTCTGTACACGATTTCTTGAAGTGTTTACCCCCTCGCATTATATAGGGTATTTAGTCCATTAAACCTCACTTTTTGTCAAATGCAATGTACATTTTGATTTCTGCAATACCTATTGACAATTTCATCCTCAAAACGATCAAAACTGTGCATAGATAAAGAGAAAATAGTACAATTTACGTTTGCTGAAAAAGCTCCACCCAGACAAAAAAAACCATGGTCACCATCGCGGATTTCCATCATCGTAGAGCAGTCCACCATGGCAGAGGTCATCACTATAGTTAAATGGACTACTCTATGGTGGAGGCGCATCATGGGGAGTACCACCATGGTTAGACCAGTACCGTACCACCAAGGTCATAAAGAACACTCAATTTGTTGGGCACTATGACCAGCTATTTAAAAACACCATGAGGCACCCCACCATTGAGCGGTTAACCATGGGGCAGCACACCATAGGAGATCCGCCCCTGCCCTATGGTGCAGATCGCCATGGGCGGGCCAAGATGATCTGACCATGGTGATTTGCAGATCACCATGGTCAGCCGTCGCCATGGCCCAGCCCATGGTTTTTGGCTGAGCGAATAGCGAAGCCAGTTACTTCACTGGGGGTGGACAGTTTTGACTGTCTGTCTGTGAGTCAGCACTACTCCTGAACGGCTCGGCCGATCTGACTGAGATTTTGCAGGGTTATTAGGTATGTCCTTAGCTCGCCACACGCCAAAATTCAGCTTTCTATCTCAACCCATACCCCGTATGTTTTGGAAGGTGCTGATGACAAAAATGAAATCAATTTCGACCTCTGACCTAAGTGTCAACCGCGTAGAGGCTACCTCGACTAGAATTTTCAAATTTAATCTACTTTGACCCTTTATCACGTGGTGCACTACTCGTTGCCTCAATGAACCGTGAAACAGCTTGCCGAAGGCAAGCAGGGAGCGCCGCAGAACAAGGTAGGTGTAACGCCAGGCGTGGATCGTCGGAACTGGCGCACCATCGCGAAGCCTGATACGACAAGACACGGCCTGGCGTACACCTACCTTTAGCAGATGACACATATATGTGCCATAATGCTTGTACTCTCCTGCAGGGAGAGCGAGCGGCTGGGATGGCTAGGCTAAGCTATTCGCAAAAATAGAAACAAAAATGAAAAATGTAAATGTGTCAGAATGCTTGTACATGTCGAACGGGGAGAGCGAGCGGCTAGCTGGTCGGACTAAAATATTTCTAGGCCGGAGTGCGCCTGCCGCGCGCCCAGCCCGCGCCCCTCCAGCTGGCAGACAGGGCCCTCCGCCCCACTCCCTTCTTCAGACGCCGACGCCACACGCTAGCTGCCGCGCTACTCTTGCTTGCTTACGTTGGAGTGTCTGTCGAGTGACGACCTGCACTGTGACAAAAATGTACGGTATTCGCCGTTCATATAATTACAGGATTTGCCGTACTTGGAAGTACGGTGTTTCCCGTACCTAGAAGTACAGCGTTTTCCGTACCCATAAAAGTACGGTGTTTTCCGTACCTGGAAGTACGGCGATTCCCGTAGTTTGTACATTGTACAAAAGATCTCGCCTTTAATTTAATTCCAAAAAGTTTGAGTAAGTTTTCAAAATCGTCAAAATTGACTTTGATGTCCAGCAATGAGTGCCTTTCGACAAGTCCATTGTACTAAGTAAGGTGATCGCCGTACTTCCAGGCACGGTAAACGCCGTACTTACGAGTACGTTAAACGCCGTACTTACAAGTACGGCAAACGCTGTACTTCTAGGTACGGAAAACACCGTACTTTTAGGGGCACGGTAAACGCTGTAGTTCTAGGTACGGTAAACACCGTAATTCAAAGTACGGCAAATCCCGTTAATGAATTAACGGCGAAAACCGTACATTTTTCTTACAGTGTGACGCTGCGCCGAGGCGTCCTATCCGAAACAACTTTTACGGGTATTGAATATTCATGCGATTGGTCACCATATTGAGCATCCTCGCGTTAAAACTAAGAAAATGATACCCAACACAAGTCGTATTGTGCATGTCCCGTCGACAATATGAACATGTTAGAGAGAGAGAGTCTCTAATTTACGGCCTGCGCGACGTGCACATAGCGGCCCGGGGCTATATGAACATGTTAACACAGAGTTATATTCCAGATATCTCGAAGTTTCTAAATCTAAGTAAACATTATCGTGAATGACATTGCGCAAGAAATTTGTCAAAAACTGTCAAAAAGTTCCAAGTTTTTATTAGTATTATCTGCTTTCACGTTAGCGTTTCTCTTAAGAGACATAAAAGTCCATATGAGACTGAGAGTGTCGGATCTTGAAGAAAGTTGGCCTTAATGTTGCCCTCATGGGGATCAGGAAGCCCACCAAATTTCAGCCCTGTAACTCAACTAACATGGGCACGGTAGGCAATCCTATTTTCACCAGAATTCCATTTTAACCTCTTTCAACAAAATGCGCATTTTTGAAAAGTCGGCGCGCTGGCCGCCCCGACGGCCTTTCTTCCGCCAAATCGACGTACCAAAACTCAAAACTGACTGGGGAATCGGAATCTGCCGTCGGTTTGCCGATAGCGTTCCGATTAAAGTGCGAAATTGGCACCTCTCTCGGAAAGTTCAGTTGTTTTAGAGGTTTAAGCGCCCGTCACATCTTTTGGGTCTGAGCAAATTAGAGCGAAGGTCGATGGACATCCAAGCAAAACCGAGCAACCTCGAGCAAATACCGAGCAAGTACCAAGCAAGAACCGAGCGACTCCGAGCAAGTGTCCCGTCGACCAACGCAGCAACGCCGTGCAAATGGCACCAGGCCACACAAAACGACCTTCCCGGGCCAGATAATAGTCCGACATACATCATCCTGTATATTTTTGGAAAGGGAAAATCATAAGCCACTCGAATAGATATGTTTCAGTCCTATGAAGCGACTCTGGAGCTCCTAACGCGTCCGCGACTTAGACCGCCTCCGCCCTGTCTTCTAGCCCACTGTGCGCCGGGACGTACCCCTGTGGCTAGGCAAGGCCCCCGCTATGGAACTGTAGAATCATGAAAAACGACGCGTGCCGAGAGCAGCCGCCTTGCACGGTGGGCAACACGGCCGCGCCCGTGTCTGACGGGGCGGCCCGCCCGGCAGGCCGGCTGGGCCGCTGTTCAGTGGGCCAGAAAACCGGCGCAGGAGGCCCAAAGTCCAGACGCGTATTGAACTCCAGACTCGCTACCGAGGGGGAAAGCACTCGCGTAATAGTCGGGTCACTCTGTCCGTAATAGCACGCGTAATAGTGTTTCAAATTTGATCTATTTTAGGGGTTTTTTGGTCTGTTTTCGGCTAAATTCCTAAAATTTTGAGGCGTAATAGAGCGTTATAGACGTAAGTCGGGTCACAGGTTTTAAGAGTGATTTCCCCCTCGCTCGCTACACAGGCCTCGAACTCAACATGTGACCCCACTAAGACCTTTGTTTGGAGAGCAATCCATGGCGGGGGACTTGCCTAACCACAGGGGAATTTCCCGGGGCACAGTGGGCCAGGGTGGAGGCGGTCAAAATCGCGGACGCGTTAGGAGCTCCTGAGTCGCCAAATGGGACTCGAACCGAACGTGTGACCCCGCCAATGGATTGCTCTCCGAACGAGGAATCTGTTGATGGGGTCACTTTCAGTTCGAGTCCTGTTTAGCGAGTCTGGTGCACTGAAAATGTGACGGTCGGACACATGGCCTAATTATGGCGTGCCAAAAAGTCACGCCAAAAATTGGCGTGACAGGAAATTCACGCCGAAAAACGGCATGACATGTGAGTCACGCCGTCATGTGGCGTGAATAGCAATGCGTTTGACGAGAAAAGTCATGCCAAAAACCGTCATCACACTAAATTACTATGTAGTTTTTTCGTGCATAGCTTTGCACGATATTGAGCATACGCGTGGAATGCACAGATTTGTGCGCAACAACGCACGTGGTGCTGCATAACAATGCACATTGTCATGCTTAGCTACGCACGAATTCGTGCATTTCCAAACGTATGCTCAATTTCGTTCAAAGCTATGCACAAAAAACTACATAGCAATTTAGTGTGATGACAGGAAATTCACGCCAAAAATTGGCGTGAATTTCTGAGTCACGCCGATTTTGGGCATGACTTTTTCGTCTTGCAGTTTTTTGGCGTGACACTTTATTCACGCCCCTAATAAGGCACGAAGTCACACCGATAGATTTTCAGTGTGTTAATAACGCGTCTTGAGTTTTAGGCTCCTGCACCGGTTTTCTGGCCCTCTGAGCGGCGGCCCACGGGCGCGGGCGTGTTGCCCTGCCCACCCTGCACGGCAGCTGTGCTCGCTGTTCATGTTACTAAATTTCAAAGCGTGCTTCGGCAAATAGATAGGAAAAGGGCAGAGCCGCATATCTATTCGAGTGGCTCATGATTTTTCCTTTCCAAAAATATACAGGTTGATGTACGTCGGGCTATTTCCTGGGCCTGGGAAGGCATTTTTGTGTTTACTGGTGCCGTTGCTCGGCTGCGTTGCTCGACAGGACATTTGCTCGGAGTCGCTCGGCTCTTGATCGATACTTGCTCAGTTTTGCTTGGATGTCCATGGACCTTCGCTCAAATTCGCTCGGACCCAAATCATGTCACGGGCGACGGGTCGTACCCACTAGCCCCATTCACTAGCCACTAGCCGTTTCAATTTTTGTTCAGTAAGGGGACACTATACACTGAAAATGTTACGGTCGGACACATGGCCTAATTATGGCGTGACAAAAAGTCACGCCAAAAATTGGCGTGACAGGAAATTCACGCCGAAAAACGGCATGACATGTGAGTCACGCCGTCATGTGGCGTGAATAGCAATGCGTTTGACGAGAAAAGTCATGCCAAAAACCGGCATGACAGGAAATTCACGCCAAAAATTGGCGTGAATTTCTGAGTCACGCCGATTTTGGGCATGACTTTTTTGTCTTGCAGTTTTTTGGCGTGACACTTTATTCACGCCCCTAATAAGGCACGAAGTCACGCCGATAGATTTTCAGTGATAAGCTTAATTTTAAGATGGGCGCCAATGTTGTGTATGGGGCTCGTAAAGAAGCTAGCTCTATTCCAGACTTTTGACTAAAAAATGTGTTTTTTTTTTTAAATCTTATAACCGGCATGGCATCCTTAAAAATAAAAAAAAAAATTTATTTCTCATCCCTTTTTTAAGATAGAAACCGTCCAAAACAAAGGATATCAGTCGATACTTAAAAAATAAAATGGTCTTCTGCTCTCTAGTACACAAAGACAATAAGTGTGGGTCTCCTGTCAACGCAACTTGATCGAAATTGGGCATTCTCGCCCTTATCTTGCTGAGAGCGTAACCGACTACTTTACCCACTCCACATACATTACATCGTAATTTTTGTGGTCATACTCCTGTAGGTAGGCGACCCCCCCCCCTTATTCTCCCGATCTTATGCCGACCCCCCCCCCCCATCATGTTTGCGCTGGATCCGCGCCTGTCGCTTGACAGGGGCAACACTGGAGCCAAAGATCCGATGACATGAGGTTAAGGTCGTGTCAATTCCCCCTTTAATTTTCCCCAATAAAAAATTTAGACTTATGTAGGAATGTACAAGACACCATGGATTTCCAAAATCTAAGACCAACTGCTTTTTTTTAAATGCTTCGTCTGAAAACACATTTTAGACTGCACAGTCGTAAAATTAGCACTGAAAGCCTAAACATACTGATAAGCAATCTAATATTTAAGACTTTCGTCTGAGTTCCCATTTCAGAACAGAAAGTCTAAAATAATTGATCTAAATTTCCAGATATTTTAAAACAATGTTCTTTTTTTTTTTTAAAAAAAAATGCCTCTTAACTTCCGGTCTAGCTCTTCTCCCAAGATTTCCTAAGCGGCAAAGCAATTCACAGCGTCTTGGAAGTGCTGTTCGATTGAAGAATGGCACATATTTGACATTTTTTTCCTTCAACCGGGCACGCCATCTACCCCCGATCCAGCACATTTCCAGTTTGGTTTCATTCGTTTGTCTTCCAACGACGACCACAATAGGTTCCTTTAAACGAGGGTTGACGATGCCACTGCAGGAAGGGGGCTTCGGCGCTCTGATTCTTCAACCAGGGTTCATACCGGCTTCCTATTATCAATTTCCCTGACTTTTCCCTGATTTCCAGACCAAAAACCAAGTTTTTCCCTGACCTTAACGACGCTTTTCTCTCAAATTTTGCCACCTAGCAGCAACATGCTACCGAGCGAAGCGAGCTTTAACACTGTGGTAAAATAGGGACATTTTTTCCGTTAACTTATTCCAAGAAATTTCCTTGATTTGAGACCCAGAAATTTCCGTATTTTCAGATTCAGGATTTTTCCGTTGTTTCAAAGCCACAGATTTCCACAGATTATGATACCTTACCTAACTAAAGAGAGGACATATCAGAGATGTGAATTTTAAAAGCCGATGACAGCAATGGATTCGTCCCATTCAGATGTAAAAGAAAAAACCCATAGTTTATACTCGAAATGGTGGAGCTAAAGAGTCAAATGGTATGTTTTTAGCATGCTTTTAGTCACACCTTCAGAAGGGGTGTCAAAACCGACCATTTGACTTAAAAGCTCTACATTTCGACGCCAAACCTATGACATACGGGTATTTTCTTCATCTCGATGAGATGAAACCATTGCAGTCATCGGCTTCAAGTTTCATCACAATTTGAAGATTGGTTTCAAGGCAGCTGGCAACTTTGTTTAACTCCGACGATTCAACCGCTGAGATTTCTCACAAATGTGCCGCGTAACCCGACTCGTGGCAAAGTCGGAGTCGTCTGCCTCAAGAAATATCTTTGATGTGTTCAAACCAATCAACCGAAAGTGATAAACCTTGACGGGGACGGGAGCACGTGGAATTGTCCGCTCTGTACAACGTGGTAAAGTCAGATTTGCGATGCGACAACAATTTTTTTTTAGGCACGAGGTAGCCTTATAGCCTCACGAGGGTTGTTTTTTAGGGGTTCCGACGAAGGAGGACCCCTATTGGTTTTGACGGCTCCGCTTCTTCTTTTTTTTATATCCTATTAGGTTTTGGAAAATGAGTACCGCCAAATTATTCGTTACGATAAAAAAATAAGGGTAGCGGGAAGTTTTTAAAAATTTATCGTAGAAATTTTGCGTAATTTGTTAAAACATAAAACTTCAACAATCAAACACCCTTAACCGTTGGTTTTATCGAGAAACGTTTCAAAGACAAAATGTGCCTCAGTAGAAAATTCAAACTTTTGACTCATTAAATTAACGAAAACTTGTCTACGTTACGGTCTAATACGAAAAACATGAATAAATCATTTCCATAGAAACGAATACGATCCACCCGTCAAAATTCAAACTGACCAGTAGAAACAAAGCAGAATGGCGGGAAATTCTAAATGTTCTTCCTGCGCATGCGCTCAATTCAAACCGACCAATACCGAAGACTTCCGGTCAAACCTGATTCAGTTACCACCATGATTTCTGCTCTCCACCTCGCGACTTTCAGTCCTCATACTTCTCAAACAAAGATCACCCGCGTTTTAAAACCATCCCTTTCCAGTTTTATGAGTTTGTCAAACCAACCACCGAACTATTGTTAGGTTGTGGGTCAGAACTATTCCAGTGAATGAAGAAAAACATGACATGAGAAACCGCAGCCTTTAAAAGCAAGCCAAACAAATCCGCTTCAACAACAATCAAGAGGCAGTTTCAATGCGCGACTACTCGTTTCTTTTGCCTCGCCATTTTCCAAAGTGCGCAAGCGACTAGCATTTGCTCCCAACCTACGAAAATAAATTTCACTGCTTCGTCTCTGCTTTGAACTTTCAACTTCCCAAAACACTCCTTTTTGAGCGGCAAGTTTGAATTCGGTTGTGTGTAACATTTCACGTGGGCCGTGCTCCACCACTCAGCAAGCATATTGTTGCCAACTTTTAACAAAAAAATTTACCCCCTTTTTTCCGCTACCAACTTAATATCTCCAACCAATAATGAACATAAATTAATATTTTAAACTTAGAATACCGGAACACCGTGCAATGCGTTAGCATTGGAATTTTTTTTTTATTGTCAGTCTGGCCCCTTATGCAAATCCGAAATTTTCTATACGATTTTGATGAGACTTGGCAGATTGGTAGAATTTTGTGCCCTGATTTCAGTAGCGAAACGTGGTTGAAAAGTGTTCGGCCAATTTTGAGAAATTTTGAGTTGAAATCGCTGTTTCCATGGCAAAACTCGACTCGTCAGCGAGAAACAGAGGGAGAGGGGAGAGCCGAGCCACCGGAAATGGAATCCGACCAATAGCAGCGCTCCTTTTCGCCTCTGTACAGCTTACACCAAAAACGCTCGCTCCCCTGAAAAAGCGCGTTCGAATCCGAATTGAGCTGCGTGAAGTTAGCATAGCCACTTGATGCACAATTAGAAAGTTATATGCCAATAATATGAGCGTTATTTGAGCGTTCAAATGGCCGTAGGTACATAATTTGTGCGTCGATATCAAAGCGTGTATCGCCATATGTTTCTTGGTGATGCCAATTTCACGCCGGCATAGCCACATGACGCACAGTTAAAAAGCTTTTCACCAATAATTTGAGCGTAAATTGAGCGTCCGATTGGCAATAACCGCGAAATTTGTGCGGCCATCCTAGTGTAAAATATCCAGCTATTTTATTCAACTGTGGCTGCTGGGCTGGCATAGCCACTCCGAGCAATCGAAATTCCGAGCGCACCATCTTGTTCACCTTAATTTGAGCATTCCAATGGACTCTGTCCGAAAATTTGTGCGGCAGTCCAACTATGAAAAATATAGTGTGCTCGGAATTTCGATAGCTCGAAGTGGCTATGCCAGCCTCACTGCAGTTGGCCAAACTTGGACGCTGAATTTTTCATAATTGGAGTGCCGCACAAATTTTCGGACAGAGTGCGCTGGAACGCTCAAAGTGAGACGAACAAAATGGTGTGCTCGGAATTTCGATAGCTCGAAGTGGCTATGCCAGCTTTACTCCTGTAAGGCAATTTGGACGCAGAATTTTTCATAGTTGGACTGCGGTCGGTGATTGTTGGCCAGAGTGTCCCGCGCCGCTGTGCGCAGGCCCTGTTGTTATCAGAAATACCAACACTAAATGTTCTAAACTCTTTGAATCAGGGTGAAATAGGACATGAAACTGCGTGCCTGTGCAAATGCATTTGTGAAAAAACAATCCCTAACGTAGTTAGAGTGTGACTATTAGTCCCTTTTCGAAAACAGTGGGCGTGTAGCTGCACCTTGTACCGAGGTTTGATGGTACTTCTGAATCTAAGACGAAACGATCTGGACACGGGGGCTGAGCTTTTTTCTAGCCTTGGAGCTGGGTGAACTGGACTATTTTACTGCACGTTTCTGTGAATAATTTGTCCTTCAGGTATTATGAGACTGTCTTAAATGTCTGTTTTTGACACAAATTGATACGCAGCTGGTCTTTAAGCTTACGTAAGTTTTAGTATTATTAAAAATGGTCTGACAAACATAAACAGAACTACACACAACGCAGTCTTAGCCTTAGCTATCTTTGGTAAACCAGAAAATTATAAATTTAACTTCGTGACTACCAGGATTTCGTGAAATCGTTTGTTTTTTTTGTTTTTTTTTTTTGGCGTAGCTTAACGAAAACGTGAACATTTTAGATTAATTTGGAGCGTTACAAAACTAATTCGAAATGTGAAAACTGAAATGTCCCAGAAAAACCGTTGCCACAAATCGATAGAGAGTTAAAATTCTGCGTTGACTAGGCGTATGCAGAACAATATAAAATGATCACGAGCAACGAGAAAAATTCCCAAAGTCAGTCAAACTGCTTTTCAACTTAATTCACAAAGTACCATATTACTTATGGGCCTCCGTGACCGTCACTTATGCCGTATTGGCATTCCAATACGCTTACGCGACAGGGGAAACGGAGGCCAACAATCAGCTCGCGACATGTATGTATGGCCCTAAAACGAGCGGAAACCCCTTTTGTGCTGTCGCAAAGAATTGAGTCGTCGAAAAATTGCCGGTAAAATTGATTATCCATTGGGAACTTACATGTTTAACGGGTCTGTAAGTGCCATCCATGATAACACACGGGCGGGAAATTTTCTGTAGATTCCGAAAGTTTTGACAAAGTACTGATTAATTGAGTGATACCACGCACACCGGTCAGCCGTGCACTTCTACGGGGAGCATTGTGTCACGCGCTGCCTGGCCGTTGCCATTCTGTGTCAGCACTTTGCTTTCTCGCTGACCATTTTCGAATTTCCCTGACTTTTCCATGACTTCCAGTCCCTTTTTATTTTTTCCTGACATTTCCCTGACCGGCGCCCTCCCAGAACGGAAGTATGAAGAACAAAAGCGGAAATAGCGAATGGCAGTTTCTATGAAAAATGTTCGCTGCGAGCCTTGTCCGTCGCGTACATTTCTCATGCACACTGTCCCTTTTAACTTTCACTTTAGTTCTTTTCACTTCCGTTCTGGGAGGGTCTGGACACATAGAGAGAGGTTCCTGTTGACGCCAGTGGCACTGTCAAAATTTCTGTACTTTTGCACGGAAAATGTACAGAAGAATATAGTATGGGGTCTCGCACAATTATGTGCTTACGTGCTTTTCGTACGAATTTGTACGTTATTTCGCACAAGTTAGTGCGATTCCACGTACAATATTGAACGAAAGAGTTCGCAGGATAGAAATAGTGTGAGACCACAAACAAAATTGTCCACAAACATTTAATACGTGGATCCACGCTCTCGTGCTACTCCCGTTCGCTTTCTGACTTACTTTACCGATCTAGATCCGTGCATTTAGTACAGAGAACACCATTTTTTCGCAAAGCGTACACTCAAAGCCCACACTTACCCATAAGGCCTCCGAGACTCGACATTCTTTCCCAGAAGCCTTGGACGGCGCCGAGGAACACTGAACCAGACGAGCTGCTGCGGCGGCCGAGACGAAACTGCTTCAGGACAGGACGGATGCTCTGCATCGCCGCGGTCGGGCGACAAGCGGGGAATAGCCGTCGGTCGAGTCGAGCTGGCGCTGACTCGGTGGGACGTGCGGAGCGCTTGGCTGCGTGTGTTAGTGCCACTGTCAACAATAGGGGAGGGGAATAGCCCCGACCAGGCTTCGAGTTCCTTTTGGGGGCCGTCCATTAATTACGATACGTACTTAAGGGAGAGGAGGGAGTCTGGGTCAGCGTAACGCTGCGTTACCCCGGCGGGGTCAAAGCCAGCGTAACGTTACGCTTGCCACATTAATTTTGGATCAGAAATGTGCAATTTTTAAAAGTGAAATTGGGTACACTGCAATTCGATTGGTAAGTTTGCTTGCCACTCCAGTGGCGCTTCGTTTTGAATGCCAAAATTTGGCATGCTGGGCCGGATTGGCCTTTTAAAACGCCAAAATTTGGCGTCCAAGATCACCGGAATGCCAAATTTTGGCATTCAAAGAGGCCAATCCAAGCCTAGAAGGCCAAATTTTGGCATTCGAAACGGAGCGCCACTGGAGTGGCAAGCAAACTAACTAATTGAATTGCAGTGTAAAAACTGAGCTTCACAAATATTTTAAGCGTAACGTTACGCATGAAGGGGCAGGGGGTTCGGGGGTCTGGGCTAGCGTAACGCTGCATTACATGGGGGAGGGGGGGTCAAAAATCGTCAAAAAGTGCGTAAAGTAATTAATGATCGCCCCCTTGCTCGTCGCCGCCTAACAAACCTACACTAATAAAAAAATTGTCGTAAAATTACGAATTACTCGGACAGAAATTTTCCCACAGTAAATTCGTAATTTTACGAACAATTTAACGACCACTGTAAAAAAATTCTGTGCCAATCACAGAGAAGTTACGGACAGTTCTTTACGGAGACACTACAGACTGCCCCGTGGCCAGATTCTCTCTGTGATCTGGTGTTAACGGAGAGTCTGTGAATAGACCAGTCTGTGAACAGACAAGTCTGTGGCCAGAAATTTTCTGTGATCTGGATTTAATCCACGCACCTTCCTCATTTTCAAACACTAGAAGTCAGTGTAAAGGGAAGAGATTATGAAAACGGATTCCCTCCATCGACACAAACAAAATAGTGGACACATATCTTAGGTTGAAACGTCACATGTAAAACTCACTGGTCTTGAATTTCTTTTGGGGTGGTTTTCGCACTCTCCATAGTTAGTCCATTTATTTTTGGTTGTGTTAATATTGTAAGTTTGTCTCAAAGAGACAAATACATTTCTAGATAACAATAGTATCAATTTCTTGCTTTTGAAAAAAAAAAAAAAAAAAAAAAAGCCTTTTAGTTCTGTTGTCCTATGCGTGGAACACGGATATTTTCTGTTCACAGAGATTTCCTGTTCACAGGCTGTCTGGTATGATTCTGTGAACGCTACGGATAATTACGGACTGTCCGTGCAACCAATTGACCAGAACAATTCTGTGTTTTTTTCTGTGATTTTTTTCTGACAGTGACGAGTTTTTCATCAAACCTATGAATGATTCGTCATCCAACGAATTATTCGTAGAGTGTTATGAGTGATTCGTAAAATAAATCAACATGTGCTTTGTTCATTTAACTTAAGGAATATTTCGTCACAATTTTACAAATTATTCGTTAATTTTACGAGTTTATCTAGGAAACTTTACAAGATATTCGTTTTGGTGCGACTTTTTCGAAATTTTACGAATGTTTCGTAACTTTTGAAGTTATCCATGAAAGAAATTTTCCCAGCACGTACATATTTGTAATTTTACGACAAACATAGCGACAAATTACTCGTTTTTCTTACCAAAAACTCGTCAAGTTCGGCAGCTTTTGGGCTTTATGTGACTATTTTCATAAAATCCCGAGTAAAAATGAAAGGCTGACGTATGGCTGTATCGCCGGTTTTTTGGCTATATGCATGGCTGCAGTAGCTGCCTTGCAGCCATGTCGCAGCTATAGGGCCGAAGTGGACTTGTAGCCATGCACGCTGCAGTGGCTGGCGTGGCTGTCTCACGGAGTGTGTCGGCTGTGGAACGCTTCAGAGGCCGTGCCCAGCAGCCTATTGGCTGCCAGAAGTAGCCTTCAAACACTGCTACGTACAGCCATGCAAGCTGCAGTGGCTGCGGGCTGTGTATTGCAGCGTGTTGGCTGCGGGGTGCAGCATACTGCAGCGCCTCGCAGCCTCATGGATGCCAGGGGCAGCTCTGACCGGGTTCCATTGAGCTGGTTCCATTACAACTACGACGTCCGAATCGAAATGTAAATTTTCTGGATCATACAAGTTTTAAACTATAATAGTAGTAAAGGGGGGGTATTCTGACATGCGCCATTTTGGGGGTACATTCTGACATGCCGCCATCTTGGGCGGGCGTAACCTAAGTCATGACCTTGAGCGGGGGTAACCTAACCCAGCCTAACTCAAGGGGTGCATTCTGACATGCCGCCATCTTGGGCGGGCCTAACCCAAACCTAACCCGTGGGACATTCAGACATCTTGAGCGGGCCTAACCCAACCTAAGTTGGGTCGGACATTCTGACATCTTGGGCGGGCCTAACCCAGCCACCCCTAACCTACCCCTAAACTCATCCACCGCTAACCTACCCCTAAATTCATCCACCCCTCAGCTAACCCAACCTATTATTTTTTCTGTCGCCTGCTTTTCCGAGCCTAACCTAAGTCCGCCGCGCCCGGGGACCGCCCGGGAATGCCGCGCCGAGTCCGAGAACGCGTTTGAATTTTCGCGCCGTAGCGAAGCGATGTTGCCGCGCCGTCCGCGCTCCGCGCGCTGAGTGCGCCATCTAGCGGCAGACGACGTAACCACGTCGCCACACGGGGACGGCCTTTGTCGCCAACAGGTGTTACATCATGCTGCCGGCGGGCGAGCGAGGCTCCCACCACGACGAGGATGACCTTGCCGTGCCGGGGGAACCCCCTGTACTGCACCGCAACACATACAAAGTTTAATTCACATGTTCTCATTCAAAAATTTGCGCGAGGAAGTGGCGCGAGGAAGTGGCGCGCGCAGCCCTTCCGCTCACCGCCCCTCCCCCTTCTCGACTCCGTGCGCGTGGAGTCGAGAAGGTTCGCGGAGCGTCAGTCAGTAGTGGGTTGTCCTGCAGTGCGTGTGTGCGTCTCGTCGTGTATCAACATGAGTGATAAAGAGGACGCCGTTTCCATCTGCCTAGATGTGTCCGGAGCTCTGTTTGAAGGGCTTGACGACGATGAAGAGATGATGATGTTGGATCAAGTAAGTTTTCTCTTTTGCCGTGTAAATCGTTTGTGTGCGACGCAGCCTAGTCCAGGCCACCTTGCGGCGCCGCCATCGCACGCCAAGTCCTTTTGTTCTCCTGTTCACTTGAATTGGAGTCTTTCATTAAAGTCAGCGCTGTGATTTTCACATCGAAATCCGCATTTCGGTGTGCAATGAGCGTTACGTGTCGATGGCGGCGCCGCGTGGTGGCCTAACCTCGCTGGCGTCACTGTTGCGTCATCCATTTCACCTCTCATCTCATCATTTACGTTTTCAGAACTTTCATTTGCGACTTTATGTATCGATGGCTAAGTTTAGTGTGACTTAGTGAATCGATACACAGTGAGTATATTCCGATTTTATCACGATTTTGGCTTTGTGGCGTGTGCCTTGCGTGCGTGTGTGCATGCGTGTGTGTGAGCATGTCGAGTCCTGTCTTGCTTGGCCGTGTCATGGCCCTGCAGCAGCACTTGTTGCTTTTGTTTACATCCTCTTCTTTCGTCTGTCGTTCGCGTGTGTACTCTTTGTTGCACAAGTGCTTAGTGCTTTGCCCCTTTCGCTTGCGAGTTGTTTCTCTCGCACTCCCTTCCCAGGGTCCACCGTACTCAGAACCCCGTTGGGTTGCCTACCTCCAGGCGTGCTGGCCTGTCGCGCGAAGCCAACACGAAGGGGCTGCGCTGGGAGTTTATTTTGCGTAAGTCGGGGCGTGCTGATGTTACGTCTCGTTGCGCTCTCGTCTCAAGAGGTATTCGCACTGTTAAAACGTTTTGCTTTTTTCTCTCATGAAAAACAAAGTAATACGGTTCGAATATCTCACCATTATAACCTTGCTCATTTATCGCGTCTTTTTTAATTGAACAATAAAAAATTAATAAAGCAAAGAGATAAGTGAGGAAGGTTAGTCGATTTTTAAATTGTGTCATGCGTCTTACGTCGTTTTGTGTGTTTTCAGCCTCGAGTTCTATCCCCGTCCCCCATCGTCACCCCCAGTCCGTCGTCCACACCCTGTGTGGAGCGAATGGAAGGGCAACCATGTGCCCCACCCTCTCCGCTGCCTGTGACTCCGCCAAGTCGTTGCAGGATGTCACCCTCATCTTCCTCACCTGAAATTCTGATGGTGTTCGGGCGTCCATCAACTGATGTATGTTAATGCGATTATGACTAGGTCTCTTTTGGTTCTATGCAATCTAGATTAATTCAGGATTTTTTTCAGACCATCAGGCGAAGACTGGCCCCTTCCGAGGGCCCCTCTTCGTACAACTGCCCCTCCCCCATCCCCCTTTCCCCTTCTTTCCGTCGCCTCCCCCTTACCCCTCCTCCACGCCCCTCCCCCACCAAGGGGCTGCACGGCGTGCTGTACCCGGGCGTCAGTGCATCTGCTCTCAGGGGTGCACTTGAGGACCTCCTCAAGAGGCACCCCGAGCGTCGCCACCCCTCGGGTACAGCACCCTGTACCCCTCCCCCCATCCCTGCCACAACTCCTTCCCCTACCCCTTCCTCCACCCCTGCCTCCTCCACCCGTGTCTCCTCCGACCCTGCCTCCTCAACCCCTTCCTCCGCCACTTCCTCTGCCACTTCCTCCACCCCTGCCTCCTCCACCCGTGTCTCCTCCGACCCTTCCTCTGCCACTTCCTCCAACCCTTCTCCATCCTCTTCCTCCACACCTTCCTCCACCCCTGCCCGCTCCATTCCATCACTGATGGTAGCTCCCGTGCCACGTCCTCGGGTGGTAAGTTCGTGGTATTATGTACGTTGCCCTCTTGTACATGTTTGTACGTCACTAATGTTATCCCCTTTCTTTTGTTTCAGAGTGCATTTCGTCGTCTGGGAGAACGCGCCCCGTCCGGCGACGCCCCCACCCCTCCCCCACGCCCCCTCATGGGGATCGCACTCTCACCCCCACCTCTGATGAGAGAAGAGGCTCCCATGCCCCGCCCGCGCATGGCACACCATTGCCCTGCCCCTCGTCCTCTCTTGCGTGCTCCCATGCCCCGCCCTGCCCCTCGACCTCTCTTGGGTGCTCCCATGCCCCGCCCGCGCATGGCACAGGCACACCCTTGCCCTGCCCCTCAACCTCTCTTGGGTGCTCCCATGCCCCTCCGCGCATGGCACAGGCACACCCTTGCCCTGCCCCTCAACCTCTCTTGGGTGCTCGCATGCACTGCCCGCGCATGGCGCGCCCTTATCTTGCCCCTCACCCTCACATGTGCATTTTCACCCCCCGCCCCACCCCCTCCCCCGCCCCCCGTTCAATGGAGGCTATTCTAGCCTCCCTTCCCCCTGCCCCCAAAAAGGGGGTCGCTCCCCCCAAAAAACCCCCTCAGCCCTCCCGCCCGAGGAAGATGACCCGCAAGGGGGACGCACCCTCACACCCCGATCTTCCATGGGTCAGACGCAATGGCCCGCCTCCGCCCCCTCCCTCAGCTGGTGCTGCTGCGGCTGCCAATTGTGAGTATGCATGCATGATTTTGTTTTCAATTTATTTTAATGATCAATTTTTTAAGTCAGCCTTCAGTCACCAAAAATGTCAGGTACTGTTTGGTGTTTTCATCATAAAGCTGACATGGTTCTCATTCATCTAATTTAGTTGTATTATTTTTGTTGGTTTCACCTAATAGTCACTTTAGTTCTATCGCTCAATTAAGTGAAGATATTTTTTTGTGATAATTTTATTAACTGTCATGAATTTCACTTAAGTGGAGCTCCGCTTCATCTGATCCTTATCATTATTGCACTAATAAATTCAGTATAGCATGCTTTAAGTGGTAGAGTCAATAGTTGTTTCAATATTTTAGTTTTGGTAACTCCGTCTTAGGACTCGGAAAAGGTTTAAACTTTGTTACCAAGTCTTGGACTTAGGATATTGATTAGTAAGCTTAATTTCATTTAGGGGAAGGTTAAATTGAAAGGAATCTTTATAAAATAAGGCCATTGAACAGATCTTTACTTTGGTTTTATGGTGTAGTGTATTGGACTTGTCATATTTTTCCATGTCACCTTACTCGCTCAACTGATCGAAGTTAGTTCTGAGTTGGTTATGTCACTGGGGTTCATGTTTCACCAGAGGCAGGCATAAATACATTTAGAGTCATTAATTTCATTATCAAATTCACTCATAATACTAATCTTAACCTCAGTTTTTTTTTTTTTCATGTCTGGTATTATCATAACATTTTTAATCCTTGGTTTGCCCAAGTTGCGGTAACTCAATTTAGTTTTTTTATTTGGAGAGGGGCTTAGCATTAACCTATACACTGTTAATTTAGAGAAAAGAAGTAAGATTTTGAGAGGAGTGGGACTTTAAATACTTTTCACTAACTGTTAGTAGTGGAGGGGAAGTAGGGGCCAAGGGAATTAATTGACAGTGTACTCATCCTTTTCGTTTGTCTGTTTCAGGATCTGATCTGCTGACCTTTGAGGCCGTGAGGCCATTGAAGGCTTTTTTTTTATTATTATTATTTAATCATGATGCCCCTGTGGGCTTTCTTTTTTTAATCATGTTTTTAAATATTATCAATTTTTTTTTAAATGTTTTTTTTTTTAAATAAAAAAAAAGTTAAGGACAATTTTGATGTTTTATTGTTTTTTATTTCCTTTTCCTTTTATTCATTTTGTATTGGGTTTTCATTTTATTAGTTTTGTATTGGTTTTTATTTTTTATTAGAACAAATCAACACTTCTCGCACTTCACACATGGGAACACTAATGAGCAGACTTATAGAAACGGAGCCACATGGCAAGTCTCTTGGCTTGCTTAACAGCACAAGTGTTGCTAATATATTGGGTGTGAATTTCATTTTCACAGGGTGCATCAAACAGGGGAAGCTTGTCAAAGCAAGGGCATCCCAGGGATTCAATATTCAACACTAGGAGATGGGGCAAATGAGCTTGGAGAATTTTAACTTTCTCGGTGCCTTTGGCATACAAGACATTGAAATTATAAGTCATAGTCCACATAATGTAGTAAATATTTTTGAAAGCATATTCTCCATCATTCCATTCAAGTCCATGGAATTGTTTCGTGATAAAATCATTTTGTTTTCTCACTCTTTTTGGGAGTTGTTCTTTTTCATAAGGCGGGGCAAAGGTAGCTACTTTGTACAAGTCCATTCTAAACCCAGGGAGATACACTGCAAACTCTTTGATGATCAGCTGATTGTCTTTGTCTCTGACAAACTGAGCGTCACAGGTGACTTCATCAAGTGGGGGATGGGGCGGACCGTAATAACCTTCATCATGCCCAGAGGGCAAGAGGGAAAGGAAAGACTTGTTTGACATTTTAGAGCTCTGATCGATTCAATTGGAAACGTTAGACTGTGACCGGTCAGCCCAGGCACTCAAATTTATAGTGGCGACGCGCGCGCCCCGGGAGGTGCTGCCCCCTCGTGGCAGAACTTGGAAACTTTTTCGTTGCTTCGCTCTGATTGGTCCAAAATTATAATTAAGTGCCAATCACGGCACAGCGGCGGTGTGCATCGCCTGCGCGGCAAGTTTGAACTCGAAATGATGTCATCGCGAGTCAGCCGCGGCGCGGTGCGTTCCTATTGGTCAAAAATAACAATTTAGACCAATCAGAGCACAGCACGGCCAGTGCCCCGGTGCCACGGCGCACAAAGCGGGTGCAAGTTGGAACACGTTTGAATCAATGACGTCATCGCTAGGAGTCACGGCGCGCTGCGTTCCTATTGGCCAAAAATAATTTTTTCGACCAATCAGAGCACATTGCCCCAGCGCCAGCAGCGCCGCGCGCCACCTATGTGGCGAATTTCGGAACTAGCCGATCAGTATAAAACGGGGTGCTCCAGCCAGGAGCGGCACAGTTACACAGTTGCAGTTGTCCAGTCCACTCTTCTCCCTCCTCCCTCGAGTCTCCCTCGGCCCTAGTATTCCAACAGTCTTTGTTAAGACTCATCCCTAGCTTTCTCCCGTAGTGCTCTCAACAGTCTTTATTAAGACTACTCCCTCAGCTTTTTAAAAGCTTTTCCGTAGGATTTTCCCCCTGCTTTTTCCTCCCTCATCATGTCTCTTGGAGACATTCTCGACGAGTACGAAGCAGCCTGCTTCTACTCCGATGAGCTTCTTGCTGAGGCCTACCACACGGCCCTGGAGTGCCTCCGCACTGCCTCCCCCGTGGAGCGCAGTGACCCCCGTCTCCCTGCGTTCCTGAAGGCTGGTTACTTGGCTTTCCTTCGGGAAAAGTCCAAGGCCAGCAGACTGGATGCGCAAATCCACCAGGTGGCTTTGCGCCTCGCTCTCCCTGCCCCTTCTAGTCCCGCACCGCCCCGCACCGCCCTGGACATGATCGGGGGTGCAGTTACTCGCTCCGCTTCTCGAGCTGCTGAGGCCGCCCAGCCCCGCCCCGCCTCGCCCCAACCCGGAACTTCCCGCCCCGCAGAGTCCCCGGTGTCGGCGTCTAAGTGTACCCCCCCCGGCGAATGATGCCCCGGATACACCTCGCCTAGGCGCCTAATACCCAGGGATACACCACAACTAGGTGCAATGTACCCGGGGGTACAATGGGCCTAGGCACCAGGCGAATTGTACCCCGGGTACAATGCGACTAGGAGAAATATACCCCGGGGTACATTGAGCCTAGGCTATTCGTATTCCCCCTCCGGCCGGCGGGGGATACACCTTGCCTAGGCGCAATGCATCCCCCTGGATACAAAAAGCCTAGGCGAGAAGTATCCCCCGTCGGCTGGAGGAAGGGGAGGGGGGATACAATGCGACAAGGCTAGGTTAGGTTAATTGTGGGTGAATTTTGCCCCGCGGTACATTGAGCCAAGGCTTATTGTATCCGACCCCGGTCGGCGGGGGATACTTCTCGCCTAGGCTTTTTGTATCCAGGGGGATGCATTGCGCCTAGGCAAGGTGTATCCCCCGCCGGCCGGAGGGGGGATACGAATAGCCTAGGCTCAATGTACCCCGGGGTACATTTCTCCTAGTCGCATTGTACCCGGGGGTACAATTAGCCTGGTGCCTAGGCTAATTGTACCCCTAAGTACATTGAACCTAGTTGTGGTGTACCCCTGGGTACCATGTGCCTAGGCGAGTTGTACCCGGGGGTATCATTTGCCGGGGGATACAATTCGCCTCCTACACCGGCCCGCCCTAGTCGCGACGCCACGCCACCGGCCCGCACGTCACCCGCGCCAAACGGAGTGCCTACCTCCCCGGCGTCTCCCCGTCCCGATTCGCCCCAGCCCGCACCTGCCCCGTCCCCGGAGCGCGCAAAACGGCCGCGAGAGGAGGAACCCGAGCCGGAACCGGAGCCCGAACCCGAACCGGTCCTGGAGATCCTGGAGTCCCGCGAACGCCACCTGACGCGGTTCAAAACCACATTCAGGGAGGAAGTGGCCCAAATTAAGGGTCTTGGCAACACACTCCCATCCGAGGAGCTGATGGAGACCATGTTTGACTCTATGCTGCAGAGGCAGCGTGACGCCGTCCAGGCCAAGGACGATGATCGAGTGATACTCGAAATTCAGAACTCAGAAAACGCAGAGAACCCGCTCTGGTTCAGTCTGCGGCGAGTAGACCAGCTTAACGGCCGTGTCGTCCTTGACAAGCTGGCCAGGGTTCTGAACTCGAATCAGGCCTTTATGGCTAATGGTCAACTCAGACTCAGTTACATTCATGTTCCCACCCCTGAGGCAGGCGGGAGGAATCCCCTCAGAGTAGCAAATGAGAGCCTTGATCAATGGTTACATAGGAAAATAAACTCCAAAACCATTTTTTCTCCCCAAAACGCCGACAATCTTTGCTTGACAAGGGCAGTAGCAGTGGCCATGGCCAAGGGTGGAATGAAAGATCAACCCTTCTGTCGTTTCAAGAAGTCTGATTCGGTGGCTCAACATAGAGAGGCGCTTAAACTTTGTGAATTAGCCGGCATTAACCCAGACAACCCCTGCGGCCTAGACGAGGTGCGCAAACTCCAGGACGCTCTCCCTAATTACAGGCTGTGCGTGTACACTGACAAAAAAGGCAAGGAGTGCATTTTCAAGGGGGAATATAGTGCGGGTCGCAAGAATGTTCATCTTTTCATGCACAACGCACACTTCTCAGCCATCCTTTATCCTCTACGCGCATTTGAGTACAATTATCAGTGCGATAGGTGCGTTTCCTTCTTTAAACACAAGGGTGAGCACAAATGTGCAGGATGCTGCTGGAGATGCCTTGGCTCTACTCCACACACAGGTCCTCTGCAGCGCTGTGAGTTCTGTGGGCACCAGTTCGCTGGTGAAGAGTGCTTCACGACTCACAACACAGTCAAGCTCCCTGGCACAGAGTACACGAAGTGTCAGTCGTTTCACTTCTGTGTAGGGTGCGAAAAGAGTTATTCCACACAGCGGGGTGGCAGACACGTCTGCGGTTTTATTTCCTGTCAGTATTGCAAACAATATGTGCAGGAAAACCATCTGTGCTATATGCAGCCCTGGGCAGGCAGGGAGAAGAAGGAGAAATGGAATTATCTGACTTGTTACTATGATTTGGAAACAAAACAGGACACGGAAGTAGAAGGCAAACCGGGTACTTTTGAACACATTCCCACCCTCCTCGTGTCTCAAACTATTTGTGACCAATGTTGTGACATCCCTGACAACAACTACTTCTGCACCGTCTGCAAGACACGACAGCAGATTTTCCATTCCTTGGACAACCCTAACCTCAATGTGATGTCCCAATTCTTAGATTATCTCCAATCTTTCCCCGCCAAAACTGAAATCCTCCTTGTGGCACATAATGCCAAGTCCTATGATGCCATTTTCGTGCTCCAGGAGATGATTAAACGCAAACTTAAGCCTGATCTCACTCTTCAAGGGGCAAAAATAATTTGTATGAAGTTAGGGAACTGGAAGTTCATTGACTCCTTGATGTTCTTGCCCATGCCCCTCTCAGCCATGCCGAAGTCTTTCGGTCTTACTGAGCTTAAAAAAGGCTATTTTCCTTACTTGTTCCATGACCCAAATTATGAAGGCCCTCTTCCTGATCGTGATTACTACTGCGTGTCGACCATGAAGTCTAAGGCTGCTGCCGACTTCAACCAATGGTACGACAAACAGGTGGCTAATAATTATGTCTTCAACTTCAAACGTGAGATCATTGAGTACTGCGTCAGTGACGTCACCATCCTTCGCCAGGCCTGCCAAGCTTTCAGAAAGCTGTTTGCCCAGTCAGCGGGCTTTTGCCCTCTCTTCAATAACATAACCCTATCTTCAGCATGTATGGCGGCTTATCGCTCCAACTTCCTCCCTCCCAACACCATTGGCATTGTCCCCGCAGGCGGCTATCATGGTAGGGGCAAGCAGTCCCACATTGCCCTACAATGGCTGGACTATGAGTCCCACAAACTTGGGCGGAAAGTATCTACAATCTACACAGACAGGGAAATCTCAGTCATGGGTCGTCGAGTAGACGGTTATGTTGAGATTCCCCTCCCTGATGGAACCTTAGAGCGGCGAATTTACCAGTTTCACGGGGACTACTGGCATCAATGCCCTATCCACTACCCCCCAAACACTGATTCTGGAGACAATCGCTATGAAAACACTCAAAGACTAACCTCCCTGTTCCGCCGTGCGGGCTACACTGTTGTAGAAAAATGGGAGAGTGAGTGGCAGAGGGACCTTAAGGAGCCTGATGTTAAGGCCTATTTTGAGGCGCACCCCACCACCCGATCCCTTCCCCTTAATCTCCGGAACGCCCTATGTGGTGGACGCACTAATGCTATGCGTTACTACCACAAGGCCGATCTAAGCAAAGGGGAAAAAATCAAGATGGCGGACGTGGTAAGTGAGTACCCGAACGCAAATTTGCGGGAAGAGTACCCGGTCAAACATGCTACAATCTACCTAGAAGGAGATAATGACATGCCCCCTCTCAATACCTGGAATGGCATTATCAGGTGCACAGTCCTCCCACCAAGGGATCTATTCCTCCCTGTCCTCCCCTACAAATGCAACGGCAAACTCATGTTTCCGCTCTGCAGAACGTGTGTTGAGACAGAAAATAAAGAAATCTGTCAACACACAGACCCCAAACTCAGACAGCTAACTAGCGAGTGGTGTGCCCCTGAGCTTAAGCTGGCACTCCAGAAGGGGTACTCCCTTGTCTCTGTTCATGAGGTCTACCAGTACCCTCAGACCATGAAATACGACCCTGAGACAGACAAAGATGGACTGCTGTCCGCTTATGTCCGCCGCTTCATGGCCCTTAAAATCCAAGCCAGTGGTTGGCCAGAAGGGTGTGATACTCCTGAAAAGCAGGCAGAACTCATGGCAGACATCAGAAAGTACGATGGTATTGTCATAGACCCCACCAAAATGGAGAAAAACCCTGCTCTCCGTACACTGTCAAAACTAATTCTCAATTCCTTCTGGGGAAAATTCGGGGAAAAAACATTAAGGCCCAAGACCCAACTTATTTATGATTATGCTGAGCTTATGAAGCTAGTCTTTGACCCCGCTAAAGAGATCAACACATTGATTGAACTTGAACCAGGATGTCTGCAAGTCTCATACAAACCCATTGAAGACTCTGAAGAGTCACTCCCCACATCCTCCCTCCTCCATGCCTGTTTCACGACGTGCTTTGGCAGGCTGAAACTGTACAGTTTCCTCGACATTGTCAAGGACAGAGCTTTGTATTGTGATACGGACAGTGTAGCGTGGATCAGTCGTCAGGGAGAACCGGATCTCCCGCTAGGAAGTCACCTTGGCGATCTGACAGATCAAGTAGCTGAGGATTACGGCCCGGGCTCCTTCATTACTGAGTTTGTGGCTGGCGGCCCTAAGAATTACGCCTATAAGGTGGCCGTGGGTGGCGACCTGAACCAAACCAAGGTCTGCATTAAGGTGAGAGGCATCACCATCAACCAGTCGTGCGATGACCTAGTCACCTTTGATAACCTTAAAGCCATGGTCCTGGGAGACATGGAAAAACTCACTATTCCCATTCCCCGTCAAATAGCCCGCCTCCCCAAATGGAAAATTGTCACGAGGGCTACCTCAAAACAGTGGCAGGCCAACAACACCAAAAGGCGTAGGGTAGACATGGCACACACCGTCCCCCATGGTTACAATGCCTGGGAGGATGCTGATGACGAGGATCAGGACCTCCTTGAGGTCATGGACTGCTTGGCCGACTCTTAAGTAAAGGAAAGATGAAAAACAAAATAATGGAAAAAAAGGAGGAAAATAAGAAAAAAGAGCGCTCGGGAGAAGCAAGCTGGCCCGTCCTTTACGTTGCCAACGAGACACCGGAGCAGGGGAGCTGGTCAGGCCCCATAACCTATAAAAGCCAAGTAGCTGGTTGGCAAGAACTCAGTCTTTGACATGGATCTCAGGTTCCAACATCCCTGTACTGCCCTCATCGTGGGCGGGACTGGCGCTGGCAAGACCTTCTTTATGAAACAACTGATTGAAAAAAGAGAGGTTATGTTCAACACAGCCTTTGAGCAAATCATATTCTATTATTCTGAGTGGCAGCCTCTGTACGAAGAGCTTAAAGGTGTTGTCGATTTTCGGCAGGAATTACCTTTGATGAGTGATCACCCTGCAGGAGAGGGTCCTAAATTGGTGATCATTGATGACTTCCTGGATGAAATTAAGTCACATGGGAAAGAACTCCTTAAATTTTTCATTAAGGGCTCACATCATCGGAACTTGTCCATTTTCTTCCTAAGTCAGGCCCTTTTTCCTGATGGACTCAGACAAATCAGTTTGAACTCCCACTACATAGTTATTTTCAAATCCTCAAGGGACTTGGCCCAAATAAGAACATTCTGCCTTCAGGTAGATCCAACACAATGGAAAGCCTTGCTAGAAGCTTACCAGGACGCCACACAGGCTGGGCACACATACATCCTGTTTGATTTTAAACCCAAACAATTAGATCACCTCAGGATTCGAACTAAGATATTTCCTGACGAGTCCTGTGTCATTTACATCCCCAAGGCAAAGTATAAAAGGGAGATGTTGGAGCCCCAGTAGATCATTTGCTGATGATGGCTCCTAGCGTTAAGACGCATAAAGCCGTGCTGCAAGTCCTCCAGTCCGCTAAACCCAATCTTCGTAAAGCTATTCTTGAGGCAGCTGACAAACCCATTATCTTTGCTATCTGTGAGATCATAGATAATTTACTCCTGGGCAATATACCTCTTACACTGGACCAGCGAAAAAAACTCAGGGCTTATCGAAACATTTTGAGGAAACTAGCACAAAAAGGTGAAGGTTGGAAAACCAAGAAAAATTACTTGGTTCAACACGGAGGTTCGTTTCTCCCTTTCCTTCTCTCTGCTGTAGCCTCTGTGCTCCCTAGCCTCTTCCAATGAATCACGTGAAAAAAATGATTCTAGTTCCACACGAAAGTGTGGCAAGACTTCATGACACACCTACATCTACACCACAAACACAAATGAACGCCCTCGACACTGAAATGGACTACATAATGCGAAAGCAATATGCTGATGATTCTGAGAAATGGAAAAAATACAATGAAACATTGCAGCGTTACCTTCATTTCGCTAAAGAAGGACGTAAACCCCTTTCCATTGCCATTGAACCCATGGTGGACAGTGAGACAGAGGAAACAAACACCTCGTCTGCCCTGCGACAGCAGTTGGCCTCCGTCCTCCCAAAGACATATAAAGAGCAAGCGTTGAGAATTCATGATTATTTAGCTGTGAGCAATTCCCCCGTCACATGGGATGCTAACGGTGTAGTCTCTGTGAAAGGAACAGCTATTCCCCATTCCAACATTATTGATTTGATCTCCGATCTGACCCGTTTTCGAAAAAACATTGAGCCTCAAGGCATTGCCCCCTTTATCCAAGCCCTAGCCCAACTGAATATTCCCCAAGATTTGATAGGTAACGATAAGCGGAGAACAGCCATTCTCCAAGCCAAACAGAGCGGTGGCGGCATAGATGTTCCCTCCCCCTCCCCAACCCCTACAAACAAACAAAGAAACACCCCCAAAATTAAACACACCAAAAAGATAGTTCCCCTAAAAAAACATGCCTGGAAAACTTGGTGAAGTTTTTCACGACCCCAAGCACCCTGCCTCCTACAGCTCAGCCTGGAAACTCTGGCAAGCCACAAGTGAAAAAAAAGAAAAAGTAGATGATTATCTTCAGGGGGAAGATGCTTATACACTGCATAAACCTTATAGACGTAACTTTCCTCGGAATGTGACTTATGCTGATAACATTGATGAGTCTTGGCAAAGTGATTTGACAGACTTGACGTCCCTTAAACAGGATAACAGAGGATACACATTTGTGTTGTGTGTTATAGATGTATTTTCCAAGTATGCTTGGGCCATTCCCCTAAGAGACAAATCGGGTCCTTCTGTAGCTAGGGGATTTGAGACTTTGTTCCAAAGTACACCGAGACGGCCTGTCCGCTTGTTTACAGACAAGGGAACGGAATACATAAATAAACACGTCCAGCAGTTACTGAAAAAGAATAATGTCAAATATATCCATACTCACAACCCTGACATAAAATGCTCCATTGTAGAACGTTGGCAGAAAACAATCAAATCAAAGTTGTATAGGTACTTTACCGCAACTGAAAATTATTGTTACATCGATGGTGCACTGGACAAAATAGTGGATGCTTACAATCACACTTATCACAGGTCCATAAAAATGAGACCCGTGGATGTGACAGAAGACAAAGTTTTGGAGGTATATAATAACCTGTATCATGGCATGAAACTCACAAGCAAAAAGACTAAGTTCAGAGTAGGTGATTATGTCCGAATCAGCCGAGAAAAAAAGACCTTCGAAAAAGGCTACACATGGAACTGGTCGGAAGAAATATTTAAGGTCATTCAGGTCATTCCTCATGCGATGCCGGTGTACCGGTTGGAGGATCTCGATCAGGATCCAATTCAGGGCACTTTTTATGACATGGAGCTTCAGAAGGTCAAGAAGCCGGACGTCTTCAAAATCGCATATATAGTGCGTTCAAAGGGAAAGAAGGGCAGTCAGCAACATCTCGCCCACTGGAGAGGTTATCCTAAAAAAAGTCAGTCCTGGATTTTAGATTCAGATCTTGTCAAGACATAGAATGGATTTTTACGCTTTCCTCCCTAGCAATGCTAGTCCCCAAGTCTATCCCCAAAACAAAACATCCCATTTTCAAATCGAGCTGTCCAAGCGCATGGAACTTCATGGCCAGTGGCAGGCAGCTCTGATTGAAATACACTACCCAAACACTATAGCTCAGGTCATTGAAGGGGAGAATGAAATTACTCTCACCAAAGACGGAATAGTTGACACAGTGTCCGTAAAGTCGGGTTGCTACCCCACAAAAGAGGATTTTATGGCTGCTGTGACTGTGGCATTGATTGTTTTAACCAATAATGTCAATGCAGAGCCCCCTCTGGCTGAAACAACAGATCGAAGGGTTGTATTTCGACCCTTCCCTGATGCCACTGAAAATACAAAAGTACATTTTTCTCCACGACTGGCACTTCAGCTCGGTCTGGAAAACCCTGGACCCTACCCTGCAAACGAGAAAATATTTGCTGTAAAACCCATTGAGCTCAATTTGGGCATTCCCCCACAACTTTTTATTTACATGGATATTCTGGCAGACCAGATTATCGGACATACCCGGGCCCCCATACTTCGCACAGTACCTGTGGACGTCAATGCTCGATATGGTAGCATGTCTATTTTCCACTGTGAGCACCCCATTTATTTTGATTTGAACACGCGGTCATTTGACACGGTCCAAATAGATATAAGGGACCACGCGGGACGATACGTGCCATTCCAATTCGGAACGTCAACGTTGCTGGTTCACTTTAAACAGCTCTCGTAACCATGGCTCCACAAAATCACATTACACACTATTACCTTACTCAGGCCGGCGGAGGCTCCGGACACTTTTACGCGGGTAGTTCCTTCCAGAAGGGTTATGGCATAGGTTCCTGGCTCGGTGGGCTTTTCCGTACTGTCCTTCCCATCCTCCGGAGCGGCGCGGTAGCCGTCGGTAAAGAAGCGGCGCGGGCAGGCAGTCACGTCCTAGCCGATGTCGCATCGGGCGAAAATTTGAAAGGCAGCGCCAAAAAACACTTGGAGGAGGCGGCAGTCAACCTGGCCAACAAAGCCAAGCGCAAAGCCGAAACGATGGCAGGCTCTGGAGCTATAAAAAGGCCACGTCGAGGACGCCCTCCTCATTCCGTCGCAAAGACTCGAAAGGGTAACACCTCCCACGACTTTCTCAGTCATCTGAAATAAAATATGGCTTTCATGCACACGGCCTCATCAGAGTGTCTCCGCTCTGAACTGGACCTCTGGATGGTCCCTCCAACACAAACAGCACTTGAATCCACCCACTGGGTTCCTTACAAACCGCTCACAACACTCGATGCCTCCAACACAGTCGAATTTTCCATTCCTGGAGTGGGGCATGAATATCTAGACCCCGCACACACCCTTCTGTACATTAAAGCCAAAATTGTTAAGGCTGATGGTACAGACATTGTAGCTAATGATCATAATGATGCAGCCCCTATCAATTACCCCCTACACGCTCTCTGGAGCCAAGTCGATGTCAGCCTCAATCAAAAAGTCATTAGTCATTCAAGCATGACCTATGCTTACAGAGCTTACATCGAGTCCCTCATGAATTATGACGCCTCGGCTAAAAAGTCCCACATGACACAACGCATGTGGTACGAGGACACCCCAAACCATTTTGATTCACTTGATGGTGGTGAAAATTTGGGTCTTGCATGGCGACGATCACGCACATCAAACAGTCGTCAATTTGAATTAATGGGCCCCCTTCACATTGATTTCTTTAATCAAGATCATTTCTTGCTGAACAATGTGGAAATGAGAATTAAACTCATTCGAAACCGAGATGCCTTTACTCTCATGTCTACTGCTGGTACAGAGCGCATCAAACTTCTCGATGCGACTCTTTACATTAGAAAAGTAGCCATTTCCCCGTCCATCATGCTGGCTCACGCCCAGGCCCTAGAAAAAGCTCCTGCAAAATACCCTGTCAACAGAGTAGACATCCAAACAGTCACCATTACTCAGGGACTCCGGGACAAAAATCTTGACAATCTCTTTATGAACCAACTGCCTCAAAGAATTATTATTGGCTTTGTTGATAACCGAGCCTTTAATGGCGATTATGGCCGAAACGGTTTTAATTTCCAACATTTCAATTTGAATTATCTCAGCCTCATGGTTGATGGTCACCCCGTCCCCTCCCAACCCCTTACCCCTGACTTTGTCAACGGACTGTACATGGAGAGCTACAACACCCTTTTCTGTGGAACAGGAATACACTGGAAAGACGAGGGAAACAATATCAGCTACTCCGATTACCCCGGAGGAAACACACTCTTCTGTTTTGATTTGTCCCCGGACCTGTCGGCTAGCGAACCTCACTGGAATCTCCAGAAGCAAGGCACTCTTCGTCTTGAGTTGAAGTTTGCAGCACCCCTTGCTCAACCTATAAATTGCATTGTGTATGCCGAATTCCAAAATCTCATCGAGATTGACAAACATCGAAACGTTGTGGTCGATTACAACGTCTAAAAATGGACGGACTTACACTAGACACGCTCATGAAAAAAGATAAACACGTTGCTCCCTTCTTTGAAGGCGTCTTTGCCTCAGACACACTCCCCCGACATCTTCACAAACGCCCAGCCTTATTGATTGCCAACACAGACCCCATCACAAAACCGGGGCAGCACTGGGTTGCTTTTTACATTGGCAAAAATGGCGAAGGAGAGTACTGGGACTCCTACGGCATGCCTCCTCTCGTTCCAAACCACAAGAAATTCATAAACAGACTCTGTAAAAAAAGGACATATAATCACACAAGCCTGCAGGCTATTGATTCAGAAGTGTGTGGCGAGTATTGCGTGCTGTTCTTGGTTCACAGAGCCCACGGCATCTCGCTACATCAATTTCTTAAAAAACGTTTCACTACTGATCCAGAAAAAAATGATCAGATTGTACGACGTCTTTTTAAACGGATGTTTGGACATAAAAAACCTTGCATCCTACCCACAGACGCCAACGTACAACAAAGTAGTAAACGAAAAATTTAAATTTATTTTTAAAAAAATTTAAAAGAAAAAAATTAAAAGAAAAAAATTTAACAGAAAAAATTTAAAAGAAAAAAATTTTAAAAGAAAAAAAAAATTTAAAGAAAAAAAATTAAAAGAAAAAAATTAAAAGAAAAAATTTAAAAGAAAAAAAATTTAAAAGAAAAAATTTAAAAGAAAAAATTTAAAACAAAAAAATTTTAAAAGAAAAAATTTAAATAATTCAAAAGCATAAAAATTAAACGAGAAATTTTTTATGGTGTGTGTGGTCAACCTGATTTTATTTATGAAAAAAGACAAGACAAAACTTGCTCAGCTCTCTGCTGGTATAAAAGGCCCTCGCACAGAGCAACCGTCATCATTTGACACGATGGAGTCGCTCAGGTTCATGCTCAACTACTGGAACCAGAAAGAGCTGGTCGCCTCACAATCCACAAACACAGTCCAGATATGGAAGAGAGGTCTTCTCCAAGACGAGTACAGTGTTGAAGAGCTCGAGGAGTTCTACCTGGAGAGACAGTGGCTGGTCCCCAAAATTACCCGCCACCTCACAGGAAAAACGCAGGACCACCTCGGCTTCTATGATCGCACGCAGTCACACGTGATTCATTACATTATGCTGCGCGATAAGCCTTTCATCCTCGTTGAGAGGGATGCTAATTTCAAGGAGGTGGATGGTGTCCCTCAGTTCTCCCAGACCTATCTTGGGCTGACTGCGTGGACGTCAATCCTCAAATTGGGGATGACTGTGTTTGAGGTTTTCGCCACCCCAGACGATTTACTGGAGTGCTGCTAAAGTCCCACTGTCTCCACCCCCACACACCCCACCCGGCGCAGGGGAGATGCTGGTTAGGCCCCCTTAAAAAAAAAAAAAAAACATTTTATTTTGACGCGGCAACACCGCTTCGCGGTCCCGGCCCGGCTCGACACGGCGCGGTTCCCCCTCCGGCGGCGGTCCGCAACGGCGCGGCGCGAAAATTCAAACGCGTTCTCGGACTCGGCGCGGCATTCCCGGACGGTCCCCGGGCGCGGCGGACTTAGGTTAGGCTCGGAAAAGCAGGCGACAGAAAAAATAATAGGTTGGGTTAGCTGAGGGGTGGATGAATTTAGGGGTAGGTTAGCGGTGGATGAGTTTAGGGGTAGGTTAGGGGTGGCTGGGTTAGGCCCGCCCAAGATGTCAGAATGTCCGACCCAACTTAGGTTGGGTTAGGCCCGCTCAAGATGTCTGAATGTCCCACGGGTTAGGTTTGGGTTAGGCCCGCCCAAGATGGCGGCATGTCAGAATGCACCCCTTGAGTTAGGCTGGGTTAGGTTACCCCCGCTCAAGGTCATGACTTAGGTTACGCCCGCCCAAGATGGCGGCATGTCAGAATGTACCCCCAAAATGGCGCATGTCAGAATACCCCCCCTTTACTACTTATAATGGTCTAGAAAATTTACATTTCGATTCGGACGTCGTAGTTGTAACGGAACTTTTTCTTTGTCTTGCTGAGATGAATCGATTCATGTATGCAGAAGGTATTTTTCGTCAATTTTTTGAAAAAACTTCCTATATCAGGTATTTTGGACGTAACTTTTAGACTTTAAAGTCTCATAACTCCTAAACGGCTAGTAAGAAAATCTGCGCGGGTGCTCATTTGACTTATCTCGTTTTTTTCCACATGATCAAAACATTGGATGGCGCCAAAAAATGTTTTCCACAAAAGTCCCAAGCCGAACGTAAATTTTAGGCCATATTTTAGGGGTTTTCTGAGGCTGGTGCAGCCAGTATTTGTCCCACGTCAAATCCGAGGTTATATTCTTGTTTCTTGGTCAATTTTACGTAAGGATGCCAAATTTAAACCCCTAGGGATTAAAGTTGTCCATGTAGCGCAAAATACCCAAATCCGTGTTTTTACTCCAAAAGTTAAACTAAAATTACCCGCAACTAAGCTAATAATTTTTTTCAAGATCTGGAAATTTAATAAAAGACTTCCCTTTAGGTTTCTTACAAGCCCACAAAATATCAGGAGAATCGGAGAAGGTCATGGAGAGGTGTGACTTTTCTTATTTGATATTGCTCAAATACACATTCAGTGATCATTGTTTGAAGAAAAAGTCATTATTGTATTATTATATTGTAAGATGAAAAATAGTCATTATCTGAGGAAAAGTGTTGTTATTTTACAACAAAAGTTTTTAAACACGAAAATTATTTTTGATTGTCTATATAAGTGTGATACTTCATACTAACTTAACCTGCATTGGCTATTTTACCGATTTTCACAATGGTATTGAACCCACGACATGCCTACCCACCCATGCCCTCCCCGCGCTCCAAGGAGTACATCTTAAGCACTCTTCCGCCCCGCCTAGAGAAGGGGGTCCCCGGATGAAAACAAATAGCTGTAAAAAGTCGGACTTGGAGCCTTATTTCGTCTTACAGAGGAGACCCTGTTGATACGGGTCTCAGACCGCGACGGGACGATCTACAGACCGCAGTAAGACCAACCCAAGACGGATTCGCATGCTCTTTAGCGTCGTAGCTTCGTCTTAATTCTAGCTTTCTGCCGTCTGAAGGTGGGTTGAGCCGCGTCTGGATTCGGGCCTTTTTAAGACCGGACCAAGGCACCTCTAAGACGACTTTGAGCCCCCTCCGACAGTCGCTCCCCGACCCCCCACCTCCACCCCACTCCGGCGTGCTCTTCTACATTTGGTCTTACTCGCAAGACGGAATTCAGACGTCTGCCGCCGCCGCCGGCCAGGCTCGTCTGAATTTCGTCTCATCCACTCTCAGACCCGTATTGACTTTTTATCTCTTGCCAAAAAGTTTTTTGTGCAAACGTAATATGTACTATTTTATCTTTAGCTTTGCACGTTTTTGTCCATTATATAGGGTATTTAGTCCATTAAACGTAACTTTTTGTCAATTGCAATGTACTTTTTGATTTCTACATGAACTATTGACGATTTCATCTTAAAAACGATCAAAATTGTGCATAGCTAAAGGGAAAATAGTACAATTTACGTTCGCTCAAAAGGCTCCATAAGCAAGAGACATAAAAGTTCATATGGGACTGAGAGTGTCGACAAGACGACTTTCAGAGCTCTGATCACCGAAAAGGGAGGGGGGAGCGAGGAGCGGAGCCCCGTGGAGGTAGGCCGTCCCGTCGCTCTTTCGCACACGGCGGGACTGCCTACCTCGCCGCCTGCAGGCGCCAGGCCCCTGCCGCAGCGCCGAGCCGTACCGCGTTTACAGGCCGGCTCGCAATCCAATCATTAGCTAATGGCGTAGCGGTAGCAGTGTAGGTGGTCAATCCAGGTGTGTGTGAAAATTGTCGCGGGCTAAAACGTGCAAAAGTGCAATTTTGCTCAAACCACCCAAACAAATTGAAGGCAAAACTTTGGGGGCGATTTTCTCAGGAAGTACTTGGCCGATTTGCGTGAGATTTTGCACATAATGTTTTTTTAATAAGGTCTACTTATTAAAAAAATTTAATCGAGATCCGGAATGGTGAACTACGAAAGTGGCTGAACTGGCATGGAATGCCCCCCCCCCTCCCGCCAGAAAAGTCCTCTTCGGACCTTATCGTAGGCCATGAGGACAACTTCAGTGACCGGGCGTCTCAATGCAGGAAAATACCTGGCACATTTGCACCTCGGGTCGGTTCGGGATGCTTCACTCTCAGTCTCATATGGACTTTTATGTCTCTTGCTTATAGAGCTTTTTGAGCAAACCTAAATTGTACTATATTCTCTTTAGTTATGCACAATTTTGATCGTTTTTCAGATGAAATTGTCAATAGATCATGTAGAAATCAAAAAGTACAATGCAATTGACAAAAAGTGAGGTTTAATGGACTAAATACCCTATATATTGAACAAAAACGTGCAAAGCTAAAGAGTAAATAGTACATATTACGTTTGCACAAAAAACTTTTTGGCAAGAGACAAAAAGTCAATACGAGTCTGAGAGTGTTGGCTCGGCTCGACTCGCGGGCGGCGGGGCCGACGCGATAGCCGACGCGACAGCCGACGCGACGCTCACTCATTCGCATTGCAATCGGAGATGTTATTCAATGTGAAGTCTTCGTTTCGTGTTTGCTTTGGTATTTCTTTTAAATTAAATGAAGTCCTTTTTAGCGCTGCTTAATTCCGATGCGATGTTCTGGTTTCTTCGCAAAATAAACAGTTACAGTTTAAGGGAGGCGGGAACACCGAAAATGGTGATTTCATGCCAAAATTTGAATTTATGTATTTGAGTTAGTTTTGACCTTAAAACCTTTATTCAGGGAACTGAAATAGAAAAAAGAGCTAAGTCCAAAAACTACACCAGAGTAACAAGCACTTTATGCTGACTATAGTTCCACTTGACATGTCTTCAAATTCCACTCCGTTAAGGAAATACAAGTTGAGATGACTCTGTTTTCCATTTTAACGGAAAGTGGTAAGTCACAGAAACCCTCTAAGAGGTGATCTGGCACTTTCGATTTTTTTCTCAAAATTTAACTAATGCTTTTAAAACTTGTTATCATCTACAGTATTCATTTGTTTTGTTTAAGTTTTCCCTGCTAACAGTTTTTAGTTGCTCCTGAAAAATGGCCAAAATAAAGTTATCCCCCTCTTCCGCTTCCTGGATCAAATAAACAACGTTTCTGTAGGTGATTGTGTTGTATTTTACAGTGGAATTTTAACAGTGTAGATGAGGGAAATCTTAGCGGATGAGCCCGCCACGTTTGAAAACAGAGGGTACGCAATACTACGCTCTAATTTTGCCAGTGCTGGTTTCCAATTGATTTACTGCCGCGTCGACGGCTGGAATGAAGGACCTCGACCTTCGATCCGCTAAAAGCGCGGTCGGCAAACATGGGCCCTGTTCCTCGCTCCTCCCCGCCAAGTGTGCGCGCCAGGTCAGGCGCGGGGCGACACACGCCGCCGACCATGCCGGGTACGCGGAACGTCGCCGAGGACAAGGTTCGTGACAAGCAGCAGCCGTTTCTGCCTTGCGTGTGTGTGTGAGTGCACACTTAAATCCTTTCGGATACAGAAACTGAAAATTTAATGGAAAGACTTTGCGCCAAAATATAGCGAGACAAGAAGTCTCGCCAAATTTTGGTCAGACCTGAAAGTCTCACCAAAATTTGGTCAGACAAAAATGTCTCTCCACAAAATGGTTAGGTCACCGATAGTTTCGTGCAGCTATAATAAGGATGGAATTTCGTTTGTAATACAAGGGTTTTAGTGTCCGTAACTTCCGGAACATTTCTCTGAATCTTACGGCAACTACAATTTTTGTAATACGGACAAAATCATCTGTATTAAAAACAAAATTGCATTATGGCTGCACACCACTACCCCGTCACCTACAGACTCTGCATCCGTAAGGACTTCTCCCTGTGTGTGTGTGTGTGTGTGTGTGTGAGAGAGAGAGAGAGAGAGAGAGAGAGAGAGAGAGAGAGAGAGAGAGAGAGAGAGAGAGAGAGAGAGAGCGTACACTCAAAATGTTTATGCACTTTTATTGTCCACAACTGTGGCCATATTTGTGCATATGTAAGATGTGCAATTTAATACATACAATATGGACAACATTTTCTTATTGTGCTTGACTATCATTAGAATTGTGCCCTATTTCTGCACTCTAAAAACTTTTTTCGTAAAGTTATGAACAATCTTCGGGTAATTTAATTGCACGAATTGTTCGTGAAGTATTTGTTAAGACACTTTTAGCATAAGCACAAATTGTCCGTAAAGTTTTTGTTATGAAACTTCTCGTATCTTATCAAATTGTTCGTATTATTTAAACAAAGTTTGATGAGTGTTTTCAATGATAAAATACATTTTTCCAAAGTAAAAAAAAAAACAAGAGAGGGCCTAAAAACATGTGTGTGCAGATAAAAAGTAGATACCCGATGAAAGTATTGTAACTATTGTCATTTTCAAGAATTACGAAATACGTTTATTACGTTACAAAGTGGATAGTTGAAGGCGTTGTAAGATTACCAATAATTTGTAAGATAAGGTTTACGAAAAGTGTTTATAAACAAACATCAAACTCTTGTAAATTTATGACTTTTATTTGTAAACTTTGTTCAACAAATAATTCGTACCAAAACTGGTTGTAAATTTACAATATTTTTTTACAGTGTGTACAAATTTGTACTTGACTACCATATGCACGAATACGGCCATAGTTATAGACAAAAGTCCATAGGTATTTAGTGTGTGCGGCTTGTGTTGCAGGGCTTCCGCCTGCTGCTGGCCATCACCAGACTGTACGCGTTGAACCCCGCAGGGCCAGCCCCCGCCTTCCAGCCCATGGTGCTGCTGCGCGTCTACAACCTGGCCGCCACGCTGCTCCCCGCCTACTACGAGGCCTTGTTCACGTGGCTCATCCTCACGGGCGGCGTGGCGGCCGACATGGGTGCGATCCTGCAGACGCTGGTGACGTTCTGCTTCGCGGCCATGACGGCGTCCGCGCTGGCCTTCCTGCTGGGCTCCTTCCGCAAGGCCGCACTGCTGCCGGCGCTGCTTGCCCACCCGCTGACGGCCGCGCCGCGCTGCCAGCCGCGCACCGCCGAGGTCGTAGTGCAGTGCAGCTTCTTTGTGGCCAGCTACGCCGGCGCGGGTTTCACGTTCCTGCTTAAGTTTTACAATGTAAAGGACTCCGTAGTTTAGTACACAAAATTAGGGGATAGCTTGTAGGGTGATGGGTCCCACAGAAAGCGCACGATGTGTTCCTGTCCGGATAAAGAAAGTTCGATTTTTGCTTTCACTAAATAACAGGGAATAAGTGGCGATACAAATCGGCAACTTTGGCCCGTTCCGTACATTTTAAACATTCGCAATTGCTGTCGTATTTTAGCCCATAGTGATGCGAATCTCTGTCGGAAACTAAATAGATGTTACTTTCGTCATCAGCACCCTTAACGTATGAAACCATGTCTACCTCGAAATAAAGATTAGGGTCGTATGTGACGGAAACGGCACTCGACCGCCTGGGTCCAGTTCGGGGTCAAAAAGGAAAAATTTTGGTCGCATTTGACCCTACCGGGATTCGTAAGTGGGTCTGGGGTCAAAATGGATGCCATTTTCGTCATCAGCACCCTCAAAAACATACGAAACAATGTCACGCTCGAGTTGAAAATTTTGGTCGTATTTTACCCCACCGGGGTTCGAACCTGGGTCTGGGGTCAAAATGGATCTCATTTTCGTTATCGGCACCCCCGAAAACATATGAAACAATGTCAAACTCGAGTCGAAAATTTTGATCGTATTTTTACCCCACCGGGATTCGGACCTGGGCCCAAACTTTTCCGATCGGCTCGAAATTAACACCGTTGTCCTTATTTCGTCGCCCCGATTCCAAAAATACCCCTACATGCCCCTTACTGCCTCCCTCCCCCTCCTCGCCCCCGCCTCCCACTGATTGCTTCCCTCCCCCATCCCCCAAACGGAGATACCCACAGCACTAGGTTGTCTGATGCGCCATCGTTTTCTCCGGCATGGACTGGGCTGCTTGGGGCAAGGTAGGCCACCTTCACGACATCAGAGTGTTGCGGGACGGGTTTGTGGCCTGCCCAGAAGGCTGATACATTCTCGCAAGTGGGTGAGTGTTTACAATACAGTGTCAGCCGAAGGAGATCCTTGACCCCGACGAAGTCCCGGCCCAACGACCCCGACCCAGCCGACACCCGGCCCAGACCCGGCCGCCCAAAGGAGGGCCGGCTTGGCCCCGGCTGATGCCCACTCTAAATGTATTTGTATTTTGGTGTACAAAAATGTGAACAAAGTTAAACCAACAAATACATTTGCACAATTTTGTGCAAACTAACGTAAGATTTTGTTCACAGCTCTGGACAAAATCGCACGTGTATTTGCACAAAATTGTGCAAATGTATTTGTTGGTTTAACTTTGTTCAAATTTTTGTACACAAAAATACAAATTACATTTAGAGTGCCGGCAGAGTCCGACCATGGTGGAGGGGCCTCCCACTGTGAGGCCAGCCTCCGGGTAGGAGGCCACTACACCATGGTCGGGCTCTGCCGGCCTCAGCCGGGGCTAAGCCGGCGCTTCATTGGGCGGCCGGGTCTCGGCCGGGCCGGCCCCTTGGCCGGGTCTCGGCCGGGTCTCGGCTGGATCGGGGGCCGGGTCGGAGTCTAGGGGATGGCTCTAGCACGCCTTAACTCAATTCTGACTCATTCCGATGAAAGGTAGCGTAACTTATCAAGCAGTCTAGCGCTGTCAGCAGTTCTGATCGTCCTGATAGGGGAGGGGAGGACGGGGGTAGAGCGAGGAGCGAGGTGGGGTGTAGTTACGGATGTATGAAAATTACTCACGTACTGAGTGATTGGAGTTTTAGCCAAAGGCCCTCCAGTGAAGTAGAAGAGAGGGGACGAGGAGTAGAGAGTCCGAAAACAACAAAAAAAATATTATTTTTTCAGACGAAGATGGGGATATTTTTAAGTAAGAGTAAGAGCAGATCAGTAAAACAAAAACTTACATTCCTTGTATTTCCTCTCCTTTTTCTAACTTGTCCCAGTCATCATTGTTTTGCTGCACAAGCCAACTGCGCAGCAGAACCGTGCCGTCCCACTCTAGAGAATGTATCAGCCTGCTGGGTAGGCCCTAAAACCACAAACCCGTCCCTCAATACACTGATGTCGTGCATGTACCCTACCCTGCCCCGAGCAGCCCAGTCAATGCTGGAGAAAACGATGGCACATCAGAGGATCTAATGCTGTAGGTATCTCCGGTCACCGGAGTCCGGTGGGGGGAGGGAAGCAATCAGGGGGAGACGGGGGTGAGGAGGGGGGGGGGGGGAGGGAGGCAGTATAAGGGGGCGGCAGGGTCCTCAGAGAACCGAGCGAGCTTTTTTTTAAACTTCTAAGCCGGAACTGTAACTATCTTTGGAACTGGTAGTCGCACAAAGCTAAGCCAGCTATATTCGGGCTCAGCACACATTTCTACATGATTATAGAAATTTTCGTGTCTATCAGGAGAAAAAAAAACAACTCAAATACCCACGATTAGGGTCTTTGTACGTAAGATTTTCTTAATTTCGACCTAAAATTGACCATTTTTGTTGTAGCGCAAATCTGTCGTGCTCATAGTTTTTCTCGTTCAGTTTTAGGCCAGAATGCAAAATTTCACGACTCTAGACCGAAAAGTCGCTGCTTAGCAAGAAATTCCCAAATTCACTGTAAAAACAGTAAGAAAAACGAAAATTTGTTGTTTCCCGCACTGACCCTGTGACCAATTATTTGGTTTCATAGTAAGTGAAGGTCTCACATCCTTTCGTGTATAACACTTAACACTTCAACAACCCCTGTTAGTTAGGCAATTGTACACTGTAAACAAATGTTATGAAATGATGACTATAATCGTCACGAATAGCTTTCTAACACAGTACAGAGTCTATATACGAATTATCGCTTCGCAATACGAAGAAAACGAAGGCATTGTAAAATGTACGAAGAAATGCTTCGTATTATGAAGGAAAATCCTTCGCAATACGAAGCGTATCTTAAAAGCAATTCTACAATGCATTCATTTTCTTTGTAGTTACGTACCAGATTCTTGCCAATTGCCAATTGATGACAGGACATGTAAATTTACAAACAAAGAGCAGTTAACCTAACACAAGATGATCGTAAATAATAAATTAACAGAGATTCAATCGCTGTACAAGAAAAAAAAGTGACAATCACAACAAAACTCGTCAAAATCGTAACTTTTCAAACTAGTGTTTTTGTTCTTTCGCATGAGACAAGCTGAATAAGAAGAGACATTCAATAAAAGATCTCAAAAAAATTATAACATTCTTTGTTATTTTAAACTACGTTGTGTTGCAACATTAACAGGACTTTTTTCGTAAAATTACAACCTAAGCAGGAACTGCGTACTCTAAAAAGGTGAAAAAAAATCAATTTTATAAAATAAAAAATAACTTTAAGAAGACCAATCAAAACGCAAAAACTCATTGTACGCTTTGCCCCTCGGTGATCCCCATCTCGTAGTAAACTTTTGGGGATTTGACATCAGGTGAATAGGACGCAGGCGGGAGTCTCCCTGTCAGCGATCCTCTTGCTCGCCATGTCGGCCGTGGAGAAGCTGTTCATGAGCCACCTAGTCGGTCGCGTCGGCCGCCGCTTCTCGGCCATCAACGACGACCTCGATGCGGCGCACTCGGTGGTGGCGGCGCGGAGCGCCAGGCGCCGAGGCCCGCAGGTACCAAGGGCTGACATCGACATCACCCCAGCACGCCCGCCCGTACAGTGGACGAGAAGACTGGTGGCGGAGGTCAAAATATCGGACCGCTTTTGACCTCCAGAGTCGCTAAATGGGACTCGACTTGAACGCGTGACCCCTACCGTTGGCTTCCTCGTTCTGAGAGCAATCCATTGGTGGGGCCACACGTTCCGTTCGAGTCCCATTTAGCGCACTCTCAGTCCCATATGAACTTTTGTCTCTTGCTTATGGAGCTTTTTGAGCAAACGTAAATTGTACTATTTTCTCTTTAGCTATGCACAATTTTGATCGTTTTTAAGATGAATTTGTTAATAGTTCATGTAGAAATCAAAAAGTACATTGCAATTGACAAAAAGTTAGGTTTAATGGACTAAATACCCTATATAATGGACAAAAACGTTCAAAGCTAAAGAGAAAATAGTACATATTACGTTTGCACAAAAAACTTTTAGGCAAGAGGTAAAAAGGCAATACGGGTCTGAGAGTGCGACTCTAGAGGTTAAAAGCTGTCCGATATTTTGACCTCCGCCACCGCCACTGGTCTTCTGGTCCACTGAGCACCGACCAATATAGTTCCAAAACCTTTCAAATTCTACTTAAACACTACAAATCCAAAGGTCAGACTTCTTGCCACTCCAGAGGCGAGACAGAAAGTCTCGCTAAGTTTTGGTCAGACCAGACACAAATGTCTCGCCACAAAATGGTGAGACTTTTTTGTCTGACCACAATGTGATCAGACCTTTGAACCCATTCAATACGGTCCATGCGGCCTGTTCAGACAGAAAAGTCTCACCAATTTGTGGCGAGACATTTTTGTCTGACCAAATTTTGGTGAGACTTTCAGGTCCGACCAAAATTTGGCTAGACTTCTTGTCTCGCCATATTTTGACGCAAAGTCTTTCCATTCAATTTTCAGTGAAAAAAGAGAAAAAAAGCATAGCCGTCATTACACAGTAAACGTCTTACGGATGCCAAGTATCCGTTATACAGTTTTGTGCATACATAATCACAGATGGATTTAGCTTGTGATACGGATGATTTACCCGTAGTACAAAGATTTCTCCGTCCACACCTTGCAGATGATTTTGTTTGTACTTTCAGGACACAAAAGTGTTTGTATTTACGGGTAAAATCGTCTACATAACAAGCTTAATCCATTTGTAATTGTGTTTGCACAAAATTGTTCGTAATACAGATACAAGCTGTCCGCAAGGACTTTACTCCAGACACTCAAGAGAGTGCATGGCTTGCTCCACCTGGGAGTAAACCAGGGCTTGCAAGTACTCTCCAGGGTGGAGCGTGCTTTGAGGTTTACTCCCAGGTGGAGCATGCCATGCACTCTCTTGAGTTTCTAGAGTAGGTGTAAATCTCGAACAAAAACAAAAAAACCTGTGGCCTAATCTAGCCGCAGGTGGCGCTCCGGGTGGCGGAGGTGCGCGCTCAGCACCAGGAATGCTGCGGCCTGCTGGCCTCGCTGACGCGCTGCTTCGAGGCGCAGCTGGTCGCCGTCCTGGTCATGGACCTCGCCGTGCTGCTGGCGTGCGCCTACCTGGCCATCCTGATGGTAATGCACGGCATCCCCTCCGCGGTCCTCATCGGCGCCTTCGCCACCAACGGCGCGTTCTGCACTACGGGGACGTACCTTCTAGCGCGCGCCTGCCACCTCACAGGCCGAGAGGTGAAGGAACGAGCGCTTCGAAGTGAGGAGGTTCCGGGTATGCACCAAGGGCGGATCCAGAAACGGGTTCAGGGGGGGGGGATGTCTCAAAAGTTGCCTACCTACAGGGGCTAAGTGCGACTAGTTGCCTACCTTTCAGGCGTCTTCGCCGCCTTTAGGGGGGACGACGCCCCCATCGCCCCCCCCCCCCTTGGATCTGCGCTTGGTATGCACAGTAGGCCAGAGGACCGCACCCTAAATGTCTTATAGTGAAGATTCTCCATATTATGGAGAAAATTCTCTATAATATGGTCGTGCAGCCGCCTCTGTAACATACCTTTGAATATTCTTTGTACCAGATATTTTGCGGAATTTTCCTTGTATTATGGAGAAAATCTGCATCATAATATGTTGGTGCAGCCTTTTACCGTAAGACATTTAGAGTGCGGCCTAAGCGGCCCCAAATTCTAGAAACGCGTCTTGAGCTCCAGAGTCGCTGAAAGTGGGACTCGAACCGAACGTGTGATCCCACCAATCGATTTACTTCTGAACGAGGAATCCATTGGCAGGGTCGCGGGTCACACGTTCGGTTCGAGTCCCATTTATCGACCCGAGAGATCAAAACGCGTTTACACACTCTGACACGTACTGAGTTTTTCTTCAGCAACGTATTGACGTTTGTGCACATCAATGAGCATATTAACACACTGCAAGTCCAAAGGCAATACTTAAGTATCCTTTTTGGCGATACAATTTAGTATCGCCAACAAACGGCCTTACCGAAATATCGTGCGTTCAAAACGGTGATTTACAAAAGTATCGCCGAAATGTGGCGATACTTCGGAGTATTGCCAATATTTTGCAATAAACGCTCTCCGACTCATACTGATTTTTTTGTTTAATAACGTATTGACGTTTGAGCACGTTAATGGGCTTATTACGAGGGGGCCATACCACCCCGGGAATCCTGTGTACAAATTGGCTGGTAATCTCCGGTAATCCATGCCGTAATCACGTAATCCTTGATAAAATTCTATCCTTTTAAAGCGTTTTTGAACCAATTTTCCAAAGTTTTACGCGTAATCTCTCGTGAAATTCCCGGAATCCCGTAATCCTGTGTACACGTGAAATGAGAGTAGTGGCCCCCTCGGCTTATTAACATATTTATTTGTATTTGTGTATTTTGTACTAACAGTAACATTTTTATCAATTTTGTCTAGACAAATCTGCAAAGCTTCTTATCAAAATCCTATTAATGTGCACAAAAGTCAATGATAATTACCAAAATGTCTATCTATTGAAGGATGAGAGTGAACTTTGAAGAACTTCATTGTTTATTGCCAGATTTTTGCGATCCTTTTGTGTAACGCCGTTTTGAAGGCATGACAGTTCGGTAAGGCCGTTTGTTGGCGATTCCTAAACTGTATCGCCAAAAAGGTACTCCTGTAAAAGTAACACCTTATGATTTGCAGTGCATGGGTATTTATTTATACTATAAACTATTTTATCAATTTCGTCTTCACAAATCTGTTAATCATCTTAACGAATTTGTATTGATGTGCACGATTGTTGGTGAATGTTAATAAAATCTCCATTATGAGATTGCAGTTAACTTCAAATCTAACTGTCTACTTGGCGCCCTTACAAATGCACGATTGCAAGTAAACACTTAGAAACGCGTGCTTGGCCAAGCACGCACTTAAAATTGCATGCTTGGCGCCGTAAAACTCCATGCTACGCATTTGCATTTGTAAGTGTGTGCTTGCCAAGCATGCTTTTGCAAGTGTGTGCTAAAATAGACGCTTAGGTTTGTAGTGTTGTGGCCGCCTAGCCCCCTGTGTAATAGCGCCGAGTCCCTTGCAGGCCAGGCGGGCGCGCACCAGCGTCCACGCCTTGCTGAACCTGCCGCACATCGGCCCGGGGGAAATGAGAGAGGTGCGTGTGCGATTGGCAACTTGATGAGTGCGAGCGAGACGTTAACGAGGGCTCGACAGCTCCCATTACCTCGTACGCAGAGCTAGCTATATTACCTTATCTTACCATGTAAAACCCACACTACAAGATTAAATTGTGCTTAGTACACAGCTGTGGGAGCGTACTTACAAGCACACATTTATAGATGTATGCTTGGCAAGCACACAGCTATAGATGTGTGCTTGGCAAGCACACAGCTATAGACGTGTGCTTGGCCAAGCACACAGCTAGAGGTGTATGCTTGGTTAAGCACACTTTTATCCCACCCATTAAAAGGCAGGCTCCTACAGCTGTGTACTTGGCCAAGCATACGCCTATAGCTGTGTGCTTGCCAAGCATACATCTATAGATGTGTGCTTGTAAGTACGCTCCTACAGCTGTGTACTAAGCACACATTTGATCTTGTAGTGCATAAATTACCAGTATATCACATATTTCCTTGATTTACTTGTTCCTAACCTCAATTTTAACGCGACTTAGCGTAATGGACGTATTAAGCTGACTACCGTTTTTTTATTAAGACTAGCGTACTAAGCTGTTGAGCTAAGTACTAAGCTCCTCATTGCGATGATAGAGAGGGTTCGGATTTAAATGTCCGCACACTATAAATCCAAAGGTCAGACTTCTCGCCACTCAAGAGGTGAGACTAAAAGTCTTGCCTTGTTTTGGTCAGACCGGAAAGTCACCGAAATTCGGTCAGACTAAAATGTCTCGCCACAAAAATGCGCAACTTTTCGGTCTGACCACAATGTGGTCAGACTTTTGAGCCCAGTATATACGGTCCATGTGGCCCGTACCGCGGTCAGGCCAAGCTGGGTCCTATCCTGCCCCCTGTCGAACTGAGTTTGGCAATTGTAATCGGCGGGCGGGGTTTAGCTTGTTTAGATGTGTACATCCCATGTACGCAGCATCTACTGTATACATGGGCATGTACGCAGCATTAGCTCACTGTCAGAAAAAAATCACAAAAAAAAAACCACAGAATTGTTCTGGTCAATTGTTTGCACGGACAGTCCATAATTATTCCCAGGCGTTCACAGAATCATTCCAGACAGTCTGTGAACAGGGAATCTCTGTGAACAGAAAATCTCCGTGAATTGAAAATATCTGTGTTTCACGCATAAAAAAACAGCAAAAAAAAAAAAAAATTCGAAAGCAAGAAATTGAAATGGTGTTTCAGTTTCGGGTTTGTCTCTTTGCGTCGAACTCTGAATATTCTGTAAACTAAGACGAAAGCCATGAATTTTAAAAAAGGCAAAAACCCGCCAGAAAAGACATTGTAGACTCCTAATAAGTTTTACATATGGAGTTTGAACCTGTGATATGTGTCGACTTTTTTGTTTGTCTCGGTGAGGGGAATCTGTTATTGTGACATTTTTCTTTTGTACTCAATTCCAGTGTTTGGAAATGAGGAATGTGCGTGGATGAAGCCCAGATCACGGGAAATTTCTGGACACGGACTTGTCTGTGCACGGACTTCTCTGTTCACAGACTCTCCGTTATATCTAGATCACAGAAAGAATCTGGTCACGGGTCCATCTGTAGTGTCTCTGTAAAATATTTTCTGTAACTTCTCTGTAATTTAAACAGAATTTTTTTCAGTGTATGTACATGGCATGTATACAGTATTTTCTGCAAACATGTACATGGACATGGCATGCACACAGTATTTTCTGTTAACATAGCGTGTATACAGTGCTTATTAGATACAATGTATACAGTTCTGCTGACAGAGTATTTCTGTATATTTCCCTACATTACTTCTTTTTTTTGGCAACACTGAAAATTGAATGGAAAGAGTTTGCGTCAAAATATGGCAAGACAAGAAGTCTAGCCAAATTTTGGTCAGACCTGAATAAAGTCTCACCAAAATTTGGTCAGACAAAAATGTCTGGCACTTTTCTGTCTGACCACGGAACAGGCCGCATGGACCGTATTGAATGGGTTCAAAGGTCTGATCACATTGTGGTCAGACAAAATAGTCTCACCATTTTGTGGCGAGACATTTGTGTCTGACCAAATTTTGGTGAGACTTTCAGGTCTGACCAAAACTTAGCGAGACTTTCTGTCTCGCCTCTGGCGTGGCAAGAAGTCTGACCTTTGGATTTGTAGTGAATACGTACAAACCCGTACACGGCTCGAGGTTGTTGTCGACGCCGCGAACGTTAAACTTCTCTCTTTTGCCCCTCAGCTCAAAGCATTCTCTCTGCAACTGCTGCACGCCAAGACAAGCATTACGCCGTTCCATATGTTCGCCGTAGACTACACGCTCATCAGCACGGTGGATGTTGCCTTGGAATCAGCGTCAGACCTTACAAGGGAATGTTTTCCGGCGATTCAGTCAGAATTAATTCAATGGTGCCTTTAAATATTGTTCCCTGTACGTACAAGGAGATTTGAGGTCGTTCTGGAGCAGATAAGAGCCAAAGCAAAAGTGAAAAAAGTACGATTTTGACCAAATTGTCCCCGAATGATCCAAAACGTCCATTAACATACAAATGTTCAATTGTTAAAGCAAAAAAATATCCTCGATTGGAAAATTAAAAATAAACCAATTTTTTCGTTACAAAACATGCCGTTTTAACACTCCAAGGCGCCATCAAATTCTGACTGTATCACCGTAAAAGGTTGCCTTGTTGGATCCAGTTGATTTGAGACGACTTCTTTTGGTTGCAGTTAGCCATGACCGTCTTTACCTACGCCATCATCGTCGGACAGTTCGGCACTGCCTCATAGCCTGCCGAGCCATGGACATGGCGAGTGCAACAACACATCAAGGAACGCGAGCGGATTGTTGATATGACGATGCCCACACCTTCTCGAAATAAAGTTTCGTCTGCCCTTTTGTCTTCCCTTGCCCACCAAACGCTCTGCTACCACCATGGATGGGTCTTCCTACAAAATTGGCTGCAAAACATTATTTAAGCCCCACCTACACAGCCTTCCCTACGCGGGTATTTTTTACTCGTATTAAAAAAAAAACAATTATTCACCTTTGTGAAACTGCAATCCCGTGTGCAATCCTCACCTGGCACAATTTTAGGGGCAGCATTTTGAAAGTGCTGCCCTTCCCAGGAGTACTGTGAATCAGTGATAGGTTGTGTAGGACCATCGATCCAGGTTGAAAGCTAGTGGAATAAAAAACGACCAAATCACAAAATTCAAGTTAAAATTTTTTATGTTTTTGAGAGTGCTGTTGGCACAATTGGCATAGAAGTACTCAGATAATGTATCGAAACAAATGTAGTAAAGGAGAGTTCTATGCTTGCAAAGTGGACAAAACTGGTCGACTTTTGGATTGAGTGTGCGGGACGGGCCTAAATTGCCTTGCCTGGGACTCAGGTGCGCGACGGGTATCCGTCTGAAAAAGTCTCTAATCGTGGTGATGGCCATCCAACAATGCAGCGGCCACCTCAACCGTGCCATTCGCAGTCATGTAGATGAATGCATTGCATATATGGTCGTTGGGAGCACAAAACGCGCTCCCGGGCTTGCCTATGGCGTCTCACAACTTCGTGCCGGAGTGCTTCAAGTGGGAGCCGAGCGCCGAATGTCGAACGAATGGTTTGCTTAGTGACGTGCGAAGCTTTCGAATCCGAATCGAATCATGCTACCTTCGATTCGGATCGATTTCGAATGAACAGGATTCGGACTTAGGTGATTCGAGAAAACCGGACACCTTTTATTCGTATTCGAATGTGGAGCCCGCGCAGTGCGCTCATGTTTGCCAATATTTTTCTATTACACTGATATCTTACGCATAACACGTCTTAATGAGTCATTATCCAATCATTCTGTGGTTTTAAGAACAATTAAAGTACTTGTCCCAAAGCTACAAGTTTGTCCACGACTGCGTCCATACCAGTACATTTTTTGATTCGAATCAGATTCGAAGTAGGGACATTCGATGCGATTTGAGCGAAAAACTAAGATTCGATTCGGAAAAAAATTAAAAATTTTATTCGATTCGAAAATGCCACTTCGCACACCCCTAGGTTAGCTGATGCATGAGGAATGTATGGCAATACATTTTAGGAGATAACGTAACCTAACTATCCGACTTAATTTCCACAATAGTGTTTTTTTCTTCTTTTTTTAAGGGGGGGGCGAAGAAAGTGTAAAATGAGATTTAAAATTCATTCTGAAGTGGCCTAGAAGCAATCTAATAAGTTAATGAAACTTATCTACTACAGTTTCTACGCGTTTAAATGTAGCGAACAGGTCAGCCGGGAATTGCCACACAGCCAACCAACGTAGACCGCCGGCTCCATGTGAGGACGGACAGCGATGTCTTAGGGGCCGTCCAAAAAATACGTAACGCTTTTGGAGGCCCCCTTCCCCCAATGAAACGCAGCGTGACGCTCGCTCGGACCCCGCCCCCGGTGCGTTACGTACAACGCCAAAAATTTTGTCTATTTGTGGAGAAAGTTACTCTAATTTTAGGAATGGAAACTCCGTAAAATTTCCATTTTTTTTTTTTGAAGAACGTGTTTCTTGATGATTTCTTCACATTTTAACGAAGAGTGTTTCTCCGCAGATCCTCCATATTTTTATGGCAAGTTGAGCGCGTTTTCACGCATTGCTGTTTTTATCCCGAGCCGTTCATATCGGTACTGCATTCGGCGGCAGTTCATCGGTCCCTGGCCCTAAGACCCCACCTCATGACCGCACTAAGGTCGGCGATATCGCTCCACGGCTCTCCATGACATATCAGAAATCCTTGCCGAACAGGAACCTCATCCTTACTCTCTGGTTTAGACTGTAAACATGTGTTAAGAGCGCCCCTAAGCGTTCTGTTTTCTTTAATGTTCGAGGGCTCCAAGTCTATGTTAGAGTTTAGTTCCAGATTTTTACGGAGAAAATCCATAAATCAAAGTAACGGAGATCTCCGTACAAAAGTAACGGACAGCCTCTGTTAAATTTCCGCATTTTTTCGGAGTTTCCTCACAGTGTGCGAACTAAATCGACAATCGCATAATCGAAAACATAGGCGAGACTTTTTGTCTCGCCATATTTTGGCGCAAAGTCTTTCCATTCAATTTTCAGTGGAGACTGCGAAATGAAAACACGGCACGGATTTCTTAGCGAGGAAGCAGCGAAGCAGCAGAGCAGGGAAAGGTGAGACCGACTGTGACACCTGTCCCCACTGCAAGAAAAAGTGTGGATAGTACAACAAAAGTTCAACAAAACCTGAACAGTAAAAGTACAGCAGGGATTGGGATTGTAGAAAGTACAACGAGAATAATTGTACGAACCACAACGAGGCCTGGACTGCACGGCACTCGTTATGCCAGTTCCTTTGTTATTTGTACAACAATTGTTGCACTTTGTAAGAACAGAAAATTCCTGGTAAAAAATTTGCCAGGAATTTGTGTACTTTCGTTGTGGTTTTTTCTTGCAGTGCCGGTAAGACTAACGCCGGGACCCGGAATTGCGTCTCTTCAAGGCTGCAGCAAGGCGGCAAGGACGGGAGAGAGGGGTGGGGGAGGGCACGAGTGAAGGCCGCATCTAGGTTTATCTAAAAACCCAGCCCCGTCCGGCCGTTCGTCTGGCACACCGTGCGTCGAGATGCCGCGTCAACCGGGGGTATCGACAGCGTGTTTCAAAAAGATAGCGGTCTAGTCGCGCGCGTTCCCTTTGGCCATTTTGCAGACGCTGTGCAGAGCACGCCCGTATCCAAAATGCGACCGCGACGTTTTAAACGAGTACACTACTACCAAACATAACGCTGTACCGCAAGCGCTACAAGCAGGATGGATTTCTGTCAGATGTCAATGTGTTACAGACACTATAATGCTCCTTCCATGGAAATTTACCGAGGGGCAACCACTCAAGAAATCATGTGTCCCCTTAGGCGCCAGAAATCTCTGGAAATCGGAAATCTTCCCCTCAAAAAGGCAAAAAACAAGCAAATTTTGGGCGAAAAATCGGTCGAAATCCGTAGAAATCTCTTCCCTTAAGAAATCTTGTGTCCCCTAACATACTACCTGTGACATATTTTGGGTCCGAGCAAATTTGAGCGAAGGTCGATGGACATCCAAGCAAAACCGAGCAAGTACCGAGCAAGTGCTGGGCAACTCCGAGCAACTTCGAGCAAATGCCACGGCACCAGTCCACACAAAAAAGGCCTTCCCAGGCCCAGGAAATAGTCCGACATGCATCGACCTATATATTTTTGGAAAAGGGAGATCATGAGCCACACGAATAGATATTTTAGAGTCCTATATAGCATCTCTGGACTTCCTATCGCGTCTCCAACTTAGACCGCCTCCGCCCTGTCTTCTAGCCCACTGTCAGTGTTCGGACTTTCGAGCATCTTGGCTGACTGGCCCGGCTGGTGACCAGTCGGCCGCCGACTGACAGGCGAGTGAGAGAGCCAGACGCATGGTGTCTCGTGCCAGTGCAAGCGGAACAGACCTAGGTTCAGCCGGCGGCTGGCTGGTCCGCCAGCCGAGCCAGTCAGCCAAGACGCTCAAAAGTCCGGACACTGCCCACTGTGCGCCGGGAAATACCCCTGTGGCTAGGCACGGCTCCCGCTATGGAACTGAAGGATCATGAACAGCGAAGCGTGCCGAGAGCAGCCGTCGTGCAGGGTGGGCAAAACGCCCACGCCCGTGTCTGACGGAGCGGCCCGCCCTGCAGGCTGGCAGGGCCGCCGCATAGTAGTGGGCCAGAAAACCAACGCAGGAGGCTAAACGTTCAGACGCGTATTGAACTCCAGACTCGCTAAAAAGGCCTCGAATTGCACTACAAGATCACATGTGTGCTTAGTACACAGCTGTGGGAGCGTACTTACAAGCACTCATCTATAGATGTATGCTTGGCAAGTACACAGCTATAGGTGTATGCTTGGCCAAGTACAAAGCTGTAGGAGCCTGCCTTTTAATGGGTGGGATAGAAGTGTGCTTGGCCAAGCATACCAGGTGTTTCAAAACCCCCGTAGTATTTTGAAGTTATGCAACGCGCTCGACACCGTGCGGACGGGCTTGCCTATGCGCTGGTCGGCGGGCGCCGGAGCCGTCATGGGTTGCCACTCGTCCACTCGAGCAGCTGGGTGACGTTCCCCTGCCCCTCCCCGTTCCGGTTGCGCTCGGCTGGCCCGGTCACCCGTCACAGGTATCATTGACGGCCGATAGATGACGCTGGCGCCACCTGTGACGGGTGACCGGGCCAGCCGAGCGCAACCGGAACGGGGAGGGGCAGGGGAACGTCACCCAGCTGCTCGAGTGGACGAGTGGCAACCCATGACGGCTCCGGCGCCCGCCGACCAGCGCATAGGCAAGCCCGTCCGCACGGTGTCGAGCGCGTTGCATAACTTCAAAATACTACGGGGGTTTTGAAACACCTGGTACACCTACAGCTGTACGAGATTGAAAATTCAGACCAACTGTCAGAAAATTCTGACTCAAGTCTGAATTTAGGATTCAGACTGCCTGGTCGAAATAATTTGGTCTGAATTTTCAGATTTTTTTTAACAGTGTACATCCATAGCTGTGCGCTTGGCCGAGCATACATCTATAGCTGTGTGCTTGCCAAACATACAGCTATAGAAGTGTACTTGTAAGTACGCTCCCACAGCTGTGTGCTAAGCACACATTTGATCTTGTAGTGTGAACATGTGACACCACCAAGACCTTCGTTCGGAGAGGAGTCCATGGCGGGGGCCTTGCCTTATCACAGGGGAATGTCCCTGCGCACAGTGGGCCAGCAGACAAAGTGGAGGTGGTCAAAATCGCGGACGCGTAAGGAGCTTCGGAGTCGCTAAATGGGACTCGAACCGAACGTGACCCCGCCAATGGATTGCTCTCCGAACGGGGAATCTCAGTTCGAGCCACATATCTATTCGTGTGGCTCATGATCTCCCTTTTCCAAAAACATATAAGTCGATGTATGTCAGACTATTTCCTGGGCCTGGGAAGGCCTTTTTGTGTGAACTGGTGCCGTTGCTCTGCTGCGTTGCTCGACAGGATATTTGCTTGCTCGAAGTTGCTCGGTTCTTGCTCGGTCGTTGCTCGGAGTTGCTCGGCACTTGCTCGGTACTTGCTCTGTTTTGCTTGTATGTCCATCGACCTTCGCTTAAATTTTCTAGGACCCAAAATATGTCACAGGCGGGCTCCCGGGATTTCGCGATTTTAGCTTTAGCGCCAGAAAAATAGCAATTTTTTCTTTTGGCGATTTGAGCGCCTTGGTGGCGACTTTTGGCGATTCGAGCCCGTGGCGACTTTTGGCGACACGAGCGCCGCCTGGTGGCGACTCAGCGCGCTCGGCATCTGGCCACCGGGCCGCTCAAATCGGAAAAAAAATTGCCATTTTTCTGGCGCTGAAGCTCAGATCGCCAAAAAAAAATCGCCCAATCCCGGGAGCCCCGGGCGAGTTTCACGGAACCAGAAGTGGGGCTCGGCTGGGGGGGTAAGGTCATATGCACCGAGATGCATGCTGGGAGACCGGACAAGCCGGCAGGCAGGTAGGCGGTCCTCCGCTGCAGCCGGCGACGGATTAGGGACGGATTAGTGGTCCGGTGTCCCAGCATGCATCTCGGTTGCGCTGACTTATGTTCCATATGACCTTAGGCTGGGGCGAACCAAAACGCGCGCGCCAGCCGCCGGCCGACGCGGCAACCATGGTCGAAAGACTACGTCGGATTTTCGCCATTTTCTATTAAAAGTCGCCAAAATCACCAATTTATTTTGGAATCGCCAAAAATATCGCCAAATTTTTTCGTGTCGCCAGCAATATCACCAGTCGCCAAATTGTCGCCAAACCGAACCAAAAATCGCCAACTTGGCGACAAATCGACAAGTCTGGCCACACTGCCGTGGTTGCCAGAAGCGGCGGCGCCGGCCCCCGGGCGGCCGGAGTGGCGCCGAAGCAGCGCCGAGTAGCGGTGCCGACCCGAGTGGGGCTTTGGTCTGTGGCAACTTCGCGGAATGGGTGGCGACGCGACTAGAGGCGGTTTGGCCTGGCGCGCGCCGCTCGGCCGCCGGATTGGGGATTAAGGGGAATTGAAAAACACGATTTTTCGAAATTCATACCGGTGCAAGCGGAAAATTGTTCTTTTATCTATTTAATGAGCGTGGACAAAAACTGAGACCGATCAAATAATATTTAGGGGTCGCCAATGTTTTTCGAAGGTCCAATTTCGACCCTGTTTTGCTGAAATCGGACTATTATCGTGTTCTGCTTTCCAGAGGAACCGGAACGAGACCGAGCACCGTGGACCCGATTGTTTTTCTTTCTACTAAGTAGGACGAGTCCAACGAGACCTCTTGGGGTCCGATCGGACCTCTCTGGGCAAATTTGTAGCGTCGTTTTCGTTCAAAAAAAAAGGTTTTTTTCACATTTTGCAAGTTTGGAATTTTGTATCTGGATTATGGCTGCAAAGAAATATGTGACCTCAACGCAATGTTATAGAAAAATGTCTCAGCTTTCCAATGGCGTGGCTGGAAATTCCTTACGGCCTTTCGTTTACGAGATACAGCCGCTGAATGAGTAACATGTCAGTCAAAATGACAGTAAAATTCGTGTTTTTGGTTCATTACATGTAGTTGCAGGGCATAAGGGTACATTGGCGTTAGCTCGATGAAGAAAATATTTCGAAATGTTTAAATTTCTTTTTAGAAACTTACATAAGATGTTTTCCCACAAGAAAAATTTCATGTTGATTTAGTTGAAATTCCATTTCAGACGAACAAACGTTTTAAATCAAAGTAACCCTAACAACTCCCCGAATGCTCTGATCGTGACCGAGCCCCCGCTTGTAGCACACCTCACTAGCCAGCAGCTGAAAGACTTTAAAAAGACCGGGGACTTTCTGTCCTACAGCCAGGGTGTAAAGCACAATCCGCTCAAAGTGTCCTAGACGACAAAAGAGAAGTGTGGAGAGAAAAAAAAACAGAGCACAAGAGCCTTATTGCCACTTTGAAACGTAGGAAAAAAAGGCGAAGTGCAAGACAAAGGAATAGTTTAAGTATTTCACTATACAAAATTGTTGTCAAACGAGTATTTCTGCTAATTTAGAATCAAAATAGAAAATTACAAACGTTTTTATGATTTAAGACGTTTGTTCATCTGAAATGGAATTTCAACTCATTCAACATGAAATTTTTCTTGTGGGAAAACATCTTATATAAGTTTCTAAAAAGAAATTTAAACATTTCGAAATATTTTCTTCATCGAGCTAACGCCAATGTACCCTGATGCCCTACAACTACCTGTAATGAACCAAAAACACGAATTTTACTGTCATTTTGACTGCCATGTTACTCATTTAGCGGCTGTATCTCCTAAACGAAAGGTCGTAAAGCATTTCCAGACACGGCATTGGAAAGCTGAGACATTTTTCTATAACATTGCGTTGAGGTCACATATTTTTTTGCAGCCATAATCCAGATACAAAATTCCAAACTTGCAAAATGTGAATAAAACCCTTTTTTTGAACGAAAACGACGCTACAAATTTGCCCAGAGAGGTCCGATCGGACCCCAAGAGGTCTCGTTGGACTCGTCCTACTTAGTAGAAAGAAAAACAATCGGGTCCACGGTGCTCGGTCTCGTTCCGGTTCCTCTGGAAAGCAGAACACGATAATAGTCCGATTTCAGCAAAACAGGGTCGAAATTGGACCTTCGAAAAACATTGGCGACCCCTAAATATTATTTGATCGGTCTCAGTTTTTGTCCACGCTCATTAAATACATAATAGAACAATTTTCCGCTTGCGCCGGTATGAATTTCGAAAAATCGTGTTTTTCAATACCCCTTATTGGGGATTAAGGGCTTCTCCGCGCTCCCCCAAGCCGGCAGAGCGGAACGTCGACCAGAAATGGACCTTTGGAACATCATTTCGATCACTAGTTCTTTTCGACTTAAGAATTTCTTTCGTGTGCCAACATGAGTAAAGGGCGCCCCAGAGAGGAAGCGGGATAAGTCACCGCCCCGCTCCACGAGGGACAACCTGGAAGGCCCAAATAAAGTGCCACGAAATTTTAACAGTGCCCGTTTGATTCGCAAGGAAGTATCCTATCGTTAGTAAGCTCTGATTGCTGTAGATCTTGCCGTTTCCAAACGCGAGCTTGAGCGGCAGTGGATGCGGCGACTTGGCCCACGAATAGGCCGCCGGCTGTCTGATTCCGCCGCTTTTGCACCTTCGGATGGATGCAAACGACAAACGAAATGTGATAGCACTATTACAAAGTAGTTGTACAGAAACAGTCAAATGATTAAATATTTAGTCGTTCAGAAACATGGAATGTCATCAAGAACCAAAGCGAAACAAATGTTATTGAATCCAGAAAGCGACAATTTTTCGCAGAGGAGCAAAATTCTTGTTATTACCATAGTACGACATAATTTGTGTTCAACCAACATCTCTTGCCATTATCTGCACAGTTGAAAACGAAAAATACTACTGGAAAATTGGACTTTTTAACAAAAATTTCGTTTTTGTGTTCAAAGCTGTATTTTTTGACCGATATTAACGCCAGGAGTTCATTAGGGGGCAAGTTTATGCTCTTTCGGATGCTTTCGATTGGAAAAAAAAATTGACGACTTCGGCCGCAATTGTGCGCGCAGTGACATCATGTATGATTTTGCAGACCTTTTTTACATGCTTTATATCCCTGCCTAATTTGATGCCAGAACAAAATATTTTGTTTTGAAATTGTTGTAAAAAGTTTGTACTTTCACATGGTGCTTACCATTCGTCTTTAGCGTTTATACTTATTTATTGCGGACCAAACAGAAAGTTTGGAAAAAATTAGAAAAACCTGCACGAAGCGCTACTGCCATAAAATCACGCCTTAAGCTTGAAACCGGGCCGATTGCGTGAGACCAGCGTAACGGCCGGTCTGAGCGGGCTATCAGGTGCGCCTGGCAGGTAGGCAGCCCAACGCACCTCTAACCCCTTTCCCTCCGTTCTCCAAGCAATTTCAGCGTTTCTTGTGTAGTGGCGTTGCTTCGCTAACACTCAAACGTGTCCTTCTTGGTTTGCTGAGAAGAAAGAACAAGTTTTCAGGAAGAATATCTTTATTTTGTTGATTAAATCGACCAGTGAACATCAAAGTTATGTCGGGATTCTCATGACCTGATCTTTATCCTTGAAAATTGATTCCTTTACGCATCATTCAACACCACGTTCAGTCACTTCAGCTGGACTGTCGGATTTATGAAGAGGATTGCCCAGCCAGCCACGCTTTCGCGCCGTTCTCTCGTGGAAGTATTGCTCGTGCTCGCAGGAGGGCCTAAATACACTGCAAATCCAAGTGTGGGACAGGCATGCACTAGATAACGTGGGACAAACTATCCCACGTTTGTATGGGACAAACTGTCCCACCACGTTTGTAAGCGTGGGACAAACTGTCCCACGCTTGTTAACGTGGAACACAGTTTGTCCCACGCTTACAAGCGTGGGACACGCACTTGTCCCACGCTTACAAGCATGGGACACGTATTTGTCACACGCTTGTAAGCGTGGGACATGGTTTGTCCCACACCTGTAAGCGTGGGACACGGTTCGTCCCACACTTGTAAGCGTGGGACACGGTTCATCCCACACTTGTAAGCGTGGGACACGGTTCGTCCGACGCTTGCAAACGTGGGACAGTTTTGTCCCACAGTTACAAGCGTGGGACAGTTTGTCCCACGTTATCTAGTGCATGCCTGTCCCACACTTGGATTTGCAGTGTAGAGAAGAGGGATGTACCGTTGGGAACCCACTGATGCGTTCCGACGCCTCCAGCAGCACCGCAGCCGCAGCCTGCAGCCTGCAGGGGCACTGTGGCTCGGCAGCGGACAGGATGGTTGGGGCAGCGACGAGTAAGCGTGTTAAGGAAACCGTTTATTCTAGTCACACCAAAAAAAGAAGCGGCAGTATAAGAACAAAGATTGTAAACCAAATACGTACATTATTAATTAAGTTAAAGGCACAGGTAACCATGAAAATATGTGCATTTTATGCTGATGTCTTCTTAAATGAGCACAATTCGACTCAATACTCTTTACCCGTCTGAAAAAGCGACGGACAAAACACAATCAAGTCCAGAGCGTGCCAACCTATAAGAACACTTGAGCACTCTTGAGACTGGTTCTAACGCTTTACAGAGAGTAGGAAACAATACGCGTGACAACAAAGGCAACCGTCAGGTGACAATGTGCACGACAGGAAAACAAACGTCACTTCAATCACCCGGAAGACTCCTAACTTGTGACACACTTGAGGTGACGTGGAGTGCTTTCTACGGGGTCACTGCGCCGCTTCCCCAAACGGATAGCGCGCCGCCTCGCCGAACGCCAGACATGAAGGTCTTGCCGGCTATTCGTGCTCCGCCGAGTGCGCCGCGGTCTCGCCCTGTCTACAAGTTCTCCCATACAACCTTGTCACACTTCATGCACTGCACTGCGGCGGCCGGCAGCACGCGCCGCACCGCGGACACCTGTTCACGGCAGGCTGAGTTGTGGAAGACAGTACGCCTTATCAGCACGACCTTGGACACGCGGCGGAGGCCGCACTGGCCCAGCAGGGCGTCCAGGTCGTCGCATCCTGCAGGCCACTGCCCGCCCCCCGGAGTGCCGACGCACAGCCACAGCACCTCCAAACAGGCACTGTGGGCCCGCAGCAGGGAGATCAGGGTGGGACGGGGGAGTCCAGTGACATGCAGCCACTTGAGGCTGCTCCGTGGCAGGGCGGGCAGCAAGGGGGGCTGTGCGTCAAGGGCACCGTCCTTGCACCACCACATCAACCGCCGCAGATTAGGCATGGCGTGCACCACCAGAAGATGCTGCTCGTGGGGATTAATTAAGGAAAGCTCCTCCAGCGTCGGAGCGGCGCTCCGCAGCATCCCGAGGGCCCAGGCAGGGTCACAGTAGCACCTCAACAAGGTCATCCGCCGCACCTGCATACAAAGGCGTCAGCGACATGAAGTGGGTCGGAGGCCACGAAGGGCCTCACAATGGACCATCCGCCAGACTCACCCCACGCTGCCGCACGCGGGCCAGCGCAGCCGCCCTCTCTTCTTGCCGTTCGCCAGGCAAACAACTCAGAGCGTTTAAGTTGAGTTCCTCAATGCAGTCCCGAGCTGGGGGCGAAGTAGCCACTGCAGACTCCTGTTGAGGTGGTTCCTGCAACACACAAAACCTGGTGTTCGTGGTTTGTGCGAAAGAGAAAACCGCTCGCAAAATCCGTGTCCGGTGGAGCACCTAAAATTTCTTGAAATCCGATATATTTTCAAAAGGGGGGGGGGGGAGAAAAGCGAAATTAAGACCGAAAACACACCAATATCATACGAAATCTAATGAAATCTCTCCCATGCAGAAATCATGTGCACCCAAAAATCGAAGGTAGTTGGTTGCCTCATTCGATTTCGACGCGTCCCAATAGAATAATCCTATCGGTGCGGATCCAAGACAGTCCTGATTGTCAGTGCAGGGCTCAGACAATCCTAACGGTCAGTGTCGATACGGAACTGTCCTAACTGCACATGACGTTAAAATCGGTATTTTCTTGAAGTCCGTGACGCTCACACTACATAGAACTACTTGCCGAAGAGATTGTTAGAAAGAATCATCCTTACTAGAAAATGTGGACGTTGTATTCCAGTATTATCGGGATTCACTGGTTTGCTGTGAAGAGAGTAGAGCGAAATTTGGACCGACAGTACCAATATCATACGAAATCTAATGAAATCTCTCCCATGCAGGAAACATGTGCACCCAAAAATCGAAAGTAGTTGGTTGCCCCATGAGCAGGTTTATTTTAGAAAAGCAGGGTCTTACGGTGACCCTCTTGGATTTCGTTTTTTTGGTGGTTAGCATTCCCCCCAGGTGGGAGATTAGGGCCAAAATTTCAGAGCCCAAAAGAAATTTTTTCTTAAGATATGAAGATCTTAAGTTTTCTTGGGACTTTTAGCATTGAATTTGGGATATTCTTATAGCTTCGCGACTTTTTGTCCGACTACCTTCAAATTCAGGTCTTAGCATTAAAATTGAATGAGGAACACGATCGTGCCCTTAGATTTGACCTACGACGTTTTTTAGGCACGAAGTAGCCTTATAGCCTCCCGAGGGTTGGGTTTTTTAGGCACGACGTAGCCCTATAGCCTCACGAGGGTTGGGTTTTTGGCCCGTCCCGTATTATTTAAGAAAATAAATATCGGAGGACGGGCATATAGTATGATGCGTGCTATGCATTCGTCCGTCCGTCCGTCCGTCCGTTCGTCCGTCCGTCCGAGGTCTTCCCGTGGTCCGATCTTCACCAAATTTGGTATGCAGCCTCCTAGGGTGAACCTAAGAACCACCCGGTGACGGCATTTTCGATCCGAGCCCCAGGGGCGCTGCTGCAGGTGCATCATGGTTTACATGGTGTACAGGAGGATCTCTGCAACGGAGGCCGCTAAAAGGGCATGTAGGGGTATTTTTGGAATCGGGGCGACGAAATAAGGACAACGGTGTTAATTTCGAGCCGATCGGAAAAGTTTGGGCCCAGGTTCGAATCCCGGTGGGGTAAAAATACGATCAAAATTTTCGACTCGAGTTGGACATTGTTTCATATGTTTTCGAGGGTGCTGACAACGAAAATGAGATCCATTTTGACCCCAGACCCAGGTTCGAACCCCGGTGGGGTAAAATACGACCAAAATTTTCAACTCGAGCTTGACATTGTTTCGTATGTTTTTGAGGGTGCTGATGACGAAAATGGCATCCATTTTGACCCCAGACCCACTTACGAATCCCGGTAGGGTCAAATGCGACCAAAATTTTTCCTTTTTGACCCCGAACTGGACCCAGGCGGTCGAGTGCCGTTTCCGTCACATACGACCCTAATCTTTATTTCGAGGTAGACATGGTTTCATACGTTAATACGTTGAGGGTGCTAATGACGAAAGTAACATCTATTTAGTTTCCGACAGAGATTCGCATAACTATGGGCTAAAATACGAAAGCAATTGCGAATGTTTAAAATGTACGGGACGAGCCAAAGTTGCCGGTTTGTATCGCCACTTTCCCTGTTATTAAAATTTTTATTGTCAGTCTGGCCCCTTATGCAAATCCGAAATTTTCTATACGATTTTGATGAGACTTGGCAGATTGGCAGAATTTTGAGCCCTGATTTCAGTTGCGAAGCGTGGTTGAAAAGTGTTCGGCCAATTTTGAGAAATTTTGAGTTGAAATCGCCGTTTCCATGGCAAAACTCGACTCGTCAGCGAAAAACAGAGGGAGAGGGGGGAGCCGAGCCACCGGAAATGGAATCCGACCAATAGCAGCGCTCCTTTTCGCCTCTGTACAGCTTACACCAAAAACGCTCGCTCCCCTGAAAAAGCGCGTTCGAATTAAAATTGTCTTTTACTGCAGCTAGAAGAGCTCCAACAATGGCATAGACGTTGTTTTCGAACGTGGCCATTTGGATCGGCCGGTCGGTCGGTGATTGTTGGCCAGAGAGTCCCACGCGCCTGCGCGAAGGCGTTGTTGGTTTCAAAAGTGCCAACCTCAAATTTTCGTTACTCTTTGATTCGGAGTGAAATAGAACATTAAACTGCGTGCCTGTGCACATTCATCTGAGAACAAACATTCCCTAATGTAGTTTGAGTGTGACTTTGAGTCCCTTTTCGAAAACAATTGGCGTGTAGCTGCCCCTTGTAGAGAGGTTTGATGGTACCTCTGAACATAAGACGAAACTACCTAGACACGGCGGCGGTGCACTTTTGTAACCTCAAAGTATTTGAAACTTTGTGAAATGAATTATTTTACTGTACGTTTCTGTGAATAACTTGACCTTCATGTATTATGAAACTGTCACAAATGCCTATTATTGACACAAATTGATACGCAGCTGGTCTTGTACGTAAGTTTTAGTATTATTGGTAATGGTCTACCAAACATATACAGAACTCCACTCAACGCAGTCCTAGCCTCCGCTATATTTGCTAAACCAGAACATAAACATGAAATTAACTTCGTGGCCACCAGGAATTCGTGAAATCGTATTTTTTGACAGTTATATTTCACTTTTTCTCGAAAAATTAGCAAAAAAGTCCCGAATCTTGGGATTTTGGACTTATAATTTTTAAAAAGGTCTAAAACTAGCCTTATCCCTGAATCCAAAAAACTCAACCCCAGATTTTATCACTAACCGTGCTAGAGATATGCCACTTCAAAGTCAGGCAATATATTGTAGGTCCTAATTTCTGTGAGATTTTGCCGAGCTGCTCGTTGCCATGTATTGGGCGGTCAGTTCCAGCGACGCAGGCCTTGTTGCAATGGTTGGTTGTCTCAAGCGTGCCTTTCTAACGCCTGCGCCGGCACAGTTGGGCCAGATAACAGGTGGAGGCGGTCAAAATCCCGGTCGCAGGTCAAATCTAAGGGGACGATCGTGTTCCTCATTCAATTTTGATGCTAGGACCTGAATTTGAAGCTAGTCGGACAAAAAGTCGCGAAGCTATAAGAAAATCCCAAATTCAATGCAAGAAGTCCCAAGAAAACTTAAGATCTTTATATTTTAAAAAATAATTTTTTTTTGGCTCTGAAATTTTGGCCCTAAACTCCCACCTGGGGGGAAAACTAACCACCAAAAAATCAGCGAAATCCAAGAGGGTCATTGTAAGACCCTGCTTTTCTTAATTAAACCTGCTTCCATTCGATTTTGACGCGTCCCAATAGAATAATCCTATCAGTGCGGATCCAAGACAATCCTGATTGTCAGTGCAGGCCTAAGACAATCCTAACGTTCAGTGTCGATACGGAACTGTCCTAACTGCACATGACGGTATGATTACGGTATATCGTGTAGTAAATTTTACGGTGTATATTGTTACCTTGTAAATGGTAAATTATTTACATTGAAGTGACGAACGTGTCTGTGTTTCATTGTACGGTGCCTGCCTTTGTTTTTGGAACAATAAATTCTGTGCTTTGGCGGTAATCGCTAGTAACTAATTAACAGTGTAGACAGGAGTTTATTTTTTATCAGTGCAGTTGGGATTGTCTTGGATCTGCACTGACATTTCTAGGAGGCGTCAATTTGTGTTACGGTTTGATATTCATCTTCCAAGCCCCCAGGCCTCGGAAATGGACGCAATGTTCTGACCGATCAGCTGGGGAACAGCTAGGTACCAGGGACGAACCCCCACCCAAAACAATACAAGGCCGTTACTCCACCAGCCACCAGTTTGCGTTTTAAAATAAAACTCGGAAACAATAGCAGATAGAAACAAGGGAACAACTTTTCCTTGGTGTGCAAAGAGTGCCGGAGTAATGTTCCCAAATAGGCCAAATCAAAAATCCGCTACACTTAGATTTGTTATTTTTGGGGCCTAAAAAAAAAAAAAAAAAAAAAAAAAAAACCTTCAGGGAAGTGGAATTGTACCTTGGTCCATTCGGGAACAAAACTACAGTGTACTTTCCGCAACAAGGAAAAGTCGTTTTCTTGGTTCTAGCAGCTATTGCTACAGTTTCCGCGTTTTAGTTAAAAACGCCAACTCGTGTCGTAACGGCCTTTCGGTTTAGGTATTATCTCTGCTAGATAAACAGGGCGATGAAGCTGTTCTTGCAAAGCTCAAGAGACATCCCGGCGTACCTTCTTGATGCGGCCGTGGCGGTGCAGGTGCAGCACGAGCGCGTGGAGCAGGCTCCGGCCGCCGCCCAGGTCGCCCCTCCACTCGGCGCCGCCATGGTGCCGCAGCGCGCACTCCATGCCCTCCAGCAGGCTGGCCGCGTCCTGCAGCTGCTGCAGGCCCTTCGGCTGGCCGGCCTTCAGGTCGCCGCCCTCGTCCACCGCCGCCCGCAGCTCCCTGTCGGCCTGCTGGACCTGCCGCAGCCTGGCCCGCCACTCCTGCAGCAGGCCCTCCACGGCGTCCTTGGCGTCCTCCAGCGTCCTCACCACCTTCGCCGCCGCCGTGGCCGCGTCCCCCAGCTGCTGCAGCGTTGCCGCGGCCCGCTCCGAGCGCAGCTTGCGCAGCGAGCAGAGGGTGTGGCCGTTGTCCAAGCAAGACTCTGCTGCGCCTTGGTTACAGTCACGGCACCACGGTCTGTGAACGGGTATGGACGATTGCCTTAAGAAAAGATCGCATAGCTCGCCGTTTTTACTGGGTAATTATCACCGTCAGTTTTCATTTAGATTTCTGACGTTGAGTGCTTGTAAACTAGTCCACTCAGGACAACGAAAAATTTTCTTAAGATGCCCATTTGGGTCATCTACAAGGGCCAATTACGAATTTTGGGTTGACCTTTACGGTTTGACGGTTAATAATTAGAAAGAGACCAAAATCGTGAACTCCATGCGCCAGAGGGTGGGCGGAGTTCAAGAATAAAGATTAATAAATTAATGCGCCTAAAAATCTCGCCCATCTCGCACAAAATTTGAAGAAAATCATTTAGTGTGAGCCAAAAAGGGTAGACACTATCTCTCTTTAGTTTAAGTCGATGGACAATTACTTACTTCAGTGATCGAGCGTGTGAGTCGCTATCCACTGAAGGTCCCGTTTGCTGCCTCTGGCCGACAAGATCAAGAACGATATAGTTGTCGGGCATGGCAGTGGCTGGCGCAGTCAAGTCCTGTGAATCACACTTAAAGTTACTTTACTTTAAATCCAAAGGTGAGACTTCCAGCCACTCTGAGGCGAGACAAATTGTCTCGCCCAGTTTTGTTCAGACATCGAAGTCTCGCCAAAATTTGGTCAGACAAAAGTGTCTCGCCACAAAATGGCGAGACTTCTGTGTCTGATCACATTATGGTCAGACTTTTGAACCCAGTAAATAAGTGGTTCTCGGTAGTTCCATATCTAGGGAGCACAAGCTTTTTTTCGATGTCGGCGATCCAGGCCAAAATTTTACCATACGTGCCTCTCGGGTAGAGAAAGACGACCACAAATTTTGAAGGTTCTAGGTCAACCCAGTCTCGAGCAGTGGACAAAAGTGTGTTCTGCGACTTTTTTTTATTTTAGTAGAAGTCGACTTTGCAGGTACAAATCAATAAGAAGGGCTTGTCCTAGAGACTTGAAGCGTTTTCTTCAGGGCTATGAGTACAACATCTTCAATTTTTTTCTAGAATTTTGGGTACTTATTCCGAATAGCGGCTCTACCTACATAAGGCGAAAGTTTGGTATCATTGGACAGGTATTGATAAGTACTGTTCGAAACTGCAAGAAATGTGGCGCTCTAGAAGGATATTGCTGTAATTGTGTATTCAAGTACCCCACCCGAACCTCGAACAATACAGCGATATCGTCATATGCGGTCGTTCTGTCAGCTTACCACGCACTGGGTAGAAGGGTAAATGTTAGGGGGATGTTGGATCTACCTCGCAGACCTACAATATACCTCCAAATATTTTCCCTTCTAATAATTCGGCGGAACTGAACACACACTAAATTACTATGAAGGTTTTAGTGCATACGTAACGCACGAAATTAAACATGCATTTGTTGCGCACAAAATTGTGCACAATAACGCACGATTTTCTGCATACCCGCGCACTAAATCGTGCATTGTCACGTACAAATTCGTGCGTTACAAAGTGCATGTTCAATTTCGTGCGCGGGCGCGCATAAAAACCTACATAGTAATTTAGTGTGCAGGGCCGACGAGCTTGCAGAAGACGCTCCAAGAAAGTGCCACCTGTCACCTCAGCAGACGGCCGTGTCAACTTTCCCAAATTAATAGAAAGGAAAATATTTGGAGGTATATTGTAGGTCTGCAGGGTAGATCCAACATGCCCCTAACATTTTTCCGTCTACCTAATGCGTGCACACTTAATACTATGTAGGTTTTTGTGCATACGTAACGCACGACATTAAGCATGCACTGCGTTGCGCAAAAAAATGTGCGCAAGAACGCACGATTTTCCGCATACCCGCGCAGTAAATCGTGCATTGTCACGTACAAATTCCTGCGTTACAAAGTGCATGTTTAATTTCATGCGCGGCTGCGTATTAAAACCTACATAGTAATTTAGTGTGTGGTAAGTTGATAGTACGAGCAATTTCACGATATCGCTGTATTGTTCGAGGTTAGGGTGGCGTACTTAATACACATTTACAGCGATATCCTTCTAGAGCGCCACATATTTCTTGCAGTTTCGAACAGTACTCATCAATACCTGTCCAATGATACCAAACTTCGCCCGCTATTCGGAGTAATTACCAAATTTTGAATAAAATTTATTTATTTTTATTTGTTTTTAAATTGAACTTTAATTTGTTTATTCTAGATCTCAAAAACATATTTTTTTTAAATATTCTTAAAAATTGAGGAAGTACCTTTTCGAGGTACTAGTAACTGTACAAAATTTCAGCCTGGGAGGAGACTTAGTCTAGGGGCTATGGAAGAAAGCGTAATTTTCCCAACAGTGTTGAGAGCTTTAGCGGTGAACTCACTCAAGTGAAACCAGGGTGTATCAGAAAGGGAAAAATAATTATCCCAAGGTACATATAGTGTTCTGATGAGTATCTTCTACTTCCTTACTTGTGTTTTGAGAGTTTTCAGCCTTTCGGGGTTTGCGTTGAGGAGCCCAGTCATTTGCATCACAACTGGAATCGTTATCAAACTTTGTCCCCTCATATGGTCATGGTCCACTCAGCTTTAATTGCGAGAACTATATCAGAAACTATTCACTTGTATTGTCTGCAGACAGGTGAGCTTAAAGGCTAGTTTCAGATAACTTACGACTGGTTTGACAAAGACTTAACGTAAACCTCACTTACTCAGTAAATCATGGGAGTTGGGTCCTAAACCTTTGGAAGTTAATAAGTATTAAATTCTTAAATTAATAAGTCTTAAATTAACTTCCTGTCACACAAGTCTTTGATATTTTAAAATTTCCTTCAAGGTTTTTTTTTAAGTAATTTATTCGTTTTGTCTTTGTCTTCAGTTTGGGGCTTCTTGCCTATAAGCTCACCTGTCTGCAGACAATACAAGTAAAAAGTTAATGAAGTAGTTCTCACAATAAAAGCTGAGTGTACCATCGGATGTAAACTTCCACTTAACTTCCAAAGGTTTAAGACCCAATTCCTATTACTTACTGAGTTGATGAGGTTTACGTAAACTCTTTGTCAAACTTGTTGTGAGTAATCTAAAACTTGCCTTCAGTTGCTTGTAACCTCACCTGTCTGCAGACAATACAAGTGAATAGTTTCTGGAATAGTCCTTAAATAAAAGCTGAGTGGACCATGTCCGTATGGGAGACAAGGTTTTTATGACGATTCCAGATGTAATACAAACTAGTCATGACTGGGCTCCTCGACACAGATCCTGAAAGGCTGAAAACGCTCAAAACACAAGTAAGGAAGTAGAAGATGCTCATCAGAACACAATATAGGTCATTCTACAGAAATCTTACAATTTCGCGTTTTAAACTTTAAAAAATTGAGGTTGTCCGATTTTGTTCGTATTTGGCTCGTTTTTCGTGTTTTGGCATGCACAATGCAAAACAACATCAAGCGCAACGCTTTACGAGAACAAAAAAATTTCCCCCTAAAATCATAGGGAAAATGACTACGGAGTTCACATAAATAGACGCCTACGGAGTTTACATTTGGAAGCAAATACCTGGATTGCAGCCGTAAGGGTTGAAACAGTAGAACGCGCATACCTAGCTAACTAAAGGACCACCAAAGCATTGTTTTAATTCACATTTCGAAAGTTTGTTGCAAGGGGAATCCGTGGCAAATCGGGTACGGAGTTTACAAACACAAAAAATACGCGAAACCCTTTTTGAAATTTGGGTACCAATCTGATGCTATCCATTGGACACACATCTCCCAAACTTGGTGTCTAGACGTGTTTTTCCATCCGGAATCCATTGCAGCTCTAGATGGAGGCTGCGACTTCCCGTTGGACTTGTGGAGAGCGTAACACTGGTAAAACAAAGGCATTAAAACTATGCCCTTAAAGGGCGTAAACGATTCACGCCCTTTAATGCTGTTGGAAGGGCATTAAAATTTTGCCTGAAAGTCCTATACCATTCACGCCCTTCCCAACGGCATTAAAAAATTCACGCCCCTAAAGGGTGTGAAAGACCGTTAATGCCCTTAAGGGCGTAGTTTTCATGCCTTTGTTTCAGCAGTGAACTCGTTACAGTGTACACGTGAATTATTCGCAGTAAAAACGTCGAGACAAAAGTTAATTCTGTGCTGGCACGAAGCTTCAAAACTTAAATGAAAGTCAGCAAGATCAAGTTGAAGTATGGGAGTGCCCTGGCAAATAGAAACCCCGGGAATGATAGGCCTGTGTCTCGTTTAAACATACGAGAGGCGCAAACTTAGTGAACTATGCATCGGGACAGCTACTGAGTTTACATTTTGCACCTGCCGGAGGCCACAGCTACCTGAAAACCTCAGACATTTACAAACCAAATAGTAGATCACTTGAAAGCACAAAAGGCACCATCTCATCGCGCAAACCGCGTCTCTTTAGGACGAACCGTTAAGTCACGAGGGGGCAGAGACATCAAATCGTAACATTTCTGTAGAATGACCCACATGTACCTTGGGATTATTATTTTTCCCTTTCTGATATACCCTGGTTTCACTTGAGTGAGTTCACCGCTAAAGACCTCAACACTGCGTTGAGAAATTTACGCTTTCTTCCATAGCTCCCAAACCAAGTCTCCTCCCAGGCTGAAATTTTGTACAGTTACTAGGACCTAGGAAAGATACTTCCTCAATTTTTATGAACTTTTTAAAAAACTAAAACTAAAAAAAACTAAAAAAAAAATACGTTTAAGATATCTAAAAAAAAGATTATTAAAGTTCAAATTTTTCAAAAAAAAAAGTTAATTCAAAATTCTTGAAAAAATTTGAAGATATTGTTCTCATAGCTCTTAAGACCTGTATTAAGTTTCACGTCCCTTGGACAAGGCCTTCCTATCGATTAATACCTTCCAAAGGTGACTTGTACCAAAAAAGTCACAAAACAAACTTTTGCCCACTGCTTGAGACTGGGTTGACCTTGGACCTTAAAAATTTGTGGTCGTCTTCCTCTAACCGAGTGGCACATATGGTTTAATTTGGGCCTGATCGCCGACATCGAAAAAGAGCTTCTGCTGCCTAGATAGGGAACCACTCCAATACGGTCCATGTGGCCTGTACTGTGGTCAAACAAAAAGTCTCACCATTTTATGGCGAGACATTTTTGTCTGACCAAGTCCTGACGAGACTTTCACGTCTGACCAAAACTTGGCAAGACTTTTTGTCTGGCGCAGAGACTTTCCGTTAAATTTACAGAGTGACAGCACTAAGTGCACGTTCGGAGATAGACTGTTAAAGGAATCAAGCGCAGACTCACCTCGCGGCAGTACGGGCAGCGCGGCTCCTGCAGGTCCCCCAGGCACTGGCTGCACACGGTGTGGCCGCACGGCAGGCACTTGGGCCGCCTCTCGACTGCGTTGAACTCCTCCATGCACACGATGCACTCCATGGCCGGCGGACTGCGGCAACAGGCACACTAAATTACAATGAAGGTTATTAAGCGCGCCCGCGCACGAATTTAAACATGCACTTTGTAACCTTGTAACGCACAAATTTGTACGTGACAATGCACGATTTACACTCTCAGACTCGTAACGACGTTTTTCTCTCAATTATTGACTTTTCATCCTTTGCTTACTTAGTTTTTTAAACAGCAATAATATGTAGTATTTCGTCTGTGACCATGTACAATTTTGTTCACTATAAAGACTAAATTGTCATCAATTAAGGACTATTTTAGCAGTCAATTGCCTATTGACTCTTAGTCAACAGCAAACTGACTTTAAGTCAATATAACGAACAAAATCTTGAATAGATATCGAGGAAATGGTACGTTTCATTGCTGTTTAAAAAACTCTTTACCAAAGGATGAAAAGTCTATTACAGTCTGAGAGTGTAGAGCGCGGGTATGCAGAAAATCGTGCGTTCTTGAGCACAATTTTTTGCGCAACGTAGTGCATGTTTAATGTCGTGCGTTACGTATGCACTAAAACCTACATAGTTATTTAGTAAGGGGATCAAGCTAAAAACGAGGTGGGTACACTCTCAGACTGTAACAGACTTTTATCCTTTGATAAAGAGTTTTTTAACAGCAGTAAAACGTACTATTTCCTCAATATCTATGTAAGATTTTGTTCGTTATATTGACTTAAAGTCAGTGTGCTATTGACAAAGAGTCAGTACGCAATTGACTTCAAAAATAGTCCTTAATTTATGACAATTTAGTCTTTATAGTGAACAAATTTGTACATGGTCACAGACGACATACTACATGCTATTGCTGTTTAAAAAACTAAGTAAGCAAAGGATGAAAAGTCAATAATTGAGGGAAAAAAGTCGATACGAGTCTGAAAGTGTATTATTGATCGAAACCTTGATGCGCGCGTCATGTTCCTAACGTTATTCCCGATTTGTAAGGGAGGGTGGTGCGATTCGTAACACAGGCTCTTATTTAATATAGAGAAGGTTGCATAAGGAAATCTGAGTATGACCCCTCTTTGGATGAGGGTAGAGGCTCATTGAACTATCGAAACTGCTATGATCGGTGCTCAGGTATAGTTTGGGAAGGAGTCTGAAATATTAGGTTAACTGAAAACTGGCTAATCGTTGATTTTGAGTCCCAGAAAGTTACCGCCTGAGGCTCCCCAGGTACCGATCAACATCAAAGTACCGTTATGGCCTTAAAGCGTGACCCCTTTACAATGTCACAACGTGGAATTTATTGCCATAACTTCGTCCAGTAAAGGTTGGGGACGTGCTCATAGCGTAAAACGCATCGGGGGTGATTCGTAACAAAGTACGTTTTTCCTAATATTTAGGTAGTTTATGTAATTATATGCTTAAAATATTTCTCGAATCACTATCGCTGCCTTACATTTACAAATTCACACAGCAGAAATGCTTTTCAAAGTGAGTAACTCTTGATCCCGTCCTCTGAAATTGACGAAAGTGAGGTTAGGGTTCACACAGTTGATCTGTGAATACTGAGCGGCGGTCGTCAACTACAGCTTTATGGGGAACAATGTCGATTTCAATACCTCGGAAGGCCATTCGAAGAACAACTGATAAAGGAGATAAAGCTCCTATGAAGTTAAATTTAACATGAAGGATGTTACGAAACACCCATGGCTGTTAGAAATAACCCCATTCGTAACAAATGCAAGGGTTTTGAAAGCGTCGCATATCTCGAAGCTTCTGGACGCAAGAGTGTCCTATAGAACTGTGCAGTCTAGGTGAAAGGCCAGAATAGTTACCTGGCACAAGTTTGGCAACGAAATGAAGAATATACTTCATTTGTAAAGAAATTCCTAAATCTGTTACGAATCGCCCCACCTTCCCTTACGTTATTCTCGCTGATTTCCCATCCTATCGGATAGCCCGTACGCGGCCAGTTGCACTGGTAAAACTAAAGCGTAGTATTACCCTCTGTTTTCAAGCGTAATCAGTTTACGCTTGAAATCAAGCGTAACAGACTCATCCGCCAAGATTTCCCCTGCCTAAATGCATGGGGGAATTTCCAGAGTATGCTTCATTTCAAGCGTAACGTCTTCAAGCGTAACTCTATGCTTGACTCTAGCATTGAGTTACGCTTTGGGTTTACCAGTGTGCAGGCTCCTCTGTAACGACAGAACTCGTCCGTAGAATAAGCCGACGGTGAATGCTCCCGTCATAGCACACGAAACGGAAATATCACGTTATAAAACTACGTTACGTTGTAGTCAGGCGAAAATGAGGGCTCACGTTATAAAACTACGTTACGCTGTAGTCAGGCGAAAATGAGGGTAACCCCGCCCTCAATTCTGCGCTCGACCATCGCGCCTTCGGCACTCGATAGCGATGGCATTGGTCGGTAAGGTACAACCTCGGGAGCATTGACACACGAACGTGCCTTACTATCACCATACACTCTCAGTCCCATATGGACTTTTATGTCTCTTGCTTATGGAGCTTTTTCAGCAAACGTAATTTGTACTATTTTCTCTTTAGCTATGCACAATTTTGATCGTTTTTAAGATGAAATTGTCAATAGTTCATGTAGAAATCAAAAAGTACATACCACTTGACAAAAAGTTAGGTTTAATGGACTAAATACCCTATATAATGGACAAAAACGTGCAAAGCTAAAGAGAAAATAGTACATATTACGTTTGCACAAAAAACTTTTTGGCAAGAGATAAAAAGTCAATACGGGTCTGAGAGTGTAGACTTCCGGAAATAGGATGGTCTACCGTGGAACTAACCGATAGCAACAGGAAATCAGGCAGTTGCGGCCGGGTTATTTTAAGGCAGCGGAGCCCGGCGCTCTATAAAAGGATGCAAGTCTCGACGAATGGAACTCGTTGTTTCGTACACTTCCAACAGCAGTGCTCGGCCGCGTGTTGGTGTTGAGACACGCACTGCCCCTGCACACGCGAAGGGAACGGCACAACGCGTCGCATAGACCAGTGCACAAGTCGCCAGTCAGGTTCTGTTTCCAATTGGGATAAAACTTAACAAACGAATGTGGCAGTGGGTTGCCTTACGCCGTGGTAGTTTCCCAACCGGTCACCTCGGATACGCAGGCTGGAGTGTGGGACTCGACTCTCACGACGTGCACTGGCACTGCACATTCGTCCTCTGAGCGTCTCAAGCGCTACACTTCCAGTCTCATATGGACTTTTATGTCTCTTGCTTACACACTAAATGTTCTACGGCGAAATCTTGTTGGTATGCAACAAAGAAATTTTGTTCTTTGTATATGCTATGCTACAAACAACATTTCTGGTTTGTATTGTAATACGTATCAGGTCTGTTCCTATTCTTTTGCTCTATAATTTACGGTGAGATCTCATCGTAAGGAGGCGACTACTGCTTCAGTACAGTACGAATCTGTCATGAGTGTCTGAAAATATTGGTAGCTTACAAACACCATGCAGAGTTCATACGTATGTTATGAATCATCACTTCTAGTCTTGGACTTAAACAAAAAAAAAGGTAAAAGTTTATCTTGTTATTCATGTTAACCAAAAGAAAGCGCCAGTTTCTAGTGTTAGATACTTCGTCAACGGCAGATGCTAACATAAGCAAGTAACAAGTTTTAGCATAACTTGGACAAAGCCCCATTTTAATGACTTACACGGAACGGTGGAGAATGTGGACTGCATACTGTTCGGACAAAAAAAAATCAACGGGCTGATAATGTGACATTCCTCTCTCTTACAGCGACTGCCATCATGAGTTCAGACGATCCTGATATGGAGTCTGATCTGGAATCATTGTCTCCTATTTCCGTTCCAAGTGATTTTAAGGTAAGACATAAGGTCACAGTTCGGCTAAAACACAGTCTGTGTTATTAATAATAAATACTTATTGAAGACAGCAAGTGCCTAACTGATTGCGTTAAATTTGTTTGTAGCTTGATAGTGAAACAAGTGATGGTAAAGCACAACTGGATCATGATAATGAAAGAATCTTCGGACACTGTGTGGTCGATACACACTTAATTCCTTTGTACAATTTTTGTACGTGCCCTTTCACAATTTTGCGCATACGTGCTTTTCGTAGAAAAGTGTACGAAATTTCGCACCAATTTGTGCGATATTGCGTACAAATTTGTACGAAAAAGTTCGCATGTTGAAAATTGTGTGAGACCACGTACAAAATTGTACAAATCCCTGTACACACTAAATTTATTTGTACAATTTTTGTTCAAAGCTTTGAACAAAGTTGCGCATACATAACTTTTGCACTACTTTGTGCGCAGAATCGCTCAAATTCGTGTGAATTTTTGCACAAATTCGTGTAAAAGTTTGCACAAATTTTGTGCGAAATGGACGTATGCGCAACTTTGTGTGAAGCTTTGTACAAAATTATACAAATACATTTAGAGTGTAGTGTGTACTTCAAGGCGTCGGACAATACTGGTCGACACTCTCAGTCTCAAATGGACTTTTATGTCTCTTGCTCATGGAGCTTTTTGTGGAAACGAAATCTGTACTATTTTCTCTTTAGCTATGCACAATTTTGATCGTTTTTAAGATGAATTTGTTAATAGATCATGCAGAAATCCGAAAGTACATTGCTGTTGACAAAAAGTCAGGTTTAATGTATTAAATACCCTACAGTAAAGTCTCGCTATTTGTCAACTCCACCGGAAGGAGCTGACCACAAATAGCGAGTCCGGCCGGGGGATAAGGCACAGTCAAGATTGCGCTTCCCTGAGTTTTGTTTTGTAAGGCCCCAAAAATAACAAAACTAAGGGAAGCGGAATTTTGATTTGGTCCATGTGGAAACAAAACTCCGGTATACTTTGGACACCAAGGAAAAGTTGTTTCCTTGGTTCTACCTGCTATAGTTTTTAAGTTTAAGTCATAAATGCAAACTGTCAGCGTAACGGCCTGGTTTTGTTCCGGTTTGGGTATCATCCCTGGTCGTATAGTACTGAGAATCAGCGTAGTATTATAACAGCACGGCATATCTCAGAAGAAAATTGGAAGTGCACGCGCTCTCTTGGTTATTTCTGCCCCCCCGTTACTAGCGATCGAAATGATTTTCCAAACGTCCATTTCTGGTGGATGTTCCGCTCCGCCGGCTGCAGGGAACGCGGAGAAGCCCTTAATCCCCAATCCTGAGCTGCGCGCGCCAGGTCAAACCGCCACTGGCCGCCATCCATTCCGCGAAGTTGCCACTCTGCCGCCCTTCGGGAAGCCCCACTCGCACTCTCAACTATTTTTTTTTGTGCAAACGTAATATGTACTATTTTCTCTTTAGCATTGCACGTTTTTGTCTTTTATATAGGGTATTACGTCCATTAAACCTCACTTTTTGACAATTGCTATTGTCAATTATTTTTTTGGTGCAAGCGTAATATGCACTATTTTCTCTTTAGCACACACTAAATCTTATGTACAATTTTGTACGAGACATCACAGTTTTTTGTGCAGATGAACTTTTCGTACAATTTTTGTACGCAAATCCGCACAAATTTCCCCATTTTTGTTCAAAATGTCGTACAAAATTGTACGAAAAGTTTCAAGCTCAAAAAACTGTGATGTCTCGTACAAAATTTGTACAAAAACATTTAGGGTGCATTGCACGTTTTTTTTCTTTTATATAGGGTATTAAGTCCATTAAACCTCACTTTTAGACAATTGCAATTGTCAATCATTTTTGTTGTGCAAACGTAATATGTACTATGTTCTCTTTAGCATTGCACGTTTTTTTCTGTTATATAGGGTATTAAGTCCATTAAACCTCACTTTTTGACAATTGCAATGTACTTTTGGGTTTCTACATGATCTATTACAATTTTATCTTAAAAAAGATCAAAATTGTGCATAGCTTATGAGAAAATAGTACAATTTATGTTTGGTCAAAAAGCTCTAAAAGCAAGAGACATAAAAGTCCATGTGAGACTGAGAGTGCGGGTCGGCAACGCTACTCGGTGGCCGGCACCGCCGCTTCTGGGAACCACGGAGTTCTCGTGTAAACAGTGAGCTCAGTGCAGTGGCGTTTTTGCTGGGCGCTCGCCGCGCGGCCGGCCGCTTAGGGATTAGAGACTTTCCAGCTAGTGATGGCCACGAATAATCGTATAATCGAAGTATTCGAATAGTCGACCACCGAATGTCGATTATTCGCTATCGAATATCTGCCTTCAAATAAACGGATTATTCGAATATTCGCCTTCCGTTTGTACTCCGTTCTGAGAACGTATTTTCCGTCCGTCCGCGACCAACTTGAGCCACACTGCAAGAAAAAGTGTAGATAGTACAACAAAAGTACACCAAAAACTGTACAATAAAAGAACGACAGAGATTGTAGAAAGTACAACGAGAATTGTACAAACCACAACGAAGCCTACACTCTCAGTCTCATATGGACTTTTATGTCTCTGGCTAATGGAGCTTTTTGAGCAAACGTAATTTGTACTATTTTCTCTTTAGCTATGCACAATTCTGATCGTTTTTAAGATGAAATCGTCAATAGTTCATGTAGAAATCGAAAAGTACATTGCAATTGACAAAAAGTTAGGTTTAATGGACTAAATACCCTATATAATGGACAAAAACGTGCAGAGCGAAAGAGAAAATAGTACATATTACGTTTGCACAAAAAACTTTTTGGCAAGAGATAAAAAGTCAATACGAGTCTGAGAGTGTAGACTGCACAGCACTCGTCATGCCGGTTCCATTGTACTTCGTACAACAATTGTTGTACTTTGAAAGTACAATAAATTACTGATCAAAAATTTGCCAGTAATTTGTGTACTTTCGTTGTGGTCTTTTCTTGCAGTGCAGTCGGTGCGGGGCAGCGTTGCCAGAATTCAAAGGGCGCGTGGTGGTACGGGGAGGGGGAAAAGGTGGTACGTCGGGCCTCTTCGGTGGTACGCAAGGGGTGGGGTAAGATTTTACATTGGAGACGTATGGAAGCACGTGGCGGGGTTAAAAGGCATTGCGCTAGACGTAAACATTGAACTTAGAGTTTTGACATTAAATTGAGAATCTTGAAATAGCGGCCCCCGCGGCTCGTTTGCGAGCAGGGCCGCTTGGTTCCCCGCGAGCCTGAGGTGGGCCCAACTTTGACACTGCAGTTTGTTTCCCGGGCCCGACCTGCCCGACCACAGCCCCTTTTCTAGGAATAGGTCACGAACGCAGGCGAAGGATTACATGCTCGACTCCTGAGAGCGACGACCCAACCCAGACGCCCGGAAAGTTCCATTTGCCTGCGTGCGGACTTAATCCGGAGTTTTCCCCGAAAAGGTGGTACGGAATCGCCCGGTGGTACGGTGGTATGGGGCTCGGAATAGTGGTACATGTACACACTAAATTCCTTTGTACATTTTTTGTACGCGCCCTCACACAATTTTGCGCATACGTGCTTTTCGTACAAAATTGTACGAAATTTCGCACAAAATTGTGCGATTCTGCGTGCAAATTTGTACGAAAAAGTTCGCATGTTGAAAATTGTGCGAGACCACGTACAGAATATACTGTTATAAAAAAAATGTTGTAATTTAACAGCACTTGTGCTGTTAAGTTTGATAGCAACACAACTTGTTATATAACAGACATGTAGTAGCCCTTGGTGGTTTTCTGATGATTCGATTTAAGTATAACAATACTTTTGTCGAGTCTTCGATAATGTCTCTGACACATTTGTTTCAATCTCATCGTGTTGTAGTTCAACAAGATCCTTGTACTCTGATAACAATTCTTGTTTAAGAATTGCACAATGGTTGTTTCCAAACAGAAAATCTGTCATACGAGAACATTTCTGTTGTGAATCACAATAACATTGCTGTTTCCAGACAAGGAAGTTGTAAAGAAACAAATGAGTTGTCTCTAGATGGATTTCCCGTTCAGGGGCCGAACAGTACTGTTGTAATTTAACAACATTCCTGTAGGTGATTGTGTTGTAATTGTACAATGGATTTTTAACAGCGTAGTACAAATACATTTAGTGTGTACACCGTCATGTACCACCTAGGAGGTACGTCTGGCAACGCTGGTGTGCACACAAAACCTATGTGTGTACTCAGTACACTCCTCGAGTCGCGTGCTTACAAGCATGCACTTCGAGGCGTGTACTTGCCTAAGCACGCACGTCGAAGTGTGTACTTGGATGAGTACACACTTCTAAGTGTCAACTCAGTGAGCACGCACTTGAAGGTGCTTGCCGGGTATAGGGATAAAGCATGCGCCTTGCTGCGCCTCCAAGTGCATGCTCACTGAGTACACACTTAGAAGTGCGTACTCATTCAAGTACACACTTCGAGGTGCGTGCTTAGGCAAGTACACGCCTCGAAGTGCATGCTGCATGCTTGTAAGCACACGACTCGAGGAGTGTACTGAGTACACACATAGGTTTTGTGTGTGTGACAGCCGCTTAGTGGGGAGGGCTGCGAGATTCAGGGGAGACAGTTGACGAATAATTTCTCGGTACCGTTGTTTACTTGGTTTTTCCAGCGCCCCTGAAGCCGACAGAGTGGAAGTTTCCTCGGTGGTCACCCCTGGCGTCAGAGTGGCGACGCGAGCGCTCTGGTGGCGATCGGTGGCGCTTTGCGGCGCTCAGAGCGCGCTCTGGTGGCGCAATGCCTTTCCCAGGATCTGGCAACCCGGGCCGGGACCCGGACGCATTGTGCAGTGTCAGTGCACGTCGTGATCGGGACGTCGTGTCCCACACCATTCAGCCCGCAGAGCATCGGAGGTGACCTGTGTGGAAGCCACCACGGTATTAGGCCGCTCACATCCACATTTGTTTGGTAAGTTTTTTCCTGACTGCTTGAAAATCAAAACTGACTGGAGACCACCGTGCTGTGGTTCGGTGCGACGCGTTGTGCCGTTCCCTTTGCGTGTGCTCTCGCAGTGCGTGTCTCAACACGCTTCAAAGCAGTGCAGTTGGAAGTGTACTAAATAACGAGTTTGGATCGTCGAGACTCGGTTCCACTTTTTTTCGGCGCCAGGCTCCGCTGACCTGAAATACCCGAGGGGGTAAACACTTCAAGAAATCGTGTACAGACTACTCGGTATTACGCTGTATTACGGTGGTATTACACGTGTATTACGGCATTGAAATGCTAAATTTTGCCACATTTGACCCTAAAATGGTATGACAAATACGTGTATTACGCGTAATACACGGCTTTTTTGTACAGGGCATTACGAATGTGTTTACCCCCTCGGAAATACCCGGTGCGGCAGGTGCCTGATTTCCTGTTGGGTCGTTCCACGGGGGATTTGACATACTTTTGCAAGTGACATCTCCGATTTTGAGCAAATTTGTTGGGCTTGTTGGTTATTGTCGGAAACCCCTAAAACCAATTTTCAGCGAAAAATACGAATTTTAGAAAAAGTTCGTGTCGCCTGGACCGAGAGCTGCACAGGCTATGGCAAATTTACCGCTCAGCACGGCTTTGTTTACTTCTGTCTGTTTAGGTGTGGTATGATAATTGAGGGTTAGGGTGGCTGATGTCGCCTCAGGAGGTTGTGTGATTGCATTTATTTTACCTTACTCAACGCTCAATTATCAACACATACCTACATAGACAGAAGTAAACAAAGCTGCGCCGAGCGGTAAATTTGCCATAGCCTGTGCAGCTTTTGGTCCAGACGACACGGGCGTCTGATGATTCAAACTGCGATTGTTGCTACAGTTTTCTAGAATTCAGATTGAACAATTAATGATTAGTTTCGTGCAAAACCCTTTATACAAAATGCACGACGACATGTTTGAAAATTCATTTTTAAGAACTCATGTGTGTGTGGAAGTGTCGGATTTCTCACATAATATGTGACTGTAAAACCGGGCATTTAAGCCTCTTTGCGAGTAATGTTTTAATCTAGTAATGTAAAGAAATCGGAAAAGCCGTGTAGGCATACTGAATCTACATTAAATTTGACGTACATTAGGTTAGGCACCCTTTCTTTATGTTAGTGACACAAAACACTCAAAAACAGGAAAATGTTCGGAAATCACAATTTTTTTTTTCGTGAAATTAGTTTGGGTATCGTGGGAATCCGGAATCGTGTGTACATTAACGTAAAGAGTGGGTAACCCCTCGGGTACAAGCCTAAAGGCCATAAAGGCTACAGGGAAGAGTTGATCCATGAAGCGGAAGAAGGGGATAAGTCGACTTATTCCAAAAATGACTTTTTCATGGATTATAATACGTCAAAAAATTTCGAATCTAACTGTTTTAAACTTTTGCCTGAACTCCCCATAGAAAGGGAGCAAATCGACACAGAAAAAGGGGATAACTCCCCTTGGCTCCATTTACGATCATCTTGTAGTCTCAAAAAGGAGATAAGTCACGGAAAATCCACATGGCTCCATTTGAAAGTTGGAAAAGGAGATAAGTCAACTTAGGTTGTTGTTCATCGGTTGGAAAAAGGAGTTATCTCAACTGAAGTCCAAATGTCATGTCTCGTTTCAACAAAATTTGACTTGACTCCAAATGTCGTGTTGCAAAAAGAGTCAAGTCGAAGTTTTGTGCAGCGTTTCCAGGACACTTAGAATTTCATGTAATAAATGAGAAAACAAATCTTCTTGGCGAGTTACGAGTGTCAGTAACACTTCCAGAGCGATAATACTTATCACAACATTGCAATAAGCAGTGGCTTACTCACAGGTTAGGTTACCATATTTTGGTCCATTGTAGCTGCAAAAAGGGCTGCCCACTGATTTGAGCAGATGAATAAAGTCGTTGAGCCTGGCACACCGACTTGAGGGCGATAAAACAGGGTGACATGATCGAAACTTAAGATAAAAACATACTTTTTCTGAATTTTGGAACAAGCTGTTTAATCCCAAGGCAGCAAGCAGAAAACATTTTCAAATTGTAGCCAGTGTTGACAATCAACTGTACAACATTTACTGATATGTTGTTGTCAACGTGTTGTTTCGCGCAAATCGTTTTTATTTTTTTCCACTGTTTTTATTTTTTTTTTATCTGCAAACGCGACCTGGTTCGCATGGGCATGGGATCACTGACACTCGTAACTCGCCAAGAAGAGTTATTTTCTCATTTATTACATGAAATTCAATGTGTCCTCGAAACGCTGCACAAAAATTTGACTTGACTCTTTTTGCAACATGACATTTGGAGCCACGTCAACTTGTCTCCAAATTCAATTTGACATTTGGACACAAGTCGAGTTAACCCCTCTTACCAATTTTTTTTGCTGACTTGACTCCATATTCCATTCATTTGATGGAACTAAATTGACATGACTCTTTTGTCCACTTATGCGTATAGTGGCAAGTCTCCGAAACCCTAGAAGGAGCGGCCTGACCCCTCCAACTTTTGTCCCATTTTTGAGCCATGCTTTATTGAACTATCACCATTCATGATATCATGTCAATTGGTTTGAATTGGTCCTGCAAACTGTTTTTTGTTTCTCCTGTAAAATGACTAAAAATGACTTATCCCCTTCTTCCGCTTCATGGATCAGTTATGACCGCAACAAGCAAGGTACTTCAGGACGCGGCCGTCTTCCCTGTACTCTTTAAATTCAAGGGCCGCGTCCTAAAGGCGCTTGTTGACGCCGATGCACTGGACGCGGCGTAGCACCTTCATGCGGCGGCCCAGTTGCAGCTCCCGGATCATGACCTCCGTGTCGTGGCCCCCTTTTGGTCTTAACAAATGCGGCCCGCTGCATTGCCCGCGCCGTCACCACGCCGTGCTCCGCACCAGGGACCGATTTTTAATCAGTTCACACAAAAATTGTGTAAAATGTTTATAACATAAAAATGTAAAACAGGAATTTATGTGAAAAAAGTATGCGAAACTGTCTATGCGGAATTACATTACGCAAAACTCCAGCATGTGAAAACAAATTGTGTGAACCGTCGTAGAACCGTAGCACACATACGAAGCGTGGTTTGTTTGTCTTTGTAAATGGTGTTTTGTTTTGTATTCTCAGCTGCTGTCGTTACAATGGCTTCTAATCTCTCTCATGAGTTTCGTAAATTCATGCGAAACTCTCAACTCTTGGGACGTATATTGAATGAAACAAGTCGATCCTTGAAGGAAATTCATGATGCTGGATTTTTTCATGGAGGTTTGCCATAGCTTTTCTTAAAATTTCTATGAGTTATGCTCGCATTTTTCTACAATATTTCTGTTCCGTTTATTTTCAGAGGAAGTAGAGCAAGAGTTGTTGGAAGTTGGAACCACCCATCAGCTAGAACAAATGTCTCGTTTTCTGGAGGGTCGTCCTGTTTTGGTTGTATTGGGTCAGTCATGCGAGGCCAGAGCTCACTTTGTAAATTCTCTGCTGGAAACAAATTTACTTCCAACATCTGGAGGAAACTGGAGGCATGTTTTTCTTTGGGTTGCTCGAATTTTCTTGTTTCCTTCATTTATTTATTTAGTTTTTTATTTAAAAAAAAATGTTTCTATTTGTTTTGTAGGTGGGCACGAATTCTATTTGGCCGAGTAGGTCATGTTGCACTTACAGTTGGACTAGAGTTTGAAGTGGTCGGAAAGCTTCAAGCTCATGAGAAGCCATGGAGCACAGTACCAGAGGAAGACTTGTTACGCCCCTTTGAGGAAGATGTTAGTTTAGACTTAATGCAAAGCAAATCACTGTTTCTATATTTTTTTAAAATTTTCTTAACAACTTTGTCCTTTCTTTTATTTAATATTGAAGATGCGTGTGGAACACTTAGCTGTTGTGGAGGTGCAAATTTGCCACCCAATAGTTCGAGATGGAACAACTATCTTGGTTGTTCCAAGTTTGGACTATGCGCAACCAGATGAAAGAGCCAGCCTCTCACACATGCTGCAGTGTGACTCTGTTTTACCACTGTTGGTCTATGCCATTGATCAACCCTCTTTAAGTCAAAAGGTTGGAGATATGTTATGAATAAAACGATTTAAATAGTATAGATTTAATTATTACAAACTTATTTTTCTCACTATAGGATGTAGCTGAGCTTCATGAACTGAAGCAATTATTGCCAGACAGTCCTATATTTTTCACCATGGTCTCTACAAACGATAGTCGAGGCAGTGTGGCTCCATCAAGTGATACGGCACTAGAGCTCACGGAGTCCGAACAACACCAACTGCAGTTCCAACAGGGTGCTCATATTCCGCGAACACAAGAAGCAAAAGACAGGAAAGATGGTCGACCATGGAGAAAGGACTCCAAAACAGAAGCGTTAGCTCAACAACTTCAGAGTTTAAGTAAGTTTTTAAAATTATTCCAGGTAGCAAAATAAAAATGGTTCCGTTTTTTTTTTGAAAATTGTGTAAAATTGTTTTCTGATAACTTTTTGTGCAAAGGCTTTCTGACAGCTGAAGAGGCATGTGGCCCGACTCCAAAATATGGTTTGCGAGGTGAACGTTTCAATCGAAAATCTTGCATTGTTAGTGGGTTGGATCACCTTGACGTTTTAAATCTATTTGCCAGAGGAGTGCTGAGGTCCCACCTCGTCACTGTAGCAATGCATTTGAATCAGGTATGAATAATTACTTCTGGCCGGAACTGGCTCTATCTTTAAAGCTGTCAATATACCATCACATTGTCTTGTCTTTATGCAGGTTCATTGTGCTATACTTCGTAGATTTATTTTATGTGCATTTGACAAAGCTCGTGAAATCCAAATTACCCCTCGCCGCATGAGGTATGCGTTGGAAAAAGAGACAGAACTGTATCGTGCTCTTGTTGTCATGGCCAGTGAAAAGCAAGCCGAGGTGACAGATCTCATTGCCAGTACATTGGAAAGTATGCAGTCGGAGCTGGTGGAGGAAGCTGCTCAGTATCAGTACAGAGGTTGGCCGCAGTTATTTATGTTTACCTTCATGTTGTGCTGTGTTTTGTAGCAACTCATCGCTTTTCCGTCTCTATTAGGAGCAAGTCTTTCATCAGCTGGTGAAAGTGGCCCAGAGGGTACTCCACGAGTAGTGCGCTTGGCAGCAACGGAAATCCAGCAACTTGTTCTCTCTCGTCTATCTCATGCTGTAGCTAGAAGACTTGTTTGCTCAATGGACTGTCTTCAGGATTCTGTAGTGGGGACGCTCATAAGAACCCTTTGCAGTCTTGAAAAAACGGACCGTTCTGAAACTGGAGAAGTAGCAGACATTGCTGAGCCCGAGCTTTTTGTTTCTCAAGATTGCAAAGAATCATCTGAAAGTTGGGATCTCACCAGCTGCACTGAATCTCAAGGGTGGATTGTCTCTAGCAATCAAGGACCTCAACTTGCCAGTGATGCTTTGAAACAAGTACGAGCAGCGATAAAAAGTTTCTGAGTTTACACTGTTGTATCCTCCAAGTAACACTTCTATCTATTTTGTGTTAAGATTTTGAGCGCTGCATACTCTGTGCAACTATCTACATCAACATCTTCCTCCTTACTTCATGGGTTTTTGGAAAGGTTGAGACAACTTCTACACAGTGTCCAACTGCCATGGAGTGCACCTCCACGTCTTGATGCTGCATGGAGACGAAGAGTTGCTTCTGAAATGTTAGAAAGTTTAAGCCCTCAGAGACTAGCCAAGTCTATCTCTTCTCAGGTCAGTAAATGTGTTTACAGGGCGTAGTTACAAAACCATGAGTGCATTATATCAAAGTAAATTTTCCCCCTTGAAATTGTAGTTTAGAGAGAGAGTGCGACTTTCACACGAAGCATTCGTAGCAGCTTTAAGGTCACTTGCCAATCATTACACTGGACATTTAGAAAAGACCGAGGAACAGAGAATTGCCATACGTGGGCACCATGCCCCAAGACTTGCTAGACTAGCACTTGAAACCACATCTATTGCTGATATGGTTCGATATGGTAGGTATTGATCCTTACATCTTATATTATTTGATTTAGTTTCATGCAATCCACTTATTTTCATCTTTTTTATTGATATAAGGTATGCCCCAACTGGGGAAGGAAATTGGTCGAGGTCAATACGGTGTTGTATTTTCTTGTGAATCGTGGGGTGGAGCTGGTCCATGTGCTATGAAGTCTGTTGTTCCACCTGACGACAAGCACTGGAATGATTTAGCTATGGAATTTTACTACACAAGGTAACTAAAAGAATCTGAATCCGGGTACTGCAGCTCATGCAAATCAAGTAGTAAATCTAACTCTTTCACTCGTGTTATTAAAGGACTGTTCCGGAGCACCCTCGAATCGTGCGACTCAGAGGATCAGTTGTTGATTATAGCTATGGAGGAGGTGGTTCACCTGCAGTTCTACTTGTGATGGATCGCTTGACAAGAGATTTGTATTCAGGCTTACGCTCTGGGTTACCATGGCTAACACGCCTTCAAATAGCTATCGATGTTGTGGAGGGTATAAGATTCCTGCATTCTCAAGGATTGGTACACAGAGATGTTAAATTAAAGAATGTCCTAGTAAGTCATGTACCTTGCTTAAAATGATAATTCCTAGGTCCCATATTTCCATATTTGTAATAAGTCTCTCTTTGTCTCCAGCTGGATTGTGATAATCGAGCTAAACTTACTGACCTTGGATTCTGTATTCCGGAAGCAATGATGTCTGGTAGCATCGTGGGCACTCCTGTTCATATGGCTCCAGAAATGCATTCTGGCCATTATGATTCCAGTGTTGATGTGTATGCATTTGGAATTTTACTGTGGTACATCTGCGCTGGCACTGTCAAACTGCCATCATCGTTTGAGCAATTTCACAACAAAGAGCAACTGTGGACCAGCGTTCGTAAAGGTATGTGAAGCTCTACACCAATGTCCCTGTAACTGTAAGTATGGAAGAATACTTAACTTTTCGGGGGCTCTCATTTGGTTGTAGGAATCCGTCCCGAAAGGCTGGCGCAGTTTGACCAGGACTGCTGGCAGTTAATGGAAGAGTGCTGGTCTGGGGAGCCTGCTACGAGACCACTTCTGGGCTATGTGCAGCCTCAATTAGAGAAAATAATGGCAAGATATTGGTGCCAGGATGGGCATGCCCTGGAACATTTGGACGGAGCTGAGACTCCGGGAACCAGCCAAGTGAACGGCATTGACGGGTTGGCTCTTCTTTTCACTGGCAATGCCAACTGCTCCACACCAGCAACTCGAATGCCGCCGCCTGTCCCTTCGAGCACTGACTTCTGGCAGCATGTGAGGGAAGTGTAATGAGTGTTTTAGGATGTTGTCATAGAATCACAATTATTTCAACTCAATGTACTTGGTTTCAATTATTTTTGCTTTTATGTTTTATGAGTCATCAAATTTTCAGTGAACCTGCTTGTTCTGTGAGTTATTAAGATCCCATTTTACTTAGAATAAACTCCTACATTTTCAATCTGTCAATTTGATCAACACTGTATGTAGTATTCCTGCGTCAATGTGGCTGCAACCATATTTTTTTATTGCTATGATCTGATAAAATATTCTGTCTAATGCAAAGTAAGTTACGCATTTGTATTAAAGGGAGATGAATCTTTAATTTGTAACTGAATTTTAACTATTTTTGTGACCATTAATTTGAAGTCAAAAGAAATTTTGTGACAATCAACTTCCAGGAAAATGTGAAAATGAAATGAAACACTCCTTTTTATCCCATTTCTTCTCCTATGTGATATTGGTTTTTAAAACGAAGATATTTGTATGTGAGAAACCTGTAGAGGGTCATAATTTTACTGACTGACTATTGTTCTCTAACTCTTGTTGAAGTTGTGCATTGTCTTCCTTCCTTACTTCTGTAAAATTTATTTGCGTACTTCCTATTATTTTATCTCCTTGTGGTACTTGCTGCTAGTTGCTGTCCATTTTCATCCAACATCATAGAAATGGAGCAAGTGACATCACGGTGATGAAAAAGTCACCTGTTTATCTCCCCTAGTCTCTCTCTTGGTTTCCTACCACAATTAATTTGTAGTATATTTTACTTTTAAATTTCTTTTAGTTCTTTGTTGTCTATTAATACATTAGCTTATGGCTGGGGAGTGTTATGATTTTACATGATGATTATGTATTATGTGTTATGATTACATGTTATGATTTCATACTGGTTGATGTTAATACTGATACGCGCAATTTGCATTTAACTAGTTTATCCTGTCATAAATTGGTATTGGATCAATGAGACATGAAGGGAAAAGCGAAGTTAGTTTATTTTACTTACACCTCACGATGGAAATCACATCCTATGGCTTATGTTGCTTCCGGTGTTTCACTCTGTTTTGATCCTTAACATAATTTAGTATTTGGTTTTCATTTCTGAAAATTCAACAATATGACGATCTAGGTTCATACTATTTTAAAACAGTTATGTTCCCCTTGTACTGTGATAAAGCATTTTGTATTGAAAAACAGTTACAAAAAATTACAATATTTAACAGCCTAATTTTACCTAAAACGTTTGCCTACAGTCATTTCCACTGTTAAATTAGAAAATCTCATTATCACTTAAAGTCTCCAATAATTGTTCATCCCGCTCGGGTCGACATCCTACACCGTCGCTAGGCGAGGGAGAGACGGGTGAGTGGGTTAGCTGCCCAGCCTCTCGCTCGCCTCGGCTGGCGCGCGCGCCGCCTGGGTTTGTTATTGTATAGACCTCACCAACTGATGCGGGCAAAATGGCACTCATTTGGCCGCACCAGTGGTGTGGTCCAGACCACGTTTAGTTTTAAGTGCCTCTTGGCCTTCTCCCTGTTGAAAACGAACGCGAAGATGGCGTCCTGAAGGTGGGATTAGCATTCTCTTCGATGTCCCTCGCTGCTACATCAGAATGGGTGTCATCACCCTGAAACTGCTTCCCATGCACACGGTAAAAAATGATCGGAATTTTACCATACAGTGGTCTAGCAAAATTCCTATACATGTATAGGACATACTGATATTCGGATACATGCACAGAAATTTTCCGATTTGTTTAGGGTTTTTGACGTACGGGCCGAAAATGTGTGGGAAAATTCCTTCACATCGATAGGAACTGCCTTAAATCCTACACATGTGTAGGAAATTTCCGACTCGTGTATAGAAATATGGCTAACTGAAAAAAAAAAAAAGAATTTTGTTGGAAACTGTTTTAACGGCGATTCAAATTCTCGTCACTTGTTCGAATAGTGATCAATGCTATTATCTGTTCACTAGTGACAAAAGTCACAGAGCTGCTTCTCTGATCATACTCCGGATTATTTGCTTGATGGCGCTGGTGTCGTTTCGAAGGACTTACTTCTCGATGGAAGGAACCGTTGGGAATTTCGTTGGGTGATGAGGCTGGCGCTCTCCTGATACGTAGAAGAGATGGATGAAATTTAGGCTCTAACTACGATTTTTGACTATGATACGGCCTCCTTCACTTGAAGAGGTCAGTCGATGCCATTGACTCTAAATGACATCTAAAAACTGTCGGTAAAGCAAAATATCGATCAAATATCGATAATTTTAGAGAATTGTCATAGGAATGGACACATACGAGGGGTCCACCACACTGTCAGAAATTTAGTTGTTAATTAACAACAAATCTATTGCTAATTTTTTTTCTGACAACAGTTGTTTTTAAACGACAACAGTCGTTTACGAACAGAGTATGTTGTTGATAAATGACAGTTGGGTCATGCTAAAACAACTTACTTGTTGGAAGACAACTTTTCCGTTGTTTCAGTTACAAACAAAGATGTTGTAGGAAAACGACTATGTTGTTGACAGTTTTGTTGTTTTCGAACAATCGTTTCGGACAGTGCACTCAGCTCAGGAGTGTACACAGGATTACCGATTACCAGTGATAACCTGCAAAAAATCTGACAAAATTCTCTAATTTTGGCCAGCAAGGTACATTTTTTGCCTATTTTCTTACGAAGAACTCCCGAAAGCCGATAAAAACAGTAAAAATATCCAGTTTAGGCTTATGATTACTGGACGAAGTGTACACAGGATTACCAGAGTGGTGAACCCCTCGACACATACGCCAAAATGAAAGGGTTCAGTTCTCAGCAGTGCAGCTGCGTGAAGTTGGCATAGCCACTTGACGCACAAATAAAAAGCTATATACCAATAATTTGAGCGTTCGAATGGCCATAGGTATATAATTTGTGCGTCAAAAATAAAGCCTGTATCTAGAATTGTTTATTGGTGATGCCAATTTCACGCCGGCATAGCCACTTGACGCACAATTAAAAAGCTATACACCAATTATTTGAGCGTAATTTGAGCGTTCGAATGGCCATGGGTACATAATTTGTGCGTCAAAAATAAAGCCTGTATCTAAAAATGTTGATGGACATCACAGATACAGGCTTTATTTTTGACGCACAATTTATGTACCCATGGCCATTAGAACGCTCAAATTATGCTCAAATTATTGGTGTATAGCTTGTTATTTGTGCATCAAGTGGCTATGCCGGCGTGAATTGGCATCACCAATGAACAATTCTAGATACAGGCTTTATTTTTGACGCACAAATTATGTACCCATGGCCATTCGAACGCTCAAATTACGCTCAAATAATTGGTGTATAGCTTTTTAATTGAGCGTCAAGTGGCTATGCCAACTTCACGCAGCTCAGCAGTGCAGTATTGGAGGAATGTTAAAAAAGGTTAAACATCATTTATTTCTCTAGTTAATGATTCATAAAACAAAATATGTTTTCATAAATAAAATTAATAATGTAACAACAGGACTAGCAATTTTTAACTCATAATGTCATCACAAGGGTTGTTGATACCGTGCATTGATTATAGATGAGTCCATATGTTTTAAGTTTTGCTACTAGTGCTAACAGTCCTGTTACATAGGCGACATGTTGCTATTCCACGTCCATTTCTCAAAAAGTGTTTCCAAAATCTATCGATATATCTGACTATGTCGGAGCCTGCCTCTATCTAAAGTAATTTCTCGATGTATCGGAGCAAGACTATAGATATCTCAGAATATCGATGTTCTATCGGCCATTTCTAGTCGGTGGTGTCGGACTCAGGGAACTCGGCGGACCGGCTCTCACTACCACGAAGATATCATGATACAACGGCAAGGACATCTCCGTCCAGTCAAAAATCTGTTCCGGTAAACAACGTTTTCCGGCCTGCATCCTGCATAATGTGCATCTTTTTTTGCTTGATCTGAGAATTCCTATACATGCGTAGCAATCCTGCTATACCGATGAATAGGAAAAGTCCTACACAGCAGATAGGCAAACGCCTATACATGCATAGTCATAATGCCATACCGATGCATAGGAAAATTGCCATACAAGTGTGTGGTAATATTCCTTTACATATATATTTGAATTGTTTCATATACATCTATAGGAATTTGACTTCAGTGATGTTGCGGCACACTCACCGTCACCAACGCTAACCAAGTAAAAACGCTCCCGCAAACTTTCGCTCAGCATCCTTATCACCTGATGAATAGCACAACAATATCAAACCCAGGGGGGCGCGCGTGCCGGCCGAGGCAAGCAAGCGGCGAGGCGGCCAACCCACCCAACGCCCCTCGCCTTGCGACGGTGTTGAGTGTGAAGCCAACTGGAGCCGGGCTGGGCCGAGCAGAGCGGTGCTGCGTCACGCTACGTCAAATTTTGAGCGAAAAAGCAGTACACTCTCAGTCTCGTGTGGACTTTTCCGCTGGTCTTCACTGTTAAAAATCAGTCGAATGGAAACGAACAACCTTCTGACAATCTCTTCGTAGACAAACAACATGGATCGTACACAATAACAATACAAATATCGGTACAAGAATGGAATGACAAGTGTCGTTCTAGAACAGGCATAAGTCGCATGAAATAATTACGGGCAGGTCTTATATAAACGATCAAGGTTGTATGAAAACGAAAGTTTTGTTGACATGATGATCGAGACAAAGCAAGCCAAAATTCTTTAAAGCATACTTTGAGACCTGATTTCATAGTGAAAAACAGTGGGATAACATGATTCTTAACCATTGGGCCAAAACATGGCATAGTGTAGTGATGTCATCAAATTTTGCTTGCTGTGTCTCCATTATCATGTAAACAAAACTTTCGTTTTCATACAACATTGATTGTTTACATACAACTTCATTGTTTCGCACGACCTGATGATCACGAGGGGTTGTTAGTAGGCAATTACAAGTAATTCGTTGCGTGACAACTCTTTTGTCCTTCTACGGCGTTGCCTCCTACAAGCTGTTTGTTTCTAAACGAGCCATGTCGCTAAAAAACTTAGCGACACTTGTGTCGCTAAATTACGACGAAATTTTTATTAGTGCATTCGGGTGTTCCTCTGCTCGGCGTTTGACCCCTCGCATCACTTTCTTGGCAAGGACACCTCGATAGTCCACTTCGTGCCTGATGTGAGCTTCGGTCCCGTCCTTAAGGAGGTCTGGCTCTTCCAGGTCGAGGCTGGTGTGGGTGCGAGCGTTGCAGCGGTCCCTCTCCGTGCACCGCCAGTAGATCTTCCGCAGCCGCAGGTTTCGGGAGTGTTCAGTGTAGGTGAAGCCGTTGAGGCACAGGGTCGACTTGGTCTTGTTAGAAGGAATGATTTCCATGCTGAGACCGGTTGGCACGGACGGACTGCAGGGACAAGTGCCTCTGTTACTATTGAACGGCCGCGGCCGGGGCCAACAATGGGCACTGTAAATAATTCTGTGCAAATCACAGAGAAGTTACCGACAGTTCTTTACGGAGACACCACAGACTGCCCCGTGGCCAGATTCTCTCTGTGATCTGGTGTTAACGGAGAGTCTGTAAAGAGAATAGTCCGTGAACAGACAAGTCCATGGCCAGAAATTTTCCGTGATCTGGATTTAATCCGCGCACCTTCCTCATTTTCAAAAAATAGAAGTCAGCAAAAAGGGAAGAAATCAAAATAACGGGTTCCCTCCATCGAAACAAACAAAATAGTCGACACATATCTTGGGTTGAAACGACAAATGTAAAAGTCAGTGGTCTTAAATTTCTTTTTTGGCGGTTTCCGCACTTGAGGTAGTTAATCCATTATTTTTTGCTTGTGTTAATGTTGTAAGTTTGTCTCAGAGAGACATACATTTCTGGATAACTATATCAATGTTTTGCTTTTGAAAGAAAAAGCCTTTTCTTTCTGTTGTCCTATGCGTGGAACACGGTAATTTTCTGTTTACAGACATTTTCTGTTCACAGGCTGTCCGGTATGATTCTGTGAACACTACGGATAATTACGGACTGTCCGTGCAACCAATTGACCAGAGAAATTCTGTGTTTTTTTCTGTGATTTTTTCTGACCGTGGGGACTGGACTTAAATAGTGCAAAGGCCATTGAGGGCCATCCGAGGTAGCGCCAGCTAGTGCCGCCTGCAGCAGCGCCAGGGCTCACAGGGCGTGGTGACAGAGTTGGGCTCAACTCAGAGCCCGGCGATGGAGGTGCGCTGGGGCCGGCCACCAACAACCACCCCAGTCCGCTTGTACACGGCCTTTGGTCCCGCTATTTGCAGAAGGGTAATGTTCACTGGAGCTGTTGGGGTTGAGTGCTGCGGCGTCGCGGTGGATGATCGCTGGGGCGTTGCTAGCGGGGTCATCGCCATCGCGAAAGACTCCGTTTATGACCCAAGATGCAGGGAAATCGAGCGGCTGCGTCATAGCAGCGACCCCACATTTCGAGGGGGTTAACACTTTCGTAATGCCCTGTACAAAAAAGCCGTGTATTACGCGTAATACACGTACTTGTAATACCATTTTAGGGTCAAATGTGGAAAAATGTAGCATTTTAATGTCGTAATACACGTGTAATACCTCCGTAATACAGCGTAATACGGAGTAGTCTGTACACGGTTTCTCAAAGTGTTTACCCCCTCGCCACATTTTCATGCGCGGCAGGCAGCTGGACAACGCGGGACGACAGCTCGTATTCCGCGAACGCGTATCCAAGTCGCTGATGCACAAGTGGCGGCTGTTAGTCTCCGAGGAACACTTTCCGCACCTACAGGAAGGGCTGAAATTCCCTATACGCCTACTCCGCGAGGAACCGGTCGAGTTTCAATTACGAATGATGATACCATGATACCAGTTAATTTCATCGCAGAAAAATTTCGGTATTCGTAAGCTATAGGCTATCGTTTAATTGACTGTAAGTTGCCGTAAATCCTTTTCTACAGAGCGCTGCTAGAAACGAATACAATAGCTGCAGTGCGTGGCAGTGAATTCTTGAAGGATCATGGAGCCAGTTACATATAACCACAATGTTAACTAGGCATGAGCAAGATACATTGGTGCAGTACTAAAAAGAATTATCTTTCAACACTATGTTGCGGGCTTTGTCTAAAAGATCTATAGAGTACTCCAAAGAAGCTCTGGCCCGGAAGAAGAAGAACAAAAACGGAAGTAAGAAATGGCAGTTTCTATGAGAAATATACGCTGCGGACCCTCATGCGCAGCGTATATTTCTCATAGAAACTGCAATTTCTTACTTCCGTTTTTGATCTTCTTCTTCCGGGCCAGAGCTTCTTTGGAGTACTCTATTCTGAACTGTGTACCAACAAGTATCAACAATCAGTAGCTTGTCATTTGGCTCCACTGGCTTTCATTTCAACCCGCAAAACCCAAGCATCTTAACTTGTCAGTCAAATCTGGAAATGAACCTGCTTGTTGCTTCAAAGTAATCCAAGTAGTACTGCTGAGAACGCCACGGTGCAGCTCCGAAACAACACTTCAATTCTGGAGATGCCCCAAAAAATGTCAAAAAATACGAAACTTGAAGAGAAAACGGACTAATCGATCCTCTGAAAGAAGTTTGAAGTTTTTCTCTGGATCCGTATGGAGGGAATTTTCGGTACAGTCGTCCCTCTATATAAGCACCCTCTAAATAGGCATTTTTTAGTGGCGGCCCCCGCTTTCGCACGAGGGTCGAGCCGGCAGTGTTGCCAAACGTGGGAAAATTTCCCATATCGTGGGGATTTTAAGGCCCCAAAAGGCAGAAAGGGAAAAAATATTGTTAAAAGGGAAATTTTTTTGTCCGAAATTTTCTCATTTTGCTAGGGTATTTTGAGAAGAATGGCTTAAAAGGGAAAAAAATATAAGAAAAGGGAAATTTTGTCTTCAAAAGTGGGAAAAGTCCAAAATCGGACTTGGCAACTCTGAGCCGGACCCAAGCCCGCCCGCGCCTTGGAGTTTGACGGAGGGACGGCAGCTTTAATGGGCTCGGTCTGCGGTGCAAGGTGCGCTCTATCGCTATATCGCCCGAAACTACTCTTTTCGCACCGTTACATGCACTCCAAGCCAGCCGGGGGTCGGTATAAAATCGGCACAGCGCAGCGGTCCCTGCCTCGACCCTACCTGAGCGAGCCAGCCGAGCTCCGGCGAGGACCCCGCCAACACGTGCAAAAGCGTGGCGGGCTTTCGAAATAAGCTTTTATTGAGTCTCGAACTGCGGGAACTCCAGAGGGACGACTGTATCAGTCTCCGTTTTAGGAACTGGCTTTTCCTGCAATAAGGAGTGTCTCACCATGACTTTCAAACCTCAAAATAGATTGTGAATCCATTGTTATTTATCACTTGTTTTTACTTAGCAGATAATGGATGTTTTTCACACACAAATTACAGGATTAATTCACTGGTACTTTGAAAAAGTGACCTTAGTCCACTTCCTCAAATTTTTCAACAAAGCAAAATCAGGACTATTTTTTTTTGTCGCAAGATCGAATTTCATACACTGTTAAAAGACCACTGTAAAATTACGACACCATCACCTACAGCAATGTTGTTGAATTACAACAAAGTTGTTTGGGTCCTGAACGGAGAATCCATCTTGAGACAACTCTCTTGTTTCATCATAACTTCCTTGTCTGAAAACAATAAAGTAATCGTGATTGAAAACAGTGATGTTGTCGTTTAACAGATTTTTTGTTTGTAAATAGCCAATGTGCAATCTGTAAACTAATATTGCTTTCAGATTACAAGGATCTTGTTAAATTACAACACGATGAGACTAACACAAATGTGACCGAGATATGACAGATGACTCGACAAAAGTACTGTTGTGTTACAATCGAATCATCAGAAAACGGCACTGAGGGCTACAACATGTTTATTATAGAACAAGATGTGTTGCTATCAAACTTAACAGCACAAGTGCTGTTGAATTACAGCATTTTTTTTTAACAGTGTAGATATAAAAGCGAATTGTTTACCATTTGTTCTCCAGTGCACATTGGTTTAAAATCTTGTTTTAGGGGGAATAAATCGATTTTTCAAAACCTTCCTGGGAGCGACCTGGGGGGTGGAAACGGACTATAATACTCCAATACAACATAAAATGACGTTTATAGATTTTTATATGACGCTGGGAGCCACTAGGATGGGTTTTATTTTAGTCTTTTGTATTTTGATCAATTTCGCCTAATTTTCTTAAATGTTTCCGACCCCTATTTTTCTAAAGAGGGCGATGCTACTGGTATACTGGCGTGTTTTTCCTTTCGTATCATGATTAGACAAAGGAAAGCAGCACCCAGCGCATCATTGCGTTCGTGTTTTGGCCCACGGTTGCAGGTTTTTGCCACAAATGCGTTCAAAACATAAAAAAACACACTGTTTGAGTTTCGGACAACGGGGGCACTCGGTGGCACGGAGTTATTGGTGCGAGGTGCTTCCCTTACATGTATATTAAGATGCCCTGATGATAACTTTTCCGCACTCGTCCGCAAACCGGAGCGCAAGGCGAAAAACATATCAAAAATGGGCCAAATTGACTAGTTTTTGCGCCAATCGCCAGTAGAGTGCACCGCTCAAAGTACAAAAAACAATTGTGCGGTTGTTTTTCTTTTCATGTAACGTATTTTTTTCATTGGAAAAACAGTTTTAGCAGCTCAGAAGTCAAAATTGAAGTATTCTGAGCATTTTTTAGTTGAGTGCATTTGTTCAAGTCGGTTATTTTTCTCCTCATTTTGCTGTTTTTCGCTTGATTCTAGCATTGACACTCCAATTTTAATCATATCAAATTTTCCTTTTATCCAACTTTGGTAGCGTTTGGTCGAACGGAACGCTTGCTAGGACTTATTCCCCCGAAAATCGCCTTTTAAACCACTGTGCAGTGCTTTACTTATGCTTTAAAGGGAATGCGAATCGCGCCATTCGAATAGGATCTGGTGGACTTACGCCATTTTTCAGCGTACGACACGACGGTAAAATGTCGTAAGTCCAACTGCCAGATGACAAAATGACGGAAGTCCATACGAAAAGCCAACAAAATTGTGGAAGTCCGCCGGCGGACTTTCCTCATTTCGTCATCTTAGAGGTGGACCGACGCCATTTTGTCGGCTTTTGGTATAGACTTACGTCATTTTTTCATCTGTCGGGTGGACTTAAGTCGTTGGTCATCTAATGCGTGCACGTACGACATTTTTCAGTATTTTCCTGCGCTCAATCTATGATAGGTATCGAGATGCCCGTTTCACGTGCCAATAACAAATTAAAAGTAGAATCAAATGTGTTAAAAGCTCATTTTTGACAAATTTGGGACTTACACTTTGTCAAAGTATCAGTGAATTGTGATAAAAAAAATAAATTGTTTTACTGTGACAAATTGTTTTAGATTCAACGAGATTTGTTTCGCTTTGGTTGATGATGACATTTAATGTTAGTGATCGACTAACTTTTTACTCATGTGCTTGTTTCTGTTCAACTATTTCTAACAGTGCATGTTGTCCTTCCTGCGGCATCTCACTGCATGTTATTACATGCCACGGCAGGTTGAGAACATTGCAGCCTGTTCGGACAGAGACCGCAGTTCCTCGACTGCCTAACCTAACCTTTTATGCTTATTTAAGTCCCATACAAGAGATGACGTGGCCAGCCAGAAGCCGGACAGCCGGCACTCTGTTGGTCGATGCGTAACAACTCATGGCTTCTGTCGCAGTCTGTTTAGTGTCCACACAAGTTCGCAGATTGTGCCACAGGTACTTGTTAATTATATCAATGCCCTCTGGGACTTGTCTGGCAGACGCTTGCAAACACTTGTCGAAGTGGGCCTTTCTCGCGTGAGCTGCAATTGTAGCCTGTAAAAGCAGAAGAAAAAGTAAGCACTTCCTTCTCAAGGTGATTTCAAGCCTCCGTGATTTTGCCCTCTGACCACACTGTTAAAAAAAATGTTGTAATTTAACAGCACTTGTGCTGTTAAGTTTGATAGCAACACATCTTGTTATATAACAAACATGTTGTAGCCCTTGGTGTTGTTTTCTGATGATTCGATTGTATTACAACAATACTTTTGTCGCGTCTTCGATCATGTCTGTGCCAAATTTGTGTTCGCCTCAAAGTGTTGTAATTTAACAACATCCTTGTAATCTGACAACTTTTTTTGTTTAAGGATTGCACAATGGTTGTTTTTAAACAGAAAAACTGTCGAACGAGAATATTACTGTTTTAAATCAGAATTACATTACTGTTTCCAGACAGGGAAGTTGTAAAGAAACAAATGAGTTGTCTGTAGATGAATTTCCCGTTCGGGAGCCGAACAACACTGTTGTAATTTAACAACATTCCTGTAGGTGATTGTGTTGTAATTTTACAGTGGATTTTTAACAGTGAAGTTAAAGCTTTAAACTAATGCGTTCATAAAAACATTGCAGGCATTTACAAATATTTTTGTGTACAGGATCTTTATGGAAGGGATCCAAGGTGCCGTGCCTGAGCAGCGACGACGTCTATGTTTGGCCGTGACGGGACAAGCGCTCGGCGCACGACGCCCTGGTGCTGGTCCTTAAGGTACCAGTCTGAATGCCCTCAAGAACCAATTACTCGTAAAAAGAGAAAAAAAATCGCGTTACCAGTTGCTAACTTACCCGCAGACCGGAAACAAAACCACTCGCCGCACTGAATGCGTTTCCTATGACGTTTCTAGTCTCTCTGGCAGGGGCGCATTTCACCGGATCGGCTAGATGGCTCACCAGCAACACAGCCAACACCTAGCAACGTATACAACACTCACATTCACACTAAACGTTTATGTAGAATTTTGTACGTGCCGATGCATCATTTTAAACCTGCGTGACGTTTCGCATAAGATTTATATTAATTTATACATTTTTACGTATAATATTTATGCACACTCCCCGCTTGCACAAAATTGTGCAAGTGACACGCACAAAATTCTACATAGTAATATAGTGTGTAGTAAATTGAGCCGGAAACAGTCAAAAAACTTAAACGGACATGAGCTAGGTTCAAACAGATTTACCCATTGCAAAGTTTTAGAACTTACGGTGGAAGACAAGTACGACACCATGACGGCAGACTGAGCACGACGAGGAAAGCTCGCCCTATATAAGGAAGAGGAACCTGTCACGGCAGGTAAACATGACCGCGCGCGAGTAGGCTCTCATTGCCTGTCGTGCCAGTCCTGTTTTGCGTTTTCTAATTAGCATGGCCGGAGAGGCACGAAGTTTTCAGGAAAAGCGCCCCGCATCATTATCGCAACAAAAACTCATAACTTTCACAATCGTCAAAACACATGCTACGTATTCGCCTTGACACAATGAAGAGACCTCTCTGGCGCAACATGGTGCAATCAAAAGTTTGTACTCTGAACGACTTCTATAAGACGATTCCGAAGCGTTCTTATGTAAAACAAGAAAAGTCGGTGCAGTTACAAAATTTTACCTCATATAACAGGAGAAATTGCGTCTTAATCTTTTCTAGTAGTTCTCGTCACATCTTTTTCCGGTATTTTGTCCTAAATCATTTCACTGAAAATTGAATGCTGAGAATGATGACCAAATTTGGTTGAGAAAAAATTCTCACCGCTACAGTGGTGAGAATCAAATTATGGATATCGTTGCCTTATGATTCTCACCGCTACAGATGTCAGAATCAAAATTCTCGCCGCTGTAGGGGTGAGAATTTCGATTCTCACCGGTGCAAAGGTAAGCTTTTTTTTTCTGACCTCCACGGCGGCTTAAATTCTCACCATTGATTTTGCAGTGTTCAAACTATGAGAGTATTGAATCTGGTGCGTTTCCTCACATCAAATAGACAATTATTGCCATATTTTGGCGAGACATATGATTCTCGCCAAATATTGGCGAGAAATTTCATTCTCGCCACAGAATGGCGACATTTTTTTTCTTTCCCCAAGGATGGAATGAATTCCGACCTTTGACTTTACAGTGTTGGTATAACGGAGAAAAGTCGACGCCTCCTAATAGAACAATCCTAACTGTCAGTGCAGATCCCATACAATCCTAACTGCCAGGGCAGATCCAAAACAATCCTTACTGCCAGGGCAGATCCGAAACAATCCTAACTGCAGAGGTGGCTAAAACTGGTCATGAACTCTCTTCACTGCAATTTAGTGAATCGCGATATCCCCGAAATATAACGTCCACGTTTTTGTATAAGGATGAAAATTTCTAACAAACTCTTCGGCAAATGATTGTTTGTAGTGTGAGAGCGTCGCGGACTTCAAGAAAAGACCGATTTTTACGTCATGTGCAGTTAGATACTTCTGTATCGACACTGACAATTAGGATTGTCTTGGGCCTGCGCTGACAGTTAGCATTGTCTTGGATCCGCACTGACAGCTAGGATTATTCTACTACGCACTACGCACATCCAAGCAAACCTTTCGTTAATAAACGAGAAAGTTGTGATGACTTAACTCATTATACGAGCCTATGATATGAAACGATAGTGGTTGTAAGTGAACAATGCTCTTAGTTTTGAAGCGAATTAATTCTGTTGTTTTGGGACGACAAAGTTCAGCCAGATAATACAAAGATGATGACCGAAGAGCACTGATGATGAAATGGTTGGTGTACGATAATGAGTTGTTGGTGAACAATGTTGCTCGCATCAAAACTATTTTGTTGATATTGTACAATATAGTTGGAACATATGAGAGGGGGAGGAGGTGTAAAGCAAGATTAACAAAATATTTGTTGTCTTACAAAACTCCCGTATAAGAAAAAAAAACTACTCTACAATGTAATTGTTTGAAAATAATCTGAGTCGTAATGAAACTTCACGACTCCTGAGTCGTTGATGAACAACCTTTTTTTAACAGTGTACCGGAAAAGCCTGGAGCCTGGGTAGGGGAGGGGAGGAATGTTTCTTTGTTTTAAATCAGGTAATCTTGTTTTGTCAACCTAAGATTGCCGACGGCCATTTCGGCAATCTTAGTTCTGCATAATAAAGGCAAAGATAGTTATTAATACTTCAACATTTCCGAAAATGAAACGGGCACACCTAACGTTACCTAGGCAATCTTAGGTTTACCCGGGCTCCAGGCTTTTCCGGTAACATTTAGACGTAATCTTCAAAATCTTATAAGGTCTTTTTCAAGCGTTGCACCTAACGCTTTGGCCGCCGGCGTGTGTTCACAAGAACGGGAAATCCAATCCTGTTAAATGTGAACACGAGGACAGTGGTTGCACTTGTGTTTATTTAAATAATTAAGAAACAGTGAAGGTAAACCTTTATTATGACGGAAGACAGTTGAGAGTGATCGCATATGTTGTCCCCTCTACGGACTCACACTTGCACGTTATTACATTCCACGACAGGTCGAAAACAGTTTAACCCGTTCCAAGAGAGACTGCAGTTGCTTCACTGATCAACCTTTTACGCTTTTCTTAGTCCCATACAAGAGATAACGGAGAGCCGGCACTCTGGCGAAGCGTAACAATTCGTGGCTTTTGTCGCGGTCCACACTTAATAGCTTTCTACATTTTTTGTACGTGCCTTTACACAATTTTGAGCATACGTGCTTTTTGTACAAAATTGTACGAAATTTCGCAAAAATTTGTGTAATTCTGCGTTCAAATTTGTATGAAAAAGTTCACATGTTAAGACATTGTGTGAGACTGCGTACAAAATTGTACAATTACATTTAGTGTGTCTGTTTAGCGTCCACGCAAGTTCGCTCTTTGTGGAACTGGTACTTGTTGATTCTGTTAGTAACCTGACTGCTGACTCCTGGCGGCGTAGGCTTTTCTGGCGCGAGCTGTAATTACAGCCTGTAAAAGTGGGAGGAAAAGCATGTAAGTAGGGCGTAATGGAGTAGCAACAAAACAGGTTTGTATTGTCTTCTTTCACTCTCAGACTCGTATTGACTTTTTATCTCTTTCCAAAAAGTTTTTTGTGCAAACGTAATATGTACTATTTTCTCTTTAGCTTTGCATGTTTTTGTCCATTATATAGAGTATTTAGTCCATTAAACCTTAATTTTTGTCAATTGCAATGTACTTTTAAATTTCTTCATGATCTATTTACAATTTCATCTTAAAAACGATCAAAATTGTGCATAGCTAAAGAGAAAATAGTACAATTTACGTTTGCTCACAAAGCTCTATAAGCCAGAGACATAAATGTCCATATGAGACTGAGAGTGTTCCACCGGCGAACGTAACTCCTCCGAGCCTTAACGGTACACTGGTAAAACTAAAGCGTAGCATTACCCTCTGTTTTCAAGCGTAGTCAGTTTGCGCTTGAAATCAAGCGTAACAGGCTCATCCGCCAAGATTTCCCCTATCTATATGCATGGGGGAATTTCCAGAGTATGCTTCATTTCAAGCGTAGCTCTATGCTTGACTCAAGCATAGAGTTACGCTTTAGTTTTACCAGTGTATAAACGGTTCCTCGTTTTCCCAGGAACTCCCTGGGAATCGCCTGTGTCTTTTCTACAGGCTTCCTGGGAAACCCGGAAACCGTTTTCACCGTGTTCAATGGGGCAGAACATGTTACCTCATGTGAGGGTAGCGTGTCGGGTGAAATTGTTTTGGCACCAGTCTTTCGTGTCTTCGCGTCCCAATAAATCGGGGAGAAAAATTCGATTCCTGTCACGAATGGCCAACTCACTTTTGCACCCGAAGCAATACCTATCGCCGCACCGAATGCTCTTCCTACGGCACCTCTAGTCTCTCTGGCAGGAGTGGGTTCCACCGGAACAGCCAGATGGGTCACCAGCAACAAAGCCAACACCTAGCAGCGTAGGGAACATCTACATCGTTAATCGAGCCCGAAGTCGGAAACGTGTAAGAAACTAGTTATTGTTACATGGGGGCTCGGAGTTAGGTTCACTGATAATTTTTTTTTGAATCAATGCAACAATAAAACAAAACGCTCACACTAAATTCCTTTGTACAATTTTTGTACGTGGTCTCACACAATTTTGCGCAAACGTGATTTTCGTACAAATTTATACGAAATTTCACATGAATTTGTACGATTCTGCGTACAATTTAGTACGAAAAAGTTCGCATGTTGAAAATTGTGTGAGACCACGTACAAAATTGTACAAATACATTTGGTGTGCTTAAACGAGTTTTTTAAATCAAATCTATGAATGATTTGTCATTTTACGAATAATTGGTAGTCTTATGAGTGCTTCGTAAAATAATTTAACATGTGCTCCGTTTATTTAACCTTAACGAATATTTCGGAGCAATGTTACAAATTATTCGTAAATTCGAAACGAATGTTTCGGGTCAACTTTTTGAAATATTCGTTTTGGTGCGAGTTTTTCGTAATTTTTCTTATACTTCGTAACTTTTGGTACGAGTTATCCGTGAAAGACATTATCCCTGCACATATTTGTATTTTTACGACAAATTTAGCGACGAATTACTCGTTTTTGTTTCGAAAAACTCGTAAAGTTCCGCAGCTTTTGGGCTTTTTGTGTCTATTTTTCAAAGAATTTTACGAACAAATCGTATTATGTGTTTTACGAGGTTTTCGTTTTTTCGAATTTACGAGTCATTCGTCAGATTTGGGAAATATTCGTTGCAAAATTTGTCACAAAGTCACGAAAACTTGTTATAGTGTTCCATGCAGAGGGGTCGAGAGTGCTCTACAATGACCCCGACTGTACACAAGAGCCACAATCAAACAGATTTCCCCATCGCAATACTGTCTATAAACGAATGTGACGTCATTCACTCTCAGACTCGTATCGACTTTTTATCGCGTGTCAAAACGTTTTTTGTGCAAATGTAATATGTACTACTTTCTCTTTAGCTCTGCCCGTTTTTGCCCACTGTATAGGGTATTTAGTCAATTAATCCTCGCTTTTTGTCAATGGCAATGTACTTTTTGATTTCTACATGATGTATTGACAATTTCATCCTAAAAACAAGCAAAATTGTGCATAGCTAAAGAGAAAATATTACAATTTACATTTGCTCAAAAAGCTCTATGTATGAGACATACAAGTCCATATGAGACTGAGAGTGGACGTTGACGGTTTCGATGCAAAACCACAACGGATCCATTTACGTCCGTTTCTGCGATTTGAGGCTTCCAGACCACTACAGATTCTGCCATTTCAATTTACTGTGTAACAGTGAACGTGACGACATTCACCTGTAAACGGATATTACGTCACATTCGTAGAAATGCAGTGAAGTTTTAGAACTTACGGTGTAAGACAAACCCGACCACATGATGGCAGACTGAGCGCGAGGAGGGAAGCCCTCCTTATTTAAGGGCGAGGAACCTCTCACGGCAGGTGAGCATAGCCGCGCGCGAGCAGTCACAGTCGTGCCAGTCCCGTTCTGCGTGTGTAATTAAAATGACCTGAGAAGAGAGGCACGACATTTCTCGGAAAAGTGCCCATTACCAGCACCCCAACAACGCAAAACATTCACAAACATCAAAGTGCTGGCCACATTTTCGACTTCGACGCAACTATAGTAATGAAGTGCGACCTTACGAGCGCCAAGACGGCGAACAGCTGCAGGTGCGCGGCATTCTTGAAGGTGCGGTCGACGAACCACGCGTTGACCGTCATGTGGACCTAGCCGAGGGGCTACCCTCCTATTGTTACCAAAACATTCGATTCCGGTGTCCCACGATTCCCGAAGAAATACTATGAAAACAGTAAGGATATTCAAAGAAATTTTCTTGACTCTCAGTGTTTTAGGAAACTATGGCAAAAAATACGACGAAAATACATTGAAAATATTGGGACTTTCAATAAAATTTTGAAAAACTTAACAATAATTGCGAGGTTGCACAGTAAATTGAAATGGCAGATTTTATAGTGGTCTGGGAGCCCCAAATCGCAGAAACTGACGGGTAAAGAGATCCGTGTTGGTTATGCATCGAAACCGCCAACGGTAAACCCATTCTCCAAACAAGCGACGAAATCTGTGCACTCCCACGGAATCCGGACACACTGCTCTGTTTCTGTTAGTGACGATTCGCTCTATCTCGCGACTTTGAGGTTAAACATTATTGGAAATAAAGGGTTTAGATGTAGCGCGCTTATAAAATATTTCTTTTGAGACTTGTTAGTGTTTGAAAAAGTATGCGCATGCATTGAAATATGTAATATTGTTCAAAATATCCAATGCGTCAAGAGACGCAGTCAGGTTGAGGACGCAACCCCTTAATAGTTTCTGACAGCCTATTCCAGTTTGTGTGACTACCTAATTCAGATTCATTTACTGGCGTTTTCTGTGCAGAATCGTTACGGAATCTGACATTTCGATTAACTGCGTGAGAATATACTCACGATTCCCGCGGTGGGTAACCCCTTCGGGACTAGGCCTTACGAAAATATAAATTCTGCTTCACTTCCTTTTGAGTCATGCTTCAGTGATTCTCTGATTCAAAACGGAGTGAAGGCCTACATCTCAAATCACCTGTGGCGAGTTCCGGATCTGTAAGGTAGAGCATGGCCACACTCGGGTCGTCATTTATGAGTTCCAAGCGAGGGGGTAAACACTCAGGATTTTGGTGTACAGACTACTCCCTATAACGCGTATTACGGGTATTACGGGTGAATTACGCGTATTACGGAGCGTATGGAGGATTGACGGAACAGTTTTTAAGTAAAAGATACGTAAGTAATACGTACCCAACACGCGCGCGTAGCACCTATGATACACGTAATACACCCGCAATACGCGTAATGCACATGTAATACACCCGCAAAACACCCATAATACACGAGACGGTGAAGGTGCACTGTCCGAAACGATTGTTCGAAAACAACAAAACTGTCAACAACATGGTCGTTTTCCTACAACATCTTTGTTTAGAACTGAAACGACGGAAAAGTTGTCTTCCAACAAGTAAGTTGTTTTAGAACGACCCAACTGTCATTTATCAACAACATTCTCTGTTCGTAAACGACTGTTGTCGTTTAAAAACAACTGTTGTCAGAAAAAAAATTAGCAATAGATTTGTTGTTAATTAACGACAAAATTTGTGACAGTGTGAAAATGAAAAATTACAGCGTATTACAGTGTACTACTGGGTAGTACAGAGCATTATAGGGTATTACAGAGTGTTACATACTGTAAAACATTCTGTGCACATTACAGAAAAGTTACAGAGATATTTTTACGGAGACACAACAGACAGGCCCGTGACCAGATTCTTTCAGTGATCTGGATGTAACGGAGAGTCTGTGAACAGACTTGTCCGTGGCCAAAAATTTTCTGGGATCTGAGCTTAATACACTAGTGCAGACGGTTCACAGCTGAACCCAGAAAAAAAACCTCAAAAAGGTATAGACGTATGAAACTTGGTACACTTGGTCGTAAGACCATTTTGAAGTATTTGACCCGTTGCTCTTTTCAATTTTTGCGTTTGGGTTCAAGTTTTCATCATTTTTAGCTAAATGGCAGCCAATGTTCAAAACGATTAGAAATGGTCCCATTTCTACCATGTAAAGGTCGTTTCCGAACATTTCGAGGGCGCAAAGTCCAGGTCTTTAAGCCCCTACTACGTCCAGGTATTCCCCAAATCTGCCATCTGTTTGAAAATGGCGGCCATTTATAGTTTCTGGTGAATGAACTCCCATGCACCCGTGTTTGGTGTCGTTTCCGGGTAAACTCGGGTCGCTTAATTCATTTCTGAACTTGAAATTTCATTTTGGCGTCTTTGAACGGACGATCGGGCACTAGGTACTGTTCAATTTCGGTTCAAAAAATAAATAAGTGCGTGATGCGAATCGTTTCCGGGTAAAATAAGGTCGCTGAGCACGATTCCAAACCCTTAACACCATTTTGGCATCATATGACGGGTGAACGGTTGAACAAGAAAAAGAAATGTGTTCTGATAACTTATTCTGACATTGGTGGCCTGATATCTGATATCTGAAAGATGGTAGTAGTATGTGATATGCCGATTCAAACGATCATTACTCATTTCCGGTAGAACCACTCTCATCCGCCATGTCCCCGCATCCGCCGACAGGTAGGCAGCACATTATCCTCAATCATTAAACCCCCTCCACCGCGTGCGGACAACTCGAAAGGTGGGAAATAAAAAGCCATATGAAAATCAATATTGTTTATTGCAGGCATCATTCCCTAAGGAGCCGCAAAATGTAGTATCTCTTCATCACAGCTGGCTTGTTGTCACCAACTCGGTCGCTTCGACGCAGACGGTTTGGATCGCAGGTGCAATCAACAGCCGCATCGCCCCCAATCTTGCTCCAACCAGCTCCAATCGTTTTGGCGATGTCCTTTATAGAATTTTGAATTTATTCTTCTGCCACCGTAAGTCCCTTTTTAAAATTGATTCGAAAACTAAAACAATCTAAACGAACTGAATGTAAAAGAAGACCATGTGACGCAGCAAATTGAGAGTATTCTGAAATTGTCGTTAAACATCCGTTCATGGATAGGGCACGGGCTATCATTCTTTTGACAGGTACATCATTTTTATAAATATGCAAGTAACACCTTCCTCTCTTTATCATATTAACGACACTAGCACTGTCGTATTGAGCAACATCAACTCCTAATGTGCTGTCTGCTAGAGTTTCGGTGAAATGCCAAACGCACAACAGTACTCCGACAATGATAGCCAGATAAATTCTAACAGCCGTTAACTTTAAAGGAATAAGATCGGATAAAAAATGATTAAAAAAACGGATTTGCGGTGTTGACTTGCGGTGTGTCATGAAAAAGGAATTACGGCAATAAATATCGAAATGTTGCGGAGTGGCTGTAAAAGTCGCGCATGATTGAGCCATCTGAAATCAAGTTTGTGAAGTCAATATAGTAAACTCTCCCGGTCCACCTTCCACTATTAGAATGATGTTATGCTTTAAAGTTATAAAACACTGGAGACTAACGGCAAAATTTGTAAAGAATTCGAAAACAGAATCGGTCGTGGAAATTACATTAACATCCTCACTATCTTCCAAATCATTATACAAAACTAATAAAATAGATTTAGTACTAAACACAGAGACCTGGATACGATCGATTCCATCGACCTCGATTCCTTCATCCATTTCATGGAGGAAGGAAACATTGTCTCGATATTGGAGACAAACCAAGTTATCCCCTCGTTCTACATTATACAAAACCATATTATTGTCTAACATAACCTGCATGAGCCGAGCAAAGGTTGTTGAGAGACCCTCCCACGACAGATTTGGCGGAGATTGAAACGTGAGGATATTTACGCCATCCTCTTCGACTACACCCTCAATCGCGCTTTCCGTCCACAAAATTGCACCCAACTGTACCATCTGAAACAAAATCAAACACTTAAATCAAACAAAAGTTTTATTGTTTTGAGTTAACTGCCCCAACCTCGCAGTTAACAGTGACGGACAACCGTTTCAAATTCCGCCTCCTCGATCTTTTATTTTTTATTTTCTTTCTACATTGTTGTTTACAGTTTCAGTTAGTGGTAGACAGCCAGGACATTAACAACAAGCGCATTTACCTGCGGCCATATCGTCCGACGCGGCTGCATGACCAAGCACGCATTTACTTAGCAAATACGACCTATAGTAATACAACCACTCAGCAAGCGAAATAGCCGAGGTTAATGCGCAATTGTATAATGTACTATTGTGGCAGGGGTGGAAGCAGCTATGGGATCCTCTAAATCCATTTCGGAGTGCTCTCGGTGCTTTGAATTCCGATTGCAGATTGATGACAGTACGTCTTGATAACTTCTGTATCAATTCGCATTTTTCCGCACCGAAAGCATATACTGCGGTGCATCCGCACAAAATCTCTTTTAGCGTACTTTCCAACTCAGAATACGGAATTTGCCCGTCCTCCCACCTTATTCCATTATTATTTACAGTCTGCGATAACAACACTGGTTTAACGCCTGCTTCCACATCTGCCCACGATTTAGGTTCCTTAAAAATAAAATGCTGAAGTCTAGTTCGCTCGACGTCAACGATTGCCAGTTCCTTGATATAATTCTCTCCATCAGGGGTTTGGAATCCCACAAAGTCGATGACGGCTTGCATGTCGAAAGATAAACTGAAAGTCGAACCAACCCTACTTGCTTATATACTTTTCGAAAGACTTGCAGGATTGCCCGCCCTTCATATTGGAAGGTTTGAAACATCTTGTATAAAGTTTTTTAAACAATTTTATCCCCAAATCGATCTTGCGGGAATATATCTAAATATCGATAGAGAGAAAAACCTAAAGATCTATAGAATAGATAAGTTGCAACATATTTCCCACAAGTAGTTGCTGTCAAGCCTAGTAAACATCGAGTATTATAACCAGATAAACCCCCGTTGACGGCGATAAAATCTAAAAAGTTTTTATGAGAAGGCGGATTGCCATAAGAATCGAAGAATTCTACCGAATCTCGCGATAAGAAGAAACCGATCCAATGTTCCCCATCAGATCGAGAATAAGCGGTATTACATACAACCAACAAAGGGCGAGTGTTTAAATAAGAATGAGGTAGTTCGTCAAGTGCAAAGACACCGTGAAAATAAGGAGAAGTAAACAGGTTTGAAGACAAATTACAATTTATTTGATCAGTAGTCAGGGAATCATCCATCATGCCAGACAAATTCATTCAAAACGGTGAACATATACAAAACACGAGCCTGTGCGCAATACCACTTCGAGTCGGATCGCAAAACATCATGCTGCCGGCACGCGCGGAAATCGGGTTTTATACTCTGCTCACACTCCGCTCGCAAAATTTTCTCCTTAGCTAAATTAATAACGCGGAGGAAATGGTATCCACAAGCGGATTGAAGCAGAGCCAAGACTGTTTTCTCCATTCTATCGTCCTTTACGAAAATATAATGAGTATTACTGCAAACACACAAGTCTCCGAACAATTGAGCTACATAACCGAAACTGTACGAACCGCTCTTTTCAGAGATACCATTAACTGCATAAATTCTACGCTGAAACTCTCCATTCCCCAGCGTTAACAAATTTGGTTTTTGTACAACAAAGGTAAAGGGTAGGGTTGTCTGCAAACCCTTCAACATAAAACTTAGTTCTAATATTTGAATCGGACACTGATCGTCTGGGGACTCGAATCCGGCGAAGGAACACTCGATGTAACTCCACCGCTGCACGATAAAAACGGTTCCCGGTTTTCCCAGGAAGCCTGCAGAAAAGACATAGGGATTTCCAGGGAGTTCCTGGGAAAACCAGGAACCGTTTTTACCGTGTGCCCCTTCAGAATATGCTTCACATCGGCTTCCTGTAGCGTCATCAATCCCATTTGTGACGACAATTGAACAGCCATCCTACAAGGAAACGAAGACGCTCCGATTTTTATCGATTTCCACAGCCCCTCCCTCCTTGACAGAATAGACGACAAACGTTATCGCCTCGGGTAGAGCGGTTCCAAACTGAGCCTCAATACGAACGTTTCCTACAGGCTGCATAGACGAGTGTGTAGGGGTTGCCACGCCGACACCTTCAGGCGAAATATCAAAAGCAAACAAACTATATCCGTGAAGGAATCGATTAAGCGACACCACAGGAGCATCAGGATGCTCTAAAAGCCCAGTTGCCTTTAACATCGAGTGATACGCTAAAACATATGTGTTAGAATTAAAGTCCAACGGCCCGACCTTGTGCTGAACCCCATTCACACTGAGAATTATATAATTCAAATCCAAATGCTTGAAACACAGAGGGTTCTTCTTTAAATCGCCCGCAAAAGCTGCGTTTGGAACCATACCCACAACAATAACAGAAGTTAAACGACCCGTAAAAACATTATCTAACGCAACAAATCGAGCTCCAGACGCTACCGTAAACGATTGCACTTCACAATGCTGCATAGGAATAATAGCGTTATGATCCTGAAAGGTTTTTTCTTGAGCTGCAAGAACAGCCGGATTGACGTGAACTATGTCGGTATACAGAGTAATATCCTTAAGATAAAATTGACAATCGGATGGATCTTCCCCCGTCATTAATATAAAATTATCAGAGTTAAGATTAATATTTACTGCTAAATCTAACCCGCTCGGGAGGTATAGATGAGAATTAAACAAATCTCCGTGCAGTCTAGAGATATATTCCACTTCTTTTTTACCGCCTATCAGCGCTGTTCGATCAGTGAGCGAGGTGTTTTCAGCATCCCACTTATCGAGCTCTTTGCCGGAATCCACAGCAAAGCCTCCGGATGCCAAATGACATTCGCCATCCAACTTATTACTACCCAAAATCGTCTCGATAAAGGCGCGGTAGCCGTAATTATCAGCATTGCGAGTTACAGCAACCCCATTAAGAGTAACCTCAATCGAACTAATGATAGTCTGGTTTATATAATTAATAAAACCATATTTTTTTCCGGCTTCTAGCGCGGTTGTTCCATCTTTTTTACCAACACTAAATTTAATATACAAATAAGTGTTACATAATTTTCGATAAAAGTTAGAACCTTTGCCCGGATGAAAAAACTCGACTCGCTTTGAGTTCGAATTTACGCTATTGATGGGCTTTAACGCTATCGTTTCATACCCAACTTGTGAAGTTTGAACGGCGCGGGGCTTAAAAATGTCCAATTCAGACTTTAAAACAGGAACGAACTGGCTGCTCGAGGACATGATGACAAATGTGGATTCAAAGTCCCGACCCTCTATTTAATAAGCCTGCGACTCAAGCGGAAGGTCTAGAGAGAGTCGGACGTTTATGACCATGCTTAGATACTCTTGAAGACAATAACCTCGATTTGTCGACAATCGCGATGTAGTGATTGTCTAGTAGCAATAGATCGATAATGCAAACATCTTCACCGCGAATTTTAGACACGCGCATGGGATAAAATCTTTTATTCGCTCGGTCCAACGAGATAACGTGAACGCCTAGGCTAGGATTAAGTCTTTCAAAGCGTTTTATGTCGCTAACCTTCATCGGAAACATTGATTTGGAAACTTTGACCAAGGATTTGTATTGATCGAAAAAGTTGATGCTTTTTTTTAGAGATGTGCTTAATTTTTCCGTGTAGCAATCCGACAAGAACTGCGTACAGAAAACATTTGTCCCCGGAGTGACGTACGTATACAGGCTCTGGTTTTCTTAATCCAGGCTGGAAGTTTGGATAAAAAGCAACCGCCAGACAGCGGGTTGTATGCAACGGCGTTGAGGTGAAATTCGGCAACTTCCTCCAAGACCCAGCCGGATCCATTTTCAGAGAACGAATCTAACTGCGAGAGCAAGTTGAGGCCGGCGGTCTGTAACACTTCATATATGTTTTGTGTCTCTACTCCATCGATTACAAATGTTGACGAACGTAAGTGTGCAACAATCGTCTCTTCAATCTCACCCACAACCAGAGTTGGTTTAGAAAGAACGACGGAGGAGTAAAGCGATCCTTTTAGTCCTCCCCATTTATTGTATAAGTTTTCACAAGTTTCTGTAATTGGTGCGAGAAGATCTAAAATCGCAAAATTGAGGTCTACCTGCGCCCTACCTTCGAGCTTAAATTTAATTCGAGACACACGATCCGAAATCGAGGTATCTGAAGATAAAACCCATGAGGATTCTGTGTTGTTTTTTTTTTTTTTTTTTTGATTCTTTAATATTTTCTTTAATTTTCCCCACACTGTGTTGCACAAATTTGTGTCGGTTTTGTCTGCCTTTATATTGAAATGATTTGTTGCATATTTCGCATACAAACTTATTTTTATTAAAGTGCACCCTCGATCGGTGATTGTACAACCCGCTTTTGTGTGCATACGATTTTTCGCAAAGGCTGCACTGAAATCTGTAATTATTCATGCTGCGTGTTACTTATATTCCAGGAAACATGTTTTTCGGCCGCGTCGTCCGACTCGCTGGAATATACGTCAATGAGTTTTGAGTCGAGGACTTGCACTAGATTATTGGCGTGCGGTAAAAACGTGAAGGTAGCCAGCGGCGTCAGACGAGGCAATACCACATCGATATCAGAGTGTTTCACAATAGTTAAACTCACCGCGATTTCTTCACTAGGAAAAAGAGTCTGGCTTAAAATTTCCAAATTATAGTCATGCAACAAGTCCTGCGCTCCGTTAATAATGCAGCAATACGAATTGTTTGGAAAAGAAAGAGAGATCGTAGAGGGTATAGCGATCAAACCGCTGTCTCCAAGTGTAACCTGTCTCGGGCAACACAAAATCAGTTCGTTACTGCTTTTTCGGATTATAAATTTCGGTTCGTCGGTGTATAACTTTATCGCGTCAGCCATTACTGAATATTTAACTGAACGTCACCACTGTTACCTAGTTTTCCTTTGTAGACTAAGGTGCTGGATTGGTTTTTTTCAACAATCTGATTTATCTCTTCGATATCGTCCAATAAATTTCCAAAACGCTGTGGCAGTATAATTCTCTTAATATACCGTCTTCCGTTTTTATGTCTGCTGTTACTCTAGATCCGTAAACAGTATTAAGACTTGCTAGTTTAACGATTTTGTGTTCTATATTTTTTTCTAGGGCTGATACGCTCAAAAAGGTCGGTGGAAAATTTAAAGCTTTAAGCTTAGCTTGAAAGCTTTTAGACATACCCAATTACGAACCTTACGTTTGGAGCTGGTTTAGCGGGGCTGGCGGCGAAACTGTAAGCTGCGTCTGCGGCAGAGTCTCGAGTTGAGGACGACAAAGTGGGCGGCGGAGGTTGGACTGGAGCAAAGTCGATTCTTGATCGAACCTGGTGCAGCCGGTTGCGCTGATGGAGCAAATGGTGGCTCTCAAAAAGAGAGCGATGGTTTTGTTTCAATACCTCCCGTAGTTTTCCAGAAAAAGAAAAAGTGAGACAAACATAACAGCCTTTATTTCCAAATACGCGCACGCTGTCTCTTTCCTATAAAGGTTCAATTGCCCGAATCTGAAGACTGGGCAACTCTTCCTTTGTTGTGAGGGTATTTTGGGAGAAACTACTGAAGTTTACTATCGTGTTCGATGATTCGAATCGATACTTCGAGATCTCGCGCTCCTGGCGCCCCCATGTGTACACTTGTGAAACTATTGTATTTCGAGCTCTGTCGAACGTGATGAAATAAACGTCAGTTGAATACCGGTCTTCTGGTGGAGTTAATCCTAGTCAATCCAGTCCTTCCTCAAGAACCACGGAACGAGCACAGTGGACGGAAGTCAGTCATACAAGTCCAGGCTCCAGACATCTTAGTGGCGACGAGTCTCAGATAGGAAGAAGGCGGAAGTAACCTCAACTACACCACGTGTCGGCAAGGTTAGCATCATGGGCGACAACGTCATGATTATCGTGGCCCCAACAGTCCAAACTCCAGAACCTTACGACCCGTCAGTGATTACCTTGGAAGGTTGGATGCAGGCCTTCAACGAATTTTGTCGTTTATCCAACATCCAAGCAGAACCTGTGGTTCCAGCAGGTCAACCCAACCCCGTCACCAATAGACGTAGCTGGTTCCTGGAGTTGATAGGTATGCGCAATTACGAGGTGCTACGTACAGCATGTCTCCCTCAATTGCCGCACGAGAAGAGTATCACGTTCTTGACCGCGGAACTGACAAAAAGGTTCGAGTCCCCAAGCTTAGTGCCTGTACATAGGATGGAGTTCAACTCTAGGGTACAGTTACCCAATGAGTCTATCCATGAGTACATCTCGGCTATTCAGAATCTAGCCAGTAAGTGCAACTTCGGTGATCTGAACGAGATGTTACGTGACCAGCTGATTCGCGGCATACGGAGTGATGAGTGCCGCAGGAAGCTACTCGGCGAGTTACAATTGACCTATGATAACGCCAAGGAAATTGTTAACCAGGACGACACCGTCAGAAGACAGGCCCAGGCCCTGGCCAATGCAGTACATGTCAACCGCATTGACAGAACGAAGTCGACCAACAACAAGAGACGTCCGTTCAACCCAGGACAAGGCCAGCCACAGCATCAAGGTCAAGGTCAACCCAGAGCCAACAACGGCCAGAACGGGCAGAGCCGGAATCAGCAAGGTCAGTCAAGAAACTTCAACCCATGCTTCCGCTGTGGCAGAAGACATGACTACAGGACCTGCCCAGTTGCCAAGTGGAGGTGTTACAAGTGCAATCAACTAGGCCACATTCGCCAGAGGTGTCCATCAGCGAAGGTCCAAGCCATTGAGACAGAGGAGCCGGAACAGGAGCAACCAGGCTCCCCTGTCGCAGAGGAAACAGAGGTGGAGAATCTGTTCAATCTCCGTTCCTTCTGCTAAGCAAATATAGTAAGTCACTTGTAAGTCACCCTCCTGGTCATTGTTATCTTTTGTGATATGTCTTTGTTTTAATTTGTTTTAACATGTGTTGGTTTCAATTTTTATTGGTCTTTCTTTTACTGGTCTTAAGTTGTGTATACTCATTTGCTAGATCATGGTTTAATTCTGCAAAGGTCAACAATGTATTTGTCTCGGTTGGTGCTGTTAAATCATGTCCACCCCTCTTGGTTAATCTACAAGTTGCTAGCAAGACCATCCTATTTGAAGTAGATACTGGTGCGGGTGCGACGGTCATGTCTCGCGCGCAATTCAACAGCACCTTCCCTGGTCTGGTTTTAGCACCGTCTAAAACAATTTTACATTCAGTAAATGGTCTTATTGTTAATGCAGGAGAGGTGACAGCACTGTAATTCAAAAGGTGAGACATCCGACCAATTTTTGGCAATACAAAAAGTATGACCGATAAAAAGGTCATGCACAAATGTATGACCGAAGAAAGGTCATACACGAATGTATGACCGAAGAAAGGTCATACACGAATGTATGACCGAAAAACGGTCATAAACGTATGTTTGACCGAGTAAAGGTCAGACATTAGCGAGACTGGCCCTCCTTTTACCTTGGGGATATATCAACCATCATCGGTGATACGAAAAAGTATCACCCTTTTTCGGTCATACAATTGTGTATGACCTTCAAAACGGTCATACATTTGTGTATGACCTTTACAACGGTCATTTATTAGTGTATGACCTTTTCTTCGGTCATACATTTGTGTATGACCCTTTTTGCGGTCTAACATTTTAGTATCACCCCTTTAAGGGTCAGAAATCTGACCTTTCTACTTTCAGTGAGTAGATGTTAGTTTTAATAATGTAGTTTTTAAGCTTGTGTTCATTGTCTGTGATAAAACACCATTTTTCAATCCACTGCTTGGTAGAAATTGGCTGGATGTTTTATTACCTCATTGGAGATCTTTGATCCTCCAGTCCAAGCCAGTAAATGTAATTTCTAACAGTTACGCTCCAACTCTAGATGAACTCAAAGTGTTATTCCCAGCTGTTTTTGATGCTCAGGCTGATTCAGTTAAAAAAGGCTTTACAGCAACCCTTGTGCTCAAAGCTGACGCAATCCCGGTGTTTGCAAAGGCGTACACTGTCGCCTTTGGTCTGCTGGATAAGGTCAGTGCTCATTTAGAAACGCTAGTCAAGTTAGGTAAAGCCATTAGAGTAAGACGGTCCGATTGGGCCTCACCCGGTGTTGTTGTGCAAAAAAAAGATGGTTCTTCTAGAATGGTGCTCAGAGTCGGGCAAGATGAAGGTCAGTAATTGATAGTGGTTTTTTTAAAAAAAAAAAAAAACAAGAAAAAAATTAAATATGACAACTTTATACGTGTATTTTTCACGTATTGTTTGAGAAGTTCCCTTTTCACTTTATGCAGGCTGTGCAGCAAGGAAACCGGTACCTCCTACATACAGTTGCACCTCTGAGTGCTGCAGTCAAACTTGCAGTCCCAGCGATCAAGCTCTCGGCAACGCTTCGAAATATCTGGGAGTGGCGACCAGAATGGCTGAACGATACTGATGATAATGGGAGTCGCGATGATATTGATCAAGGAAAGATTTTTATTTCCAAGTGGGAAGAGGACGCTAAATGAAACTCCACCTTTTCAGGCCGCATTAGTTACACTGAGAATGAAAGAGTCACGATCATGACCAAAGTTTTGGGTGAAGAAGGTTTCCTCGCCCAAATTTAGGGGAGAAAGGTTCCCTCACCCAACTTTGGGTGATAATGCTATGTAGCCATATAGGCAGCTGATACCCTTTCACCCAAATTTGGGTGAGGAAGCCTTTCTCACCCAAATTTAGGCGAGGAACGGTCTCACCCAAATTCGGGTGATAGTGTGTTCCTCGCCCTAAGTTGGGTATTGATCAAGACTCTTTCATTCTTAGTGTTTTTGTGCAGGGCATTACGAAAGAGTTTACCTCCTCGCTCCATATGTAAAACTTATTGCAGTCTTTAATGTCTTTTCGGGTGGTTTTCGCCTTTTTGAGAGATGATGATCTTGTGAGTGAATATTTGAGGTTCGTCTGAAAGAGACAAATCCATTTCTGAAACACCATTTCAATTTTTCGCTTCGGGAAAAATGTTAGTTCTTTTCTGTTTTTCTGTGTGTGGGACACAGATATTTTCTGTTCACGGAAATTTTCTGCTCATAGTGATTTTCCGTTCGCAGACTGTCTGGTATGATTCTGTGAACACCAACGGATAACGACGGACTGTCCGTGCAACCAATTGACCAGCACAATTCTGTGTTTTTTTTCTGTGACTCTTTCTGACAGTGCAGGGTATTACAGAGTAATAGGTAACCCTGTAATATCCTGTTATTATAAATTACAGGATATTACAGGGTGTTTCTGGGCATTACGCGGCAGCTTGTACAGGTCATTGCAGAAGTGTTTACCCCCTCGGTTCCCAGGATTGCATTTGAGTAAGAAAAAAAATACACGGAAGACAGAATTATTCCACCAGATTTTCAGTACGTGAAAAGGCATGGTACGCACGGAATTACCATGCCAACACTAACAAGCGCGGATCCAGAGTGGTGGCAAAAGGACCATTGCCCCCCCCCCCCCTCCCTGAGCCCTAGACAGCCGCCTGAAAGGTAGGTAAAAAGCAACACTTTGCCCCTGGCAAAAAGTGCTACGTTGCCCCTCCCTTGGGCCGACTCTGGATCCGCCACTGAACACAAATCATCTAGGATTCACGACCTAATGAGTCGCCCCTGAGTGGTTGTTTTCAGCTAGATTTTGAGCCATTGTTTTCTGTTGTTTGATCGTTTGACAGTGCTTTGGGAGAACATGAAAAATGCAAAGAAAGGTTAGCAGTTCTTCCACGTTTAATATGCGCTCTGTATCGAAGCTACTCGGTAAAAACCAGGCCCTTTAGCTTGAAACAATACACAGGGACTTTTTGGCTGTCGCGTATTACGCAGTCGACGAACCATAATCTATTCTTCGGAGGCTGCAGCGCCTCTAGCATTCTTATGTCGCACCCAGCTTTAGTGAAGTTATAGGAGCCCTGCGAAAAGAAACGAAATTCCATATGAAATGAATTGGATCGATTTATGGTGAAAACCTGTCTATTGAAGTTGCCTTAAGTCACCTGAACAGTTAAAACAACGAAACTACTCTTGACAAATTCACGAGGGCAAAACCTACTTTTATAGCGTGGCGCCAAGGTAGTGTAATCAGGGTACATAAACAAGGTTGTTTTATGGTCGCCCCTAGCACAAATTTAAGCGTACGTTTTGAAGTTATGCAGTTGTTAGGGGTGCCCGACTATAGTCCGCACCACGAGCTGCAGTGTCGCGGGCAGCGTCGACTCCGCTAGCACTCGCGTCAGTCGCGAACTCGCCGTCTGCAAAGACGGAAACCGCGAGACTCCAACTGGATATACAATAATTGAAAACTGGAAGTTTTTGTGACTGGATAAACAATTATTGAAAACTGAGGGTTTTGTGACTGGATTTACAATAATTGAAAACTGATAGTTTGGTGACTGTCTACGAATCCCCGAAAACCCCTACTGCCTCACCGGAAAAATGCGATACTAGAATGTCTCACCGGAAAAGGGTCATACTAAAATGTCTCTACGAAACTGTGAGATACTTCGATGTATCCCCGGAAAAGGGAGATGTTTCATCATTAATGGGTGTTATTTTGTCCAGGAAATCAAGGGCCAGTCCACCCACCTTTTTTTTTTTTTTGGCGACACATTCGAGTATCGCCCTTTTTCGTTACACTGCAAACCTAACTGTCTACTAAGCACGCACTTACAAATGCAAGTACACACTTGCCAAGCATAATGCAGTTGTAAGTGCATTCTTGGCCATGCATGCGTTTGTAAGTGTGTACTTGCAAGCATGCATTTGTAAGTGCGTGCTTAATAGACAGTTAGGGTTACCGTGTAATACATAAGTGTACGCCCTTTTTTCGGTGATACTTTTTGTGTGGCCGAAGATTGGAGACATGTCTCAGTCTTTGAGTTTCAGTGCCAGGAGCAAGCTTAAAAACACGTTGATTTACGCGACATGAAGCGCTAAGATCTCGCTGGTTTCATTGCTCGATGGGTCCTAATGAAAAAGTGCGATCTCCAAACGACGCGCAAAGAAAGTTCGATCTCCTATGCCTGGCCATAGGAGATCGAACTTTCTTTGCGCGTCGTTTGGAGATCGCACTTTTTCAATACACTGTTAAAAATAGTCGTAACTTTACGACATTTAAGAGAACAACAATGTCGTTTTCCAACAACACATTTATGTTACGATTTTTGTCGTGATAATACGACAAATTTGTTGCTAATTTTGATAGCGAGTGAGTTCGTTTCAAAACATGTGAAGTCGTAAATTTACGAACTGCACCGTAGATTTACAACTTCGATCGTATATATACAACCGATCGTAATTCTAAAATTGAAATCGTCATACAGGTACGACTTGAGTCGTTATTTTACGATTTCGGTCGTTATTTTACGATTTCGGTCGTTATTTTACGATTTCGGTCTTAATTTTACGATACAAATCGTAATTTTACGACAAAAAACGTAAGTATACACACAAATCTTAACATCCTGCCATCTTTTTTTGGGCTTTGCAGGTCAGAGAATTTACGACCATGTCGTAAAAAAACGATTTTTAAGTCGTTGGATTACAACCGAATCGTTCCAGAACGACTTCTGTCGCTATCAAAATTAGCTACTGATACGTCGCTAATTTACGAAAAATTTTCTTACAGTGTAGGACCCATCGTGCTTCTGTTTATGCGATTTATCAAATCACCAGAGGTCTGCAGCTGGCGGGCAACGGCGGTGTAAACGAATCAACGGTCCTGGTCCACAATGTGTTCCGCGCCCTGAGCAGATCACACACTTTCTTTTCAAATTTCCATTTGCCGAGAGCAGAACAGCCTGCATGTTCGACTGAAGTCGCTGTGATGGGGCAAGTTGTGATGTTTATAAACATCTGAAACAGAAGAAAATTGGTGGGTACAGACAGATGGTGGATTTAAGATCGCTAGCGAGGGGGTAAACACTGCAAGAAATCGTGTACAGACTACTCGGTATTACGCTGTATTACGGTGGTATGACACGTGTATTACGGCATTGAAATGCTAAATTTTTCCACATTTGACCCTATTGTATTACAAATACGTGTATTACGCGTAATACACGGCTTTTTTGTACAGGGCATTACGAATGTGTTTACCCCCTCGCGCTAAGGTCTGTAGGCCCGGAATTTCGACGTGTCTAGGATAAAGGTATCTGCTAGGCACGCAACTTACTCCTTGGAAACTCTCCAAACTCGGCAGTGAACTCAGTAGTCAGTTAATTTCTTTGCTAGGATTCTCTGTATCCTATACCCAGTATTTCCTGTAGCTTCTTCACAATATTCACTGCACTACTGTAATAAATTATTGTAAAGGTACAAACATTTATGGTACGAATTATTAGTAGAACCACGTTTACGAATACAAGTCATAACTTTACAAGAGTTTGATGTTAGGTTATGACCACTTTTCGTAATCCTTGGCATTCAAACTATTAGTAAACTCATGAAGCTTTCACATACTATCCACTATGTAACTTAACAAATGTATTTCGTATTTCTCATGTTGAAAATTATTACTTAGAGTACTTTCATAAGGTATCCCCGCACGCACATGTTTTGCGATCCTCTGTTATTTCTTTTTTCGTAGTAAAAATGTATTTTATAATTGAAAACACTCACCAAACATCAAAAATTTTTACGCACGATTTAAAAAGATACGGAAAGTTTCATAACAAATACCTCAAAAACTATTTGTAAACATACGAAAAGTTTCATACCAAGTATTTTACGAACAATTCGTGCAGCAAAATTAACCATAGATTGTTTGTAACTTTACGAAAAACGTTTTTACGGTGTGTGCAGCTCACATTTTTCTCCGAATGCCCGTCGCAGACCATTGAGGTGCACGGAGACGACGGGAATTCCTACAGAGAAGACTGTGAGTCGCACAGTGAATATTGTTAAGAGGCTACGGAAAATACTGGATTTGGGGTACGAAGAATCAGCACAAGTTGTTAACAGAATTCTCTGTAACTTTTTGCCAAAGTGTAACGAGTACCCTCCCACGAGTGTGTAATCAGCTCAGCTGCATAAGTTGCCAGGCGTGCTAAGGTGTGTACTGATCTGAGCACACTCTCGTGGGAGTGAACATGTGAGTGCAAGCCGTCCGAATTGAGGAAACTGAGTACACTGTTCAGTTCGCAGATATTCTTCTGTGGAGCTGAGCTTTGTTGCGTAGGCAGGAGGGTCGAACACTGTCAGTAATTTCCGAGAAAAAATGGAAAAATCATAGGATTTCCGATTGTGTGGAGCTCTCCATTCTAGCAAGGTCGGGACTTTCTCCATGAAATTTTGGAAATTTGGGCCAAAATGCATGGTTCTGCACGAGCACCATCACGAAAACGATTCTTTACCAGGACACGGAGAACCGTGGTATGCGACGTGAAGGAGAAGGGTGGTTCCCTTCGTGTTCGGGTCAGTTTTTAGGAAAATATATGAGAAGTACGTAGGGAAAGCCTAATAAAGGTGGTCCCCTGTTTGTTCATTCCTTACTTAAGAATGCTTCGGAGAAGCCATTTTAAAAACACCTTCAAATGAAGCATGAATTTTACCTCCCTAAGAGACCAGCTCTAGGTCGGAAGAAAATTGGTTTCAGTCCTGTAAATCTCTCCGAGGAAAATAGAAAACTGAACGGACTCTATGTACACAATTACAGAGTTCTTCTCCATAAAATGTCGAAGCTAGTTTTTGGCAGCGCTCTTTTTAAATCTGATTTAGTTTTTTTGCTATCTTAAAAAATGGCTGAGATATTTGACCAATAGCTAAAAGTATGCACTGCTTTGGGAAATTTTCATGAAAATTACCCATATATCCGGGCCCATATATCCGGAACGGATCGGTTTTCAAATGATCTACTTCGCAGTGTTCAACTAGACCATAATATTTGACAACATACAAATTTTGGCCAAATTGGTCAGATGAAAATCATGAAGTGTTCGGAGTTATAGAAGAATTATCCCGTAAGCGGAATCACCGAGGGGGTACGCGCTCGCGTAAAAGTCGGGTCGCTCAATCCGTAATAGTGCGCGTAGAAGTTTGCGTAATAGTAGCGTAATGGCCAAAATTGTCAGGATTTTGCCTGATTTATGGTTGTTTTGGGCTTTTTTTAAGGCACATTTTAGCAATTTTGAGGCGTAATAGAGCGTAATAGCGTACTAGTCGGGTCACTCGTTTTGATAGTGCATACCCCCACGCGAATTGCTTTAACGAGAATTCGCTGTAATAACGTATCCTTCCGTACGTTGGCTCGGTTAGGATATGACACGTTTTGTAAGGTCAAGTTAGGTTCGCATCTGCTAAAAAAGCAAGCTCAGCATCGAGGCCGTGGGCCTTCCCGCCCCTGACTAGTAAACTTGTCAAATAATGTGCCTAGACTAAACGGGAGGTAAATTGAGATAAAATACACCAAGCACTGGGGCAAGTAATGAAGGCAGACTGTCAATTCTAATGCCACTCGCCACCGAACTAAAGGGTACGGTGTTCACTCGTACTCGAGGTACAGCACCCACCGTATCCTGGGGTAGAGGAGTAACTGCAAGCAAAACAGCACGCACTATGCCCATGCACCTGCAGCAGTGTACGGCGGAGAATGGCTTAAGAATTAACAGCCCTTCCCTTCGTTATTTTGAATTTGAGTCTAAAACTGTGGAAAACCGAAATTCAACTTGTTTGGTCAAAATTACTAGTTTTTTTTTAATACCAAACGGTCACTTTCTGCGCAGGCCGAAAAGTAACGATGTTGCTTGCTGTACGAGGAATATTCCTTCCTCTGGCAGGAGCGATATTGAAAATTTCATTTATGTCGGGTGTGCTTTCGATTGCGATATTGGTTGAGCAAAAAAAAAAAAAAACTACCAAAAATGTACCTACACTGATAGTCCTTCCTTGACCTTAGATCCGCCGGGAGACCATGCTCCGTCCAGCCTCTTTCGAGGAACTGAGATCCTCTCTAAACTTCCTTTCGTAAGGAATATATTACTTACGTCGCTCCATCGATGCGACTTCTTCAGGAAGGTATTGATCCCGGACACGTGGTATGCACCAGTTTCGAATTGGCCGAATGATACGTTTGTTATCTCCATATACTCTTTGACACGAGGGTAGAGGGGGCAGTCATCGCTGAGGGTCAGTGGCTTGGCGACAAGCCGCGCACCCTAAACAACAATGTGCACATGTTTCATACACTAATAACACATTTTGGCTCATCTTTTCGTCATCTTTAATAATCGAGAAATCTTAAAAGAGGGACAGTGGCAAAGAATCGGACACCCCACTCTTAACGCGAAGTGGCCTGTTTTGAACAGTCGGAAAAAGTCACAGAAAAAAAACACAGAATCGTTCGGGTCAATTTGTTGCACGGACAGTCCGTAGTTATTCCGTAGGTGTTCACAGAATCATACCAGACAGCAGTGTTCGGACTTTCGAGCATCTTGGCTGACTGGCCCGGCTGGTGACCAGTCGGCCGCCGACTGACAGGCGAGTAAGAGAGACAGACGCATGGTGTCTCGTGCCGGTGGGAGCGGGACAAAGCTAGGTTCAGCCGGCGGCTGGCTGGTCCGCCAGCCGGCCAAGTGAGCCAAGACGCTCAATAGTCCGGACACTGCCAGACAGTCTGTGAACAGAAAATCTCCGTGAACAGAAAATATCTGTGTTCCACACACAGAAAAAGAAACATTTTTCCCAAAGCAAAAAATTGAAATGGTGTTTCAGAAATGGATTTGTCGCTTTCAGACGAACCTAAAATATTCACACAAGGTCACACACAAGATCAACAACTCTCAAAAAGGCGAAAGCCACACGAAAAGACATTTAAGACTGCAAATAAGTTTTACAGAGACAACGGTTTCTTGAAGTGTGTGTGTCCCCCCCCCCCCGGATATTGAGTGTGTCGACTTTTTTGTTCGTCTCCATTATGGGAAACCGTTATTTTAACCTTTGCCCTTCATACTAATTTCCAGGTTTTTTGAACTGAGTAATGTGTGTGTATTAAGCTCAGATCACACAAGATTTCTGGCCACGGACAAGTCTGTTCACAGACTCTCCGTTTCATTCAGATCACAGAAAGAATCTGATCACGGGCCTGTCTGTAGTGTCTCCGAGGGGGTAAACACTTCAAGAAATCGTGTACAGACTACTCGGTATTACGCTGTATTACGGTGGTATTACACGTGTATTACGGCATTGAAATGCTAAATTTTTCCACATTTGACCCTAAAATTGTATTACAAATACGTGTATTACGCGTAATACACGGCTTTTTTGTACAGGGCATTACGAATGTGTTTACCCCCTCGAGTGTCTCCGTAAAAATATTTCAGTAACTTCTCTGTAATTTGCACAGAATGTTTTTCAGTGTGAGACGTTTGGGATTTACAGGTCACAAGATGGAAACCCACTTGACGCAAGATTCAGTAAACTTATAAACATTTTTGGTACGAATTGTTTCTAGTACCATGTTTACGAATAAAAGCCAATAATTTGGTAAAGTTTCTTGTTAGATTATGAACACTTTTCGTAATCCTTATGTCACTGGTGAAGTTACAACGCCTCCCAAAACTGTCCTCTTTGTAACTACAAGATCAAATGTATGCTCAGAACACGGCTGTGGGAGCGTATTTTCAAACACACATCCACAGATGTATGCTTCGACAAGCACACATTTATAGGTGTATACTTGAACTCACTGCAAAACAAAGGCGATACTTGAGTTTCTTTTTTAGGCGGTGCAATTGAGTATCGCCAACAAACAGCCTCGCCGAAGTATTATGCCTTCAAAACGGTGATACACAGAAGTATCGCCAAAATCTGGCAATGAACAATGAAGAAGGTTCCTTGCGTTGATCAAAATTTATTGCAAATCTTGGCAATACTCCGAAGTATCGCCAAATTTTAGCGATACTTCGGTGTATTGCTGTTTGGAGGCAAGATTTGTCGGTAAGGCAGTTTGTCGGCGGTACTAAATTGTATCGCCAAAAAAGGTACTAAAAGTATGGGAGGGTGGGGGTGATTAGTAACAGGGGCAATTCGTAACACATGCTCTTATTAAATATAGTGAAGGGTGCAAAAGAAAATTTGAGTATGACCTCTCTTTCGCTGGAAGTAGAGGGTCCTTGAACAATCGAAACGGCTGTGATCGGTTTAAGAAATTACTAAGTCTGTTACAAATCGCCCCAGCCTCCAGCACGGTGCACAGTTGGATAAAAGGCCGGAAAATGGGGAAAAAAATCAGACGTCGTTGCATAGCACCCCAATGGGACCCAAAACACCAATGAAGACCAAGAAATGGCCCAAAACCCATGTTGGCACATACCAGGGTTCAAAAACCCCAGGAATGTACGTTTTTTTTGGCTCTTTCTGACACATTTTATCAATTACCGCCTTGTCCTGAACAAAGAGGCCGTCCGAATCGATGCTGCGACTTGCTTCGGGGTCCCCGCTAACATTTTGTGTTAAAAAAGTTGCGGTTTTCAACATTGAAGCACCAAAATAAGGCAAAGACCTCGAATTTTGGGACTGTTTGACACATTTTGTGTATTACCGTCTTGTCCTGAATGATTAAGGGGTCAAAATCGGCGCCTCGACCTGCTTTTGTGTCTCTGCAAACATTTTGAGGAAAAAAAAAAACCGTAGCGGTTTGGGCAAAAAACCGTGGTCAAAACTCCTTAGAGTCTCAAAAATCGTGGTTTTTGGCTTATTTTGGTTCTTAAATGTTGAAAACCGCAATTTTTTTTCCTTTTTAAATGTTAGCAGGGACTCAAAAGCAAGTCGCGGCACAGATTCTAACGGCTTAATCATTCAGGACTTATTGGTTTTCTTTGGTGTTAAGGGTCCCATTGGGGTGCTTTGAGACAAAGTCTGATTTTTCCGCCATTTTTCGGCCTTTTATCCCTCTATGCGGTGGATGGTTGAACTTCCCCTACCCTGACCTTAACAGAAACGGTGGCAAAACCCTGTTTACCTGGACTTCGCTCACAATGAATCGGTGAAGAGAGCTCCAAAGTAGATGCAGCCTGAGGAAAACCCTTCGTTCAAAAGACACGTCTCATCCGACATTTCAATTTTCGAACTAATATGAAATTCTAAGATTATTTCTGCTATTTCAGGATTCTGCAGTTAGGATTGTTTCGGATCTGCCCTGGCAGTTAAGATTGTTTTCGAATTGTTTAGGATCCGCCCTGGCAGTTACGATTGTCTTGGATCTGCACTGACAGTTATGATTGTTCTATAAGGAGGCATCGAATTATTCGCGTCGTTTCAGTATTAATCATTCGAGCAGAGCCAAATCGTGACTTGATTCGCAACCACACACTTTACGTTCGTAGAATACCACTTGAATAATAACAGCCAAACCGTTAAAGCGACGAAAATTGCATCACAATTTAGAGAAACTTTACGAGGTCGTCATTGATACTAATAGCATGGTCCTAATTATTGCATTGCATGAAATAATGAGAATTGACAAATTTGTTGATCGAGGGGAAAAGTTTCAACTAGTGACGAGCAAAAGTGATTAGGGATCCTCTGTGTCAGAGATGCGCACGCTCGACTGCTGGAGTAAACCGGGCGATTTTCGCCCCGTGCGAGACGAGCACTGCGAGGCTCCCGGCCGGGCGGCGTCCCCCCTCCACCTCCACTCTGGCCTCGCACCGGGCGGTTTTTCGCCCTGTTTCCTCTCGACCAATCAGAAGGCCGGATTCGCGGCCAGCGTGCGCATCTCTGACACAGAGGGTCCCTAGGAATGATACCCAAACCGGAACAAAACCAGGCCGTTACGCTAGTAGTTCCCATTTATGACAAACTCAAAAACTAGCGGCTAGAACCAGGGTAACAACTTTTGCTTGGTGTGCAAAGTATACCGGAGTTTTGTTCCCATGTGGACCACGTCTAAATTCCGCTTCCCTGAGTTTCGTTTTTTAACGCCCTAAAAATAACATAACTAAGGGGAGCGGAATATTGATTTGGTCCATATGGGAACAAAACTCCGGTAGACTTTGCACACCAACCCGGGTGGAAAGGACTCTACTTTCATTTATATTTGAAAAATGCACAAGGTACTCGACGAACACTGTAGGACATGTGTTCTCTATTTGTGCATAGATTGCAGTGAACCTGCTGATCACAAGTACATTAAGAATGCATGGTAATAGGAATTGGACTGCAGATGGGTCAATGCAGTCAAGCTGCATTTCAACTGCAATTTAACTGGCCAAACTGCTGTTAAACTACAGTTAACTGAGTTCCACTGTAGGTTTTGTGCCCGCAAACTGCAGTTTTTTTTGGGACATTTGCAGTCGGCACTACAGTTTTGACTTACGTTGTGATTGTTTTGTTAAATTGCAACTCAAAGACAAATTCAAACTCCAGTCAAAGATGCGAAAGATTTGCCTACATTTGTGCTCCCGTTTCGTGCTTCGGTTGACTAAGCGACTTGCGAATGTCCATCCTGTGAGTGGAGCGGACATCTGGTCCACCAAGATGCCGAGTGGGTCTGGGACGCGGTGTCCCCGACCCCCGGAGTCCCCGGTTCTGCAAAACTAAAAATTGGTAAGTGGTAATGTCAAACTTCGACATCGCTCCAGTCACGGAGAGGGACGCATCACACGTCCACAGTTCAAACTTAGTCATAACTGCAGTTCCTCCCACCCGGGAAGGAAAAGTTGTAACCCTGGTTCTCGCTGCTATAGTTTTTGAGTTTTAGTCATGCATGGAAACTGTCAGCGTAATGTCAGCACAATCTGCAAAGAAAATAGAGTTTCTGCTCATAATTTTTTACACAATTACAAGATAGTTGAAAGTGTTCTGTAATTTGTCGTAATTTTGCGTTTTAGGCATGGTCTAGGATAAGTCAAGCACTGCAGATTGATATGAGGAAACAAAAAAAAATCACATTGGGTAGTAAGTAAATAAAAATATAGGGATTGACAGGGAAATATTTAATAGAAATTTTAGTAATTTCTTTTAAAGTTTCCCCAGCTATACAGTGTTTTATGCCACAGTTTGTAATATTTGAGTTCTGAGTTTTAAATGCGCAGAAGAACATGGTACGTTGCAATACTTCACGTTGGAGACTTTTAGAATACACGTCCCCAAACTTTAAGGGGGGGGGGAACACCAAAATGAGGTCTGAGGGTCAAAATTTTGATTATTTTTTTATTGGCTCTTTTTAATCTATGGACTTTTCCCTTTTAAACCCTGCAACCGGTTTGTAAAAATTCAAAGTCTAAGTCGGTCAAAAAATTAATTTTCAAAAACATGTCAAAATGTCAAAAATTTCAAAATCCATTTTTTTTTTCCTTTTTTTTTTTGCTCCTTAGTTACCTTACTGTTGCTTAAAACTGACCTTCAAGGAACCCTAGACTCATGTTCAAACCCAAACCAAGACATGGGATTTATAGTTTCATTTAAAGTATTGGTGATTATCAGTAGAAAAAATGTTGTCGAACTTTGACCTCTGTTTTCTCTCCATAGAAATTTTGACCGTTTCTCAACCTGTTCAAGAGTTGTTGCAGGGTATCTTTGGAGGTAAAGGAACGTGCCAGGGCTTAAAATGACCACAAAAGGTTGCTCTACAAATTTACACGAGGGTTTGTGGATATCTATTGCTATTCAAAAATGAATTAAGAAAATTTTAGTAAAAAATTGGTTGTTTAGTTAACTTTGACTTTGAGACGTCATTAAAATTTTCAGGAGAGCTATATTAAAAAACGCTCGTGTAAATTTTTAGATTAGGGTATTATGTGCAAAACAAATCCTGTCTCACCGCTCTAAGTTGAAAGGTACCCTGCAACAACTCATTTTTATAAACCTCGACGAAAAGTTTCTACTCAAAATTCCTTTCAATTCGGGGCAACTTTGGGGGTTGTTTTGAGTTATTTTCAATGCAACTAACCATTTTTTATGAAACCTTAAAAAAAAAGTCCATTCATGCAAGATTTAGCATGTGGTGTTCCCCCCCCCCCCTTAACTAAAAAACCTACATGACTGGATGTAACCAATTCTTAAAAATTCTACCTGATTATATGTTTGATTATTTTAAAACGTTCCATATTGGTCGGGTCTTGTGACAAAGTATCGTGGAAATAAACAAACCACAAAATTTAACCAGCTCGTGGTAGATGGCAAACAAGGTATCAAACTCACTATGTCTGGGTATGTGAATGTTAAGCACTACCAAAACCAGAAAGCGTCTTAATCCAGTACGTCACAGAAGTTAAAAAGGTAACGACTTCAGTCGTTGAAAAATAAGACCTAGAAGGCACTCTGAATTACATCACTGCATAGTTTCTTGGTTTCAGAGGCAAACTCATTATAAATTACTTCTTGGATTAGCAGATTTCACTCATAGTACAGAGCAGTTTACAGTCAAACTGTAGTTTTCTAGCAGTTGCACTACACACAAAATCTATGTGTGTACTCAGCACACACTTCTAGGTGCGTGCTTACAAGCATGCACTTCGAGGTGTGTACTTGCCCAAGCACGCACCTAGAAGTGTGTACTTGAATGAGTACACACTTTAAAGTGTGTACTCAGTGAGTACACACATAGAAGTCGTGCGTTTTCCCTATGCCGCGCATGCACCTCGCAAGTGTGTTCTCACTGAGTACACACTTTAAAGTGTGTACTCATTTAAGTACACACTTCTAAGTGGAAACTGTCAGCGTAATGGCTCGGTTTTGTTTCGGTTTGGACATCATCGCTAGTGACGACTGTAAATTTGCGAAAAGCACGCATGCGTCAAATCATGTGATATCACGCACAGTAATTGTACAAAAGAGTTTAGTGTGGATTCCTATTTAAGTACGGAATTTTTCAAAGAGTGGAAGAGAAAAGGTGCAGCTATCACCATTGCCCTGAGGATAGGGTGTCCCACAATGTATTCAAAATGCCTATTTTGATGACTGCCGGGGTGGATTTGAAAGATGACACAAAATGAAGATCTGTGTAAAGGGATTGAATTTCAGACAATTAAAAGTGCCCGCGCGTTGCGGTTGAAGTTTGTGACAGTAGGGTGGGACATGGGGTTACGAAAACAGCCGTAGGGAAGCCATTTTTCAACGGATTTCCATTCCAAGAACGACATTTTGTGTGTAAAGAAAAGGCCATTCTATTTTTTGTAAAAGCGCATTTTCTGTACAACTCAATACCTATCTTGCAGGGGTACGATTCTTGCAAAACTTGCTAATTTCAAAGTTTAAAATCGTTTTTGACCCTTTTTTAGTCATCGGATCTCAGAAAAGTGGGCATATTTGGATTCCGCAGGATAAAATACATCGAAAAAATGTAACTTTCAGGTTTTAATATGCAGTTGCCTACCTCTCAGAGGCAAAAAATATGAAATTTTAGACACTTTTCGTGTTTTTTGCCTCCTTTAAGTGCTTGCATATTCTTTTAAAGGTCATGTTTAGATTCCTTGGACCAAAATACATCGAATGAAGTAATTTTCTGATTTCCAAATGCGGTTGCCTAGCTCTTAGGGGCAGAGCATAAAATATTTAAGTAATCATTACAACCGCATCTTGAAAACAGAAAAGTACCTTATCCAATGTGTTTGAGTCCAAGGAATCTAAATATGACGCTTAAAAAAAAAGCAAGCACTGAAAGTAGGCAAAACATAGGAAAAATGACTTTCAAATCCACCCCGGCACTCATCAAAAAAGGCATTTTGAAAATATCGTGGGACACCCTACCTGTGGAGCAAGCCGAGGAGTCCCGCACTGACACAATTCGTGCACTGAAAATCTATCGGCGTGACTTCGTGCCGTCTTAGGGGCGTGAAAAAAGTGTCACGCCAAAAAACGGCATGACAAAAAGTCATGCCCAAAATCGGCGTGACTCAGAAATTCACGCCAATTTTTGGCGTGAATTTCCTGTCATAACGGTTTTCGGCATGACTTTCCTCGTAAAACGCACTGCCATTCACGCCACATGACGGCGTGACTCACATGTCATGCCATTTTCCGGCGTGAATTTCCTGTCACGCCAATTTTTGCGTGACTTTTTGTCACGCCATAATTTGGCCATGTGTCCGACCCTAACATTTTCAGTGTGAACACTGAGAATCCAAACGCTATGAATATAGCGTCAATTGGCGCTATGCGTTTGAAGCCGTTTTCATCGCGCCAATTGGCGCTATGCTTTTGCATCGCACGTGTGGTGCAATGCCTTCCTATGCACTAGCATAGGGCATTTTCGGGACGCATCGCACGTAAGGTGCAATGTGACTACGGCATTGCACGTGTGGCGCGATGTCTCAATGCATTGCACCATACGCGCTATGTCCATAGCGTTTGGAATCACAGTGAACGCAAGGTGGAGAATATCCCCCAATCACTGTTATTTCTTATGTGATAAATTTCATACAATGAGCTGCGATAAAAATACGGATGTGATTCCTCTACATTATCGCATCTGTGGCAGCAAAAAAATATTATTACGTTAAAAATGCAATAAGTTTCCTACGTTAAAGCCGGTTTGGTCCAGATTATTACGTTAAGGTGTGACAAAGTGATAACATATGCGAATGCAATACAATATTTATTGCACTTGCACAAAAAACTTTGTAAAGCGCGAACAATGCAATAATATTTTTATTGTCTTTATAATTAGTTTATTATTACACTTGGAATAACTGTGGTCTTGCGTCAAAAACGCCTAGTAGGAGGCAAAAGGCACGAGTAAAATCGTTCAGAACTCTAAACAATCCGACACGATCAGAGAGCGATCTGTGTACAGCAAATTTCTGAGCGAAAGAGCCCTAGTGGGCCAAGAGACCGGGAAAGGCGGTCCGAATCTCAAACGCGTTTTGAGGTCCGGAGTCGCTGGGAACCCGAACCGAACGTGGAACCCCAGCAATGGATTACCCTCCGACCGAGGAATCCATTGGTGGGGGGGTCACATGCTCCATTCGAGCCTCATTTGGCGACTTTGGATCTCAAAACGCCACTGTTTTTCAACGAATGTGACGTCATATTCGTTATTATGTGACCTTCGTCGCGTTCGTTTAAATGCGTTGTCACATTTGTTGGAAAGTGACACGGCCTTTCCATTAGGATGTCACATCACATTTCCTTGAACGTGTATCACCGTTCAGACGAATGTGACATATTGTTTGAGGTGAGGTGGCTGAAAATGCTAAATCCTAAACTGATAGCCCCAGTCTTTTCAAACTTTAGGATAATAATTGACTCGATAAAGCTATGTTGCATGCCAAATTTGGTTCTAATTCATGCACCCATTCAATCTCAGTGAGCAGTTTTAAGTCAATTTTGTCGCGTAGTAAAAAACCTTCCTGTGCAACAGACGGAGAGGTCTGAAATTTGTTTTTGGGCTTCTAAGACCCCTAAATTGCAAAGTAACAGAGAGATAATGCTACATTCTTCATATGTTTTATAACAGCAGGTTTGGTAAATTCATTTTCCAACAAAAGAACACTTTTTGCCCTTTTTTGCCATTTTTGTTAGGTTTTAATTTTTTAGAAGAGAACAAGGCCTTTTATTCAGAATATCTCTGTAACTTTGTTCTATATGTGAAAAAGTGCTTCGACAAAAAATTTGGGCAAGATAAATCAAAAGGGTAAGCGCAGGAAGGTTTAGGAGTAGAAACAGAAATGTTAAGGGAAATAACGCAAATATAGTCGCATGACTAACTTCAGGGCGTTCATCAAGGTCCCAAGTCCGCGAAAAGGCCGCTCCGAAGTGGTGTTTGGGCGGCGTACGCGCCATCGCTGGCTAGTCCCGGAGCCCAGGTATCGCAGACGAATTGTTTATGGCCCCCAGCCGGAGTGCGGGGGGAGGGAGGCATGACGAACCAGATGACACCTCGGAGGATCGGCTCCGGGCCGGGTCTCGGCCGCGCTGCCGGCCGGCTAGTCTGGTCTTGTGAAGTTTTTACTGACTTCATTTGCAGGTAAAAATGACTATTTTTGTCACCACAACAGAAATGTGTGTCAAGATGAGCTGATTATTTTGTTAAAGGTGTCTATTGCACTTTTTCTCGTAGTGCCAAAATAACAGCAGAAAAATTGTGTAAATTTGAAATTTTCCCCTGAGTACATTGGTGAATATTGCAAACGTGTCGAACTACGCATTCAAAATTTTGCATTCTCGGAGCGACTAGGTTTTGCCTTCCTTTTGTGTTGAGAGGCCTCATTCAATGCCAGCTGCAGCGAGGCGAGCGTGACGACTGGCTGATTGTCCTGGACCCACATTGGAAATTTTCAAACGAGCCACTTTTCGAGTTCTCACCATGCAGCAATCGTTTCCTCGCAAAACAACGATTCTAGGGGTGGTTGATTTCTTTTTCTACGACATTTTTGACCGGTGTGGCGACCGAAATCTCGGCAGAATTGGCCCGGCCTTGGCCACCCTCCGGCCTGGCTGCTACTAGACGCGGCGGCACATGCTGTCATTGTTCTTCCGTCGTCCCGTCGCCGTCCCCCGGTCTGTCTGCTGACTACCTGACGGCCTCACCCCGTGCGACAGAGAGCAAATTGGTCGGAGTAGTCTTTTCTCTTTCCACTGCTGACGAGATTTCAAACTAAAAACTTACCGCAATAGAAAACCAATGCAGCTAGAACGATGGGAGTAGCTCCGTTGGACTCAGAAACGTTCCCCCGATATGAAGACATTTTCAAATGCCAAAATCAGATATATAAAAATTGGCGTTCTTTTCAAGGGCCTAAAGGACCCTTTTTTTGAATTCCGATCGCGTTTAAAAATATGTCTTCGTACGCACACAGTGACTGACAACATCCCTACGAATTTTCGTTACCTCGTTATCTCTTTTGGTTTGGCCGTCTAGTGCGTTGCCGTTTTGAACTTTGGAGCGTCGTTACGCCCAAAATATTGGTCATGTCATAGAGCAATAATATTTTGGGACATGTATCAGAAGCCAATTCCCAACCAACAGTCAAATTTTCAAAAATAATAAATTTTTGGCTTGATGAATGCCCTTAAAAAAAATCTTTTGAACACTTTGGAGTTACAATTCATCTGAGAGTTATGTATAAAAACTAAAAGTTCAAAACTCAACTCAAAAGACAAGGTTTTTAACAAACAGATACCAAAGAAATCAAACTTAGGCATTTTAGCCGTTTTTCACCATATTTTCACCCACACCTCACCTAAAACAAACGTGACAAAATTAACATTTTAACGAGTACGACATCACATTAGTTATATATACTCTAGACGCCGCGTCTAGAGTTATGGCCGCCTGCGCCGGTCTTCTGGCCCACTGTGCAATAGTAACTGAAAGCTTATGCGGAGCCAAGCTTGGAGCTTCATCCTTTCGCCCGATTCCAGTTGGAGGCCGACAGTTACTGTTCCGCGTAATGATCTGGCAACCATGGCAGGCCTTGTCTGGCGAAGGATCTCTGTGCCACTATCATACTGGGTGGTGGTCATTTTTTTAACACCTACATTCATGCAATTACACTTTGAAGAGGACTGGTCGCTACAGGAACGTTTAAAAAGCTTCTATTCTTTTAAGTTATGTTCAACAAACTCACATCTGAATTCTATACTAGATTTCATACGGATTTCTGTGATACGCAAATGTTAGTTACCAAATAACAGGAAAAGTAGAGATAAATCGGTAACTTTGGCCCGTCTCGTAAATTTTAAATTTGAGATTCCAAATGGACGTCATTTTCGTTATCTGCACCCTCTCAAAGATAAGAAACAACGTTAAACTCACGATAAAAATTTTGATCCTACATACCATACCGGGATTCGAACCTTGGTCCGAACCTCTCAGATTTGCTCGAAACCAGCACCGTTGGCTTTGTTTCGTCGCCCCGATTACAAAATTACCTCTACACGTCCCTCTAGATGTACCCGTGGCCGATATCCTCCTCCATCCCATGTGGACCATGATGCACCTCCAGCAGCGCCCCTGGGGCTCGGATCAAATTTGCTGCCACCGGTCGGTTGCTGCATACCAAATTTGGTGAAGATCGAACTACGGGAAGTCCTCGAACGGGCGCACAGCACGCATCATACTATATGCCCGTCCTTCGTTTTCTTAATAATACGGGACGGGCCAAACAGGGCACGCCACAACAAAGCTTGGCAATAGTGGGTAGCGTTCATAAATAACGTAAGAAATTCCCGCCACGAAAGAAAACCGGTTTTGACACATTTTTATCACCGAAAATGTTATGGTCGGGCACATGGCCAAATTATGGCGTGACAAAAAGTCACGCCGAAAATTCGCGTGACAGGAAATTCACGCCAAAAAACGGCATGGCATGTGAGTCACGCCCTCATCTGGAGTGAATAAAAATGCGTTAAAACAGGCATGACAGGAAGTTCACGCCAAAAAATGGCGCGAATTTCTAAGTCACGCCGATTTTCGGCATGACTTTTTGTCATATGCTGTTTTTTAGCGTGACACTGTAATCACGCCCCTAAAACGGCGCGAAATCACGCCGATCTATTTTCAGTGTAGTGGCGATGTTGTGGCTTTCAAAAGTATACATTTACCCCCAAATTTGGGCTTTGCTCCCGATGAAACGGACGTCGCAAAAGGTCACATTTACTGTCACATTCGTTGACATGATGTCACATTCGTTGAAAAACAGTGCGCGCCGAAGGTCGTCTCTGGGAGTTAGCGTGCCGCACGCAGCGGTGAAGCCGTCGTCAGCCCTCAGTGGGCTTGAAGACCGGCGCAGGTGGCCAAAAGTCTAGACGCGTTTTGAGCGCGCATTAGCCCAGTCATTGACTCGTGGGCTTACTTCATTTCCGCGTTAGCGTCGGGCGTCGTCATATGTTTTATAGAGAAAGAGAACCTCAAAAAGAAACTTTTGAGTCCTTTGCGTCCTCGTCCTTGTCCGCGCGGTACGATTTTGCTTTTCGGCAGTGGCGTTCAGCTCTCCTACGACGCACCCCCCCCCCCCCCCCCCTCCGCCTTCTGTTGACGCAGGCCGTTGGAAGGAAGAGGAGAAATCTAGTTCCCGGACCCTGCAAGTGGGCAACACTGAGAATGAAAGAGTCATGATCATGACTAAAATTTAGGGTGAGGTATTCTTTATCCTCACCCAAATTTGGGCGAGGAAACCTTCCTCACCCAAATTTGGGTGAGAATACTATGTAGCCATATAGGTGGCCGATACCCCTTCCTCACCCAAATTTGGGCGAGGAAACTTCCTCACTCAAATTCGGGTGATAAAGTGTTCCTCACCCAAGAATTGGTATTGATCAAGACTCTTTCATTCTCAGTGAACCCACTATGTTTGTCCCCCCCCCGGACGGACTTTCAGATCCGCGCCTGCTACGTACTATTTTTGAACTTACAACTCCACTAGGTACCTAGGTACACCATTTTACCTGTACCTGTAAATAAGTTCTTGGAGTCTTCGCGACGGTACCGCCGTCTTTTGTCCCGGGAGGACGTATTTCCGATGGTGGTCCGTCGCGAAGACTCCAAGAACTTATTTACGGCGGTACTCGAACTGAGGCGCTACCTGCTAATCCTATACCTGCGAGGCAGGGGCCGGTCAATAAATAGTCGAGGGAAGGGGACGAACTGAGGCGCAGCCGGTGCGCCCCGGAAGCCGAACTGCAGGCTGATTCCGCAAAGTGACCCTCGGAGCGAAGCGATGATTTGATCCTCCCACCAGGCGCCCGAGCGCGTCTTCGTGTGTTGTCGGGTGGTGCGGTCGGCGGTCGGCAGCGCTCGGTCTCGACACGGATCGGGCTATCGACCCGACTCTTCGGCTCTCGGCAGTTTCCGGTGGCGTCACGGATTCGTCTTTCATTTGTCGAGCCGTACCGACGGTACTTCAGTTCCAGTTGGTTGGTTGCAGTTTGCTCTTGGAGTAGGGTTGTTGTGAGATAAAGGATTGCGTCGAATCTAATCAATCTCACGAAAAAGGAGAAAACATGGGTGAGTCCTGCGACGATTTCGCCGCACTCGCTTTACTGTGTCCACTTTCTAAAAGATTTCCCAGCCCAAAAAATAGATCTTCTTTGGTCCCCACGCGGCACTCGGGAACCGAAATTAACTTTAGATCCCGTTTTCTTGATCCCAGAGTTTCTTTATTCACTCTGTGTGATTTTAAGTACATTATTTACTGGACTTGTGGAAACCTTGTGTCAGTTGAGCACTTGTGGTCAAAGGCCAGGGACCCCGAGTCTCCCCCACATAGGTTAGTTGCCCGCTCGGCACAATATTTGTGTCTTTTTACTTTCAACCGGACTTTTTTATGCGGCGCTCTCTCCTCTAACAGCACGCCCTATCCCTCTCATCGCTCTCCCTCATTGAAATGCGGAAATTAAATTTTAGATCCTCTGTTAACACTCATATTCATGAACAATTTGGTCTTCCCCCTGGCCGATCCTTTCATTGTGCATTGTTCCATTTGCTTCATGTGCGTTTCTCCCCAAACCCCTTTTTAATTCAATTCCATCTAAGGTCAAATAGCATTCCATAGATTTTATTTTAACATGGAGCATAAATTTTGGTGTGGTTGTCGGTTGAGTTTCCTCGTCTCTGTGTGGTATCTTCAATGTTTTTTTTTTTATTGCAGATTCGATTTGCCCTTCGGATGAGCAGTATGCTGCTTTAATCAATTATGTGAAGTATGATGATGAACTACTGACTGGGAAGTACGTGAAAAAGGGTGCTCAAGCACGGGTGGCACGCAAGTGGGAGACGGCAAAGATCATACTTAACAAAATTAAGACTGATGCTGAATTATCTGGTGACAAGGCTCCAGGCTGCGAGAAGACAGCTGAAGGGTGGAGAAGTGTGAGTTCTTTTTCCTTTCATTTCTTTTAAACATGTTACAAGCTGTGCATTAAAATAGATTGGCTTGTTTCAGTCTTGGAACGGGTTAAAATCTAGAGCCAGGAGGGCAGCTCTTGACAAGAACCGCAAGAAGAAAAATACTTTATTTGATGAAGTCTACGCCCTTGTGGGCCCCTCAACATGTGTGAGTTTATTAGAGTATTATTGCAAGCAATATTCTTCACTGTATCAATTTTCATGAATACTTGTTATTGCAGTCTGAGAAATGTGTTGTCTTTATTGCAGTCTGCTGAAGTGTCAGGGCCACAAGCCCAAGGTGCCGGCGTTGATGGTACCAATGATGCGGCTCTAGGAGGTGATGGTGCTGAAGCTGAAGCGGCTGGTACAGCAGCTGATGCTGCTGAAGCCGCTGTGCTCGCAGCTTCAGCCAAGGCGGTAGAGGTCAAAGAAGAGTGGGAAAGTGAAGAAGACCTTAACCTTTGGTTGCCATCACTCACCGCTTCTGACATGGTAAGTTGCAATTTTCACAGTTCCACTGCTACTTAATTTCATTGATTCCCAAATCATTTTCAAGTACCTTTCCTACCCAGGTTTTTGAATCTACTGAAAGTCCAGTTGTTTTGTGGACCCAGTTGGTATGTAATTTTTTTGGAAGGTTAACAATAACATTGAACGTATAGTTGCTATATTTTTATGTCCTGTCTGCCACGCAGGTTAATCCAATCAAAGCAGAGCAGGAGGAACCTGTACCATGCCAAGCCAGTTCGGTATGTTTTCTGATGTGATTGAAGTACAACCCCTATATTTGCTCCTTTGCTTACATTATTCATTATTATTTATTTTTTCAACTAGGTTGTGAAAGAAGAGCCCAAAATTATTGATGAATTTGAAGATCCCCCGATCATCACCATTGAAGATGTATGTGTGCCTTTCAAGTGAACATGATATTGATTCCAATGTGTTTGTTTTGCCCCTCATATTCATGTGACTTTGTTTTTTGCAGACACCTGTCAAGACACCTTGCACTAAGAAGAAGCTGCACACACCACCATCCGGACCAATGGGGTGCAACCCTAAGAGGCGGCTCAGGTACCAAGGTACGCTTTTAATATCATATTCCTATGCACTCAATTTACTCTCAGGAGTTCCTGCTTTGAACTCATAGAAACATTTTCACTTCTTGCGAATTGCCTCTCATGTGACAGCGAAGTACTTGGCCAAATTGCTGTATTTTGTGATCTCAATACTGTCTTGTAGAAACCACTATGAGTTTAAGGACAGAGTTGTCTCACCTGTTTAATTGAAACCTTGCTTCTATGTTGCAGCTATGACCAGTTCTCCTGTGTGTAAGGAGCCTGCTCAAGAATTTCTAGTCGAGGCCATTAAAGAAAACACTGAAGTTATGTTGAAGCTCATTCAAAAATTGGATGGCATGTCCTTGCGATCTGTTTAATTCTGCCTTGGAAACTGTTGGCCATATTTTATCACGGATTTGGTTTGATTTTATTTTATTTTATGACCTTTTATTTTGTCAAGAGTAAAATTTACTCTTGTTTTGAATAACAAGAAAGTTAAAGCAATGTAGCAATATTGCAAGATTTAATTTTTGTTTTGAATAACGAGCAAGTTTAAGCAATGTAACAGTTGCTATTTTTTATTTATTTTTTGTTATAATTAGTGAGTAAGTCGACTCCTTTTGATGTCTTTTAACTTTTGTAGGATGTTGATCTCTCATTTCTTTTATGTGACTAGTGCCGCTCATTGGACTTGGATTCATATCAGTTTTAAGTTCCGAAGATGTCTCCATATTTTTGTACCTTTTACCATCAAGTCTCTCACTCGTGTGAAAGAATATCACGATGGTGGAGCTGCAGAGGCAACACTCATGCCTTACACTTTTGTAATGTTCTTTTCTACTTGTTGTGTTTCATCTTCGTTGAGATACCATGTTACTTTTGGCAAGTTGCCTTTTTTGTTTATCTGAACAATAAGTTCTATTTTTTGTTCATCATTTTGTAACGTATTTTAGACTTTGCTTCTCTTTGATGCCTTTCGTTGTGACATTGTCACATTCATGCAGGAGTAATGTAGCATTCTTATCATTCTTATTGGTTCATTTACCTTAGTGTGCTATGTTAATTAATGTGTTGAAACACTAATTGAAGGCAAATACAATATGCTTTACCTACTGTTGTCTTTTCTTCACTATCCCTTTGGGGCAGAAATTTTTTCTGATCATAAGGCCTCACTTTAACATGACGGGACATATATTGTACGTTTTTGCTTGCGAAGTTTATGTAACTTACAAGTAAAGGCAAAAGTGTTTGCAACCACACTTAATATTTATTATCTGAACACATCAGTTACATTGACAAAAATTAGGGTGTGCAGTTATACCAAAGAGGTGGAGAAGAGAAACTTGTTGAGTTTTTGGCAACTAGGTGCCTACAAGCCAAGGCTAGTAGGGATGGAGGTCAATAGTAATTAGTTAAATTTGGGGGAATGAAGAAATTTGAGTCAACTCCTAATTTAATGTATCAAGCTGATTGCCCACACCCCAAGTAAACATGGAAATATTTTAGTATTAATGTCCAATTTATCAGCAGTCAGGATGGGTATTGCATTGAAACCAAGTACAAAATATTTAATTGATCCTAGAATTTTTATTATTACGGTACCTCAAACATACATCCATATTAACTGTTACTGTATGCACTCAACCCCCTCAAACTGATGAAAGTATAGGCTGGATTCCTGGAGTTCAGCTTATCTAGAATTTTGAAAATTTGCAGGAATAAAGCATGGTGAAAAGAAGCTTCAATGATTGCAACCAAGTTGCAATTCACATTCAATCAGATGCAAGGGTACGTGCGATTAATACATTTCACCCCCCTTACAGAACAACAACACAGAAAAAAGAAAGTCCTCTTTTATGTAAATTCTTCTACGTCTGTCACAAACAAGCTTCACAATTTTAAAATAAAGTTGAAGTGCCTCCATTCAAAGAAACATACATGTCAACGTTCTTGAAATTATTATGATTATCAATTTGGAAATGATGTTCAACATAATAGTAAATTCATTCAGGAACATAAAATTATCTTGATGCATTGAGAGAGCTTCCTAAGTTCACTGCAGTCTTCTTCTATTCACATAATCAATCAAGTGCTGCCTTTCTGCAATGCCTCGTAGTCTAATTTCTAGGGGGAGGTCATCATCTTCTAAGATTTCGTCCTCTTCAGGGACTTCCCGTACAACACGTAGTGGAGGGTTAGGCACACCTCTTCGAAGGCAATAATTGTGCAGGACACAACAAGCATTTACCATCATTCCTGCATAAGCAGGATCTCGATTATGTATGACAGAGTCAGAACCCAAGAGCCTCCATCTTTCTTTGAGGACTCCAATGCATCGCTCTACTCGGTTACGGACGTGACAGTGCAACCGAGTGTAGTGATATTCTGGGGTGCCGGGAGGGGCATGCGGTAGCGGAATGTGCAGCCATGGCGCAGTTGCGTATCCAGCGTCACCTGCAACAACCAATAGCCATCAATGCTACAATTTGAAAAGGTTTTGAGAGAATGTTACTTTTTGGGACTTTTTTTTCCCTCTAATAATTCGTTCAAGTTTTATTTGAAGAGTGTGAAATGAGCTGAAATGGGGGGTTAAATGTTGGGTATTTTCAATGATTCAAAACTCTGGACCACTTATTGATTATTTTAAGGGGGTTTACAAATTGCAACCAATGTGGTATATTAATACACATTATAGCTAATGTGGACATCAGTTGTAAGGATGCTACTATACAACCAACTCATCGACTCATCGTTCATCATTTGTCACTTTGAATTTTGAGTACTTTTGAATGAACATTACCAAAGATCGAATATAGTTGCTTAAAGTATGGTAAGCCCATGCACTAAATAAAGATGTACAGAAGCAAAGAAACATCACTATGCGTCTATAAGTGAAACCGTATGGCAGGTAGCTGTAACAGCACTTACTTCTAATTTGGCTTGTTTTAGTGGTCACGCTGTTACAGCTACCTGCCGTACTGTTTAACTTATAGACGCATAGTGATGTTTCTTTGCTTCTGTACATCTTCCTTTAGTGCATGGGCTTACCATAATTTAAGCAACTATATTCAATCTTTGGTAATGTTCATTCAAAAGTACTCAAAATTCAAAGTGACAAATGATGAACGATGAGTCGATGAGTTGGTTCTAGTAGCATCCTAAATCAACCTACCAAGGAGCCAGCACCTCTCCTCCCAATAAGCTTGTTCTACGACATTGCGGGCTGCTGATAAATTCCAAATGTAACGGTCATTACAACTTCCAGGATATCTTGCGTCCACGTTCATAATATATAGGTCACTATCACAAATCTGTGCATTTTAAAACTCAAATGAGGCAAACAAGAAAGGAGAAGTAAATTGATGAAGAAAAAGAAACACTTACAATCTGGCAATTGAGAGCTAAATATCCCTTCCTGCCAAAGTATGCTTGCCGCTCGTTGTTGTGGGGAAGGTTTGAAAGTTCAACAAGGAACCCATCAATTAGGCCTAAAACACGAGGCATGCCCATTTGCTCATTCCTAGTAAAGCGGAAGGTCAATTCAAGTGTTTGTAATTATGTTTCTAATGTGAACGAACACAAACACATCATACATACTGACCTGGCAATAAATGGGGCGCTTTCCTCGGCAGTGAGGGGGAAGGAAATGAACCTTGTTAATACGTCAGGATGGTTCAGTGCAGTAGTGATTTCCCTTACAAAACGGGACACAGAGGTCTGGCTAATAGCACAATCGATTGACCGCCCAATCATGCGTTGATAGTTACCGCAAGCAAAATACGATAAAGTTGTTAACAACTGGAAATAACAACAAAAAGAACCAGTTGAGATAAGTATAACACCAAAAATCATCACTTTACAACTAATGTTATTGAAAATACCTTGGTCATGAGTGGTACTTGGCGAGGGCTTCTGTGCTGTGGAACGTAAGGTTGTATTATGTTGCACAGATCAGCAACAACATCTTGAGGCATCCGGTATAACTTTACAAATTCTGTCACACTCATGTTAAACGGATTGTGTTGGTCCCTGATACGGAACCGTTCGTGGATCTGAAGGTTAACCCGTCGCCTATGCTCCGCAATCGGATCCTCTTCTCTTCCATCAAAGTAATTAAAATCTGAAAACGACAATAGGAAACAAATAACCCACTGCTAGCATAGGTTTAATACGAAGTACAGATTGAGTAAATGAAATGTGGAGAATAATTTAATTGGGAGCCTAAAACAAGCTTCAGAAGGTGGATAACCAATAAATTGTAACTCAAGTACAAGAGCTAAATATTTTGAGTGGTGAAATGAAAGGGATTACAATCTACAGACACAAAGTAGTGATTTTCTGTTGGTAACACAACAAACGTACCCATATTTAGGAAAATTCATCCAGTTGCGGGATGAACATAATTAAATATTGGAAATAAGTTGTATACAGAACGAACTGCCAACAAGCACCGTAGGGATATGTGCAGGATACAAGTTTAGCCAACTGTCGCAGCTAAACCAATAAATTATTTTGACATGGATTACAATGTGTTCATCCCACGGATCTGGTTTCTTGCGTCATGTTTCGAATCAAGGCACTCTTCCTTCAATGTTAGTAAATGTAAAGGGCTGGCTAACTAATGAAGGTTAATGGGTCAAAGAAATGGGAAAACAGACTTCACTTTAAAAAAAATGTATTGGTATAACTTTTGTTGCTCCACATCTTTTAAGTTTTACATCACTGCAGTGAAACAGTTAAAATTATGACAACACTGGACACATGATTGGAATTTAAGTACCGAACAAAATGATGAAAACCTCATTAGAACTTACAGAGTATACACCGACAAGTAAAAGAAACAAAAGTATGAAGACACGACTGAGCATATGCCAACAAGTCAACAGCAGAGGTCACATCAACATTGAGAAAAAGTGAACAGTTCACGAGGCAGTATGGGAGGTGAAGCTCACTGATGCTTATGACAGCACAGAATGTTTTACTGCATTAGGCGCTCCATGGCTTGAACAAGTTTTAGCCTAGTTTCTTGATTGACCCGGATAGCTTCTGTCAACTCGTCAGCAGTATCAGCTGCAACAAACAAAATCCCATTCCAATTATTAATTAATTTTTAACATTAAAATCAAGCAATGCTGATAGCAGTAATGTGTATTATTCAAAAAATACCTTTTTCATAGATAAGACACCGTTTGGGAATAGCTCCAAATCCTAGATGCCCCAAACAGGGTGTTTGAAAAATTTCTTTCATCTCCATGAGAGGTGTCTTCACTGCAGTCTGAAAAAAAAACACAAATATTAATTAACAAAATACAGACTAGCATAGAAATATCAATAACACTTAAATAGGACACATACTTCTTCAATAGTGATGATTGGTGTTTTCCCTACAGAATGACCTGTTTCCACTTTCACGACCATGTCCTCTCTCGCAACCTAGTTTTGAAAAAAGTGTGATGCAAACAAGTTGTCAGCACTCAATGGGCTGCTCGCACTCCCATTAGAAACAAATACCAGAGTGGCCGACGAGGACTAACCTTTGGTTGCTGTATCTCATCACTAACATTAAGAAGTCCATCATTGGATGGATTCACCTGAATGACAATCTCATTGCTAACATGAAGAAGTCCTTCATTAGATGGATTCACCTGAATGACAAAGATATGTTTCGACATAAAGGAAGAACTCGTAAAGCCTTTGTAACATCAATCAACTGCATTTATATTTTAAGAATCCCATTAATATTCAATTTACTAAGCTAAAGGCTTGAGCAAAGAAGAAATGAGGAGAAAAATATTTTTGGAGATTTGCCATTTCTGGGAAGCTAATGGGAGATCAGGGGCCCAGTCAGGATGCTTACTTCATGAAATATGAAGGTTGGTTGCACCCAGGAAAATTGTCAAAAAAATATTTCCCTTACCAACTTTAGTTTTGGTGTTGCTGTTTTTCCTCACTAAGCCTCACAAGTACTTCCAGAAAAATTAATTTCACATTGTTCTAAGGAAAGAGTAATTCAAAAACGGAACACTCATTGCTACAAGAACATACCAGCACTTCAGCCATCAAAATCTCAGGGACATGTGCATCAACTGGAAGATCTTCACCCGCTGCCACTGGCACCTGCTCTGCTTGTTGCTCTTGCTCTTCCCGAGGATGTCCATTCTGCCGCCGAGCATTTAGTTGAATCTACCCAAACAAGAAAGTTAACAGACATTGGTCATGGCAGTATACTCAATTACTCAATCGCAGCTTTTAGGAAACAATACTTGTAGAGGGTTTGGCGCTGCAGTTCCAACCGCTGCTGTTGTTCCTATGAGGTCCATCACTTTGGCATACACAGTGCTAAGACCCACACCAGCGGCATCTGGGGCTGGCCCGCCACCAGTTCCCCTCATGTACCTGGATTTCTGGGCGTAGGCATTCTTCGCCCTATTCTTGAGAGAGGTCCAAGCCTGACATTTGGAACACCACCAAAATGAGAAAGGGGTGTAATACATTATACTACAAACATTACAAACAGTTCCGTACCGTCTTCCACTGTCCTCCATCCTTGTGAATGAAGCCTGGAGGCAGTGTCACTAGAGGATTCAGAAGAGCGGCCACTTCTGTCCACTTTTTTGGAACTCTCACCGCTCCATGAGGAGCGGTGAATTCACCGAAGATCAACTCCTTGTCATCTTGCATCATTTCCATAAACAGGATCCACTGATCGTCAGTGGCTTCAGCCACTTTTAAACCTCCTGCAGCTGTAATTAAAGCACAATTAATAAGATGATGCAAAGACAAAATGGAACAGGGGGAAGACCAAATTGTTCATGAATATGAGTGTTAACAGAGGATCTAAAATTTAATTTCCGCAATTCAATGAGGGAGAGCGATGAGAGGGATAGGGCGTGCTGTTAGAGGAGAGAGCGCCGCATAAAAAAGTCCGGTTGAAAGTAAAAAGACACAAATATTGTGCCGAGCGGGCAACTAACCTATGTGGGGGAGACTCGGGGTCCCTGGCCTTTGACCACAAGTGCTCAACTGACACAAGGTTTCCACAAGTCCAGTAAATAATGTACTTAAAATCACACAGAGTGAATAAAGAAACTCTGGGATCAAGAAAACGGGATCTAAAGTTAATTTCGGTTCCCGAGTGCCGCGTGGGGACCAAAGAAGATCTATTTTTTGGGCTGGGAAATCTTTTAGAAAGTGGACACAGTAAAGCGAGTGCGGCGAAATCGTCGCAGGACTCACCCATGTTTTCTCCTTTTTCGTGAGATTGATTAGATTCGACGCAATCCTTTATCTCACAACAACCCTACTCCAAGAGCAAACTGCAACCAACCAACTGGAACTGAAGTACCGTCGGTACGGCTCGACAAATGAAAGACGAATCCGTGACGCCACCGGAAACTGCCGAGAGCCGAAGAGTCGGGTCGATAGCCCGATCCGTGTCGAGACCGAGCGCTGCCGACCGCCGACCGCACCACCCGACAACACACGAAGACGCGCTCGGGCGCCTGGTGGGAGGATCAAATCATCGCTTCGCTCCGAGGGTCACTTTGCGGAATCAGCCTGCTGAGGCGCGAGCCAAGTGGGATGCCTATCCAGACGGCGGGAGATGCCGGGCCGGCCGGCCGGTTACCGGCCGGTTCGCTCGTCGGCATCGACGCACCAGCCACCGGCGCTGCCGTCTCACTCCGTGACTCAGCGGCTCGCCTCACTCTCACTCCTCTCGCCGCCGACGCGTGTGCCGGCCAGTTTTGTTTACCTTTCGTCAACGATCAGAATGAGTGCTTCAAAAATTTTCGTCACCGTAACTCAGCGTGGACAACCGTGCCTTCTTATAGATGGGCGGCGCTACAAACAGAGGAAAGGAAGGGCTGGCTGGCTGTAAGTATGCGCGAAGAGTTCCGTCGGATGTGTTCTTGTTGTTGTTTACATTTCGTTGTTTGCAGGTGCTGTACGAACTCGTGTAATGCCAAAGTCTTTGTGACAGAAGAAAAAGACAGAGTGCTCGGGTTTGAGGGACAACACAAATGCAAGTTGGTCTCTGATGTGAGAGTGCAGCGGCAATTACTTATATCGTCGGTGAAAAGGACGGCAACGGAAAATCAGGATGCACCCCCGTCAAAGATAGTTTGTAGGGAATTGCGTCACCAAAATGAGAAGTATGACCTTTTGACCGTCAAGGACACGCACCGAGTAAGTAGCCTTCACACGGAAATTGAATTATTGTGATAAAATTGTAGCTGATGGTTAATGTCTTCTCCCATGCGCAGGCCGCTCAGTGTATTGGCTACGCGCGCCGCCAACAGCACGGCGTTCTAGGCACGTCCGCCGCCCATACCTTGACTATTTTGAAGGAGATTCAGGAGGCCACTGTCACTTGCAGGAATGAGAGATTCTTATATGTGAAGAATGATCTTGCTCTTTTTACGAGCAAACAAAATCTTACGTGAGTATACATTGACGTGTACGAAGTGTACGAAAATTATACACTATATACTAAAATCCTTTTTTTTTTTTTTTCCTTTTTCAGACTTCTATCAGAATGTGACCTGTTTCTTATAGACGGTACATTCAATTTTGCACCAAAACATTTTGTGCAACTTTATTCTGTACATGGGCTGAAGGGCGGCCACTACGTTCCACTTGCTTTTGTTCCTTTGGAGAATAAGACTGCACCAATGTAAGTTAACTTCTTAACGAATGAGAAATCCAAAAAAGCATCATGTAATTGATTTCAACGTCAAATTTCTTTCAGGTATAATAAAATGTGGAGTACTCTCTGTGATCTTGCTATGGAGGAAGCCCAAGTCACCCTTCGACCAAAAAATGTGTTGGTCGACTTCGAGGACGGAGCACATTCAGCCGTGCAACAGACTTTCCAGGGATGCACTGTTCAGGGGTGCCGCTTTCATCTTCATCAAAACTTTACGAAGCACATAAGATCAAACCTAACCACAAGGGAGGCGTTTGCCGACACTCAATCGGAAAATGGTATGTCGAGAGAGAGAGAGAGAGAGAGAGAGAGAGAGAGAGAGAGAGAGAGAGAGAGAGAGAGAGAGAGAGAGAGAGAGGGTTTTCATTTCCTTTTTTCTGCTTTTTTTTCCCTTCAGGAAAGTGGTTACATGGCTTCTTTGGTTTGTCGCTACTGCCGCCTTCGCTCGTCTTCGAGGGATTCCTTACTTTGATGGAGCATGCCCCAACCGAACCAGGTTTCCAAATCTTCTCTGACTATGTGGTGGAAAACTATGTCGATGAGAGTGCAAGGTACCCACCACAGTTATGGGCGAAGGCTCCAGCCTTTGACGACCCAAGGACGACCAACGCCGTCGAAGGATTCCATCGGGGATACAATGACAAGTTTCATGGTGCTCATCCAAATATTCACGTTTCAATTGACATCCTTCTGGACTACCAGGCCTCAGCATACGTGAAGATGAATTCCATCCGTAACGGCATCTCTGGGCGGGTCAGGAAGGACGTACAGGCAAGAATAGGAAAGGCAGTTGAAGCGTGGCATGAATTTTCGGTGGGGGAGAGGAGCATGTTTTCGTATCTGAAGTACATGGGATTCCTCGTAAAAAAAAAGAAATAACTTAATTATTTTGACCTTATGATGCAATTTTGTGATATTTAGACCAGTGATATTTTGATGATTCAGTATTGTGATGTTTAGATATTTTTAACTGATGATACAATTTTGGATATTTTGACATCAATTTTGTGATATTTAGATATTTTTACCTGATAATACAATTTTGTGATAGTTTGATATTTTGATAAGTCTGTGAAATAAAGTCTGACACACATTAAAGCCTTTTCATTTTGAAGCGCCGTCTCGATAGGCATCCCACGTGGCTCGCGCCTCAGTTCGGCTGCCGGGGCGCACCGGCTGCGCCTCAGTTCGTCCCCTTCCCTCGACTATTTATTGACCGGCCCCTGCCTCGCAGGTATAGGATTAGCAGGTAGCGCCTCAGTTCGAGTCCCCCGCAAAAGACGCGTCGCGCGCCGTAGGAGGCCTCTCTTTTTTAGGGGTTCCGACGAAGGAGGACCCCTATTGTTTTTGACGGCTCCGCTTCTTCTTTTTTTTTTATATATCCTATTCGGTTTTGGAAAATGAGTACCGCCAAATTATTCGTTACGATAAAAAAATAAGGGTAGCGTGAAGTTTTTAAAAATTTATCGTGGAAATTTTGCGTAATTTGTTAAAACATAAAACTTCAACAATCAAACACCCTTAACCGTTGGTTTTATCGAGAAACGTTTCAAAGACAAAATGTGCCTCAGTAGAAAATTCAAACTTTTGACTCATTAAATCAACGAAAACTTGTCTACGTTACGGTCTAATACGAAAAACATGAATAAATCATTTCCATAGAAACGAATACGATCCACCCGTCAAAATTCAAACTGACCAGTAGAAACAAAGCAGAATGGCGGGAAATTCAAAATGTTCTTCCTGCGCATGCGCTCAATTCAAACCGACCAATACCGAAGACTTCCGGTCAAACCTGATTCAGTTACCACCATGATTTCTGCTCTCCACCTCGCGACTTTCAGTGCTCATACCTCTCAAACAAAGATCACCCGCGTTTTAAAACCATCCCTTTCCAGTTTTATGAGTTTGTCAAACCAACCACCGAACTATTGTTAGGTTGTGGGTCAGAACTATTCCAGTGAATGAAGGAAAACATGACATGAGAAACCGCAGCCTTTAAAAGCAAGCCAAACAAATCCGCTTCAACAACAATCAAGAGGCAGTTTCAATGCGCCGCCTTGCAACTATTTTTTCCGCTCACCACTCACCAAGCATATTGTTGCAAACTTTTAACAAAAAAATTTACCCCCTTTTTAGGCACGAAGTAGCCTTATAGCCTCACCGGGGTTGGGTTTTTTTTTTTTTTTTTTAAAAAATTTTTATTTCCAGTCTGGCCCCTTATGCAGTTTCGAAATTCTCTATACGATTCTGATGAGACTTGGCAGGGTGGTAGAACTTTGTACCCTGATTTCAGTGGTGAAATCTAGTTGAAAAGTGCAGGGCCAATTTTGAGAAATTTTGAGTTGAAATCGCCGTTTCCATGGCAAAACTCGACTCGTCAGCGAAAAACGGAGGGAGAGGGGGGAGCCGAGCCACCGGAAATGGAATCCGACCAATAGCAGCGCTCCTTTTCGCCTCTGTACAGCTTACACCAAAAACGCTCGCTCCCTTGAAAAAGCGCGTTCGAATCAAAATTGTCTTTTACTGCAGCTAGAAGAGCTCCAACAATGGTATAGACGTTGTTTTCGAACGTGGCCATTTGGATCGGCCGGTCGGTCGGTGATTGTTGGCCAGAGTGTCCCGCGGCGCTGCGCGCAGGCCCTGTTGTTTTCAAAAATACCAACCCTAAATGTTCTAAACTCTTTGAATCGGAGTGAAATAGGACATTAAACTGCGTGCCTGTGCAAATGCATTTGTGAAAAAAACTATCCCTAACGTAGTTTGAGTGTGACTATAAGTCCCTTTTCGAAAACAGTGGGCGTGTAGCTGCACCTTGTAGCGAGGTTTGATGGTACTTCTGAATCTAAGACGAAACGATCTAGACACGGGGGCTGTGCTTTTTTCTAACCTTAAAGCTGGGTGAACTGGACTATTTTACTGCACGTTTCTGTGAATAACTTGTCCTTCAGGTATTATGAGACTCTTAAATGTCTGTTTTTGACACAAATTGATACGCAGCTGGTCTTTACGTAAGTTTTAGTATTATTTATAATGGTCTGACAAACATAAACAGAACTATACACAACGCAGTCCTAGCCTTAGTTATCTTTGTTAAACCAGAACATAAATGAAAATTAACTTCGTGACTACCAGGATTTCGTGAAATCGTATTTTTTCCGCTTACAACTTAAAATCTCCAACCAATAATGAACATAAATTAATATTTTAAACTTAGACCCGGAACACCGTGCAATGCGTTAGCATTGGAATTTTTATTTCTTTGTGCATGTTTGTTTTGGGCAGGAATGTGTTTTTTATTATGTTACAGGTGGAATAATGTGCCATTTTTACTATTAATTTTTTTTTATCGGTTTTTGGTAAAATCAGAGGAGCTCTGTGCGGAATCTGAAAGCATTGGCCAGAACGTAAACATTTTTCTTTTGGTTTGGAATTACGGACGATTTTCGGTGCTAGCTATACGCGTTCAAAAATTAAACTTTTCGAACACATGGCTCCAAAGCAAATAAACGGGTTTAGAAATTTGTCGACATTTCTTTCCCCTATCGCTTAATGTTGTCCATACTTCACAAGTTTTCTGTGGGTGTTGAGATTATCCTCTAATAAGCGGGAATGAGATGGAATTGCACAATGGCCGATGAAAACCAATTTCATGCGAAAAAAACGACAAATTTAAAATGGTTGCTTTGACATTCTTCTGGCGGCTTTTCAACCTCAAATTGTCAGTTTGTAATGTGCCGGGTCCGATATGGTCAAAAACTTGCGCATTCGGGTGCCAGACGGTGCCAAAGTTAGATGGTCCGGAATACTCTATTTAGGCTCATAGACCTTTAAAGTAAGACTTTACCAAGTGATAACCGCTGACACGATGTACCCGGCGATCCCTGGATCCGTAGAAACAGGGGTACAAAATTTACTTTTTACGCGTTTTCTTAACCAAATTTACCATAAAATCGAACTTGGGCACCGTATGGCACCCGAATGCGCAAGTTTTTGACCATATCGGACCCGGCACATTATAAACTGACAATTTGAGGTTGAAAAGCCGTCAGCAGAATGTCAGTGCGACTATTTTAAATTTTACGATTTCTTCCCACCAAATCGGGTCTAATCGGCTCTACTGTGCGACGACCTGGTCGATTTCGGCTGTGTAGAGAGAACATCCCACTGTAGTAAGGGCAACCTTATGGTCGCGGCCAACCTACCCTTACCTCACCCCCTTAATTTTTCGGTCATGATCTTTTATGGGCCTAACCCTAACCCAACCTTACCTTAGTCGGTCGCCATCTCTTGTGGGTCTAACCTAATCCCTAGAGCCTAAGTCACAATCCCTCCCCCGTCCCGCCCTGGGAAATCCTCGCGGGTCTTCTGGATGCTGGATGAGGGACATTTTTACGTGTCCGGGACGCAGGTCTGCAAGGGAAGGTGGGGCACAGCGTTGAATAACTTACCTGCAGCCTCTGTGAGCGAAATGGCAAAAGGTACGTGCAATCGGTATGGGTACAGACACAGAACTATGTCTTGCTGCCCGAAGAATGGAGAATTCAGGAGTTTCACATTACTAACATGTTAACTGCAATTACGTTCTTATTCAAATTTTAACTAATAAGTAACTATTTGTGGTCAAAAGGTCATTTACTTCAGAAAGCGGTAGCACGCAGTGCGAAAACTGCCAGTTTGTTGAATTTTCTAAAATATAATCATTTTAATTTTTAAAGAAATTCCATTAGGTAAGGGAGAGTGGGGCACCAAGTGACACTTTTTGGAATTTGAGGGTATCATAGCGTTACAGAAGAGATGCCGGTAATGTTCGTATCCTAAATAATACTGTGGTCCTTCTAGAACATTTTCCAACCCTAATATCTCACGAGAAAAATTATTCTGAAGTTGCCAGGGGCCAAACTCCTAGACCTTGCATCTGTCACTTCGTGCCCCACCCAGGGGCACCAAGTGACAACTTACGGGGCACCAAGTGACAGACGGTGGCTACGCGTATTTAATATAGCATCGATGGTTTTCAATCACAGTTTTGCCAGAGGAGGGCGTTTCGTTCCAGAAAATCACTACAACTTACACGGATGGTCCAAATTGTGAATGCCCGCGACACAAAACACCAGTATGGTAAGGTAGAGTATGTAGTGATAGGGGCACCAAGTGACACTGTGTTGTACCTCAAAAAATAGAGTCCACATTAATGTTAACTTATGATTTTTCACTTTATAACTGTGAAAAAAATCATTGAAATTTTCAAAAAGAATCTCCAGCCTCAAAAATGAAGCAAAACAACTTCCCTTACGGAGCTTCTCTATTGTCACTTGGTGCCCCGGGTCAGCTGTCACTTCGTGCCCCGAGTGTATGCACTCCGTGTCTGCCTCGGTGGTCATTCATTATATCCGTGGACTTCAGAATTTCGGCATATCAAAAAAAAAACATAGATGAAGAGTCCTACTTGCGATTCAAAAACTAACACTGACCCACACTCGACGTTCCGGTTGAATTTACCAAAGGACAAAGAAAACCAGAATTCAGTTCCGCAACTTGTTTTCGGAGTCGAAAAATGTGAATGTGAATAGACAGCCCATGAAAGCGCTCTGGAGTCTCCGCTATCTGGCAAACGACTTACCATTCAGACCCGTGGAAGTGGAATTTTAGCGACGGGTAGTTCTTGAGATATGGGGTAGAGTCACTTGGTGCCCCTGTCACTTGGTGCCCCACACTGTTAAAAATTTTTTGAAAATTCAGACCAATTTTGTTAGACTATGCTGTCTGAATCTCGATTCAGACTTTTTTCTGAAAAATCGGAGTGCTTGTCTGTTTTCGGACCCTCTGTATGAAAGCTCGGTTCAGACTTGGAGTGTCTGAATATTCGCACTTTATTCTCAAATTTCAGATGAACTACGTCAGACGTTTCATACGATTTTCTAAAAAATTGACAAAACAAAAGAGAGCAGTATACAACTTCCGTCCCACCTTATGCTGGGTTAACTGATAATCAGTCCTTGCAGTCAAAATAATGTGACTTCCTCTCTGGGACTTTAGAGGAAACGAAAGTATTTGTTTGTCCGCCAGATGGCGCAGGTGGCAGTCAAAAAGCTTGCTGCTGTTAAAAAGGCTCCTCCTGATAATTATTCAATTATTTGAACTCAAAATACATAACACTTCACCAGCTATGATGAAAGACATGCTCCCTTGCCAGATTTATCTCAATACTAAGAGTACGAGTTGAACAATTGACATTTGTATTTGCCTCTCGCGGGAGGCTCCGTGTCGCCATTCCCTTGGGTGCATCAGGCCAGCTCCTGTCTAAGTAAGGGAGAAGTTCCCTTAGGAACATTTTGTCCCTTCAAATGATTTTTTGCTGAGCCGCTCTCCATAGGAGCATGCCTCTCTAATATAGTTCATATGTCTTTATCATCTTTAGAACGAAATAACTCAAAAAATACTAATTCAGACCTGTGGTCTGAATTCTCGGGTCAAAATGCTATGGTCTGAATTTTCAGGCAGCATGTTTCTGAAAATATTGGTCTGAAAATTCAGAGTGGCTTATGCTAAAAAAACTTCAGTTCATTTAGTCTGAATTTTTAGATATCTTTTTTAACAGTGCGTTGTTTTCGAACGTGGCCATTTGGATCGGCCGGTCGGTCGGTGATTGTTGGCCAGAGTGTCCCGCGCCGCTGCGCGCAGGCCCTGTTGTTTTCAGAAATACCAACCCTAATTGTTCTAAACTCTTTGAATCGGAGTGAAATAGGACATTAAACTGCGTGCCTGTGCAAATGCATTTGTGAAAAAACTATTCCTAACGTAGTTTGAGTGTGACTATATGTCCCTTTTCGAAAAGAGTGGGCGTGTAGCTGCACCTTGTAGCGAGGTTTGATGGTACTTCTGAATCCAAGACGAAACGATCTGCACTGTCCGTAACGATTGTTCGAAAACAACAAAACTGTCAACAACATGGTCGTTTTCCTACAACATCTTTGTTTAAAACTGAAACGACGGAAAAGTTGTCTTCCAACAAGTAAGTTGTTTTAGAATGACCGAACTGTCATTTATGAACAACATTCTCTGTTCGTAAACGACTGCTGTCGTTTAAAAACAACTGTTGTCAGAAAAAAATTAGCAATAGATTTGTTGTTAATTAACAACAAGTATTCTGACAGTGTGGACACGGGGGCTGTGCTTTTTTCTAACCTTAAAGCTGAGTGAACTGGGTGAACTGGACTATTTTACTGCACGGTTCTGTGAATAACTTAACCTTCAGGTATTATGAGACTGTCGTAAATGTCTGTTTTTGACACAAATTGATACGCAGCTGGTCTTTACGTAAGTGTTAGTATTATTTATAATGGTCTGCCAAACATAAACAGAACTAAACACAACGCAGTCCTAGCCTTAGCTATCTTTGTTAAACCGGAACATAAATATAAAATTAACTTCGTGACTACCAGAAGTTCTTGAAATCGTATTTTTCTAAATTGATCCCTTGAGATTAATCAGGGCCGGTCGCGATTCAGAAGTAAAGGACACTTCAGAAGTCATGGGTGCTCCAGGAGGTCGCGGTCCAGAGGCCTGGGAAGCTCCAGGAGGTCGCGGTCCAGAGGCCAGGGAAGCTCCAGGAGGTCGCGGTCCAGAGGCCAGGGAAGCTCCAGGAGGTCGCGGTCCAGAGGCCAGGGAAGCTCCAGGAGGTCGCGGTCCAGAGGCCAGGGAAGCTCCAGGAGGTCACAATCACGATCCAGAAGTCGCGGACACCCCAGAAGTCATGGGCGCTCCAAGAGGTCTCGATCCATAAGTGGTGGAAAAGGGATGGATGCTCCATTCGGAGTCAGAATACAAGACTCCCCCTGCTGATCTACTGGCTCAAACAGATTTGGATGCAGATGGATGGCAGGTCATGCCGCACAGTGGTCCCAATTTCCAAACACGCGGCCAAAACCCTCTTTTCAGAACGCAATATTCGCGAATTTCGCCTATCAGGTCCGAAAAACAAAGCTTCCAGGTACATAATCCCACTTTTTTTTTTCAATCATAATGGGGTGAAGCACAGAACAATGGCCTTGAAACAAGGCCTTCCCCGGCGCCGGTTTTCGTGCCAGAAACCAGCTCTGTTTTTCTTACGTTTCTCACTGAATCCTTGCTAACTGTGATGAATAATTCAATGTTCAGCCTTTGTTTTACCTGACTGTACGTCCTCAATTCAATTAAACGCCTACTAACGCCAAAAATGAGACGCATCTTAGCGGCTTTTTAGTTGAGACCACAACGATTTTATTATGAAATATAAAACGAAGTACTGTTGGGTGCCTTTTTTGTACACCAACCAATTTCCAGCAACAACTGCCTGCAGATCTATAAGGTATAATAATTGATAAAAAAAAAAAATTAAGTTCCCCATGATGGAAATGTTCAGAATGGCAATTGTCATACGTGCCAGCAACTTGGACATTTTGCAGCGAACTGCCCAAATGCTCAGCGTGGAGGCTACAACGGCAGTAACAACAATGGACGCACCTGCAGTTACTCACTCATAAAAGCTTACGGTGAATTTCACTGTAAGCTACGGCGAACCCTGCAGCACTGTAGCTTACGGTGAATTTCACAGTAAGCTACGGTGAATTTTCACTGTAAGCTACGGCGAACCCTGCAGCACTGTAGCTTACGGTGAATTTCACAGTAAGCTACGGTGAATATCACTGTAAGGTACGGTAAATGTCGCTGTAAGCCACGGTCATGCACCCTGATTCACCGTAGCCAACAGTGACAGTTACCGTACCTTACGGTGATATTCACCGTAGCTTACAGTGAAATTCACCGTAGCTTACAGTGAAATTCACCGTAAGCTACAGTGCTGCAGGATCCGCCGTAGCTTACAGTGAAATTCACCGTAAGCTTTTATTAGTGCTGTCAAAAACCGGGACATGTATGGAGGGATTGCAGAAACAGACTCCGGGATGAAGGTCAAGGTCGTGGAGGTCTGGGACGATTCAATTTCGTCTTCCCACCTAATGCCTTGCGTACTGCTCTGGCGTACTACCAGTTCCAGGAGCAGGGAGGAGGCCAAGGAGGAAGATGAACCAGCTTCAGGGTGGTCGGTTGACTCGAGCTCTCCAGGGTCCACCACCGCAGAGGTAGCAAGGTCAACAAAATCAGCGTCAGAACCAGCGCCAACAACGAATGCCATACGTTCCAGAAGAAGGTGAAAATGACAACCAGGGAAACTAATTTCGGTGCCCTTCCAGTCAGAGGGAAGTGAGGTGCCCGTTGAGGTTGTGCAAGTCAAAGCTAAAAGCACAAGTAAACCTCTGACAACACGCGTCAAGATGGAAAAGCCTGAAAAACCAGCAAAACCTGTGAAAAGACAAAACAATGAAAATTACGTGCCCATTAAAGTCCACAAGAAAAGAAGTAAACAAGAGCAAGAAGTGGACCGTATGAGGAAAGCGCTTACAGACTGCCCCAGTGCAGTTCTTAATGAACCGGAAGATTGTGGTGTTTGTACTCCATGTCTGGATGAACCCAAAATCAAGAACGCTTCTTATATCAAGTACAACGTCCTGGATAAAGAAATAGAGATGTTAATAGATACAGGAGCACAAATTACTGTATTAACGAGAACCAGAAAAGACTTACCTGTAGCGAAGTTGCGGATGAAGAGTGCCACAGCTCATAAAGCCACACTCTATGGGACAGTCTGGACTGATATTGAGATTGGAGGGAAACAATATCCTTTTCAAGTCTATGAAGCTGATATTGGAGAAAACCTTTTAGGATATGACTTTATGGAGTTTTATAATGCTAGAATTCGTGCAAAGGGCCGATTTGTTAAGTTTGGCTCTAGGCAAAAAGTCCCGTTCACAGTGAAGAAATCTCCTACCAAGGGAAAGTTTGATGATGGAAAACTGTACGATGTGGTGCGAGCAATCCAGAGGATCTTGCTACGGCCATTTATGAACAAGCAATTGCAGAGATAATTGGATGCTGTTTTAACAGCTGATGAACTAGGTGACCCTAGCGCATGGATGAGTGCGGAAAACGGGGTGGTCATGGAGCAAGGCCTAGGCGCGGTGATACATTTTCTTTCCTGCTAAATGTTGTAACAGTCGTTCCTGTGTTCTAGGTATTGGTGCTGCAGGGACTCTAGTAATGGCGTTCAACGCTCTGTAGTCAACACACACCCTGACTTCACCTGTCTTCTTTTTTCCGTAACAAATGCTTTCTTCTACAAATTGAACGACGAATGAACCAAACTAGAATTTCACGATGAACTTCGACCCAAGCACCCGAATTGCTGCTCTTTCATTCTCCATTGCTGGATTGTATCAGCTTGAATTTGGGGACAACCCCACCGACAACAATGTTAAATCTAGAATTTCAGAAATGGTAAACAGCTTCAAAGTGATGACTATGAGCCCATACAAGGACGCTGTAAGATGCCATAAGTGTTCTTAGTCAAGACTCTGTATATCTCGAATGAAGTGAAAGTGACTGTCCAGAACATGAACATCTTTACCCGATTGGTAACAAGTATAGAAGCCTTCTCTTCCTATCTGCATGTCTTTCTAATATTGTTGGCATGGTTTGAATGTTGCGCAGGGCAGGCTTGAGGACGGGCAGTCCGTCGAGGCCACCAGCATCGAAAACGTGAGGATAGTCAAGGACACCTTGCGCAGAGATGCTGTGAACCCAGCAACGGAACGTCGCTACTTCGAGCCAACCCTCTTGGAGAAGGGTAATGTGTGGCCACAGAAAAACGTCATCACAATGACGCCAGTCAGCAACGAGGAGTCAGACGCAGCGCGTGTCCAGCATCTGAGGGACGCGTTCAAAAATGATGTTCTGGAACATGACTTCTTCAACTCACCACAGACCAGACCCACTTGTAAGTGCAGCTGATGACCATCGTTATTAATTCTGATGTTTTGATGCACACAATTTTTTGAAGGTAAACCCTGTCTTTTTTGCCTTTTTTTTTAGAGAGTCCATTTTCGAGGCCTCTGGTGTGGATGGAGTCCTCGACAGTTTCTTTGGCATGGCTCGGTCTAGGCACAGGAAATTACTGTATGCGGTCAATGTAGAGATGGAGGGAGAACTCAAGACCACAGAGCAGCTCAGCCTGCGGGACATGCAATGTCACACATGCGCGGTGAAGCCTGTGCTGCCATAACACACCCAGCAGCATTCATTGGGCAGGAGGGCACCAGTTTCAATCCCCACATTGAGGATTGCGCATTCAAGGCGGTCAACCGACACATTGCTGGCGCACCCAAAATCTAGTAAAGACTGCATCCCCTATTTTATTTAATTTTTTTTAAAGAGTCTCGTAAATATGTTGTGTCATCATATCCAATCGTTCTTGTTTTCAGGTTCATCGTCCCTCCCTGGTTTTACGGTTCGTTTGTCCAGCTTCTTCCCACTTTGGGCGTTCGGACGGATGACAAATTTTGCACATCGCTACTGAACCACAATTCAATTTTTTTTGGATCCGAGAACCGTGGTCGAATATGGCATCCCAGTCTTCACGGTGTGTAAAAATTCTTTTTGAAAATAATTTTATTGCTTTGTGTTTGTCAGAAAAAAAAACAAAACATGAAGATATCCCAAGAAACCAAAAGCTAGCTGATACAACTTCTCTGCCAGCTGAACTGTATACATTGTATGCAGTAAATACTGCGTACATGCTATGTATACAGCAAATACTGTATACATGCCATGTATACAGCTAATGCTGCGTACATGCCCATGTATGCAGTAAATGCTGCGTACATGGGATGTACACACCTAAAAAATGCATAGGGTTTATAGGCAGATCCAGCTGTATACATGAGCATGTACGCAGCATTTACTGCATACATGGGCATGTACGCAGCATTAGCTGTATACATGGCATGTATACAGTATTTGCTGTATACATAGCATGTACGCAGTATTTACTGCATACAATGTATACAGTTCAGCTGGCAGAGTTATAAACGTGGACCTCTCTGATGATGACGACCTAAGCACCTAGCCAATCAGTCATCCCCTCCACTATTGTTGCCCAAACTATAAATTGGATCGCGCCTCAAGGCCGGCCAACAGTCTGTAGAGAGCGCCCAGGAAACGACTCTGTTACTTTGGCCACGATTTGGGGGTTTTGATGCATAATGGGGGGAATAAGTGTGCGATGAGTGGGTGCCAAAACACCAGACAAAATTGCCAGCGGCGGTTTCATCGCATTCCCCTGCATGACAGGTGAGTTCAGCAGAGCTTTAGCAAACCAAATCCCTGGCAAAGCCCCTCACACCACCTACGCCAAGGGGCTGGGCACTGGTCGTCATGGTGAGAAGCGTTAACGGGACCTGGAAGTTGCTCTTCGCCTTCTGGTTCACAGACAAGAAGCTGGTGGGTCAGGAATTCGCCGTCATCTTGAAGGACGCCATCGGCCACCTCCTTAATGTAGAGCTGGATGTGCGAGCGCAGGTGACAGATGCACTCCAGAAAAACATCACTGCCTTGCAGGTCTTTGGTGCTTCCTACGCCACGCCATGGTACTTTGTGGACGGAAAGAAGATCATCGTCCTTCTGGACGTCCCTCACATGGCCAAGTCAACCTTAAAAATTTCTGTGATAACATCTACTTTCCCCACTCCTTTCATTGGTTCAGCTACTTTTCCAAATACTTCTTTTACCTTAAGATTCCTCTGCTACACTTACTCCCCACTCTATCCTAAAAAGCGGTACTTAAAATAAAAAACGCAGTGCCCCACTCAGCGGATAACTTTGTCACCTGACAGTTACACTGCAATGCCCCGGGCCCACTTGAGTGCTTCGCCTCCACTGCAATACCTCAGGTCCACTTGAGTGCTACAGGTTCAGTTGAGTGCCTCAGCTCCACTTGTATTCATTGGTGCAACTTGAGTGGCCCAGCTCCACATGAATCTTTTGGTGCCTCTTGAATGCCTGACCTCCACTGATATGCCTCAGCTCCACCTGAATCTATTGGTGCCACTGAAATGCTTCAACTCCACTTGAATGCCTTAGCCCTACATGTATAATCTTTTGGTGCCTCTTGAATGCCTGAACTCCACTGATATGCCTCAGCACCACTTAAATCCTTTAGTGCCACTTCAGTGCCACAACTCCACCAGAGTCCATCAAATTTCCATGCTCTCTCACTTGCCTTTGAATACAAAATACATGCCTCATATGCTTTCTGCTGTACTTTTGGTTCAATGTGCCTTCCAATTAGGTGCCACTATCTGCCAGCTGCATGTCATTGTCTTCCTTTTATCTCTTTTGATGTTTCTCTCTCATGCTGATTCTTTTGATGTCTCCCTTCCACTGTTAATTCACTTGATGTCTGACTCTGTCTCCCTGTTTATTCCTTTGATGATTCCATCTTGTGATTTTTCTTTCAAAGTATGTGTGTCACTGTCTGACTTTCTATTCTTTTCATGACTCTTTTGATGCTTCTCCCCCAGTTTGTCACACTTTTTGTCACACTCCTCCTGCCTTTCATTTTACTGTGTGTCTCTCCATGATCCTTTTGATGCTTCCAATGCAAAACAACCCACTATAACCTCACCTAATCAATTCCCTTCTGATCACTGCCTATCCCATGAACCATTCTTGACTCCCTTGATGCCTGACACTCTGCCAATTCATGTCATATGTCTGACACTGTTTCCTATTCATGTCTCTCTTCCCCTTCATGACCCCATTTTGCTGCATCTCCTCCTGTTTGTCACACTGCCTCTTTTGCCACTGTCCCTCTTGATTTTTTTCATGATTCCATCTTGTGATCATTCTTTTAATGTCTCTGTGTCTGTCTTTTAATTCCATTCATGACTCTTTTGATATTCCCTTCTTGTGTCAATATCTTTACAAAACCAACCCACAAAACAAACCTAACCTTCTTGCATCTGATCAAACTCTAACTTAAACCCACTTTGTTTTTGTTTTTTTTAAAAAAAAAAAAAAAAAACTCGTTTAATTCACCCTTAAAACCTGACTGCCACCTCAATGTAACAAACCTGAATTCTCCTTGTTTACATTCTCACTGAAAACCAAAAATTTTCTCCTAAACCTTGACTCTCTTGACATTCTCTTCCTTTCCATTCAATTCCCCTTCAAAAACCACCCTGAATCCATGTGTCACACTCCCCCTTCTCATCACACTCTGTTCTTGTCTCCTTATCCTAACCTAACCTAACTCTTTGAAGCAATAAGGGCACATGACCACCCAATTCTTTATGCTATGGACATCACCCTCCAAGAAAACCTGCAAACAAAAAAACACCTTAGTATGGCTGAGATGGATTCCTACATGAGGTTTTTACCTGGCGAGCCAACTGCAGGAATCACTTATCCATCAGTATTCATAGGGCAGGAGAATACCTGTTTAAACCCCCATATAGAGGATTGTGCGTTTCAAGCTGTGAACAGGCACATTGCAGGAGCGCCTAAAATATGGTATGCACGGACATCAACAATATGATAACACCAGAATAAATGCAAAATGTTTCTTTGTCACTTTCAATATATGCTGTTTGTTTTTTGATTGAAAGATTCGTCATCCCACCCCGATTTTTTGATTCTTTTTGCACCCTCATTTCAAAATTTGGTACAAGTCACCATGAAAGAAGTTGCAGACCTTTCATTAATCACAGTTCGTTATTTGTTGATCCAAGAACTGTCATACAGTATGGCATACCTGTTTTCTCGGTGGGTTTTTATTTTCATTTTGTAGTTTCTTACAAGGTCTAGTGGATTTCTGCACTGATGTCATCAAACGAGGCTATTCTAATGTTTTTCTGCGTGTGTTTGCAGATTGTTCAGAGGCAGGGAGACCTTGTGTATTTGCTGCCACACACCGTCCATTGGGGCTTCAACCTTGGCCTGAATCTTAATGAAGCAGTGAACATTGCCTCGGCTTCATGGGCAAAATCAGGCATGGTTGCTCCAGGTCGATGCAACTGTCTGGGGTATGTATTTTGCTCTTGCATTTCCATCTGTTGCATTTTCTTTTTGATTACTTAATCATTTTGTTACAAGAAACATTTTCTCTTTTCTATAGTGATAACGAGGAATTCTAAAAATTCAGACCAATTTTGTTAGACTATGCTGTCTGAATCTCGATTCAGACTTTTTTCTGAAAAATCGGAGTGCTTGTCTGTGTTTTCGGACCCTCTGTATGAAAGCTCGGTTCAGACTTGGAGTGTCTGAATATTCGCACTTTATTCTCAAATTTCAGATGAACTACGTCAGACTTGGAGTCTGAATTTCCGTTTCATACGATTTTCTAAAAAATTGACAAAACAAAAGAGAGCAGTATACAACTTCCGTCCCACCTTATGATGGGTTAACTGATAATCAGTCCTTGCAGTCGAAATAATGTGACTTCCTCTCTGGGACTTTAGAGGAAACGAAAGTATTTGTTTGTCCGCCAGATGGCGCAGGTGGCAGTCAAAAAGCTTGCTGCTGTTAAAAAGGCTCCTCCTGATAATTATTCAATTATTTGAACTCAAAATACATAACACTTCACCAGCTATGATGAAAGACATGCTCCCTTGCCAGATTTATCCCAATACTAAGAGTACGAGTTGAACAATTGACATTTGTATTTACCTCTCGCGGGAGGCTCCGTGTCACCATTCCCTTGGGTGCATCAGGCCAGCTCCTGTCTAAGTAAGGGAGAAGTTCCCTTAGGGAACATTTTGTCCCTTCAAATCATTTTTTGCTGAGCCGCTCTCCTTAGGAGCATGCCTCTCTAATATAGTTCATGTGTCTTTATCATCTTTAGAACGAAATAACTCAAAAAATGCTAATTCAGACCTGTGGTCTGAATTCTCGAGTCAAAATGCTATGGTCTGAATTTTCAGGCAGCATGTTTCTGAAAATATTGGTCTGAAAATTCAGAGTGCCTTATGCTAAAAAAACTTCAGTTCATTTAGTCTGAATTTTCAGATATCTTTTTTAACAGCATGCTGACGGGACTCTGTTCAACCTAGTACCCCTGTTCACTAAGATAGGCATCGCACCTGCGATGATACAGGACTACAGAGATGGCTGGCTTGCGGACTGTTTCGAAACAAGTGACGTTCTGCACCCGGAGAACGGCAAACCAGGAACCTGTGACATCCAAATGAAAAACCTGTTAGGACCACTATTCAGAGACGTTGAGGTATGGCATTAAAAGATAACACTTCCTGTCAGATATCTGTAATAACAACATTTCTACTGATAAGGTACCCTATCCATATTCTGACGAGACATTCTCTTTTCAGATTGGAAAACGCTGGAATGTGGCAGAGTTTGTTCCAGAACAAAACGTGCAAAAAAGAGCCGTGTGGGGCCTCTACAAGGACGTCGTGCAACTAGATGACACCGACGACGACGACATGGAAGACAAAAACCATGACCTGCATGCAGAGGACGACCGGCAGGAAGTGGACGAACTGGCCAGGCCCAAATTTATGTGTACAGCGCCACACTGTGAATACATCGCATCAGGAAGGGGCCAAACAGCAATGACTAGGTTAAAGAAGCACGTTGAAAAGCAGCATGGTCCAAACATACCATCAAACTATGGAGGAAATTGAAAAGGCTCAAAGAAAGCGAAAATTGAATAAGGGCCCTTCCTTTGTGTGTCAAAAATGCCATGAGGAAAAAAGTGGCAACAGCTTTCATGAGAGGAGGCATATTTTGACTTGTAAGGGGGCTTCACCTCCGCCCACCGACCCTTAGGAATATTTCTGTTGTCCATAAGTAATTGTACAAAATGTAGTGTAATGTAGCATGTTTGTTAGTGTGTAATATAACTTTGACTTTATATCTTTGAAGTATTCATAAGAAGAAAATTATAATAATGTTGAAACTAACTCCTTACTACTCACATGATATCTAGTTGGTTTCTTGTTCAGATACCAAAGTCTTATTTTCATGTATTTGTAACATCTTACAAGTTCAGTTTTAAATTAAATTTTGTTGACGCAAACTGTCTATTATTCCAACAGCCCTGAAGTATCCAGAACTGAAGTGAATCCCATATAATTGGAAAACCAGTATCATAATGAGTTATCTGATATTTTTCAGAGTATCCTGGAAGGCCCAGGAAGACTAAGGCGTGTCACTAGTCTCCTCACCAGTAAGCATCCCATTTGGCAGTAGAATCAATTACAGACAGGCTGCTATTCTACCTGTGGATTAGCCATCATTATCAGTCTCCCCTTTCTAGATGGCAGGATTTGAATATAATGTTTTGTTCGGAGACGTAACGATGAATAGTGAAAGCTGGCTATAAGATATTAGACCCAGATTTTTCCCAGACCACCCTCATCATTATTTGTTTTCCTTTACAGATTCCTACTCTGCAACTCCTGAAGTATGTTGTAGTCTCAACAGACAGGGTGTTCACACCCAACCACTTTTATTTCTTAGAGATAGGCTTCCAGGCCTTCGGGGCAACCTTGACAAGAGGAATTGAAGGCATTCAACAGGGTGGCCTCAGCAAAGACGACATGCTTACCGAAACCGAAACTTCGGAAGAGGAAAAAGAAAAAGGTGCCCAGAAGCTGAAGAAATCATGGCGCCATGGGCCAAGGAAGCCCAGAAAACCGGTGCTTCAGGAAACGGACCGCAGCAGGAAGGAGGGTCACAAGAAGGGTGACAAAACTAGCTCAAGTGATACAGATACAGATACCGACACTTCCACCAGCAGTGACTTCCAGAAGAAAACCAGCAGTAAAAGGAAGCGTAAAGTGCAGTCATCATCGGAATCGTCTTCTGATTAAATTGTGATATGTATGTATGTTATCAATTAATATCGTCTCTTTTATTAATGTGATATTAAACTAAAAATCTAGAAATATCCTTTAAATTTTTGTGACATAAGAATATAAAAGTATCAATGTCCTCCTTTGTATTGATGTGATATTAAACTAGAAATCTAGAAATATCCTTTAAATTTTTGTGACATAAGAATATAAAAGTATCAATGTCCTCCTTTGTATTGATGTGCTATTAACCTAGAAATCTAGAAATATCCTCTTTCGTATTTTTGTTAAACTTTTACCCGTGTGACAATTTATAAAGATGTGATAAAGACGTGACTGCCTCTTCTCTCCTCCTTCACTCCAAAAACGCATCACCAACATTGAAAAGGTTTACAACTATTTTTGAAAGTCAATTTCCTCGGCTTCCACTCATGCTACAGGGAAATTTGAAGGCTCTATAGATTCAGAGTAGCACCCTCTAAATAAATAATGATGAGCCAGGTCTAGGAAAAATCTGGATGTGATATCTTGGAACCAGTTTTCACTATTCATCGTAAATTCCCTAAGAGGGCCTGTTTCCTCCTGTATTTGGAACCAGATACTGAACCAGTGGGCCTGCGAGGCCAGAATGGAGGGGGAGGAGGAGGAGGAGGAGGGGTAGACCAGTGTTGCGAACTCGTGTGAAATTTCCCACATTATGGGACATTTTTAGGCCTGTGGGAAATAAAATTGGCCTGTGGAAATTATGCAGTGCCAAAATATCTTCAATTTGCTTAGGTTCTTTTAAAAAAGTAGCCAAAAAGGGGAAAAAAGGAAGTAAAAGGGAAATTTCGTTCCTTCCCGCGGGAAAAACGCTCGCCACCACTTTGCCACACTGGGGTGAACGCCACCAGGCCGGGAGACAAGAAAGAAGAGTGTTCAATGCAGGATGGACAATTGTATTGAGAAAGGATTTGCTCTAAGAAGCATGACTTCTTACGCCATGTTTCAATGTTGCACTGTTGTTGACCTAGTCCGTTTGGTTCGTTCGGGGCACGCCCTTCTGGCCACAGCGGCGAGCAAGTACCTACGAACAACCAGAGTCACTCTCACCTTTTCGTTCCTTGACTTACTAGAAGGAGGTACTGAAGACTCATTCAGCTCTGCAATGATCATGTGGGAACAATTTCTTGAAATGCGGCGTGGCATTCATATATCCCTGTGAAGCTGAACGTAGGGACAATGTGTCCGCCTAACCTCACTATAGGCGCGGTTGCCACGAGCAAGAGAACCAGAGAGCAGTGTGCGAAGCTTCTGCAGCTGTTCAAAGACAGTGAAGTGGTGAAACTGTGTGAAGTGGACAACATCACAGTCCTAGTCCTCAGCATGTCAGCATGGAATGCTTACGACGACCACCTTGAAATTGCAAGGAGCATCCTCTCAATCCACAGCGGAAATCTCATAAGGCTTGGAAGCTACATCGACTTCACTCTATTCGATGTTGGAGACAGTTTTGCACAATTGCAATCAATAGGGCTAACTTATCGTCGTCCACAACACTTGCAGTACAACGAGGTGGGATTCCTGATGCACATGTTCAAAAGACTTCGCCAGCTACTCGACAGCTCCCCAAAACTACATGCTGTATGTGAAGCTCTCAGGCCAGCGGTCGTTTTTGTATCATCTATCAACCGAAAGGATTTTTCAGATTATGAGATTAAAGTCTGCGAATCGTTGGCCTAAATCGCCCCAAAGTGTCGATTGCAGCTCACTAAAAAAATGAGTACATCCTGTTTGGAGTGTTGGACTTTTTGTTTCCATTTTTAACTCATGTGTTTGTATTTATTACGTTTCATACTCAATCACTGTTTTATACATTAGATCAATGTTGCTGTGTTTCACAGCAAATTCATGAAAAATAAACTGTAATTTTAATCTTGAACATAAAAAAACGTGTCCTTTTCTTAAATCATAACTAATAATTTTTTTAATAAAGTCAACCCAAGCCTCTCTAAAAATATGGTGACCGAATTAGAAAAAAATTTTTTTATGAATGTTACAGAGATATGAAAATAGTTGAAAAATAGAAATATGACAGATAATGGATCCAAATTTGGCAGAGAGAACCTTCACTATGTTGACAAGATGTGTGTCAAAGTGCAACTTACTACGATGAAAGGTTTACTTGACGGAAACAATCTACTATCCCAACTGGCACAATGTTACCGTAAACTTCTTTGCAAATAGTCTGGGAGGCATCCAGTGTCATCAAGATGCCGAGCCCCCTAAATAACTGTGACGGGGCGGGTCTCCAAATGGAACACAAGGTGATCTCCACAAGTTTCACATCATGTGCTTGTATCGAAAAGCGAAAAATATGGACATGTACAATGTCACGAAAATGTGACATTGTACTTTCAACTTCCCAAGCATTTATGGGCGAGACACTCGAAATGAAAGGTGTGCAGAGTCACCCAATTTGAAATATGAGCCAAGGCCCACCGCGATCGTCGTCTTTTTGGCCACCTTTTGCCCCAGAGTACAATGTCACAAAAATGTGACATTGACCGGCGCAGCCGGCCAAAACTCTAGCCACGTTTTGAGTTCCAGAGTCGGTAAGTATGGGACTCGAACCGAACGTGTGACCCCAAAATGGATTGCGCTCGAAACGAGGAATCCATTGGTGGGGTCACAAGTTCGGTTGAAGTCCTGTTAAGCGACTCTGGAGCTCAAAACGCGTGTCGAGTTTGGCCCCCTGCGCCGGTCTTCTGGCCTACTGTGCACATGCGCCGTACTGCAAGCAGCTGTACTCCCTGGCAGCTCGCTTTTACGCTCAACGCGCTGCCTAACATTTTCTTAAATATTTAAAAATGAAAACCTGTCACTGTCACTCAAAGGGTGGGCGTGCGGCGTCCCGGCGTTGCCTGCGCCTGTCTGCGCGTAGTACCGTTTTCTGCCCCTAGATCGCGCCAAGGCGCGTTGCGACAGCGTGAGTTGCGCGCCTTTCAAATTGAGCATTATATTTTTACCGCACGCAGTTATCGACGGAATGTGATGTTACATGCCCTCTGCCCCCCCCCCCGGGACGGTCACATTGGGTCATATTTTAGCTTACCCCTCCCCCCCCCCCGAAAAAGTGACGTCATATTTGAACGCCCCCTTAGGTTTTGCTTGTGCTGGCTTGCGCTGCCACCCGCGTCTGTCTGTCTTGCGGGCCTGATGGCTGGCCGCCACAAGTCCGAACACTGGCGCCGTGCGTCTGGTCACACCCCTTGCCCCCTTCCCTTTGCGTGTTATTGCGCGTTTTCCACAAGTTTCCCTCAAATGTGCGCCTTTGGTCGTCTGTGGCCTTATGGTATGTTTCGCTTCACGTTACGCAGAACCCCCCCCCCCCCCCCTGTTTCGCGTTACTCGTTCTGGTTCGAGTCATGAGAATTTATTGGGTAGAACCTCCCCCTCCCCAAAAAAATGTTTCTAACGACGTCTTTTTTTCTGTTCACAGGCCGCTCTGCTATGAAAGTGTCACGTGTCGCAGTGCCACGTCAGTCTTTCTCGCTGCCAGGATTGTTCTCGTTACTGATCGGTGTCTCGACTAGAGGTAGGCGGTGTGGCTGCTGAGTCTCAAGAAGGCGCTGGGGCTGCGTTTGCTTATGTGCTCCTTGTTTTGTTGCAGCCATGTTCCAGCTCATCGGAACGTGTCATGTGGAGGAGACGGCCAATGGCCCTCAAGATGGGGAGTGGACTCATCACGCCGGCGCCCGTGGGTTTGAGGCGACGCCGGGAAACGTCACTTGTGTTTACTGCGCCCGCCCGTTTTACAAAGTGGCTCATTGGGCATTGCACGTTAAAAACGGCGGCTGCCAGGGTTTCTCGGACTCGTAAGTATCTAGCAAATTAAGTCCGTGCGGAAATAAACTCTGTGCTTGTTTGCTTATTTGCTTTTAACCATTTAACTTTGTCTGTTCCAGAGAGCGGGACCAAGAGATCTACAATGTTTGCGCTTCAGTTTCCCGGCTCATGTTCGGCTCTAATATAAAGAGGATGGACGGCGAGCCCCACACGAAACATGTCATACGAGACTTAGAGGGTCTTTTCTCAGAGGAATTCAGTCGGGGCCGGCTCGCGTCCAGGGGCGGACTGGGTACCTTGGGGCCCCGTCGGCGTGGTTAAGCAAAGGGCCCCCCAAAGGGTAAAAAAAAAGTTATTTTCAAATACATTTTTTAACACTTTATTTGCAATTTATAGACGTTCACATTTGTTGTACTTAGTATTACAATGGCGAAAGCGAAGGGCGGGCGGAGGGGCGGGGGAAAGCAACGGGGGGAATACGATACGTCTCGTGGATGCGCGGCGCGCGGCGTGGTGGTCAGACGCAGGGACTGTCAAGTGTCAACAATGCTTCGAAGAGAACGGCGGAAGATCCGCACGCGTGGTTTTGCTTACAAGTGTTAACTTTACGGATGTTACTTAAGTGAGGCCCCGAGACTCATAGTTCTCGAAAAATACGGTATTATTATAGCGTCACTATTAATATTTTCTATTCATGCATATTCGAAGCCAAGCCGCCTGGGCCCCACGGTGGGCCCAGGCCCCAGGCCGGCCGAAGGCCCCGTCGGGGATCCCCGACCGCCCGACCGAGCCAGTCCGCCCCTGCTCGCGTCTGCGTTGGGCCAAGAAGTGGTGGAGCTGGACCCCGGCTCACCCGAAGGCACGGTGTAAGTCTTTGCACCCCTGTCTATTGCTTGTTTTCAAGTGACTCTTCTCTGACCCGTTCTGTTGATTGCAGGAATATCCATGAGCACCTGCTGGACGTTACGCTGCAGCGGTTTCTAGAAGGCACGCGTATCGCCGCCCAGGGGGTCCGAGCAGGCAACGAAGCGTACGTATTATCGGTTGAGATGCACTCGCATAGCATGGCATGCTGGCCCTTGAAGCCTATCCTTACTTTTGTTATCTGTCCTCCAGGGAGGTGAACAGGGGGTTTGCGATCGGGGACGATATGTGGCCCAGGTTCCAAACTGCTGCGCTTAACTACCTTACTGTTGTGAAAAGGTAAATTGTATGAACTGCAAGGTTAGCTTCCTTCCTAAACTTAGATGTTTGGATGAGCTGATGATTTTGTTTCTTCTTCAGTCAGTTGCCTGTTGAGCGAGCTGGTCCGAGTGGCGGCGGTGGTGCCGGGCCGAGTGGTGGACCTGGCCCCCGTCGCCACAACAGCAGCGAGGACGACGACAGCGAAGACATGATGGGACCTGGAGGAGGCAGCAGCAGCATCGCGAAGGCCAGCACCATCAGCAGCATCGCGAAGGCCAGCACCATCAGCAGCACCGCAAAGGCCGGCATACCAGCAGCAGCACCGCAAAGGCCGGCACCAACAGCAGCACCGCAAAGGCCGGCACCAACAGCAGCACCGCCAAGGCCGGCACCAACAGAAGTGAAACCATCACAGCCCTTCCGGCTAGCGTGGTGCGCCAACTGGGCTTATAAGTACTGCAATGACTTGTTCGTGTAGCAGTCCGGCCTTAGCTAACCGCTCTCTCTCTGTCTTTTAGGCACGGGATGGATCTGTCCTATACCGCCTCCTACGACGACAGCGACAGCTCTGATGGCGCCATGGTGACAGAGCTAAACGAAGACGCAATGGACATGCTAGAGTAAGTTTGTCGTAAGGAGCTGTCTCTGGCAAAACTACTCTAATGAGACCGTGGTATTTACATGGCTTCCTTGTTTGTGATTAGCACACCTGCAAGGCGGGGCACTAAGAGGACGATCAGTCCCCACCCATTGGTGGGGTCACAAGTTCGGTTCGAGTCCTGTTAAGCGACTCTGGAGCTCAAAACGCGTCTTGAGTTCGGCCCCCTGCGCCGGTCTTCTGGCCTACTGTGCTCATGCGCCGTACTGCAAGCTGCTGTACTCCCTGGCAGCTCGCTTTTACGCTCAACGCGCTGCCTAACAGTTTCTTAAATATTTAAAAATGAAAACCTGTCACTGTCACTCAAAGGGTGGGCGTGCGGCGTCCCGGCGTTGCCTGCGCCCGTCTGCGCGTAGTACCGTTTTCTGCCCCTAGATCGCGCCAAGGCGCGTTGCGACATCGTGAGTTGCGCGCCTTTCAAATTGAGCATTATATTTTTACGGCACGCAGTTATCGACGGAATGTGATGTTACATGCCCTCTGCCCCCCCCCCCCCGGACGGTCACATTGGGTCATATTTTAGCTTACCCCTCCCCCCCTCCGAAAAAGTGACGTCATATTTGAACGCCCCCTTAGGTTTTGCTTGTACTGGCTTGCGCCAACCGTCTCCGACTCAGGGGGCAGGCGGTGATTCTTATGCTCTGTCTCTCTCTGATTCACCCGCATTGTAGGCAACACAACAGAAACAAAGTTGGGCCGGTTTCTGACAGTGAATTATAGTTCCGTGTTGGTGGTAGCACTGCCGTTTCGTCGTTTTCCGGTTCCTGACCTGCCTCATTCCGTCATTGGCTTTGCTGTCAACCGCATCAAACCGCATGTGAACTGGTAAGTCGCTAATATCTGTCATGTCTCTTGTTCATTTACGGTTGATTCGTAAATCTGAATTTCTATGAGGATAAAAAATAATTTAATATCACATATGGTTTGTTTGGATTTGGTTTCTGAGGGTAGATTGTTAGCTGTCTTATTCATTGCCGAGCGGAGCTAACCTCTAACTCAGGTTCCTGTCATTTGCAAATAAATCTCCTATGGTTCCCAACAATATTTCACATGTTGGCTTACTTTATCTCTAGTTTGAAATGAGTACTGTAATGCTTTAAAAGTAACTTGTTAGTTTTGGTAATGAAAAGTCCCCAACATGTTAACAGTTCGTAGAGCTTCGTTTATATTTTCGATATTATGCAGCCCCAAACACGACTGGAGTGGTGTGAAATAATTGTCTGGAAATGTCTTGAAGGTGGGCTTTATCAAGTTAAGGAAATTTACAATTCACAGTCAGAGCCAGGGGTGAGGCGAGGAACTGTGAATTGTGAAGACTCCCCACCTTACCCCTGGCTCTATCTGTGAATTGGGAAGTGTGAATTTCCTTGATTTGATATAGCGTTAATCTAGAGTTTGGCTTGAGACTAACGATTCTGTTTTTACAGCTTCAAGATGCCGTCCGTGCAGTCCAAGTCTGCTCTGAAGAGGAAGTGGTGCTCGGTGGTTGGGTGCCACTCCTTTTCTTCCACCCCTGCTGCTGAGGAAGATGTGCGCCTTTCTTTGGATTTGATTTTCCAAATACAGTGGCTTAAACCTTATATTTGTTTCTGTTTTTTCCTTTTTTCCTATGACTTATCACTACCCATCATCACAATCATGAGATAAATGTCCAAGTTTGTCTGTTGGAACTTGGAAGTAATATAAACAGCTCTGACCAAAAAATAAATTAACCTGGGATGATCTTATTACCCTGCCATTCTGGCGCCTCGCAGCCTTACCAACTCTTTAAGTGAAAGGTACCAATCACCACGTGGGAAGCAGTAAAGTTTCTATTTTGAATGTTGGCACCAATGCGGGTGAATCAGAGAGAGAGAGAAGAATAGCGCTCAGCGCCCTCTCCCGGGAGTCGAGGTCGGTTGGCTTGCGCTGCCACCCGCGTCTGTCGGCCTGATGGCTGGCCGCCACAAGTCCGAACACTGGCGCCGTGCGTCTGGTCACACCCCTTGCCCCCTTCCCTTTGCGTGTTATGGCGCGTTTTCCACAAGTTTCCCTCAAATGTGCGCCTTTGGTCGTCTGTGGCCTTATGGTATGTTTCGCTTCACGTTACGCAGAAACCCCCCCCCCCCCCCTGTTTCGCGTTACTCGTTCTGGTTCGAGTCATGAGAATTTATTGGGTAGAACCTCCCCCCTCCCCAAAAAAATGTTTCTAACGACGTCTTTTTTTCTGTTCACAGGTCGCTCTGCTATGAAAGTGTCACGTGTCGCTGTGCCACGTCAGTCTTTCTCGCTGCCAGGATTGTTCTCGTTACTGATCGGTGTCTCGACTAGAGGTAGGCGGTGCGGCTGCCGAGTCTCAAGAAGGCGCTGGGGCTGCGTTTGCTTATGTGCTCCTTGTTTTGTTGCAGCTATGTTCCAGCTCGTCGGGACGTGTCATGTGGAGGAGACGGCCAATGGCCCTCAAGATGGGGAGTGGACTCATCACGCCGGCGCCCGTGGGTTTGAGGCGACGCCGGGAAACGTCACTTGTGTCTTCTGCGCCCGCCCGTTTTACAAAGTGGCTCATTGGGCATTGCACGTTAAAAACGGCGGCTGCCAGGGTTTCTCGGACTCGTAAGTATCTAGCAAATTAAGTCCGTGCGGAAATAAACTCTGCTTGTTTGCTTACTTGCTTTTAACCATTTAACTTTGTCTGTTCCAGAGAGCGGGACCAAAAGATCTACAATGTTTGCGCTTCAGTTTCCCGGCTCATGTTCGGCTCTAATATAAAGAGGATGGACGGCGAGGCCTACACGAAACATGTCATACGAGACTTAGAGGGTCTTTTCTCAGAGGAATTGAGTCGGGGCCGGCTCGCGTCTGCGTTGGGCCAAGACGTGGTGGAGCCGGACCCCGGCTCACCCGAAGGCACTGTGTAAGTCTTTGCACCCCTGTCTATTGCTTGTTTTCAAGTGACTCTTCTCTGACCCGTTCTGTTGATTGCAGGAACATCCATGAGTACCTGCTGGACACCACCCTGCAGCGGTTCCTGGAAGGCGCACGCATCGCCGCCCAGGGCGTCAGAGCAGCCAACGAAGCGTATGTATTATCGGTTGAGATGCACTCGCATAGCATGGCATGCTGGCCCTTGAAGCCTATCCTTACTTTTGTTATCTGTCCTCCAGTGAAGTGAACAGGGGATTCACTATCGGCGACGAAATGTGGCCCAGATTCCAAAGAGCTGCGCTTAACTACCTTACTGTTGTGAAAAGGTAAATTGTATGTACTGCAAGGTTAGCTTCCTTCCTAAATTTAGATGTTTGGATGAGCTGATGATTTTGTTTCTTCTTCAGTCAGTTGCCTGTTAAGCGAGCTGGTCCGAGTGGCGGCGGTGGTGCCGGGCCGAGTGGTGGACCTGGCCCCCGTCGCCACAACAGCAGCGAGGACGATGACAGCGACGACATGATGGGACCTGGAGGAGGCAGCAGCAGCAACGCGAAGGCCAGCACCAGCAGCAGCACCGACAAGGCCGGCACCAACAGCAGCACCGCCAAGGCCGGCACCAACACCAACAGCAATGAAACCATCACAGCCCTTCCGGCTAGCGTGGTGCGCCAACTGGGCTTGTAAGTACTGCAATGACTTGTTCGTGTGGCAGTCCGGCCTTAGCTAACCGCTCTCTCTCTGTCTTTTAGGCACGGGATGGATCTGTCCTATATCGCCTCCTACGACGACAGCGACAGCTCTGATGGCGCCATGGTGACAGAGCTAAACGAAGACGCAATGGACATGCTAGAGTAAGTTTGTCGTGGAGCTGTCACTGGCAAAACTACTCTAATGAGACCGTGGTATTTAAATGGCTTCCTTGTTTGTGATTAGCACACCTGCAAGGCGGGGCACTAAGAGGACGATCAGTCCCCACCCATTGGTGGGGTCATAAGTTCGGTTCGAGTCCTGTTAAGCGACTCTGGAGCTCAAAACGCGTCTAGAGTTTGGCCCCCTGCGCCGGTCTTCTGGCCTACTGTGCACATGCGCCGTACTGCAAGCTGCTGTACTCCCTGGCAGCTCGCTTTTACGCTCAACGCGCTGCCTAACATTTTCTTAAATACCGTAAGCCGGGGTAAAATGGGACAATTTCGGGGTAGTATGGGACACACAATTGAAATCATTTGAATTGAAATTCTAGTGTCATTTTATGACTCTTCCCGGTCAAATTTAACCTAGAAAAAGGTTATCATCAAAATCAGTGAATGTGCTGTAGTGGTACCCTTCTTAGTGACGAAATCGGGGGTTAGGAGTGTATCTTGCGTAAACTCTACGTTGTCCCATATTACCCCGAAATCGTCCCATATTACCCCGGCCTACGGTATTTAAAAATGAAAACCTGTCACGTCACTCAAAGAGTGGGCGTGCGGCGTCCCGGCGTCGCCTGCGCCCGTCTGCGCGTAGTACCGTTTTCTGCCCCTAGATCGCGCCAAGGCGCGTTGCGACATCGTGAGTTGCGCGCCTTTCAAATTGAGCATTATATTTTTCCCGCACGCAGTTATCGACGGAATGTGATGTCACATGCCCTCTGCCCCCCCCCCCCCCCCGACGGTCACATTGGGTCATATTTTAGCTTACCCCTCCCCCCCCCCCCGAAAAAGTGACGTCATATTTGAACGCCCCCTTAGGATTTGCTTGTGCTGGCTTGCGCTGCCACCCGCGTCTGTCTGTCTTGCGGGCCTGATGGCTGGCAGGCCCGGACTGGCCCGGGCCGCGGGGGCGCGATCGCGCCCGGGGCCCCGAGGAAAGCGCGGGGCCTTGACCGTGGGCAAAGCCTCAGGCTGCGGGCCACGGGACCTTTTGACGGCGGGTATGAAACGATTTGAGCAACAAAAATGATATTCTGATATGGAAACATGGAAAATTGTTGAAAAACTCGCAAATCGTGTAATTTTTCGCTTGCAGCTCGCTGGGTTTCTACCTTGGTTTCGACAAATTCTTCAGCAATTTGCTCGCTTCGCTCGCCAATCAGGAGTATCATTTAACACGTAAAAGAGCAACAGCGATGGAAATGCAAGAGATTGAGCATGTAAATTTTCCCATCTGGCTTGCTAACCGATTTTATTAGCTTTTCTTTCGAGATTTGGCTTGCTTTGCTCGCTAAAGAAACGTGTCATTCTACTCGAGAAGGGAAAAAGTGATGAAACAGCGGAAAAGCGTGTCTATTTTCACCTCTAGTTCACTGAGTGTCTCTGAAATGGACATAACAAAAGCCTTTTGTCCCCCCCTTGAATTCACTCATTAAAGCGTTACAAAGAGTACTTTTTCGATATAAAATGGCAGCGCTACGGGGCCCTTGCCGTTGCATTGCGACCGGGGCCCTGACCTAGCCAGTCCGGCCCTGGCTGGCCGCCACAAGTCCGAACACTGGCGCCGTGCGTCTGGTCACACCCCTTGCCCCCTTCCCTTTGCGTGTTATTGCGCGTTTTCCACAAGTTTTCCTCAAATGTGCGCCTTTGGTCGTCTGTGGCCTTATGGTGTGTTTCGCTTCACGTTACGCAGAAGCCCCCCCCCCCCCCCCCCTGTTTCGCGTTACTCGTTCTGGTTCGAGTCATGAGAATTTATTGGGTAGAACCTCCCCCCTCCCCAAAAAAATGTTTCTAACGACGTCTTTTTTTCTGTTCACAGGTCGCTCTGCTATGAAAGTGTCACGTGTCGCTGTGCCACGTCAGTCTTTCTCGCTGCCAGGATTGTTCTCGTTACTGATCGGTGTCTCGACTAGAGGTAGGCGGTGTGGCTGCTGAGTCTCAAGAAGGCGCTGGGGCTGCGTTTGCTTATGTGCTCCTTGTTTTGTTGCAGCCATGTTCCAGCTCGTCGGGACGTGTCTAAAAAGCCTCACAGTCAAAGAGGCGACACGGTCACGTGACAGCGAGCCTCTGGTTCCACTGGGGCGCGTGCGCTCTGGTGAATTTCTCATACTGCTCTCCCCCTTCCCCCTCCCTCTGCCCGCAAGTTAGTCTGTCGCTTATTTTTTCAACGCCAATATTTATTTTTGAGCGGATAAACTTGTTCTATATAGCTCCAAGTGTTTTGAAGCAATTATAAGCTGTTTAAAACATTCAATTTACGTATGCACCTTCACCGCCTAAGCCCCGGGACCAGAGGTATGAAAAATCTACAAACCCCTTAAGTGCCCCAGTGGAACCAGACCAATGAGAGCGCTCGCCGTCACGTTACCGTGTCGCCTCTTTGACTGTGAGGCTCTTTAGACGTGTCCCGTCGAGGAAACCGCCAATGGCCCTCAACATGGGGAATGGACTCCTCACGCCGGCGCCCGTGGGTTTGAGGCGACGCCGGGAAACGTCACTTGTGTCTTCTGCGCCCGCCCGTTTTACAAAGTGGCTCATTGGGCATTGCACGTTAAAAACGGCGGCTGCCAGGGTTTCTCGGGCTCGTAAGTATCTAGCAAATTAAGTCCGTGCGGAAATAAACTCTGCTTGTTTGCTTATTTGCTTTTAACCATTTAACTTTGTCTGTTCCAGGGAGCGGGACCAAGAGATCTTTAACGTTTGCGCCTCAGTCTCCCGGCTAATGTTCGGCTCCAACATAACGAGGATGGATGGCCAGCCGCATACGAGAAATGTCCTTCGTGACATTGAGGGTCTCTTCTCGGATGAATTGAGTCGGGGCCGGCTCGCATCTGCGTTGGGCCAAGACGTGGTGGAGCCGGACCCCGGCTCACCCGAAGGCACTGTGTAAGTCTTTGCACCTCTGTCTATTGCTTGTTTTCAAGTGACTCTTCTGTGACCCGTTCTGTTGATTGCAGGAATATCCATGAGATCTGCTGGACACCACCCTGCAGCGGTTCCTGGAAGGCACGCGTATCGCCGCCCAGGGGGTCCGAGCAGGCAACGAAGCGTACGTATTATCGGTTGAGATGCACTCGCATAGCATGGCATGCTGGCCCTTGAAGCCTATCCTTACTTTTGTTATCTGTCCTCCAGGGAGGTGCACAGGGGCTTCTCCATTGGGGATGAAATGTGGCCGAAGTTTCAGGCAGTTGCCTTAAAATATCTGACTGCAGTAAAAAGGTAAATTGTATGAACTGCAAGGTCAGCTTCCTTCCTAAATTTAGATGTTTGGATGAGCTGATGATTTTGTTTCTTCTTCAGTCAGTTGCCTGTTGAGCGAGCTGGTCCGAGTGGCGGCGGTGGTGCCGGGCCGAGTGGTGGACCTGGCCCCCGTCGCCACAACAGCAGCGAGGACGACGACAGCGACGACATGATGGGACCTGGAGGAGGCAGCAGCAGCAACGCGAAGGCCAGCACCATCAGCAGCATCGCGAAGGCCAGCACCATCAGCAGCATCGCGAAGGCCAGCACCATCAGCAGCATCGCGAAGGCCAGCACCATCAGCAGCATCGCAGGGGCCAGCACCATCAGCAGCACCGCAAAGGCCGGAACCACCAGCAGCAGCAATAAAACCATCACAGCCCTTCCGGCTAGCGTGGTGCGCCAACTGGGCTTGTAAGTACTGCAATGACTTGTTCGTGTGGCAGTCCGGCCTTGGCTAACCGCTCTCTCTCTGTCTTTTAGGCACGGGATGGATCTGTCCTATATCGCCTCCTACGACGACAGCGACAGCTCTGATGGCGCCATGGTGACAGAGCTAAACGAAGACGCAATGGACATGCTAGAGTAAGTTTGTCGTAAGGAGCTGTCACTGGCAAAACTACTCTAACAAGGTAGGTTTACGCCAGACCGTGTCATGTCGTAATAGGCTTCGCGATGCTGCGCCAGTTACGACAATCCACGCCTGGCGTTACACCTACCTTGGCCTGCGGCGCTTCCCTGCTTGCCTTCGGCAAGCTGTCTCAAGGATTTTTGAGGCATTGAGTAATGCACCACGTGAAATCTGCAATAAAAATTTTTAGTCGGTCGATCCCCTTTTTTCAAGATCCTGATTCCGCAAACTGATGAAGTCGGGCTCCTAGACCCCCCTTCCGACCCCTCTTTGAAAAGGTCTTGCCGAGACCTACCGAAATCTGCAATAAATCTTTTTAGTCGGTCGATCCCCTTTTTTCAAGATCCTGATTCGGCTAACTAATGAAGTCGGGCTCCGAGACCCCCTTTCCGACCCCTCTTTGAAAAGGTCTTGCCGAGACCTATCGAAATCTGCAATAAAATTTTTTGGCTGAGCGATTAGCGAAGCCAGTTACTTCACTGGGGTTGAAAAACTTTTCCTGTCTGTCTGTCCGTCTGTCTGTCTGTGTGTCCGCACTACTCCTCCTGAACGGCTCGGCCGATCTGGCTGAGATTTTGCAGGGTTATTAGGTATGTCCTTGGCTCGCCACACGCAAAAATTCAGCTATCGATCTCATTCCATTCAGTCGTACTAACGAAAAAACACTAAAAAAAACGGCAGAAAAAGCGCAACTTTTCAGTGACTTTATATTTTAGAGACATTTTACATGGTTTCCTATGTTTTTGAAGTTCCTGATGACGAAAATGAAATCAATTTCGACCTCTGACCAAACTTTTAACTGTGAATTGGCTACCTCGGCTCGAATTTACTAACATAATCAACTTCGACTATTTATCTTGAAAAAGGGGGTCGACCGACTAAAAATTTTTATTGCAGATTTCGATCGGTGTCGGCAAGACCTTTTCAAAGAGGGGTCGGAAGGGGGGTCTAGGAGCCCGGTTTAATTAGTTGGCCGAATCAGGATCTTGAAAAAAGGGGATCGACCGACTAAAACATTTTATTGCAGATTTCACGTGGTGCATTACTCAATGCCTCAAAAATCCTTGAGACAGCTTGCCGAAGGCAAGCAGGGAATCGCCGCAGGCCAAGGTAGGTGTAACGCCAGGCGTGGATTGTCGTAACTGGCGCAGCATCGCGAAGCCTGTTACGACAAGACACGGTCTGGCGTAAACCTACCTTGTTAGTCGGTCGATCCCCTTTTTTCAAGATCCTGATTCGGCTAACTTGTCATTCTACCATGGAATATGCCCAGTGTCATACTTGTAAATCAACAAAAAATATAATTTTCTATGGCCGTTTCACAGCTTTTAAAAATGTCCTGTTTATCACTGAACTGTGCAGATTTAGTATGCTTAGCATTCAGTTGAGCTATCATTTGGCATTTCAGATTATAGATCTCCTCAGTTGTGGGGTAAGATCTGCCACTGACCTTTTTAGAAATGGTACAGGCAATTTTAGCTTAGGCAAATTGAGCTTAGGCTAGTCTCTGATTTTTTGCCTCTTTTCATTTTAGGTTCTGTTAACACATTCGCTGCGGACGTGTAACGGCTGAAAACGCCTAAATCACGGCAAAAAAAAGAATCTCGTCCTGGTGGGTAGGCAACCCGCAGCGCGGAACCTAACCTAACCTGGACGATGGCTGTGCCATAGTATAGCCCAGACAGCGGCGGACCGAGGCCGGGGTGCGCGCGCACCTCTTTCTCTACTGGACGGCGTCAGGGGCGTGTTTCTTGTCCGGGTTGGTGCGGCCCACCAGAGGCTTGCCTCCGAAATTTCAAAAAGTTTAGCCCCACCCGCCCCCTTACTCCACCGGGACGCCGGCGTCTTGATCCCCCCGAGGATTAAGTATGTACTTGGGCCAGACGGAGCCAACCCAGCGACGGCGGAGTGACTTTGTAGTCAAGCAGGATGGGGAGGCGGCGAAGTAACGGCCGTTTGTTGGCAACGGCAATCGCAGACGCCCCTCCAACAAGAACAACAAACGCAACGAAGAACCAGTATGAGGAAAGCCGTCCGACCGCGAGGTACGCACGGCTGCTACTATTTCATCACATTTTTTAAAATAAACTGTAAAGGTAATCTGACGATTGTTTGGGCTGTTCCATGCAGAAAGTAACACCACCTCACAGAGAAAAGTGGAGGCAAGCAGGAAGGAGGCAGGGAAGGAGGAGGGCCAGGGGAACCGCAACCCCCGCCCCGCGCCAGCTGAGCACCAAAATATCAGTAAGTAGACCTCACCAAGTCCCTTGCCGTAATGGTAGTCCCCACGCTAGGTTCGAGGATGCCTGCATTTCACTGGCAGCCCTAAACATGACACAGCATAACTGGACGACGATCAAAGAATGGGTCACAGGTGGCTGCAGTCAACAGGTGTGACAATGTTTTTTTCCTTTTTCTAGTGTTGGGGACTTTGGCTGTCGCGGGGACGGTGGTTGCGGCCACCCTGGCACTCCGCCTAAGGTGAGGTATTTGAACGCAGTGCAAGGACTCGGGCAGATATTTCAATCACTCCAACCCGCGGACCAAAATTTAGGATAAGGTCACGGAATCAGTTCAAAGTGTGTTGATTCAACGGGTATCGCTAGAACGTACCAATGGAAAGTCGGAAAGAAACCCGAAGGCAGTCAGTTACTATACTAATTGTAACAGAAAGTGTCGCAATTCTGAATTTGCCTCAATTTTTTTAAGGAATAGGTATGTACAGTTGCCTTTCTGATTTGTCTTTTATGTTTGTCTTAAAATCGATTCTAATTTGAAAAATATCTTTCGATCAGATATCCGAAAGTGAGCGTGAACGACGTAGTGAAATGCTTTAATACTTCAAAATACAACCTCACTTTAGCTTGTGAAGTTTTAGATGAATGGAAAACCCCACTCTTAAAAAACCCACGAGCAACTGATCGGTTACCAAGGGAGGAAGCCACAGAGGCTGTGATACAAGAGGTTAGTTTTTATCAGTAATCTCTGTGTCAACTTTAACTGAACAGATTTTGTTGGCTGAGCGATTAGCGAAGCCAGTTACTTCACTGGGGTTGAAAAACTTTTCCTGTCTGTCTGTCTGTCCGTCTGTCTGTGTGTCCGCACTACTCCTCCTGAACGGCTCGGCCGATCTGGCTGAGATTTTGCTGGGTTATTAGGTATGTCCTTGGCTCGCCACACGCAAAAATTCAGCTATCTATCTCATTCCATTCAGTCGTACTAACGAAAAAACACTAAAAAAACCGCAGAAAAAGCGCAACTTTTCAGTGACTTTATATCTTAGAGACATTTTACATGGTTTCCTATGTTTTTGAAGTTCCTGATGACGAAAATGAAATCAATTTCGACCCCTGACCAAACTTTTAACTGTGAATTGGCTACCTCGGCCCGAATTTACTAACATAATCAACTTCGACCATTTATCTTGAAAAAGGGGGTCGACCGACTAAAAATTTTTATTGCAGATTTCGATAGGTCTCGGCAAGACCTTTTCAAAGAGGGGTCGGAAGGGGGGTCTAGGAGCCCGGTTTAATTAGTTGGCCAAATCAGGATCTTGAAAAAAGGGGATCGACCGACTAAAACATTTTATTGCAGATTTCACGTGGTGCATTAAGGCAAGCAGGGAAGCGCCGCAGGCCAAGGTAGGTGTAACGCCAGGCGTGGATTGTCGTAACTGGCGCAGCATCGCGAAGCCTGTTACGACAAGACACGGTCTGGCGGAAACCTACCTTGTTAGTCGGTCGATCCCCTTTTTTCAAGATCCTGATTCGGCTAACTTGTCATTCTACCATGGAATATGCCCAGTGTCATACTTGTAAATCAACAAAAAATATAATTTTCTATGGCCGTTTCACAGCTTTTAAAAATGTCCTGTTTATCACTGAACTGTGCAGATTTAGTATGCTTAGCATTCAGTTGAGCTATCATTTGGCATTTCAGATTATAGATCTCCTCAGTTGTGGGGTAAGATCTGCCACTGACCTTTTTAGAAATGGTACAGGCAATTTTAGCTTAGGCAAATTGAGCTTAGGCTAGTCTCTGATTTTTTGCCTCTTTTCATTTTAGGTTCCGTTAACACATTCGCTGCGGACGTGTAACGGCTGAAAACGCCTAAATCACGGCAAAAAAAAGAATCTCGTCCTGGTGGGTAGGCAACCCGCAGCGCGGAACCTAACCTAACCTGGACGATGGCTGTGCCATAGTATAGCCCAGACAGCGGCGGACCGAGGCCGGGGTGCGCGCGCACCTCTTTCTCTACTGGACGGCGTCAGGGGCGTGTTTCTTGTCCGGGTTGGTGCGGCCCACCAGAGGCTTGCCTCCGAAATTTCAAAAAGTTTAGCCCCACCCGCCCCCTTACTCCACCGGGACGCCGGCGTCTTGATCCCCCCGAGGATTAAGTATGTACTTGGGCCAGACGGAGCCAACCCAGCGACGGCGGAGTGACTTTGTAGTCAAGCAGGATGGGGAGGCGGCGAAGTAACGGCCGTTTGTTGGCAACGGCAATCGCAGACGCCCCTCCAACAAGAACAACAAACGCAACGAAGAACCAGTATGAGGAAAGCCGTCCGACCGCGAGGTACGCACGGCTGCTACTATTTCATCACATTTTTTAAAATAAACTGTAAAGGTAATCTGACGATTGTTTGGGCTGTTCCATGCAGAAAGTAACACCACCTCACAGAGAAAAGTGGAGGCAAGCAGGAAGGAGGCAGGGAAGGAGGAGGGCCAGGGGAACCGCAACCCCCGCCCCGCGCCAGCTGAGCACCAAAATATCAGTAAGTAGACCTCACCAAGTCCCTTGCCGTAATAGTAGTCCCCACGCTAGGTTCGAGGATGCCTGCATTTCACTGGCAGCCCTAAACATGACACAGCATAACTGGACGACGATCAAAGAATGGGTCACAGGTGGCTGCAGTCAACAGGTGTGACAATGTTTTTTTCCTTTTTCTAGTGTTGGGGACTTTGGCTGTCGCGGGGACGGTGGTTGCGGCCACCCTGGCACTCCGCCTAAGGTGAGGTATTTGAACGCAGTGCAAGGACTCGGGCAGATATTTCAATCACTCCAACCCGCGGACCAAAATTTAGGATTAGGTCACGGAATCAGTTCAAAGTGTGTTGATTCAACGGGTATCGCTAGGGAAAGTCGGAAAGAAACCCGAAGGCAGTCAGTTACTATACTAATTGTAACAGAAAGTGTGTCAATTCTGAATTTGCCTCAAGTTTTTAAGGAATAGGTATGTACAGTTGCCTTTCTGATTTGTCTTTTATGTTTGTCATAAAATCGATTCTAATTTGAAAAATATCTTTCGATCAGATATCCGAAAGTAAGCGTCAATGACATTGGGTCATGCTACAAAACTGCAAATTACAACTTGACGTTAACTTGTGAGGCTTTGGACGAGTGGAGTGGCCGCCTCATAAAAAACCCGCGACCATCTGACCAGTTTCCAAGGGAGAAAGCCAGAGAGCCTGTAACCTAAGAGAATAGTTTTTATCAGTTATCTCTGTGTCAACTTTAACTGAACAGATTTTGTTGATTGAGCGATTAGCGAAGCCAGTTACTTCACTGGGGTTGAAAAACTTTTCCTGTCTGTCTGTCTGTCTGTCCGTCTGTCTGTCTGTGTGTCCGCACTACTCCTCCTGAACGGCTCGGCCGATCTGGCTGAGATTTTGCTGGGTTATTAGGTATGTCCTTGGCTCGCCACACGCAAAAATTCAGCTATCTATCTCATTCCATTCAGTCGTACTAACGAAAAAACACTAAAAAAACGGCAGAAAAAGCGCAACTTTTCAGTGACTTTATATTTTAGAGACATTTTACATGGTTTCCTATGTTTTTGAAGTTCCTGATGACGAAAATGAAATCAATTTCGACCCCTGACCAAACTTTTAACTGTGAATTGGCTACCTCGGCCCGAATTTACTAACATAATCAACTTCGACCATTCATCTTGAAAAAGGGGGTCGACCGACTAAAAATTTTTATTGCAGATTTCGATAGGTCTCGGCAAGACCTTTTCAAAGAGGGGTCGGAAGGGGGGTCTAGGAGCCCGGTTTAATTAGTTGGCCGAATCAGGATCTTGAAAAAAGGGGATCGACCGACTAAAACATTTTATTGCAGATTTCACGTGGTGCATTAAGGCAAGCAGGGAAGCGCCGCAGGCCAAGGTAGGTGTAACGCCAGGCGTGGATTGTCGTAACTGGCGCAGCATCGCGAAGCCTGTTACGACAAGACACGGTCTGGCGTAAACCTACCTTGTACAATTCCTGACGTTATTTTACACATAATTTTCTGTAAAGTTACGACAGTATTTGTAGAAAAATAACTTGTAAAATAATGACGTCCCTTAACAGTATTCCTAAATCCGCCAATGCATGTTTTCTGTCCGTGTTATACGTGTGGTCGGTATGGCTTTGGTTAGTGTTCCTTGCCAGTTCCTTGCCGCGTCACTGTCGGCGATCTTACGCTTTGTCGTTCCGGCCGTGGTGCGCTCGGCCGCGCCGCTTCCCCTTCACCCACCAAACCGTGTTGGCTAAAAGCTACCTCCCTTCCGGGCCCCTTTATTTTCCGAGCCGCATGCCCAATTTTTTCCCACCTTCCTCTTTTTGGGGTGAGGTGTCTTCCTTTTCCTACGTTCTCCCCACCTGCCATTCGCTTGTGTAATGCTTGTGTCATTCCGTCGTACCTCCAGGCTTGCTACGGTCCTGTATCGGCAGCGACCCGGGATTGAACTTGCGGGCCGTCCGAACACAGTGCCATCGCCTTGCCCCTCGCCTTACCCATGTGCGTGCTCGGCGGCGGCACGAAACACGCTGATAACCGTCAGCAATGAAGATGACGTTTGATGTCTCAGGCAAGGAAAATTACACCTGAACCGCCTCACCCATCACCGGCCAGCACGTGAGTTTGTGCAACCATTTAAGTGCCAACATTTTTTCGTGCCCGTTTTCTTTTTTGGTTTTATATTAGTTAAGGAACTGCTTGTTTGTTTTACAGGATTAGCAGCGTCCAAGACTGAATATTGTAAATAAAATTTTTCCCGGCATTTATTGTCTTTATTTTAGTTTATCGCTCCCCACTCCACTGACGGCGGAGCCGCGGAGAGGAGCTGCTGCCGCGCCGAGGGGGGAACAACTTCCCACATTCATTGTACAAGATTTGAACACATTCCCACAATCTGGAGGCCAAAACGCCTGTAAGAAGGCAACTTGTATGACAAATACAGCAGAAATCTTGAACATTCCAACACATTCCCACATTCATTGTACACAAAATCTTACAGTAGATCACCCCTCGTGCCGCGCGGAGTATCGCCATGAGGCGTGCGTTGGGCTGCCTATCCTCCGGGCGGGTGGCTGCAGTCGGGCGCGAGCCACACCCCTGTATTTACTTCATGTGGGCATCTACTATCAAGCCGGAAGCAAGTTTGCTAGCCTCAAAATTGGGAAACAGTTTTCAATACCACAAATTGGCAAGCCTTTACGTTATCTTTATAAACTTGCCAATATAAGACGCTTCGGCCACCTGCCATTCCAAATATTAGCAAGCTGGGGTGAATTTCAGAACTAGGCTAGCAAATTTTTGGCATTCGAAACGGCCAGCCGATTGGGTGACCATCAAAATCGCGCCACGGTAGGCAGTGTACGAACAAATTGGCGTGCCCCGTGGAATTGCTTGCATCGGGCAATTTTTCCACCTAAATACAATTGTGTTTTAATTTTTTTGGCTAAGCGATTAGCGAAGCCAGTTACTCCAGTGGGGTTGAAAAGTTTTGTCTGTCTGTTTGTTTGTCTGTTTGTCTGTGTGTCCGCACTACTCCTCCTGAACGGCTCGGCCGATCGAGACGAGATTTTGCAGGGTAGTTAGGTATATCCTTGGCTCGCCACACGCAAAAATTCAGCTTTCTATCTCATTCCATTCAGTTGTACTAACGAAAAAACACTAAAAAAACGGCAGAAAAAGTGCAACTTTTCAGTGACATATTTTAGAGACATTTTAACATGGTTTCTTATGTTTTTGAAGTTCCTGATGACGAAAATGAAATCAATTTCGACCCCTGACCAAACTTTTAACTGTGAATTGGCTACCTCGGCCCGAATTTACTAACATAATCAACTTCGACCATTCATCTTGAAAAAGGGGGTCGACCGACTAAAAATTTTTATTGCAGATTTCGATCGGTGTCGGCAAGACCTTTTCAAAGAGGGGTCGGAAGGGGGGTCTAGGAGCCCGGTTTAATTAGTTGGCCAAATCAGGATCTTGAAAAAAGGGGATCGACCGACTAAAACATTTTATTGCAGATTTCACGTGGTGCATTAAGGCAAGCAGGGAAGCGCCGCAGGCCAAGGTAGGTGTAACGCCAGGCGTGGATTGTCGTAACTGGCGCAGCATCGCTAAGCCTGTTACGACAAGACACGGTCTGGCGGAAACCTACCTTGTTAGTCGGTCGATCCCCTTTTTTCAAGATCCTGATTCGGCTAACTTGTCATTCTACCATGGAATATGCCCAGTGTCATACTTGTAAATCAACAAAAAATATAATTTTCTATGGCCGTTTCACAGCTTTTAAAAATGTCCTGTTTATCACTGAACTGTGCAGATTTAGTATGCTTAGCATTCAGTTGAGCTATCATTTGGCATTTCAGATTATAGATCTCCTCAGTTGTGGGGTAAGATCTGCCACTGACCTTTTTAGAAATGGTACAGGCAATTTTAGCTTAGGCAAATTAAGCTTAGGCTAGTCTCTGATTTATTGCCTCTTTTCATTTTAGGTTCCGTTAACACATTCGCTGCGGACGTGTAACGGCTGAAAACGCCTAAATCACGGCAAAAAAAAGAATCTCGTCCTGGTGGGTAGGCAACCCGCAGCGCGGAACCTAACCTAACCTGGACGATGGCTGTGCCATAGTATAGCCCAGACAGCGGCGGACCGAGGCCGGGGTGCGCGCGCACCTCTTTCTCTACTGGACGGCGTCAGGGGCGTGTTTCTTGTCCGGGTTGGTGCGGCCCACCAGAGGCTTGCCTCCGAAATTTCAAAAAGTTTAGCCCCACCCGCCCCCTTACTCCACCGGGACGCCGGCGTCTTGATCCCCCCGAGGATTAAGTATGTACTTGGGCCAGACGGAGCCAACCCAGCGACGGCGGAGTGACTTTGTAGTCAAGCAGGATGGGGAGGCGGCGAAGTAACGGCCGTTTGTTGGCAACGGCAATCGCAGACGCCCCTCCAACAAGAACAACAAACGCAACGAAGAACCAGTATGAGGAAAGCCGTCCGACCGCGAGGTACGCACGGCTGCTACTATTTCATCACATTTTTTAAAATAAACTGTAAAGGTAATCTGACGATTGTTTGGGCTGTTCCATGCAGAAAGTAACACCACCTCACAGAGAAAAGTGGAGGCAAGCAGGAAGGAGGCAGGGAAGGAGGAGGGCCAGGGGAACCGCAACCCCCGCCCCGCGCCAGCTGAGCACCAAAATATCAGTAAGTAGACCTCACCAAGTCCCTTGCCGTAATGGTAGTCCCCACGCTAGGTTCGAGGATGCCTGCATTTCACTGGCAGCCCTAAACATGACACAGCATAACTGGACGACGATCAAAGAATGGGTCACAGGTGGCTGCAGTCAACAGGTGTGACAATGTTTTTTTCCTTTTTCTAGTGTTGGGGACTTTGGCTGTCGCGGGGACGGTGGTTGCGGCCACCCTGGCACTCCGCCTAAGGTGAGGTATTTGAACGCAGTGCAAGGACTCGGGCAGATATTTCAATCACTCCAACCCGCGGACCAAAATTTAGGATAAGGTCACGGAATCAGTTCAAAGTGTGTTGATTCAACGGGTATCGCTAGAACGTACCAATGGAAAGTCGGAAAGAAACCCGAAGGCAGTCAGTTACTATACTAATTGTAACAGAAAGTGTCGCAATTCTGAATTTGCCTCAATTTTTTTAAGGAATAGGTATGTACAGTTGCCTTTCTGATTTGTCTTTTATGTTTGTCTTAAAATCGATTCTAATTTGAAAAATATCTTTCGATCAGATATCCGAAAGTGAGCGTGAACGACGTAGTGAAATGCTTTAATACTTCAAAATACAACCTCACTTTAGCTTGTGAAGTTTTAGATGAATGGAAAACCCCACTCTTAAAAAACCCACGAGCAACTGATCGGTTACCAAGGGAGGAAGCCACAGAGGCTGTGATACAAGAGGTTAGTTTTTATCAGTAATCTCTGTGTCAACTTTAACTGAACAGATTTTGTTGGCTGAGCGATTAGCGAAGCCAGTTACTTCACTGGGGTTGAAAAACTTTTCCTGTCTGTCTGTCTGTCCGTCTGTCTGTGTGTCCGCACTACTCCTCCTGAACGGCTCGGCCGATCTGGCTGAGATTTTGCTGGGTTATTAGGTATGTCCTTGGCTCGCCACACGCAAAAATTCAGCTATCTATCTCATTCCATTCAGTCGTACTAACGAAAAAACACTAAAAAAACCGCAGAAAAAGCGCAACTTTTCAGTGACTTTATATCTTAGAGACATTTTACATGGTTTCCTATGTTTTTGAAGTTCCTGATGACGAAAATGAAATCAATTTCGACCCCTGACCAAACTTTTAACTGTGAATTGGCTACCTCGGCCCGAATTTACTAACATAATCAACTTCGACCATTTATCTTGAAAAAGGGGGTCGACCGACTAAAAATTTTTATTGCAGATTTCGATAGGTCTCGGCAAGACCTTTTCAAAGAGGGGTCGGAAGGGGGGTCTAGGAGCCCGGTTTAATTAGTTGGCCAAATCAGGATCTTGAAAAAAGGGGATCGACCGACTAAAACATTTTATTGCAGATTTCACGTGGTGCATTAAGGCAAGCAGGGAAGCGCCGCAGGCCAAGGTAGGTGTAACGCCAGGCGTGGATTGTCGTAACTGGCGCAGCATCGCGAAGCCTGTTACGACAAGACACGGTCTGGCGGAAACCTACCTTGTACAATTCCTGACGTTATTTTACACATAATTTTCTGTAAAGTTACGACAGTATTTGTAGAAAAATAACTTGTAAAATAATGACGTCTCCTAACAGTATTCCTAAATCCGTCAATGCATGTTTTCTGTCCGTGTTATACGTGTGGTCGGTATGGCTTTGGTTAGTGTTCCTTGCCAGTTCCTTGCCGCGTCACTGTCGGCGATCTTACGCTTTGTCGTTCCGGCCGTGGTGCGCTCGGCCGCGCCGCTTCCCCTTCACCCACTAAACCGTGTTGGCTAAAAGCTACCTCCCTTCCGGGCCCCTTTATTTTCCGAGCCGCATGCCCAATTTTTTCCCACCTTCCTCTTTTTGGGGTGAGGTGTCTTCCGTTTCCTACGTCCTGTATCGGCAGCGACCCGGGATTGAACTTGCGGGCCGTCCGACCACAGTGCCGTCGCCTTGCCCCTCGCCTTACCCATGTGCGTTCTCGGAGGCGGCACGAAACACGCTGATAACCGTCAGCAATGAAGATAACGTTTGATGTCTCAGGCAAGGAAAATTACACCTGAACCGCCTCACCCATCACCGGCCAGCACGTGAGTTTGTGCAACCATTTAAGTGCCAACATTTTTTCCTGCCCGTTTTCTTTTTTGTTTTATATTAGTTAAGGAACTGCTTGTTTGTTTTACAGGATTAGCAGCGTCCAAGACTGAATATTGTAAATAAAATCTTTCCCGGCATTTATTTTCTTTATTTTAGTTTTTCGCTCCCCACTCCACTGACGGCGGAGCCGCGGAGAGGAGCTGCTGCCGCGCCGAGGGGGGAACAACTTCCCACATTCATTGTACAAGATTTGAACACATTCCCACAATCTGGAGGCCAAAACGCCTGTAAGTAGGCAACTTGTATGACAAATACAGCAGAAATCTTGACCATTCCAACACATTCCCACATTCATTGTACACAAAATCTTACAGTAGATGACCCCTCGTGCCGCGCGGAGTATCGCCATGAGGCGTGCGTTGGGCTGCCTATCCTCCGGGCGGGTGGCTGCAGTCGGGCGCGAGCCACACCCCTGTATTTACTTCATGTGGGCATCTACTATCAAGCCGGAAGCAAGTTTGCTAGCCTCAAAATTGGGAAACAGTTTTCAATACCACAAATTGGCAAGCCTTTACGTTATCTTTATAAACTTGCCAATATAAGACGCTTCGGCCACCTGCCATTCCAAATATTAGCAAGCTGGGGTGAATTTCAGAACTAGGCTAGCAAATTTTTGGCATTCGAAACGGCCAGCCGATTGGGTGACCATCAAAATCGCGCCACGGTAGGCAGTGTACGAACAAATTGGCGTGCCCCGTGGAATTGCTTGCATCGGGCAATTTTTCCACCTAAATACAATTGTGTTTTAATTTTTTTGGCTAAGCGATTAGCGAAGCCAGTTACTCCAGTGGGGTTGAAAAGTTTTGTCTGTCTGTTTGTTTGTCTGTTTGTCTGTGTGTCCGCACTACTCCTCCTGAACGGCTCGGCCGATCGAGACGAGATTTTGCAGGGTAGTTAGGTATATCCTTGGCTCGCCACACGCAAAAATTCAGCTTTCTATCTCATTCCATTCAGTTGTACTAACGAAAAAACACTAAAAAAACGGCAGAAAAAGTGCAACTTTTCAGTGACATATTTTAGAGACATTTTAACATGGTTTCTTATGTTTTTGAAGTTCCTGATGACGAAAATGAAATCAATTTCGACCCCTGACCAAACTTTTAATTGCGAATTGGCTACCTTGGCCTGAATTTAGTAACATAATCAACTTCGACCCTTCATCTTGAAAAAAAGGGGTAGACCGACTAAAAATTTTTATTGCAGATTTCGATAGGTCTCGGCAAGACCTCTTAAAAGAGGGGTCGGAAGGGGGGTGTAGGAGCCCGACTTCATTAGTTGGCCGAATCAGGATCTTGAAAAAAGGGGATCGACCGACTAAAAATTTTTATTGCAGATTTAGATAGGTCTCGGCAAGACCTTTTCAAAGAGGGGTCGGAAGGGAGGTCTAGGAGCCCGACTTCATTAGTTGGCCGAATCAGGATCTTGAAAAACGGGGATCGACCGACTAAAAAATTTTATTGCGGATTTCACGTGGTGCATTACTCAATGCCTCAAAAATCCTTGAGACAGCTTGCCGAAGGCAAGCACGGAAGCGCCGCAGGCCAAGGTAGGTGTAACGCCAGGCGTGGATTGTCGTAACTGGCGCAGCATCGCGAAGCCTGTTACGACAAGACACGGTCTGGCGTAAACCTACCTTGTGTTAAATTGTCTTGTTAAAAGTCCCTTGGTAGTAAGGTGAACCTAAAATAAAATTATCGTCCCAATCGGCGAATACAGGATTTGGGGCCTGTGGTGATTTGATGTGGAATTACCCGTTTGTCAAGCCAAAACCAGGAACTTTCCAGGAGACGTATTAATATGAGCATTTTTAATGATACTGCCACAGAGGTCTCTGCTGTGAGTGTGGCGCACAGTGAAACTACTGGACCAACTCAGGAAGAGAAATAGTGTTCAGCACCTGTGTTTCTACGTAGGTCAAGCCGCATCAAGGTGTGAATGCAGCTAGAAACAAAGAAGGTGGCTGCTGTAGTTCATAGACATAGTGGCTGAGGAAATTACTGAGTTACCTTTGAGCCGAGGATTAGAAGTTCACTCCAATTTAGGGACCACGTCCATATCTCGTTTATAACGAACAGAGGGCAGAACTCCCTGGCGTCTTGACACATGGCCATGAGACATGGCGAGCATTGCATTTTCAACAGAAGTTTCCTCTTGTACAGCGAAATACTATTGCTGCTGTGCAGGAAAATTGCCCTGAAAAGTGACATGGTATTGACTAATTCGCGGAGCGAGCGAGCGAGCGACGAAATGGCGAAGCGGCATTCAGCCACACTGTATGAAAGATGTGAACAAACCGTGGAGGGGGGGGTCTTTTGCCAAGTAGCCACAAAATTATTCTTGTTGATATCCTTAGATGTGAAAATAGAGGCACCGCACAGTAGGAGTCCTTGAAAAACCAATGACGCGGACACCTCACCGCCGTCATTAGGGAATATTATGTTCTTCTGCTCATGTACTACTCTTTCCACCTGAAAACAATACTTAGAATTGTAACACACTGGGTGGATGACACATCCCTTTGCTTTTAAATGCCTACCTCATTGGACACCTGGCTTAACTTGGCGATCGGCCTCCTGGCCTTGACCACAGCCCACAGCCGGGTCCCAGCCGAGGTATAGTTCACCATCCATTGACCCTGCAATTAAATGTAGTTACATCACTATACTTACCGAATTTTGAACTTGTGGATGGGACAAAATATCTCATCCCACCTCGCTGCCTAGTGGGCTGGATGATACATTTTGTTTACCTTTATTATTTCCCGAATTCAAACTTACTTAGATTGTTAAATTTTTTGAAAATTTTCTTTGTAGGACGAGCCTGTTACTCCGCTGCCGCCGCAACCGGAACGCCCCCGCCGCCGACATCGCCTGGCCCACACGGCGAGGTCGAAGTCGTGAGGCGACCTACTCTTGCAGGGGCACCGCCCAGATTCTTCTCAAAGGCACCCCGCTAAACAGAATTGGAGCGGTGGGCACAATTCAAAGCGGGTGCCTAAGAGAAGAATTTGAAGAATTGGGGCACAGGCAAAGGGCCACGGGGCCCGTACAAGCACCCGCAGGCTCCCAGGCAGCCGTGGGTTGGTAAGTCATCGCCAAAATGGCAACATGTCGCACAAGGCATTGTCTTCCCTCAATCCGTGGGACGTGTCATCACTTAATGTTTCCGTTCGTGGCCTGGCGTGGGTCGGGAAATTTATGTCATTTGCGTGTGTTGTCTATGATTTATCTCATTGGGTGTACGCGCGGCGGCTCGCTGATGTCAGAGAACGTTTAATTTTTGATTTCTGTCTGATTTCGTTCATGGTTCGCGGGGCGAGCAACTTCAAATCATGGCGCACAGTGGGCCTGTTCGTGGGGTGTGTGTGACTTCACAGCTTGCCCAGAGTCTGTCGTGCCGTGTCTTGGCCGAGCTAGACTTGTTTACATGCCGATGCACTTTCCGAGTTTTCTTGAAGGATTTATCAAAGACCGAGTGAAAATGAACGAGTGATGAGTGGATTTCGTCCGTCTGTCTGTGGAAACGATAAGGGATCTGTGTCATTGCGAAAAAATGCTTTGATTCGCGTGTTTGGTTTTGTGTGTGAGGGTAGGTTTTCTGACTGTCCTGTAAAATGTATCTTTATTGTTTCAGGACAATGTAGGCATACTGAGGGAGCGAAATTACCGTGACTCTAATCATCTTCGTGTAGTAAGTTTTATCTCTTTTAGATGTAAAGAATCGTTTAAAATGTTGCGCAACATTTTCAAAATGATGTCTGTTTTTTTTCTGTTTTCAGTCTGTGTGGGATCGTATTGAACCACGGCGTCGCCAGCCCCAGGTTGGAGCGGCAAGTCGTGGGGCTGCTAGTGTCGATGTTGCTTCAAGTGACGAAGAAACTGAACGATTCAGTCGCTTTACGGCAGAGCGCCCTCCTCCTCTTCCCTGCCAGCATGATGTCCTAGAAGAGCGCCCTCCTCTTCCCTGCCAGCACGATGAGCTAGAAGAGGGTGAAATTGAAGCACAAGGACCTTGTGTTCGCACCTCTCAGCGGGGAAGAGTGTGTGCGGGTCCTCTCCGTTCTGGTGCTCGTCGTGCTGTGTCTGTCAATGGTGTGCCTGCCCCAGTTGCTGTGGGGCCTCCCCCTGCTGCTGGTGAACAGCATGCTGTGGCTGTCCGTGATGTGCCTCCCCCTGCTGGCGCTGTTCGGCGTCGTCCTAGTAAGCCTCTCGTAAGCTGTCTTTGCTTTATATTGTTCAGTTTACTTTCGTAATCTGTACAGTAATACAGTATTTTTTGTGTGTTTTTCAGACTTACGTTCAGAAGTTAGAGGCGGCACGCCGTAGACTAAGAAAACTTTAAAGTTGATTGGACTACTAAGTTAGTTATGTTTGTAATATCAGTATTTGGTTTAAAAAAAAAAAAACGATTTTGTTAATTGGACTATTAAGTTAGTTATGTTTGTAATGCCAGTATTTGTTTTGTTTTTTTAAACAAAGAAACGATTTTGTTACTTGGACTTTTAAGTTAGTTATGTTTGTGTAGTGTTGGGACACTTCGAGTGGTAAAGGGCGTAAAGGACGACAGAGAGTGAAGGATTGACTGGTTTATTAGGAGAACCGAACAGCTCGAGACCAGACTGTTGGCCGGGCCAGAGGCGTGGCTCAACTTATTGGCTGAGCGATTAGCGAAGCCAGTTACTCCAGTGGGGTTGAAAAGTTTTGTCTGTCTGTCTGTTTGTTTGCGTGTCCGCACTACTCCTCCCAAACGGCTCAGCCGATCGGGACGAGATTTTGCAGGGTTGTTAGGTATATCCTTGACTCGCCACACGCAAAAATTCAGCTTTCTATCTCATTCCATTCAGTCGTACTAACGAAAAAACACTAAAAAAAACGGCAGAAAAAGTGCAACTTTTTAGTGACTTTATATTTAAGAGACATTTTTACATGGTTCCTTATGTTTTGGAAGGTGCTAATGACGAATATGATATCAATTTCTACCCCTGACATTTGTTTTAACTGCGAATTGGCTACCTCGACCCGAATTTCCAATTAAATTAACTTCGACCCTTCATCTTGAAGAAAGGGGGTCGACCGACTAAAAATTTTTATTGCAGATTTCGATAGGTCTCGGCAAGACTTTTTCAAAGAGGGGTCGGAAGGGGGGTCTAGGAGCCCGACTTCATCAGTTTGCCGAATCAGGATCTTGAAAAAAGGGGATCGACCGACTAAAAGATTTTATTGCAGATTTCACGTGGTGCATTCCTCAATGCCTCAAAAATCCTTGAGACAGCTTGCCGAAGGCAAGCAGGGAAGCGCCGCAGGCCAAGGTAGGTGTAACGCCAGGCGTGGATTGTCGTAACTGGCGCAGCATCGCGAAGCCTGTTACGACAAGACACGGTCTGGCGTAAACCTACCTTGTAGGTTTGGCAACAATAGCGATAGAAGTGGAAGGGGAACTGAGGTGGGAGTATCAATATTGGAACCTTGGCCAAGGTGGTAGCTCTATGCCAGAGAAAGGAAGAAGAGGATAAATAAAAAGTTGAACTGACACTTGTTGATATAGCTTTTCAAACTGGTAATTCATTACACCACTCCCCCTTTAAAAGAAAATACTTTTTCACCTTTCACCATTCAATCACACTAAGTTCCTTACTTCAAATGATCTGTTGCCAAAACCTGCACACTCTAACACTTCTTGAATCTTTAAACTCGTTCAAAGCTGTAAACCTAATCACGTTTTGGGCCCATCTGACTCAAGGTAAGGTTGTCCAGGCCTTCCTTGACACGCCTTCTACGATCAAACAAAATTCATGATCCTCATTATGAGTGGTTCAACAGCGACTCCCATGGCACGTCCAAAAACTAGTCAAAGGACGCCATCCTGGGATGCAACCGTTTAGCCTGATCATCAACACTACTGATAATTCTACATACAGAAAATTTGGTTAATATGCTGGTCTGCACTTCCATGCTGTGGTTCTCGTAGTTCTAGTTGACATTACTCTGGACGATTCTTGTAGACAATTTTTCCTGTAACACACATAAACACTGCGCACAGACTTTTGACTCCTACTCCCCCCTAACTAAACAATGGGTTTTTTGCCTTGGTGTTGCAAACCTGACTAGCTAAATCCTATCTAAAACACCATTGTTAATCTAGGAAGACTAATTAACACTACATGGTTGGGAAACTTACCTGTTACTCTGTTGAATGGCTCGGATGACTTGCTGCTGGACGGTCTCTGGAGTACTGGACGCATCCACGACTGCATGTAGAGCTGGTTCGTTGTCCATCCAGTTCTCCAAAACTGTGTGCAAACTTTGGATGTAACCTTTGGACAATGTATTTTCCTCTTTGCGAGCCCTTGTTTGAAGACGTTGAAAAGCTGTTTCTGGAGTCCCTCGAAGATAGATATGATGTTCCTTGCGTCGAAACTGAGCTGTCATGGATTTAGAAATTTCTTGGAGTAATACGTACTGCTCTTTGTTGATCATCTTTGCTTCTATTTGCGTTTGAACAAACATTTTAACCACACTGTGTAATGAGCGTTCTGCTACAACTACAGGAGCACTGCCTTGCATGAACTTCAGTTGAGTTTGCCACAAAACAAAACCATCGACTGAAACGTATACCGTGAAACGGGGTAATTTCGGGCACTTTTGAGAGGTATTTTTAAAATTGTGAAGGTCGTGGTGTTGCCATGGACCTGAGGGTTAAAATTTATCATCTACCCACCTTTAGCTTCAATTTGACGCCAATTCCAGATATTTACGCCTCACCGTTTATACAGTGAAGGGCCCAAAGCAGTGCCCGAAATTACCCCGTGTTTTGGGGTAATTTCGGGCACCCCAGGAAAAAGCGACTTGTTCTGATTTTGGTCTCAAAATCAATAATTGTCTCTTTCTTTTAAGCTTATGTGATAAAATGTGAAATTCTTAAGGATGAAGATGTGGAGGGATGGTAGGGGTGGTCATTTATACATAATTTGAAGTCATGATTGGAACAAATAGTTTGATGTTTGGGAGAGTGGGGTGGAGCTATTAAGGACGCTTCTTGTTGAACGTCTAACCTTGAACCTTTATCCTTTTTTGTTTTTGATAATGGTACAACTCGAGCCACACTATATCACGCGAAGATGAGTCGTGGATCTTCCTCTTGAATCTGACGTACATGAGGGGCAAGTCTTATGCACAAGTGGGAAGATACAGTGGCTTCCTGGAAAACTCTGCGTTCCGTAGCAACCTGGCAAGCCATGCGGCCGTTCTTAAAGTCAAAGTCCCGGTAAACATGATAAAATTTTAGTCACGAACCAATAATTGACACCAAGATAGGATGTGTCCGTACTACACATAAGAAGTACAGATGTAGCCTTGGCCCATTTTAATAATAGTCAAAGTTCCACAAAGCGACTGCTGCGGCAGTTGAGTATTATCTGTGTTAATGGATTGTCTCCATCTTTCAGAAGAGCTCTGAAGAGCTGGAAGAAGCTTACACCACTCCAGCCCTGCGAAATTTAAAGTGTTCAGAACAACCCTGCTTGCCCTTGCATGCCATTTCAGTGCCCGAAATTACCCCTTAAAGTAACAATTTTTTAGTTTTGAGCCCCTATTTACCATACTTTTTGCCGCAAGTGATTGAAAATTTGACACAGCATGCTCAAAACATGTCCAAATCGAAAAAAAAAATACCTTATGCACCGTTTGTGAACAGGTTTGGCTTGCTAGTCGAAGTTTTCACGCATACACTGCATTTAGGTAAAAAGTGTAAAATACGAAAATCACTGTATCTCGAAAAGATTGGATCTGTTTTGATCTCCAGAAAAATGATCCGACGGTTTGAAGTGTGGCGAATGCGATGTGCGCAACGGGACAAGCCTCCGAGGTCGCCGCTAGACGGCAGCATCATCGCAATGCTTTCGGGCAGAGATGCCCGAAATTACCCCGGGTGCCCGAAATTACCCCGTTTCACGGTACGCCCACTTTTCCATGTCTTTCGAGTACAAGTCCAAGAAATTAATTCCATGAAAATTGGTCCACAGCGAAACTGGTTCTTGTACAACTGGATAGCCACGTTCCTGAAGCGTCGTCAGCAGGGTAGATTTTCCAATTCCGATGTTGCCTTCGATGTAGACTACCATCGATGATTTTGGACTCGTCACTTGTTTCGTGTTGGTACTCCTTGATCGACGACCGCACCAGGCTCGGAACATGTTTGCTCGTATTGAAGTCTGATCGCGAACTGACTGTGGGCGTTGTGCGTGACATTTTCGTCTGCGTATTTTTCTTTGCCATCACGTACTGGCTGTCTGCATTCGCACTCGACTTGATCGGGTTGCCTGAATGGCCATTGTTCGGCTGCTTGGGCCTGGCAGCACGTCTGCGATTCTATGAGTCGTTTTGCTGCCCCAGGCTACCCTGTTACAATAGTCTAGTGGTTTCGGGACTTGGTTATTGACCCGTAGGTGGGTGGTTCAAACCTCACGTCTCAAAACATCACCCAATGGTGGATTCTTCGGAATAGGAGCCCATGATGACGTTAGGCAGTGAAGACACAATGTTCCGACGGACGAGTATGCTTAAGTTGAGCGAGATATTGGTCGCTATACTACCGAAGGGCATTGGTGTGTGAGTGGACGCAAACCAGCCATCGATGAATTTCATTGCTTCGCTCCGCTGTTGGGCTGATTGTCTTCATTGAGGTGGTTTCCTCTGTTCAGATGTTGCCCCATGTTGGGTACCAATCTAAAGAGGAAAAGTTTCCACTGAGCAGTTATCAAGCCCTGAAACCACTTGTAACCCTTTTTGTTGGACGTATATCGGCCATACTTGCGTGTTTCTTGTCGTCTGATGCAGCAACATGGTGGGGGTAACGCGACTCTGTGGAAGCTCGACGCGTCAGATCACCCTGTTACAATGGTCTGGTGGTCAAGGCGACTGATGTCGGCCTCGATGGCGGTGGTTCGACTCCCACTCAACACTTAACTTCATATCAAATATTGAGCGTCTCTTAAAAAATAATCATGTTTGTCTGTTGATCGGGAGTGCTCCTCCTCAAGGGAGTGTTTGGTCTGCCGGAACGTCTTAGGACATAGCTGGTACGCGACCATTAACTCTCCCAGTCTAAGCCTCTTCTGTCAGCAACAAGCCTCGGCTCAGATGTTACAAAGCGATTGCGGGGGTCGGGGTAGAGCCTAAACGGCCTGCTGCCCCGTCTCTGGGACGTATGCTCCTAGACCTGCTACGGCGGGCCCCATGACCACGCCTGTTGGCTGAATCAGGAACTTGACAGACCAATTGTAATAATTTTTCAATATTTTTCTGGGTTCTGTCTGGTATGTTATCTTGTGAGTCGATTGACACCTGATGCTTCCTTCGAGTGTCTTGGCCGCTTGTTGCGCCGACTGGTGGTGGTGGCTAAAAGCTCCATTAGTACCAACTTGTACCGTTCCACGTTCTTCCATTAGCCGTGTCTTTTCTCTCTTGCTGTCTTGTTGTGGACTTTGCAACTTTTATTATTTTGTATTCGTCACCTTTGAGCCTTTCGTTTGACATAACCCTTGACTTAGATTCTGCTTTCCGAAATAAACGCGCGCTGTATTTGAACACTTCCTGTAGAATTCATCAGTTGGTCAAACCTGTTATGTTTTTCTTTGTCGCTCGCTTGTCCTATCGCCATCTTGCTCTCTTGCTTGCACTTGTATACCCTGCTACTGCATTCCTTTTGGCATTTGTATTTCTTTAATCTGGTGTAGTTAACATGGGTGTTACTAACAGATTTCCAGACATTATGGTTGCCCCATCCTGTGTAAAGGGAGAGTCCTGTTTAACAGGTCCTGATAATGGACCTATCCTTACTGTAAGTTTTCAAATCTTCAGAGTTTTGTGCCGAGTTTAGTTTTGGCCGTGTTTTCCATTTATTCGTTTCTTAGGTTCACTTAGCTTGTGCCATTTGGGGAAAAGCCAATTCAGACATTTTGATGAAAAGCCAGTTCAATGAGTGGCCTATTTATGCTGGTCCAAACGGTTTTCCTGAACATTCCAGTCATGTTACCTCTTCCGTTGCTGAGTCCTTTAATCCTGCTGACTGGGAATGTTGGTCTGAACGTTGGAGCTCACAGTACACCATGCTAGATTCCCTGTTCACCCAGTGGGATGATGTACGTATTGCCGAAACGTGTTATCTCAATTTTTGTTCAATCATATTTTTTTTGAACTCTGTGAAAATATTTAGTATGGTTTTAAGAGTAAAGGGGTTTAAATGCCTTTTTTTGGCTGAGCGATTAGCGAAGCCAGTTACTCCAGTGGGGTTGAAAAGTTTTGTCTGTCTGTTTGTCTGTTTGTTTGTCTGTCTGTTTGTTAGTGTGTCCGCACTACTCCTCCCAAACGGCTCGGCCGATCGAGACGAGATTTTGCAGGGTTGTTAGGTATATCCTTGGCTCGCCACACGCCAAAATGCAGCTCTCTTTCTCAAATAATTTAGTCGTACCAACGAAAAAACACTAGAAAACGGCAGAAAAAGTGCAACTTTTCAGTGACTTTATATTATAGAGACATTTTTACATGATTTCGTATGTTTTTGAAGGTGCTGATGACGAAAATGAAATCAATTTTGACCCCTGACCAAACTTTTACCAGCGAATTGGCTACCTCGGCCCGAATTCACTAACATAATCAACTTTGACCCTTCATCTTGAAAAAAGGGGGTCGACCGACTAAAAAATTTTATTGCAGATTTCGATAGGTCTCGGCAAGACCTTTTCAAAGAGGGGTCGGAAGGGGGGTCTAGGAGCCCGACTTCATCAGTTGGCCGAATCAGGATCTTGATAAAAGGGGATCGACCGACTAAAAAATTTTATTGCAGATTTCACGTGGTGCCTTACTCAATGCCTCAAAAGTCCTTGAGACAGCTTGCCGAAGGCAAGCAGGGAAGCGCCGCAGGCCAAGGTAGGTGTAACGCCAGGCGTGGATTGTCGTAACTGGCGCAGCATCGCGAAGCCTGTTACGACAAGACACGGTCTGGCGTAAACCTACCTTGTATGTGCAGTGAGTGCATGCCCTAGGACAGGCAGCATCTATAGAGAATCGCATTTTAAGAACCAACGAAGTTTGAATGTAGCTGTGCTGTCCTATGGACAGCCAGGTGACTACGGCGTGTCCAGAGGACAGCTGGAAGACCGAGGCCCACCCGCCGGTTTTTCGGCGAAGGGGGAGGGGGGTGATGTGGTCATACGGCTTGTTGGCTGAGCGATTGCCGAAGCCAGTTACTTCACTGGGGTTGAAAAACTTTTCCTGTCTGTCTGTCCGTCTGTCTGTGTGTCCGCACTACTCCTCCTGAACGGCTCGGCCGATCTGGCTGAGATTTTGCAGGGTTATTAGGTATGTCCTTGGCTCGCCACACGCCAAAATGCAGCTTTCTATCGCAATCCAATCAGTCGTACCAACGAAAAAACACTGAAAAAACGACAGAAAAAGTGCAACTTTTTTGTGAGTTTTCATTTTAGAGACATTTTGACGTGGTTTCGCATGGGTTGGAAGGTGCTGATGACGGAAATGAAATCTATTATGACCCCTGACCAAAGTATCCACCACGTAGAGGCTACCCCGTCTAGAAAATTCTAATATAATATACTTCGACCATTCATCACGTAGTGCACTACTCATTGCCTCATTGAACCTTAAAATAGCTTGCCGAAGGCAAGCAGGAAGCGCCGCAGGCCAAGGTATGTGTAACGCCAGGCGTGGATTGTCGAAACTGGCGCAGCATCGCGAAGCCTGTTACGACAAGACACGGTCTGGCGTAAACCTACCTTGTAGCTTTGGCAAGCGTGTTTTTCGTATCATAAATTTGACAATTTATATTCCAAAGAGGAATTAATATTTGTCTTAATTTTGTATAGGATGGCTTGCCACGCCACGCCACTCGCGCCCCGCCACGCCACGCCACTCGCGCCCCGCCTTGCCTCGCCACGCCACACCACTCACGCTGCCTCAACAGCGCACCGCCCAGCGCCCCGCCGCCCAGCGCCCCGCCGCCCAGCAAGGGTGTGTGGCACTCAGTGTGCGACTATGGTGGGGTCGAACATCCAGCAAAGAAGCTTGTAACTGAATTAGGCTCAAGAAGTACTAATGAACAAGTATTTCCCTGGCGTAAATGGTGACTGCTTTTAAACGCGCTTTAAACAGACTTTTCTGCGTTGGAAGCATGTTTTTGAAACATTGTTTCAACATGTAAAAACGCGTTGAGAGTACGTTTTATGAAACAAGAGTACGTTGAAAGGATGTTGTCTTTCTGTTCAGACCGCATGGAGACCGTGTTGTAACCACGTTCTGTCACCGCGGGAAGCATGTTGTAGACCTGTTGTAAGCGTGTTTGAAGCATGTTGTAGGCCGGACGACCGATATGGCGCCATCGCCAGAACGCGTTGAAAACGTATTGAAAGCATGATATGGCTCGGATGCGACAGTATTCGTCACTACGTAAAAAAAAATTAATTTTTCATCAAAAATTTTTTTTTTGGATTGTACTCTATATTTTTGTACTCCTGCCGCTCACCCCTTATCCGCTTGATCTCCCACTCCCCTCCTTCCCGCCCGAAAGCGCCAATGCGCTTCGGGGCGGGAGGGATTGAACCACGGTCCTATAGCACCGTAGCGCGAACGCACGTGAGACACTTACCCCGAGACTACAGGACTTGATGGAGGGCCCCGCTGCACGTACCACATGTAGCCCGAGCCTGTTGTAAGTCTGTTTTTAACATGTAACTTAACATGCTGTCCGAAGATCAGCGTAAAGAGCATGTTGAGAGTATGTTAACACGTTGAAACATACTTTTCACACCCTAACAACATGCAATAAACGTGACAAATCATGTTTCAAGTTTTGCCAGGGTTATGAAATTCTTGAGATGCTAAAAAGAGTAAGGACCCCGAAAATCCTCAGCTCTGCCCCACAACAGGATGGAGCAGGTGCCGATGATGTAAGTTCAAAAAGTATTTGGTATGTAACAGCCCGAGTGAGCCGCGCAGTGCTTTGAGTGACTCATTCCTTTGATACGCCGGGATGCCGCGCTGCTAGCCCCGCCGCTGAGTGCGTATGTGTGTGAGTCCGGGGCCCCATTAGGATTTGCACCTGGCCACACGCCAAAATTCAGCTTTATAATCGAATCATTCAGCCGTAACTACGGAAAACATAAAAAAAAAAAAACCACGTCAGAAAAAGTGCAACTTTTTTGTGACTTTACATTTCAGAGACATTGTTGGCTGAGCGATTAGCGAAGCCAGTTACTCCAGTGGGGTTGAAAAGTTTTGTCTGTCTGTCTGTTTGTTTGTCTGCTTGTGTGTCCGCACTACTCCTCCCAAACGGCTCGGCCGATCGAGACGAGATTTTGCAGGGTTGTTAGGTATATCCTTGGCTCGCCACACGCCGAAATTCAGCTCTCTATCTCAAATAATTTAGTCGTACCAACGAAAAAACACTAAAAAAACGGCAGAAATAGTGCAACTTTTCAGTGACTTTATATTTTAGAGACATTTTGACATGATTTCGTATGTTTTTGAAGGTGCTGATGACGAAAATGAAATCAATTTCGACCCCTGACCAAACTTTTACCAGCGAATTGGCTACCTCGGCCCGAATTTACTAACATAATCAACTTTGACCCTTCATCTTGCAAAAAGGGGGTCGACCGACTAAAAAATTTTATTGCAGATTTCGATAGGTTTCGGCAAGACCTTTTCAAAGAGGGGTCGGAAGGGGGGTCTAGGAGCCCGACTTCATTAGTTAGCCGAATCGGGATCTTGAAAGAAGGGGATCGACCGACTAAAAAATTTTATTGCAGATTTCACGTGGTGCATTACTCAATGCCTCAAAAATCCTTGAGACAGCTTGCCGAAGGCAAGCACGGAAGCGCCGCAGGCCAATGTAGGTGTAACGCCAGGCGTGGATTGTCGTAACTGGCGCAGCATCGCGAAGCCTGTTACGACAAGACACGGTCTGGCGTAAACCTACCTTGTAACATGGTTTCGCATGTTTTGAAAGGTGCTTATGACGGATACGAGATATAATTCGATCCCTGACCAAGTGTCAACCGCGTAGGGGCTTCCTCGTCTTAAATATCCCAGTATGATCTACATCGACCATTTATAACGTAGTGCACTATTCATGGCCTAATGAAATTTAGAACAGCCTGCTGAAAGCAGGCAGGGAGCGCCGCAGGCCAAAGAAGGGGTAACGCCAGGCGTGGATTGTCGAAACTGGCGCAGCATCGCGAAGCCTGTCACAACACACACGGCCTGGCATATGCCTCCCTAATAACATCGTTTCGCATGCTTTGGAAGGTGCTGATGACGAATATGAAATCCATTTTGACTCCTGACCAAAGTGTCTAACACGTAGGTCTGCCTCGTCGGGAAATTCTTAATTAAAGCTACCTCCACCCTTTAACACGTGGTGCAATGAACGTTGCAACAGCTTGCCGTAGGCAAACAGGGAGCGCCGCATGCCAAGGGAGGTATAACTCCAGGCATGGATTGTCGAAACTGGCGCAGCATCGCGAAGCCTGTTACGTCAAGACACGGTCTGGCGTCCACCTACCTAGTCATGTATATCCATTGCTCGCCACACGCCATATGAGGGTTCTACAGAGAAGATTCGAGCCGGACACCGGCACCACCACGAGAGAAACAAATGAGCGCCGCGCCGCCGTGCTAGGCGGTGGTGGGGGCTTCATTCGGTTGAGTGCAGGCATCGTGCGTGCGCCGACTATATCCCTTCTCCGTCCATTTCGGCCCCAACCCCCACGGCTGCACGACGTTCTTTTGTTTCTCCCGTTGTCGTGCTGGCGTCCGGATTGAGTCTTCTGCGAAGTACCCTATTCAGCTTGTTTTCTACAATCATTTAGTCGTCTCAACAAAAAAAAAACACTTGAACGGGAGTAAAGGTGCTACTATTAAGTGACTTAACAATTTAGAGACAGTTCTACATGGTTTCGCATGATAAGGAATGTGGTGATGACGAAACTGAAATCATTGACCCCTGACCAAAGTTTTAACCACGTAGAGGATACTTCGTCTGGAAATTTTTAATACAATCCACTGCATCGCTTCATCACGTGGTGCACTACTCATACTCATTGCCTCATTGATCCTGGAAACAGCTTCCCGAAGTGAAGCAAAGAGCGCAGCAGTCCAAGGTGAGTGTACCAGACGTGCACTCTTAAAACCTTACGAAGTATTTTGAGCATACATATAACAAACAAAAATACTTTGTTATACGAAGAAATAGTTTGTAAATTACGAAGTATTTTCTTCGTAAGCTTTATGTATGCTCAAAATACTTTGTTATACAAACTACTTTTCTTTGTAAGGGCCGAAATAGTTTGTAAGGTTTTCTCAGTGATGGATTGTCAAAACTGGCGCAGCATCGCGAAGCCTGTTACAAGACATGGTCTTGCTTGACATCGTAGGGAGAGTGTTTTGGCACTGTGGAATAAAAATGAAGGCAAGTGCTGCTTATGCTAATGCCACTCTCCACTGTACCCCGGGCAACGGTGCGCACTTTACCCCAGGGCACAGCAGCCACCGTATTCTGGGATACAGGAGTGACTGTAAGCAGAACAGCACGCACTGTGCACATGCACCAGAATGGACTCTGTAATAGGGCTGGGCGGTTTTCCAGTGAACCAGTTTTCCGGTTCGGATTTTATCTGAACCGGGCTATTATAAAGGAGGAAAATGGCACCTTCATAATACAAACGTACTCTTTCTTCGTATCATGAAGGTTTTTCTTTGTATGTTACAGTGAAAATCCGTAAAAGATTCGTAATATGGAGAGAAACACCTTCGTATCATGTTTGCTCCATTTCCTTCGTAACATAGCTGAAATGTCACAGAAAGACTTTTAGCGTGCACAAAATTTTGGCCACAAGGTCAGAGGGAAATTAAAACATGTTTTGTTTTTGTTAGTAATAAAAGGCCGAAATTAAATATTGTAAAACCTCTACATTAATCCTCTACAGTCTTTCTCAATCATTACCCAATCTGTGGCCCTTTTTCGCTTTTCAGTTAAAATGAATAAAGTAAGTGATTTGAAAACTTCACACTGAGAAAACCCTACAAACTATTTCGGGCCTTACAAAGGAAAGTAGTTTGTATAACAAAGTATTTTGAGCATACATAAGCTTACGAAGAAAATACTTCGTAAATTACAAACTATTTCTTCGTATAACAAAGTATTTTTGTTTGTTATATGTATGCTCAAAATACTTCGTAAGGTTTTAAGAGTGCAGTACGCAGAGGCGCGTCCCGTTGCGCGTTATTGTCACGAGTTCCTGATCCCAATCAACATGGTAGGTTTACGCCAGACCGTGTCTTGTCGTAACAGGCTTCGCGATGCTGCGCCAGTTTCGACTATCCACGCCTGGCGTTACACCTACCTTGGCCTACGGCGCTTGCTGCTTGCCTTCGGCGCTTCCTGCTTGCCTTCGGCAAGCTGATTTAAGGTTCATTGGGGCAATGAGTAGTGCACTACGTGATGAACGGTCGAAGTATATTAGATTAGAGTATTCTAGACGATGTACACAGTAAGGGGTCGTACCCATTTTACGTGACCAATTTTAGGCCACTTTATGACCCCCTCCCCCCTCCTCGTGACCTGGATAACCTAACCTTCTCATGTATTTCAGATAGGGCGTAGTATTTGGCTAGACCCCTCCCTCCCAGACGTTTTCTACCCCGTTGTACGTGCGTTGCTGCAACGCAGTATTCCATGTTAAAAGTTAGTTGCAATCTCGTTTGTTTCACGAGAATACTGCGTTGCAACTAGAAATTATTGGACAGAAAGCGCGTTGCAACCCCGTTGTAACTCCTATCAAACTCCGTTGCAACTGCGTAAAAGAAACGCGGATTTGTCCGTTGGAACAGTGTTGCGACCTCGTTGCTACTGCGTTTCTGCCTGAGATGTGCAACTGGGTTACAACGGTGTTGCAACGCGGTTTTAACGCAGCAAAAGCAATAAATTGTTTGTGACGGAGAGGATTGCATTCTTTGCAACGAGCTTACAACGCGGTTCTTCGTCACTCTGGAAGGAAGTATCATATTACATACACATACACATGTACACACACAGACACACTCCCACTGCGAGATCTGAAAGAAGGACATGGGTTAGTAGTAGAACACTGGGCCTCCGACTTGCTGGTTTGCCATGCTGCCGACTGTGCTACGGTAGAGCACGAGGGACGCTGCCTTAGCCAGCCGACGACTCTGCGCGGCCGGGGCTGGAAGCGGAGCGGCGCGGCACGGCGCGGCAGTCAAGACGACGCGGGGCCGGGGAGGGGTAGGGGGTGCGCCAGAGGAGGCGGGAGCGGCTCTGGCGCGGGCACGCACCCGGTTTTGTTCAGCCGCGCCAAAGCAGGTGCCGATTTACAGTTTCTAAGACGTATTGTCTGAACGACACACCGTGATGGAAAAACTTATATTTTACAAAGGTCGAAGTATGCGTCGTATTTTCAAATCAGTACTGGTTTATTTGCATCGGGCGTCACGCATTGGCCCAATAGAAAAGACCAGCTTGATCAAGGCAATAGGCAAAACGCGCAGGAAAGAAGCAGGGACAACATTCTGCCTCGCCAGTCTATGGTGCCTGCATCGCGCTATTCTACTCTCGCCACTTGATGTACCGCCACCTTTCATTCTCCACCGGTCACGTGTTACAGCGGGAGCCTCAGAGCAGAATTCGTTACAACTCGTGATTCTAAAACGCATCTGTATAAAAACAGCACAAGTGGAAGCCTGTTAAACCACCGGAGGTGGTTGGAGGTTCGAAATCAAATCGCGTTAAAAGCCACTATTCTTTAATGCTGTTGCGACGCGTAATTAAAGCCGAAGAATCCTGTTCAAGCGCCGTTGAAAGTCACAGGTTTCGTCTAGGGCGTAGAAAGCTTGGTGTCTTCAACGCAGTAGCAGCGAAGTAAAACCCTGTCAGTGCCAGTACAAACTCCGTTACCAAAGACCTCGAAAAAGTGTGTTCCGGCAACGCAGTTGAAACGGGAAATAGCCCTGTGAAAGCCAGTTGCAACTCCGTTACTTCGCTCTTTGGTTAAGCGCGTTAAAACTCTGGTTTGGCAACGCAGTTGAAACGGGAAATAGCCCTGAGAAAGCCAGTTGCAACTCCGTTGCTTTACACCTCGGTCACGCGCGTTGAAACTCTGTTTCTCCAACGCAGTTGAAACGGGGAAAAGCATCAAGAAAGCCACTTGCAACTCCGTTAGCCCGCAGCTCGGAAAAGCGCGTTGAAACTCTGTTTCTCCAACGCAGTAGAAACGGGGAAAAGCCCTGAGAAAGCCAGTTGCAACTCCGTTACTCCGCTCTTTGGTTAAGCGCGTTAAAACTCTGTTTCGCCAACGCAGTTGAAACGGGAAAAAGTCCTGGGATAGCCAGTTGCAACTCCGTTAGCCCGCACCTCGGAAAAGCACGTTGGAACTCTGTTTCACCAACGCAGATGGAACGGGGAAAAGGTCGTGGAACCCCTTGCAACTCTGTTGTAACTGCGTTGAGTTCGACATAAGGCAGTATCAACGCACTTACAACGGAGTTGCAACAGGGAAAAGTCTGTACCAGCTTTCGTCTGGGCTCCCCCCCAAATCGGTCACGTAATATGGTTACGGCCCCCTAAAAGTCTTACAGTGACATCGGTCGTCATCGGACATAAGGACGCAGGTCAAAAATTTGAGAAAATGAGATTTTCACATTTTCTTAATCCTTGGAACCTGCCGCATCTTTTGAACTTGGTCCCATGTCTCAAACGTCAACCGTTTGGACGCAAATCCAATGTGCCAAACAGCACATGTCAATCATCATCGTACGTAACAGCGCAAGTCAATGGATTTTGGCTGACTTGCACCCTTTTGTCAGATAATGATTGACATGCGCTCTTATGAAGGACCCAACGATGGGTCTCAAACCGCTGGAAATCGCAGAGGTCGATGCGAACTTCAATGAATTATTCACTATAAGTGTGAGGGTTGTCGATCGCAGCAGCGCTCAACACAAGAGCATCGCCCACAGTGCTGTGCGATAAGATTGTGGCAGACCGGACATGCCTTCGCCGGGCCTCAGTCCGTCTGCGAGCAGCCAATGGTTGTAACCTTGAAGTTACGGGAGAGTACAAGCCACAACTAGAGTTTGCACCAAATTTTTAATCACCCACAACGTCATTGCAGCATCGGACCTCCAAGTACATTTTGATCGGGAACGATGTTTTGAAGCAACTTGGCAGTTAATTGCTGAGCGATTAGCGAAGCCAGTTACTCCACTGAGGTTGAAAAACTTTGCCTGTCTGTCTGTGTGCGTGTGTGAGTCTGCACTACTCGTCCTGAACGGCTCGGCCGACATTTCATTGTAGAGACATTTTGACATGGTTTCGCATGGTTTGGGAGGTGCTAATGACGAATCAGAAACCCATTATCACCCCTGACCAAAGTGTTAACCACGTAGCGGCTACACGCTTAAAGTCTTACAGTGACATTTCAGCAATGTTACGAAGGAAATGGAGCAAACATATCACGAAGGTGTTTCTCTCCATATTACGAATCTTTTACGGATTTTCACTGTAACGTACAAAGAAAAACCTTCATATTTCGAAGAAAAAGTACGTTTGTATTATGAAGGTGCCATTTTCCTCCTTTATAATACGAACGTACTTTTTCTTCGTATTATGAAGGTTTTTCTTTGTATGTTACTGTGAAAATTCGTAAAAGATTCGTATTATGGAGAGAATCACCTTTGTATTATGTTTGCTCCATTCCCTTCGTAACATAGCTGAAATGTCCGGTCGTCATCGGACATAAAGACGCAGGTCAATTTAAATAGTTTTGAGAAAAACCATTTTTTTTTGTCTGTACCGTAGACATGACATTTTTTTCAATTTTTTTTTTTTTCATAATGACTATTGCAAAGCTTCTGAATACTTACAAAAAAAACAAGAACATTGAGAAACCAATATTAAGGGAGATAGACTGACTTGCGCTGTTAGGAACAGTCAAGAAAATCTGACATAACAGCGCAAGTCAATGGATTTTGGCTGACTTGCACCCTTTTGTCAGGTAATGATTGACATGCGCTCTTATGAACCATGAACGCCTTGACTTGAGTCCTTCTGTCTGATGATGACTGCTTTACGCTCCTCTGTCAGAAGGCTTGGATCAGTGACTTGCACCCTTATGTGAGATGAAGTTGACTTGCGCTGTTATGTCGATGACCCTCCTGAAGTAATTTGACTTACGCTGTTATGTCAGGTAAAGAACCCAAAAGTGATATAACTTGCGCTGTTATGTCAGATGAACCACCAATAGTAATCTGACTTGCGCTTTTATGTCAGATGACCCTCCAAAAGTAATTTGACTTGCGCTGTTATGTCAGATGAACCACCAACAGAAATTTGACTTGCGCTGTTATGTCAGATGAAGAACCAACAGTAATCTGACTTGCGCTGTTATGTCAGATGAACCACCAACAGTAATCTGACTTGCACTTTTATGTCAGATGACCCTACAAAAGTAATTTGATTTGCGGTGTTATGTCAGATGAACAACCAATAGTAATCTGACTTGCACTTTTATGTCAGATGACCCTCCAAAAGTAATTTGACTTGCGCTGTTATGTCAGATGAACCACCAATAGTAATCTGACTTGCGCTTTTATGTCAGATGACCCTCTAAAAGTAATTTGACTTGCGCTGTTATGTCAGATGAACCACCAATAGTAATCTGACTTGCGCTTTTATGTCAGATGACCCTCCAAAAGTAATTTGACTTGCGCTTTCATGTCAGAAGATTAAGATGACATACGCTCTAACGTCGGATGAGTGAGGAGAAATGACTTCATCTGACTTGCGCATTTATGTCAGATGAACCATTGAAAGTAAATTCACTTGCGTTCCTGCATCAGAGGAGAAGCAATATCCATGTCTCAGACTTCCTTCATTTACTTTTATTAAATTTTGTCAGGTGAATGTTCACAGGGGTTTACATGTACATAATGGATGTACCAAAATGGAGCAGTTTGGTTATTTCAAAGAAGCCAACATTTCTTGAGTACTGTTCTTTTATAATTCACTAAGGGAAAGGCGGTAGGAAAGACACTTAGGTCTGGACTATCGTGGCGGCAGCTCCAAGCGCTCTTTCCTGGGGTTGGGGGCGGCATGTGTGTGATGCCTGCTGCTTGTTGCCTGGCCTTTGTAAATAATGCCTGCCTCCTAGCTAAGCGCCAAACGCGTAATGCATGTAACGTAGAGCTTTCGCTATGTCTAGCAAGGTGCCTGTACTAATATGTGTTCTCTAGGTTAATAATCTATGTTCTCCTATACTTATTTTATTATGAGGGAAGAGGAGGCGTAAGAAAGGAGTTACAGCGAGAACAGAGGAGGAAGGCTTTAATTCTCATGAATAGAGTCATCACCACCAGCAAAATCCAGGAAGAAACGTGAGCACTCCAGATCAAACGCAGCCTCCTCGAACTCAAGGAGCACACTGTAGGGGACGTCACTGGGGTCAGGCTCTTCCGTCACCACGAAACAGGGACATGGACGGTCAGGGTCAAAGTATTCACAATCCTCGTGAAAATTGAAGTAATACGGAGGTGAGTCAGGGTTTAGGGGAGTGTGCGGGGATGAGACTGTTGAGGCAGGGCCCGAGCCGCTGCCCGGCGAGCTGCACGACGACGGCGGGGAGGGCGGAAGGCCCAGCTCAGGACTCCCCCCGGCGGGCCCGACCACCAAGGGCTGCGGCCCGGAAGGCCCAGCGACCGGGGACGACGGAGGGGTCGGCGGCGGACGAGGCCTCCCAACCCCCAGCTCCTCACCCCGCCGGACAGCCCAGGCGTGGAGCGCCTCCCCGACGGACAGGGTCACTACAAGCAGGCAGGACAGCACACGCGGCTCAGGTAATAGACGGGGCGGGCGCATGGTGGGCGAGGCGAGGAGGAGAAGGACAGGTACGAACCAAGCAGGGAATGGTGGACGACGAACCAACTGAGGAGGGACGCAGGCCAGGTGGGATCCGTCAGCATCACTAGTCGGGCAGGGTGCGGAGAGCTGGCCCCAGACTCGAGCACGGCGAGGTGCCCTAGGACCCAGGGATCCAGACCGCCGGGGAGGTCGTCGCCAAGCCCTGGGGACAACAATAACAAAGGTAAAAAGGGACCCGGGGCAAGGACGGCAGCAGGGACTTACCAGCTCCAGGCATGGAGTGCGCCTCCAGCCACGAGAGCAGCGCGGCGAAGATCTCTGGTACGGAAGGAGGAGACATCTCGGCAGAATAAACATAAGTGAGTGATACCGGCCAGCTGACCGAGGCGGGCGGCCAGTCCCAGCTGACTTTTCCCCCCCCCCCCCCGGGCGCGACCTTCACCCCCCCCCCCCTCCCCCAAGGCCGTCCCCCCCCCCGCTCCCAAGGCCTTCCCCCCCTCCCCCAAGGCCGTTCCCCCCCCACCTCGCTCCCAAGGCCGTCCCCCCTCCCCCTCCACCCAACGCGACAGGTGGCGGCGCCAGCTGATCACCGGCGGCGCAGGGAGGCAGGAACAGAAGGCGATGAGCTGTCGAAGGCCCAACTTCGACGACAAGGCTGAGCTAACGACGTACAACAAGTGAGGAGGGCCCACGACGATAGGACAAGGTAAGGGAAGGGCAACGATGGGGCTGAGGCTGACAGTAACAGGCCGCAGGTGGACCTGGATACGGCGGAGGCAGGAGGTGGAGCGGACCGGCTGCGTGGACAGCAAGGCAGGACCGCGGCACGTGGACAGGGCCACGGGGGCGGGAGTGTTGGTGTTGCTGTCTGGCTAGGCTGTTGTGTTGGGGCAGCGATTTCAGGAGGCGCCAGAGGAGGGGCGCGGGGAGGAGTTCGAGTAATCTCACCGCCGGCAGCCGCGGCCGGTCCCTGGAAGGGACCATGGGGCGTGGCCCGGGGGCAGGGAGGGCGTAATAATGTAACATAGGCCAATGGAGTCCGACTTACAGGGGCAGGATGGAGGTCAGAACGTCAACGGCCATCGTCAGCTACAGGCCGGTCCCCCCAGGCCCGGACTCCCTCTTCAGGGCGGCGGCTATGGCGACCTGCCCTGGGGACGATGCAGCGGCGGGCTTCCGCGCCGTGGACCTGAGGGTGGCGGTGGCGGCCCTGATGCATCGGCGGAGGGAGGAATTCGAGGAGGAGCTCGACGAGTATGCGGCGGAGTTCGCCAGGCCACTCCCGGAGACCAGGAGGGAGCGGGAGGACGCGGCCGTCCGGCTCATCCGCCGGCACGACGGACCCACGTCGAGGGGGCTCATCGGCGCGCTGGCCACACTCCTGGCCCGCCCGGTTCGGGTCTACTAGGAGAACGGCCCCACGACTACCACCACCCCGGCTGCCTTCTCCGCGAGGGTCGAGCCGCTCCACCTGGTGGGGCGCAGCATCGAGGTAGGGCAGAGGAGGCTGGACCACTTTGACGTTGCAGTCGGAGAGGAGCCACTCCTACGGACGACCGGGGAAGGACGGAGGGTGACAGGAGTCACACTGCTGCACCCGGAACAGAGGAGGGAGGCCACCCCCGACTCCGGCTGCACCCCGGACACCCCGATCCGGACGACGTCCACGGCGGAGTTGGCGCTGTCCCGGCAGGCACAGCACCCGCCCCCGACGGCGCAGTGGGGCCCCACCCCTCCCACGGACCAGGGTCGCCCCACCGGCCCACCCCCCACTGCAAGGGTGGCCACCTGGAACGTCAGAGGGTGCGCGTCGAGGGCCAAGAGGGAGGAGATTGACGCCAGGCTGGTGAAGGAGGGGGTCCTGCTCGCTGCTATCCAGGAGACCAGACTCCCCCCGCAGGCGTGCCACACCTCCAACTTCCAATGGCACGTCGAGGGGACGGGGCGGAAGGGGGGCCGCGGCGTGGCGATCCTGGTTAGGAGAAACCACCCGGACATCACCCTCACCTCGATCGGGGTGCTGCGCAGCGACCTGGTGATGGCCGAGGTGGATATGCTGGGCTCCCCCTTCACGGTCATCGCCACCCACGTCCCCTGCGGAGAGTCGAGGCAGAAGAAGGCGGAGCGGCTCGACACCCTCGCCTCCCTCTCGGCGGCGGTCGGCGCGATCCCCTCCCACCGTTGGCCCCTGCTCCTGGGGGACTTCAATAGCCACATCGGGCAGGACGGGCTTGCGGAGTTCACCCCGGAGGAGGGAGGGCGTAAGATTCTGGGGCCCAGGCTACACCACGAGAGGACGGACGACGCCGGGCGGGAGCTCCTGCTGATGGCGTCGCTGTACCAGCTCCCGATCCACACGACGATGGAGCACGCCAACGGCTGCCGGGTCACGTGGCGGAGGGGGGCGTCGGGGTCCCAGCTCGACCATATCATCACCGACTTCCCTAGGGTGAAGAGGGTGGTGGGCCTGGAACAGGCGCCGGTGAAGACCGATCACAAGTTGGTAGTGGCGGTCCTCTCTAAGTTTCTGCAGGCCAGGAGCAACAGTGCAGCGGCGAGGGCGGCGACAAGGAGGGCGGAGGGCGCCCCGGCGCACAACAGGGGGCCTGTACTAAACATCGACGGGCTTAACGAGAGTAGGGAGTTGCAGGAAAGGTACAGCGAGGCGGTGGGAGCGGCCATCGCAGCACTCCGAACAGCGGCGGCGGACGGGGAGACCCCCCTGGACTGGAGGAAGCTACGCAGCGCCCTTGATACAGCGGCGAACGCCACGCTCCAGCTCACCAAGTCTCCGGTCACCCCCAACTCGGCGGCAGCAGCGTGGGGCTTCCAGACGGCGCAGGCTCGGGCTAGGCGGGAGCCAGGGGACCCTCATGCGGCAGCACTACTCCGGGAGGCATCGGACGGGGTCCGCAACGCGAAGCGGAGGCACCGGCAGGCAGCAGACGAGCGGTTCATGGCATCCTTGCGGGCCAAGGAACCCACGCAGCGGACCGGCCTGATGCACCGACTCATCAGGAGGCGACGGAGGGCGACGGTAAGGCCGGCGGGGCAGGGGCCTACGCTGCGGGACTGGCAGGGGGTCGTGGAGGCGGTGGCAGGGGCCCCCCCGGACCCAATCCCGGAGGGACCGGACCAGGATGCCCCCCCACCCACGGCAGAGCAGCTCGCCGCCTACGCCAGGAAACTGACGAGGAGGACCGCGGCGGGTCCGGACCACCTTCCCCCGGAGCTGGTCATCAACGCCCCAGCGGTGTTCTTCTAGGAGCTGGAGAGGACTGTCCGACCAATGTGGCTGGGCAACCAGATCTCCCGCAGCTGGGTAGGGTCAGCTCAGGTACCGATCCCCAAGGTGCCCAGGCCCAGAGCGACGGACGACTTTAGGTGCATCACGCTGTGCAACATCATCTACAAGCTCCTGGCAATGCATGCTCTCTTCCTCCTCCAGCTGGTGGTCCCAGCGGTTCCAACATACCAGGCAGGCTTCCAGCGGGGGCGGTCGGCTTTCGAGCATGTCTTCGTTGTGCGCAGAGTCCTGGACGAGCACTGGAGGGCCGGGCTTGCAGTCCATACCCTGGCTATGGATATCAAATCAGCCTTCCCATCAGTGCTCCCCCTGCGACTCATCGAGGTCCTGCTCGGGAGGGGCGCCTCCCCCACGCTAGTCAACCGCATCGCCAGCCTGGCGCTGAGGGACGACACGCACGTCAAGTGGGGGGCGTCGCGCACCCGGTCCGCCATCCGAGGGAGAGGGCTGCGCCAGGGCTGCCCGCTGTCGCCCTTCCTCTTCACCCTGGTGCTGCACCACGCGGTGGCCAGAACCCTGGCCAGGCTCCCAAGATTCTCCGAGGACAACACCGCGGCCTGGCTGGTCCCGCTTCTGCTTGCATACGCGGATGACGTTCTAGTGATGTCGACTAGGTACGACGATATTGTTCAGTTTTTGGATGTTTTCACAGAGGAGCTGGCGGAGCTGGGCCTGGTCATGAACCTCAGGAAAACTGAGTACATGGTCAGGGACCCGCAAGGGGAGAGGGAGGACCTCCCAAGACCAACAAGGCTCGGGGACCACGAGGTGCAGCAGGTTAAGCAGCTGGTGTACCTGGGGGCCCTCCTCACGGACACCCTGGACCACGAGAGGGTCGTCCAGCACCGCATTCGTCGAGGTCAGGCCAACCTGCACAGCCTGCTGCCGGCGCTCAATGATTTCAGGCTCCACCCCGCCCTGCTCCACAACATCTACAGGACGACGGTTGCAGCAGCCCTTAGCTATGAGCTAAGCACGGCAGCCTCCACCTCCAGGAGCAGGGCCATGCTGCGCAGGCAATCCGCGATCATGCGCAACGCGGTCCTAGCGAGGAGGCCTGCGCCGGGGCTACATGTCGCGGGGGCCGGGCACGGACGGGCAACGATCACCAGGGCGGTCCGGGAAGCCAGGGTCCAGTTCAACTGGCACGTGGCCAGGCGGCCCCTGTGGCACCCACTCCAGAGGGCGAGGCGGCTGAACCTGGGACGGCGCAAGGTGGGCAGGCCTTGCTTCACCTTCAACACGGCGGTGCAGGAACATCTGCGGCGTATACCACTGCCTCAGTGCGGCTGGGCGGAGCTGTGGCATGACAAGAGGGCATCGGCGGAGTATATGAAGGGGGCCGGGCACGCCTCCTCGGAGGAGGAGGTGGCGGACAGGAGACTCCAACGACACCCCGGGGCCGCAGCGCTGCTCCAAGAGGACGACGAGGAGGGCACAAGTATTAGCGAGTAGAACAGGGCAGGGATGGGGAAGGGGAAATGCTGATGTACATGTTAGTAATAAACAGTATGCAAGTAAGAGCCTCCTTCCTCAACCCAAGCCCTGATATAAAACAGCAACTAAAGGCTTAATCTCCTGCACAGGAAGGGGACGGAACGGGAAGGCGCCACGGAGGACCGCGACAAGGGACGAGCGGCGGGCAAGGCGCAGAACTGGAGCCGAGGGCCGGAAGACCGAAGGCGGGCGGGGCGCAGACCCCGGAGGACGGAGGCGGGGAGGACGGGGTCGGCGAGGACGGGGCACCAGCTCCAACAAGACGGGGCCCACCCGCGACCCTGGCAATGAAGCGATGGCAACGGACGGATAGACCGCAGGGGGCGGAGCAAGAGGGGGAGGAGGGGGGGAGGGTGGTGGAGATGGGTGAAAGCTAACCAGATGAATGTTTCTCCCTCCCCCAGGTCGACGATAGGGGGCGGCAGGAGGGACACAGTGCAGGCAACCGACAGAGGCTGGGCCGGCCGCACAGGGTGGCCGGGACGCTGACGGAGTAGCCCTAGCTGCACGCCGAAGGGAGCTTGACGCATGCCTGGATGCACCGCTTTGCATGTTGCTTCTGCTGGGGACGCTGGAGAGATGAGGCGGCCGAGGGAGAGGGAAGAACCTCCCCCCCGGCTGCGTGGACCCCCCCCCCCCCCCCTGGAGCTGCCGCCACCCCCGGCCCACTAGGACCCTAGCCCTTCCGTGACAGTAGCGGAGGGGACCGGACATTGCTGATAAGTCACTTTGTAACCGGTGGTCGCCTCTCCTCCCAAGCCCCGGACCCGCTAACCATTTTCTTTTTTTTTGCCATGAGCTTTCAGGTTGACACCCAGGGGCGCCCGAACCGGCGGGGATTAAATATACCGGCAGGGTCAAGGTGGCCTTTGCCCCAGCCACTAGGCGTGAATTTTGAAACGCAAGAGTGGTGGTGTGTCGCATAATAATAATAATAATAATAATACTGTTCTTTTATAATTCACTAAGGTTAAGTCAAAAATTCTAAGAATATTCCTCATTTACATCCTTATTTTAATAAAAATAAGTTTATATCTAGACAGTCTCTAAAGAATAACTGTCAGACTAGCTTCATAACAAATCAGTCAGATAGCTGGGTAACAATAACAAAAATCACAATAGTGTCATAATTGAAGGAAGTTCCCCCCTCCCCCTTCACTTTTCAGTCAAATTTTTAAACTTCCCCTCGGAATAAATACACTTTAATAATCAAAGTTATTGCTGTGACTTTCTGCTTCTTTATGTGGATAGTGTAATGACTTGAAGGGACCAATAAAATCAGGTTACTTTTGGTGCTTCATCTGACATGACAGCGCAAGTCAATTTACTTTTGTCTTTTCATCCGACATAACAGCGCAAGTCAGATTACTGTTGGTGCTTCATCTGACATAACAGCGCCAGTCAAATTTCTGTTGATGCTTCATCTGACATCACAGCGCAGGTCAAATTACTTTTGGATTGTCATCTGACATAACAGCGCAAGTCAAATTACTTTTGGAGGGTCATCTGACATAAAAGTGCAAGTCAGATTACTGTTGGTTCTTCATCTGACATAACAGCGCCAGTCAAATTTCTGTTGGTGCTTCATCTGACATAACAGCGCAGGTCAAATTACTTTTGGATTGTCATCTGACATAACAGCGCAAGTCAAATTACTTTTGGAGTGCAAGTCCTTTTCCATTTCCAAGTCCATTTCCTTCATTTTTCGTTTTCACGGTGCAGAGATCAATGCTCGACACATTTCTTCGTCTTCGCCGCTTGAAGGTCGAGAGGGCACCAGATGGCGACAGATCCACGCTCTAAGAGCGCGTCTTTACATCCGGAGACAAGTACCAGTGCCCTAGACATGCGGCCCATGTGGGACGCTCTCAGGAATTTGGACTGATTTTTAAATGCTTTGAAGTGATTGACGAATCTTTGTTTCCTAAATGAAAATGGTCTAAAATTCCCACTAAAAAACAGCAGCGTACCCACCCTACACACATATTTACTGGGTACGCTCCCACAGAAAAAAAATTTCCCACTGCAACACTGCTTGCCAGTGCCCACTGGAGCGTCCAAAATAAAGGCCCGCCCCCTGGCGTGTCACGGCCGGCCTCTACGTCAGCTCAAGCATGGAGTAGCGACGTACCTTCAGTAAGGTTGTTGGTGCGGGCCTCCTTGTGGACAGCAGCATTGTGTTGATTCCATTCTTCAACCGGGTACCGCGGCGGTCCCCTTACTACCCGAGCCCGTCCACGTCCATGGGCCCGGCGCACCCCTCTGATGTACGTCTTCTCAAAGTAGTCTCCTAAAGGCTTTCCGACGCTGGGTAGTTCCCTCTTCAGCTCGTCGTAGACTGCCGGCACGTCGGTGGGAGGTACCAATGCGAGGCTCAGAATTTGGTGGACAGCTTCTTGATGCTCCGGTCTATGAGGTAATTGTACACTACTTGCAGGCCCTCTTCTTGAACATTTCGGTACATGGACTGTCCTAGGTGAAAGAAACAGAGCCGCATAACCGAGTCCCGGTAAACGGCTTTTGCTGCATTTATTATCCCCAGCTCAAAGTCAGAAATGATGGTTACTGGGTCCGGCAAATTGATGTGAAAATGACGGCAATTGTCCCGCATGACGTCCAGTAGCTTACGGTACAGTGTTTCCTTCTTGCCAGTGAGCAGGGCGTACACAAACGGGAATGCATGATCTTTCACCAAACCATGGATGGTGAACAGCTGAGTGAACAGCAGCGCCACGACGCTGAATGTCCCGTCCATAAACCAGGTGTCGGAGCGGCCGAGACGACGAAGGTTTGCTCTCGTAGCAAACACCATCACTCGATCGGGAGGTTCTTTCTTCCTTGTCCTCGCCGTCTGTGTCTTCGCTACTGCTGCTCGCGCTGTCTCGACTGTCGTACAGTAGGAATTGTTCGCCTATTAACAATATATTGGATCGCTTAGTGTGGGACTGTTTGGAATATTTGACCATTTTTGTTGTGTCAATTTACCTGTGCTGGTCATGCGGAATTCATCTGGCAGATCTCTTACTTCCTCCAGCAACTTGGGGTTTCTCGGCAGGTCACTTTGGCGCTTCCAAATGAGGGTCCTCCTTAGGGCGGGACGCTGCGGCAGCTGAGACAGCACGCCCTCATCCACGTCCGCCAGGCCGTCCCGAATGACTGAGGGCGCCTTTTCTGGATGGTCCACCGCCACCTGCTTCATGTGGTTGACAGCCTTCTTTGGGTGGATCTAGGTTCTCTGGGTGGATTCAGGTGGATCTCCCCGTGTCGTAGCCCGTGCCTTGCACGTCGGCTTCTTCGTACACACCCAGTACTGCCTGTCCTTATACTTGTTGCTCTTGAAGCCCTCGTGCGTCAAAATATTGCCCCCTTTTTTTAGATTTTACAAACTCGGCCATTGTAAAGGCATAGACCAGGCAACAATGCTCGCGGATGATAGCGCCTGGCGTCTCTACAATCAAACACTGTCAAAGACTTTTTGCGTCAAAACTTTTTTAGGTCAAATGACAAATTTTAATGTTCGGTGAAAAAAAAACTTAGGCATTCAGGATTTAGGCGAAAAAGTTTAGGTGAACCGTCATGGAACCCAGCAACTGCACCAAGAATTTGGCCTGCCATCTATCCCTGTTCCAGGGACAAACGAGGCTCCCACTGATCCACCAAGGCCTGTTGGGCAGCGACGGAATATCTGTATCGCTCACGGCCTGCCTCGTTATCTTCGTCCTCCACATCGGGATGTCGCTGCTCCAACAGAGACGATCCGTTTCCACGGAGCGAGCGACCTATGCTGACGAGATCCACATTCTTGGCTCTCGCCACGTCCAGCAGTCTGTCGTAATAATCCTCGCAGAGTGAAGCCTTAGTATGGTATGTTAAATTTGCTGTATTTATTAATATTGTGGTGCATTTCAAGTAAATTACCTGTTCGTTCTCAGGAGGTGCCAGAACAGGTACATCAGGTGTAGGTTGAGGTTCCTCAGGCGTTATTACCGTTGCTGGGGGGATTGACAAGGCCGGCTGCAAGGAACAAAGAGAGGTAAGTATGTTAAGTTAAATTTGCCCACACAATTGACCCACAGCATGGCTCCTGGGAACCCGATATTGCACAGGGTAACAAACAGGGAACGCAGCCTTGGTCCGGTCATGAAGGTGGCGGGCTCTCGCAATGCGTCTTTGTACCCCTGTTCGTCATCCAACAGCCCTTTCAAGCGGCACGCCTCCTGAAACCACGTGCACTCAGGCCCACCAAGCGACATCAGGTCCCGTTAGCTCCCAGCGGGATAGTAAACCTCGCCCAGTTTGGGGGAGAGCCAATACAACCTAGAGACGGCCTGTCCCCTCTGCCGAGGAGTCACAAAGTGCCGTCCATCCTTGTATTCATATATGTATGTGCCCTTTGGTTGTCGTCGGTCGTTTTGAGTGCACCATGCAGTGCTCAAAGAAATCACGATAACTCACGTCGTCGAGGACGGGCACCCGAGGCCGAGTGAAGTACAGCACCAGCTTGGCCTTTTTTTTTTTAAAGTATTCTTGTTTTCCCCTCTAAATGAGAGGGGGACACGTCGTGATACGCGACCACGGATCCCGGAGCTCAGCTCCTACTGGGAGCGGAGCCGAAGCCGAAGGGCCGGGTCGGTCCCCCGAAGCCTTCCGCTCGGTTTCTGCTCGCGAACCACCCGAACGTGAATCTTGCGTCGCGCTGCAGTCGCGAAGTTGCTTCCGGAGGCAAGCAGAGCCTCTTTTAACCTCTCGTCTTAACACAGCAGACCTTATATCACACACAAACAGTCATTTTGGAATTGTCACGAATTGTCACGAATTGTCATTGTCATCATGGAATCTAAACCAATTTTGTGTGGTGACAGCATTTTCCTGAGACTGTTTAACATGTTTCCATACCATTTTCACCCAATATCGGAGGAATTCTGTGTCAGTGGCCAGACCATCAATAATCTTAAAAGTCTTGTGAAAAGTAAGAGAGGTGACTTGAAGAATTGTAGAGTAGTTCTGATGATTGGCACAAATGACTTTAAAAATGTGCAGTCACTTTCAGATTGTAAGACTAATTTAAAAGCAGTCGTGAAGTTTTTGTCTCGATCTTGTTCATCTCTCATCACATGTGAAATACCTCCATTGTGCACTGATTTGTTGTCCAGTCTTGTAAATGAGAATATTATAAATTTTAATAATTTCATCCAATCTTTGAGTGATGTAACTCATGTTTTAAAAACAAGGGCCATTTTCGTTGCTAATGGCGAAATCAATGCTCGTCTTTATTGTTACTATTATCAATCATCGTTGCAAATTGATCTTGTTCACCCTAACGAGAAGGGCTTGACTGCCATTTTAGATTTGCTTATGTCTATCCTGTGATTGTGTTTTCTTCACACCAATAAACTAACCACATTAACTTTGCCTCATGTTGTGATAAGGGACAAAGTGGAGAATAATTTGAAGAGATTTGACAACGATGAAATGTACAGATTTCTTTATTAGCAGGACAAACAATAATAAACATTCAAAAATAAAACATTTAAGAAAAGGAGCTCAACCCTTAAACAAAGCATAAATATGAGAAATATTAAAATCAACACTCTTAAACATCAGAAGGTCACCCAGGCCACCAGTGGTCAGATAAAACCTCAGTCTCAGATGAATAAGAAGAGAAGTCAAAAGGTGAAAAACAAGGCTTTTAATAGTGGGAACCTAAACCACAGAACAAATTTAAAATCTCAGAAAGGATTCCAGGTCACAACTAAGAGTGAGAGAAAATGAAGATCAATCAAAAGAATGAAGAACTTTGTCTAAAAAGTGTCATCCACATCCATGCGGCAGTAGTCATGATCAGAGTCTTTTGCATGAATATTGAGTACCAGATCACTGTTCATGGCAAAATTGGCAAGGAAAGATCCTTGTTGATGATAAGTTGGCTGTGCAAAGTTAATTTTTTTCTTCATGGGCCTTTTCTCCACTGACTGGAAACTTGCTAATCTTTTCTGAACAGGTATCTTTTTGTTAGATAGGATAGGGTTCTGAAATCGCAGAGGAGTGAAAGGCACTGCAGGAGTGACAGGGGTGGCAATACCAGAAGGAGGTGGAAGAGTGGCTGGAGTAGAAGGAGTTGGTGGAGCGGCAGGAGTAGGAGGTGGAGGGACAGGATTTGATTGTAGAGGTGAAGGAGGTGAAGTAGGACGAGTAGGTACAGGTGCCAAGGATCTCTCTTTACGCAAAATGTCCAAAAACTTCAGTCCACCTTTGACTACTGCATCAGAAACATTGCTTTCACCAAAGTCGTCAACAAACTTTCTCAAATTGATGGCAATGGGTTTCCACATGTCATTTAGCTCAATATCCTTTCCTACACTGCAATGATTTTCAAATGCGCGCATAGAATCAAAGCCATCCTCAACCTGCTCAATTAATTGCCTATCACTTTTAAGATTCCTAGCCAGTAAATAAACAACCGCTATGGCATGAATGTGTTTGCACATAGATCTGATCAGGTAATCTGGACAACTGCATCTGTACTCATGAATGCAAATATGGCATCTATTGCAAATAAGTTGGCAGTCACAGCAAGTAGATTCAGGGTTGAGCTCTACAGTATAAACTAAGTCTACTTCATTACAATGCATCCACCTAAAAGATTTCACTGTCCAACTAAATCCAGGCATCTTTTCTTCGACCATGTCTTTCAGAACATCAAAAGGTATATCAGCACTCCTTTTGTGACTCAGTTATTCTAGAAAATCTGTAGGAGTCATTCCCCTTGCAAATTCTGATGAGGCGCTCAAATGCTATGTCGCGGGTCATTCTTAGTAAGATATGCAGGCATTCGTCAACTCTGCGGATTTGCTTCCCTTTCATGTATGAATACTTTAGTTTCTTAAACATGCTTTCCATGAACATGTTTGTATTCAATCCTCTTTCTTTGCGGAAGCAGTACGACCATTTTTCTTTGCACTTAACATACCTGTCAAAGTAATCCAAAAAAGGTTTTGTATCCTCATCTTCATCCAACATGTTCCGCATCTCTGCCAAACTAATATCCAACCATTCAACATCCAAAATATTCCTAATTGTTATCAATCCTCGATACACCTCAGCCTGTTTGTTCAATCCTTTCACCTTCTCCTTGGTCTTTCTACGCCACCTTTGATCCACATGCCAAGAGCAATACAGCACACTCTCAGCATCTCCCAGAACATTTTGCCACGCGTTATAAAATTCAGCAGCCATGTCTGACATAAAAACCTTTGTGGTGACCTTCAATATATTAGCTTGTTTCAATTCTCTGAAAAATTTTGACATATGAAGTTCATTAACACGAGTTGAAATACAGTACGCAACAGGCACACCAACCCCAGCTGAGTCAACAGACCCTAAAATTGTCAATTGGAAGTCGTATTTATTGGTGCCGTGGGTGCTGTCTATTAAAACCTTTTGAGCACAGAAAGTGACTAGCTTTTCACGTTGATACGGAGTGCTTAAAATGAGCATAAAGTCAGAAATCTCTAGGGGACATTGAAGATCACCACAAGGGCAGGCCTCATGCTGAGGTTTATAAAATACAACAGGACTTTGATCACCTTTAGACATTAATTTACGGACTAAAATATCTACACTTAAGGCGTCATCACTATGAGCATGGTTAATTTTAAAATCTACAGTTCTTTTCAAGTTCCACAAATCTCTCAATGATAAAAGATGCTTCCTTGTTATACTGGTCGGTTCACATGGGTCAATAGAGTCTCTCAGCTTGTCAAGAATTGCTTGGAAGGACATGCCCTGCTTCAAGTCATTTGTTATATCATTTCTGTCAGAGTCAGATAAAAATAAAAACTGCACGTGGCATTCATGTTCAAAATGTGATCGATTCCACTCGACAGTAACAGAGTCATGTTTGATCAATACTGTCATTCTAGATGGACATGCTGCATCAATTTTCTTGGTTTTGGTTTCTGGCTTCCTTCTGAATCTTATTCCTTTTCCACAATCTTTATAAAATCCACCCCTATGACATTCTAAATACAACTTCTTTCCTTCCTCAACATTTCGTATCCCACGTCTATTCACATAACTACTAAGATTTTTGGCCTCTGCACATTCCTTCCAAACTTCAAATTCGTCCATTGAGTCAAAAGTAAAAGATTGCTTGTCAGCAAGATAGTCATGGCTATCTTCTATGTGATTTGTCAAGGAACTATAAGAATGAGAAACAAAATCGCACTCTGGGCATACCAGCCTACTTTGATGTCCATCTTCAGTTACCACCTCCACACTTAGATCTTTATGGAAATTTCTTTGATGTTTTAGCATATTTTTCCTGTAGCAGACAAGCAGAAAATTTAATACAACATTCAGGTCTCATTGGGAAATCAAGATGAAAACAAAATTAGTACTGACCTCAGTCCAAATCCTTGACCACAAATAGGGCATGTAAATGCCTTGTCCTGTCTATCTGTCGCATCTTTCACGACTGATGCTCCATGTGCCTCCTTCAAATGTCTTGTTAGATTTTTCCTGGCAAATGAAAAATAAAGTTAGAGTCTTGGCAAAAGAAAATTAAAGTTATAGTTAACATTAGGTATGATTCTGTTGTGTATGATTCCCCAGAATAGTTGCAGCTTACACCAAAATGATTTGACATGACCAAAACCAAACAAATATTCGATTGAAGAACAATACTTAAGTTCGGAGACTTTACCCAAAGTATACACTTATCTCAAATGATATCCGGCAGCAGGAATACATTAGAGAAGTCAGCAGATCTCGGCATCATCGGTTTCCTGAAAGACAATTAAGCTAGCACAGAGTGCTTTTGTCACCATAACCATCACATAAAATTAGGAGACTTTACCCAAAGTATACACTTATCTCAAATGATATCCGGCAGCAGGAATACATTAGAGAAGTCATCAGATCTCGGCATCATCGGTTTCCTGCAAGACAATTAAGCCAGCACAGAGTGCTTTTGTCACGATAACCATCACATAAAATTAAACCCACAAATTAGAATTCGATTCAGACATGCCATGACATAACACAAATAGTCAGTAGGATTGCATGAATAAGAGACCATCACAAGGAAAGATCGAACTAAGTTTAACCAAGACTAGAACTTAAGTAATTCCAGAACGAATATACCACGGCCTGTATGCTCAGAGTAACATTTAAATCTCACCTAACCAAATAATAAAAGTTAAAACCGATCACCTATCAGGCCTATCAGGCCGCAAACTGAACATTGACATTTTGTGAATAATAATAACCTCAGAGTAAAACTTTTATCGCACGTTGGGCACGGGAACTCGGAGTCAGCATTTCCTCTCAGAAAAGCAGCGTCATGTACGCATTTCAAATGCTTAGTCAAATAATCACTCCGTTTAAAAGTCTTGTCACAAAATGGGCAGTTGTGCGAAGTTTCCTTCTTGTCATGAACTGTTGTCTGATGCCGCGCCAGGTTCCATGGTTTGTCAAATGCTGCTCCGCACAGGTCACATAAAACTGCCATACCTGGAAAAGTAAACTGGAAATTAATGAGACAGGTATAACCATGTATTTAATCATGTAAACAATATCAAAACAAAACCAACCTAACCTCAACACGGCAACGCGTTCCCGCCGGTTCGATATCACTTATCCACTGTATTTCCCTGCAAGTTAAGAAGCATTAGTTTTAAAACAGCTAAAGTAGAACACAACGAGATAGCAACTGATGTTAAACACTTACGCCACAACGTCTCAAACCAAAATATTACAACCTTCTACTTCTACCAAACGCAACGCAACGAATTCGAATTGTCTTTGAGGGCGAACGTGAATACGTCGGCCGGTTCGGCGTTCGGCTCGGCGTCGGCTCGGCTCGTTCGGTACGGGCGGTCGCTTCGGCTCGGCTCCCGGTAGGAGCTGAGCCCTGGGATCCGTGGTCGCGTATCCCCTCCTAGGGGGACCGTCCCGAATCGGGACGGCACACAGTGGGCTGAGAAGCGAAAAAAGCGATAATTCAAGGAGGGAGGAATCGACGTCAAAATCGCTACTCGGGGGTGTTGGGGTCCGAGAAACTCACATCTAACAAAATCAAAACCCGTAAACGACCGGCAGGTGCGGATCTAGCAAGAGCAGGAGGGGGGAGTCATTCCAACGCGCATATATTCCTTAAAATGCGTCCCTGAGGGTTTTGGGTCCCAGAAACTCATATCTGACAAAATCGAAACCAGAAAACGACCGGCGGCAGGGGCGGATCCAGCAGTCGCGGGAAAGGGAGGGAGTCATTCTGAGATCGCGTATATTTTCACAGATCTCTAGTCATGTCAAAAACACATTAAATTTTAATGTGAAAAAATGTTAACATGTTTTCCATACGCAGGATTTGCGTTAAAAGAAGAACAAAGCACTGTCTTGGCTGCTTGGCTAGTCATGGGCAACACACGAGCTGCTTCATTTCCTCAGTCGGCACGGTCACTCTTGTTTTTGGAACTTTGAGCGAGGACAAGAGGGGATCCGAGGTCAGCATGATCCTCTTGAGAAGGTCGGATATGGCAGCAATTCTATTCGACAAAACGCAAAAGGGTACAAAATGAAACAATGGTCATCTTATTTAAGAATGAGTAAAATGTTTCTCTGGTTAAAAATTGAGTGCGTGCCTAGAACATTTGCGGGTGTGGTTCTCCCGGAATCTTCGCAGGTCCTTGTTTCTGCTCTCTTGTGCCTCTTCGCTGAGGGAACCAAGGGAGAGGCAGCTCAGCCACAATGTTAGCTCCATGCAGGAGCAGCTTATGCACAGACTGCGGCATGTAATACCACCCGTACTTGCTTACAAACAATTTGGCTGTCTGGAGACAATACTCTCTGAAAGCCCCGATATTAATTGCACGGCCACAGGAAATAACCTGAGGAGGGGAGAGAGAAAAACGCCTCAAAGTTTACTTAAAACGGTGATAATTTGATCACACAGCTTTTAGTGCCTCTGAAATCTTCGCAGAATAATGTGCGAAGGTTTGCAGAAAATCGTCCGAAAAGTACAAATGCAGTCAGTGCGTAAAATCGGCAAGACTTTTCTATCAGATGCACTTTGAAAAAAAAAAATTGTTTTTATTTAAGGAGTGTTAGTAACACTCTCTCTCTCTCTCTCTCTCTCTCTCTCTCTCTCTCTCTCTCTCTCACACACACACACACACACACACCGACAACTCTGCAATAATACCAAATATTTTTAACAGTGTTCCATGCTGCAAGCCTTCCGTTTTTTTTGGCAACAAAAAAAAAAACCAAAAAAAAAAAACCTTTAAGACCAGACCTAATCTTGAAATGAGATGGATATTCATGCCAGTGATTCTGGCAGCCAACTGCGGGTCCCGGAAAAATGTCCGAGCTGTATTCCCATCGTTAGTTGTGCCGTGCCCTTGTTTAACAAAGTCGAGCTTCAGCCTCATCTCCTGCCAAGCCTCCTCTTGCACCCTCCGTTTTTCGTTTGCCACAATTTCTTTTTCCTCTTTTGTCGTTGCTCTCCACTTCTCAATTTTAACTTTGTACGATATGTGGAGTATCATTTCTAGGCATCTGCAGGGACAAAATTGCGATTATTTGGAATAATACGTAAGGCGAGACCTTACCAAATAATGACATGATCGATCAAAATGTTCCGCCATACGCACCTAAAGAGCCTCACAGTCAAAGAGGCGACACGGTCACGTGACGGCGAGTGCTCTGATTGGTCTGGTTCCACTGGGGCACTTAAGGGGTTTGTAGATTTTTCATACCTCTGGTCCCGGGGCTTAGGCGGTGAAGGTGCATACGTACATTGAATGTTTTAAACAGCTTATAATTGCTTCAAAACACTTGGAGCTATATAGAACAAGTTTATCCGCTCAAAAATAAATATTGGCGTTGAAAAAATTAGCGACAGACTTACTTGCGGGCAGAGGGAGGGGGAAGGGGGAGAGCAGTGTGAGAAATTCACCAGAGCGCACGCGCCCCAGTGGAACCAGATGCTCGCTGTCACGTGACCGTGTCGCCTCTTTGACTGTGAGGCTCTTTATACGCACCTTATGCGACAGTGGAGTGGTGACGGACCAAATTGGTACACCGCTGTCTTTGTTTTTCTTGTTAAAACTTTGGCCATGTCATTCATCTCGGTGGGCGCAGCTCCACAAACATGGCATCTTGCCGATGATGTTCCGGCTAAAACCGAACATATTTTTCCATCCACCATACAAATTGATAGAGAATGACTGATTCTCACGCGCTGGTAAAATAAAAGTAAAATAAAAATAGAGAATTGAATCATGCATATGTGCACTTTTAAAGTCCAAATTTGAGACTGAAAATGTTTCTCCTAACGAAAGGCGCGCGCAACCCCCCCCCCCACACACACACACACACACGAACAAAAACAAAAAAAAGCGCGAGTATGGACTTTTCAGCAAGGTATATTTTCGGAATAATACTGTACAGCCATCTCTATTTTTATATATACCAGTGTTTCGCCCAATTGTATCACAGATGGTTTCAGAGAATCAATAGACTTTTGCAGGTCATCGTAAGTTGACTGTGTCAATGGGGGGTCTCGCTCTCAAAAGTGATGCAGAGAGGCCTGCAGAACCGTGTAGATGATGGGCATGGATTTTTCTAGAGAATAGCTTCCTGAAAAAAAAAAAAAAAAAAAAAAAAAAAAAAAGGAAACTACACTAACGACACAATAAATGTAAAAGTATGTTTTTGTGAATACAGTTTGCACTAAGTTGTAGAAAACATACGGTCGTGCGCAAAAACGCACAATTTTGTGCATTGGTTTGCACAAATTTGTGCATTAGTATGTACCATTAGTATGTACAAAATTGTGCATGCCTCCCCGACGCGTAATCGCCCTGGTTTAGGTGCCAATCGATTCCTATGCGCTAATTGAGTCTGTTAGACCTCCGGGCTACTGCCGGGCGCCGCGCGCACGTATCCTGGCCGCCTAGAAGGTACTCGAAGTGCCTCATCTACTACAAATGCATGCCTTTACGAAGCGCTAGCGCGCTGATTTAGGTGCCAATCGATTCCTATGCTTAAATTGAGTTTTTACGACCACTAGGCTACTGCGGGACGCGCGCGCACACACATCCTGGCCGCCTAGAAGGTCCTTGAAGTGCCCTATCTACTGCAAATGCATGCCTGCCCGCCCCGATTTAACCGTATCTCGCGGCGGGGACTCGTAGCGTCAAACCCGCGACGGGGTTTTGTTTAAGAGGCAACAAGGCGCGCGCGGAAAGGAAGAGAAGATGCGTATCATCACAGTAAGTATGCACAAATCGGCAAACAAGAAAATAAGGTTTTTGACAATTTATGTCAGACACTGCAAAGTTGACCCTAGTACGAGGAGTGAAATGCAGATATGGCCGAATAGTATCTCTGGGTTGTTAAATCATACATTGATAAAGAAGGACGCTAAATAGTGCTGACTTCAGTCCTGCCATCTTGGGCCCAGACTTCAATTTACAAAATATCGTAAATGCACGGGGTAACTTGGGACAGTCATTGCATCATATTCCCTGCACTCTTGGCCTCCTAGGAATCGCCTGTCCCGGTTTATAACATAACCTGACCTTTAAATGTTACGCTGGTGATGTAAAGAGATGCCTTGCTTTGCAGTTTTTGCTTCCGCTAAGCCATGTTTTTCACTTTTCAACAAATACCTAGAAAATGCCTCGGACACAGCGGAAGAAAAGAGAGTCCCATTTGTAGTCCCAATCTTCATCCGATAACGACTCCAAGGCCTGGATTCTTGGTCGAGACATTGTCAACACAAGTTTTTTGATTAAATAATCTCAAAAGATACATGGGGATGAAGTTTCTCCCCTACTGTCCCAAGTTACCCCCGGTCATGGGGTAACTTGGGACACTATTTCGGAGCAGATTTTAAACGACATACTCAAGGCAAATAGACCAGACAAGCATGAAATAATGAGGAAAGGGTCAAACTTGAACATAGTTAGGACCCAATGGCTTCGGTCAAAAATCTTGCCTTGAGCGTTAAAAACACGTGTAAAAGTGTCCCAAGTTACCCCCGTTGACGGTACTTTGCGGCCAAGGGTCATGCGCGATGCTCCTTTTGTTGCCTGCGTTTCGCGTCCCGTCATTCGTCGTTCGTTTATCGTGTGGTGTGTAAGTGTTGACTAGGCTCTTTCCTCTTTCTCTGATCGACTTGCAAAAGGCATCTCATTTTACAAAATGGGTAAGTCTTTTTCACGGCTTGGAGTCCTGGCTTTGAAAACTTTTCATATTCATCCCGGAAACTTAGTTTTCCTTTTGAGAACCGCCTTAAAATTGTACACAACCTCTCGGGTGTGCTGCAACCCCTCGTGGTCTTGTTTAAGGTAAAGAAATCCATTAATATTTCAGTACCTCCCACCTCTTTCTTCAATCCCGAATAGAGTTTATTAAAAACAGCAGCTTTTGAGGTTATTGTTCTGATGGTCTGGAATCCGCTCGTTCGTTACAACCCAATGCTTTGATTTGTGTCCTTCCCTTCCATATTTAAAGTTCTGGATGGATTACGGAACATGCTCACATTTGTTTATGCCGATTTGCATGCATTCGACCAAGTGTGGAGATTAATACTTGAAAAAAAAAAGCAACAATAACAAAGACTTAACTTTAAATATAACTACTAACATGATCTCCTTCTATAGTGTCTTTTGTCATCAGTTTCTGTTTTGGAGACCTAAACAATACTTATGCATTTTTTTTTCCCTTTCAGCTCCTTCTAACGCCCAATATAACCACCTGCTGAACAGCATTGCTAATGATAGGGAACTGCTGTATGGAAATTTTGTGGCACCATTAGGAGCAGCTCGTGTGCCAAGGAGGTGGAACGAAATTGCTGCTGAATTGAATGCTATGGGTGGCGTCTCGAAAAGTGGGGAGAAGTGGAAGGAAGTAAGTATTGTGTCGCCAATGCCAATGCATGCACGTTTTGTTTTTATTTACTTAGTATCCTTGTTTATAGGCCTGGATTGGATTGAGAGGGTGTGCTAGGGCGGCTGCACGCAGTCAGACTGTGTACCTTCAGGGTACAGGTGGTGGCCCACCACCCGAGTTAGCTGGCCTCGGATTATCATCTCTCTATGAGAGGGTCATCAATCTTACGGGATTTACTGCTGTTTGGGGGACTAGGTGCCCTAATCCATTGCAGGTATGTACAGCAATGGTACATAGCCACCCTTAACACCAATTATCAACCCTGTTTGCACTATGTCTGGATTTCTTTATGTTTTATAGATTCAGTTAAATGTGGCTGGCCGGCCAAGCTCCAGTAGTGGCACCTGCTGCCATCGCTCCAGTTGGCCAAGTGGGCCCCATCGCTCCAGTAGGGCAAGTGGGCCCCATTGCTCCAGTTGGCCAAGTGGGCTCCATCGCTCCAGTAGTGGAACCTGCTGGCATTGCTCCAGTTGGCCAAGATGAGGTAGACCAGCTGCTGAGGTCCTTGCTGTCCCCCCAGTGGTCAAACTCCAGCAAATATTGACCCTCCTCAGGTAATGGAGGTCTTCTTCTAATTTGCTGGATTTCTCTGAATCTTTATCTACTCAGCCACTTATGTCCTGTTATTGCTTGCAAATTATGAAGGAGAATGTATTTTACAATGATATCCCAGACTGGGAACCCTTACAGTTTGGAGACAATAATATTATTGTCCTCGATGTTCCTTCTGATGATGGATTAGTGCTTGGTGCTGCAGCTCCATTAGTAAGTTAATTTACTTGCTTCTCTAATGGACAAAATGTCACAAGCTTTGGAATAATTACCTACATGTTTTCTGTTTGCTTCCAGGTTGCGAAGCATGAACTCAAAGATGAATCTTTGTCAGAAGGTGAAGAAATTGAGGTCATTACTCTCAATGATGTAAGTAATTATGTCCTGGGTATGGGCATACATGGCAAGATCCGATTTGTTATTGGGAATGGCAATGTTTCAAAATTTGTTTGTAATATCTTTGTTTTCTTTTACTCAGACTCCAATCAAATCAATTCTGACACATACTCCTCCTAGGGGTTCAGGTGTCACTCCAGCTAACAAGCGCCGGAGCACTGGTGCTATTCCACGGCACAGTGGAACTGCTGTTCCTTCTGCTGCAGTGAAAATTGAAGATGAAGAATTTGTGATGATCACTGATGTAAGTTTGTCTTGGTTTCTCATGCTCTTTGCTGATTTATTCTGAAGTGGTCAGTTTAAAAAAACTTTACTTAATATTGAAGTGCCAACCATCCCAATCTGCAGACGTAGGCTGAGCAGCACGGATCAGGAGACTAACACACTGCAGAAAACGATTGCTGCAAACACTACAGTCATGCGAGAGTTGTTAAAAGTAATTCGAGGCCTCTCCATGAAGTAATTTCCCATCTCTATGTTTTTAACATTGACTGTTCCTATTAGTGTATGGGAGTCTGTTGCAATAGTGTCTTCTTGTCATTATATTATTTTTAGAAAGTTCCAATCTTTCGAGTACTTTTTGTTGACTGGTCCTTTTAGTGTATGGGAGTCTTGCAATAGTGTCTTCTTGTCATTATATTATATTTTTAGAAAGTTCCTATCTTTCGAGTACTTCTTGTTTTGTTTGCTTCCAAAGGAAATTCAACCTTTGCTTTAATTGCTCTTAAATCATGTACTTGTACGTTTTTTAATGAGCCTGTATTGTTACTCAATTTTTAATCATGTATGTCATCATTGTCTAGCTTTGTGGTTTGAATTCACGTTTGCTTTGATATTTTGTACTGGTACATGTTTATATGGGCTCTCGTCCTTAGTCAAACCTTATCTGTCCAATCTTTTAAGTGTTTTTTATTTTAGTAACAATTTAAGGTTGCTTGAATCTTGATTGAAACAATTATGGTTTTGTAATAAATAATTTTTATTTACATAGCTTAGCCTGAAGTTTTTTAAAATAAGGCCTGAATAAGAAGCCCTGAACTTATTTGACTAATTTGCACTTAAAACAAACACAGTAGAGATGAAGTCAATCAAGTCTCCTTTTCACGATTTGATTAATAATTGCTCTGTTAGGAAGTACCTACTTTAGTGCTATGCAACATCACTTACAGCACAACTATTACAGGACACTTAAATTGTCACAGAGGGTAAAGAAAAAAAGGCAAAACACTGTACAAAAATTTAACTGGTATCATAAATGCAAAATAAGCAGGGAACCTACTTTGCTGTAGGGAACTCGCTCACAAAATAAGTTAAATACAACTGTTACAGATTCTAAACGCCTTTAACATGATAAGTAAATACATTAATAAATTTGGCAGCACTATGCAATCAATTACTAACAGCTAGAGCGTAGCCAACATAACATCTCAGTATCAATCAGAAGCTAGTTAAAATTTAAAAAATGAGCAGTTATATTTCTCAGGACAAATCGTAACAGGCTGGAGGCCATGATCCAGAGTTGTACATTATAAAATAAAGATACAACAAAACATTGATATTTTGATTGGTTCATGGTGTCACTGAGCAACAATTACAGAAATTTGAAATGTCAATTTCAAAAGACACCAATAAGATTACAAGTGAACGACCATGAAATTCACCAATCTTACAGAACATCGACAATATTGTTTCTGCGCAATCTCCTTGCATTGGCAAAGTCGATTAAGAATTGCATTTCTTCATTTCCTCTCTGCACTAAATTGATTGGAAGATCATTGTACTCTGGAAAATTATCATGATGTTCATTTTCCAACAAAGGAGCAGGATTAGGAATGCGTCTCTCAATACAGTAGTTGTGGAGCACACAACAAGCATTAACTATCATGCCAGCATAAGCAGGATCTCGATAGTTGACACACCGGTCACATCCCAGGAGCCTCCACCTGCCTTTCAAAACCCCAATGCACCTCTCAACTACATTCCTTACACGACAGTGCAGTCTTGTGTACTCAAATTCAGGTGTTCCAGGTGGTGCGTGTATTAGTGGTATATGCAACCACGGAGCTGTATAGGAGCCTGAGTCTCCTACAAACAAACAAAACATTAATAGGACTGTAAGGATGACCAAGTTAAGAGACGGAATTAAATAGTGCACAAATCAGGTATCACTGTTACATTAACTGGGGCTGGGGAACCTCTACTGAAAGACATACAATCTGAATAATCTCCTCAAATGTAAGAGGGCTTTCCCAAAAATCTATTTTGTCTTAAGTTCATCAAGTGACCCAAGATTTGCATCTACAATATCTTTTTCATTAATAGGTAACTTGAAGGGAACTACTAAAATTCGAGGACAACTTCACAGCCTGTTCATGATGATGTATTGTTTACGAGTCACTTACCTAACAACCAGCACCTATCCTCCCAGTAAGCCTAAAGAGCCTCACAGTCAAAGAGGCGACACGGTCACGTGACGGCGAGTGCTCTGATTGGTCTTGTTCCACTGGGGCACTTATGGGGTTTGTAGATTTTTCATACCCCTAGTCCCGGGGCTTGGGCGGTGAAGGTGCATACGTAAATTGAATGTTTTAAACAGCTCATAATTGCTTCAAAACACTTGGAGCTATAAAGAACAAGTTTATCCGCTCAAAAATAAATATTGGCGTTGATAAAATTAGCGACAGACTTACTTGCGGGTGGAGGGAAGGGGGAGAGCAGTATGAGAAATTCACCAGAGCGCACGTGGCCCAGCTCAGGCCCGGCGAACGCAAGGTGAACAACAAGTGCAGCAGCCGACGTCATCTCGATCTCATTCAGCGTCCTCGTCATCGTCGTCGCCACAACGTCCAGCTCATGCTAGAGGCAGCTCAGAATCAGATGCCGGCGCCGGGACTACACTGTCCAGAACGATTGTCCGAAAACAACAAAACAGTCAACAACATGGTCATTTTCCTACAACATCTTTGTTTAAAACTGAAACGACGGAAAAGTTGTCTTCCAACAAGTAAGTTGTTTTAGAATGACCCAACTGTCATTTATCAACAACATTCTCTGTTCGTAAACGACTGCTGTCGTTTAAAAACAACTGTTGTCAGAAAAAAAATTAGCAATAGATTTGTTGTTAATTAACAACAAAATTTCTGACAGTGTACGACTTCGACGTCGTCAACGCCGTCGCCCTCTTCCACTCCAGAACCAAATGAGCCCCTGCATCCCTCTGCTAGGGCCCTGATCAAACTCTTCGAAGACAAGCTGAAATCAGGCGAGTATATCACAGTGAAAAAAGCTTTGCAACCGGGAAACAAACACAGTGACGTGTGGACTGTCTTCGAACCTGTTGTGGAAAAAGTCACGCCACACATTGAGAAGGGCGCCGCCCAGTGCATCAGGTGCAAGGCTGTTTTGTCGTACGCAAGCGGGCCCTCGTCGCTGGGAAAGCCCATAGGTGCCATGCACATGAAACACCACTGTCCACGCCAGGCCATGTTGAAGCCTGGAGACTTTCGACCTGTGCCACCCGTTCTCCAGAGCGCTTTCGTCAACAAGCTGGCTGACACCGTGGCGGTGTCTATGGCTTTGGCACAGCTTCTCACTAGTGAGCCGGTGAAGGCCCTCATACAGGTGGCAGTGGACATTGCTGCAAGGGGCGCGTCGACGTGGAGAAGCTGGTGCCCACTGCCAACACCGTGTATGACAGGGTCGACCGCAGGGCGACAGCGGCGCGAGCTGAGTTGGTGCCAGTCATCCAGGCCGCTAATAAAGACAGGAGAGTCCAGAGCTCAACAGATATGTGGACATGTGACCAAACGAAGAAGCATTTTGTTGAGATCTCTGTGTCTTTTACTCCCGCTGATTGGAAAGAGGGCATGAAGACATACGACCTTGTTGTGGCAGAGTTTCCATCTTCGCAGAAGGCGACTTCTGAAAACATTCGGAACGCCATGTTCAGGGCGATGTTTTCAATGGGCTTCACGGCGGCAGAATTCCAAAAGATTGAATGGATCTCTGACCGCGGTGCCAACGTGAAGAAGGCCCTGGAGGAAGTCGGGGGTGGACGCGAGGACTGCGCGGCGCATCAAATAAACACCGTCGTCGGGGGCACCTTCAGCGTGCCGTTCTATGAGCTGCGTGGCACAGCCATAGCCGGCTCGCCTGCAGTGCAGAAGATGCTCCAAGACTTCGAGAATGTTGCAAGAGTGGTCAAACGCGCCTCTACAAAAGACCTTCGAGGCCTGCGCTTGGACGTGGCGAAGCTCAAGGGGGCCATCAAGCTGCCCGTGAAGCAGTTCTCTTCATACAGCGCCCTGCTCCAGTCCGTGGCCTCACACAGAAAAAATGTTAGTGACTTGACGCCGTGAAGGTAGGCAACACGTCCTCCACTATTGGCGGTGGGGATGCCTCGCTGTGGTTTTTGGGGGGCGCGGCGTGGGAGGGAGTGCTTTGATTTCGCGCGTGCAGACTGATTCCGAGAACCGTTGTCGTCGCTCTGTCTCTCGGGACGAGAAAGAGAGAGAGGGAGACAGAGACAGACTTACATTAATTTGCTATTACTTTCCCTGCTGCTGTGTTTTAGGTTGTTGCTGTGCTTGATGCCCTACCGGACCAGCAGGTTTTGAGCCAACTGATCAAGGAATATGACCTGGAGGCTGTGCAGGACGTAGTCGACTTTTTGGAACCTCTAAAGGGAAAGGGTGACGTGACCGCTTCCAATCTGTCCACCATCGACGATCATCTTGCACCCAGTGACGGGGACATTGACATGGTGAAGGAGATGAAGGATGCAGTGACGGAGCTGCGGCCGCTCTTACGTCTGTTCGGCGTGATCAAGTCGTGCAAGGAGACGGTGACGTATCTGCGCCAATCTTGACTTGCATCGCGGCTCTCCAAGAAAGTAGTACAGGAAGTCGAAACACGATGGAACAGTCTACACACCATGTTGACCTCTCTACTGAATGTGTATGACGAGGTACGTAGATGCGCAGATAAATATCCTAAAAACTTTATATTTTTTTACCTTTCCTTTTTTTAAAACAAACTTTATTGGCTGAGCGATTAGCGAAGCCAATTACTCCAGTGGGGTTGAAAAGTTTCGTCTGTCTGTCTGTCTGTCTGTCTGTCTGTCCGTCTGTCTGTGTGTGTGTGTGTCCGCACTACTCCTCCCAAACGGCTCGGCCGATTGAAACGAGATTTTGCAGGGTTGTTAGGTATATTCTTGGCTCGCCACACGCAAAAATTCAGCTTTTTATCTCATTCCATTCAGTCGTACTAACGAAAAAACACTAAAAAAACGGCAGAAAAAGTGCAACTTTTTAGTGACTTTATATTTTAGAGACATTTTTACATGGTTTCTTATGTTTTTGAAGTTCCTGATGACGAAAATGAAATCAATTTCGACCCTTGACCAAACTTTTAACTGCGAATTGGCTACCTCGGCCCGAATTTACTAACATAATCAACTTCGACCCTTCATCTTGAAAAAAGGGGGTCGACCGACTAAAAATTTTTATTGCAGATTTCGATAGGTCTCGGCAAGACCTTTTCAAAGAGGGGTCGGAAGGGGGGTCTAGGAGCCCGACTTCATTAGTTGGCCGAATCAGGATCTTAAAAAAAGGGGATCGACAGACTAAAAATTTTTATTGCGGATTTCGACAGGTCTTGGCAAGACCTTTTCAAAGAGGGGTCGGAAGGGGGGTCTAGGAGCCCGACTTCATCAGTTTACCGAATCAGGATCTTGAAAAAAGGGGATCGACTGACTAAAAAATTTTAATGCAGATTTCACGTGGTGCATTACTCAATGCCTCAAAAATCCTTGAGACAGCTTGCCGAAGGCAAGCAGGGAAGCGCCGCAGGCCAAGGTAGGTGTAACGCCAGGCGTGGATTGTCGTAACTGGCGCAGCATCGCGAAGCCTGTTACGACAAGACACGGTCTGGCGTAAACCTACCTTGTTAATTCGTTTAAAATTTATTTTTTCTCACCTGCATGGCATTGTAGGCATTGTTCTCAATGGAGGACGTTGTCCAACTCCAATCCAGCCCATCAATTAGCTCCTCTACTGCTGGAGGAGGTGTAGACAGAGGAGTGATCGATGAAGGAGACGGTGGGGGGACGACCAGATGTATGGGCGACTGAGGCAGAACACCCATACTATCCAACGCATCAGGACTGACAGGCGTAGAACACCTCGGCTGAAAAAACACAATATAATGTTAGTTGAGTGTACAGAAATTTTTTAAATGACTAACCTTCCTCACTTATCGTATTGCTTTTTTTATTCTTCAATAAAAAGAAGACTTGATAAATGAGCAAGGTTTTGAATGGTGAGATATTCACAAAATATTCTGTTGTTAAGTATTTTACGAGAACAAAACAACACCAATACAGTGTGATTACCTCTAGTTCGATGATTGTACAACTAAGTATTTTTTCTCTCTCCCGCTTGACTTACTCAAAATAAATACCCGGCTTAGTTGGTTGGAAACCCATCATATAGTTGACACTTGGATCACCTGGGGATGTCTCAACCTGATAAATGGTGTGCGAGAAAGACTGCACGCCAAGCAGCAGGCATAAAGTGCAAAGATAAAGCACTAAGCAATTTTGAAGCAAAGACCTCACGAGTGTGAGAATGATAGACGAAAGAAGGAGATGTAAGCAACAAGTTTTTTTCAAGGGCAACGCACAGTGGGACACACACACAAGCAAGACATAGGCCACAGTCAGGGGAATACACCCCAAGACGAAAAAGCCGACAAACCATGCTTAAATCGGAACATACTCACTTAGTATCGATCCACTAAGTCACATTGTACTTAGTCATCGATAATTAAGTCGCAAAATATAATTCTGAAATGTAAAATGGATGTAGTTTAATGACACACCAGTGGCGCCAACAAGGTTAGGACGGCCAGCGGCCGGACTGCCAACGACACGCAGCGCTCATTTCACGCAAAAAAATAGGATTTCGATGTGAAAATCACAGCGCGGGCTTTTACATAAATGCTCCAGTTCAGATGAACGGGAGAACAAAGGACTTGGCGTGCCGATGGCGGCCGCGGCAACTTGGCCTTCTCTCACTGACAAAGGATTTCGAGTAAAAATCTTACTCACCAGCTGCACATCCATCCCATCATAGAGCACGCCTGACACGTCGATGGAGATAGTGTCTCCACTAACATTCTCAATATCAATTAACTCGGATTCAGACATTTTTTCAGGTACCAGAAGCACGCAGACGCAGTCAGGGCGAGCCGCTGAACCAAAGTGACGCTTCTGGAAGCTTCCACACCGCAATGTTCCGGCGGAGCGGAAGGCAAAGAAGGGGAGGGGGCGCTGAGCGGAAAGGATGCGCGCCACTTCCTCGCGCTAATTTTGAACTAGATCAAATGATTTTAACATGCGCTGCAGTGCAGGGGGTTCCCGCAGCACGGCAAGGTCGTCGTCGACGTCGTAGTGGGAGCCTCGCTCGCCCGCCGCCACCAAGGTGACCCACTTGTTGAAGTCAAAGGCCTTTCCCCACTAGAAAACCGGTTGGCGACGTGGTTCCATTGCTTGTCGATAGATGGCGTGGATCGCTTGGCTCCGCCCACAGGCACGCAACGGCGCGGCACTCCCGGCGCGGCGCGAAAATTCAAACTCGGTGCGGTACGGCGCGGTGTGACCTTAGGTTCAAGGCGGCGCGCGTTCCCGGACGGTCCCCCGGTGCGAATGCGGACCCGCGGCGGACACGTACAGACCTGCTTAGGTTAGGCTCGTTCAAGATGTCAGAATGTTCCACCGGGGGGCGGATCCAGACATGTCTGAATGTCCCACCCACTTGGCTTGGGTTAGGTTACGCCCGCCCAAGATGGCGGCCCCTTAGGTTGGGTTAGGCCCACCCAAGATGGCGACTTAGGTGTTAGGTTACGCCCGCCCAAGATGGCGGCCCCTTAGGTTGGGTTAGGCCCACCCAAGATGGCGGCATGTCTGAATTCCCCACAAAAATGGCGCATGTCTGAATTCCCTGCTTATACTACTTAGGTAAAAGAACATACTTTCACTTTATTAAAGGGTCAATGTGACCCGAGCATTGACTGCTGAAAGCCCGGAAATCTTGCAAGGCACTCGAAAAAAGAGCCTGTTTTGAGGAACCCAAAAATTCAAATTCCGCCAATTTTGGTGAAGGAGTGGTGACGGGTACCGAAAAAACGTGTTCGAATTTAACTTCCTGAACGTAGGGGTGTGCGAATCGTGAATTTTGTTTCCGAATCGAATCGAATCTGGTTTTAAATTACCCGAATCGAATCCGCAATTTTTTCCGAATCGAATCGAATATCTTCATAAAATTTTCGAATCGAATCCGAATATTGCCATATTTTTATGCTTGTATTAAATGTCATGTAATGCCTACTTGGCATGTATTTTTGAAAATCTAGGAAAACAAATTGGTCCGAAGACAATTTATTTGGGTGAATGGAGGAGCGAAGGATCGGTCGATTCGAGGACGAAACGCGTTGATTCGATTTTTCGAATATTTCGGTATCGAACCGACGATTCCGTGAGCGAATCGAATCGAAACTACGCAGATTCGATTCGATTCGATTTCGAACAATTCGCACACCCCTACCTGAACGTTGTACCTGTCCAATCCATGTTTGAACGTTTCGATATTCCCGCGGGTTTGCGATTCATAAGCTGTTAAATAGCGAAATAGGTAAACCCACCTGTGTTAGTGATTATGCGTAATCGCTAGAGATAAGGAGCTTAGATTCTGTCTAAGGCGAAGGTGCTCAGATTCTGTCTGAGTTTGCTGCGACTGCTGGTTGCTCCTATTTTGTGGGTTTAGGGAGCTTTTGGCTTGCTTTGGAGAGATTTGTGAGGTCGGTTTTTGACTTGACCATTGTTGGTGTTGGTTGGCCTGTGCGGTTGGTCGTACACTCTCTGAGTGTTTGTGTGGTGGGTTTGCGCTCTAGTATAAGTGTAGTGTGTGTTTGTGCGTGAACTTGTGTTGCGAGTGTGTGTGCGCTTTGTGATGTCTGAGCACCATTTTTCTTTTTGCTTTTTAGGCTATATTTCCTTTCTTTTAGTGTCTATCTTTTTGTGGATTGTTGATCAGACTTCTGAGGAGTGTACTGGGCGAGTTAACGAAGAACAGATTGAACAGGACTTCGAACCGCGGTTGATTGATTTTTGGAGGCAGTTGGATGGTGAAGAGGCGAATGAGTTTTTGAGGGATCTTGACGAGGTCGAAGCCGCTGAGTTCTTAGTTCAGCTCCAAGAAGAGTTTGGGTTCGAAGTTGACTGGTGGGAAGTTTGTGTAGATTCTTTTTTGCTTATAATAAGATGTTGTAAGAAGTTCTCTCGGTTTTGTTAAATTAAGGTGATTTTATTATTATTTTATACCCTTCTTTTATAATTAGATATTGTAAGAAGTTCTTTTGTTTCTGTTAAATTAAGGAGATTTTATCTTATAATGGCTATTCTATCTAAGTATTTTGTTGAGCCAGAGGTGCACGCTCGTGATCTCCCTGGTTATGTGTTCTATCTTGAGTTAGTGACGAGGGGTTACTGTTATGTACCTCTGTTACGTAGGTTAGGTTATCTACCTGATGAAATTATTGATATCTCCTCTGAGTTAGGAGAGTTCCCTACTTTGGATAGTCTATGGCCCCATTTGATGATTTTTGATTTTAAACTGCAATCTTTTGGGTTTTATTCTACCCGTTATGGAGCCTTTCATTTTCTTGCGTCAAAGGTATTGGCGGCTACTGGTTCTTTGCTTTTTTTATCCCCGGGTGATTATATTGGCGCGGGACGTGTTGGTGTGTATGAGGCGGCCGTGCAAAGTTATAATTTGCACACTAACCGCCTTGAACATCGCCGTAGAACCAGTGACACCGTACCTCGCTGTGACCGACGACCACCTCCGCCTGTGCGCGGCTTGGGCAGTACATTGATGTATCGTAATGGTTACTGTTACCTTAAGTGGTTTAGTGACCTGGGTGTTGGTGTTGAGCATTTTACATCTATTGCTCTAAAATTGGGACCATTTCCTTCGGTTATCGCTGTCTACAACTCTCTACTTGGTTATCGGCGTTGTCGTAGTCACGGATTGTCGCCTTTCGTGTGCGACTCTCTTGTTCTGCATGTTGTTCGTGGGGTGCCAATATTGTTGGAGGATCTTCGGCCTTATTTCTTTTGTCGTGTCGGAGGTGACAGTGCCGCCTATTGTGCTCAGGTGCTGCAGAGTGTGTTGGCTGATGAATTTGAGGGTGTAACAGCAAATTTGGTCGCTGATGTTATTCGTACGGCGAGTGGTAAGGAGCAGGTCGTCTCGCATTTGGCTGAGCGGGCCGCGGCTAGGGTGAAGGCTCAGAAGGGAAAAAAGAAGTTGGCTATATATCATTCGCTTACCCTTAGTGAGGAGAACGATTTGCAGCGTGAGTTTCCCGCTTATGAGCTTGAATTCAGGGCCGTTGTCCCTCATCCTCATGCCTTTCTTGCCGCCCAACGCCGGTTGCAGTACGAGTACATCTTGGATTCAGTTAACTACACTTGTATCGGCGGTGTACCTTCTAAATTAGTTAAAGACTTTGAGGGTGATATGTCCACACATTATATTGCTGGACGCATTGGTGTACACTCCTGTTCCCCTATTTTGGATGCCCGTGACGCCGTGCGGCGCACCACTAGGATAGAGCGTTTGGTAGATTGGGCTCGCTCTGCCGATACTCCAGTGGCGGCTTGGCGTCAATTGTGTAATGTGTTTAATGACCCTGTGGAGCTTAGGCGGTGGCACTGTGCACGACGCTCGGAGCATTGTTCGGTTCCTGCTGATGTGCTTATTACGGTTCATGCGTCGTATGACCCGACAGCTGAGAGTTATGCGGACGCGATTGAAAGTGCAGGTGCAATGATGATGAAGGGAGTAATGTTGTGGGACCCTAAGATCCTTTTTTCCCATTTGCAGACGGGTGAGTTTATGAACGGCAAGGTGGTATGGGAGAAGGTACGTTTTGTGGGTCAAGATGGTGAAAAGAGAATTGAGGCTGCCGAGAATTTAGACCCTAAAGACTTGTACATTAGGTTTGTATTCCGAGGTGATGCCAGTTACTCGTACGTTCATAAGCTTAGTACCTATCTTGTTATCCCGACTAGATCTGTTATTACATCAAACTATGGTTCCCAGTATATTATTGAACGATCAGTGACGAGGGAGAGGCCTGGATCTTTATACTTTACTATAATTAAGGCTACCACCTCTATCCCAAAATCTTTCCTTAAAAGTCCTATTTGGTTGGGATTGGACGATAAGAAATTGGTTGTTGTGCCTAAGTTGGTTGATGCACGGAAGACAGCAATGAAGGAGAAGTACACTCTGAGGCGCTTCTTTGTTGACGCTACCTACGTTACTGAAGTTAGTAGTTATTTGTACTCAGTCAACGCGCAAAAGTTTACAACAGATTTAGTGAGATTGTATGCGCGTTGTCGTAAGAGTCGAGTGACTGTAGGTGGAGCTGATATTGTCACTGGTGAATTACTTAGTGATGAAGATTTTCAGGATTTGACACTTGTCCTGTTTATGCAGGCCTTTAATGACCGATATGCAGGTGGGCAGATGATTAGAGATTTTATCCATACCCGTGAAAAGGAGAGAGCGGATGGTAGTTCTCTTACGTTAATGGAAGCTATTGCGATCTGGGCATTTGGGAAGGATACTATTACCGATCGCGAGTTTAAGGGTATGATCGGTCACGACAGTAAGATAGTCTATGATACAATGGCTGAAGGTGTCCTTACAAAAATTTTTCAATTAATTAGGGCTTGGTGTCCACCAGATTGTGGTAAGCGGGAGGAGATTTTCTCTAAGGTTGGAATAAAGTCCATACCACGTTATGTGACTCTTACAGAGTCAGTGGACTTTGTAATTGATGAGGAGTGGGGTTTTGAGGACCTTGTGCAACAACTCCTACGAGGACAAAAGTTTGAGGCACAAAAACCTATTAGGACGTTGGACACCTTTAAGGCTCAGTTTAATCAGATCATTGATCGATATATGGAGGATCGTGGTATTGAGGTGAATGAAAAACCAAAGAAGAAGGTGTCTCGTAGCACTCGAAAGGAGAGGGAGAAGAAGACTAATGTTAGTGAAAGTGAGAAGTTGAAAAGTGACCAATTGTTGCGTCGGTTGTCGCTGAGACATGAGGCCGTTAAACCATCTGCACCGCCAATCTCACCTACGGAGTCCGTAAAGTCCCCCTTTTATTCGGCGGAGGAATGTATTCCAGCTGCGCCCGAGTTGAAGACGTTTTTCAAGGTGGAGGATCGACCCGAAGCAGCGGGTGGAAACTCCTTAGGCGCGGCTGAAACCATGTCCCGGGCGGCTCGCCACGGCCCGGTCGGCCGCACGGCGGGCGGAACAGAGCTGCACCGGCCACTATTATTGCTTGCAAATCAACTAAAAATTTGACTTTTTGAAAAAGCGGCAATGCTAGTACCTAGTTTAAGAACCAAGGAATCGTCTCCATTCATTAGTTTTCACCTACGGACAGAGGTTAAAACAAGAAGTGCCAGGAATGACGTCGGTGGTGGACGGGCTCTCCCGCGCTGCGGCCATCTTGTGCATCGTCTCCTTAATCCGCTTGGATCTCGGCAATCCTTCATCGTATTGCAAATCCAAGCACAGATTCGGAATCTGCGAGAAATTTGCCGTGGCGTAGGATGGGTCGTCAGTTTGGTATCAGAAAGCACAGAACGTAAAAAAAGGGAAAAAATGGACGGTTTTCGACGTCATTTTCCCGATTATGATTACGTTCTGTGCTTTCTGATACCAAACTGACGACCCATCCTACGCCACGGCAAATTTCTCGCAGATTCCGAATCTGTGCTTGGATTTGCAATACGATGAAGGATTGCCGAGATCCAAGCGGATTAAGGAGACGATGCACAAGATGGCCGCAGCGCGGGAGAGCCCGTCCACCACCGACGTCATTCCTGGCACTTCTTGTTTTAACCTCTGTCCGTAGGTGAAAACTAATGAATGGAGACGATTCCTTGGTTCTTAAACTAGGTACTAGCATTGCCGCTTTTTCAAAAAGTCAAATTTTTAGTTGATTTGCAAGCAATAATAGTGGCCGGTGCAGCTCTGTTCCGCCCGCCGTGCGGCCGACCGGGCCGTGGCGAGCCGCCCGGGACATGGTTTCAGCCGCGCCTAAGGAGTTTCCACCCGCTGCCCGAAGCCCCTTTGGAGATACAGGAGGTTCGATGTTCTTTTGGGGATGCAGCGGTTGGTCGTGCTGAGGGTGATGGTCTGTGCCTTTTACATTCTATTGCACAGATCATCGGCTATAAGGAAGGAGCTCTAGCTTTACGTAGAGTATTGGCCGATTCGCCCGTGCGAGCAATGATACCTTCGGTTCAGGCAGAGTTGGCTGCTGAATTGGACTCACCTCCAAAGATTATTGGATCAAACCCTATTTATGAGTGGTGTGGTACTGCGACTGTTCAGCTGTTCGCTATCCATTTTGGTTTGGATGTCTGTATCCATTATTCTGATTTGAATTCTTACCGTGTGCACTCTGGTTTTGAGGAAAAGAGGTATATTCATTTAAGGTTGCGAAATGCACATTATGAACCATATCTACAAGCTAAACCAGCGCGTCGTATGATCGGTGAACGTAAAATGACTGTTAGGCGAGAATGTGGTTTGGAGCAACTAAGGGCTTTACATGCGCAGATCTATGAAATTAGAGAGAGATTGCCTCTTGAGGATAAGAAGCCGGGTGAGCGTGGTAAGGATTTGTTGTTCCCAGAGTTTGCTCAGAGACCCGAGGGCTACCTTGCGCGTTCTTGTCTTAAGTTCGTGCAGATCTTCTCGGAGTTACAGATACAAGTGAAAGATTGTCGTGTATTGGACCTTGGATGTGCTCCGGGATCACTGTTGCAATTACTTATGCGTATGCAGGCTGAGTTGGTTGTGGGTGTTACGCCTTGTAAATCTGATATTACGCTAAAACTGAGACAGATACCTGTCAATCCTGGTAGTTCCTTGACTATTGATGTACTTGATGGTACTGGTGATATAACTGTACAGAACGCCGCTCAAAGACTTGCGCGTTATAACTACTTTGATTTGGTAGTTAGTGACGCTTGTGCAGTCACTGGTTGTCGCGAAGAGGAACAAGAGAAGATTAATTTACCTATATGGCAAGGTGCTATGCGAATTGCCCTTAGATTGTTACGTCCCGGTGGAAACTTCATTTTAAAAATGTTGGACACAGTTACCGAAGAGGCCTGGGCAATTGTTATTGAACTTATACGGAACTTTGTTGAAGTAGTTTTTCGTAAACCCTTCGCTTCTCGTGACTCGTCTTCTGAGGTGTTTTTGGTCTGCATAGGTAAGAGACATTTTCCCACTGCTAGTGTGGATGTGGATAGCCTCCAAAGACTCTATTATGAGCGTTACCAGATACAAACTCGTCAGATAGCTAAATTGAAGGCTCTGCATAATGCTATTCAGGGATATGTAAATGTAGAGTATGATAAGGGTATTTTTAATCATGTTATGAAAAATTTACCTGCAGTACGTCCTGATGAATCCTATTATTTTCCAGATTTGGTCTTGGAAACCACAACGTTGGTTAATCGTGGTGGAGAGGTTGTTGTTGACCGGCGTGGTGGTGCTTTGGAGCATAGACATGCGATTAGACATCTTCCAACTAGTCTCTTTTCTAGTCCGCATTCCATGGCACATTGTATTTCTGCTGATCTAGCTATGTCAAAAGGCATAGCTCCTCTGTTTGTTCAGCATATGGAACAAAGAAAACCTGGTTTAAATGTGAGGAAGATGTTAACGGAGCAGGATCTTAGTGTTGGTGGTGTGGGCGAAATTGAAATTGAGGGAGTCTATTATTTCTTCCTTGTTACTGAGGCTGAAAAATTTCATAAACCAACTAAGGCCGATTTTAAGAGGACTCTTGCATCGTTGGCTGATGCTCTTAGAAGAAAGAGAATTCATTATTTGGCTATACCAAAATTAGGTACCGGTTTGGATGGACTGGATGAGGAGTTCTTTCTGTCGTGCCTCGTTGATCACTTTAGAGACATTTGTTTGTTTATCCATCAGTCTTCTGGTGAGTCCCTCTATTATGATGATGGTATATCCGAGGGTTCAACAAGTGGTATGCACAGTGACTTAAGCTCACTGAGAGGACAGTCGGATGAAATTGAGGAGTTAGGTAAGCTTGACGACCTCTCTGTCGATCAGCCATCGGGTGAGGAATGGGATGGTTTGGATGATCGATTATCAGTATTTGATGAGGATCTTGAAGCCGATCTCCCCACCTTCTATTGTGTTATGTGTGGAAGGGACGACTTAATTTATAATAATGATTATGAATTGTCGATTGATATGCATAATCAGACTAACTATCATCGTGCATGCACTCTTGAACTACCTGAAAGTGATATCGATGTGGAGGATGTAACGATTAAGGATGTGTGTAATGTTGTACAATCTACCGTACTGATAGGGCAGGAGGTGGTGACGACTCAGGAAATTAAGAGTGGGGATAATGAGATTGAGGATGCGGAGGAGTACTTTGACGTTGATGTGGTTTCGGATGTAGAAATTGCGAGTTTGGAATCTGGACTTAATTCCTTTGGGAGTCGTAAGTCCTTAAAATTGTCTTGGTTTAGTACTCAGGGTAAACGCGTTATAACACCTATAGTTATTCCCACTCGTGTGGTTGATTCTCACCAATGTGCTTATGGTACTTATATGATGTTCAATGAGGAGTTATGGTTGTCTTGTGCCAGTATTGGACCAAATGATAGACATATTCTCTTCAGAGAACATTACCAGACTGCAGTAAAGAAATTTATGAAAGATAAGTGATATAAGCAGATAGTTTTGAAGATGGTTGAGGGAGCTGCAAAGGCTTTGAGAACTATGCCGCGACTACGGGGAGTGTGTGAGACGTACTTCTCTGATAGACAGTGGTACTTTCCTGCATGTTGGACTTTGGAAGTATTGTATGTTGACCCAAAAAATGTGAGAAGAAATAAACCAACAGATATAGTAACTACTATGGAGAGGGTCAACGAAAAGAGGATAGTTGCCTATTGTTTCGTCTTGAAGAACAATGTGCCCGATAAAGCTTTGATTAGAAGTGCTGTTAGGGCCTTGGAACGAAAATATTCTTCAAGGCATTGTCACGTTTTACCACCGCTTCATCGCGGTCGTGAGGCGTATTTTTCTGCGGAGCTTTCAGTCGGTGATTGCTGGAGTCTTTACCCAACTGTTGATGAGTCTACTACCTTAATGTCCGAAAGTGAGGATTTAAAGGGTCAAAGTATAGAACTTAGTGATATTGAAATTAGACCTTATAAAAAAGAGAGACCTAGGACCGTCGGTAATTATCGATTTGAACCCGAAGACGAGGGTATTAATGTGAAAAGGAAGGTTAAATTTCTTCCTTTCCTCCGATGGAATATTCGTAATCAACCTGATAAGACAGATAATGTTCTAATTGCAGAACGTTATGTACAGGAAAAGGTCGAGAAACCTGAAACTGATGAATCATCAACCTTTTCGACTGACGTACCCGATTGTAACGAGGAGAATCAGATTGATTTTTCCGCAGCTATGCCTAAGGCTAGAGGGAGAGTGGTTGAACTAAAGAAGATTGACGCATTTCATATTGCTAACCTCGCTAATCGAGGTTATTGTAATTTTAAACCACAAATTCCTTTGGTTCGGGTGTATAATACTGAATATGAAAAACCTTCTGCACCAGTACACCTACATCTTTTAGACAGTGGTGTTGATGTTTCAGAGGACTTCCCAAAAGATGTGCGAGACGAAATAAGGAACGCCTGTCTGGATGAAAAGGTACGATCGTGTGGTATCTTCTCTGCCCATTATTCTGAGTTGGAGGGGAGGGTTTATTTGTTGGTGTTTTCAAAAGTTGTTGCTTTAGAGCATTCACTGGCATTGGTTTTTAAGGAATTAAATCGAAGAGAAATACCATCAAGTGTAATACTTTACCATGCCTCTTCACACTCAAGAGTAAAGCTATTATTAAAAGTACTAAAAAGGTTTGACGCTATTGAGTACCCGCATCGAATAAATATATCTGTGGATTCCCTTACTTCTAGTAGAATTGTAAAAAAATATGTTAAGGAGCTTAAATTTAGGGAAATAGATTATAGTGCTAGTGCTGCCTCTGAGGATAGTGGTGTACATGGTCGTTGGGCTCAACCCAATCCGAATGGTGTCGTGTATGAGCCTAAATTCTTCCCAAGAAAAGGTGGGGAAGATGTTTCGATTATGGCTCGTAATGCAATACTGGAGAGAATTGCTATGTGGGAGGCAGCTGAGTCGACTTTGTGCCGTGAATTAAAGACATTACATCTAGTCGTTACTAGTAGTATCCATGATGGGAAATTAAGTAAAGCCGCTAATATTAGTTTGGGTAATAATCCAGCACGTATAAATGTATATGATGTAAGAGATAAGAAATATATCTTTAAATTCGATCGTAAAGCTGAGATTACCCATGAAGCGTGTTTTGATGGAGAATTATTACATGATTTCTCTGAGGTATTGCGTGGTGAGGCTATACCACAGTGTCGCTTTGTTATATTGACAAAGGATACTGAATTGATGAATGACTCAAAGTTGGCAGCGGCGTCGCAAGATGTGAAGAAATTACTATTGGATGAAAGTGTAAGTTATTCTTGTCCTAAGCTAACACTTATTCAAGGTGTTCCAGGTGCGGGAAAAACTACAGAAATATTAAACACCCATAAAGAGGGCGAGTCTTTAATTCTTACACAAACAGCGGAAGGATGTAGAGATGTTAAGACCCGTTTGAAGAAACTTACTCAACGTGAAAGTGTAAGTGTGCGTACTACCCATTCCTTTATTATGCATAAGGTTAGTGAAGGTAGTGTCCCTCACTGTAATACGCTTTTAGCCGACGAGGCACTTATGTGTCATCCAGGAGAAATATTTCTGATAGCTTATGCTACGAAATGTTAAGAGGTGAGGCTTTACGGGGATTTGAATCAAATTCCATTTATCGACCGGATGTGTCTAAAACTGCATGATACTGACTGGTCAAAGTTCGTAACTCCATATGAGTATAGAAATTTAAGTTACCGCTGTACAGCTAGTACTGCAGCGCTTTTAACTAGTCTTAACCTCTATTAAGGTGGTATGCAGACAATAAATAATGTTTTTAATGAAATGGAAGTTCATCGCTTCACTAACTTGTCTGCTATTCCGAAGTTCGACGATACCTCTGGTTTTTATTTAACTTTCACCCAAGCAGAAAAATATGAACTACTGCGCGCGGGATTCGTTAACGTTTCTACTATCCATGAATATCAGGGTAAACAAGCAGAGCATGTTATAGTCGTGATAACTAATCCTAAATTAGCAAGTGAAGTTTATAAAAAGATTGAACACTGTATCGTGGCTATTTCTAGACATCGGAGGAGTTTTAAGTACTATACTACCTTTCCGACATCTGACCTGTTGGCCAAGTGGGTTACGAAAGTGAAATCAATGGATAGGAGTACGTTTATTGGTGTGATAAAGAAAGTAGACCCCCTTAAAGCAGGGTTTTTGCCTATGCGCAATATTGAATTGATTGACCATTATTATTCAGGTCGCGTTGATGAACGTGTCTATAATTGTACAGAACGTTGGGGTTTTTCTTCCTTCTCACCTTTACGACCAGTGGATGAAACTATTTATCCAGAAGCGTTCCATTACGGTTGTGTTGGTTCACACCCCTATTCTGATGATATTAATGTTATTCAAGATTTCGTTGATACTGTATTACCTGGTAACTCCACTTATCCTATGGATATGGATGTTGAGTTTGCTAACTATCTTGACCCCTTAGATTTGGCTACGGATAATTATCTTACTGTTGATAGTAGTAAGGTCAGAGAACCTAGACAAAAAATGTTCGATCGATTACGTCCGACATTGCGTACCGGAATGCCTGAATCACGACCGTCAACATCTATTGAGAGTCTGTTATCTTTACGTTAACGTAATTGGGGAGTACCAGAACTTAGTACTTTGGTTGATTCAAATTCCGTCGCTGAGACTATGTGTGCGGCGTTCTGTGAGGCTTATCTTGACCCTGTTCTATTAAAAATTTATCAAAAGGATATTATTGAACCCTCACCAGATATCGTTGCTGAGTGGTTAAGGACGCAGACATCTCAGACGATTGATTTGATAAATCATCCGGAGGAGTTGTCATTGTTTGAGATGACTTTACACCATTATAAGTTTATGATTAAACCTTTACCTAAACCAGACCTTAGTATTATGGCACCTCATCAGTACGCCTCTTTGCAAACGATAGCATATCATGAGAAGTTTATTAATGTGCTTTTTTGTCCTATATTTTGTATTATGAAGGAACGTATTTTGAGTATGTTACCCGACCGCTTTAAAATTTTCTGTAATATCTCTCCGGAGGACTTTGCTAAATTACTTAGTGCGCCGGGTTTAGCAAAACTATTGGCTAGGTTTATCGGTGTCGAGGTCGACATCTCTAAATATGATAAATCACAGGGTCTCATTATGCTTCTCTTTGAATGTGCAATAATGAAGTTGCTTGGTGTTAGCGAGGTTCTGGTGCATCTGTGGTTTCACGCTCATGTTTATACTGTCCTCGAAGAAATTAATAATGGCATAAAGTGTAGGGTAAATTATCAGCGGAAATCTGGCGATGCATCAACCTTTTTAGGTAATACACTGCAAAAAAAATTCTGAAATTTAAGACATAAAAATGTCTTAAACTTAATAATATTTTGAAATGATAGGAAAACTCAGAAAAGTTTGTGAAAAGTGCTATAATTTATTACATTTACCAAAACTAAAATGAAAAGTAAGAAATAGTTGGTAAATTTCAAAACCATTTTGAAAACTCATAAACTGGGTTTGTCAAAACTAAGGTTGCCTTTCAAAAGTAATAATTCGTCTCTTAAAATCCAGATGACTTATGACTTTTCACAACTAGATTTCTGAAACTGTTTCAAGTAAAGGTTGAACGCTTCAGCGAGTGCGGTCACATTCAACGTAAATCGAAGGTTTAGTTTGATAAATTCCCGCAAACTGTTGACAAGCTACTTCTCACATGGTATGGTCCACAGTCAGCCGCTGGGTCCAAGGCCACGTTTCACAGACCTGCCGCTAGGTGGCGCTTGGAGCGCCGTGACCATTTCCCGATTAGTATTTCCAATTAATGTTTCTAAAATACCTTCTTTTTGCAAATGATACTATATGTTGCGTTCGTAAATATCTTCTCTATCGGTTAGCTAAAAGTATTTAACAAAATATTACACTGATGTAGAGAAAAACGCATTTTCATGTTGCCACTCGCTGGCGTCTACGGTCGGACCTGAGGTTAGGTGCACGCACAATCCTCCTCCGGTGTGTGGTTCATCCCACCAGTGACGAAAGCAGGGAGTGTGGTCCTCTTCCTTCAACATCCTATTTTTGAGTGCTGATCCAGTTCTGGTGCACGATGCACGTTGTAATGAAGACTTCCGTCACACATACATGGTATCTCGGACGTCAGTACAGTCGTTCTTACCTCCCACTTTAGTCTAATATAATTATGAAATTTAATAAACAAAATTCTATGAGTTTTAAAATTTTGGTTATTAGTTTTAAGAGGGGAAAGTTTCTTACTTTTAATAGCAAAAAATCTTTGTAAACTGCTTTCTTAAAATTAAGATGGATTTTTTTTGCAGTGACAATGTTCCTTATGGGAGTTTTAGCAATGGTATTCGATATGAACGATGTGGTCTTTGGTGCGTTTTCAGGTGATGACAGTATATTATTCGGTAACCTTGTTGTACGTGGTGATGCTGTTTCACAACTTTGTGCTAATGTTTTTAATTTAGAAACAAAGATTTTTTCCTATTATAGACATTCCTATTTTTGTTCAAAATTTTTATTATTTGTTGATGACGAATGTTTTTTCGTTCCGGATCCTGTTAAGATGTGTGTGAAATTGGGTAGAGGTGATTTGGTTAATTTTGAGCACGTTGAAGAGTATCGTATATCATTGTTGGATTTAACTAAGTGTTTTAAGGACCCTAAATTGGTACCTGTGTTGACTGCGGCTGTCAGCGAACGTTATGCAGTTAATGTAGGTCAATTAGACCTTTTGTTGGGTACTTTGCAGACTATTATTTCTGATGCGGACTTGTTCCGTAGACTTTACTATACGTTACCTGGTGATAGACTGTGTTTAGACCCTAGCAGACCAAAAATCTTGTAGGTTCTGAGACCTCCTACTTTCTGTAAAATATGTGTGTACTGCTTGAGTCTTTGCTGGTATTGGATGCGTCTTGCCCGATTGACTCTATTGTGATTTGGTTCTTGTCGGACACTATTCTCTTACGGTATCCTGATACTCTATCCTATATAAGAACTTTACGCCTACATTTGTCTTTGTGTAAGACTATTCCTGGTCATAGGTTGGAGTATCACGGTGCTGTATTATCATTGATTGAATTTTGTGATAATAATGGCTTAGGTTGGTGGTCAATATACCTTTATACCTTTGGATGTATCATTCCATCGCTACGCTCCAGTGGAGCTTTTAATTGATAATATAGATGAAAATCTGTATCGTCCTTTGAGTGTAAAGGCTGAGCGCGATGCGGTGCGTGCGATGATTTTACAATGCCGCGGTAACCGTATTGTGAGTCGCTATAGACGTTTCCCCGAGAATGGCTACTATATTTGCCTTTCGAAGGAACCTATGCGAGGACTGATGGCCTCTTTGCTTCATGCTCTTGACGCGAGCGAGAAACATGCTGAAGACAATAGGCATAGTTTGGATGACGCCTATCTTAGTGCTCGTAAGTCTATGCAGAGAATGTTGGAGATTTTATTATCTGAACCACCTCAGCATATTATGTATTCTATCCATAATAGGCAGACCTTTGAAGAACATCTCGGTCTGACATGGGTAGCTGCTCAGGATGAGAATAATGATGATGACGATGGTGATGATTGGCTGAGCGATTAGCGAAGCCAGTTACTCCACTGGGGCTGGAAAGTTTTGTCTGTCCGTGCGTGCGTGCGTGCGTGTGTGTGTCTGTGTGTCAGCACTACTCCTCCTGAACGGCTTGGCCCATCTGTCTGAGATTTTGCAGGGTTATTAGGTATGACCTTGGCTCGCCACACGCAAAAATTCAGCTTTCTATCTCATTCCATTCAGTCGTATTAACGAAAAAACACTAAAAAAACGGCAGAAAAAGTGCAACTTTTTAGTGAGTTTAAAGTTTAGAGACATTTCATCATGGTTTCTTATGTTTTTGAAGTTCCTGATGACGAAAATGAAATCAATTTCGACCCCTGACCAAACTTTTAACCGCGAATTGGCTACCTCGGCCCGAATTTACTTACATAATCAACTTCGACCCTTCATCTTGAAAAAAGGGGGTCGACCGACTAAAAATTTTTATTGCAGATTTCGATAGGTCTCGGCAAGACCTTTCAAAGAGGGGTCGGAAGGGGGGTCTAGGAGCCCGACTTCATTAGTTGGCCAAATCAGGATCTTGAAAAACGGGGATCGACCGACTAAAAAATTTTATTGCAGATTTCACGTGGTACATTTCTCAATGCCTCAAAAATCCTTGAGACAGCTTGCCGAAGGCAAGCAGGGAAGCGCCGCAGGCCAAGGTAGGTGTAACGCCAGGCGTGGATTGTCGTAACTGGCCCAGCATCGCGAAGCCTGTTACGACAAGACACGGTCTGGCGTAAACCTACCTTGTAATTAATGATGATCTCACTGATTTAGCGTTTAAGTATTGTGTTCTTTTGTGTTATTTTAATTATAACGAAGTGAGAATAAGTTTCAGTGAATTCTTTTATTTTATTCTGATATTATTGAATATTTAGTGTGTAAATTTTAGTTATAATGAGCTGAGATAAATCTCAGTAAATGTTTTCTTTTTCTTTCATTTCAATATTATGGTCGCTGCGTATGCTTTGTACTATAATTATTGAATATTTAGTCTGTAAGTATGAGATAGATCTCATAAAGTTTTAAGATATCTTTTATTGAATAATTAGCGTGTAGACTTTTAGTTATAATGAGCTGAGATAAATCTCAGTAAATATTCTCTTTCCTTTTATTTCAATATTATGGTCGCTGCGTATGCTTTGTACTATGATTATTGAATATTTAGTCTGTAAGTATGAGATAGATCTCATTAAGTTTTAAGATTTCTTTTCTTTAACTCAGTATTATGGTCCCTGCGTATGCATTGAACTGTAATTAACTGAGTATTACATTTTTGGCTGAGCGATTAGCGAAGCCAGTTACTCCAGTGGGGTTGAAAAGTTTTGTCTGTCTGTCTGTCTGTTTGTTTGTCTGTCTGTCTGTTTGTTTGTGTGTCCGCACTACTCCTCCCAAACGGCTCGGCCGATCGAGACGAGATTTTGCAGGGTTGTTAGGTATATCCTTGGCTCGCCACACGCTCAAATTCAGCTCTCTATCTCATATAATTTAGTCGTACCAACGAAAAAACACTAAAAAAACGGCAGAAAAAGTGCAACTTTTCAGTGACTTTATATTTCAGAGACATTTTTACATGGTTTCTTATGTTTTTTAAGTTCCTGATGACGAAAATGAAATCAATTTCGACCCCTGACCAAACTTTTAACTGCGAATTGGCTACCTCGGCCCTAATTTACAATCATAATGAACTTCGACCCTTCATCTTGAAAAAAGGGGGTCGACGGACTAAAAATTTTTATTGCAGATTCCGATAGGTCTCGGCAAGACCTTTTCAAAGAGGGGTCGGAAGGGGGGTCTAGGAGCCCGACTTCTTGCCGAATCAGGATCTTGAAAAAAGGGGATCGACCGACTAAAAAATTTTATTGCAGATTTCGATAGGTCTTGGCAAGACATTTTCAAAGAGGGGTCGGAAGGGGGGTCTAGGAGCCCGACTTCATTAGATGGCCAAATCAGGATCTTGAAAAACGGGGATCGACCGACTAAAAAATTTTATTGCGGATTTCGACAGGTCTCGGCAAGACCTTTTCAAAAAGGGGTCGGAAGGGGGGTCTAGGAGCCCGACTTTATCAGTTTGCCGAATCAGGATTTTGAAAAAAGGGGATCGACCGACTATAAAATTTTATTGCTGATTTCACGTGGTGCATTACTCAATGCCTCAAAAATCCTTGAGACAGCTTGCCGAAGGCAAGCAGGGAAGCGCCGCAGGCCAAGGTAGGTGTAACGCCAGGCGTGGATTGTCGTAACTGGCGCAGCATCGCGAAGCCTGTTACGACAAGACACGGTCTGGCGTAAACCTACCTTGTTAATTTTAGGTCTTGACTGTTTTGGCCGAGGAGAATCAGTCCAAACGGATGGAGGGGGTGACCAAGGAGCAGGTGGAAATGCTTGTTGGATTCCTCGAGCCATTTTACATCGAGACCAACCAACTCGAGAAATCCGGCAAGTTTTACCCCATTTGGTCCCTCACCGTGCTGGCCCACGCCACCCTGGAGGAGCACTGCGAGGCGCAGCCGGGGGACACATACGACCTTCTGCTCCTGAGGGAACGCGTCCAGTGCACCATGACTGAGAAAAACTACGAGCCAAGCTTGATGCAAAAGGTCTCGACCTTTTTGTGGCCTAATTACAGGCATCTCCTTATTCTATCGCCAAAGGCAAAAGCTGAGGTAAGATATTTTGTTTTTTTTTGGCATATTGTTTTTTTTCTATTTCTTATGATTTATTTCAGGTTTACGCTAAAGTGCGATCCTTGCTGTGGGAGATGACCAAGAGGACGAAGCAGGTCAGGATGACCCCGACCCCGACAACCCTTCAGCAGAAACAACCCCTCCCACAGTGACTGTGTCAGACGAGCGGCCACCACATGCCAAACGCCGCCGACTAGACACCGCCTACTCCAAGTGGGCAGCGCCGACCAAGACTGACACCAGCGATGAGGTAGACAAGTACCTCGCTTTGGCTTCAAACGTTCAAATAGAACATTTGATGCAACACTAGGAGTAACAGGCAATGATAAGAATTTAAAACTATTGTAGTCTTCACTCCAGGAATTTTTATTAACAAGTTTTTTTTTACAGACTAATCCGAACATTTCTTTGTATCCAAACCTTGCAAAGCTGGCTCAGAGAGAGCTTGGTAAACTGCCCACTGCCGCTCCTAGTGAGATAGTGTGGAGCAAAGCAGGGCTTATGATCAACGACCGCAGAAATCGACTAAGCTCTAGATATTTAAATAATTTGATTTTCCTTAACTCTTACTTGAGAAATTTGTAGTTTGAAGGAATGAATATGTATTTTTTTATATCTAGTAGAATTATCTAATTTAATTTTTATTATCTCATATTTGAGAATTTCGTTAGTTCTGTAAATAAAAATTTATTTTGCTACTTTCTCTCCGTCATGTTCTGTTAAACCTCTTGTCAAATCCCGCTCTAAGTGTCAGTTGCAGCAGAGCTATTTTGCCAGAGCGTCCCTTCCTTTGAACAGCGCGCGCGGTGCTCGGCGCGCCGGCGCGGCAAAGGCCATCCGTGTCACATTGACACTGCAAGACGACAGTGTCGCCCTCTACGTAGCGCGCCGACACTAGCACCTGCTGGGCGCACGGGCACCCGCTTGACCGATCTGCTGTTTGGGGGTGGTCGGCCACCCGGCCCGGACGCTGGTCGAGCGCATAAGCCGACGGGCGGCGCCACCAGTTGTCCGCCCGCCCAATCTCCATCACTACAAGAGAACCCAGGGCAGGCTTAGTCAGAGAAGCCGTTCACAACAAGGAACACTTGAGACCTAAGTTCCACAATCTTATCCACTATGGGGGAGTTATTGAAAATATTGGCCCTTTGAAACCAATTTGGACTATGGTCTCTGAATCTAAATATAAAGAGTTGAGAGTTGAGGCTAGCTGCCCATGTTATAAGTTCTAGAGTCAAAATAGATTATACTTTGTGTGTAAAAGCCAGCTTTAAGTTATGTGGTCGTTTTACCATACAAAAGGGACTTGTTCGTCGCTTAACATTTTCTCCATGTATGAAAGAAATTCCAATTGAGCACATTGCTGGTCATCTTGTGGCCCCCAGTAAAAAAACATGGAATGTAGTCAAGTGGGTCAGTGTCGACGATACAATTTTAAAGCCCGATATGGTTGTTATTGTTTCTATTGGAACTTATTTTCCTGTTTCTGCTGTGATTAAAACCATATCAGTGACTGAACAGCAGCAAGCACGTTTTCTTGTACAAAAGCTTGTAACTCATGTTAGGTTGGCACTATTGTAATTCACTGTCTACAGCCTTCTGTTTTTCTGTCACCGCCGCCTTGTTTGTTAACCTGCTAAATGTCATTGCAATAAATCGGCTCTTCTGTTGTGGACTTCAATGGGAACGGTCGTCTCTTCATTCCGCTCCTGCCCATTCCGACCTGACAGGTTATGGGCTCAGGCCACGCTCTTTTGCGCCACGTGTTGTAAGAAGAACTTTGATTTATTCTTCCTGAATCGACATCATGCCGGGAAACAACGATGAACGGAATGCGGAAGAAAGGACCAGGTGTGTGGTGACCAGCTCGTTCCAGTTAATGGAAAAACAGAAGCTTACTGGAAGCGACAATTATGCGAGTTGGAAATTTCTCATGAAGGGTGCTCTAGTGACTGAAGGCCTTTGGCACGTTGTTGAGAAAGGTGTTAGACCTGATAACGAAGACGACACAGAGAAGAACAATAAAGCTTTCTACAAGATTGTCTTCAACGTCGATCCGAGTTTGCACCCACTTCTCATGAACAAGACTCTGGCAAAGGATTCTTGGAATCTACTAGAGACGAACTTTGGAGCCACCACCGCGAGGAGTCGCCTTGACTGCTACCAGCAGTTGTTCAACTGTAGGTTGGAACAGTTCAATGGTAATGTAACTGAGTATTTGAATTGCATTACTAGTGCTCAAGAGGGGTTAATCAACCAAGGAAAAGGGCTTGACGATGAAGTCATTGCAAATGTCATGCTGATTGGTTTGTCGTCGGAGTATGAGGCCCTTAGAATGACCCTAACCTCTATTCATGATAAGCTGACTACAGACTTGGTAAGGCAACGTCTGATGAATTGTCGTTTGTCATCTAATGCCGGGGATTCGGCTATGGTGGCAAGGTCTCAACCGAAACAAGGTAACTCAAGTTTTGGTTCCAGTGGCTCTAATTCAAGAAGATCTGATGGCTCATGTTTCTTTTGCAAGGAGAAGGGGCATTTCAAGCACCAATGCAAAGAATACAAGAAGTGGAAGGAAAATAAGACGTCTAAGGAAGAAAAGAAGAATGACAAACCAACGAAACCTCCCCCTGCAAAGGCGAACCTAGTAGTTGAAGATGATTCTAATGTTTCCAATCCTGTTCAAGAAGAGCGAGTCATGATGGGCTGGGTGGGTGAGAGAGCAGAGAGTGTCAAGGCACTTGCGGCCGCAGCACAGCCCAGCATCTGGTACATTGACTCGGGAGCCACCAAGCATATGTGTACCGACCGTGACTTATTTGTAGACTTGATTGACTGTCAGCAAGATGTTTTGGTCGCTAATCGTCAGAGAGTTCCCTGTAAAGGGAAGGGTACAGTAAAGCTTGATTTTGGAGATGGTGTTGTGCAGATTAGAGATACACTGTATGTTCCAGGCCTGTCATGCAATCTTCTCTCCGTGTCAACTATGGCAAAGAAGGGACTGAGACTGGTGTTCGAGGATGACTGGTGCAAAATCATCAACAAGAATTCACTGGAGACGTGGATCACGGCCGTGGAGCATGATGGGCTTTATCGTGCAAGGAATGTACCAGCAGCCCAAGCCTTTCAAGCCAGTCAAGAAAGGTGGCATCAACGCCTTGGTCATGTGAGTGTTAAAGCTATGCAACAACTGAAGGGACAAGTGAGTGTTTTAGAGGATGTGTCCATGAAACCACTGACGTGTGAGGTCTGCATCCAAGGGAAAATGTCTCGATTGCCATTCCCATCTAGCTCAGAGCGAGCCCAGTCACTTTTGGAGCTGTTGCATACTGATGTTCTTGGTCCTGCTGATGTTCAGTCTTTTGGGGGTGCCAAGTATGTGTTGATGACTTTAGCCATAAGATTTTTGGTTTTCCGATGAAGAGGAAGTCTGATGTTTTTGAGTGTTTCAACGGATTTATGACTATGGCGGAGAAGCAAACTGGATGCAAAGTCAAAGTGCTACGTTCAGACAATGGAGGGGAGTATCTAGGAAATGAGTTTGAGCAATTCCTTCGCAACCATGGAATTGTGCATCAAACTTCATGTGTTTATACTCCGCAACAAAATGGCACTGCTGAGAGAGCCCACAAGTCTGTTGTCAGTATGGCAAGGTGTATGCTTATTGATTCTGGTGTAGATCGAAGATATTGGGCGGAATGCATGGCAACAGCCGTCTATGTCAGAAATAGATGTCCATCAGCGCCACTGGGTGGTAAATGCACTGAGGAGGTATGGAGGGGACGGCCGATCTCTATTAATCATCTTAGAGTTTTTGGAACACCTGCCTATGTTCTAGTTCCAAAGGAGAAGAGAAAAAGCAAGTTTGAGCCGACCTCCAAGAAGATGCTGTTCATCGGTTATTCTGAGACAAGCAAAGCCTGGAGATTCATCGATCCTGTCACCAAGAAGATTGTAATTTCAAGAGATGCTACATTTCTGGAGGACAGCCGTTACCAGAGAGAAGAAGATAAGGATGAAGAAGGGCCAGCTGCATCTTTCCCAATCATGTATATTGAAACCTTCAAACCTGTTGCAGTTCAGCCACTCGACTTGGAAAGCGCCAATGGAGAAACTGCAGAGAACAATGAAGGGATCGAGAATGCTGAGGACAGAGAGGAAGCTGAGAGCCCAGTTCAGGAAGTGGCTCGAAGTAGAAAGAGGCGTCTGCTGCCGCAGACAATGTACCAGTCAGGAAATCTGCAAAAGCACCTAAGGTAAAGAAGGATCCAAGAACCTGCACAGAAGCCAAGAGTAGATCTGACGCCCACCAATGGGAAGAAGCCATGCAGAGCGAGTTTGATTCCTTGGTCAAGAATGAAGTCTGGGAATTAGTTGACAGACCCCCGGGCAGGAGAGTGCTTTCTACAAGATGGTTGTTCAAGCTGAAGCATGATGCTGAAGGGAAACCAGTTCGCGCCAAGGCAAGGCTGGTTGTTCGAAGTTTTGACCAACGTTATGGTGTTGACTATTTCGACACCCATGCCCCCACCATCAGTCTTCAAGCAATTAGACTTTTGTTTGCAATTTCTGTTGATCTTAAGTTCATTGTTCATCATGTTGACATTGCTACGGCTTTTCTACAGGGAGAGCTGGATGAGGAGGTTTATGTTGAACAGGCAGATGGATTCCGACAAGGAGATTTGGTATGCAGACTCAAGAAAGCTATGTATGGGTTGAAGCAGGCTTCGAGGGAATGGAACCGCACTCTGACCAACTACCTCATTGACCAAGGTTTTACCCGACTGGAGAGAGAGCCCTGCATTCTTTTCAAGAGGTATGGTGAAGTCCAGGTGATAATCGCAATTTATGTGGATGACATACTTCTGTTTAGCCGGTCCCTGAAGCACATACAAGCCGCCAAGGATTTGCTGGCCAAGAGGTTTCAAGTTTGGGACCTAGGACCTGCTCGTAGCTACCTGGGAGTAAGGGTGGAACATGGCCCGGACTACATCACCCTGGATCAAGAGGCCTACATTGAGGCAATTGTTGAGAAGTTTGGGCTGAGGGATGCTCACCCCAAGTCCGCACCATTGGACAAGTCGCAGATTCTCGATATCCCTGCGAAGCCACTGCCGAAGGACAGCAAGCCGTACCAGTCAGTGGTAGGATCACTAATGTACCTTGCTGTGTTCACCAGGCCTGACATAGCACATGCTGTGTCGAAGCTATCTCAGTTCAACAAGTGTTTCGGTGAGGAGCACTGGACAGCAGCCAAGCATGTGCTGAAATTTCTGAAGGGCACTAAGGGACTCAAATTACGATTCACCAAATCGGAGACCCCACTCGAAGCGTTCAGTGACGCCGACTGGAGCAACTGTCCCATCGACCGCCGCTCCTACACTGGGTACCTGGTCACTATGTCGGCAGGTGCAGTGAGTTGGGAGTCACGCAAGCAGAGGAAGGTGTCGCTGTCCAGTGCACAAGCTGAACTTGTCGCTGTCACCGAGGTTGCCAAGGAGACTGCTTACCTGAGAGGACTCATTGAAGAGTTGGGCGTCCTCCCCCTGACCACCACTACCGTGTTCTGTGACAACCAGTGCTCCATCTGCACTATTGCCCAGGATGGAGTCAGCAAGAAGATGAGGCACGTGGACATGAGGTACCATTTCGTGAAGGAGATGGTTGAAGACAATCTCATCAAGATAGTTTACCTGAACACTGAGGAGATGTCGGCGGACATCCTGTCTAAGGCTCTGGAGGGGCCAAGACACATGGACTTGTGTAAGGACCTTGGCCTGCACTAAGACTGCCCCCCCCCCACCTTTTTGTGTCCACCAACGGTGTGTTTTGTGCGTTTTTGTACCTTGGCTCAGCCATTGTTCCTGTTTTTTGTATTATTATGGAGTAGTGTTTTTGTAGTTTTTTTTTTTTTTTGTTTTAATCTTCTCAGTATAATTTTTTTAAAAATTACTATGTATTGGTCTGTTAAAAAATCTTTCAAGTCTAGTATTGTTAATTATTGCAAATAATTTTTTTAATTTTCATTCTCAATGCCTATTTTGTATTAAGTTCGATGTATTTTTTTTTGCTACGTTGTACCTGTTTGCTGCAACTGCTTTGTAATTTATTTTTTTCTAGTTGCCTATTGACAAAAATGTTGTATTAAAAATGTCATTTTATTCGTCATGATTTTTCCTGTTAGCCAGTAAATTATGGAGGGGTGTTAGGTTGGCACTATTGTAATTCACTGTCTACAGCCTTCTGTTTTTCTGTCACCGCCGCCTTGTTTGTTAACCTGCTAAATGTCATTGCAATAAATCGGCTCTTCTGTTGTGGACTTCAATGTGAACGGTCGTCTCTTCATTCCGCTCCTGCCCATTCCGACCTGACAACTCATAGTTTTAACACTCATCTCCATTCTTACTGTGTGACTCAGGAACCATCATGGGATTCATGGCCTTTTTGTAGAAGACTTGATCTCTTACAAACCGCTTAATTTAACGTTGTTCTTTGATGGCCATACTTATGTCACGTTAAGGTATGTCTTGTAATTATTTTAAGAAAATATTTTTTTTGTGATGTATGTTTATTAAATTCTGTTAATGTTAGATTTGCAACTCTTAGAAAATGAGTTGTTTTAGTTGTATGCTTATTATTTTTCATATAAATTATATATTATTATATATTATACTTATTATTACATATACATTGACTTCTTTATAAATAAAATTTAATTCTCCTTAAATTTGGTTGTATTTTATAGCCAAACCCTGCTTTTCCCCCTTACCTGGCCCTAGTATACTTAAGACTACACTGGGGGCCAAGATTAAGGGGACACTTTTCAAAGTGGCTGCAAAAATCGAGTTTTAGAGCTAAAATTTTAAAACTTGGGTAGACGTTGCCTGTGAGTGTCCTCGACAGGTGTGCAAAGTTGCATTGACAAGGTTTGATCATAAGGGGTTCTTTCATCCCCCTACAGAGGGGTGTGAAAAATAACGCTACTCTGGAAGGGTGCAGGAGTCGCAGGAGGTGTTGAAAAAAATCAAAAAACCCTGTACACTGCAAAGCCAGTGGTAAGTTTGCTTGCCACAAATTTGGCAAGCCGTTTTGAATGCCAAAAATTTGGCAAGCTTTGACCTAAAATCCTTATAAGCTTACCAAGCTTGGGAGTATTTCCGGGCCAAGCTTGCCAATTTTTGGCATTCAAAACGGCTAGCCAAATTTGTGGCAAGCATACTTACCAATGGCTTAGTAGTGTAGGGTGAGTTTCTTGACGCCCTCAACACAACGCACCCTCCGGGAGCCCTCTCAGACAAACACACCCCTCGCAACCCCCACCCTCTTCAAAATCCGCAATTTTTGAGCGACAGCTCCGCATTTGCGCTGAAATCATTCTCTGGGCTCTCCTGATGCAGGAAATGCCTATGTCCAATCAACGAGACCCTCACGCACCCCTAGGTGGGGCGCAACAGCTCAGCATTTTTCCAGCCCTTGCGCAAAAGGGTGGTTCCGCTTATCAGAGTGCAATGAAATTCACCAAGTTTGTTCTCGGCACCTAAAGGACGGACCAACGCCGAAAAGGTCCTGTTTTTCCCTGCAGAAGTACCCGCCTCTGAAACTTTTCGGGATGATATGAGAATGAACAAAATTAGTTTATGATGAGAACCAGCAAGCAGTTTAGTTGCAGCCAACAATCCTAAAGGATTAAATTATTTCTAAGGTGCTCAACTAGTGTCCATCTAATGTTGAGTGTTTTCCAAATCTAGCTCCAGTGTCAAGGACGGATCTGTTGAGGCAAGCTATAAGCAAGTTTAATTTCCATATTGTTTCTAAATGGCCAGTTTATGAAGCTGGTGCAGGCCCTATGTTAACTATAAGCAGGGAGGAGTGGAAACTGATGTACATCGGAATTGTGCCGTTTTTTTAATTAACACATTGACAAATTTCATTGTACAATGACTAAAACACTGATAAAAGCCCTGTACATTTTAATCTGAAAATAAAACAAACATCAAAGGAACAGAATCTACAACAAAGCTTCAATGAGAGGTCAAAAGTAATATAAAATTCCCTCTCTGGCTCCTTCAACTAAAATAGACTTTAGGCAAAAAATGGTAACATTGGGTATAAAACAATTAAAATTACACTAAAAACCTACAGTACATGCAATTAGTGAACAGCAAGTAGCATAACAAAGCGTATACAATGTTCAAATATGTGATGAGATCTTGTTATATAAATGGACAGTTATTAATCAATCACACAACTTAAATCAAACTGAAGAAGGAATTGTTGTGAATTCTTCAAAATCAAAGAGATTGCACTGAGTCTGCTTGCACATAAAAAACAAAAGAATAAAGAAGAAAAAGGTGAAAACAAAACTGTCATTCGTTAGAACAAACAGTATAATGTGCACACTGAGAATGAAAGGGTCTTGATCAATACCCAATTTTGGGCGAGGAACACTTTATCACCCGAATTTGGGTGAGAACCGTTCCTTGCCCAAATTTGGGAGAGGAAAGGGTATCAGCTGCCTACATGGCTACATAGCATTATCACCAAAATTTGGGTGAGGAAACCTTCCTCACCTAAATTTGGGCGAGGAAACCTTCCTCACCCAAATTTGGGTGATAAAGAATTCCTCACCCGAAATTTTAGTCATGATCATGACTCTTTCATTCTCAGTACAAGGACCACGTATGACCTTGATTCGAGCTTGAAGCATATTTGCCACTTAACTCAACGATATATAATGGCAAGAAAGTTGTAGCAAACTCAGTAGGAATAAGGTGACATCAAGAAAATCTTTAAAATAGGTCAAGTTAAATGACATCAAAAGCCAAGGAAAAGGCTAGTTTAAATGAAGATGCCTTGTCAACATTAAAAATGTGCGAATGGAATGAGTTCGAGTACAATGGCATGAGAATGAGGTACAATTGACACCTAGTGAGCACAATTACAATTAAATAACTTAGATGTAAGCTTGTGCTATCATTATTAATACTAATAAGAAGAGGACAAGAAGGGGCATGGGTGAAATAAGCATTGCCTATCGCCTATTCATTGATGATCAGTGGGACAATATTAATCCTCACATTCAAATATAGAGCAAAAGGGAAAAATAATGGGAGGAACAAAACAGCCCACTTACAACCTAATTGTATAAAAAAAACAACATAGAACCCATAAGAATGGAAAGCAAATACCTCACACTATGTTATGAAAGTTTCTGCAGGTTTAGCCCAGTAATTCAATGAAAAAAACAAAACAAAAGAAACAAAAAAAAAACACAGAAAAATTGGGGCGGGGGAAGAGAAAGTAATAATACTTGTGACCTACTCTCGTTGGTGCCAATTTGTCAAATCCATCGATCTTTAATCTATGTCACAAAATTCTTTTTTAAAGTTCTATGATATTACTATGTGTATGCCCAGAGCTGAGAGAAATGTTGTGGAAATTGATCATAGTCCGCTGAGCTGGATACAGAGTCGGAAACATGGCTGGCTACAGATGGAGTGTCTCTTGCCGAACCTGCCTCAGGGGACGGAGCTTGGAACATATGGGGCGTGTTTGGGTAACTTGGAGTGGAACTTGGACCAGGTCCTCCCCAGCCAGGAACATGGGTCACCAAGAAAGGCTTCACATAACCATAGTTCGAAGTTGGCTGATTTTCTGTAAGATAGAGGGGAAAATTAAATATTGGAAAGAGTGGAAAAAACAACAACTGAAGATATCTAAACGCACTGTCAGAGGAAATTCATGAGCCAAGTGCTTGCACCTACCAAGTGGTGTGTAGTACTTGCTGAAGGCCTGGTCTTTGGGGATATCAGGATAGAGGTGAACGAGATGTTGCAAATCAGCAATGCGGTCAGGTAAACTGCGGATGGCAAAGTCCTTGTGGGTGAAAGGTTGCAACATGAACACCTGAGAACCTAACTCTCCATCTGAAAATAAAAGGAAAAGAAACAGTTACAAACAGGGTATCACTCATTATATATTGCTTTGATACTGATCATTATAATATTTGTATTAACATACCTCCGACCCATGCTATGGTGATGCCACCAAGTTCTGAATCTGAGAATCGTAGAAGGAACGTACTGGTTGTATTAGTTGCAATTAGCATATCCTGTGCCTGTTTCTTTCGGATGAAGCCTAAAATAAGCCTGGTTGGAACATAAAATGAATTAGAAACCCATGCATATATTCTCTGAAACATTAACTGCAGTTTGCCTTACCCATCCATCCAAGGCCCTCGAAGGTGTTCTCTTGTGAGTTTCATGACAGCATAAAACCACTCCCAGAATGTAAAGCTGCGTTCTTGCAATGGTTCTTTACAAAATTGGGACCATGTAAGCATCTGGTTTTGAAAATCTGACATGTCTGGGTTTCTGAAAACCAAATATTATCGCTTAAGATCATCCTTGAAATTCCCACAGCTTGTAATTAAAACATGAACAACTTAAAAAAGATGAAATTGTACCGGAATGCCTTTTCTGCAAGGAAACACAAATTTTCTTCTGTTAGAGGTCTTCCAGTCGCATAGCGGAATTTCATGTTGAGTGTTTCAGCTACATGGCACCACGCTACTTTGTCAGGTACAGCGAAAGGAACACGGCCTGGTTCTGCGAAAGCATTGTCCCAAGTGACGGTGGCCCAGGCATGAGGCTCCTGGTTTCCATGTACAATGACCACAACAGGGAGAGAAAGGGTCCACACCTGAAAAACAGAAATATTATACTCCAGCATAATAGAGGGCTAGAACAAACCAGCGTCAGCATCTGACTGAACTTACCTGGAATACAAGCTCACCACCACCAACTGAAAATTGAGATTGAAACAGAAGTGAAAATTTTTCATCCATTACTGACTCAGTTCCTTTTTTCTCAGCCCGCTTGATCTTCTTAAGTTGCATGTTCCTGAATAGGCAGATAAACAGTGCACTTCAAGTTAAATAGGCAAACTTGAAAGAAAACCACTCTTTAAATGGTAAGCGGTTAAATTTATTTTACCTGTAACTAACTGACAGTTGACGTGTCGCCTGATGATATTCCATTGTTCCAGTGTTGTTCAAAATCTCACCACTGGCTTCTCCTTTGGCAATTCTATCGTTTTTAAGCAGTGCATTTGCTTGAGCTTCACTAATGATTGTCACCTTGACCTAACACAGAGAATAGAAACTAAACCAATAACTTCCATAACATAGAGAAAAAGGAAGAAGAGCTTTAAAATGCACGTTCACATTGTCTCACCTGCGGTGGAGTCATATGAACATTCAGCTTCCCTCCAACCAATAAGCGAACAGTAGATGTAAATCTCGTGTTTGTTTTCATAACTTGTGGAGGTTGCTTTTCAATAATAAAAGTGCTACAAAAATGTTTATGATAAATAGATTTAAAGTTATGCCAGGGATAAAAATTTACAAAATTTAAAATTACCTTGTGACTAGAGATGAAAGAAGCTGAGTAATTTGCATACTTAGATTTGGCAAGACATCTACAACACCTGGAGGCTCCAATGTCAGCTTCTGTTTCAAACGGTCTACTTCTTTGATCTGTTGACGATTGAGCCAAATAATTTCAGCGAGACTTTCACACCTGAGATAAATGAATAGGATTAATACATGTTCACCCAATACACAATACGGACACTGTTAAATTGAAACCAGTGTCCATACCAATCTTGGATATTATCCAAATTACTGTTGCACTGAGCTCCATTTCCTGCAAGCTGCTGCTCTCTTTTCCATCGAATCAATTCTTCATCCAAAACCCTGCACTGCAAGGTAACAAGGTGCGACACAGACTCTGAGAGTTTATCAGCTAGTTGAAGTCTGAGCTGAAGGAGACTAGAAACCTTAAAAAATAAAAAAAATTAAGCCTAAGGATCCAATAAGATCAAAAGCAATGCGCAGAGGCACATAAATATGAACTTCGGATAAGTACCTTTTGATTTAAGGTTTGTTCTGAAATATCTTTCTGGCGCCTGACATTTTTTTCCAATTCTATATTCTGTTGATTTATTGGCTGTGTTTGCAGATGTTGAAGATGAGCTGGCAAGGAAAAAATAATGTTAGATGAAGAGCTGAAGGTCAGAACTAGCAACCTTCAATATTGAATCTCGCTCACATAAGAAATTTTATACCTTTCAGTTTGGTGCACTCATGGTAGTGGAGGGCAAAATTCTCTTGTTCCTGTTCCATTTGACGAAGAAGTTTACCAGTTTCTGTAGTGCGATGCCGTAAGACATCCACTTGCTGTGCTATTTCAGCAGCCGCGTCTGACATTAACCCTGTTCCAGGTGGCATAGAGCCCATAGGGACCTGAAAGGAGAAAAGGTACCATTGAACAGAACTGACAGAGGTCTACACTGTTAAAAATAATCGTAACTTAACGACATTTCAAACAACAACAAAGTCGTTTTCCAATGACACATTTATTTTAGGACTTTAGTCGTAAATCTACGAATCTGTCGTAAATATACGACGAATTTGTCGCTTATTTTCATAGCGATTTTGTTTGTTTTGAAACATATACAGTCGTAAATCTACGAACTGCATCGTAGATTTACAACTTCGATCGTAAATTTACGATCGATCGTAAATTTACGATCGATCGTAATCTTATCACTGAGAGTGTCAAACAGGTACGACCTAACTCGTTATGATACGATTTCGGTCGTAAATTAACGACTTGGGTCGTTAATTTTCGACACGAATCGTATTTTTACGACACGAATCGTATTTTTACGACAAAATCGTAACGTCCTGCCATCTTTTTTTGGACTTTTCTAGCAGAATAATTTACGACCATGTCGTATTAAAACGATTTTGAAGTCGTTGAATTCCAACCGATTCGTTCCAGAACGGCCCTCTTCGTTATGAAAATTAGCGACTTATACGTCGCTTATTTACGACATTTTTTTAACAGTGTAACAAAAAAAAATAACACTTACATTTTCTACTTGCTGTATGACTTTTAACTCTGAATTCAGGCAATGGCGCATCAGCCGAAACAAATCCAGAGGGCATCGAGCATAGCGTTGCTGTGAACAAGACATCAAAGGTGGTTAAATTTCTGAAGTCGATGTGAAAAAGCAAACAATAATTAATAACTGCAAGGACCTTGAAAGCATTAGCAGAGTCAATTAATTTATACTTTGTAAATAACAGGTCATCTGAATTCATGGAATTGGCCTTCGTTTCCAGTTGATAAATTAAATCTGCCACAATATTTGCAGCGTACTGCTCATGCTGAGGATTGTCTGTCTCGATCTCCAAACCCCTGCAAACAAAACTAAGATTAGCGATTTTGTGTGCTAGAAAAGTTACTGAAAACATGCAACTACACTTACCACATTTTTTCTTCAATCCATGATGCTAAGAAATGACGTACTTCAATAGGGAAGCGGTCTGCATAAATGGCTCGAACCTGCTGCAACGCCTCTGGAGGCAGCGATTGTGCCTTGGCCCACAGCGCCATTGGGAATAATTATCACTCGACCCGTTGACTGCAAGAGAATACACACACCACTGTTATGAATTCTAGCGGCAATATTTTCAAAGTTTTCAAATATGCAACCAACATAACATTCCAAGTGTCAAACAAAAGAACCTAAAGGGGCAATGACATTAGAATCATTTCCCAAAGAGTATTTCTTCAAGGTCAAGCCGTGAATAAGATTAATAAGTTCCAAGAAATAACTAACATTACAAACATCACCTAGAAGAAAAGAAACTAATGCATGAAATTAACTGATGAAAGATCTCCACACAAGAATACAGATCAATACTTGAAAAATACAAAATCAAATCATCGAAGTCAAAGTTGTACGGGTATTATCAAAGGAACTCAAACTTTTTTATCCTAAAAGGTGTCAATTGTAAACATGCGGAAAGAAACAAACGGTGACCAAAACTGGTACGAAGACAAAACTGATGTTGCAAGCCCTATGAGACATTCTGCTTCCAAAGGTGGAAAAAACCTATCACACACTTGTTGTGTTTACAGGTGCAACAGAGGATTAAGGGCCCCTTCAACGCAAGGCTAAACACTTTCCAATTCAGCGTCCGTAACCTCCTACGCGCCTAGGCCCCCACTGAGAATGACAGAGTCATGATCATGACTAAAAATTAGGGTGAGGAATTCTTCATCACCCAAATTTGGGTGAGGAAGGTTTCCTCGCCCAAATTTGGGTGAGAAAGGTTTCCTCACCTACATTTGGGTGAGAATACTACGTAGCCATATAGGTGGCCGATACCCCTTCCTCACCTAAATTTGGGTGATAAAGTGTTCCTCACCCAAAAATGGGTATTGATCATGACCATTTCATTCTCAGTGCCGGCGCGGAAAGGGGTCCGCACACACAGTGGGCCACAGGGCCACAGCCTGCACTGCAGCCCAGGGCAACCTGTCAGCAAACAGTGAACCAGCCAACCTACTACCCGAAGCGACACGACGGCATAATGTTTTCGCTATTCACTTCGAACATGATTCCGACAGAACGGCAGCCCAGACGCTTCACCGAGACCTCGCCCGCAGCAGCGACCCGACCAACTGTGAGCTCACTCCTATGTTGTCGCTTTTCGGAGAATTTCACACAATCCGGGCCCACCCAGAAAGGCCTCCGCCACAAAGGCGCAATTCCGCTCGCAGAGGCACCACGGCAGAGGCGCGCGCCGGCCATCGCTTGGATCCTTGTCCCCTTGGATTGTTGTTCAACGAACAAGACCTCATGTTCGTTAGCATGTTCATTTTGTCACATCCGTTTGAATGTTGATCCACGTTCAAACGAATGTGACACCCTAATTTAACGGCCGTGTCACGTTCAAACGAATGTGACATCATATTTAAACGAATGTGACATCATATTTAAACGAATGTGACATCGATTTAAACGAATGTGACATCGTATTGAAACGAACGCGACATTCTAACGAACATGAAGTCACATTTGTTGAATAAAGTGTTACAAGATGATCTGAAGCATCACTAGGGATGTAAAGGCCGGTAATATTACCGGTAAAGAACGGTAAAATACGGTAAAATACCGTATTTCACGCAGACCCCGGTAAAATTGGTATTTTTCGGTATTTTTGAGATATTGGCATATTTGAACAATTAAAACACGGAAACGGGTATTATTCAAGATACAACGACTTTTAATTGGGTTTTTGAGGTGCTGATGGACTCAGGGTCGGATATGGATGACGCAGATGAAGAACATGAGATCGTGCAGAATGAGAATGTGACTAACCAGCGACGTATCCCATCACCCACTCCGCCAACCCCGCCAACCGTTCCCATCGCCCCTACTCCAGCTACACGTGCAACCCGTGCATCCGTTGCCAGCACTAATGCTACAAACTCCACAAGCAGTGGTACTACTGGTGGTAATAGGTCTTCAAAAAGAGTGAGGCGTAATTAGGAATTGGGTTTTTTAAACTTTAATTTGACTGATTTTGTACCCGATCTGGGCTTCCTGTGGAACTTTTCCGTTCTTAATCTTATTATTTTTCCTTTTTTGTACTCGTGATTGACATATTGTGACCGTCAATAAATAATTTATGACGATACCCTTATAATTTTGTGTAGTTTCCTCACAAAACACTTCCCAACGACGAATATTTACAGGGAAATACACGCAAACATCGTTAAAACCAAAAATAGCCAATTTTACCGAATTTTACCGTAAAATACGGTAAAATACCGTATTTTACCGTATTTTACGTAACTTTGAATCTTACCGGTATTTTTGCATCCCTAAGCATCACAAAGGAAACACTTTCGTCGCACTGCACTACCCATCGGAGCCGACGGCATAATACGCAACTGGTTTCGGGCCTGCTGAAAAGGCGGTCTTAAATTAGAGAGAGGAACATACCATGGTTGCCGCTGCTGGTAATTACTGTTATACTGCACTGTTATAAAAAATGTTGTAATTTAACAGCAATTGTGCTGTTAAGTTTGATCTAACCTAACCCATCTTGTTATATAACAGACATGTAGTAGCCTTTGGTGCTGTTTTCTGATGATTCGATTTTAGTATAACAATACTTTTGTCGAGTCTTCGATAATGTTTCTGACACATTTGTGTTAATCTCATCGTGTTGTAGTTTAAGAAGATCCTTGTACTCTGACAACAATTTTTGTGTAAGGATTGCACAAGGGTTGTTTTTAAACAGAAAATCTGTCATACATTTCTGACGTCAATCACAATTACATTGCTGTTCCCAGACAAAGAAGTTGTAAAGAAACAAATGAGTTGTCTGTAGATGGATTTCCCGTTCAGGGGCCGAACAGTACTGTTGTAAATTAGCAACATTCCTGTAGGTGATAGTGTTGTAAATGTACAATGGATTTTTAACAGTGTAGCCTGAATTCTGCTTAGCATTATTATTGTAGTACTGCCCTAAATTCTGTCGAAATTTGTTATTATGATACTGGAAACCTCGACCACGGCCTCCGCCACCACCACCACGGCCACCGTAACCCTGGTGATTGCGGGCCAGTGCGCCGCTGTTCTTGTTTTTCTGCTGAAAACAAATCATTAGTTGCTGAAATTTAACTTCAAGCGCATCCTCTGGAATAGCACCTTCGGCTTGTTCGGAGTATCACCGCACACTTCTGCAAACGTAACCTTCAATTTTTTCAAAGCCGCTGCCTGATCCTTTCCGGCATTTTTCTTGAGAAGCATTTCCTCCATTGTGGCAAACATGGGGTTTGCCGCTGTTGCTCCGGCTGCCTGGGAAAAACCCGTGGACCCGGCGCTCCCGGCAGCTGCGGCGGGGTCGCTGACCTGTCCTGCGGATAAACCCACTAAGCTGCGTTGCAACTTTAACTGTTCGAACTTGGCAATAAAATCTTTAACAGTGTTACAAGTTTGCTGTACCATGAAATGAGCATCCTCACGGGGGAGGATTTGCAATAGAATGCCGCATAAACCGGCTCTGCACTCCCAGTTTCCTACTGAGCAATGCCGTGCTGTTATAATACTAAGTCGATTCTCTGTACTCTACGACACAAATGTATCATAATACAGAGAAATTTGTTCGTAATACGACGAAATTGGTCATAAGTTACTGAGAATCCTTTACCATAGGTTACTACCTTCGCTGTGCTGCTATAATACTAAGCTTTTTGTTTGTATTTCTAAGAAAAAGCTTAGGATCTTGAGAGTGTAAAATAAGGTCTCCAGCCACCCAAGATGCCTGCCCCGCTTGGTAAACATAATTACGAAATGACTCTGAAGGAGTTTGCTGCATGGTAAAAAGCTTCAGGCGTACAGCGTCAAACGAAACCTCAAGAGTAAAGGCTTCAGGTGGATCCACAATGAGCAGTTTGTAGTTTGGAGTCCGCAGTTTGCAGTCTGCAGTCCAATATGGGGTTGGGTGTTTTAATGGCGGTACACACAACGGCAGTTTCAAGTCGGCTGCTTGCAGTTTGAAGCCTGCTGCTGCGGTCGTGCGGTCAGAAAATCCATTCCTGGCTGCAAACTTCACGGCGGCCAGCCGTAGACTACACGGCATGAACCAATCAGCAAACGCACCGTGACGTCACAAAAACAGTCGAATACTTCGCGGTGTAATTTGTGGTTAAAATGGGTGATACGGAAGAATTGGGCGACGACGTCGCAGAGTTATGCGTCTTTGCAGACCTGGTACAGGCTAGAGCGTGTCTTTACGACACGGAAAATATCAACTATAAAAAGAGGAGTTTCAAGGAAAATGCTTGGCGCCTGATTGGTGACTGCCTTGTCGGAATAATTTTAACGTTCCGAGTCGTCTGGCTGCAGGCGACGACCGACCGTTGTGGATCAGAGCCCTTGCACAACTACAGACTACAAACTACAGCCGCTAGCTGCAGCGACCAGCGACCGACTACAAACTGCTCTTTGTGGATCCACCTTTAGACCAATGCCTTTTTAAATTCATCCCATTGGCCGTGCTTATGCGGATCATGAATAGGTTGGGCTGCAGGAGGCAAAATATTACCTATTTAAAAAGGGACTTCTGATTTAACTTAAATTTTGAATTATGATTGCTGGACATTATCTAACCACGCATCAACATTTGACTCATCAAAAACAGGCAAAGCTGGCTGAAGGGACAGTGGCACTGTCCCCCCTGGCATGATTGGATAAAGTCTGGAGTTTAATTTAGTGAAAACTGCAGCAAGAAAACCAGTGCGTTCACCTATTTTACTTCAACTTTTCCTAGTTCAGAAACAAATGTGGAAGTAAAAAGCTTAAATGGACCCACTTTATGGATCTGAAAGGGCCCATAGGGCGAGCATTGCAGTATTATCGACCACCCCTGTAGCGCTCATTGCCGTTGTACCGACCAGTTCTTTTGCCGTTTCATCGACCTAAAAGATGGGGGCAAGTGCTAGTGTTGCGGCACCCCTGACGCGTTCAATTGTTTACCGTTGCCTGACAAATTTCAAAGTGTATTCGTTGACCAGTGTATCCCCTTCGGCATTATGTTTCAAAATTGCAATGACGTCACCGACATAGTGAAAATTTTCGATGACCAAGACCCCAAAATAATAATACGTTAACTACAAAATGAAGGATTCCTTCGTCAATGTGGCCGTTGGTGACTGTTGTAATTTAACAACATTCCTGTAGGTGATTGTGTTGTAATTGTGCAGTGGATTTTTAACAGTGCAGGCAATACTGCAAAGGGGATCCGTGGTCGATATAACTGCAACGGCACCGTGCTTGTGTTTTCTTTTGAGGACTGTATTTGTTTTGTATTTTTTATTTTCTTTAAATGTGTGTTATTCTCATGATCAAATGTACACCGGCGACAAAGCATTAGATGTTGATCATGAGAATAACACACATTTAAAGAAAATAAAAAATACAAAACAAATACAGTCCTCAAAAGAAAACACAAGCACTCCCATTCACTAAGAAACACACATAATTACAAACACGTGGAGAGAGACAAACACAAAATCACTAACGATCTACGTTGAAAATAAAACCAAATCACTACACTAGCACAAAGACAGAGACAAAAAAGAAACAAGACAGAAATAGCAGAGAAAAAGAAGCTCAAAGGAAAATAAGGGGGAGCTGCGGCAGGACGAAAACAGGTGGTGAGGTCAAAAGGACTCAATACTCAAGGTCCAACGGTAGAAAAAAATTACTGGTTTCGCGGTTGATGCACCACAAATATTTTGACTGTTTGCTCAAGGTGAAGTCAAGGAATAATGACTATTGGAGCTATTTCATTTAACTTAACTGAGAGGTAGGTACAAAATGTTGCTTCGACTCACCGGGTTGATCCTCTCTCCTAGCTGCTCTCGTACCTGGGTCCTGACCTCGACTGCCAAATCCAAGCTCCACCGCGGCCAGGCTTGCCAGATCCAAAGCGAGCCAAGTCGCCACGAGAGCGCGCGCCGGTCGCCAAAAGTCGCCACGAGCGCTTGTAGCCAGAAATCGCCACCGCGGCGCTAGTATCGCCACATTTGTAGCCAATCATCGGACAGAAGCCAGTGGCGGGAACATCTGAATTTTGTTCGTGTATGGAAGTCGCCAGATATCGCCACTTTTGTAGCCGAAATCCGCTAGTGGTGCTGCTGCTGACTTTTCAAATTAATAATTTGGGGATTACGGAAGAGAATGACTAAATATGGTTCGTTCTTGATGGGTTTATGTTTAGGACCGGGGGATAGTCCTCCTCCGGCAGGACCTCCAACACCTCAATTTCTCCCCTCCGCTGCTGTTCCTGCCTCCGCAAGCTCCCTAGCATGCTCTCAGAGGACGTTGCCTCGTCGTACTTATCTTTGGTAAAGAGGTTAAACATTTGCTCTGTGGGCCGGAAATTCCTGCAGCACATAGAATCCTTGCATACCTTCATCCTGATTCGCGTGATGCCTACCAGCAACATCATGTACAGTCTGCTGCGTGGTCATGTGCGCCAGACCGTGTCCTGTCGTAACAGGCTTCGCGATGCTGCGCCAGTTTCGACAATCCACGCCTGGCGTTACACCTTCCTTAGCCTGCAGCGCTTTCTGCTTGCCTTCGGCAAGCTGTTTGAAGGGTTCCTTGAGGCAATGAGTAGTGCACTTCGAGATGAATGGTCGAAGTATTCAAACAAGGGCGCGCCCTTCCGTCGAACCGAGTAGGCAGCTCCGCTTCGCTGCGCCGGCTATTCAGTTCGACAGGGGCCGGTACCAGCTTGGGCTGCCGGCGGATTCTTCTCGGGCCTTCTTCGGCCCTCGCACCGGACCTGACTTGGCCCAATCGGAGGCCGTCTCTCGAGCCTTCGGTCCTCGCACCCACACCCCGTGGAGGAATATCGTAAACTTATTGATGTAACATCAGGACTAAGGCCCGCTCTTGTGTTTCCACTGTGCCAAAGTTAATGTGCAAAACATGGCCGTTGCACCAATATTCACAATACATGAAGGCGGGCTCCTAGCCTTTTGCTGCCGTTTTAAGTGTTTTTTCGTTAGTACGACTGAAAGGAATGAGATAGAAAGCTGAATTTTAGCGTGCGGCGAGCCAAGGACAATGTGTGTCATTTTGGCCAAAAAATTTTGGCCCAAAAAGTCTTAGCTTAACAGAACTGACCATAGACGGCTAAAAACCGACAAAATCACTGTTTCATGGTTGCATAAATTAAACCACCACAAGAGAATTAATCAGGACCGCCTTGGACAATTTATGCAATCCTCAAAACGACGCCACAGGGCTGCTTACATGCATTTCTACGAAAATCGGCATTTTGGTCGTCTTGGACATATCTTAAGCAGTCTCCTAACAGCCCTGCAAAATCTCAGACAGATCGGCCGAACCGTTTAGGAGGAGTAGTGCTGACACGCAGACAGAAAAAACTTTCCAGCCCCAGTGAAGTAACTGGCTTCGCTAATCGCTCAGCCAATCATGTCCTCATCCACTAATGTAGGTTAACGTGACAATTCGGTTGCTTGAGGAGACTGTGGACAATTCGATTCGAATCCTTTCACCATTACACAAGGTGGGTTTACGCCAGACCGTGTCTTGTCGTAACAGGCTTCGCGAAGCTGCGCCTGTTTTGACAATCTACTCCTGGCTCAGCGGGTGGAAACGGCCTACGGAGCGCGTGAGCCCATGCGCCCCACCTCGGTGCAGGGATTGCTGGTTTCTTCGAGATCATTCAAACTAGGCCAATGTTTGCAAAACGCTTTGCACAGATCGAAAGAGCTTAAAATTTAGGGTGGCTTAGACTTATTGCCTTTCTTAAAACTGACACTTTAGCCCGCAATAAATCCAAGTAAAAGCACCGAAAGACACAAAATATCGAATATTTAAGAACAAAACCTTGGTGGCGCCATCTCGTTGTTAACATTTCCTCCCTTGTTTCAAGTTAAATTGGAAATTTTAGGAAGGCCAATGGGTCTAAGCGACCCCAAATTTTGTGCTCTTTCGATCTGTGTAAAGCGTTTTACCAACAACGGCCTTGTTGCTACTATCTCGAAGAAGTCTATAACCTCTGCAGAGGTGGGGCGCATGGGCTCACGTGCTCCCGAGGCCGTTGCCGCCCCCTGCCTGGCGTTACACCCACCTTGGCCTGCGGCGCTTCGGCAAACTGTTTTAAGGTTCATTGATCATTGAGGCAATGAGGAGTGCACCACGTGATGAATGGTCGAAGTATACAAGGTAGGTTTACGCCTAGGTCTAGGTAGGCTTGGCCCAGGTCTAGTGTCTTTTCGTTGGTACGACTGATTAATTTGTGATAGCGAGAGCTGAATTCCGGCGTGTGGTGAGCCAAGGATATACCTAACAACCCTGCAAAATCCCAGATCGGCAGAGCCGTTCGTTTAGAATGATATAAAATCACCGAAAAGTTCAATTTTTCTGCCATTTTTTTAGTGGTTTTACGTTAGTACGACTGAATGGAATGAGATAGAAAGCTGAATTTTGGCGTGTGGCGAGCCAAGGACATACCTAATAACCCTGCAAAATCTCAGACAGATCGGACAAGCCGTTAAGGAGGAGTAGTGCTGACACACAGACACACACACTCACAGACAGACAAACCTTTCCAACCCCAGTGGAGTAACTGGCTTCGCTAATCGCTCAGCCAACAAGGTAGGTTTACGCCAGACCGTGTCTTGTCGTAACAGGCTTCGCGATGCTGCGCCAGTTTCGACATTCCACGCCTGGCGTTACACCTACCTTGGCCTGCGATGCTTCCTGCTTGCCTTCGGCAAGCTGTTTAAAGGGTTCATAGAGGTAATGAGTAGTGCACTACGTGATGAATGGTCGAAGTTTACAAGCTTGGGCGCGCCCTTCCGTCGAACCGAGTAGGCAGCTCCGCTTCGCTGCGCCGGCAATTAAGTTGGACAGGGGCCGATACCAGCTTGGCCTGCCGGCGGATTCTTCTCGGGCCTTCTTCGGCCCTTGCACCAGGATGTTTCCGTGCGTAGACGGCGTTTTTGACAGCCCTCAAAGTCACATTACGATCCTTTAGTTTGTGACCCAAATTTAGCCTAGATGGCATCTATCGTACCCCAAAATGACCCTCTGAGCGTGGGCGAGCTACAAGTTGACTATCGTTTTCATCCCCTATGGAAAATGACAGAATTGACGGAAAACGTGACGGACATTACGCATGACGGAAGTTACAAACAGATGTTTTTTTCTCACACCGACTTTTTATCGACATAGAAACATGTCATATGTTTCGCACACAAGTGCGACGTCATGACACGTCTTTCCACTCGAAGGATGAAGTTTATAACAGAATGGGGGAGGCACGAGAGCGTCATACGGAAATAACATCAATTGTTACAACCCACCTTATTTACACACAACTTGCACTCGCACGCCCGCTTCCCTTGCTTTTCCGCCATCAGGATTCGTTCTCAGGGTAAATAGACCATGCCGATTTCAGAAATAGCAGTGGTTTTGGGCGGGGAACTCTCCAAGTAGTGTGTTTGGTGGAAAATGTGAAACCATTTAGGTGAAAATTTGGAGTAAGGTGGACATTTTGTGCAGGTTTTCAAAGGACCACATAATGTGCGAAAACCACCCAAAATGAAATCCGAGACCACCGAGTTGAGAGACTTCTTGTTGTGTTCCGTGTCAGTATGACTCCGGAAGAGCTTTCAAACTGTGCTGACTCCACCGTCTGTCGGAGGTGTGTCACGTATTCATCAGTTTCAAGAGAAAGTTGTGATGAACAAGAATCAGGAACTGAAATTCTTGCCAAAGCTCAAAGTCTCACATGCCAAAGTAGTTCAAGTATGAGTGTTGTGCTGATTTTAAAGTTAAAAGCAGCTCGGCTAGCAAACAAATTTTTGCGTGTAGCTGATGCAGGCACAATCAGATTCAATTCATTTCAATTCATTTCAATTCAAGTGAAACAGCTATGGAAGCTGAGCGAGGCGAGGAACACAGGATTACTCGTGCGAAAAGCAAGGTAAGATCTATGCATGTATTACAAAAATAAAATATGACAACAAAATATAACTAACTTAAGAATTCATGCTTGCTCAATTGTGAATCGAACTACAAAATTGCAAAAAGTAGCGAATTTTATGAGGCGGTCCAAGGACACCACTAGGTGGTCCTTCTGGACGCAGAGCGGTGCGACGGACGGCTGCATGCACGTGAGGCAAAACATTCCTGAAAAGCATTAAATCCGCTGCTGCAGAAAGGCTTCCCAGGCCTCCAGGTGAGCAGTTCTCGCGAAATGGTTAATTTTGGGCCCTGAAACTTTTTGAAAAAAAGTTAGGTTGAAACCGGTTTCTTTTGCATTTATCTTGTTAAGAACATCACTAAGGATCATAGATTTATAGGGGCGAGCTATCACGCCACTAGCATAGGAAATATCGCAATTTTTTTGTTTTTTTTTTGCTGTCCACGGAAATTACACAGCTTCAGAAAGAGTCCACGGAAAATACATTTTAATGGGCCCTTCGAATAGGTGCGATACAAACGCTAACGCCTGGCAGTTTAGGCAGCCCCTTCCACATCTGTGCGTTCTGGTTCCATGTTGCCTACCTCACATTACCATTACAGGTTAGGCTATCGAAGTCAGCAATAAAAAAAATTTCAAGATGAAGGGTCGAAGTTGATTATGTTAGTAAATTCGGGCCTCGAAATTGATTTTATTTTCGTCATCAGCACCTTCAAAAACATATGAAACCATGTAAAAATGTCTCCAAAATATAAAGTCACTAATATGTTGCACCTCGCCGGTCCCATCGACCTGCACCGAGACTTCGTGCAGAGGACCCTCGGGCTTCAGCGGCAACAGCGCGGCAAGGACATTAGCTAAGCCCTGCAGCCTCACAGCGGCACGCAGCTTCTCCTTGTCCCCACGATGGCGCAGGGCGTCTCGCACCGCACCGAGCTGTTGCTGCATGTTATTGTCCGGATGAATAGTAGTTTCCACCTTCCTGACCGCGTCGGTGGCTGCCTGAACGCGGGCGTCGCTGGCATGCACAGTGGCCTGCTCCGCGGCCAGCTGCGCGTTCACCGACGCCACCACGTCCCTCCGGAAGGCCGTGTGGTGGTCGGCTTCCCAGCACTGTTGCTTTGCCCACGCCTTACATTGGAAGCACCACCTCTTCCCTTCCTGCATACTAGTATCAACCTGTTCTCAACCTCTTTGCGGACTTCTCGTTCTGTAAGGGTTTCTTGCTGTGAAACATGAGTTGGGTAGAGCCGTTGGGGTTACGCTTCCTTTCACACTGTTTCCATTTACTAGTTAATTGGCCTACACTGCAGCAGTGGGCCCAAAAGGCGAAGGCCTGTCTGTGCCAGTTTGACGCCAGACTTTAGTGAGTGAGAGTTTGAATTTCTGTTCTGTGTCTTGAAGACTCCAGAGAAATTTTTAACTGTGTTGACTCCACCAATGTGGTGTGTCATAATCAGCTGAAGGGTTGAGAGACTTCTTGTTGTGTTCCGTGTCAGTATGACTCCGGAAGAACTTTCAAACTGTGCTGACTCCACCGTCTGTCAGAGGTGTGTCACGTATTCATCAGTTTCAAGAGAAAGTTGTGATGAACAAGAATCAGGAACTGAAATTCTTGCCAAAGCTCAAAGTCTCACATGCCAAAGTAGTTCAAGTATGAGTGTTGTGCTGATGTTAAAGTTAAAAGCAGCTCGGCTAAGCAAACAAGTTTTTGCGTGTAGATGCAGGCTCAATCAGATTCAATTCATTTCAATTCATTTCAATTCAAGTGAAACAGCTATGGAAGCTGAGCGAGGCGAGGAACACAGGATTACTCGTGCGAAAAGCAAGGTAAGATCTATGCATGTATTACAAAAATAAAATATGACAACAAAATATGACTAACTTAAGAATTCATGCTTGCTCAATTGTGAATCGAACTACAAACACTGTTAAAAAAATTTACTGAAAATTCATAATTTTTTGTAAGAAGCCGATTTACTTACTTGCAGTATGAATTTTCATACTAAATCTTTCATACTACAAGGTCTTAAAATTCAGACAACGTAATTATTAATATTCAGATCAATATATTGTATAAAAAATCGTACCTATCGGTCTTACTTATCAGACTTTGTTGTCCGCAAAAGTAATAACAGGGATAGTGACTATCGCACTTACATTACCTACTCCACAGAGTGAAATATTTATTCTGTCAACGTGTTCTTTTCCTACGGACGAGGACGTGAACTCAAAAATGTAGTAAACTACTACAAGTTGCAAGAAGCGACCGAAACGCAACTGCACTAACTGAGGAGAGATCGACCCGAACCCAACCACACGTCGACCCGTGGGCATGCGCGAGAGCGAAGTTGTATTCTCTGTTATTTGGCGAATACTCTACTTATTCAAATCAATCTTGCTGTAGTACACTCGTGCCATCTCAGATAATGACTTGAAATAGGTTTTTAACTAAATGTTCACCTCATTTTGGCTGCAGAGGCAATTTTAACTCCAAGATATCAATTAGGCGACACTAGCGCCACCTAGCGGCTATAGCAAAATGTATCCGTTTTGGAGCTCTGAAGCACTCTCTTTGCTCGTACTACAATAAACGAAAGTATTATTTGAAATAAAACAATAGTATATTCTTTATTTTTAAGAATACCGCAAAATGTTTAAGGTAAATGGCGATTTTTGGCCTGTTTTCCGACTTAACAAGTCTGAATTTAGATTTCGGACAACAAAGTACAATATTTCAGTCCACCGGTACGAAACTTGATATTCGCCGCTGTAAATTTTCAGACTTGCCAGTCTGTATCCAAATTTCTGACAGCAAGTCACATTTTTCAGACAGTTGGTCTGAATATTCGTTTCATTTTATGAATTTGCGATTCAGACCACAAAGTAAGACGAAATCGCTCTGAATTTTCATATTTTTTTTAACAGTGAAATTGCAAAAAGTAGCTAATTTTATGAGGCGGTCCAAGGACACCTCAAGGTGGTCCTTCTGGACGCAGAGCGGCGCGACGGACGGCTGCATGCACTGTAAAACCAAACGTGGTCTAGACCACACCACTGGTGCGGTCAAATGAGTGCCATTTTGCCCGCATCAGTTGGTGTGGTCTAGACCACGTTTAGAGTGCTCTGGTGTGGTCTAGACCACGTTTGGAGTGCTCTTTCAATGCAATGACAACACCAAACGTGGTCTAGACCACACCAACTGATGCGGTCAAAATGGCACTCATTTGACCGCATCAGTTGGTGTGGTCTAGACCACGTTTGGTTTTTCAGTGTGCACGTGAGGCAAACCATTCCTGAAAAGCATTAAATCCGCTGCTGCAGAAAGGCTTCCCAGGCCTCCAGGTGAGCAGTTCTCGCGAAATGGTTAATTTTGGGCCCTGAAACCTTTTTGAAAAAAAGTTTAGTTGAAACCGGTTTCTTTTACATTTATCTTGTTAAGAACATCACGAAGGATCATAGATTCATAGGGGCGAGCTATCACGCCACTAGCATAGGACATATCGCGATTTTTGGTTTTTTTTTGCTGTCCACGGAAATTACACAGCTTTAGAAAGTGTCCACGGAAAAAACATTTTAATGGGCCCTTCGAATAGGTGCGATACAAACGCTAACGCCTGGCAGGTAAGGCAGCCTCTTCCACATCTGTGCGTTCTGGTTCCATGTTGCCTACCTCACATTACCATTACAGGTTAGGCTATCGAAGTCAGCCAAAAAAAAATAATTCAAGATGAAGGGTCGAAGTTGATTATGTTAGTAAATTCGGGCCTCGAAATTGATTTTATTTTCGTCATCAGCACCTTCAAAACCATACGAAACCATGTAAAAATGTCTCTAAAATATAAAGTCACTAATATGTTGCACCTCGCCGGTCCCATTGACCTGCACCGAGACTTCGTGCAGAGGACCCTCGGGCTTCAGCGGCGACAGCGCGGCAAGGACATTAGCTAAGCCCTGCAGCCTCACAGCGGCACGCAGCTTCTCCTTGTCCCCACGATGGCGCAGGGCGTCTCGCACCGCACCGAGCTGTTGCTGCATGTTATTGTCCGGATGAATAGTAGTTTCCACCTTCCTGACCGCGTCGGTGGCTGCCTGAACGCGGGCGTCGCTGGCATGCACAGTGGCCTGCTCCGCGGCCAGCTGCGCGTTCACCGACGCCACCACGTCCCTCCGGAAGGCCGTGTGGTGGTCGGCTTCCCAGCACTGTTGCTTTGCCCACGCCTTACATTGGAAGCACCACCTCTTCCCTTCCTGCATACTAGTATCAACCTGTTCTCAACCTCTTTGCGGACTTCTCGTTCTGTAAGGGTTTCTTGCTGTGAAACATGAGTTGGGTAGAGCCGTTGGGGTTACGCTTCCTTTCACACTGTTTCCATTTACTAGTTAATTGGCCTACACTGCAGCAGTGGGCCCAAAAGGCGAAGGCCTGTCTGTGCCAGTTTGACGCCAGACTTTAGTGAGTGAGAGTTTGAATTTCTGTTCTGTGTCTTGAAGACTCCAGAGAAATTTTTAACTGTGTTGACTCCACCAATGTGGTGTGTCATAATCAGCTGAAGGGTTGAGAGACTTCTTGTTGTGTTCCGTGTCAGTATGACTCCGGAAGAACTTTCAAACTGTGCTGACTCCACCGTCTGTCAGAGGTGTGTCACGTATTCATCAGTTTCAAGAGAAAGTTGTGATGAACAAGAATCAGGAACTGAAATTCTTGCCAAAGCTCAAAGTCTCACATGCCAAAGTAGTTCAAGTATGAGTGTTGTGCTGATGTTAAAGTTAAAAGCAGCTCGGCTAAGCAAACAAGTTTTTGCGTGTAGATGCAGGCTCAATCAGATTCAATTCATTTCAATTCATTTCAATTCAAGTGAAACAGCTATGGAAGCTGAGCGAGGCGAGGAACACAGGATTACTCGTGCGAAAAGCAAGGTAAGATCTATGCATGTATTACAAAAATAAAATATGACAACAAAATATGACTAACTTAAGAATTCATGCTTGCTCAATTGTGAATCGAACTACAAAATTGCAAAAAGTAGCTAATTTTATGAGGCGGTCCAAGGACACCTCAAGGTGGTCCTTCTGGACGCAGAGCGGCGCGACGGACGGCTGCATGCACGTGAGGCAAACCATTCCTGAAAAGCATTAAATCCGCTGCTGCAGAAAGGCTTCCCAGGCCTCCAGGTGAGCAGTTCTCGCGAAATGGTTAATTTTGGGCCCTGAAACTTTTTGAAAAAAAGTTAAGTTGAAACCGGTTTCTTTTACATTTATCTTGTTAAGAACATCTCGAAGGATCATAGATTCATAGGGGCGGGCTATCACGCCACTAGCATAGGACATATCGCGATTTTTGGTTTTTTTTTGCTGTCCACGGAAATTACACAGCTTTAGAAAGTGTCCACGGAAAAAACATTTTAATGGGCCCTTCGAATAGGTGCGATACAAACGCTAACGCCTGGCAGGTAAGGCAGCCTCTTCCACATCTGTGCGTTCTGGTTCCATGTTGCCTACCTCACATTACCATTACAGGTTAGGCTATCGAAGTCAGCCAAAAAAAATAAATTTCAAGATGAAGGGTCGAAGTTGATTATGTTAGTAAATTCGGGCCTCGAAATTGATTTTATTTTCGTCATCAGCACCTTCAAAACCATACGAAACCATGTAAAAATGTCTCTAAAATATAAAGTCACTAATATGTTGCACCTCGCCGGTCCCATTGACCTGCACCGAGACTTCGTGCAGAGGACCCTCGGGCTTCAGCGGCGACAGCGCGGCAAGGACATTAGCTAAGCCCTGCAGCCTCACAGCGGCACGCAGCTTCTCCTTGTCCCCACGATGGCGCAGGGCGTCTCGCACCGCACCGAGCTGTTGCTGCATGTTATTGTCCGGATGAATAGTAGTTTCCACCTTCCTGACCGCGTCGGTGGCTGCCTGAACGCGGGCGTCGCTGGCATGCACAGTGGCCTGCTCCGCGGCCAGCTGCGCGTTCACCGACGCCACCACGTCCCTCCGGAAGGCCGTGTGGTGGTCGGCTTCCCAGCACTGTTGCTTTGCCCACGCCTTACATTGGAAGCACCACCTCTTCCCTTCCTGCATACTAGTATCAACCTGTTCTCAACCTCTTTGCGGACTTCTCGTTCTGTAAGGGTTTCTTGCTGTGAAACATGAGTTGGGTAGAGCCGTTGGGGTTACGCTTCCTTTCACACTGTTTCCATTTACTAGTTAATTGGCCTACACTGCAGCAGTGGGCCCAAAAGGCGAAGGCCTGTCTGTGCCAGTTTGACGCCAGACTTTAGTGAGTGAGAGTTTGAATTTCTGTTCTGTGTCTTGAAGACTCCAGAGAAATTTTTAACTGTGTTGACTCCACCAATGTGGTGTGTCATAATCAGCTGAAGGGTTGAGAGACTTCTTGTTGTGTTCCGTGTCAGTATGACTCCGGAAGAACTTTCAAACTGTGCTGACTCCACCGTCTGTCAGAGGTGTGTCACGTATTCATCAGTTTCAAGAGAAAGTTGTGATGAACAAGAATCAGGAACTGAAATTCTTGCCAAAGCTCAAAGTCTCACATGCCAAAGTAGTTCAAGTATGAGTGTTGTGCTGGTGTTAAAGTTAAAAGCAGCTCGGCTAAGCAAACAAGTTTTTGCGTGTAGATGCAGGCTCAATCAGATTCAATTCATTTCAATTCATTTCAATTCAAGTGAAACAGCTATGGAAGCTGAGCGAGGCGAGGAACACAGGATTACTCGTGCGAAAAGCAAGGTAAGATCTATGCATGTATTACAAAAATAAAATATGACAACAAAATATGACTAACTTAAGAATTCATGCTTGCTCAATTGTGAATCGAACTACAAAATTGCAAAAAGTAGCTAATTTTATGAGGCGGTCCAAGGACACCTCAAGGTGGTCCTTCTGGACGCAGAGCGGCGCGACGGACGGCTGCATGCACTGTAAAACCAAACGTGGTCTAGACCACACCACTGGTGCGGTCAAATGAGTGCCATTTTGCCCGCATCAGTTGGTGTGGTCTAGACCACGTTTAGAGTGCTCTGGTGTGGTCTAGACCACGTTTGGAGTGCTCTTTCAATGCAATGACAACACCAAACGTGGTCTAGACCACACCAACTGATGCGGTCAAAATGGCACTCATTTGACCGCATCAGTTGGTGTGGTCTAGACCACGTTTGGTTTTTCAGTGTGCACGTGAGGCAAACCATTCCTGAAAAGCATTAAATCCGCTGCTGCAGAAAGGCTTCCCAGGCCTCCAGGTGAGCAGTTCTCGCGAAATGGTTAATTTTGGGCCCTGAAACTTTTTGAAAAAAAGTTTAGTTGAAACCGGTTTCTTTTACATTTATCTTGTTAAGAACATCACGAAGGATCATAGATTCATAGGGGCGAGCTATCACGCCACTAGCATAGGACATATCGCGATTTTTGGTTTTTTTTTGCTGTCCACGGAAATTACACAGCTTTAGAAAGTGTCCACGGAAAAAACATTTTAATGGGCCCTTCGAATAGGTGCGATACAAACGCTAACGCCTGGCAGGTAAGGCAGCCTCTTCCACATCTGTGCGTTCTGGTTCCATGTTGCCTACCTCACATTACCATTACAGGTTAGGCTATCGAAGTCAGCCAAAAAAAATAAATTTCAAGATGAAGGGTCGAAGTTGATTATGTTAGTAAATTCGGGCCTCGAAATTGATTTTATTTTCGTCATCAGCACCTTCAAAACCATACGAAACCATGTAAAAATGTCTCTAAAATATAAAGTCACTAATATGTTGCACCTCGCCGGTCCCATTGACCTGCACCGAGACTTCGTGCAGAGGACCCTCGGGCTTCAGCGGCGACAGCGCGGCAAGGACATTAGCTAAGCCCTGCAGCCTCACAGCGGCACGCAGCTTCTCCTTGTCCCCACGATGGCGCAGGGCGTCTCGCACCGCACCGAGCTGTTGCTGCATGTTATTGTCCGGATGAATAGTAGTTTCCACCTTCCTGACCGCGTCGGTGGCTGCCTGAACGCGGGCGTCGCTGGCATGCACAGTGGCCTGCTCCGCGGCCAGCTGCGCGTTCACCGACGCCACCACGTCCCTCCGGAAGGCCGTGTGGTGGTCGGCTTCCCAGCACTGTTGCTTTGCCCACGCCTTACATTGGAAGCACCACCTCTTCCCTTCCTGCATACTAGTATCAACCTGTTCTCAACCTCTTTGCGGACTTCTCGTTCTGTAAGGGTTTCTTGCTGTGAAACATGAGTTGGGTAGAGCCGTTGGGGTTACGCTTCCTTTCACACTGTTTCCATTTACTAGTTAATTGGCCTACACTGCAGCAGTGGGCCCAAAAGGCGAAGGCCTGTCTGTGCCAGTTTGACGCCAGACTTTAGTGAGTGAGAGTTTGAATTTCTGTTCTGTGTCTTGAAGACTCCAGAGAAATTTTTAACTGTGTTGACTCCACCAATGTGGTGTGTCATAATCAGCTGAAGGGTTGAGAGACTTCTTGTTGTGTTCCGTGTCAGTATGACTCCGGAAGAACTTTCAAACTGTGCTGACTCCACCGTCTGTCAGAGGTGTGTCACGTATTCATCAGTTTCAAGAGAAAGTTGTGATGAACAAGAATCAGGAACTGAAATTCTTGCCAAAGCTCAAAGTCTCACATGCCAAAGTAGTTCAAGTATGAGTGTTGTGCTGATGTTAAAGTTAAAAGCAGCTCGGCTAAGCAAACAAGTTTTTGCGTGTAGATGCAGGCTCAATCAGATTCAATTCATTTCAATTCATTTCAATTCAAGTGAAACAGCTATGGAAGCTGAGCGAGGCGAGGAACACAGGATTACTCGTGCGAAAAGCAAGGTAAGATCTATGCATGTATTACAAAAATAAAATATGACAACAAAATATGACTAACTTAAGAATTCATGCTTGCTCAATTGTGAATCGAACTACAAAATTGCAAAAAGTAGCTAATTTTATGAGGCGGTCCAAGGACACCTCAAGGTGGTCCTTCTGGACGCAGAGCGGCGCGACGGACGGCTGCATGCACGTGAGGCAAACCATTCCTGAAAAGCATTAAATCCGCTGCTGCAGAAAGGCTTCCCAGGCCTCCAGGTGAGCAGTTCTCGCGAAATGGTTAATTTTGGGCCCTGAAACTTTTTGAAAAAAAGTTAAGTTGAAACCGGTTTCTTTTACATTTATCTTGTTAAGAACATCTCGAAGGATCATAGATTCATAGGGGCGAGCTATCACGCCACTAGCATAGGACATATCGCGATTTTTGGTTTTTTTTTGCTGTCCACGGAAATTACACAGCTTTAGAAAGTGTCCACGGAAAAAACATTTTAATGGGCCCTTCGAATAGGTGCGATACAAACGCTAACGCCTGGCAGGTAAGGCAGCCTCTTCCACATCTGTGCGTTCTGGTTCCATGTTGCCTACCTCACATTACCATTACAGGTTAGGCTATCGAAGTCAGCCAAAAAAAATAAATTTCAAGATGAAGGGTCGAAGTTGATTATGTTAGTAAATTCGGGCCTCGAAATTGATTTTATTTTCGTCATCAGCACCTTCAAAACCATACGAAACCATGTAAAAATGTCTCTAAAATATAAAAGTCACTAATATGTTGCACCTCGCCGGTCCCATTGACCTGCACCGAGACTTCGTGCAGAGGACCCTCGGGCTTCAGCGGCGACAGCGCGGCAAGGACATTAGCTAAGCCCTGCAGCCTCACAGCGGCACGCAGCTTCTCCTTGTCCCCACGATGGCGCAGGGCGTCTCGCACCGCACCGAGCTGTTGCTGCATGTTATTGTCCGGATGAATAGTAGTTTCCACCTTCCTGACCGCGTCGGTGGCTGCCTGAACGCGGGCGTCGCTGGCATGCACAGTGGCCTGCTCCGCGGCCAGCTGCGCGTTCACCGACGCCACCACGTCCCTCCGGAAGGCCGTGTGGTGGTCGGCTTCCCAGCACTGTTGCTTTGCCCACGCCTTACATTGGAAGCACCACCTCTTCCCTTCCTGCATACTAGTATCAACCTGTTCTCAACCTCTTTGCGGACTTCTCGTTCTGTAAGGGTTTCTTGCTGTGAAACATGAGTTGGGTAGAGCCGTTGGGGTTACGCTTCCTTTCACACTGTTTCCATTTACTAGTTAATTGGCCTACACTGCAGCAGTGGGCCCAAAAGGCGAAGGCCTGTCTGTGCCAGTTTGACGCCAGACTTTAGTGAGTGAGAGTTTGAATTTCTGTTCTGTGTCTTGAAGACTCCAGAGAAATTTTTAACTGTGTTGACTCCACCAATGTGGTGTGTCATAATCAGCTGAAGGGTTGAGAGACTTCTTGTTGTGTTCCGTGTCAGTATGACTCCGGAAGAACTTTCAAACTGTGCTGACTCCACCGTCTGTCAGAGGTGTGTCACGTATTCATCAGTTTCAAGAGAAAGTTGTGATGAACAAGAATCAGGAACTGAAATTCTTGCCAAAGCTCAAAGTCTCACATGCCAAAGTAGTTCAAGTATGAGTGTTGTGCTGGTGTTAAAGTTAAAAGCAGCTCGGCTAAGCAAACAAGTTTTTGCGTGTAGATGCAGGCTCAATCAGATTCAATTCATTTCAATTCATTTCAATTCAAGTGAAACAGCTATGGAAGCTGAGCGAGGCGAGGAACACAGGATTACTCGTGCGAAAAGCAAGGTAAGATCTATGCATGTATTACAAAAATAAAATATGACAACAAAATATGACTAACTTAAGAATTCATGCTTGCTCAATTGTGAATCGAACTACAAAATTGCAAAAAGTAGCTAATTTTATGAGGCGGTCCAAGGACACCTCAAGGTGGTCCTTCTGGACGCAGAGCGGCGCGACGGACGGCTGCATGCACGTGAGGCAAACCATTCCTGAAAAGCATTAAATCCGCTGCTGCAGAAAGGCTTCCCAGGCCTCCAGGTGAGCAGTTCTCGCGAAATGGTTAATTTTGGGCCCTGAAACTTTTTGAAAAAAAGTTAAGTTGAAACCGGTTTCTTTTACATTTATCTTGTTAAGAACATCACGAAGGATCATAGATTCATAGGGGCGAGCTATCACGCCACTAGCATAGGACATATCGCGATTTTTGGTTTTTTTTTGCTGTCCACGGAAATTACACAGCTTTAGAAAGTGTCCACGGAAAAAACATTTTAATGGGCCCTTCGAATAGGTGCGATACAAACGCTAACGCCTGGCAGGTAAGGCAGCCTCTTCCACATCTGTGCGTTCTGGTTCCATGTTGCCTACCTCACATTACCATTACAGGTTAGGCTATCGAAGTCAGCCAAAAAAAAAAAAATTCAAGATGAAGGGTCGAAGTTGATTATGTTAGTAAATTCGGGCCTCGAAATTGATTTTATTTTCGTCATCAGCACCTTCAAAACCATACGAAACCATGTAAAAATGTCTCTAAAATATAAAAGTCACTAATATGTTGCACCTCGCCGGTCCCATTGACCTGCACCGAGACTTCGTGCAGAGGACCCTCGGGCTTCAGCGGCGACAGCGCGGCAAGGACATTAGCTAAGCCCTGCAGCCTCACAGCGGCACGCAGCTTCTCCTTGTCCCCACGATGGCGCAGGGCGTCTCGCACCGCACCGAGCTGTTGCTGCATGTTATTGTCCGGATGAATAGTAGTTTCCACCTTCCTGACCGCGTCGGTGGCTGCCTGAACGCGGGCGTCGCTGGCATGCACAGTGGCCTGCTCCGCGGCCAGCTGCGCGTTCACCGACGCCACCACGTCCCTCCGGAAGGCCGTGTGGTGGTCGGCTTCCCAGCACTGTTGCTTTGCCCACGCCTTACATTGGAAGCACCACCTCTTCCCTTCCTGCATACTAGTATCAACCTGTTCTCAACCTCTTTGCGGACTTCTCGTTCTGTAAGGGTTTCTTGCTGTGAAACATGAGTTGGGTAGAGCCGTTGGGGTTACGCTTCCTTTCACACTGTTTCCATTTACTAGTTAATTGGCCTACACTGCAGCAGTGGGCCCAAAAGGCGAAGGCCTGTCTGTGCCAGTTTGACGCCAGACTTTAGTGAGTGAGAGTTTGAATTTCTGTTCTGTGTCTTGAAGACTCCAGAGAAATTTTTAACTGTGTTGACTCCACCAATGTGGTGTGTCATAATCAGCTGAAGGGTTGAGAGACTTCTTGTTGTGTTCCGTGTCAGTATGACTCCGGAAGAACTTTCAAACTGTGCTGACTCCACCGTCTGTCAGAGGTGTGTCACGTATTCATCAGTTTCAAGAGAAAGTTGTGATGAACAAGAATCAGGAACTGAAATTCTTGCCAAAGCTCAAAGTCTCACATGCCAAAGTAGTTCAAGTATGAGTGTTGTGCTGATGTTAAAGTTAAAAGCAGCTCGGCTAAGCAAACAAGTTTTTGCGTGTAGATGCAGGCTCAATCAGATTCAATTCATTTCAATTCATTTCAATTCAAGTGAAACAGCTATGGAAGCTGAGCGAGGCGAGGAACACAGGATTACTCGTGCGAAAAGCAAGGTAAGATCTATGCATGTATTACAAAAATAAAATATGACAACAAAATATGACTAACTTAAGAATTCATGCTTGCTCAATTGTGAATCGAACTACAAAATTGCAAAAAGTAGCTAATTTTATGAGGCGGTCCAAGGACACCTCAAGGTGGTCCTTCTGGACGCAGAGCGGCGCGACGGACGGCTGCATGCACGTGAGGCAAACCATTCCTGAAAAGCATTAAATCCGCTGCTGCAGAAAGGCTTCCCAGGCCTCCAGGTGAGCAGTTCTCGCGAAATGGTTAATTTTGGGCCCTGAAACTTTTTGAAAAAAAGTTAAGTTGAAACCGGTTTCTTTTACATTTATCTTGTTAAGAACATCTCGAAGGATCATAGATTCATAGGGGCGAGCTATCACGCCACTAGCATAGGACATATCGCGATTTTTGGTTTTTTTTTGCTGTCCACGGAAATTACACAGCTTTAGAAAGTGTCCACGGAAAAAACATTTTAATGGGCCCTTCGAATAGGTGCGATACAAACGCTAACGCCTGGCAGGTAAGGCAGCCTCTTCCACATCTGTGCGTTCTGGTTCCATGTTGCCTACCTCACATTACCATTACAGGTTAGGCTATCGAAGTCAGCCAAAAAAAAATAATTCAAGATGAAGGGTCGAAGTTGATTATGTTAGTAAATTCGGGCCTCGAAATTGATTTTATTTTCGTCATCAGCACCTTCAAAACCATACGAAACCATGTAAAAATGTCTCTAAAATATAAAGTCACTAATATGTTGCACCTCGCCGGTCCCATTGACCTGCACCGAGACTTCGTGCAGAGGACCCTCGGGCTTCAGCGGCGACAGCGCGGCAAGGACATTAGCTAAGCCCTGCAGCCTCACAGCGGCACGCAGCTTCTCCTTGTCCCCACGATGGCGCAGGGCGTCTCGCACCGCACCGAGCTGTTGCTGCATGTTATTGTCCGGATGAATAGTAGTTTCCACCTTCCTGACCGCGTCGGTGGCTGCCTGAACGCGGGCGTCGCTGGCATGCACAGTGGCCTGCTCCGCGGCCAGCTGCGCGTTCACCGACGCCACCACGTCCCTCCGGAAGGCCGTGTGGTGGTCGGCTTCCCAGCACTGTTGCTTTGCCCACGCCTTACATTGGAAGCACCACCTCTTCCCTTCCTGCATACTAGTATCAACCTGTTCTCAACCTCTTTGCGGACTTCTCGTTCTGTAAGGGTTTCTTGCTGTGAAACATGAGTTGGGTAGAGCCGTTGGGGTTACGCTTCCTTTCACACTGTTTCCATTTACTAGTTAATTGGCCTACACTGCAGCAGTGGGCCCAAAAGGCGAAGGCCTGTCTGTGCCAGTTTGACGCCAGACTTTAGTGAGTGAGAGTTTGAATTTCTGTTCTGTGTCTTGAAGACTCCAGAGAAATTTTTAACTGTGTTGACTCCACCAATGTGGTGTGTCATAATCAGCTGAAGGGTTGAGAGACTTCTTGTTGTGTTCCGTGTCAGTATGACTCCGGAAGAACTTTCAAACTGTGCTGACTCCACCGTCTGTCAGAGGTGTGTCACGTATTCATCAGTTTCAAGAGAAAGTTGTGATGAACAAGAATCAGGAACTGAAATTCTTGCCAAAGCTCAAAGTCTCACATGCCAAAGTAGTTCAAGTATGAGTGTTGTGCTGGTGTTAAAGTTAAAAGCAGCTCGGCTAAGCAAACAAGTTTTTGCGTGTAGATGCAGGCTCAATCAGATTCAATTCATTTCAATTCATTTCAATTCAAGTGAAACAGCTATGGAAGCTGAGCGAGGCGAGGAACACAGGATTACTCGTGCGAAAAGCAAGGTAAGATCTATGCATGTATTACAAAAATAAAATATGACAACAGAATATGACTAACTTAAGAATTCATGCTTGCTCAATTGTGAATCGAACTACAAAATTGCAAAAAGTAGCTAATTTTATGAGGCGGTCCAAGGACACCTCAAGGTGGTCCTTCTGGACGCAGAGCGGCGCGACGGACGGCTGCATGCACGTGAGGCAAACCATTCCTGAAAAGCATTAAATCCGCTGCTGCAGAAAGGCTTCCCAGGCCTCCAGGTGAGCAGTTCTCGCGAAATGGTTAATTTTGGGCCCTGAAACTTTTTGAAAAAAAGTTTAGTTGAAACCGGTTTCTTTTACATTTATCTTGTTAAGAACATCACGAAGGATCATAGATTCATAGGGGCGAGCTATCACGCCACTAGCATAGGACATATCGCGATTTTTGGTTTTTTTTTGCTGTCCACGGAAATTACACAGCTTTAGAAAGTGTCCACGGAAAAAACATTTTAATGGGCCCTTCGAATAGGTGCGATACAAACGCTAACGCCTGGCAGGTAAGGCAGCCTCTTCCACATCTGTGCGTTCTGGTTCCATGTTGCCTACCTCACATTACCATTACAGGTTAGGCTATCGAAGTCAGCCAAAAAAAAAAAAATTCAAGATGAAGGGTCGAAGTTGATTATGTTAGTAAATTCGGGCCTCGAAATTGATTTTATTTTCGTCATCAGCACCTTCAAAACCATACGAAACCATGTAAAAATGTCTCTAAAATATAAAAGTCACTAATATGTTGCACCTCGCCGGTCCCATTGACCTGCACCGAGACTTCGTGCAGAGGACCCTCGGGCTTCAGCGGCGACAGCGCGGCAAGGACATTAGCTAAGCCCTGCAGCCTCACAGCGGCACGCAGCTTCTCCTTGTCCCCACGATGGCGCAGGGCGTCTCGCACCGCACCGAGCTGTTGCTGCATGTTATTGTCCGGATGAATAGTAGTTTCCACCTTCCTGACCGCGTCGGTGGCTGCCTGAACGCGGGCGTCGCTGGCATGCACAGTGGCCTGCTCCGCGGCCAGCTGCGCGTTCACCGACGCCACCACGTCCCTCCGGAAGGCCGTGTGGTGGTCGGCTTCCCAGCACTGTTGCTTTGCCCACGCCTTACATTGGAAGCACCACCTCTTCCCTTCCTGCATACTAGTATCAACCTGTTCTCAACCTCTTTGCGGACTTCTCGTTCTGTAAGGGTTTCTTGCTGTGAAACATGAGTTGGGTAGAGCCGTTGGGGTTACGCTTCCTTTCACACTGTTTCCATTTACTAGTTAATTGGCCTACACTGCAGCAGTGGGCCCAAAAGGCGAAGGCCTGTCTGTGCCAGTTTGACGCCAGACTTTAGTGAGTGAGAGTTTGAATTTCTGTTCTGTGTCTTGAAGACTCCAGAGAAATTTTTAACTGTGTTGACTCCACCAATGTGGTGTGTCATAATCAGCTGAAGGGTTGAGAGACTTCTTGTTGTTTTCCGTGTCAGTATGACTCCGGAAGAACTTTCAAACTGTGCTGACTCCACCGTCTGTCAGAGGTGTGTCACGTATTCATCAGTTTCAAGAGAAAGTTGTGATGAACAAGAATCAGGAACTGAAATTCTTGCCAAAGCTCAAAGTCTCACATGCCAAAGTAGTTCAAGTATGAGTGTTGTGCTGATGTTAAAGTTAAAAGCAGCTCGGCTAAGCAAACAAGTTTTTGCGTGTAGATGCAGGCTCAATCAGATTCAATTCATTTCAATTCATTTCAATTCAAGTGAAACAGCTATGGAAGCTGAGCGAGGCGAGGAACACAGGATTACTCGTGCGAAAAGCAAGGTAAGATCTATGCATGTATTACAAAAATAAAATATGACAACAAAATATGACTAACTTAAGAATTCATGCTTGCTCAATTGTGAATCGAACTACAAAATTGCAAAAAGTAGCTAATTTTATGAGGCGGTCCAAGGACACCTCAAGGTGGTCCTTCTGGACGCAGAGCGGCGCGACGGACGGCTGCATGCACGTGAGGCAAACCATTCCTGAAAAGCATTAAATCCGCTGCTGCAGAAAGGCTTCCCAGGCCTCCAGGTGAGCAGTTCTCGCGAAATGGTTAATTTTGGGCCCTGAAACTTTTTGAAAAAAAGTTTAGTTGAAACCGGTTTCTTTTACATTTATCTTGTTAAGAACATCTCGAAGGATCATAGATTCATAGGGGCGAGCTATCACGCCACTAGCATAGGACATATCGCGATTTTTGGTTTTTTTTTGCTGTCCACGGAAATTACACAGCTTTAGAAAGTGTCCACGGAAAAAACATTTTAATGGGCCCTTCGAATAGGTGCGATACAAACGCTAACGCCTGGCAGGTAAGGCAGCCTCTTCCACATCTGTGCGTTCTGGTTCCATGTTGCCTACCTCACATTACCATTACAGGTTAGGCTATCGAAGTCAGCCAAAAAAAATAAATTTCAAGATGAAGGGTCGAAGTTGATTATGTTAGTAAATTCGGGCCTCGAAATTGATTTTATTTTCGTCATCAGCACCTTCAAAACCATACGAAACCATGTAAAAATGTCTCTAAAATATAAAAGTCACTAATATGTTGCACCTCGCCGGTCCCATTGACCTGCACCGAGACTTCGTGCAGAGGACCCTCGGGCTTCAGCGGCGACAGCGCGGCAAGGACATTAGCTAAGCCCTGCAGCCTCACAGCGGCACGCAGCTTCTCCTTGTCCCCACGATGGCGCAGGGCGTCTCGCACCGCACCGAGCTGTTGCTGCATGTTATTGTCCGGATGAATAGTAGTTTCCACCTTCCTGACCGCGTCGGTGGCTGCCTGAACGCGGGCGTCGCTGGCATGCACAGTGGCCTGCTCCGCGGCCAGCTGCGCGTTCACCGACGCCACCACGTCCCTCCGGAAGGCCGTGTGGTGGTCGGCTTCCCAGCACTGTTGCTTTGCCCACGCCTTACATTGGAAGCACCACCTCTTCCCTTCCTGCATACTAGTATCAACCTGTTCTCAACCTCTTTGCGGACTTCTCGTTCTGTAAGGGTTTCTTGCTGTGAAACATGAGTTGGGTAGAGCCGTTGGGGTTACGCTTCCTTTCACACTGTTTCCATTTACTAGTTAATTGGCCTACACTGCAGCAGTGGGCCCAAAAGGCGAAGGCCTGTCTGTGCCAGTTTGACGCCAGACTTTAGTGAGTGAGAGTTTGAATTTCTGTTCTGTGTCTTGAAGACTCCAGAGAAATTTTTAACTGTGTTGACTCCACCAATGTGGTGTGTCATAATCAGCTGAAGGGTTGAGAGACTTCTTGTTGTGTTCCGTGTCAGTATGACTCCGGAAGAACTTTCAAACTGTGCTGACTCCACCGTCTGTCAGAGGGTGTGTCACGTATTCATCAGTTTCAAGAGAAAGTTGTGATGAACAAGAATCAGGAACTGAAATTCTTGCCAAAGCTCAAAGTCTCACATGCCAAAGTAGTTCAAGTATGAGTGTTGTGCTGGTGTTAAAGTTAAAAGCAGCTCGGCTAAGCAAACAAGTTTTTGCGTGTAGATGCAGGCTCAATCAGATTCAATTCATTTCAATTCATTTCAATTCAAGTGAAACAGCTATGGAAGCTGAGCGAGGCGAGGAACACAGGATTACTCGTGCGAAAAGCAAGGTAAGATCTATGCATGTATTACAAAAATAAAATATGACAACAAAATATGACTAACTTAAGAATTCATGCTTGCTCAATTGTGAATCGAACTACAAAATTGCAAAAAGTAGCTAATTTTATGAGGCGGTCCAAGGACACCTCAAGGTGGTCCTTCTGGACGCAGAGCGGCGCGACGGACGGCTGCATGCACGTGAGGCAAACCATTCCTGAAAAGCATTAAATCCGCTGCTGCAGAAAGGCTTCCCAGGCCTCCAGGTGAGCAGTTCTCGCGAAATGGTTAATTTTGGGCCCTGAAACTTTTTGAAAAAAAGTTTAGTTGAAACCGGTTTCTTTTACATTTATCTTGTTAAGAACATCACGAAGGATCATAGATTCATAGGGGCGAGCTATCACGCCACTAGCATAGGACATATCGCGATTTTTGGTTTTTTTTTGCTGTCCACGGAAATTACACAGCTTTAGAAAGTGTCCACGGAAAAAACATTTTAATGGGCCCTTCGAATAGGTGCGATACAAACGCTAACGCCTGGCAGGTAAGGCAGCCTCTTCCACATCTGTGCGTTCTGGTTCCATGTTGCCTACCTCACATTACCATTACAGGTTAGGCTATCGAAGTCAGCCAAAAAAAAAAAAAATTCAAGATGAAGGGTCGAAGTTGATTATGTTAGTAAATTCGGGCCTCGAAATTGATTTTATTTTCGTCATCAGCACCTTCAAAACCATACGAAACCATGTAAAAATGTCTCTAAAATATAAAAGTCACTAATATGTTGCACCTCGCCGGTCCCATTGACCTGCACCGAGACTTCGTGCAGAGGACCCTCGGGCTTCAGCGGCGACAGCGCGGCAAGGACATTAGCTAAGCCCTGCAGCCTCACAGCGGCACGCAGCTTCTCCTTGTCCCCACGATGGCGCAGGGCGTCTCGCACCGCACCGAGCTGTTGCTGCATGTTATTGTCCGGATGAATAGTAGTTTCCACCTTCCTGACCGCGTCGGTGGCTGCCTGAACGCGGGCGTCGCTGGCATGCACAGTGTCCTGCTCTGCGGCCAGCTGCGCGTTCACCGACGCCACCACGTCCCTCCGGAAGGCCGTGTGGTGGTCGGCTTCCCAGCACTGTTGCTTTGCCCACGCCTTACATTGGAAGCACCACCTCTTCCCTTCCTGCATACTAGTATCAACCTGTTCTCAACCTCTTTGCGGACTTCTCGTTCTGTAAGGGTTTCTTGCTGTGAAACATGAGTTGGGTAGAGCCGTTGGGGTTACGCTTCCTTTCACACTGTTTCCATTTACTAGTTAATTGGCCTACACTGCAGCAGTGGGCCCAAAAGGCGAAGGCCTGTCTGTGCCAGTTTGACGCCAGACTTTAGTGAGTGAGAGTTTGAATTTCTGTTCTGTGTCTTGAAGACTCCAGAGAAATTTTTAACTGTGTTGACTCCACCAATGTGGTGTGTCATAATCAGCTGAAGGGTTGAGAGACTTCTTGTTGTGTTCCGTGTCAGTATGACTCCGGAAGAACTTTCAAACTGTGCTGACTCCACCGTCTGTCAGAGGTGTGTCACGTATTCATCAGTTTCAAGAGAAAGTTGTGATGAACAAGAATCAGGAACTGAAATTCTTGCCAAAGCTCAAAGTCTCACATGCCAAAGTAGTTCAAGTATGAGTGTTGTGCTGATGTTAAAGTTAAAAGCAGCTCGGCTAAGCAAACAAGTTTTTGCGTGTAGATGCAGGCTCAATCAGATCAATTCATTTCAATTCATTTCAATTCAAGTGAAACAGCTATGGAAGCTGAGCGAGGCGAGGAACACAGGATTACTCGTGCGAAAAGCAAGGTAAGATCTATGCATGTATTACAAAAATAAAATATGACAACAAAATATGACTAACTTAAGAATTCATGCTTGCTCAATTGTGAATCGAACTACAAAATTGCAAAAAGTAGCTAATTTTATGAGGCGGTCCAAGGACACCTCAAGGTGGTCCTTCTGGACGCAGAGCGGCGCGACGGACGGCTGCATGCACTGTAAAACCAAACGTGGTCTAGACCACACCACTGGTGCGGTCAAATGAGTGCCATTTTGCCCGCATCAGTTGGTGTGGTCTAGACCACGTTTAGAGTGCTCTGGTGTGGTCTAGACCACGTTTGGAGTGCTCTTTCAATGCAATGACAACACCAAACGTGGTCTAGACCACACCAACTGATGCGGTCAAAATGGCACTCATTTGACCGCATCAGTTGGTGTGGTCTAGACCACGTTTGGTTTTTCAGTGTGCACGTGAGGCAAACCATTCCTGAAAAGCATTAAATCCGCTGCTGCAGAAAGGCTTCCCAGGCCTCCAGGTGAGCAGTTCTCGCGAAATGGTTAATTTTGGGCCCTGAAACTTTTTGAAAAAAAGTTTAGTTGAAACCGGTTTCTTTTACATTTATCTTGTTAAGAACATCACGAAGGATCATAGATTCATAGGGGCGAGCTATCACGCCACTAGCATAGGACATATCGCGATTTTTGGTTTTTTTTTGCTGTCCACGGAAATTACACAGCTTTAGAAAGTGTCCACGGAAAAAACATTTTAATGGGCCCTTCGAATAGGTGCGATACAAACGCTAACGCCTGGCAGGTAAGGCAGCCTCTTCCACATCTGTGCGTTCTGGTTCCATGTTGCCTACCTCACATTACCATTACAGGTTAGGCTATCGAAGTCAGCCAAAAAAAAATAATTCAAGATGAAGGGTCGAAGTTGATTATGTTAGTAAATTCGGGCCTCGAAATTGATTTTATTTTCGTCATCAGCACCTTCAAAACCATACGAAACCATGTAAAAATGTCTCTAAAATATAAAGTCACTAATATGTTGCACCTCGCCGGTCCCATTGACCTGCACCGAGACTTCGTGCAGAGGACCCTCGGGCTTCAGCGGCGACAGCGCGGCAAGGACATTAGCTAAGCCCTGCAGCCTCACAGCGGCACGCAGCTTCTCCTTGTCCCCACGATGGCGCAGGGCGTCTCGCACCGCACCGAGCTGTTGCTGCATGTTATTGTCCGGATGAATAGTAGTTTCCACCTTCCTGACCGCGTCGGTGGCTGCCTGAACGCGGGCGTCGCTGGCATGCACAGTGGCCTGCTCCGCGGCCAGCTGCGCGTTCACCGACGCCACCACGTCCCTCCGGAAGGCCGTGTGGTGGTCGGCTTCCCAGCACTGTTGCTTTGCCCACGCCTTACATTGGAAGCACCACCTCTTCCCTTCCTGCATACTAGTATCAACCTGTTCTCAACCTCTTTGCGGACTTCTCGTTCTGTAAGGGTTTCTTGCTGTGAAACATGAGTTGGGTAGAGCCGTTGGGGTTACGCTTCCTTTCACACTGTTTCCATTTACTAGTTAATTGGCCTACACTGCAGCAGTGGGCCCAAAAGGCGAAGGCCTGTCTGTGCCAGTTTGACGCCAGACTTTAGTGAGTGAGAGTTTGAATTTCTGTTCTGTGTCTTGAAGACTCCAGAGAAATTTTTAACTGTGTTGACTCCACCAATGTGGTGTGTCATAATCAGCTGAAGGGTTGAGAGACTTCTTGTTGTGTTCCGTGTCAGTATGACTCCGGAAGAACTTTCAAACTGTGCTGACTCCACCGTCTGTCAGAGGTGTGTCACGTATTCATCAGTTTCAAGAGAAAGTTGTGATGAACAAGAATCAGGAACTGAAATTCTTGCCAAAGCTCAAAGTCTCACATGCCAAAGTAGTTCAAGTATGAGTGTTGTGCTGATGTTAAAGTTAAAAGCAGCTCGGCTAAGCAAACAAGTTTTTGCGTGTAGATGCAGGCTCAATCAGATTCAATTCATTTCAATTCATTTCAATTCAAGTGAAACAGCTATGGAAGCTGAGCGAGGCGAGGAACACAGGATTACTCGTGCGAAAAGCAAGGTAAGATCTATGCATGTATTACAAAAATAAAATATGACAACAAAATATGACTAACTTAAGAATTCATGCTTGCTCAATTGTGAATCGAACTACAAAATTGCAAAAAGTAGCTAATTTTATGAGGCGGTCCAAGGACACCTCAAGGTGGTCCTTCTGGACGCAGAGCGGCGCGACGGACGGCTGCATGCACGTGAGGCAAACCATTCCTGAAAAGCATTAAATCCGCTGCTGCAGAAAGGCTTCCCAGGCCTCCAGGTGAGCAGTTCTCGCGAAATGGTTAATTTTGGGCCCTGAAACTTTTTGAAAAAAAGTTAAGTTGAAACCGGTTTCTTTTACATTTATCTTGTTAAGAACATCTCGAAGGATCATAGATTCATAGGGGCGAGCTATCACGCCACTAGCATAGGACATATCGCGATTTTTGGTTTTTTTTTGCTGTCCACGGAAATTACACAGCTTTAGAAAGTGTCCACGGAAAAAACATTTTAATGGGCCCTTCGAATAGGTGCGATACAAACGCTAACGCCTGGCAGGTAAGGCAGCCTCTTCCACATCTGTGCGTTCTGGTTCCATGTTGCCTACCTCACATTACCATTACAGGTTAGGCTATCGAAGTCAGCCAAAAAAAATAAATTTCAAGATGAAGGGTCGAAGTTGATTATGTTAGTAAATTCGGGCCTCGAAATTGATTTTATTTTCGTCATCAGCACCTTCAAAACCATACGAAACCATGTAAAAATGTCTCTAAAATATAAAAGTCACTAATATGTTGCACCTCGCCGGTCCCATTGACCTGCACCGAGACTTCGTGCAGAGGACCCTCGGGCTTCAGCGGCGACAGCGCGGCAAGGACATTAGCTAAGCCCTGCAGCCTCACAGCGGCACGCAGCTTCTCCTTGTCCCCACGATGGCGCAGGGCGTCTCGCACCGCACCGAGCTGTTGCTGCATGTTATTGTCCGGATGAATAGTAGTTTCCACCTTCCTGACCGCGTCGGTGGCTGCCTGAACGCGGGCGTCGCTGGCATGCACAGTGGCCTGCTCCGCGGCCAGCTGCGCGTTCACCGACGCCACCACGTCCCTCCGGAAGGCCGTGTGGTGGTCGGCTTCCCAGCACTGTTGCTTTGCCCACGCCTTACATTGGAAGCACCACCTCTTCCCTTCCTGCATACTAGTATCAACCTGTTCTCAACCTCTTTGCGGACTTCTCGTTCTGTAAGGGTTTCTTGCTGTGAAACATGAGTTGGGTAGAGCCGTTGGGGTTACGCTTCCTTTCACACTGTTTCCATTTACTAGTTAATTGGCCTACACTGCAGCAGTGGGCCCAAAAGGCGAAGGCCTGTCTGTGCCAGTTTGACGCCAGACTTTAGTGAGTGAGAGTTTGAATTTCTGTTCTGTGTCTTGAAGACTCCAGAGAAATTTTTAACTGTGTTGACTCCACCAATGTGGTGTGTCATAATCAGCTGAAGGGTTGAGAGACTTCTTGTTGTGTTCCGTGTCAGTATGACTCCGGAAGAACTTTCAAACTGTGCTGACTCCACCGTCTGTCAGAGGTGTGTCACGTATTCATCAGTTTCAAGAGAAAGTTGTGATGAACAAGAATCAGGAACTGAAATTCTTGCCAAAGCTCAAAGTCTCACATGCCAAAGTAGTTCAAGTATGAGTGTTGTGCTGGTGTTAAAGTTAAAAGCAGCTCGGCTAAGCAAACAAGTTTTTGCGTGTAGATGCAGGCTCAATCAGATTCAATTCATTTCAATTCATTTCAATTCAAGTGAAACAGCTATGGAAGCTGAGCGAGGCGAGGAACACAGGATTACTCGTGCGAAAAGCAAGGTAAGATCTATGCATGTATTACAAAAATAAAATATGACAACAAAATATGACTAACTTAAGAATTCATGCTTGCTCAATTGTGAATCGAACTACAAAATTGCAAAAAGTAGCTAATTTTATGAGGCGGTCCAAGGACACCTCAAGGTGGTCCTTCTGGACGCAGAGCGGCGCGACGGACGGCTGCATGCACGTGAGGCAAACCATTCCTGAAAAGCATTAAATCCGCTGCTGCAGAAAGGCTTCCCAGGCCTCCAGGTGAGCAGTTCTCGCGAAATGGTTAATTTTGGGCCCTGAAACTTTTTGAAAAAAAGTTTAGTTGAAACCGGTTTCTTTTACATTTATCTTGTTAAGAACATCACGAAGGATCATAGATTCATAGGGGCGAGCTATCACGCCACTAGCATAGGACATATCGCGATTTTTGGTTTTTTTTTGCTGTCCACGGAAATTACACAGCTTTAGAAAGTGTCCACGGAAAAAACATTTTAATGGGCCCTTCGAATAGGTGCGATACAAACGCTAACGCCTGGCAGGTAAGGCAGCCTCTTCCACATCTGTGCGTTCTGGTTCCATGTTGCCTACCTCACATTACCATTACAGGTTAGGCTATCGAAGTCAGCCAAAAAAAAATAATTCAAGATGAAGGGTCGAAGTTGATTATGTTAGTAAATTCGGGCCTCGAAATTGATTTTATTTTCGTCATCAGCACCTTCAAAACCATACGAAACCATGTAAAAATGTCTCTAAAATATAAAGTCACTAATATGTTGCACCTCGCCGGTCCCATTGACCTGCACCGAGACTTCGTGCAGAGGACCCTCGGGCTTCAGCGGCGACAGCGCGGCAAGGACATTAGCTAAGCCCTGCAGCCTCACAGCGGCACGCAGCTTCTCCTTGTCCCCACGATGGCGCAGGGCGTCTCGCACCGCACCGAGCTGTTGCTGCATGTTATTGTCCGGATGAATAGTAGTTTCCACCTTCCTGACCGCGTCGGTGGCTGCCTGAACGCGGGCGTCGCTGGCATGCACAGTGGCCTGCTCCGCGGCCAGCTGCGCGTTCACCGACGCCACCACGTCCCTCCGGAAGGCCGTGTGGTGGTCGGCTTCCCAGCACTGTTGCTTTGCCCACGCCTTACATTGGAAGCACCACCTCTTCCCTTCCTGCATACTAGTATCAACCTGTTCTCAACCTCTTTGCGGACTTCTCGTTCTGTAAGGGTTTCTTGCTGTGAAACATGAGTTGGGTAGAGCCGTTGGGGTTACGCTTCCTTTCACACTGTTTCCATTTACTAGTTAATTGGCCTACACTGCAGCAGTGGGCCCAAAAGGCGAAGGCCTGTCTGTGCCAGTTTGACGCCAGACTTTAGTGAGTGAGAGTTTGAATTTCTGTTCTGTGTCTTGAAGACTCCAGAGAAATTTTTAACTGTGTTGACTCCACCAATGTGGTGTGTCATAATCAGCTGAAGGGTTGAGAGACTTCTTGTTGTGTTCCGTGTCAGTATGACTCCGGAAGAACTTTCAAACTGTGCTGACTCCACCGTCTGTCAGAGGTGTGTCACGTATTCATCAGTTTCAAGAGAAAGTTGTGATGAACAAGAATCAGGAACTGAAATTCTTGCCAAAGCTCAAAGTCTCACATGCCAAAGTAGTTCAAGTATGAGTGTTGTGCTGATGTTAAAGTTAAAAGCAGCTCGGCTAAGCAAACAAGTTTTTGCGTGTAGATGCAGGCTCAATCAGATTCAATTCATTTCAATTCATTTCAATTCAAGTGAAACAGCTATGGAAGCTGAGCGAGGCGAGGAACACAGGATTACTCGTGCGAAAAGCAAGGTAAGATCTATGCATGTATTACAAAAATAAAATATGACAACAAAATATGACTAACTTAAGAATTCATGCTTGCTCAATTGTGAATCGAACTACAAAATTGCAAAAAGTAGCTAATTTTATGAGGCGGTCCAAGGACACCTCAAGGTGGTCCTTCTGGACGCAGAGCGGCGCGACGGACGGCTGCATGCACGTGAGGCAAACCATTCCTGAAAAGCATTAAATCCGCTGCTGCAGAAAGGCTTCCCAGGCCTCCAGGTGAGCAGTTCTCGCGAAATGGTTAATTTTGGGCCCTGAAACTTTTTGAAAAAAAGTTTAGTTGAAACCGGTTTCTTTTACATTTATCTTGTTAAGAACATCACGAAGGATCATAGATTCATAGGGGCGAGCTATCACGCCACTAGCATAGGACATATCGCGATTTTTGGTTTTTTTTTGCTGTCCACGGAAATTACACAGCTTTAGAAAGTGTCCACGGAAAAAACATTTTAATGGGCCCTTCGAATAGGTGCGATACAAACGCTAACGCCTGGCAGGTAAGGCAGCCTCTTCCACATCTGTGCGTTCTGGTTCCATGTTGCCTACCTCACATTACCATTACAGGTTAGGCTATCGAAGTCAGCCAAAAAAAAATAATTCAAGATGAAGGGTCGAAGTTGATTATGTTAGTAAATTCGGGCCTCGAAATTGATTTTATTTTCGTCATCAGCACCTTCAAAACCATACGAAACCATGTAAAAATGTCTCTAAAATATAAAGTCACTAATATGTTGCACCTCGCCGGTCCCATTGACCTGCACCGAGACTTCGTGCAGAGGACCCTCGGGCTTCAGCGGCGACAGCGCGGCAAGGACATTAGCTAAGCCCTGCAGCCTCACAGCGGCACGCAGCTTCTCCTTGTCCCCACGATGGCGCAGGGCGTCTCGCACCGCACCGAGCTGTTGCTGCATGTTATTGTCCGGATGAATAGTAGTTTCCACCTTCCTGACCGCGTCGGTGGCTGCCTGAACGCGGGCGTCGCTGGCATGCACAGTGGCCTGCTCCGCGGCCAGCTGCGCGTTCACCGACGCCACCACGTCCCTCCGGAAGGCCGTGTGGTGGTCGGCTTCCCAGCACTGTTGCTTTGCCCACGCCTTACATTGGAAGCACCACCTCTTCCCTTCCTGCATACTAGTATCAACCTGTTCTCAACCTCTTTGCGGACTTCTCGTTCTGTAAGGGTTTCTTGCTGTGAAACATGAGTTGGGTAGAGCCGTTGGGGTTACGCTTCCTTTCACACTGTTTCCATTTACTAGTTAATTGGCCTACACTGCAGCAGTGGGCCCAAAAGGCGAAGGCCTGTCTGTGCCAGTTTGACGCCAGACTTTAGTGAGTGAGAGTTTGAATTTCTGTTCTGTGTCTTGAAGACTCCAGAGAAATTTTTAACTGTGTTGACTCCACCAATGTGGTGTGTCATAATCAGCTGAAGGGTTGAGAGACTTCTTGTTGTGTTCCGTGTCAGTATGACTCCGGAAGAACTTTCAAACTGTGCTGACTCCACCGTCTGTCAGAGGTGTGTCACGTATTCATCAGTTTCAAGAGAAAGTTGTGATGAACAAGAATCAGGAACTGAAATTCTTGCCAAAGCTCAAAGTCTCACATGCCAAAGTAGTTCAAGTATGAGTGTTGTGCTGATGTTAAAGTTAAAAGCAGCTCGGCTAAGCAAACAAGTTTTTGCGTGTAGATGCAGGCTCAATCAGATTCAATTCATTTCAATTCATTTCAATTCAAGTGAAACAGCTATGGAAGCTGAGCGAGGCGAGGAACACAGGATTACTCGTGCGAAAAGCAAGGTAAGATCTATGCATGTATTACAAAAATAAAATATGACAACAAAATATGACTAACTTAAGAATTCATGCTTGCTCAATTGTGAATCGAACTACAAAATTGCAAAAAGTAGCTAATTTTATGAGGCGGTCCAAGGACACCTCAAGGTGGTCCTTCTGGACGCAGAGCGGCGCGACGGACGGCTGCATGCACGTGAGGCAAACCATTCCTGAAAAGCATTAAATCCGCTGCTGCAGAAAGGCTTCCCAGGCCTCCAGGTGAGCAGTTCTCGCGAAATGGTTAATTTTGGGCCCTGAAACTTTTTGAAAAAAAGTTAAGTTGAAACCGGTTTCTTTTACATTTATCTTGTTAAGAACATCTCGAAGGATCATAGATTCATAGGGGCGAGCTATCACGCCACTAGCATAGGACATATCGCGATTTTTGGTTTTTTTTTGCTGTCCACGGAAATTACACAGCTTTAGAAAGTGTCCACGGAAAAAACATTTTAATGGGCCCTTCGAATAGGTGCGATACAAACGCTAACGCCTGGCAGGTAAGGCAGCCTCTTCCACATCTGTGCGTTCTGGTTCCATGTTGCCTACCTCACATTACCATTACAGGTTAGGCTATCGAAGTCAGCCAAAAAAAATAAATTTCAAGATGAAGGGTCGAAGTTGATTATGTTAGTAAATTCGGGCCTCGAAATTGATTTTATTTTCGTCATCAGCACCTTCAAAACCATACGAAACCATGTAAAAATGTCTCTAAAATATAAAGTCACTAATATGTTGCACCTCGCCGGTCCCATTGACCTGCACCGAGACTTCGTGCAGAGGACCCTCGGGCTTCAGCGGCGACAGCGCGGCAAGGACATTAGCTAAGCCCTGCAGCCTCACAGCGGCACGCAGCTTCTCCTTGTCCCCACGATGGCGCAGGGCGTCTCGCACCGCACCGAGCTGTTGCTGCATGTTATTGTCCGGATGAATAGTAGTTTCCACCTTCCTGACCGCGTCGGTGGCTGCCTGAACGCGGGCGTCGCTGGCATGCACAGTGGCCTGCTCCGCGGCCAGCTGCGCGTTCACCGACGCCACCACGTCCCTCCGGAAGGCCGTGTGGTGGTCGGCTTCCCAGCACTGTTGCTTTGCCCACGCCTTACATTGGAAGCACCACCTCTTCCCTTCCTGCATACTAGTATCAACCTGTTCTCAACCTCTTTGCGGACTTCTCGTTCTGTAAGGGTTTCTTGCTGTGAAACATGAGTTGGGTAGAGCCGTTGGGGTTACGCTTCCTTTCACACTGTTTCCATTTACTAGTTAATTGGCCTACACTGCAGCAGTGGGCCCAAAAGGCGAAGGCCTGTCTGTGCCAGTTTGACGCCAGACTTTAGTGAGTGAGAGTTTGAATTTCTGTTCTGTGTCTTGAAGACTCCAGAGAAATTTTTAACTGTGTTGACTCCACCAATGTGGTGTGTCATAATCAGCTGAAGGGTTGAGAGACTTCTTGTTGTGTTCCGTGTCAGTATGACTCCGGAAGAACTTTCAAACTGTGCTGACTCCACCGTCTGTCAGAGGTGTGTCACGTATTCATCAGTTTCAAGAGAAAGTTGTGATGAACAAGAATCAGGAACTGAAATTCTTGCCAAAGCTCAAAGTCTCACATGCCAAAGTAGTTCAAGTATGAGTGTTGTGCTGGTGTTAAAGTTAAAAGCAGCTCGGCTAAGCAAACAAGTTTTTGCGTGTAGATGCAGGCTCAATCAGATTCAATTCATTTCAATTCATTTCAATTCAAGTGAAACAGCTATGGAAGCTGAGCGAGGCGAGGAACACAGGATTACTCGTGCGAAAAGCAAGGTAAGATCTATGCATGTATTACAAAAATAAAATATGACAACAAAATATGACTAACTTAAGAATTCATGCTTGCTCAATTGTGAATCGAACTACAAAATTGCAAAAAGTAGCTAATTTTATGAGGCGGTCCAAGGACACCTCAAGGTGGTCCTTCTGGACGCAGAGCGGCGCGACGGACGGCTGCATGCACGTGAGGCAAACCATTCCTGAAAAGCATTAAATCCGCTGCTGCAGAAAGGCTTCCCAGGCCTCCAGGTGAGCAGTTCTCGCGAAATGGTTAATTTTGGGCCCTGAAACTTTTTGAAAAAAAGTTTAGTTGAAACCGGTTTCTTTTACATTTATCTTGTTAAGAACATCACGAAGGATCATAGATTCATAGGGGCGAGCTATCACGCCACTAGCATAGGACATATCGCGATTTTTGGTTTTTTTTTGCTGTCCACGGAAATTACACAGCTTTAGAAAGTGTCCACGGAAAAAACATTTTAATGGGCCCTTCGAATAGGTGCGATACAAACGCTAACGCCTGGCAGGTAAGGCAGCCTCTTCCACATCTGTGCGTTCTGGTTCCATGTTGCCTACCTCACATTACCATTACAGGTTAGGCTATCGAAGTCAGCCAAAAAAAAAAAAATTCAAGATGAAGGGTCGAAGTTGATTATGTTAGTAAATTCGGGCCTCGAAATTGATTTTATTTTCGTCATCAGCACCTTCAAAACCATACGAAACCATGTAAAAATGTCTCTAAAATATAAAAGTCACTAATATGTTGCACCTCGCCGGTCCCATTGACCTGCACCGAGACTTCGTGCAGAGGACCCTCGGGCTTCAGCGGCGACAGCGCGGCAAGGACATTAGCTAAGCCCTGCAGCCTCACAGCGGCACGCAGCTTCTCCTTGTCCCCACGATGGCGCAGGGCGTCTCGCACCGCACCGAGCTGTTGCTGCATGTTATTGTCCGGATGAATAGTAGTTTCCACCTTCCTGACCGCGTCGGTGGCTGCCTGAACGCGGGCGTCGCTGGCATGCACAGTGTCCTGCTCTGCGGCCAGCTGCGCGTTCACCGACGCCACCACGTCCCTCCGGAAGGCCGTGTGGTGGTCGGCTTCCCAGCACTGTTGCTTTGCCCACGCCTTACATTGGAAGCACCACCTCTTCCCTTCCTGCATACTAGTATCAACCTGTTCTCAACCTCTTTGCGGACTTCTCGTTCTGTAAGGGTTTCTTGCTGTGAAACATGAGTTGGGTAGAGCCGTTGGGGTTACGCTTCCTTTCACACTGTTTCCATTTACTAGTTAATTGGCCTACACTGCAGCAGTGGGCCCAAAAGGCGAAGGCCTGTCTGTGCCAGTTTGACGCCAGACTTTAGTGAGTGAGAGTTTGAATTTCTGTTCTGTGTCTTGAAGACTCCAGAGAAATTTTTAACTGTGTTGACTCCACCAATGTGGTGTGTCATAATCAGCTGAAGGGTTGAGAGACTTCTTGTTGTGTTCCGTGTCAGTATGACTCCGGAAGAACTTTCAAACTGTGCTGAGAATTGAATTCCATTTGAGAATGGAAAATTGACGCAAAGTAAATTGATATTCCCCACCGTTCACAAACAGCCAATCACTGTTTCCGAACGGAAAAAATAAATCTGGGAACAAAAATATACTGTTTGTAAACGGAAAATGCGTGTTTCACAACGAAACGCTAGAAAAATCCGTTTGGAAACACGAGTTTTGTGTTCACAAACGGAAAAACATTATTGGCATAACGCTTTTCCTGTTATTTACTTTAACGGAGGGCTATGTTTCTAAAATTTGCGTAAATCTTTCCATTTGAAAATGGTCGGAACACTTTCGAACTTTATTCACGGATTTCACTGAACAGGTTACAGAAATTGATGGTATGACAATTAAAAATGGTCGTATGGCATCTTGTTGATCTAAACACACTCCCAAAACATATCACATATTCCTCGTTTGGCGGCAAAAAGCAAAAGCGTTTTAACTGCTTTGGGCTGAACCGCTCCGTTTGAGAACGGAAATTTCTAACAGTGTTACAGTCGGCATTGCCCGCCAGTAAGCCGCGCCCTGGTCCTCGTCCTCGCTGGAGGTCCAGCCGTCGCCGTCCATGCTGTCAGTGTCGTTGATGGCCACCGCCATGGCCACTTGGTCATCGTGTGCCGTGGGCGGGGCTAGGTCTTGGACTCCCAGCAGGTCCCTCTCGGCGATACCTCTCTGCTGGAGTTGTTTCGCGGGCTTCGGCACCGCGCCCAGCATGTCCTCGAGGAGATGTTCCGCCGTCTGGGGCTCCTCCTCCTCCGTCACCGCGAGCTGTACACTGTTTAAAAAAATGTTGTAATTTAACAGCACTTGTGCTGTTAAGTTTGATAGCAACACATCTTGTTATACAACAAACATTTTGTAGCCCTTGGTGTTGTTTTCTGATGATTCGATTGTATATTACAACAATACTTTTGTCGCGTCTTCGATCATGTCTCTGCCAAATTTGTGTTCGCCTCAGAGTGTTGTAATTTTAAAAACATCCTTGTAATCTGACAACTATTTTTGTTTAAGGATTGCACAATGGTTGTTTTTAAACAGAAAAACTGTCGAACGAGAACATCACTGTTTTAAATCAGAGTTACATTACTGTTTCCAGACAGGGAAGTTCTAAAGAAACAAATGAGTTGTCTGTAGATGAATTTCCCCTTCAGGAGCCGAACAACACTGTTGTAATTTAACAACATTCCTGTAGGTGATTGTGTTGTAATTTTACAGTGGATTTTTAACAGTGTAGAAGAGCCGCGGGCAAGTCCTGCAGCGTGGTGTGGCGAGATGTCTCACTGGTCGGGTTAGGTTCCGGTTCAGCCGCGAATCGGGCCGTGGCCGGGTCGACGGTTCTTGCTGTTGGAGTGAAGGGTTGCTCCGCGGTGTGGGAACGCCTCGCGCCTCGGTCGGAACTTCTTACTCGTCGCTGATTCATGTTGAATTTGTGATCCCGCTTTGACAGTGGCTCTCGGAACAATGGCGTCTCCTCGTCGGGGCGGGACTGCTGGCCTGGGCCGCGCAGCCCGTGTGGAAGCGGAGCTCGAAAGTTTGTCGATTTTTTGCCATGCCCCGAAAGTCAAAGAATCGGCAAACAAACGCCAGAGATAAAGGCAAGTTAAAGAAAAAAATACGTCAAATTAATCTGACGAAGAAAAGTTGATAGATTGTCGATTTTTTGCCGGAATAGTGTTGCCATAAAAGAGAAAAATACGACAAATTCTAGGCATGTTCGAGGGCGGTGGAAGCTGGTGTGGCCACATTGCTTACTTGCCCGCGTGAAGTCATCGCCTGGGCCCCGCGCTCGCCGCACTCGTGACGTCATTATCTGCGCCGGTGCTTCCCTCGCCCTTCCCTTTGTGGGCCACCTTGATCATTCCAGAGTGCAGGGGGTTGGAAGCGGAACGCGTGCGGATTGGAAAATAAGCTTAAACTTTATTATTCTTTTAACACCACACCAATTTGTTTCCAACAAAACAATATCAAAATGTAATATTTTATCAAAAATAAATATGTAGTTAACAATAACTAATCTCTCTCCCTCTCTCTCAAAATTTGTGTACTACTACCTACACCAAGCAGACAGGCCTAGATAAATTGTAGTTTGTCAGACTAGAATCACATCAATTTGTTTCTAACATAATTATAACAAAAAATTATGAATATTTAGTCAATAATAGTTAACATTTTACATTGATTTACCTATTAATATTTGCGCATAGGAACTATTTCCTCAATTGTTGGTACAGGGGGCTTATTACACGAGATGTCTATGTATTGCTGAGCGGGGGTGGGTGGGTGACAAACAGGAAAGCTGGCATGTGGATAGAAAATGAGAGAACAGAAAGTGGAAGGATTAGGCAGGATAGGGGGGGACTGGGAAGTGGAGGGAAGAGATGGGACAGGGAGAGGCTGGGGAGGGGTGGGAGAAGGAATCTGCTGGGAAGTAGAAGGAATAGGAAAGGACTGGGATGTGGAAGGAACAGGAATGGACTGGGAAGTGGAAGGAATAGGAATGGGAGTAGTGGAAGGAGGAGTATGGATGGACTGGAATGTGAAAGGAGGAGTATTGATGGACTGGGATGTGGAAGGAGGAGTAGTGATGGACTGGGATGTGGAAGGAGGAGTAGGGATGGACTGGGATGTGGAAACAGGTGTGGACTCAGATGAGGAAGGAGGGAGGAGGAACCTTTTCCCCTTTGCGGCGACAGTAGCATCAATTAGGTTACGTAAAATTTCATCTGGATCGTACCTAATATTATAAATTGACCCTCCAGCCTTTGGGTATTGGGTGTTGACTGCCACTGAAAAAAATTTCAGATATTTTTTAACAGTGAAGAGTACCATTATAGTAGAGTGTAGTTCATTTGATTTCTAGAGAAACCTCCCACTTTCAAACCTGCAGTTTCACATCGCATGTTGGCAACAAAGCACGGCCTTCTCTGCTCAGCTGTCAGCTGCCCCCCCCCCCCTTCCCCTGCCCTTCGTCCCGGCCCCAACCAACGTAGTAACCAAGGAGTCACAGATACAGGGAGTCGCAAGGTGGCGCTCCTTGTCACTAGGTATCAAGAAATCTCTCCACCGCCATCGTCAAGAGTACAGGAACGTGCTGGTTTCTTTCTTTCTTTTTAAAAATACATGCCAACGAAGGAAATAAATTTGGTACGCTCAGTACTTGTTAAAATTCCAGATAAAAGGCAACCATAGAAATAAAAAGTTTATATATTTTATCCCAAGTTTAAAAGGCTCCTCTGTAACGGTTATTACAATCGTACGTGTAGTAATGTGTCAAATCATGTCTGTGTCGTGTTGGTATGAGACACTGTTGATGATTTGCCTGCTGGCGTCCTTAACCTCTCTAATTGTGTGCTGTGTGGCCTTGTGTTGCTGCTCACCTTCTTAAGTAAATAGTGCTATGGCGGTAGCCTGTGAGTTTTGTGGTAGACAGTATCGGACGGTGGGATGGCTGAAGAATCATGTGGATAAGTTCCATCCTAGGCAAGAAGTTCATAACGATCCAATAGCCGATTTCGCTGAAGCAGGTAAACACACTGCCGGTGTCTGGCTACTTCCAATTTTGGGGGGAATATTTCAACATTTGTAACTATTTTTCTAGGTTCAAGTGATCCATCTGTGGTACATATTAATTGAAGAAGACGCAAGTGATGTTGACGAGGAAGCAGAATTGTTAGCAGAGGAGGCTGCTGCCAGATGCTTGGACTGGGGTGACTGGTCGGGGACAGATGACGATGAAGAAATAGAGAGCTACTTTCAGTTGGTTGTGGATCCTTCGCATGAAGATGAGGAAGAAGAAAGGCGAAGAGCGGCAATTTGCTGGTGCTTCACCTTCCAAATCCAAATCTTCCAAAAAAGGGCAGTCTTCTCGTGCGCCACTTTTGAAATGTCGTGATTGTGAATGTCACTCGCAAGGTTTCTCAACTGTAGATGGTTACAACAAGCACCGAGTAGGACATGGAATGCAAGGTAACATACATTTTTTTTTCATCAAATTATTTTGACTTTGATCTCTTACTGAAATAACACTTTGTTTGTGTATTTCCAGCTGCAATACTGCGACTGCCGGAGCTGCAAGATATTTTTGAAGCAATGCCCTGACTTAGCTCGGGAGGTATTCATTAAAATGCAAGCAATCAAACAAACCAAGGGCTTTGCTGGGAGCACAACTTTAATTGCAGCGCAGCTAGAGAAGCAATTCGACAGTGCCACAATGGAAATGTGCTTCAAAAGTATATGTGACAGGCTTCTCGATTTTTTGAAGATAAAAAGTGACTTTCTTTTCCCCTCGCACTGTCCGCAACGATTGTTCGAAAACATCAAAACTGTCAACAACATGGTCGTTTTCCTACAACATCTTTGTTTAAAACTGAAACGACGGAAAAGTTGTCTTCCAACAAGTAAGTTGTTTTAGAATGACCCAACTGTCATTTATCAACAACATTCTCTGTTCGTAAACGACTGTTGTCGTTTAAAAACAACTGTTGTCAGAAAAAAAATTAGCAATAGATTTGTTGTTAATTAACAACAAAATTTCTGACAGTGCGGTACTGGACGTGTGCAGCGCGGTTGCAGAGACCACCTTCCTAGCTGTGAAGTACGGCGCGGCGGCGGATCGGCGGATCCACTCCACGTGTTCGTGGTGTGCAGTGCGGTGGAGTCCAGCGCGGCGGCAGAGTCCAACCCCGGTTCCAGCTGTCCACGTGCACACTAAATCCTTATGCACTTTTTTGTACATAGTTATGAACGATTTTGCACATGCGTATGCTTCTGTATAATATTATGCATAATAACGTATAATTTATACACACTGTGGCAAAAGGTCACAGAGAACTCTGTAAACAAGTTGTGCTAATTCTCTGTAACCCTAAACCCAGTATTTCCTGTAGCCTCTTTACAGTATTCACTGTGCGACTCACAGTGTTCTCTGTAGGACTTACAGCCGTCTCTGTGCACCTCAAGGGTCTGCGACGGGTATGCGGAGAATACTGTGCGTCGCACAGTGATTACTGTAAGGAGGCTACAGGAAATACTGGGTTTAGGGTTACAGAGAATCCTGGAAAAAAAATTAACTGACTTCTCCGTAGGTTTTTGCCACAGTGCATAGTTATGAATAAATTATGCATAAAAACGTATAATATTATGCATAACAAACGCATGTGCAAAATCGTGCATAACTATGTACAAAAAAGCACATAAGGATTTAGTGTGTGTCTGCTGTCGGGGAGTGTGTCACCCATCAGCCTTCAGTCGGCTGGGCCCTCACCCTGGCTCATCAGCCTTCAGTCGTCTGGGCCCTCACCCCGGCTCCATGCCATCCATTGATGACGTCTTTGTTGGTGCTCCTCCTGCTGTGGTCTACCCTCACATGTGGCCACGCAGGAGCTGGCCTCCCTATTTCACTGTGCACGGCCCCTTGCCTTTCACATACTGGACTTGGAGGGGTCCTACTTTGGAGTGATTTTCCATTTTTCTACAAGTAAATATCTTCTCATAAGATTCCACGGTAATTCGTTCTAGAGGTAGTATTCTGTACTATCCTTAATTTCTTCTCTTGAAATTTCATTGTAATTCGTCTTAATGTTCTATCTGGTAATATTTTCTTTAAAAACATTTTGATCAAAACCTCCCTCTAAACTCTGTCTTTCCTTTCCTAACGAGTCACTCTGACAACAGAATACTTCTTTACGAGTCATCTTTCTTTGAGACAAAGACAGTCTTTATTTCTAAATCATTTTCTTATTCGATTGCTACACAAGTTTTTCTGACACTACTTTACGAGTCTGCCTAATACACTTAAAGCTTTTCCGAAGTTGAGTTACGAGTCACCTGACTGAATTAAATGCACACTTGTGTCACTCTCACTATTTCCAAACTTTGACTTTTATTTCTTTATCAGAAAGAGAAACTGCACTGCACCAAGACTTTGAACTTCTGAACTTTGTGAGTTAGTGAGTGTGTGTGTGTGTGTGTGTGTGTGAGAGAGAGAGAGAGAGAGAGAGAGAGAGAGAGAGGAAGGGGAGTGTATGTGTGTGTGTATGTGTGAGAGAGAGAGAGAGAGAGAGAGAGAGAGAGAGAGAGAGAGAGGGTGGGGTGAGAAAGAGAGAGAGAGAGCGCTTTCGTTGGCCTTGGCCCCTGCGGTCGTCGGATAGGCCCACCCGCCACACCGTGGTGTGTAAAGGGTTGCCTACCCTCAACATGGCAGGCGCTCCCGTAGCGCGTCAAAGTCTCCAGCACAGAGTCGCAGGGCGGGGGAGTCCAAGACCGTCGTGCTCGACGGCGCGCTGCCCTGGTTGACGAGGTTCTCCTATCATCGCGCCATCATGGTCCAAACCATGGCCATCGCCGGCGAGGCGTCCCCGGGCTGTCTGAGGTATTGCCCCATAGGGTCCTTAAGCTGTTAGAGAGCCGCGGGGTTGGAAAACGGTATGCACAATTCGTCATACATATTAGAAAAGAACGACCGATTTATTTCTCATACTTCGTTTCAAAATGGCGTCCCGACTTTACCCGAGGCGCACTCGGCTTGTGCTCGGGGCTCAGTTGCTCGGGTCGTGTGTCTGTTCGCGCTCCGCTCGTCAGGTATCAAAACGACAAGGAACGCAAGGAACGTCACAAATGTAAGTTCACATTGCTAATAATTTTATTAATTATTCCTACTCATTGGAGTCGGTTATTCTCTGAGGTGGTCAGGTTCGTCGCTATTTGATTAAAGTGTGGCCGAAGTCACATTTTTTCGATTTGTTAGTATTAGTGTTAACATGGTTATGAGGTTATGTTCATTTTTTGTTTATGTTCGCATTGAAGTCTAGTTTCAGTGTATGTATTTCGGAGCTTGATATTCGTGTTGTGTAACTATATTGTTTCCTGTTTACAGTGATAATCGCCCCGTGTTAAGCAGCTGCTGGTGCTTGCTGTAGGCTGTTGGGTGTCTGTTGTGCACACTGTTAAAAAAATGTTGTAATTTAACAGCACTTGTGCTGTATTTAACAGCACTTGTGCTGTTAAGTTTGATAGCAACACATCTTGTTATATAACAAACATGTTGTAGCCCTTGGTGTTGTTTTCTGATGATTCGATTGTAAAAACAAATGTAAAAATCTCAACTTTGAAGCCCCATTTGACCCTCCAGATATGTATTGTTTCACCAACATTGATGGCCCATCTTAATCTAGTGTAAAAACGAACGATTTCCCAAAGTTTGGTCGAAATCGGAGTGTATGACCTAAAAACGTTCCCCTGTGAGAGCAGGTTTCTCCTTATCATTCGGTTTCTTCGATTGTTCCTTTTTTTTTCAAATCTCTCTCTCTGCAAGTCTGGCTGGGATTTTCCTTACTGGAACTGGTTGCTGGTTTTTTCTTTGGAGCCGTTTTAGGCGTTGGAACAAGTTTTTTCTTATTGGAAGTAGATGGTGGTTCCTTTAAATTTTTTTTCACAGTTATGAGTTCTGCAGCATCTTTCATGCCACAACTTTTACTGTTCCGTCTGGGTGCTGGATTGTTCTTTTTTCTTTCTGCTTTTATTGCTTGTCTTAGTTTGTTGCCATATTGCTTGAACCTATTACGGATGAAGAATGATAGAATCTTCCTTCCAAGTTGATGACAATCTGGAAGGGATGTACCACTCCACACATAAATGAGGTTTTCCACAAGAAACTGTTCTGCATTAGCTAGCTTTTCTTAATTTTATAAGCCTGTTCCTAAATTTTAAGAAAGTAATTTCTGCTATCAGTATTGCTTTGAATACGTCATCTAAGGGGTATATTTGTAGTTGAGTGGTGGTGTTTTCACGAAATGCTTCATATTCTTTTTTGACAGTCACATTTGCCCTTGGGTGTGGATCAGCTGCCTGCCACTGTGCAGCATGCAAGCAGACAAAATACACACTGTCACATTGGCATTCTTTATGGAGTATACTTCCGGCCATGTCATACACTGGTGTAAATCAACTCAGAAGTTTTCTGATAAACGGTCGATTTTCTGATAACTTGACAACAAAACATCAGATTTTGAGTATTTTCTGATAACATCAGTTATTTATCAGAAATAGGTTATCAGGCTGTTTTGTTTTCAGATTCTTTCATAGGTTATCAGAATAGAGACATCAGAAAAAGAGACGTTTCTGATAAGTCGATCTGATTTCTGATAACTGCTAGTTATCAGAAATATAATCGTCAGAAATATTTCAGTGTCTGATGTTCAGAAAATGAGATCCCTGTAAAATAGAAAGTTTACGTACGTTCATTTTCAAATTTGGAGAGCGTCTTATTTGCAAGATTTGGCTAGGCCACTTTTTATCTCTATGAAATCGGATGACATTTACTGTCTTTTTGAGAGCTGATGACGAGCTAGCTCAATTTGGACTTCAGATTTGGATCGGACTCGCTTTCGACCCCCCGAAGACGTTTTCCCCGTTGCCGAGCCTCATGTAGATCAAAATATATATTTACAGAAGAAACTGATTGTTCTGATATATTTCTTTATGAATCCAGCTGATGTTATCAGAACTAAAGTAATCAGAAAATTGAGGCATCAGAAACACAAACATCAGAAATAGGTGTCCGAAAAAACATCAGAAGTCAGACATCAGAAATGTTCTAAAAAGGCAAAAGTATCAGAAAATTTCTGAGTTGATTTACACCAGTGTACAAGACATTCTGCTCCCATGGGGTAATATTTTGTCCCTCTTCCATACACACTCTTTCTGTTGGGTCCATTACCATCTCATCTAATGACTCATAGAATCGTGATGTTGCCCTTTCATGTGCCCTCTCCCTAGCCACTGCTACCATGTCGATTCCTGGCAACCCCTCTGGCTCTTCTTAGTCATACCCTGATCCTTTCACTGCTTCAGACACCTGCGATAAGGTAACAACCTTCAGATTTTCAAAGAACTGAACAGCATTCGGAACTGCTTGGGAGGCACGTATTAGTGATATTATATTTTCAACACAGTCAGATGAAAATCTTCCTAGACAGAGGTATCTATATCCTCCCACTCCCAAAAAGTGTTCTTGCAGACCGAGAAGACCGTTGCACAGAACCATAATTCCCCTCTGACAGGGCTTCCACAATCCTTTCTCTCCAAAGCGAATGTGTTCAAACAGGAACATTACTTTTTTGATCAATGATATTGCCTTATCATAAACAACTTTCTTGGTTTTTGACAGAGCCAAGGTGTCACCCCGGCAAGATATTAGATCAAAAAAGTTGTTAAGTAATTCTATAAACCATGCTGTAGTCTTGTGCTCTGGATTTCCTTTTTCTTCTGATAAAAGTTGCAGTCCTGGTCCTATGGTTAATCACAGCTCGATGAGTCCCCATCTTCATCTTGCTGAATTGCTGGTTGCACTCCAGGTTTTCAGGTTTCAGTCGGAAAGCCACTTTTAGTTCAAAATCTTTCTCAAATTCAAATAATTCTTGAATGTGTTAATACTTAACTGTGTCACATGTAAGCCCCTCAGAAGCAATTATTTCAGGCGGCAGATTTACAATATTGTTCGACTGCATTGTTGTATTTATACCTTTGAATAGGTGTTTACCATCAGGTAGGAAGAATAATGGAACGTTTCTGAATGGATTTGGTACAGATGATACAACGTCCTTCCCCTTTTGTCCAACAACTCCATATGATTTCCAAAATGCTAAGTTTTCTGCTCCCATATCACTTGTCACTCCTCCAACTCTATACCCAATTTGTTCAGACCTTTCCACAATTTTGTTGAGGATAATTTTGTAAGCGTCACCAGTGGCTACTGACTCCTCTTCTGAAACATCAGTGGGATTTTCCAGGTCTTCATCTGTTGTAGTAAATATGTCTTGTTCCTTTGTTGAACTCGTTAAGTAAGCAGCCACTGAACACTTCCATCTGCGTCGAATACCAGCCAGGAGAATTATCAAACCTTTTCCTGCAAGCCCTTTGTGAGATGGGAATGTAGCTTCCCCAAGCCACTAGTTAGTACTATTACAGTAGGCTGGAGCTTTTTCAAGACCCATTTCATCCAAAACTATTTGACAGTCTTTGTCAGCATCTTCCATTTCTTTTCCAGGAATTTCTAATAAGTCAAAAATTTCTTCAAACAAACCGCTGCTGAATTTAATGAACTGAAAGGCTTCCTGTAGGGTGCGTAGCGCAGGTAATAGGGGTATCTTCCTTACAAAAGAATCGTACCCACTGGAACCACACTTCATCTTCAATATTAACCCTTCCCTGATTAGTTCATTATCCCATAAGATTCCTCCTTTTGTGGCCTTGAGGAGAAGCCGCTGCTGGGTCCTATGCAACCACGGTGCAAACTCTTCCTTTCTGTTCACTTTTGTTTGCAGCCGTTGTTTTGCTCTCTTTTAAGTTCCATAGTTTCTATCTTTTCTTCTACCCTCCTCTTCCAGTTCTTGAATTTTTTTGTATTGTGCAGCAGCAACTTTCCAAAGTTCGACCTCAGTCAAACCAGCAAGTTCAGGAATGGAGGGCAGTTTCCTTACATCTGGAACCTGCACCAAATACGACATAAGAATAAAAAGGTGCAATGGTTTAGCATAATAACAAAGGATTCGAACTGAGATACAAACCTCTGAAGATGGAGGAGGACTAGGGCTCTGTTCAAATGGTGGGGATAAAGCCACTTCACATACTTCTAAAGGCTGCAACAAACCATAGGAAAAAATAACAAATAATATGTGTTTGAAAAATACTGAAAAGTATTCTTGGTTGAAATACACACCTCTGGAGTGGATGAAATGACGCCACTTTTTTCACATAGCAGTAAATTGTTAGTAGTATTGAAGGGTCCCACACATACATCAGGATAGAACACAGGCACTGAAGGTTCGGACGGGGGACTACTTGGGGCAGGTTGACGAATAATTACTGGTGGTTTACGACTAATTTCAGGAGCAGCTTTGCAAATAATTTTCGACAGAGTCTGTAAGACATGAATAAGTAAAAACATTTCCTTCATACTCATTGAGCAAACCAGACTATAAAGTAACAATATTAAATGAACACTATTACCTTGTTCATTGCATAGCTGTGGTCAACTGCAGTATTTGTAATATCTCCCAGAACTCGTCTTGTGCTTGTGACGACAATGACACGTTTAGGTGTTGCAGCAGCAAGAGTCATCTGCAGAGTGGGAACGGCCGTTTCCTTGAGTTTGCGGATGCCGTCCACCCGCACTTTCTCGTATTGGGACTCATCGAAGTGAAGCTGTCAGAAAAATAAACATGAATAAAATTGATTAATTTTCGGACCTGCAAATGATCAATGATCAAAGGGTAAACAGTCATTGCTTACACTGCAAACGCGGGCATACCGGCCCGGCCGAAAGCCCCGTGGAAAATTTTTCTGCCATTTCGGAGTCAAAATGCCACAGTGCGGGAACTTCTTAAAAGTTACCCCAGACCCTCTCTTTGATTCACAATGTTGCACGCAGCAAACTTACGAAGACATTTAAAGATAACAGAGAGGACACCATAGGTTATACCGTCGCTGACAAACAAGCCTACACAACACAGCGCCTAGACAAGTGCATGGGGGATGACGGCAGCTGAACGTGAATCCGAATCCGACTCGGACTAGCGGGATTGGAGTAGGGAGGGGGGTTCGTTACAAGATGGCGGGTTAGGGCGACATGCCCCGCGGCTCTCTAACAGCTTAAGGACTCTAGTGCCCGAGAGCACAGAAAGCTCGCCGCCGGCGAGGCGGCCGTCACGGCCGCGGTATGGTCAGAGTCCTGGTGCGCGCCGTCGGCTGCGGCTGCGGTGCGCCGCAGCGCCATCATCGCCGCCTCGTGGCCGAAATGCGTACTGCTCGCTCCACATAAAAGCCGCTCCGATTTCCAGAGCGGCACAGTCACTTCTCTCTACTCCTAGCGTTCAGACGTCTCTCAAGCTAAACTTTTCCACAGTATTTCTCAAGACTTAATCATGGCTCTCAATGATATTCTGGATGAATTTGAAGGTGGATGTTATTATGATGATGAAATGCTCAGTGAAGCATACTCCACAGCCTTTGGGTGCCTTCGCTCTGCCACTCCTGTGCAGCGCAACGATCCGCGGCTGCCTTATTTTCTAAAGAGCGATTACTTGGCTCTCCTTCGGGAAAAATCAACGTCGAACAAGTTGGATGCGCAAATCCATCAAGTGGCACTCAAACTAGCCACACCGCGCATGGCTACGGACATGGTCGGCACTGGTCGAAAAGAGTACGGAAAAAGTACGGAACATGTCTGGTCAACAATTTGCCTGACCGTCCGTACTTGCCAAGTACGGAACTTTCTGTACTTTTTTCCGTACCCGTTTACATGAGCTTATATGGGACAGGTACGGACGTTCCGTACTTTTGTCCGTACTTCCGTACTATTTTCTTCCGTTCATTTTCCGTACAAAAGTACAGAAATTTTTACAGTGGGAGGTGCGATCAGCCGGTGGTAACTACTCGGGTGACCCGTGACCCCCTCTGCTGCTCGAGCCGCCGGACCGTGCGGCGCTGGGGTCACGCCGTTTTGAGTTCTTAAAATCATGACAGTTTTTGTACAAATCTTATTTTGGCTTAAGGATGTACCGATTATGATACAGTAAAAAGGACAAGGAATCGATTGGAACACATGAAACTCTCCAAAGTGGCCGGAAACTAATAATAAATGGAAATATAAGCTGACTGAGCGGCGGAAAAACGCGCCGCGCCTACCTATTCTCAATATTTTAGGGTATAAGAAAGCCTCAGACAGGTATACATGTCGCGAGGAAGTGAGCAGGTTTATTGAAGAAAAGCAGGACCTTACAACGACCCCCTTGGATTTCGCTGATTTTTTGGTGGTTAGTAGTCCCCCATGGTGGGAGTTCATGGCCAAAATTTCAGACCTCAAAAAAAATAATTTCTGGGAGATATGGGGATTTTAAGTTTTTTTTGGGTAGTTTTACACTAATTTTGGGTATTTTTTATAACTCAGGGACTTTTTGTCCGATTGGTTTCAGATTCGGGTTATAGCTTCAAAATTAAACGGGGAACACGATCGTGCCGTCAGATTTGACCTAAAATAATTTTTTCATGGAAAAAAACTCACTTTTTCTCAAAAAATTACGTAAAAAGTCCCAAATCTTGGGATTTTGCAGTTAAAAGTACCCGATCTTTTTGAAACTGGTCTTTTCTTACGTAGAAAGGTCCGCTAAATCCAAAAATCACAACCGCAGATTTTTCCGACGAACCGTTCCGGAGATATTCCACTTCAAAGTCAGGCAATTTTTTTTTCGGCCTAAAAGTTGTGCGATTTTGCTGGGCTTTTCATTCTGAGGCATTAGGCGGTGAGTTCCAGTGACGCTGGCCTTGTTCGCCGGCTGGTGTTCCCCAGCGTGCCCTTTCAGCGCCTGCCGGGTAGGCCAAGCCGTACCGCAACACATGCGTGTCCGACTGGTGGCCTATCTCGCCCCTGACGCAAGCCGCTGCCGCCGCAAACAAAGGCACTCCGCGCTCCGTGCGTTCGCTGGGCCAGCCGCTTCCCCCTCCCTGACTGCACTGCCCCTGGTCCTTCTGGTCTTCTCTTCTCCACCTCCCCCTCCCTCTCCCATCATCAACCCCTGCCTGCATTCTGCCGGTAGCCGTGCCGTACCCCCTTTGTTTACATTGTGTCGCACGCGTCGCTGTCTTAGCCTACACACTAAATTTATTTGTACAATTTTTGTTCAAAGCTTTGAACAAAGTTGCGCATACATAACTTTTGCACTACTTTGTGCGCAGAATTGCTCAAATTCGGGTGAATTTTTGCACAAATTCGTGTAAAAGTTTGCACAAATTTTGTGCGAAATGGACGTATGCGCAACTTTGTGTGAAGCTTTGTACAAAATTATACAAATACATTTAGAGTGTAGGACTTCGCGGAGCTGAGATTCTTTTACCACTCGGTTCTTGTACGACTGTGGTTGTCATCCGCAGCATGGGGGACTCAGGTGTGTTTTGGGATTAATTTGAGGAGAAATCTGTGTTTTATTTGACTAATTTTCAGTTCCTGCCTTCGGGGCCGGAAAACTAACCTAACGTATTTCCAGATTCTGACGAGGAAATCTGCTGCAACCCTTTCAATTTTCATAAGAAAAACATTACAAAAATCCTGAGGAAAATTAGTGCTGCTGACGTTCATAAGAATCCACAACTTTACATTGGTTTGTTATGGTGCGACAACTGTCGGAAGTGGAAAGCCCCTTCTGGAGATCAACAACCCACCCACTCCAAGAAACCCTTTGCTGAATATCAACAACCTACCCACTCCAAGAAAGGCCCTGCTGGAGATCAACAACCAACCCACTCCAAAAAGAAGAAACTGTTGAAGGTTAGATTTTAAATTTTATATTGTTATGTCACTTTTTGTAACTACATTGTCATGTAATAGCTGATGCCTCTTTGTGAACAGTCTGCTCCAATCCTTATAAGAGACATAAGCCCGATCAACAAGTTTGTGACAACCTAAGGAAAATTACAGCGGCGAATGTGGCAAGCAATCCTAAACTAGTGCTTGGCCATTTGTGGTGTGACTCTTGTAGGAAATACAAGCCAGTTAAAGTCACAGGTAAAGTACTTCATAGTGAGAAAGGAAGCCAAATAATAAATTGAACTGTTATTTTATGTTGACTTACAATTTATAGGAGACATTGGGGGACCCAGTGCCAGTCACAGTAAGGATGAAAGCACACCAGAAAGTCTCATTAAAGGTAACTTTCTGCTTGCGCTATATGGTTAAACATAAAATTAAGGGGGTATCCACGTGTGTCGACATTTAAAACAGAGGTTTGCGCCGTGGCTCATGTATACAAAACTATAAATTTTATTTAATCGAAATGTTTTCCCCTTAATCACAAATGGTTCTTGTTTTTTCCCCCCGCCGAAATGCTGATTGGATGGGCCGTCTCCGAATAAAGCGATCTCTTCGGAGACGACCGCAAAAAATGGCTGGTGTTCCTGAAGCCAAACGGTTTATCAGAAAAAAATCGCCGGCGGGTGGTTATGGCCAACTAAATTCTCCAGGACTTAAACTTCAAAAAAAAAATTTTTTTTGAAAAAAAAAATTTTGGGGGGGGAAAAGTGCGAAATTAGCACTGTGTTTCATTTTTTTTTTTCGAAAAGTTAAAAAAGAGGTGTATTAGATTTTTGAGGTTTAGGGCGTAGGGCATAGGTAGGGGAACGTCTCCAAAAAATTTCAGACTTCTATCTCAATTTTTTTGGCCTGGAGAACTCCAGCCATTTCGAAAATGGCGTTTCGAGATAAACGCATTTAAAGTTTCTTATCGGGAGGGATTTACCCTTCTCACCTTCTACTTTAAGCGCATGCCATGTTCAGGAAAATTCGAATTATGTGCTCAGTCATCTTCTACCGTATTAGGGGGACCCTTTAGAACATTTTTAGGCCAAAAGAAGAAACTCGATTTTTCGCCAAAAATACACGTGGATACCCCCTTAAATGTGTACATAAACGCAACTCTTTCAGGATTAGACTGCAGCTCGATTGAGATTCCGAAGAGAACGAGAAGCTCCTCTGTAATTCCAAAATCTGAAAGCAATGAAGGTATGTTTCATAACCAAGCCTCTCCCAGATTATAACAAAGCGTCTTTCTTTTTTCATAAAAAAAAATGTAAAGCTAAAAGTCTTTTAACTTTCCGTCTCATGCAGTTTGCTGCAATCCATATGATTTGCATGGTCAGGATATTTACAAGACTTTGCGGAAAATCAAAGAAGTTGATGTGGAACGGGTTCCAATTCTCACAGTTGGACAATTTTGGTACGACAGGTGTAGAAAGGTGGACCCAGACGAATCTTTGGAAAAATCTGATGGTAATTTAAAGTCAAAATCAGACTGTTTCTTGTAATTTTGATAATGGTTTTCTTTTATTCTAACTTTTGCTTGTTTCTTTTTGTTCCAGATTTTGAATTGGCAAATTTATTTTCGGAAATTTTGGATGATTATTTAGTGCTGAAAAAAGTGAGCCAAACAGTCAAGAGGTTGATTTCATTTTCGTCATCAGGAACTTCAAAAACATAAGAAACCATGTAAAAATGTCTCTAAAATATAAAGTCACTGAAAAGTTGCACTTTTTCTGCCGTTTTTTTAGTGTTTTTTCGTAAGTACGACTGAATGGAATGAGATAGAAAGCTGAATTCTTGCGTGTGGCGAGCCAAGGACATACCTAATAACCCTGCAAAATCTCAGCCAGATCGGCCGAGCCGTTTGGGAGGAGTAGTGCGGACACACCGACAGACAGACAGACAAACAGACAGACAGACAAAACTTTTCAACCCTAGTGAAGTAACTGGCTTCGCTAATCGCTCAGCCAAAAAACCAAATACAAAATGAATATAAGAAAAAGGAAATTTAAAAACAATAAAGCAACAGAATAGTCCTTAACTTTTTTTATTAAAAAACATTTTAAAAAAATACAAAAAGCCTGAATGGCCACATGATTAAAAAAATAAAAAACACTTTGGGCTTAGAGCCCACATGATTAAAACAGTCCTGGTGAGCTCCTGAAACAGACAAACAAAGTAGATGAGTACACTGTCATAAAGTTCCCTTGGCCCCTACTTCCCTCCACTACAGTTAGTTATTCAAAAATATGGTAAGTCCCACTCCCCTGAAAATCTTACTAAAGTTCCTCTAAATTAACAGTGTATGAGTTGTTGCAAAGCCCCTCTCTAAAATAAAACTAATTTGAGTTACCGCAACTTGGGCGAACAATATTATGATAATACTAGACATGAAAATTAAAAACTGAGGTTAAGATTATTATTTAGAGTGAATTTGATAATGACATTAATGACTCTAAATGTATTTATGCTTGCCTTTAGTGATACATGACTCCCAATGACATAACCAACTCAGAACTAACAACGAACAGTTGGGCGGCAGAGCTCAAGTGAAAATAAGACAAGTCCAATACACTCCACCATAAAACCAATGACAAGATCTTTTAAATGGGGTTATTTAATATAGATTCCTTTTAGTTTAGCTTCCCCTAAATGAAATAAACACGACCCTTGAATTTCCAAAGTCCTGGAGGTGATAACAAAGTTCAGACCATTTACGAGTCCAGAGACGGATCTAGTCAAGTTATGACATTGAGAGCTACACTCACTCCACCACTTAAAGTATGCAATGGTGAATTTATTAGTGCAAAAATGATAATGAAAAGATGAAGCGGAGCTTCACCTCAGTGAGAATTAATGACAGTAAACAATACATAAAAATTAGCTTCAATTAATTGAGCGACAGATCTCAAGTGATTAATAGGTAAGGGTTAATGAGACCGACAAAATTAATACAGCTAAGTTAGTATGAATGAGAACCTTATCATCTTCATGATGAAAACACCAAACAATTTTTTAAAATATACTTGACTTTTATTGGTGACTGAAAGCTGACTTGAAAAAAAGTGCTTAATTAAAATAAAGTGAAAATGAAGTCATGCATGTATACTTACAATGAGATGCAGCAGCTGCGCCAGCTGCGCCAGCAGAGGGTGGAGGCGGGGGCGGGCCGCTGCGGCGTTCCCACGGCGCTGTGGGGGATGGAGCCTTCCTCTGTCGCTTCGATTTTGGGGGTCGGCGGGAGGGTTGTGGGGCTTTGGGGATTGGACGGACCCCCTTTTCGGGGGGAGGGGGATGGGGGGGTAGTTGACCCCCACAGGGCGGATAGGATGGGGAGCATGAGTACGGGGAGCCCTGGCCAAGACCACGGGGTTAAAGGGTCGAGGGACGGGTAGAGGCGCTGCTCGGGGGATGGGCGCTGCCAAGCGGGGGCGAGGAGCAGGGGTTGGTGGGCGCCTGACAGGGATGCCCATGAGCATGAGAGGACGAGGGGCAGGAGTGGGCGGACGGGGAATGAGCACTGCCATGAGGGGCCGAGGGGCGGGTAGAGGCGCTCGGGGGACGGGCACTGGCACGAGGGGGCGAGGAGCGGGGATTGGGGGGCGCTCGGCAGGGATGCCCATGAGCATGAGGGGACGAGGGGCGGGAGTGGGCGGGGTGGGGAGAGGAGGCGTTCGAGGCCCCAATCGCAGAAGAGCAGACTGAAACAAACAATAGTAAGAGATACACGTTTTTTAGATCGAACAATATTGACTGAAAGCGATACAAACTTACCATGCGAGCCACTTTGCTTGGGGGACCTTCGAGGACATCCATGGCAGGCTGATGAGTGGACTCATGGGCAGACTGTGCAGCGGACTCAGGGGCAGGCTGTGCAGCGGACTCTGGAGCGCACTCAGCGGACTCTGGAGCGCACTCAGCGGAAAGGGTTGAATCATCGTTGGAGTCCTGTGAGGGGAAATAAGTTAGTCATCTTTATCACATACCAAACGAAAATAAACTAGTGAAACGTGTTCCCTAAGTTACCAGGGTAAAGCTGTCGTAGAAGTTGACTAATGTCACTCACCACTTCATCTAACTGTGAGTCGCTGAACAGACGCTATCAACGAAAACAAAAATTTAGTTGTAAAGAGAAACACTAATAAAAATTTCAGACAAAACAATATATTTACCCTCATCGCAGTGGCAGCACCCTCTTCGATGGAGGTCGTGCTCCAGCTGTCACGGTTCGGTGACGTGGGTGAGACCGGCGAGGGATTCGAAGTAGGAAGCTGAAAATACGACAAAAAACCATGAGTGGAATGTACAGTTTTTTTTTTTTTTTTTTTAAATTGATTAACCTTCCTCACTTGTTTTCTCGCTTTTTAAAAAAAAATTCAACAATAAAAAAGACACGATAAATGAGCAAGGTTTTTGCGAGATATTCGCAACGTATTCTGTTGTTAAGTTTTTCTAAAGCAAAACAACATCAATACAGTGCGATCAACTCTAGAGACGAGAGCACACCGAGATGCTTTCTCTGTGCGCCCGACTTACGCAATAATTCGCCTTGTGGGCTAGCAGCCCTTCAAGTCGTCATCGCGACAGGCCGTCGCGCCTGGAGGTAGGCAGCCCATCTGGCTCCGGAGTGCGGCGGGACCCTGCTGAGGGTGTGCGAGAGACAGCTCGCAAAAAAGCAGGCCAAGAAGTGCACTGCCGTGAGTGCGAGAGAGACAACACGCCAAGCACTAGGCATAGCCGCGAGTGCGAGAGAAAAAAAAGCACTCAAAAACAAAGCAGTACCGTGAGTGCGAAAGAGACAGAGAGACGAAAACATCACACGACCGAGTGTGCGAGAAAGCACTAGGCATTTGAAAAACAAACACCAAACGTGCGCGGGAACGACAGACGAGAGAAGGAGATGACAACAATAACAAAAGCAACAAGTGGCTGACGCAGGGCATGGCACGCCGAAGCAAGTCAGGACACGGCACGCCAGGCACCGGTCCGCGGCCTAGGCCACACATAGAGGGGAATACCCCCGAGACGAAAAAAGCCGACAAACCATGCTTAAATCGTAACATACTCACTCGTATCGATCCACTAAGTCACGCTGAACTTAGCCATCGATACATAAAGTCGCAAATGATAATTCTGAAACGTAAATGCACTGTAAAAAATTCTGTGCAAATCACAGAGAAGTTACCGACAGTTCTTTACGGAGACACCACAGGCTGCCCCGTGGCCAGATTCTCTCTGTGATCTGGTGTTAACGGAGAGTCTGTAAAGAGAATAGTCCTTGAACAGACAAGTCCGTGGCCAGAAATTTTCCGTGATCTGGATTTAATCCGCGCACCTTCCTCATTTTCAAAAAATAGAAGTCAGCAAAAAGGGAAGAAATTAAAATAACGGGTTCCCTCCATCGAAACAAACAAAATAGTCGACACATATCTTGGGTTGAAACAACAAATGTAAAAGTCAGTGGTCTTAAATATCTTTTTTGGCGGTTTCCGCACTTGAGGTAGTTAATCCATTATTTTTTGCTTGTGTTAATGTTGTAAGTTTGTCTCAGAGAGACATACATTTCTGGATAACTATATCAATGTTTTGCTTTTGAAAGAAAAAGCCTTTTCTTTCTGTTGTCCTATGCGTGGAACACGATAATTTTCTGTTTACAGAGATTTTCTGTTCACAGGCTGTCCGGTATGATTCTGTGAACACTACGGATAATTACGGACTGTCCGTGCAACCAATTGACCAGAGAAATTCTGTGTTTTGTTCTGTGATTTTTTCTGACCGTGTGGATGAGATGAGAGGTGAATTGGATGACGCAATAGTGACGCCAGCTAGGTAAGGTCGGCCGGCCGGCATCGCACGCAGCGCTCATTACACGTCGAAATGTGGATTTCGATGTGAAAATCACAGCGCGGACATAACATAATTGCTCCCGTTCAGAATGAACAGGAGAAAAAAGGACAAGGGCGTGCGGTGGCGGGGCGACAGCCAGGCCTCGGCGGCGTCACTCACGTTATTTCAGAACACAACTATTTTCGACGAAAAAAAATACTCACGTCTTCCATCTCTTCCTCGAAAAGGGCACCAGAAACACTGAGTGATATACTGTCTCCAGTCACATTGATCACATCGACATCAAACGACTCCGAATCCATGACAGTGAGTAGCTGACGCACACACCACACACGGGACACGGACGGACACCGACTGACGCTTCGCGAAGCTTCTCGCTCGACCAACCCCAGGTCACTCTTATGGAGGGGACGGGGACAGTTTTGATTGGCTGTGCAGTTTGCTGCCAACACAACGCGCTCAAAAAAGGATACATTTCTATCCCTATTTATTTGCAAAGGAAATCATTTATCTGGAGTCTAAAATTACCGCGACATTCAACATACATGTTTTTTTCGTCGTGTACTTTAAAAGGCCCCTCAGGCATATTTTAAACGTCTGTGGGTTCGGCAGGAATTTTGGTTAAAATTCAGGTTTAGGTTGTCGTTTTCAGGGTAAACAAATGACACATTACTGATTTGATAGGTTAGGTTTTCCACGGCGTGGCTGTTCTGTTGTCAAGAAAGTAAGTTATGCCCAAATTCATGATTTGATTTTGTTTAGGGTGGAGGTGTGTGTAAAAACGCTTTTTCCTAAAGCGAGCAGTCTCTTTTCACATCTTTATGCTTAGAAATTTTAGAGAGCAACTCGTCATGAGAATTTTGCTCATTCTGTCAAATACATGTTTACTTGACGTTTTGTTGTTGTTATTATTATTATTATTATTATTATTATTATTATTATTATTATTACAAGGTAGGTTTACGCCAGACCGTGTCTTGTCGTAGCAGGCTTCGCGATGCTGCGCCAGTTACGACAATCCGCGCCTGGCGTTACACCTACCTTGGCCTGCGGCGCTTCCCTGCTTGCCTTCGGCTAGCGGTCTCAAGGATTTTTGAGGCATTGAGTAATGCACCACGTGAAATCTGCAATCAAATTTTTTAGTCGGTCGATCCCCTTTTTTCAAGATCTTGATTCGGCAAACTGATAAAGTCGGGCTCCTAGACCCCCCTTCCGACCCCTTTTTGAAAAGGTCTTGCCGAGACCTGTCTAAATCCGCAATAAAAATTTTTAGTCGGTCGATCCCCTGTTTTCAAGATCCTGATTCGGCCAACTGATGAAGTCGGGCTCCTAGACCCCCCTTCCGACCCCTCTATGAAAAGGTCTTGCCGAGACCTATCGAAATCTGCAGTAAAAATTTTTTGGCTGAGCGATTAGCAAAGCCAGTTACTTCACTGGGGTTGAAAAGTTTTGTCTGTCTGTCTGTTTGTCTGTCTGTCTGTCGGTGTGTCCGCACTACTCCTCCCAAACGGCTCGGCCGATCTGGCCGAGATTTTGCAGGGTTATTAGGTATGTCCTTGGCTCGCCACACGCAAAAATTCAGCTTTCTACTATCTCATTCCATTCAGTCGTACTAACGAAAAAACACTAAAAAAACGGCAGAAAAAGTGCAACTTTTCAGTGACTTTATATTTTAGAGACATTTTTACATGGTTTCTTATGTTTTTGAAGTTCCTGATGACGAAAATATAATCAATTTCGACCCCTGACCAAACTTTTAACTGCGAATTGGCTACCTCGGCCCGAATTTACTAACATAATCAACTTCGACCCTTCATCTTGAAAAAAAGGGGGTCGACCGACTAAAAATTTTTATTGCAGATCTAGATAGGTCTCGGCAAGATCTTTTCAAAGAGGGGTCGGAAGGGGGGTCTAGGAGCCCGACTTCATTAATTGGCCGAATCAGGATCTTGAAAAAAGGGGATCGACCGACTAAAAAATTTTATTGCAGATTTCGATAGGTCTCGGCAAGACCTTTTCAAAGAGGGGTCGGACGGGGGGTCTAGGAGCCCGACTTCATCAGTTTGCCGAATCAGGATCTTGAAAAAAGGGGATCGACCGACTAAAAAATTTTATTGCAGATTTCGATAGGCCTCGGCAAGACCTTTTCAAAGAGGGGTCGGAAGGGGGGTCTAGGAGCCCGACTTCATCAGTTGGCCGAATCAGGATCTTGAAAAAAGGGGATCGACCGACTAAAAAATTTTATTGCAGATTTCGATAGGCCTCGGCAAGATCTTTTCAAACAGGGGTCGGAAGGGGGGTCTAGGAGCCCGACTTCATCAGTTTGCCGAATCAGGATCATGGAAAAAGGGGATCGACCGACTAAAAAATTTTATTGCAGATTCCACGTGGTGCATTACTCAATGCCTCAAAAATCCTTGAGACAGCTCCGCAGGCCAAGGTAGGTGAAACGCCAGGCCTGGATTGTTGTAACTGGCGCAGCATCGCGAAGCCTGTTACGACAAGACACGGTCTGGCGTAAACCTACCTTGTAGTCGGTCGATCCCCTTTTTTCAAGATCCTGATTCGGCCAACTAATGAAGTCAAGCTCCTAGACCCCCTTCCGACTCCTCTTTGAAAAGGTCTTGCCGAGACCTATCGAAATCTGCAATAAAAATTTTTAGTCGGTCGATCCCCTATTTTCAAGATCCTGATTCGGCCAACTGATGAAGTCGGGCTCCTAGACCCCCCTTCCGACCCCTCTTTGAAAAGGTCTTGCCGAGACCTATCGAAATCTGCAATAAAATTTTTTAGTCGGTCGAACCCCTTTCTTCAAGATGAAGGGTCAAAGTTGATTATGTTAGTAAATTCGGGCCGAGGTAGCCAATTCGCTGGTAAAAGTTTGGTCACGGGTCGAAATTGATTTCATTTTCGTCATCAGCACCTTCAAAAACATACGAAATCATGTGAAAATGTCTCTAAAATATGTCACTGAAAAGTTGCACTTTTTCTGCCGTTTTTTTAAGTGTTTTTTCGTTGGTACGACTAAATTATTTGAGATAGAGCGCTGAATTTCGGCGTGTGGCGAGCCAAGGATATACCTAACAACCCTGCAAAATCTCGTCTCGATCGGCCGAGCCGTTTGGGAGGAGTAGTGCGGACACACAAACAGACAGACAGACAAAACTTTTCAACCCCACTGGAGTAACTGGCTTCGCTAATCGCTCAGCCAATAAATAACGAAAATATATGTTCAATTTGCCCAGTGATGGCCACCTCTTTCCCAGTCATGGCCATCACCTTTCCCAGCGATGGCCACACTAGGATTTACGTCCTCTTCCGAGTACTTCTTCGTGCTGAGACTGCAGCACGGCGGCAGCCGGCGGCGACCGTAGCGGCCCTGGGTTCAGCGGCGGCGGTCTTGGCTGCTGCCAGGCGCGGATCCAGGGGGAAGGAAGGGGGGGGGGGTGATGGGGGCGTCGGTATTAAATACCCCTGAAGGCGGTGAAACCGCCTGAAAGGTAAGCAAAAAGTTGCACTTTGCCCCTGTAAGTAGTCAACTTTGGCGACATCCCCCCCCTGAACCCGTCTCTGGATCCGCCCCTGGCTGCTTCGGCCCTGGAGTCAGCGGCGGCAGTCTTGCCTGCTGCGGCGCTGCGGCTCTGGGGTCAGCTGATGTGGCGGCGGTTCTCTTACCGGCCCGGATAGCGCAGGCTGTGGCGGCAGAGTCGACAGAGGGTAAGTTACACTGTAAATTGAATGGTCGGACAAATGGCCAAATTATGGCGTGACAAGTCACGCCCAAAATTGGCGTGACAGGAAATTCACGCCGAAAAACGGCATGACATGTGCGTCACGCCGTCATTTGACGTTAAAGTACCATGTGGATTGGTGCACGGTAAAAGTGCCGCCTTGAAATCCAAGGGGATGCCTTTTTGGCCCGTCCCGTATTTAAAAAATACGAAGGACGGGCATATAGTATGATGCTTGCTGTGCGTTCGTCCGTCCGTCCGTCCGAGGACTTCCCGTGGCCCGATCTTCACCAAATTTGGTATGCAGCCTCCTTGGGTGACCCTAAGATCCGCCCGGTGGCAGCAAATCCGATCCGAGCCCCGGGGGCTGCTGCAGGTGCATCATGGTCTACATGGGCTGGAGGAGGATCTCGGCAACGGGTACAGCTAGAAGGGCATGTAGGGGTATTTTTGGAATCGGGGCGACGAGACAAAACCAACGGTGCTGGTTTCGAGCAAATCTGAGAAGTTTGGACCCAGGTTCAAATCCCGGGGGGACCAAAATTTTTATTTAAGTTTAACGTTGTTTCTTATGTTTTTGAGGGTGCTGATGACGAAAATGATATCCATTTTGACCTAAGACGCCGCGAGGGCGACGCTGCAGGTGCATCATGGTCTATAAGGGGGGGATGAGGATTTTGGCAACGGGTACAGCTAGAAGGGCATGTAGGGGTATTTTTGGAATCGGGGCGACGAGACAAAGCCAACGGTGCTGGTTTCGAGCAAATCTGAGAAGTTTGGACCCAGGTTCAAATCCCGGGGGGACCAAAATTATTTTTTTTAGTTTAACGTTGTTTCTTATTTTTTTGAGGGTGCTGATGACGAAAATAACGTCCATTTTGACCCAGACCCACGTTTAAAGCCTGTAAGAGTTAAACATTGGCGACACTCGTTAACTTTAAAATGTACGGGACGGGCCAAAGTTGCCGATCTGTATCGCCACTTTTCCTATTATTATAATATCCAAGGGGTTTGAGTGAATTTTCAAAATGGTCCAAGTTGACATCACGTTACAGAAATGGATTCGTCTCGACAAGACGAACAAAAAATGTCTTCACATGTCATAGGTTTGGATGGGAAATAAAAAGGTTATTGAACCTCAAAGTTTGTAACAAAGCCAAAATGGCTAACTTTGTACTTTTGAACTTTTTTATTTCCCATCCAAACTTATGACATTTGTAGACATTTTTGTTTGTCTTGTCGAGACGAATCCATTTCTGTAACGTGATGTCCATTTGAACTATTTTGAAAATTCACTCAAACCCCTTGGAAATTAAAACAAGGCATCCCCTTGGATTTCAAGGCGGCACTTTGACCGTGTGCGCACAGTGCGTTTTATTAGAAAAGTCATGCCAAAAACCGGCTTGACAGGAAAGTCACGCCCAAAATTGGTGTAAATTTCCGAGTCACGCCGATTTTTGGGATGACTTTGCTGTCATGCCGCTTTTTTTTGGCATGATACTTAACTCACGCTTCTGCAGCGGCACGAAGTCACGCCGATAGATTTTCAGTGTAACCAAAGCGTGGATTTTTTTGTTTTTGTAATTTCGTGATTTTTGAGGGGAAAAGGGGGGTGGCTACTACTGGGCGGCGAGAGGGGGGGGGGGGAGGGGGTCTCATGAGACGCTTGGTCCAAAACATTGGCAGTCAACGGACTTGACGGACGCGCACGGCGGCGTCGCTTGCTGACAAGTTCGCTTCAAAACACTAGAGTGGCCATCACTGGGGGGCCCGATTTGGCCTGCCCAGTAGTGGCCACCCCCCTTTTACCCTCAAAATTCACGGAATTAAAAAAAAAAAAAAAAAAAAAAAAAAAAAAAAAATACGATTTCACGAAATCCTGGTAGTCACGAAGTTAATTTCATTTACGTTCTGGTTTAACAAAAATTCTTGAGGCTAGAACTGCGTTAAGTGGAGTTAAGTTCATGTGTGGTACAGTGTACCAGTGTCAATAAAACTAAAACTTACGTAGAGGGCCAGCTGCGTAATAATTTGTGTCGAAAATAGACATTTATTGCAGTTCTATGATACCTGAAGGTCAGGTTATTCACAGAAACGTGCAGTAAAATAATTCATTTCACCCAGTTTTAAATGATTTGAGGTTAGGAAAGTTCACAGCCGCCGTGTCTAGATCGTTTCGTCTTAGATTCAGAAGTACCATCAAACCTCGTTACAAGGAGTAGCTACACGCCCATTGTTCTCGGAAAGGGACTTATAGTCACACTCAAACTACACTAGGGGAAGTTTATTCACAAATGCATGTGCGAAGACACGCAGTATGATGTCTTATTTCACTCCGATTCCAAGAGTATTGAACGTTTGGGGTTGGCATTTCCGAAAACAACAGGGCCTGCGCGCAGGCGCGTGGGACACTCTGGCCAACAATCACCGACCGACCAGCCGATCCAAATGGCCACGCTCGAAAACAACGTCTATGCTATTGTTGGAGCTCTTCTAGCTTCAGTAAAAGACAATGTCGATTCGAACGCGCTTTTTCAGGGGCGCGAGCGTTTTTGGTGTAAGCTGTACAGAGGCGAAAAGGAGCGCTGCCATTGGTCGGATTCCATTTCCGGTGGCTCGGCTCCCCCCTCTGCCTCTGTTTTTCGCTGACGAGTCGAGTTTTGCCATGGAAACGGCAATTTCAACTCAAAATTTCTCAAAATTGGCCCTGCACTTTTCAACCAGATTTCACCACTGAAATCAGGGTACAAAGTTCTACCACTCTGCCAAGTTTCATCAGAATCGTATAGAGAATTTCAAAACTGCATAAGGGGCCAGACTGGAAATAAAAATTAAAAAAAAAAAAAAAAAAAAAAAAAAACCCAACCCCGGTGAGGCTATAAGGCTACTTCGTGCCTAAAAAAAAAATCCACGCTATGGTTTACTTACCCTCTCTCGACTCTGCCAGCTGATGTCTGTCTCGCTCGGACTTCGCATGCACAACTGACGAGCGGCGCCGTCATAGCTAGCGCTTATCCGGGCCCGTAAGAAAAGCACCGGCCGGCCGAAGACGCAGCGTTCGGCGCGCTGCGCCCGCGCGGCCGTGCACGACACTAACGGGACAAAATTTTTTCGCGGTTGTGTTGCGAATAGGTGACAGTGCAAAACCCCTAAAGCTCTATTGTAAAACTTCTTTTACCTGGATGAAATGTTAGCGCAAAGTGTGAAGTGGCCATCACCGGTACCCTGGCCACAATAGGGCATCTTACCCTAAATGCAATGGCCATTCATTGTAACAATAATCCTATACTGTTCATCGTCTTTCAGGCCTGAGGAAAGATTAAATGAAACTGCATGTCAATGCAGTTGGGAGTCTCACTGCACTGAAAGGAGTGGGCACTCGTAAGCAGGAATTAGAAAGAAAAAGGATGGAACAGGTCAATGCTCAGAAAATCCAACTGCACCAAACAGCACAACAACTACAGGCTGAAGGAGCAGGTACTTATTGAATTACCAATTAAAACTTCTGGTCCTTTTATTGGCACAAATTTGCATAGCCTTGGAATTCTTTTTCTAAGTATGCACTGCAAATCCAAAGGTGATACTTGAGTATCTTTTTTGGCGATAGAATTGAGTATCGCTAACAAACGGCCTTACTGAAATGTCATGCCTACGTAACGGCGATACAGAAAAGTATCGCCAAAATTTGGCGATACTTTCGAGTATCGCCAAAATCTGGCAATAAACAATGGAGAAGTCCCCTTGAGTTGCTCAAAGTTAATTGCCAAATCTTGAAAATACTCAAAAGTATCGCCAAATTTTGGCGATACTTTTGTGTTTCGCCGTTTTGAAGGAAAGATTTTTCGGTAAGGCCGTTTGTTGGCGATACTCAATTCTATCGCCAAGAAAGGTACTAAAAGTATCACCTTTGGATTTAGAGTGTGACCGTTCTAAGAGATTCAGGGTACTTTCATGTATCAATTTAAAAAGTTTCATCAAAGTTTTGCAAAAACCTCCCAAATTTTATAATGGACCAGCTCCTTTGCAAGTTATTTCCTGTTTTCTGTTGTTTTCTGCATATTTTAATCGTTTTCTTTTTAAAATCGATTTAGATGTTGTTTGCGAGCAACTTCAACCAGTAATTAAAGAAAAGGCAAAGCGTCCTCCTTGCCTGCCAAAAACAAAAAAGAAGCCTTGAAGTCATGGAAAGAATTCAAAGACACCTAGATGCACTGCCATGCTTCACAAATCACCCATGAAAGGTAAATAGACTCTTTTTCTGAACAATAAGAACGTTTAGTATAATTTTTTGATTATATTTATTTTACAGAGGGAGTTGTATGTTGGGACCAAAATTTTTGTGGACCAAGGGAAATTAAATTAAATAAGCAATAGTACTCTTTGCGCAGCTTGTTTTCACCGTGCTCTTCTCAAGTTAGCAGTGCCAGAAGACATTCTAAGGCTAGACGGCGTCTCCTGTCATAGCAAAAGAGGTTGCATTGGTATAAATAGAAAAATTCAATAGGCTATAGTGTGTAAGTTAATTTTTTATTTAGTTTTTTATGCACCTTCTTTTTTTACTTAAAACTAACAAGATTTGCTTTTTCAGTGGCAGTTAACACCCAATACCAAAAGGCTGGAGGGTCAATTCATAATATTAGGTACGATCCAGATGAAATTTTACGTAACCTTATTGATGCTACTGTCGCCGCAAAGGGGAAAAGGTTCCTCCCCCCTTCTTCCTCATCTGAGTCCACACCTGCTTCCACATCCCAGTCCATCCCTACTCCTTCTTCCATATCCCAGTCCATCCCTACTCCTTCTTCCACATCCCAGTCCATCCCTCCTTCTTCCACATCCCAGTCCATCCTTACTCCTCCTTCCACATTCCAGTCCATCCATACTCCTCCTTCCACTACTCCCATTCCTATTCCTTCCACTTCCCAGTCCATTCCTGTTCCTTCCACATCCCAGTCCTTTCCTATTCCTTCTACTTCCCAGCAGATTCCTTCTCCCTCCCCTCTCCAGCCTCTCCCTGTCCCGTCTCTAACCTCCACTCCCCAATCTCCCCCTACCCTGTCTAATCCTTCCACTTTCTGTTCTCTCATTTTCTCTCCACATGCCAGCTGTCCTGTTTGTCACCCACCCACCCCCGATCATCAATACATAGACATCTCGTATAATAGGCACCCTGTACCAACAACTGAGGAAATAGTTCCTATGCGCAAATATTAATAGGTAAATCAATGTAAAATGTTAACTATTATTGACTAAATATTCATTATTTTTTGTTATTATTATGTTAGAAACAAATAGATGTGATTCTTGTCTGACAAATTACAATTTATCTAGGCCTGTCTGCATGGTGTAGGTAGTAGTAAACAAATTTTGAGAGAGAGGGAGAGAGATAAGCCATTGTTAACTATATATTTATATTTTGAGTAAATATTACATTTTGATATTGCTTTGTTGGAAACAAATTGGTGTGGTGTTAAAAGAATAATAAAGTTTAAGCTTATTTTCCAATCCGCACGCGTTCTGCTTCCAACCCCCTGCACTCTGGAATGATCAAGGTGGCTTACCAAGGAAAGGGCGAGGGAAGCACCGGCGCAGATAATGACGTCACGAGTGCGGCGAGCGCGGGGCCCAGGCGATGACTTCACGCGGGCAAGTTAGCAATGTGGCAACACCGCCCTCAAACATGCCTAGAATTTGCCGGTTTTTTTTTCTTTTATGGCAACACTATTCCGGCAAAAAAACGACAAACTATCAACTTTTCTTCGTCAGCTGAATTCGACGTATTTTTTTTCTCCGCTTCCACACGGGTGCCCACTACCCAGCCTCACGACGCCGCGCTCGCCGCCGCCATCACGCGCGAGGAGGTCATCGCCAAGCTGCGGCGCGCCGCCAACACAGCTCCCGGCCCGGACGGCATCAGGTACCAGGACCTCAAGCGCCGCGACCCCAACGCCTTAGTCCTCACCGCCGTCTTCCATACCTGCCTCCAACACAAGAAGATCCCGCTGGCCTGGAAGGAGGCCCGCACCGTGCTGCTGCACAAGAAGGGCGACAAGCAGGACCTCAACAAATGGCGGCCCATCGCGCTGTCGTCCTGCCTCTACAAGACCTACACGGGCATCCTAGCGGACCGCCTGGGCCGCTGGGCCGCGCGCACCGGTGCCATCTCCAAGTGCCAGAAGGGCTTCGTCCAGGCCGAGGACTGCCTGGAGCACAACTTCCTGCTGCAGCAGTGCTTGGACGACGCCAAGCAGTCCGGCCGGGAGCTCGTCGTCACGTGGCTGGACCTGCGCAACGCCTTCGGCTCCGCGCCGCGCTGCTGCACCTGCTCCGCCGCCACGGCGTGCACCCTCACCTCGTGGACGTCATCCGGGACGCCTACACCGGCGGCACCACCACCTTCGCCACCGCCATAATGTAGTGTGGTAAGACTTTTAGGTCTGGCCTAAACTTTTAAAGACTTGTAAAAAGTTGGCTCGCTATACTTTGCTCTGGGTCTTTTCATTAAATTTTCAGTGCAAGCTACCTGCAATGTTGGTTTATTGATTCTTTAGTGTGTTTATTGCTAAAGAATTTCCAGTGATCCGCCTACCAAGGATTGACAGAATATATTTGTTTGAGGAAATGTGCAGGAATCATCCCAAATCGTAGTCTGCGGTCCGAAAATTTATTCGCTTCCCTTCCAAGACGGTAAACACTCGCCCTGTGCACAAAAGCCCTGAATAACGCGTGATACACGTAACGGTTAAACCAATTTGGGGTCAAATGTGACAAAACTTCAGCATTTCAAACCCGGTTAATGCCAACGTAATACAGCGTAATACCGAGTAGTCTGTAAACGATTTCTCGAAGTGTATGCCTCCTTGTTTCCTTTCAGCTGTCCATGAACCAAAGGAACTATTTGGCATCCGATCTTAGAGCATTTGGAGTCGTTCCCGATCAAAGAACAAGAGCAAGTATTCAACCGGAAGCTAAGAAAAAGGGTCAGTTAGGAGAAATGTTTACAAACTAAGGAACAGGTCCGTTAATTAGGTTACCTCTAAGCAGACCTGGACCGGAAGTTGAAAAGAAGTCAAGAAGAACAAACTATGCGAAATTGGTGAGAATGAGTGTCTGCGTCGCCGTTCTGCCGCTCCGTAGACCTATATTCTCATACAAGTCCGTCTCTTCTTCTTGATTTCTTGTCAACCTCCGTCCCAGCGCTTCTCTGAAGTGTCCTGCAAAGTTACCAGCGCTATTTCCGATTTTTTTATTTGCTTCTTGACTCGCCGACGACTAGAACGCTCACATGGTCGAAGTGTCATTCCAAATCACGGTTCGTAGGACGGGTGGAATAGGGTATTTCCGCGAATCTTGAAACGGAGTATGAAGAACACAAGTAAATGCACAACTTCCGTCTTCTCGCCCGTGGGGGGAATAAAGATGGCTGCCCCTTCAACCCCCTCCTCAGGCGAGGGGCAGGGAAGTTGTGCATTTACTGGTGTTCTTCTTACTTCCGTTTCAAGAGTCCCGGAAATACCTTACACGTTAGTATCCATGACAAAAAGGTAGGTGTAACGCCAGACCGTGTCCTGCCGTAACAGGCTTCGCGGTGCTGCGCGAGCTACGACAGTCCACGCCTGGCGTTAGTGCACCCCACATAGTTTTTCAAGTTAGCGCATCTTTTGGCAGGTTGCTGTCCGCAGTTTTTGTTCCGGGCTTCTGCTAGGCGCGTCGAATGGCGCACACACCGAACGGTCTGAAGCGCTCATTGTCTGCACCGGACTTGTCGCACTGCGGACTGAAGCGTTCACTCTCTTCACCAGATCTGCCGCACTCCTCTGCAACCATGTCCAACGTAAGTCACCCTCAAAAGTTTGAAAGTTCGTACTACAAACGACTTCTGTATTACGACGCTTTTTCTTGTCTTACTAGAGAACACGGTGCAGTTTTGTTATAAAACATTTCTGTATTATTTCAAAACTCATTGTTTTGGAATACAAAACTGATCTTTTGTGTTACGAAAGAAAATGTGTCTTAATATTTTCTGATGGTTTTTGTCACGTCCTTGTACTGTACCGTGTTCTAAACTGTTTTGTGTTACGAAGAAAAGTTTTGTAATACAAATCAGACACCTTTGTAATACTAGAGAATAGTTTCGTAATACGACTGCACCGTGTTACCTGTTTTCATTCAAAAGAAAGTTTTGTAATACAAGACTCGAGCAAACTTTTGACTAGTAATGTAAAGAAATATCTCTAGTACATACTTCTGAGTGCAGCTACGCACTTCTAAGCATCACAACGATTACCAGTGCCCGCGTTGCATGTTCATATTCTTTTTCTCATAATATAAACGTTTAAGTCTGTAAGATGACCTGCACTCTCCGAATCGCACTGAGTATTTCTTCAATTAGTTTCTACACACTTAATGTTAGGCATAATTTTGTACGTGTATCTTGCACGATTTTGTGCACACGTGGAATTTGCATAATATTATGCGTAAAAAAATGCGCGAATTTTCGCTCAATTTTATCCAAATCGTTACGCAGGTCTAAAATTAGGCGGCATCTCCATGTACAAAATTCTTCATAAACATTAAGTGTGTACGTTTGTGCACATTTATGAGCAGACTTACATTTTTATTTGTTCAAGGAACAAGATAGTCAATTGCGTCTTGACAAACCCGTTAAGCTTCTTAACAAGATTCCATTTATGTCCTTAAACGCCAATTAATAGTGTTAAAATGTCTATTTAAGGCTAATAGTTTAAAGTGATGCCATCGTTCAGTGATTCTACTTCATCTCTTTATTTTGATCACCTCCTTGTGCGCTTAACTCCTGTTCGTGAAATTTACCGATGAGTGCAATGGTATGGCGATTTTCTCTGTTCACCTTTTCTTCTAAACCTCAAAAATCAATGATGTTTTTGGGATGTTTTGTTGTTATGTTCTGGTTTTCCGATGGCAATTGCACTGTTATAAAAGAAATAGTCGTACAGAATCAAATGAGTGTAAATCTAGAAGTTTAATAACATGGTATGTCATCATCAACCAAAGCGAAACAAATGCCTTTGAAGCTGAAAGCGACAACATGCCGCTGTAGAACAAAATTCTTGCTATCACCATTAATTCTAAAAAGTGTGTGAACATCTTTTGTCATTATCTGCTAATTTGAAACAATGATTAGTAATATGGGATCATCATGTATTTTGTTGCTTGAAAGTCATAGTGAGGTAATTATTAATAAAGGTAGAACCATGAAAAATGAAGTAAATGACAAAAGTTTACAATCACCATTCCTCGCAAACGCACGAGATTTGACCATAGCTCAAAGCGCAAAAGGCGCCCCAATTTAGGGCAGCTCAAGGAACTCAATTATCTGCAACCGTTCCCTCTTGAGGAACGAATGACTGCGACATCAGCTATGTCAATTCTGTTTTGTCTTGTCTCTCCCATGTCACCGACAGAGCCTTTTCAGACAGATTTGTTCCTGTCACCAGTATCGTACATATGAAGTCGCACACTCTCAGCGCGCTACTGACTTTTTCCTCATTAACTACGTACTCGTTTAAGCAAGGATAATACTTAGTATTTTTTAAGTAAGTATGACCTATTTGCTTTGTAAAATTATTAACAAAACCAAATTGTCAGTACACTACGTAACAATTCATAAGTGGTTACTTAAGATATGAAAAGTACGTATTATTGTTGCACAAATTACTTGGATAACTATTAACAAATTGACCAAAAAGTCAGTAGCGCGCTGAGAGTGCAGTTTCTCGATTTTTCACGGACGAACGGTTGGAGATAATTGAGACCAGTGAGCGGCCCCAGTCTGTTGCGTGTCTTCACTGTGGCAAAAAGATACAGAGAATTCTGTAAACAACTTTTGCCTATTCTCCGTACCCTAAACCCAGTATTTTCCGTAGCCTCCACTGAGAATGAAAGAGTCATGATCATGACTTTTTTGGGTGCGGAATTCTTTAGCAACCAAATTTGGGTAAGGAAAGTTTCCTCGCCTAAATTTGGGTGAGGTAGGTTTCTTCACCCAATTTTGGGTGAGAATACACCGGGAGAAGAAATGAAAGTTGTGACTGTTTATCTTAATGCCATTCTTCACTGTACATCGAAAGAAGGTGTTTACCGTACCCAGGGCTACAGCAGACACTGTACATCAAGGAACGGAATTCACTGTACCCTGAGAACATGCATTCACTGTACCTCGGACACTGTTCAGACACCGAAGCCATCCGTCTTAAATGTGAAATGAAAGCAAAATTTCAAATTTGCAATAAAAACAATTCGATGGCGGAAATGAATACATCTTAACAAGACGAACAAAACATTATCTGCATGTTATGGCCTCAGACTTGATGTGCAGCAGCAATCGGCGTCAGAAGTTTCTAAAAGTACAATTTTGGACTACTTTTAGAAACTTTTGACGCCGATTGCTGCTGAAACACAAGTCTGAGGCCATAACATGCGAATCATATTTTGTCCGTCTTGTTAAGATGTATTCATTTCCACCATCGAATTGTTTTTATCGCAAATTTGAAATTTTACCTTCATTTTACATTTATGATGAATTTAGTGTATGAACAGTGTCCGAGGTACAGTGTCTGCTGTATCCCTGGGTACGGTAAACAACGTCTTTCGATGTACAGTGAAGAGTGGCATTAAGATTAACAGTCACAACCTTCATTTTTTCTCTCACTGTACCACGAAGCCATATAGGTAGCTGATACCCCTTCCTCACCCTAAATTGGGTATTGATCAAGACTCTTTTATTCTCAGTGTCTTTACTATATTCACTGTGTGACTCTTAGTCTTCGCTGTAGGGCTTACAGTCGTCTCCGTGCACCTGAATGGTCTGCGACAGGCACGCGGAGAAAACTGTGAGTCACACAGTGAATACGGTACAGCGGCTACAGGAGGAAATACTAAGGTTTAGGGTACAGAAAATTCTGGCAAAAAAATGAACTGACTGTTCCGTAGTTTTTTTTTTTTTTTTTTTTTTTTTTTTGCCACAGTGTAATTTTGAGCTGTGGCCGAACCCGGTAGTCCAACACACGCTAAATGTTAAAGTACTTGGTGATGCATAATTTTAAACCTGCGTAACGTCTAAGATAAAATTGTGCTCAGGTTCGCACAAATTATCGCGCTCTTTCGCATAATATTAAGCAAGTTCCACGCATGCACTCAACCGTGCAAGTTGCTCGTTCAAATTCGTTATAATCATTAAGTGTGCATACTCATTCTGATCGGAGTGAAATTTACTGAGAATGCAAGAATACTAAATTTTGGGTGAGTCATTTTTTTACCCAAATTTGGGCAATAAAGGGTGTACTAGGTACCTGTATGTAGATTTACAGTATTATCATCCAACTTTGGGCCAGGAAAGCTTCCTCTACCAAATTTGGGTGACAAAATTATTCTCACCCAAATTTGGCTGATAAGGATACCTCGCTCAAAATTTTAGTCTTGATAATGACTCTTTCATTCTCAGTGTTACACTCTCAGCATCTTACTGACTTTATTGTCAGTAACCAGGTACTTTTGCCTACAACAATAATATTTAGTATTTTCTTCTTAGATACGTACAATTTTCTCTATGTAATTATTTAAGATATTTGTTTTAGTCAATAAGTACTAACAAATATTTAAATACCTATTACAAAAGCGAAAAGTACGATTTATTGTTGCACAAATTACTGGAGGTGCTTTTAACAAAATGTCAATACCATGTACTCAGCAAACTCAAATGTGTGCATGGCACACTCCTCTTCAAGCATGCTATGAAGCTCGCTCTAAATTAGAGCGTGCTTACCAGGCAGGCTCTAAGAGTGTGTCACCAGGCAGGCAGCGTGTCTGGAAAGCACACTCTAATTTGGAGCGTGCCTGGTGACACACTCTAATATAGAGCGTGTCTGGTAAGCACGCTCTAGTTTAGAGCGTGCTTAAAGCGTGCTTCATGGCATGCTCCAGGAGGAGTGTGCCATGCCCACATTTGAGTTTGCAGAGTACAAAAAGTCAATGGCGAGTCTGAGAGTGCATTTCCCATCCGCCACCCGATATTGAGGGTTTCATGCAATCTGAGGTAGTTGACTGACGAGCTCTCCGTGCGTTTGCAGCTGCTGTCGCTGCCGGCCGACGCGCTGCTAGCCGTGCTGTCTTTCCTCTCCCCGAGGGAGCTCTTCTCCTGCCGCGTGGTGTGCAGGCACCTTCGGGACCTGTGCCTGCATCGACTGCTGTGGAAGCGCCTCGCTGTGGACACTGCGGGCACCCTGCGCGCCGCGCTGGCCCTGGCCCCCTGCCTCGGCCGCATCTGCCAGAACGCTACCGACATGCGGTCCTTGGCTCTCCTGGTGCTTAACTCCACCTGTGTCGTCACCGTTCTGGAACTGTTAATTGTCGACCGGGAGGACGCTGCCTTTGCCACATCCATCATTCTTAAACTCTCCGCTCTGGGCGGTCTGAGGGCGCTTCATCTGGAAGTGGCCTGCGACTACAGCAAAACGTTTACGGGTGTGCTTCTGCAGGCCATCTACAACCTGAACGGCCTCGAGTTTCTGGACTTCGACAACGACTTCGGTGGGCAGGTACCAGCTCCAGTGTGCGTCCGCGAGGTGAGGCCCTCCCTTTCCGCGCTGGAGTACAAGTCGGTGGCCACGGATGCCTTCCTTGAGGCGTTGCTGCGGACGCATGCAGCCTCCCTCACAGAAGTAGCCCTGTACTCCATAACGGCAGGCACCTACATGTCCTGCCTGGCCGGGATACACGGATTGCGGTCCTTGACCTGCATAGCCAACGACGAGATGTATTTGCTGATGTATCTGCCCAGCCTCGAGGCTGTCGACCTGCTTGGCTACGTGAGCCTCTTCGGCCAGGACAATGCCCCTCCAGGGGTCTTGCAGTTCCTCCGTGAAGCGGCGCATCTGCGTCGCGTTGAGTTCATCTTTCCCTCCCAGGACCCCGCGGCGCCGCTGCTGTCCCTGGCCGAGTCACGCTCCGCCGGGGCACTGGAAAGCGTTCGAGTGACTGGCTCTGCTGAACAGTCCGTGTTGGAGCAGGTGGCTCCCGTCCTGTGCAAGTTTCCGTCCATGAAGTCTCTGAGCGTGGCGTGCGTGCCGCCGGACGTCTTCTTCCAGGCAGTGAGCCCTGCATCCATGCCCTGCCTCACAGCATTGGAGGTGTGCGTTCCCGCGGAGACCTGCTACCACGCCTGGCTGCACTACCCTGCTGTCCAGGACCTCCTCATTAGGAACCCTCAGCTTCATCTCGCAGTGCACGGCGACTGGAGCAGCAAAGACTGTGCGTGTCCTTGGTGCCGCTGGGGCTGCCACGCAGAGCTGAAAGGGACTGATGAGTTTGTGTTCTCGGCGCACACCAGGATGGTGTGCTGTCCGATGAATTGCTTGCAGGTAGTCTCGTTGTTTCCTCTGTCCGACTCCGAGAAGACTGTCTCCGGGCCTAGCCTTTTCCCTTAGAAGAATTTTTAAATGTGCGTTTCTTCAACCTTTCTTGTCTTAAATAATTTTTTGTCTCAGTCCGACTTTTTAATGACTTTCTCCTATCCAGTCCAGCCGTTTCCTTCAATTGCCTTCTTAGTTGTGTGTTAATAACCAACCTTTCATTTCTTATGTAAAGTGCATGTGCAATCGCATTTTGCTAATTCGCACATCAAAGCTGTGTTTTATTTTGTAGCACTCTGAAGGTGTAATAAAATACGTTAATTACTCACGTTCAGATGCTTTATATTTAACTTACGGCACTGCATCCATCTAAGCCCAAACCAAAATATTTTCTATACATGCATGATTTTTTTAAATTTTTATTTCTTTTTTGTCACGCAATGTTTAAGGGAAGGTTAGTCATCATCTTACTTCCTTCAACAGTCACACTGTGAATATTTGTTACACATAAAATCATAAGGGAGGGTGCTCTTATTTAATATATTGAAGGGTGCGGAAGGAAATGGGAGCATGACCCCTCTTTCGCTGGCAGCTCACTGTAAATCAAATGGTGATACATCTCACCATCTGAGGGGTGAGACAGAACTGTCTCACCGAAAAAGGGTGATACTAAAGTGTATCACCGTAAAAAGGTCGTACACGAGTGTATCACCGAAAGAAGGTCGTACTCAAATGTATCACCGAAAAAGAGTGATACTTCCTCAGGAAAACAAGGGCTCATCTCACTGATGTCTGACCATTTTTCGGTGATACATTTGTGTACGACCTTTTTTTCGGTGATACATTCGTGTATGACTTTTTTTCGGTGAGACTTTTTGTATCACCGGAAATGGGTGAGACGTCTCACCCTTTGAATTGCAGTGTGCAGAGGGTCCTTCAACAATCGAAACGGCTGTGATCGGTGCTCGGTCTAGGTATAGTTTTAGAGGGAGTCTGAAATCGTGGGTACACCGAAAACACTGTGTGCATAATGCACAATGTTCTTGAACCCTTCAGAGACAGGTGAAAGTTTACTTTCTGTCGCAAGATAAGCCTTAGGTCAGCATGTTAGGTTGGCAGCATTGACTGACCGGTCGCCTGCCGGTAGGCAGAGCGGTGGAGGGGGCTGCGCGGGGAGTGGAGAGGGTCGCCATTTTGGCCCGGGCCGGCCGTGCCGTTGCGAGCCGGCCTAGTCATTTGCCAGTCTCTGCGAAGCTGTAGGACTCTACTCTGGCCCACCTGGGCAAGCTCAAGGCGAGCGCCCGTCACGCTGAAGACGCAACCCGTCGGACGGCAAGGTCGCGCGGGCAGGCCTACCCCGACGGCCGCAGGCGCCTCACCAGCCGTCGTTGCTTTTGTCTCTCTCGCACGCATGGGCGCGTCGCGGGAAGGTGCGAGAGAGACGGAGCGACGAAACTCTGAGCGGAACCAGTGTACTACAGCATAGTACTCGACACTGTTGTTCCTCGTCCCCCTGTGTGCTTGCGGTGGTGTGGTAGTAGATTTTTAGGGAGCGATGGCGCCAGCAGCCCGCAGCACAACATCCGCTAGAGTTGCCCCTGGGCCGCGCCGCCGACGCTAGAGTTGCCCCCTTCCCCCTCGCTTTACTGCTCGGATCTTCTCATAGCTCTGGACAAAAGGGCCACTGTAAAAAATTCTGTGCAAATCACAGAGAAGTTACAGATAGCTCTTTACGGAGACACTACAGACTGCCCCGTGGCCAGATTCTCTCTGTGACCTGGTGTTAACGGAGAGTCTGTGAACAGACAAGTCCGTGAACAGACAGGTCCGTGGCCAGAAATTTTCTGTGATCTGAATTTAATCCACGCACCTTCCTCATTTTCAAAAACAAGGAGACAGTAAAAAAGGAAGAGATTATAATAACGGATTCCCTCCATCGGCACAAACAAAATAGTCGACACATATCTTAGGTTAAAACGTCAAATGTAAAACTCAGTGGGCTTGAATTTCTTTTTGGGTGGTCTTCGCACTTTATTTAGTTAGTCCATTTGTTTTTGCTTGTGTTAATATTGTAAGTTCGTCTCAAAGAGACAAATACATTTCTGGATAACTTTATAAATTTCTTGCTTTTGAAAAAAAAAAATGCCTTTTCTTTCTGTTGTCCTATGCGTGGAACACGGATATTTTCTGTTCACAGAAATTTCCTGTTCACAGGGTGTCTGTCATAACTCTGTGAACACTACGGATAATTACGGACTGTCCGAGCAACCAATTGACCAGAACAATTTTGTGGTTTTTTTCTGTGATTTTTTCTGATAGTGGCCACAGGCGTGCATGGACCCTAAGTCCCCTTCCTTCTCTCTCTCTCTCTCTCTCTCTCTCTCTCTCTCTCTCTCTCTCTCTCATTATCGTGATCATTATTAGTATTATTGTTGTGGTCGCCGAACGGAGCGAATTATTTCGCACTTATTGTGTCTGCCGAGTGGACGGGATGGTGAAAGAGAAAGATTGAGAGAAGAGAGGGAAAGAGAGAGAGAGAGAGAGAAAGAGAGAGAGAGAGAGAGAGAGAGAGAGAGAGAGAGAGAGAGAGAGAGAGAGAGAGAGAGAGAGGAGGCAGGAGAAGGTCCAAGGTTTCGACAGCAGCCGGCTAGGCTTTATGGTCGCTTTTAGTGCGACCCAGTTTTACATCCGCAAAAATTGAGTTTTGACGTCGTCGTCTGCTATGGGGAAGGGTCGGGGCGAGTGATGGCAAGAGGCATCGTATCCCTATGGAGCACAGTGGGCCTGAAGACGGGTGGAAACGGTCAAAATTCCGGATAATTTTTGAGCTCCTAAGGCGCTAAATGGGACTCGAGCCGAGCCTGTGACCCCACCAATGGATTTCTCTCCGAAAGAGGAATCCATTTGTGGGGTCCCCCGCTTCGTTCGAGTCCCATTTACCGACTCTTGAGCTCAAAACGCCTGCCCCGGTCTTCTGGCCCACTGTGCGGGGCTGGGCCTGGAAGCGCCGCGAGAGCCGCTCCATCAAAACAGCAACATAGAAACTTAGAAAAGAACGCGTATAAAAAAAATTATAGATTTTCCGTGGACATCCGACTCGGCTTATCCGCCTAGCCCATGTTAGCAAACATGTACTTTTTAGCAGATGATGTTAATCAGCTAGCTTTGACTCTCGACAGTTTAGCAATTAAATGTACCAAATCAGTTGCAAATGTTGCAGTTGCACGTTGCATTGGCACGTTGCATTGGCACGTTGCGGTAGCAGTTGTAGCGAGAAGTCAGTTGTAGCGAGTAGCAGTTGTGGCAGGGGCACCGGCATCGTATACCGACCACCCGACCCGGGGCAGCGATAAACAGCGCTGAGCACTTGAGCAGGCTAGGAGCATCCGCCTCGGTCCTCAGCCCAAAGCCCCCCCCCCCCCCCCCCCCCCGCATCCATACTCTTCTCTACACAGGCGGAGGCTGCCGCGGCGTCGCCGCGTCGCCGCGTCGCCAGCATTTTGCGGTTTTTCGCTTCTAGCGGTCGAACGATGCATTTTACACATATACAACCTCTATATCGTTTTAATCGTCTTCGCCCGTTCTTTGTAATGCACCAGTTAAATTCTCAAAACTCGAAATTCTCAAGTCGGATTTTGCGGTTTTTCGTCTCTATTCGCTTCTAGCGGTCGAACGATGCATTTTACACATACACAACCTGTATATCGTTTTAATCGTCTTTGCCCGTTCTTTGTAATGCACCAGTGAAATTCTCAAAAGTCGAAATTTTCCCTTGGCACCTAGCGTGAGATCACCCGGTTACGCTGCTTTGAACCATCGCTGGCGCGCAGCCGCAGCAGACTGATTCCGATAGTCGTTTTTTTCCCCTCTCCAGGCGACGTTTACGACCGTTTACTCCCGCTACACCAGTTGTCTCGTTTGGCAAGCAAAGTATTGACATGACAAACACAATGTTGTCTCTCCCTTCCGCACACACGCAGCGCGGCGCGGCGGGACGCGGTGTTGACGATTTCGAAAACCCTCTGACTGCCGGACGAAAAACAGACAGGGCTTCTTTCCCCGGAAGGAAGGGGCTGTATCGTTTGCCTTGTGGACCAATGACTTACTTACACATTCAGATATGACAAAGAACAACTTTTCGTATTTTTTTTAGTAAACATGCACACACACTTTGTCTAGTCAACTCAAATTTGTTTTACATCACGATGATTTTACTGATGATGCGTAGAGTTACCTAGACGGACTTTTCCTGTGTTATTTTTTTTAAATTTCTCTTGAACTTAATCAAACTCTTGAACTTCAACTTGAATTTAAAATATTATTTCTTAAAAGTCTGTCGCTGCTCCTCCGTTGGCAAAAAAACTGCCACTCGAATCCATGATCAGGGCGAATTAATTTCTTTGAAATCTAATACGAGAGAGAGAGAGAGAGAGAGAGAGAGAGAGAGAGAGAGAGAGAGAGAGAGCAGCGGAACACGGTAGTAAAACTTGGGGCCTAAATCGGGGCGCATTCATTCACCTCGCGCTCTCCTTGTCTGTCCCACCCGATCCGGCTATTGTAGTCAGGAGGGGCGGGAAAAATGAAATAACACCAGAAATGAAAGACAACAGAAAAAGTTCGATGAAGAGCTAGCAGCAGGCAGGGTGAGGACGCGCTGGATTATAAAAGCGCCACTGCCGCGGCCACTGCATTCCGATCGTCGTTTTTTTAGGCACGAAGTAGCCTTATAGCCTCACGAGGGTTGTTTTTTTTTTTATTTTTATTGTCAGTCTGGCCCCTTATGCAAATCTGAAATTTTCTATACGATTTTGATGAGACTTGGCAGAGTAGTAGACCTTTGTGCCCTGATTTCAGTGGCGAAACGTGGATGAAAACACTGTTCCTGATAAAGCTGTAATTTAACGAAAACAGTCCTGTTAATTTTGCAACACAACGTGGTTGTAAAATAACAAAGACTTTTGTAAAATTTTTGAGATCTTTTACTGAATGTCTCTACTTGTTCAGCTTGTCTCATCCGAAAGAGGGAGAAAAACACATATTTTGAAAAGTTACAAGTATTACGAGTTTTGTTGTAAATTTCACATTTTTTCTTGTTAAATAACGAATAAATCTCTGTAAATTCTTGTTTACGATCGCCCCCCCGGGAGACGTTGACACCAACATCACATGTCAATTGAGAATGGAAATATTGACCATCGAAATAAATCATTTTTTTATGAAGTCCTTAGAGGTAATCAGAACCGAGGTCATCGGAAACGAAGGCTTCAGAACCAAGGTCATCAGACATCAAGACATCAGAAAAAGGTGTCCCAATTTGTGTCAGAAACGAATCTGATGACTTTTTTCTGATGACTCATGCAGGTTATCAGAAAAAAGTCATCAAAATTTCCTGATGTTTTTTACACCAGTGATATGTTGGTGCAGCCTTTCACCGTAAGACATTTAGAGTGCACACACTGTCAGAAATTTTGTTGTTAATTAACAACAAATCTATTGCCAATTTTTTTTCTGACAACAGTTGTTTTTAAACGACAGCAGTCGTTTACGAACAGAGAATGTTGTTGATAAATGACAGTTGGGTCATTCTTAAACAACTTACTTGTTGGAAGACAACTTTTCCGTCGTTTCAGTTTTAAACAAAGATGTAGGAAAACGACCATGTTGTTGACAGTTTTGTTGTTTTCGAACAATCGTTACGGACAGTGCACGTACGGTTCGAGTCCTGATTGGCGACTCTGGCGCTCAAAACGCGTCAGGAGTTTTGGCTGCCTGCGCCAGTCCACTGTGCGGCTGCACGGCACGGGGTAACAATGCCTTGGCCCAGCCGGCCGCCCTATTTCATGCGCGTCGAGTCCCCGTCGTCTCCACAGCGGGGACCGTGTTCCGGCAGAGGGCGCAGGACATGCTCCGGCGACAAGCCTCGAACCTCCGCGACATGGCTGCGGTCCAAACCATGGCCCAAACGGGCTCGAAGGACGCCCAAATTGGGACTTGCAAGGACCTATAGGGGAATTGCGGTGTGTGTGTGTGTGTGTGTGTGTGCACACTAAATGTCATGGGACTTTTTAGTCCACAGTTGTCGGACAAAATTGTCCCAGCACTTGTTATTTTTTTACGCGCATCACCAGTTGATACAATTTGTCCAAAAACACCGGTACTTAAAGTACAATACCATATGATACAACAATGTCTAAAAACAGGAACAATTAGTGCTCTAATCCTGGGACAATTTGTTTCTATCTCCCATACATTTTGTCCAAGGCATAGGAACGAATTCCAAATCTCGAGAGAATGCAAATCAAAAGCCGCTGAGAATCCCCTTCATGTGCAAAAGGAAAGGCAGGATAACAGAATTACAATAATATATTTACTAGATAGACTGATTTAATTAATTAATTTCATATAAGAGAAAATGAAAGTTTCAAAAAATGTTTACAAACTCATTAATCGAGTGTATAATTGTGAAGAGGATGGCGGCACATCATCTTCACCAGTTACAAAAATATTGTAAAGACAGGTTTGACAAAACCTAAAGAATTGTTGCCAGCTTGTGGGGAAGTGAACATTAAATACAAAGCACGCTTTCACAACCCAGTCAACTGCTCGAAGGAATGGAATGCGTCCCAGCTCCATTGGGAACCCGTCGAGCACCAAAAACAGCTGGAGAATGTCTTCTGATAGTGTCCCAGTCACAGCAATCAAGTAAGGCTGAACAGCTGCTTTTATCTTTTCTCTGCGCTCTTGGACAAAAGAGGGAATGTCAACGCCAAGCTGTTAAAAAGAAAAGATGGAATGAAGTACAAGACATTAATTTAAATGCAGTTGGAATTTGATAGTTTAGGGTTAGCAACTTACTTTTACTGCTACAACTAATTCAGTTTCCTGCGGCAGGGCTATGGTTTGCCTTTGAATGGCATGGGGCAGAGTTGATGCAATAAGCAGCAATGCCTTCAATGACTCTGAAATTAATAATAAAAATTAAAATAACTTGTTTAAGCTAGAAAGAGCATAATTTTCTGAGCCAAATTCTTACCATCATTCAAAGCTGGTTTGATTTTTGGGTCCTTAAAATGCTCTAATATTTTGGGAACCAGTGTTTGCAGTTTCACTGCCATATCTTGAGCATCAGGATACATAAGTTTAAACTCAGCTGCAATCTGTTGAAATGTCGAAACAATAAAAAAACAAATACATTTTAAAAAAACAAACAAAACATACAATTTCTCCTTTATAATTCAGCAGATGTGGGTATTTTGAAATTAGTTCTGTTATGCTGAGGCCTTTGAGCCTGTCACTCTGTCTCAGTTCAAAGGACTGTGCCATCCCATTTATTATCTCCAGCCGGTGAACTCGATCAGGTACTACAAGAGCCAGAGCTGCTATCTAAGATGAACAGGGGAAAAATTACATTCATAAATGAAAGTAAAATGAATGAATAAAAACAAATTGAAATGATTAACTTACATCCATAGGACATGTAGTACTAGCTGGTTTCTTTTTCTTCTTTTTTTCTTTCTTACCTTTCTTTGCATTGACTGCGGACTGTAGCCGCTTCACAATATTGGCAATATTGCCTTTGTTGTTACCATAAATGTGAGACTGAAATTAAAAAAGAGGTTAAAGAAATGAGTGTTGTGAGGAGCAACTAAAGGAACAGACAAATATGATACACATACCCAAGGTGTCTTTCCTGGCACATCAATTAGTTTTTGAAACTGAGGGAATGCAACAGTTATGCTCTTGGCCATGCCCTCTTTGATTAATTTGTTTGGGTTATTACTCCTGTGAAGCAAATAAAGTTAAAGATAACAAAAACCTAACTAATCTGTTTTTAATGGATGCAACACAAATTGTGGCTTATGGCTACTCACTCAGTAAATTTCTTGCAGACTTCTTTCACTACAACTCTGAAAATCAGTTTTCTAGTTTTCTCATCAAATAGATATCCTTCCTTTAAATCTGGAACTAACTTCTCAGTGATTTTGTCAGATAGAAGTATACTTTCAACATTGTACTGTAAATACAAATTATCAATGAAAGTTACAATCAGGGTGAGCAATAGTACAAAGAAAATAGCATTAATGAAATTTTGACAACATTACTCACTGAGGGCAGATCAGGACGCAGAGCTTGCAATGCTTCCTTATCATATGGTGTGGCGCATGGTTTAAAACGTTTGTTTCTCCAATCGTTGTCAAGTGTTTCAATATTTTCCTGTCCGATGTCTTGATCATCACTGTCCGTATCAGAATCTGAGACGGGTTTCAGAAGTTGAGTTGTTCTTGCTGAGCTGCGTGTCTGACGGTTTTCAGCCTGAGAATCCTTTAAAGTAAACCCCTTTGAAGCGGACTTCTTTGAAGGCTTTTCTGGCGGCTACTAGTAGCAAGTTAATGAAAAAAGAAAAGAGTGGAAATCAATTGGAGACTTATAAGAGTAAAAGCACCACTATTACTAGCAAATCATCAGAAGAAAAAGAAGCTTACCTTAACCAGTGCTGCATCTGGAAGGCCAGGAAAGACCGGATCAGCAGTACAAGCCAAACCTAAAATAAAAGTTCAGGTTCAATATGACATTTTCACACTCAAACCGAGTAAACAAATTGTAGGAGAAATAACAATACCTTTATCATGCATATCTTTCCATAACTGACACCTTGCCTTGAGGGGCCTTATGGCGTAGTCTGACAATGTAGATAAATAGCTTTGTTTGACATACTTCCTTAAGATTTCACCAGCTATATCCCGAGGGAAATTATCATTTTCTGAAGGTAATTCATTGTTATTAGTAACCTCTTTGCCATTGGAACTATTTGAAGTTAAAGGATCCACAAGTACCTACAAATAAAAAAACACCCAAAAATTAAGGGAATGAATAATATTAAAACGACTAGTTTGCAGACAAAACAAAATAATTACCAGTTCACCATTGTCCACCTTTTTAATAAGCGTTATAACTTGGATGATGTGACCCATTGGGAAATCAAAGAGCTTTAAAGTCTCACTTGAAAGGGCCATAAAAGTATTCTCATCAATACATTGAGCTGAAAGAATGAAAACAGGGTAAACGGCTTGATAAACAATTAAGAATAGACCCTTTATCCAAGCCCATGTAACGGGTTTGTTTACATATCTTGTCATTGAGGTACCACATTAGTTTGGGCAATATTTCAAATTCAGGCGACGGTGTTCCATGAAGAATGTTGTAAGGAAGGGAACACCGTG